>JAOTMB010000008.1:0-1248404 GCA_032357745.1 Camptophora hylomeconis
AAGGGAAAAACTCGTGTTTTGGGTTTCAGGGTTTTAAGAATGCTAAAAAAGAAGAAAATCTAAACTTTAAATTTTAGAGTACGAAACTTAAAAAATTCTTAACGCTAACGCGAAAACCACCGATACAATATATTAAGGTAGGTATCCGCATATTCATAAAGTTAGAAGCTTTTACATATATAGAAGTAAGAGTAAAAGTAAAAGTGAGAGTAAAAGTGAAAGTAAAGGTAAAAGTAAAGGTGAAAGTAAGAATATAAATAGAGGATTAAATATAAATATAAGAGAAACCATATTATACTTATTGTACATTTATTAATAAAATTAAATATAAATATAATTATTCATTTTACTATCTATAGATCACTATAACTATAATTTTATATACTAGGCTCTATATATCCTACGTGGTCGTGTACTACTCTTAGTCATTATAATAATAAGAAGTACAAGTAAGGTAAACGTAAGACTAAGAGCGAGAGTAAAAGTAAAGTAGAAGTAGAAGCAAGAGTAAAAGTAAGAGTAGAAGCGAGAGTAAAAGTAAGAGTAAAAGTAGAAGCGGGAGTAAGAGCGAGAGCGAGAGTAAGAGCGAGAGTAAAAGTAAAAGCGGGAGTAAAAGTAAAAGCGAGAGTAAGAGTAAAAGCGAGAGTAAAAGCGAGAGTAAGAGTAAGAGCGAGAGTAAAGGTAGAAGCGGGAGTAAGAGCAAGAGCGAGAGTAAAGGTAGAAGCGGGAGTAAGAGCGAGAGTAAAAGTAAAAGCGGGAGTAAGAGTAAAAGCGAGAGTAAAAGTAGAAGCGGGAGTAAAAACGAGAGTAAGAGTAAGAGCGAGAGCAAGAGCGAGAGTAAAAGCGAGAGCAAAAGTAAGGGTAGAAACGGGAGTAAAATTAAGAGTAAAAGCAAGAATAAAAGCGGGAGCAAAAGTAAAAGCGAGAGAAAGAATAAGAGGATAAGAGGATAAGAAGTACGAGTAAAAGATATTACCTATGATTTAGAGCTCTTAATAACTATTCTTTAATGGTAACTTGTACGAGATTTAGTTTTAGTGAATAATAACCTAGAAGATATTTGGCCTTAGGGAATGATAACCTAGAAGATATTTGACCCTAAGGAATGATAACCTAGAAGATGTTTGGCCTTGAGGAATGGTAACCTAGATAATGTTTGACCCTAGGGAATGATAACCTGGAAGATATTTGGCCTTAGGGAATGGTGACCTAGATAATGTTTGACCCTAGAGAATGATAACCTAGATGATATTTGACTCTAGGGAACGATAACTTGTACGAGATTTGGCTTTAAGGAATGATAACCTAGAAGATGTTTGGCCTTATAAAATGGTGACCTAGAAGATGTTTAACCCTAGAGAATGATAACCTAGAATATATTTGGCCTATGTCCTTAGCTATGATTCCTATCCTAATTGATATTTAGCCCTAGTGAATTATGATTTGAATCATGTTTGGCCTATATCTTTGACCATGATTCCTATCCTGATTAATATTTGGCCCTAGGAGGTAATAACTTGAATCATATTCTTAACCATAATTCCTATCCTGATTAATATTTGGCTCTAGTGAATTATAATTTAAATTATATCCTTAACTATCATTCTTATTTTAATTAATATTTAGCCCTAGTGAATCATGTTTTTAACCATCATTCCTATCCTGATTAATATTTAGCCCTAGTGAATCATATCCTTAACTATCATTTCTATCTTAATTAATGTTTAGCCCTAGTAAATCATATCCTTAATTATTATTTCTATCCTAGTTAGTAATCTAATCTTAATAACTACTTAGTTCTTCGAAGCTATTATAAAGATATTAATAACTACTTGGTTCTTTAAAGCTATTATAAAGATACTAATGACTACTTGGTTCTTTAAAGCTATTATAAAGATACTAATAACTACTTAGTTCTTTAAAGCTATTATAAAGATACTAATGACTACTTGGTTCTTTAAAGCTATTGTGAAGGTATTAATGACTACTTGGTTCTTTGAAAGTTACTATGAAGGTACTAATGACTACTTAGTTCTTTTATGAATATTCAAATTTTTATCTTAAAACCATTATAAGACTTTAATCCTCACTCTTAACTACTAAGTTACTAACCATGATTACTAATATGAAGATTCTGGTGTAGGCTATGCCTAGTAATGATTAGGGTGAAACCTCTTCTTTACTTAAGAGTATTACCACCTTATAATATTTACTAGTAGCTTAGTATTCTTACTTATATCTTTACTTCTTTATTTACTACCTTATTAGCAAACGCGTTTAGTAGGTTATAACTTAGAGCATATGATCCTATACCTCCTGGTTCTAATCCTTTATAAATACTCTTCCTCCTTCTCCCTTCTCTCCTTTCTATTATTACTATTTAATATATCTCTTTTTCTCCCTCTAAGCATTCCACTGTTTCTCTTAATACTAGGATCATTAAGTATAACTTTTACTCCACTAGATTTATTAAGGAATTAATTAATTAATTATTAGTTTAAATATTTAAGTAAGTTTCTAACAGTATCTGTATATTCTATTTCTTAATATTATTTAGGATGTCTCGCTCTACTATAGGTAGCCCTTTAAGTTTAGCGCCCTTAGATCTACCTATATATATTATAGGATTAGAATTTTAATATGGTTATGGTTATAATATAGCTACGGTAATAGCTATAGCACTACGCCCCTTTCAACTTAGTTAAACAGGAAGAGAAGTTATTATAAATATAAATATACTATATCTAGTATTCAGATTAATATTAAATAGCACCATATTATATTTAACAGAAGGTATCATTAACCATATTAATAGTTTAATAACTCTTCCAGATGTTCTTAATATAGTTGATTAGGTCCAGGCCTAAGTTAATCTTATTAGGGTAGTCATTAGTGATATCTATATTTCTGTTAAGGATTATATCACCTAGAAGTTTTAAGATTCATAAGAGTTAAGGTTAAGTTAGTATTAAAAGCAGTTCTAATTACTTCGTAAAACTACTATAAAAGAGCGTATAACCCGTAATCGGATTAATAAAGTAATAAAGCGACTTCGTATATGGATAATAGAAGATTTTATTAACATTATTATCCGTCCCTAATGTGACCATCTATTATCAGCGGTCCTTAACCGCTTGAATACAAAACATATTCGTACTAACTTTACACCCTTCTAGGTTTTTCGGCTTATATTAGACTATCGTCTACTCCGCCTGGCTGGACTTTCAGGCTCACACTAATATTCAAGACAGCCATATATTCTACTAATTGATATTCAAGAAGCCACAACCATAGGTAAAGCTCCTCCCAGAAACATAAGCAATACAGGAATGGACATTAAAAGATTAAGACAGGCCATGAATACTAATAGATTATCATATAACACCAATAATATCTTATAGAGAAACATACCTACTCCCTTTAAACTTCAACGTGGGTATCTTAATAAGGGTCGAAGCATAATTCGTATTTAATAAGTACCTCTAACTCTAGTTTTAAAGTCGGTATAGATTATACTAGTTTCAAATGTACTATAGAAGATGGCTATACGTTTTTAGGCGGTAAAGAATACCTAATCAACTCTAGTAGCGCCTCCGCTTATATTCTAAGGTGTTAATATCCTACCATAAAAGCACTAAAGATCAGAATTACCTCTACCTCGATCGCTAAGTGGTCGAATTAATATATTATCTTTAGCTCGTAGCTTACAAAGCCTAAGTCTAAGTTAGAGTCCGTAGTTACTAATACTAAAGGGGCCTAAACCTATATTATCCAGCTCTTAACCAATACCGAAGCATAAGCGTTAGAAGACTACTATTAAGAATCAAGAGGATATCGGGAAGCTTATTTCTAAGTTTTAGTATATTAGAGTTATAATACCTCCTGGTGTGATAGCCTAGGCGTCTATAATCTCTTAAATTCCGATTTAGAATCCCTCTATCTATAAAGTTACTCTCTAGAACCTAGTGACCCGTAAAGCGTAAAAGGCCGCCATAGGCTAGAATATTCCTATAACTAAGGTTGATCAGAAGGTACTTATAAGCTTCCCTTCTTTTAAAGTAGCAACTTAAAGTATTAAGCGAGTTAGTAATACCTTATTTAGTCTATAAGGTAAAAAAGCAATTATTTCATAAGCTACCTATACCGCTTACTTTAAAGGTTATATTAATATAACTTAAATCTTATCGGATCTCTATTAGCGTTAGATTAAACCTAATTAGGAGATCAGAAATATAATAGCTGCTCTTATTTAACTCTACGGTGGAAGAGTAGCACATCGTATCGGTGATATTATTATCTATGGATTCTTAACTAATTATATACCTTTAGACTTTGCTTCGTTCATCTTTAATAACCAAAGTCTTAGATGGTTAAGTAATTAAGTTATCTATATGGCGTTACTCGGTACTATAATAAACGTTAGTAATAGCCGAAAGTCCTAGATAGTGAGTTCGTATTAAAGTTCATATCTATTTAATTTAATAAGTGCTAAAATATTACTAGATAATATAGGTGAAACTATATCTCGAATTCACTTTCCACCTGTTCTAGATGGGTATAGGGTTATATTTCCCTTCTTCTTCTTTAACTACTAGACTATCGGTATATTCGATAGTGTTATAAGCACTTACGAATTCTACGATACTATGGCTATTAATAGTATGGTTAGACGGAAGCATGCTTTTTCGGTAATAGAATATATTATTACACGATATAGTTACTAGCAAGGGAGAATCACTCGTAGAAATATAAAGTTTATCCCTTAAGTGAATAGCTTTAATTATAGTGTCCTTATAATCGAAGCTAGTATTGCATTTATAATAGATATTCTACCCCGTCCTTATAATAAGCGTTTACGGTTAATATTAGCCTAAGATATATACTCCGTTCTCGTTAAGACTTCTATACCCCCTATATAGGATGTATAGGAGTAGTCTAATCTATCGTTATTAACATAACCAAGTTAACAGAAGTTAGGAATGTAGGGAGGATCTTAAATATTCAGGATGATTCAAGTTGGGTGCTGGAGGATTTAAGATTAGAAATAGAGTATACTTATGATAATGAGAAGATCAAACATCCTAGTAGAATTAGCTCATAGGTTTTAGCAAATACTAATTTAGGAAATAAGATTATTATGGGACGATATAGCGTTATCATAGAGCTAGCAAGAATAGCTTGTATACGAGAAGTAGTGAAAGCTACTTTATAAGATTCACAATTATTAACTTAATTTATTACAATACTTTTGATTATATTATCACGCTAGAAATATAGCTAGTGAATGAATTATTACGCTAGAAATATAGCTAATAAATAAATTATTACGCTAGAAATATAGCTAATAAATGAATTGTTACGCTAGAAATATAGCTAATAAATGAATTATTACGCTGGAAATATAGCTAATAAATAAATTGTTACGCTATAGATTTGAATGATCTATAAATAATAGTCTTAGTATACCACATTAAATCTTGCTAAAGTCGGTCGACGGCGACGACGATATCTACTTAATAATAATAGCTATTTAAATCTAGAAAAAGGATTCGAGTAATTAAATAGTAGTTGTATATATAATAATAATAATAAAGAAAAAATTCGTACGGACAAGGTCTAACCCTAAGGAGTGAAAGAGGTATAGAAGTCTGTTCGGTGGACACTTGGACCATAGTAATTTGTCAACTCAGAGATGGCTGATCTGTTGTGTCTTATAAAATGAGGCCAATTGAGTCGAAGTGATGCTGATTCTGTATCAGTACCAGCCAACTTAATGGTATTGGACCATGTGTTAGAGATCCACTGCGTGGGAGTTTTCATTCACATGAAGTTGTTCTACTATTTGCGGCTTCTTTATGTAATGGATACATGGCTGCATGCGACGTGGACTGTAGTATTCTACAATGACCATGTGTGATGCAGCTGGACCTTGAAGCCTAAGTAGACTCCATTCTCAATCGAGACGTATTATGTTGCTCAATGTCAACTTCCAGTTGTTATCGTCCACTCTGGAGAAAACAGTGTTCTTGATATCTCACTGCCCATATCTGTGCTCAAGATGTGCTTAGGTACTTAACACATTCCAATCTCGACCAGCAACCAGTGTCTGTTGATTCCAGGTTATTTGGCCTGTACAATATCCCTGAGTGGACTGGGCCAAATCTTGAACAGATTCATGACTGCAGCATGATTATGGTTTCTCTCAATTGTATGTCCGCATATTTGCATAGCACAAGTCGGTTCGAGATTCTCGTGCTACATCGCATGCGGAGGAACGTGTGACAATCATGTGTCTTGAATGTGGAAAGTGTGACAAGTCTTTTGAGTGTGCATCAGATAGTACATGACTTGAATTCTGTAATCCGGCATTGTTGGAAAGAAGCCATCAGGGAAGTCTGCGATTCCAAACGGTAATACTATCGTTCAGACTGGGATTGTTCTATTCGATGGTCCTTATCGCTGACGAGCTGATGCAGTTTTGCCAGCGATATGGCTGGAACCATTGATATACCATAAGCTGTAATCATTCGAACAGGTACTTCGTCCGTTTGCGCATGTCGTGGGAACACAGTATTTTACTCTGTATGGAGATCGAATGAGGGTGTGGAATGATGGGGAAGGATGATATGGAATCGAGGGAGAGTGTTGCGAGCCGGATATTCGTGGACCTATGTACCGATCTGAGCGTCAGATGTCAGTCAAAGGCAATGCACGCTGCTGGCAAGGTGATTGAACATGGGAACGTGGACGCGTACATATTGGCCGGTGAAGATGTTTGGAGCCGCAGTGACGAGTTCAGGAATTTGGAGAATGGAAATCCGCGCGCGAATCTACATAAGCGGACGCGACGAGATGAGGAGATACTACCGCAAGAATAGTATCCTGCATCCAACACTGTCTACTAAATTTCACACGATATTGGCCCGTAGCCAACGCTCATGCGATACATCAAATATCCCAATGTTGATGGAAATGACTGTCCATATTCACCGTCCTCACCTACCTTGACTACTGTAACAGCATTCAAAAGAAGCGAACAATGATTCAAACCAATCCCATATCTACCGATCATCCTTCCTGATATCACCTACAACTGAATGAGACTGGACTTAAGACTGCAAAATCCTACATGAGTCCCTTTTCGAGAGGGTCAACTCATGCCGACGAACAACGCAGTTGTGAAAATTCCGAACTGATATTGGTTTGCCGCAGCATATTGTTCAGAGATCATAAATGGCGCGAGCAAATCCAGTCTCATATCACGGCAGACAAATTCCTCGAGCACACCAGACAAATCTTGAGAAGAGAAGGACTCACATGAAATAGCGCAGCATCTTGGAATATGTAGAAGTGCTTTGCGAGAATTCCATGGTGCGACCAATACAAGGAATTGCTATCTTGATATGCAGCAAGGGACGTTCAACCGCGCAAAGACAGCATTTGAATCCGACGCTAGAGATCTCATGCCTTGATCAGTCTCTGCTGGTACCTATGCGGGAGTATACCAGGAACGAACACAAGAGGTTTTGTCGCATCAGACCATGACTCCAGGTTTCTTGCATCTGCAGCTAGCTCCGACTCGCAGCACCACATTCGCATCCGAGAAGACTGTCATACATCCTACATATACTGAAGAGGAACATCAAGGATAATTGACTTTAGGACCGAGACAGTGAATATCAAGGGTCGTCGAAACACTTGTCCAGAAGTCAAGTACAGAAAGAACAAATCAGAAACACCAAAGCAATATGCTTGAGGAGGTCACTCAATTTCCTTCTTGACCTTTCACCGATTGTGTTTGGAGCACTTGACTGCAATGTTCTGTTGAAATGCTGCACGTATCAAATCGACTGGTCGACACAACAAACGTGCTCTGAACAATGAGATGTTGGAGGACTGAGCTATTCTATTGATCTCCGCAAGTCATCTTGTCATCTGCAATCAGCGTTACGGCAGGACAGAATGATTTGCAATATCGATTGAAGCTGTTGAGAAAGCTATTGCGGTGAGGGTCCTGACATAAACAAGCCATCAAACGTACTAATCTGAGCGAATTTAAAGAATTTTGTTTACCTATGCAGATCGAACAATGATACGTATTGTTCATGTCGTGCTTCTGCTGCAAGCGTCGAAGTCAAGTATATAGTACATAATGAAGCAACCATACCGTTTGTATTTGTCGTCTTGATCGTTGTCACTCTTTTCAAACCCATGCAAAACTTCGTAGGCTTCTTGCCCTCCTTCGACTACCACTCGTCGTTATCAACCTTGCGCCTTGCGACCACTCGCTCAACCCGGCGACAATATCGTCAAGAACTATGTTACATCTGTTCGCAGCTTTTGATTGAATGGGATTTATGTGGATGCATCATCAAAGTTAATTTGTATGTGATAATCGAAGCTACTTTTTCAATGACTTCAACTCGTCGTCTGTGGAGCCGTCTGCGCTAAAAAGCACACCATATCGTTAACTAAACCAAAGTCATAATTCGTCACAACCACTGCCCATCTCGTGCATATTTTCTTGCCTTTCTGCAACACTCGATTTCCAGCTCATTGTACCTCAATTTCTATCTGACTCATGCGGACTTGATTTGTCTGGCTTGTCCGTTCGCAACGTAGCATCAGATATCGAACCATGTTCGGCATCTCCATCGGATAAACCTTTGTTTGTCTGAAAAATGAGGAAGTTGTCAAGCACAATCACTGTCTCTGTCAGCATCATTCTAAAGAGTATAAAAAAACCTACCAATAAGATAAACAAGCATAACAATGACGATATGCCATGGACTCCAGATAAACAACGTATTTGTAAGCGCATCAGGCGGATAATATAATGGTACAATAGCCAGAGACAGACCAATACCTGCAACAAGTCTTACACCAAATGCAGCCCATTCAGCAGGTCTCAAACGACCCTTTCCGAAAAGATACAGTACAGCAAGACTGATCAGGAAGAGACCTGAAGCAATGTAAAAGTAGGTGAACACAACCACGAAAGTGTTGGTGTAGGCAGTGATTCTTTCTCTTTGTGTTGAATCTTCACCAAATTCTGGCGCTCCAACTTCGAAAGATTCGTACAAACCACTGACAACACCTGCCCATATTCGTCCAGTTGTACTGTTTGCAGATTGATTCCATTGTTGACTTCCAGCAGGGTATGGAATATCACGGAGTGCAACAATATCCTCTGTATAGTTGTAGTAGTCCTTGATGATTGATTCGCTCTTGAATTGCTTGAGGTATTCTTCCAAAGTACTGTTGACATATTCTATAACTTCAGATGTAGTTTCCAATCCTGGTCCCGGTATATATTTGTAAAGATTCAGCCATTGTTCAGTAAGAGGAGCAACGATATTCCACAGTATCAGATTTGTTTGACCTTCAACTGTACCCAGTATGAAGAGGTGGACAGGATAATGTAAAATGGCCCAAATTTGCATTCGGACAGTTCCAAATCGTTCGTGTTCAATTTGGTCAAAATACAGGATCCAGATGAAATAAATAAGGAAAACTGCGGCAACTAGAACACCTGCTTCTCTTGCTGAAACATACTTTGTGTTCTTCAAAATGAATGCGGTCGATTTGACCAAACCCAATACACCTTCTCCCATAATGATCAATGTTAACAAACCAACACGTTCGACAAGATGAGTTCTTCTGAAACTCAAAACTCTCCAGCGTGAAGATGTGAAGATAAGAACAATGATCTCCACACAGGCAAACACATACCATACGATATATGTCTCAGCATCTCCATAGAAGCCAAAGAAAGTTGCAAGATAGACCATTGACGCAACAAACATTGTTGCCATGATGATGAGAAGAGGCGTCCATGTTCTTGGATAATTTTTGACATAGAACAGAACCATACAATATTGAAAGAACAATGTCAATCGATTCAACATCAAAATGATAGCGATACCTCGAAAAGCTTTTGCATTCGTTCCCAAATCACTCGTATCATATGCTGATCCGACCAAGGCAAATCCAGCCATACCGCCGAGCTGAAAAGCTTTACAGATTCGATGGAACACAGAATCGGAAGCGAATCGTACATCGAAAAGAGCGATTTGAAACCATGTGAACCAGATGAGAGAAAAGAAGCCCACATATGATTGTAGAGATTCACTGTCGAAGATTTCGTGGTTGATAGTAAATGTAGCCAGATTGGCAACGAAGAAAAGATCATAGAACAACTCGATGGGTGTCGCTTCCTTATGTGTTTTGAAAATCGGATCTGTAGCTTTGATACTTGATGCGGTCAAGGACAATGAGTGTATTTCTTCTTTATTTTTGTGGTGTTCAGGATCAAGTGGTCCCGACATCCAAGGTACGCGTTTTCTCTTCCTCTGTGTCTCATTGCTGTTGCTCTGTCCTGAAAAGATTGAAGTAAGTTTGTACATATCGAACATAGCTAGAATGAACAGGAGCGAAGTTTAAAACACAGGTGTACGTTGATAGACTATTCTGAGTACTAAATACTTGTAGCTGCCTGGATTCGATCATTAAGGATTGTCTTCGTCTTCTTAAATCAAATTTGACCCAACGATACACAGCCAAGGTCTGGCAGAGAAAACTGGCGCACCCCTCATGGCACGATCACCCAACGTGCGCTGTTAATTTCTGCCAGACCTTGACAGCATATGATAATCCGATGCAAGACGACCAATCTGGTGCAGTAATATTGCGACGGTAGGAACATTGAGTAAGCATCGCTTCTTCATTGGAAACCATAATACGAGGACCAAGTGGCCTTGCAGAAGGATCTGACCTCTAGTTGAAGCAAAAATGACTTGGATCACTGACAATTGGTACTTTGGAAGATCGATCATGATCTGCCATGACAGTCGCAAGGCTTATACCAAAAATGGACGTTCATGCGACGCTTGTGAAATTGGGATTGGGGGCCATGAGGTATGTGGCTGCGGGAAGCTTAGACGAGCTTGGAAAGCTTACCTTTGTAGATCATTGTAAAAGTGATGATTGGTCATGATGAATGTTGAGAAGCATCCAAGAAAAGACTGTCGAGTATTCAATAAGGCGACTCTCTTACAGCGTCGATTTGAGACTAGACGTCGGACGGGTAGAGATAAGCTGAGTATTCGAGCCAGCGTGCTGGTGTTTGTGAATTGTCTCCAGCAATGAGCTTCGAGCATAACATATTGTACTTTTGGTCAGAACAAACACCTGTCGATCAATAACAAGCTACAAATCTTGCACGATCAAAGGGCCACTTGATAACGATCTTCTTTAGACAGAGTTTGTACCACGTTCGCTTGCTTTGGCATGTACTCACTATCTCAAAGGATCATGCTAATAGCATCAGGTGAAGCGTAGCCCGACGTTTCATCTATTGTAAGCACTTAAGAACCAATAGTACTAAGACCTCGTGATTCAGCCGAACACAAGTTGATAGAAGACCGAAGCGATCGAAATCATGATACGAGACTGATTTCGTTCATTACCGATGTAGCTGTTCTTTGTTGAGTTGTAAGATTGAGATGCGAACATGTTTAACAAAGGGAACAATCAAGATCGGTAATCGTACGGTTGATTGATATTAGCGCTGTAAAGGTTCGGCGAACGCGATCATAGTCAGCCATAACGTAGGCAGTGACAATTTCGCTGCGCAAAACCAAGTCCTCGCAAGCGAAGCTCTGCAGATGTTGATGATCTCGTAACGAAGGAATGTCTCTTTGACCTCAAGTTTGACAGCTTTTAAGTGGTGTGACATGCAAAGTTGCGTCATTTCGGTCTGATCTAAATACTAGACCTTTTCCCGCATTTGGTTAACGCTATACCCCAAAATGATGCCTGCTCTCAGATTGGAAGGGCTCAGAATACTAGCATTTCGGAGCAGCTTGAGCTCAAGGACTGGCAGAAATAAATGGGTCAAGTCAGTACATATGATCGCCTTTGATGGTCTGGTCAACTCCGCTGGACTTCAGATCGTGCTCATGTGCAGACTTGTTGGGAAACATCCAGACAACTTTCGCCGTGCGATCACGACTTCCACCAATTTGTCGTATTGAGCCAATTGAGCGCTCTTGATGTCATGACTATTTCATAGAGCAGCCAAGTATTCCTCGTGGCTCTGAGTAACCATGAAAGACAAGCTACATCCAACGTCAGAATGAACATAAGGACAGCCTCCATTCCGTCACGTCACTCAAAGTTGTCAACCACAAGTGGTAAGACCAAAGTCTGATTCAAGAACCAACATGTATGAAAAGGTCAAGTAAGCCAGGAGTGTGCCATTCGTCTTATCAGTCTCTGATGAGACATTTGATAACTGCACGCTGGAATCAGCAGACATTCTCTTCTATATTTGAGCTATCTTGCCAGTAGAGTTCTCTATTCAGGTACTTGCATTCACCTGATCTTGTTTCACAGATGAGTCGCTCCCATACACGTCCTGCAAGATGCTTATCCAGGAAATTAGAGATCAGTTTGCTTTGTCCTTCGACACTATCAGTTGCTACTATTGAAACTTGGTCAACCTCACTGTAGGCGCATGCTGGAAGCGAAATATTCGAATCTTTCCTTGAGGTGCGAGTGAATGGTTGGTAATATTTGCCTATATCGTTGATGCTGGTTCAGTACTCGCAAGTGACCATAGTGCTTCGGTTTCAGAATTCAAATTAGTGCTCCAGAAATCACAGATCAATGACTTGAACCTTCAGTCTTCCCACTCAGCGATCGACATATACTCATGCTCAAGTATTCCAATGCCTGATATTATTGCCCTGTCTTGAAGGCTATGGTTGATACCGGTGCAATCGATAGTAGCATAGTTTGTAGAGGCAAATGAGTCGAAGAACTCGCGGAAACAATTCCGATAGTCATTCTTCTTTGTCTTCGGAGAGACTTTCCCTACCAGAAGGTCGAGGCGCCAAAATTTTCCTGTTTGGGTCCCAGAATATTATCAGCAACTTGTCACCACGCGTGAACAGCACCATCGACATTACACCAGCTGTATCTCATCGAGGCCTCTTCAAAGAATGTGAGCCACTCCTGACGATCGCGTTGATAGGAGTGAATTAACACTTCTGGCCGCGACCTGCTCAATTCGGTCAAGTCTGGGAAAGATGTTATGAATAATCTATGCTCCGGAATCCATTTCGCGAAGTGAGCTATCATGCCTGCGTTCGCTGATTATTACCCAAAGACAGAAGTCGGAGCGCTCTGACAATATGCACACAAAGTCGATCAAGATACAGTACTAATGAGTCGAGCATTGGATAAGAAGGAGGTTCAGAACGATTGTAGATATGATTTGAGACGATCAAAAGACATCTGCGAGTATGGCTCAAAGCAGGAAGATCAATATCGCTGTTGCTGGACTCGGTCGTATGGTCAGTTGTACAACATCTCTCAACATCAGACACTAACACGAAGTAGGGCAAACGACATGTCCACACATTACTCTCTCACGTTCCTTACGCATCTGTCGTCGCAGTCTGTTCAACTGAACCTCACGAATTACAATGGGCAAAAGAGAATGCAGAATACAAAAACTTTGGTATCAAAGTGTACGACTCTTTCGATAGCATGTTGAACCATCCTGGACTTGAAGCATTGTGGATCAGTACCAGCACCGACGTCCATGCCAGTCAAACTCTCGCTGGTATTCAAAAAGGGTTACATGTGCTTTGTGAGAAGCCATTGAGTACGAATCTTGAAGAGGTACGTAACAGGCAAAGCTTGTCCAGACAGTTCATACAGGATTAAAGCTTACTTTTACGAGACCTACAGGCCCAATCAGTTGTGGATGCAGCAAATTCTCATCCCAACTTGAAAGTCATGGCAGGATTCTCCCGTAGATTTGATGCATCATATCGTGATGCTTTCGAGAAAATCACGAACCAAAACGCGATCGGTAAACCCTTCATGGTTCGCAGCAATACATGCGACCTTCTGGATACCACTGGTTTCTTTGTCAAGTATGCCAAACGAAATGGAGGAATCTTTGTTGACTGTGCCATACATGACATCGATCTGGCGCTCTGGTATCTCGACAACCCAACTCCAAAAACTTGCTTTGCTGTTGGAACACTTCAACATCATCCAGAACTGGCAGAAAGTCAAGATGTTGACAATGGCGTTGGTGTCGTGGAGTTCTGGAATGGCAAGGTTGCATACTTCTATTGTTCACGTACCCAAGCGCATGGTCACGACGTTTGTACGGAAGTCACTGGTACTGATGGAAAGATCATGGTCAATGTCATTCCCAAGGCTAACAATGTTGTTATTGCGGATAAATTGGGTATGAGGCATGAAGTACAACCAGAATACTGGCAAAGATTTGAGATGGCGTTTGCTCTCGAAGCTAATGAATTTATCGGATGTATACTTGAAGATACAAAGGTTCCACTACCATTGGAGGCTGGTATGTGGGTTATGAGGATTGGAAGAGCATTACAAGACAGCCTTCTCAGTGGTGAGACTGTAAGATTTGATGAGAAAGGAAACAGACTCGATAACAAAGCGAAGATTTAGAGATCAATCATATTGAGCTAGCTTCTGGTAATCATTCGATTGTTCTGCATCTTCCACGTGTATGAAGACAATGTTCTCCAAGCTCCAGCTTTTACTCCACAACTCCACACGTATGTTCGTGCGGAGTAGGTTTACGGCGAACAACTGCCATAAATAAGGCAATTTCCCATCTTATCGATCAGCGGGTCGATCTCATTTTTGGCAAGTTTCGGTTTCAACGCCATCACATGTAACAAAGCAGTCAATTCCATGGACAATGTAGCTGATTTAGATTCTGAAAAACGTGATTCAGAGACTCGAAAAAAGAAGCGTCCGAAGATCGAACCTTGCACGAATTGCAGATGAGTATTGCTTGCCAGAGAAAGTATTCACTACTGACAATGCAATACACAGAAGCATCTCAAATGTATGCTGTACATACAATTAACACCTTTGCATCGCTAATGACTCAGGTGATTTCAAAGGACCAACCTGTGGTAGATGTGAGAAAGATGATGAAATATGTGTTAGAGGTGTACCAAAGATCAAGTTTCGTCATGGTTCATCTGCTCGATATGATTCTGGTTTTTCAAAAGATCAGATATGGATGAGAACAAAGAATACAGCAGGTGTGAATGTTCCAATCAGACTATCGAGTCTTACTAACGGGTTCAATGAGACAAGCTCGACTACATCGACGAAACAGCAGATATTGCAGCATTTTACACTCAAGAGCAAGCTACAATCGACACTGATTCCGATTCAAATCCTGAACAACAAGATGATGCATCTTCCAGACAATATGTTCACAGTGCCTGTGAATCTTCACCTTCATTATATCGAGCCTCAGGACCTATGGCCCCTCCAAGTCCTGTCAAAAATACATCAAGATCAACCAACGTGATCACATCGCCGCTGAAGAGAAGGAACACAAGTACTGTTGCTCATACCTCCGAGACTGCCCAAAGACCCGATAATCCGACATCTGTGCCTGCATTATCACCTGCATTATCATGGTTGAATCCACAATCTCCGTCACAATATCTTCGTCGTCCCTCAAGTGCACCGAACAATCTCGTACCAGGTGACATGAACTTCGATCTTGGTCTTTCTCCATTCCCAGATGCTAGTCTTATCTTCAGTCAGATCAGAACTCCGCGAACAGATGCAGTAGATATAAATTCAGCCTCAGCTGCACTAGAGAATGTACCATCAACACCAAGCTACCACGCAAATCCATACTCGCCTAACCTACATCAACCGCCACAAGAGGGGGAAAATTGGCCGAACGAGACATGGACATGGACCTCTCCAACACTACGCGAATCGATATTGATGCGATATTTCACTGATCACCTTGCACATTGGTTCGATCTCTGTGACCAAGAAAGACATTTCCAGCTTGTGGTCCCACAACGCGCTCGTCATTGTCCACCATTGCTCAATGCTATATTCACCACTTCGGCACGACATCTCACAAGACTCTCCAAATACAGATCGACAACCGTTATTGATGGAGTAGCAAGACCAGTGGTCGTTTTTGGTGGCAACGTACTGCCAGATTTGAAGACTGAAACAGCTATACAATACCACAACGAGAGTATCAAAGATCTCATACAATTGAGCATGGATCCTGATCAAGTACACAATGAAGATCTTCTAGCAGCTGCGATCATCTTGCGATTCTACGAAGAAGTTGATACACCTCTACGTGTTGGTATTACGGACGAGCCAGATGAAGTAGACGTGAATGACATGGATGGTGAATTATTCCTCAAAGTCACCAATACATTTCTCAGCGCTCAACAACCTACTCTGGCTCAGCTACCACATACTTCACCTGTTGCAACCTTGAATCTTGGTCAGATGGAAGGACGAGATGCTGCAGGTTTTCCAGTATTCGGTGCTTCTCCATCCTCTATTGCTACGCCACCAGCTCTCACCGTACACCATCACCATTCTGCATCCATCTCGTCCAATGATCCGATACCACGTGTACCCAAAGCAGACGGCCTTAGACAAGCTTGCTTCTGGGTAGCATTTCGGCAAGAAATAACAGTGGCTTTTCTCAAGCAGCGACCCTTCAGTATCTCCCTCTCTCGATGCGCTGCGTTCCGTTCATTCTCTCCTGCCGAAGATGCTATCTGGGCTGATCGTCTGATCATCTTCTGTGCAGACGTACTCGAATTTTGTTACGGCAGTTCTGAATCTGATCACAATCCGGAAAGTATCATGACGAACGATGTGGCTAGACATCGTCGCGGAAAGAATGAAGAGCGAGAAAAATGGGATCGATTCCAAGCCACATTGCAAAAGTTTTCCAAATCATTACCCAGATCATTCGAACCAATTTATTTCCGACCACCAGATTCTGTTCATGGTGAAATCTTTCCAGAAATATGGTATCTCGACGCAGTGCACGTCACGGGTATACAACATGTTGAACTTGCACGAATACTATTGGCTGCCAGCAACCCATACATGCCAAAACTTGGACCAGGCCATGTAGCTGCAGTTGCAAAATTGTCAAAAGAGCTCAAATCGATTGTGTTACGTCTTTGTGGAATAGCAATGAGCAATCGTAGAACGCCTCCTGGTTTGGTCACAGCATTCATGAGTATCGCAATGTGCGGCGAATACTTCACAGAAAAAACAGAACAAAAAGCGCTTATGGATGTCATACAATTATTGGAGAGTGAACATGCATGGCCTACTGAGAGAACTGCAAACATGTTGAAAAAAGCTTGGGGCTGGGATGAGTGAGGTCATGTCAGCGATCGATATTGATTGATGCGGCTAAGGATGAATCTCCATGCTCTGTATTCAAAGGTTGTGCATGACGCCCGTTATGTTGAGGCTTGACAGTGTGAGCTGGAATGACTTCATGTCTCCTGCAATGTAGCATATTATTTGTAGCTGAAAGACATTCGTTCACAACGAAACTGAACGAATCGAATTGTCAACTGACGCCATATAACCTTGCTGCATCAAAAGCATTTATTCCGCCATAATTCATAATTCTTTCCACATTATGTCATTCAAGCTCATCTTCTCGTCCAGCAAAGCGAAACACCAATCCGTGCTCACACTCACCACCCTCCATTTCAATCATGCATCTGACAACCTCATACTTCTGCGTCTCATAAAACTGAAGAACCTCTTCTTCCTCCTTTGATCGCACCAAGTATGCACTGCCCATTTCGTAACTATCAGCATCTGCATCGACCATCGCTCTATATCGACCTCTCCAGCTCATGATTCTTCCTCCCTGTACCCGGGCTGGGATGTAACTAGCAGGCTCATCGAGACCAAGACGTTGCTGAAGTTCCAATGGCTTCGCCAGATTGCCGTAGAAGAAATACCATACAGGATACTGATCCTGCGATGGAGATGGTGTGAATTTTGCGTCATCAGGTCGATGTTGTGGTAGTATAGTGTCCTTTCCCAACATAGGTGCCATAGATATGTTGCTCAACTGCTTGGGCGATTTTGAAAGACGAACGATGGTAGGACGAAACATGGGGTGCTCTGTGCTTAGCCAGTTCACAAGCTTCTGCCTGGCTATTCCATCGATCTTGCAGAATATGGCATCACCTGCTTCACCTGAGCCTATGGCAATCTCTGGGTCATGAGAAAGCTGAGTCGCCTTCTTGACTATATCGGCCGTCGCAATTGGGCCTTCAAGTTTGATAATATACATCGTGTTCGACGAGTCGCGCGGGACGGATACCTGAATTGACTCCTTTGAGGACGCGCCATTGGTCAGTGCATACTCATATGAGTCACGATCAAATCCCAGACTCTCCTGTTCTTCTCGCACAATATCCCACAATTCATCAGATGCCCTGATGCGTGTCATGTTGCTGTGATGGAGTTGAATCTGTTCAGTAGCCTGAGCAGCTGAGAGGCCAAATAAGTTCTGCCATTTCTTGATCTCTGCTGGCTGAGGCTCATCATATTCGTCAAAGGAGTTAGTAGCCATGTTCTCAAGTTCTGAAAGGAGGTCTGCCATAAATGAATATGACAAGATAGATGATATTGCTGAATGAGATTAATTCGGATAAGTGATAAACGTGTATGATGATTTGCAGTGCTCGCATAGCCTTTTTATGACTTTTTGCTCTCAATATCGAAGGTCCTCACCAGATCAGGCTACCACCTTATCGAACCAAATCTTTGGATGCACGTGCCCATGAGAACCCATCCGTTCTCATTTCTAGTCATCATCTAGCTTTCGACTAGAAATCTTGTGGATCAGAGGTAGGTCGTCCGGCTCTGAGCGACTAGTCAGACGATGGGTGAGAAAGACTGACGAGTATTTCAAAATTGAAGCATGATGTTTTGAAGAAATTTATTGAAAGCTTCACTTAGCCTTGTATCAATGCTATACAGCATCATGACCCAACATTTCTCGTTTCTCTAATTGTGGTATTCATCAATCAGTGTCCAACTGCAATTGGCTTCTCTTGATTGCGCATCCTCTCCTTGATAATATCTGCTCGATCCTTTCGAAGTTGACGAGCGTACTTCACACCAAAACCATGTTGGAACACTTCGCGAATCTCCTCCAATGTCAGACCTGAAACTTCTGGGTAGAACAAGATAATCAAGACCCAACCGATACCACAAATGGCAGCGTAAAAACCAAATGCACCAGAAGGTGTCATACCCTTCATCATGGAGAGGAAAGTGGATGAAACAATAATATTGCTTCCCCAGCATGAGCATGTAAGCCACATTGTACCCATAGCTCGAAGTTCCATTGGGAAGAAATCAGTTGACATCCAGGCGGTATTACCGACACTGACACCATAAAAGAAGACGAACCAGATGATGAAGACCAGAACGACGATTGCAGGAGCCGAGATGGTGGTAGCTTCGAGAACCAAAGTATGAGTATCGACTGGAATGAAGTGGAAAGCAATTGCGACAGCCAAAAGACCTGCTGACATTCCCCAGACAGTACATATCAATAGGCGACGTCTACCGAATGGATCGACCATCATCATATTGACCCATGTCATGACTGTCGAAAGCGTTAGTGTATTGATCTCAAGAATGGATGTGCGAAACTTACCAAAGTTAGTGCCAGCTACGACCAGACCGACCGCTACTGGGTTTGAGAATCCAACCAGAGCGAACAATGTTGAGCTATAGTACATGAGAGTGTTGAAACCAGACATTTGAGAAATGACCATAAGACCACATGCGCAGACCAAAGCTCTCAAATTGGATCCAGTGTGCAACATCTTTATCTTTTGCCAGGCTGAAGCTGAACCAGCAATCTCTTTGGCCTCTTCACATGCAGCGGCGATCAAAGCAACCTTTGCTCGAACTTGTTCGGGAGAAGCGCCGCCATAAACTTTGGCAAGAACTTTCTCAGCTTCTTGTAGCTTTCCGTGGTAGATGAGTTGACGTGGTGATTCTGGACAGAATGGAAGCATACAGGCGAGAATGACAGCTGGTACACCCCCAAGTCCAACCATGTATCGCCAACCATTAGGTACGTGTGCAAAAGCAGCTCCAATACCGTAACTGATGACTTGACCACCAGTGATTGACATGTTGTTCAGACCGATCATACGTCCTCTAACTTTTGAAGGAGCAATTTCAGCGATGTATAGCGGAACAACCATGGCTGCACTACCCACACCAAAACCAACTACAAGTCGACCGACTGCCATCTGGGCAATTGAATAAGCTGCAGCTTGAAGTATAGCACCAACTGTGAAGAGGAAGCATCCAGCGTAGATAGCACCTTTGCGACCAAATCTGTCTGCTGTGAGACCGGCGATGATGGCACCACAGAAAGCACCAGCTGAGCAGAGTGAGGTGATAAGTTCTTTCTCATTGGAAGATGTTTCGCGATGATCGAGAGAAGTTCCGAGATAAACCAAAACAGCTGAAATGATACCGGTATCATAACCAAAAAGAGCACCTGCAATTGACGCAGTAAATGCGACAAGCCAGACAAACCAAGATGTCTTGGTATCTTCGATGGAATCATCGGTGGCATCGACATCCAAATTGATAATGTCAGACATTACCATGTTCTTGTTGGCATTGTCGAAGCTGGTTCGGGAAAAGCTGGGTCGATGATTTGGAAAAGTTGCTGAATGTCTTCGATCGAAGCCATCTGCTGTGACAGATGAACGACGTCGTTCATGATGTTCGACAGTACCGAACTCTTTGTTGTTGTGTTGAACCACTTTGGATTCGAGAATTTGTTGGTCACGGTCCATGTTGATGATGAAGTTCTGAGAGGTTTGAGGAATTAAGTTGAGAGGCGATGTTGTGTGGATAGTCGAGATCAGGAGATGATGCTGATCTATATACTTTTGGGAGTCTACACCATGTGGCTAAAGTCCATTCCCTCTCCGCATATCGATTCATGATGATGCCTTCTCTGACCTTGATACTTTCCTGGGGAAGGTGGAGGAAGTCTACTCCGTTTGCCGAAGTATGTTGTTTGTAATCTGAGTTGCTCCGGCATCTTCTGTTGATGAGCTCTACCCGATAGACACATGGACTTTGGCAAAGCATAATTCTTGCAGAACAGTGGAGTCTTGACGTGCAAAGGAACAACATTGGTGAGTTGGAAATTCTAGCCCAGCCATACTGATATGACCCCAGATTCCCCAGATCTTCCTTGACTCCAGAAATTGCCCGCAACTGAATAGTTTGCATGTGTTCGAATAAGAGGGGAAAACCTGCACAAGGAGATCGGGAGAGTTGAAATCTACGGCGAGGACCGGAATAAGGTTACAAACATCCAAGAGCCGTTGCCGACGATTAAGCGTAAGTCTCCGAAGGCAATTCAGATTTGGCTGAGGTAATTAGCTACCGATTGAGTATTTCGTGGACCGATATGAAGTCACACATCCCTTCCAAGAATTGCCCTCTCTGGTAATTGCTCGATACGTTTGGGAATTTTCTCGCCGACCAAATAAAGTGCTCGAATTTCCATGATGATCTGGAAGTCAGTATTTCCTATACCATACTATACCTGCCATGTGAATGTCTAGACGCACCCACTCTCAACACCATCGTTCGTGATATCCGCAATTCGTCTTGTGTTTATTGTGTACATGACAGGACAGGTAAGATCCGCTGCAATGATATCTAGGTTGGAGACTTATGTTCCGCATTGGAAGCATTGAGGTTCGCAACATATGTGTGAGCATCAATCAGTCTTCTCCTACACACCTCACTAATCACAAATACCTCTGTCTCAAAATGTTGGCTTTTTTCTCTGCAGCCGTTCTTGTGTCTTTCCTAACCACCTACTTCCTCATCGTTCCCCTATTTCACTACTTCCGTGATGCGAAAGGTCTTCGAAGATACCCTAATCTATCTTCGCTCTCTGGCATAACTGATCTGCACTTTGTCTACGAAGCTCATAAAGGTTTCCGGTCGAAACGACTTCTCGAAGCTCATAAGTCCTCTCCAGTCGTTCGTATCGGACCCAATTCTCTGTCGTATAGTGATCCACGAGCAATCAAAGATATCTACGGTCATTGCACGCCATGCACAAAAGATTTGATGTACAGCGAATTAGCCGGTACACATTATCACCTAGCTGATGTTATTGATAAACCAGAGCATTCACGCAAGAGGAAGGTTCTTTCCGCTGCGTATGCTCTCAAGAATCTGGAAGCATGGGAACACAAGGTAGCTGATATGACGGCTCGAATGATCAAAGCTTTCGAACTCAGATGCACAGAACCTTTACCAAATGGTCAACGCCCAGAAAAGGATGATCTCAAAATCGACTACAGGATGTGGGGTAATCTATTCACTGTTGCTGCCATTGCCAATATCGGACTATCAGAAGATTTGGGGTTCTTTGAACAAAGTTCTGACAGAATCACGTCTCAGCAGATGGATGGTACAGTCAAAGAAGTCAACTTTCGAGAATGTCTACATGCTACAGCTTGGGCACAATCGAATCTAGTCTGGGCTTATGGACGGTACAAATCGTTGGTAGAAATCAGCAAGATTGTCTCTCCAACGTACCGCAAGAAATGGAATTTGAACAGAGATTGGGATGGGATCGTATTTCACAGGGCCACCAAACGACTTGAACGTTATCAGGCTGGTGAGAAGCTCGATGATTTCTTCACTGCTTTGATGGATGATAAATCGGGCAATCCAAACAACTTAGAATGGGGCGAAATCATCGCCGAAGTTAGCATCATGATGAACGCAGGATCTGATACTACCGCCATCGCCGTCAACAATGCAATGTATTGGCTACTCAAGAACCCAACTTGCATGAAAAGGGTACGCGAGGAAATCGATAACGCCCTGGAAGAAGATGAAATTGTGGCTCCATACGACAAAGTGAAATTACTACCATACCTCCGCGCTTGTATCGACGAAGCCTTACGAATCACACCACCCACAACATTCGGTCTACCAAGAAGAACACCAGCAGAAGGAGCATCAATACTCGGAGAGTTCATACCAGGCAATACATCCGTGTCAATGTCAGCATACGTAGCACATCGAGACGAGAACATATTTCCTGACCCAGAAACATACAACCCCGACAGATGGCTAGGTGAGAAAGGCAAAGAACTTCAACCATACTTCATTTCCTTCTCAGCAGGTGCTCGAGGTTGCATTGGTCGGAACATCAGTTACCTTGAACAAACTGTTCTACTTGCTTCAATGCTGCATCGATTTGAATTTGCATTGCCATATCCAGAATGGGAGCCGACATTGCGGGAGAACTTCAATCTTAGTCCTGGCCCGATGCCGTTGAAGGTATGGAGAAGGAGCAAAGTCGTAGGTCGAAGTTCTGGGAAAGCTTGAACTGTAGACCTCTTTAGTTGCTCATATGTGAATTAACATAGATACAAATGCTTCCAACATATCAATCATTCAACGGACTTCTGTTTCAAATTGTGACAAGACTCTGCAACGATGTAATGTTTAGCAAATAAGTCTATCCTGCATTGTAGCATGCGCTGCGTGCATTGACGAAAGGTTGACGTTAATACCTGGCTCCTTATTGCATTTGCCATTGACCGGTTATATGTTGGAGTAAGAGTGCATGCACACGGAAAGAGATCAGTTGTCAGACGAAAGCTCAAGGACGAGCGAGATTGTGAGCATTTCCAACATTGTCTATCTTATCAGACCACATGATTTGATTGCGTATGGGCGTAGGAATACATGATCGAGCTTGTTTAGAATGACAGTGTGGATGTTCTGTATTGAGACTGCTCCCAACCGTAATCCTTCGTTGTAGTTGAACAAACCCATATCCTTCACCGACGAACCCTAATTTTCACTGATCTCTTCATAGAATACCCCCTGAGCGCCTGGGGTCCATATCAACCAGCTGCATCTGCAGATATACTGGCCAATCTGGTGCCAGTGTACTCCTCTCGCTTGTTACTGGTTTCAAAGCTTCCTCAATTGCTTTGTGATCTACCTGTCCATCTGGAACTGTCTTCAATTGAGCGATCTTTAATGAGTCCTCTTCTAGTTCTTCCTGCATCAATCGACTGACTGGCGGTAACACCGTACCATTCTTCGTCTGATGTGTATGTAATGTAGCATATGGTAACGCTGGTCTGGTCGCTGCTTTCTCCGCTAAATCACTGAGAATATTCAAGCCAGCCATTCCACCAATATTCCGAGTCGAACGAGTGACATGAACATTTTGACTTGCTGTTCTCTCCATACCTGGTGCTTCTAGTTCATCCTCTTTGTCTGTTTCATTCTCAGACTCATCTTGAATTTTCTTGCTTAAACCATTCGTTTCTCCTTCCTTATGAGATGTGGAGAAGAAGTGCCTCGCTGCAATCTGTGCTTGGTGCGATTGGAAATTGAGTTCCTTGTCGGTGAACAATTGATTGATGGAATATAATTTGTCTGTTTGATGTGTGACATGCGCAGCTTTCGCTCGATCGGCTGGCGTGGTATGACCATTCCTTGATGGAGACTCATCATCAACTTTTCTCTTGCGCTTGTTCTCGGTGCCGTTCGTCTCTTCTTGATCGCCTCGATGCCTCGTAGTTCTCGTTTTCCTACTCGTGTGATTGCCCCCTGGACTCGCTGGATTTGTAATGCTGAACTGACTCGGATGAAGGAGAAGCGCGTTCGTGTCGGCTATGTCAAGTTGTTCTTTCTCTTTCATAAGTTTCTGCCTCTTGTGCGATAATGACTGAACCAATCTCTCTCTAAGAGTACTGGTCATATATTCACATTCTTCTGCCGCCAGATGTAATCTGTAGTCGCATTCGTATTTTAGTCGCTCGAGTCGTGCTTCGTGATTTGCCTGTGGCTATTAGCATCGCATCAGAATACGTAGCTCGCTCACTCACCTTCAACCGTATCAGTTCCAATTCTTTGGCTTCTTTCGCTTCATTGACCTCTCCAACGAATTCTGTGTACCATTTTCCTGCGAGTGAGGACAGCTCGGATTGATATGGTGTACCATAAGCTGAGGATTCGATCTGTCGCATAATTCCGTCAGGCGTATCGTCCAGTGGATCTGGTCCGTATGGATCTGCTTGTGATACCAGATTCATATCAGTCTGCAGCGCAATAAGTTGTTCGCGATAGTGACGCTCTCGATTCTCGTTGAAATCATTTTGCAAGTCCTGTTGCAAAGTTACATGCTGGTGCTTTCGCTTCTCTCTCTTCGACATAGGCTGTGGAGGTGTTGGTGATCTTCGACCTCCAAGAGGAGATGTAGGAGAGGGCGAGTACGCCATGTGACCAGTCGAGTTGGTGCCTCAAGCAAATAAAGATTCGAGTGTGGTATGTATGTCGGATGATGAGCAGAGGGAAAGGTGCGAGGGAGAAGTCTGAAAGGTATGCGCGGGAGCAATAGCAGTTTCATGGTGCTATCATTTGACAACTTTGGTAGAGGGTGAAGTTGGAGAAACGTAGACCAAGAAGGTTTACCGAAGTGACCACATGCCTGAGACGCGACTCATCTGTCATCTATCTTGCTTCCATCTGAAAAAGCATTCCTCTCTCAAAGGCGCAGCATCTTGTCCTTCCGAAAAGTCTCAGCTATTACAGCGTATCATAATGAAAGCTCGAGCATTGTCTTCGAATTCTGAGACCTTATTGTTGATACAATGGCTCAGCCAATGAGAGTTTCCCTTTTCGAGGGAGGACTCCCAGAGGGGTAACCATGCCACCAATCTATTTCTCTAAAGTCATATCTCTGGAAACACATGATGGTTAGTAGAAAGTCTTATATTCTCTCTGTCATCAAAATATGGTGCCACATCTCTTGTGAATCGCTTTGAGCATTCCAGAAAGACGTGCGAGATTTCGAGACATAGATATTATTCAGTCACGATGCGGGCTCCCATATATTGGCCGCATGCGCTGCCATTCATCCATCCTACTATAATCATCAGTGGAAAGAGCCAATTCCAATCACTATATCAATTGCCCAAAGCACGCCATGAGCACCTCAAACACACCATCTGCTATCAGCGTCAATCTTGGAACAATATTACGTCTTACAAACAATGCCATTGCACTCGATTTCAGCCAGAATAGAAGAACCATTCATGTCAATGCGCTAAATCATCCGTGCGTCCTCGTCGGTAGAGACGGAGAACACGCATATATCCTGCTCGTGAGTACACTGGACATGTCTATTGATTTGGCTAACGGTTGAGATCACCACTTTCGGTAATACATTCATCGAGCAAAGGACCACGCTACGATACAGCAATTGGCGTTTCTACATTCCCATTCACCCAACTCGAAGTCATGCAGCTCTCGATCAGATTCAACTTCATTCAGTTGGCTTGGACTTGAGAGGTTATGTGGACATAAGGGTTGTTCACATGGTTCCATGGGGAGCTCTGGTGGCCTGGAGCAGAGGCCGAGCGCAGAGTCCGCATATAAATTTCACTCATCTAGACGCAGACTCATGGTATATACTATTGGAACTGATGAGACGGGAGGGTATTAGGATACCACGATTGCGAGCACGACTTTAGATACGAATACCACATAGTCTGTGATTAGTAGTCCAGCGATATCTTGTTTAAAGTATAACAATTGAACTCTGACTATACATGTACGCTCGACACAACCGTATAATTTTGCCAACCAGTGTGATCAGTACTACGAGTCCACCACCAGACCTTTTAATCTTTTCCATGTTCCAACACTAGAACTAAGCAATATCCCAATCTCCGGTAACACGTGATTGTCACTCAGGCCCTTGATAGAATAAATCATTCCCTCGATCAGTACGTGGAGAAATCGTACGTAGCGTAATTCACCGAGGGACCGGTCTCGGGACTGAATATCTCATAGTTCTGAACACCCCATTGCGGATTATTGATACCATCGATCCATACTTGAGGTTCTATAACGAGACAGCCATATTTATTGACATATTGGGCGCCTGTTCCGTTGTTCCTTTGAGCCTGCGAAGGTTTGATTGGGATCGATCCATCTTGACCATTGCAACTGTATATCTGAAGTCCTTGCATGTTGGTCTTCACTGTCATCTGAATACCAGTGATGTTAGACCACACAGATAGGACTGGGAAATTCGCATCATCATCACGTGAATAAGCCGGTCGATCAATGATGAAGGCATTGTCAATGCCAGTGCAATTGTTACCACATACACCTGTAGCATTGTTGATGGCCGTACCAAGGAGTTTTGGGTCCAGAAAATCAAGCGCAGGTGTGTTCGAAACAAGACCGATTTCACCAGTGGGTATTAGAATTGGATCCGTTTCAATGTATCGATCAGAGTATGGCATCCACAAAGTAGTGTCATTGAGTATAGTCTGAGCTTTGAAAGCATTCAAATTCCAGTAAATATGATTGGACAACATGATGGGTGTTGCATGGTCTAACGCCACAGCTGTAAGTTTTGTCGTTAACCTTGGTTGATTTTGTCCTCGTGGTCCAGACGGATAACTGCTAACCGAATAGACCGCTGTTGTCAAGACTTTGCCAGGAAATCCCTCGAAGCCGTCGTCAAGTAGCATGAACGAAATGCTTGACTCGTTATGTGATAGTAGTGTCCAATTTCGTTGGTCATACCCTACACTACCACCATGAAGAGTATCTTTCCCTCCGTTCTCGTTGGTAGGAATGTGATATGTCTGGCCATCTAGTGTGAAAGTACCATTCTTGATACGGTTTGCATATCTCCCAACTACTGCTCCAAAGTAGGTATGGTTGTGGGCTGTATCGTAGAGATACTGTGTACCATCGTCATATCCCAGTGCGACATCTTGTAGGGCACCATTCCGATCTGGTACCAGCACTGATGTCAGACGGGCACCATATGGTGTGAACACAGCGGTAATGTTCTGAGCTGCAACAGTGTATAAAGCAACATTTGCTGAAGTTGTACCAGATGGGCTCGAGCTATTCGTTTGAGCTAGAACAGAGCTGGCAGCCAGCACGAGAGCGAGATTGTAGAACTTCATGTCGATCAGAATGTCGAGAAGGAGGGGAAGGAGAGAAGTCAGCATGGATATATAATCAGGTCATACCTCAGATCATCCCGGTACATGTATATGATGGACCAATACTCTATCAGAAGCTTCTTCAACTTACAGGCTATTAGCCTGGAAGACAAGTTCCCCAGATCCTTTCCTGTTCCTGACACTAAAATCGCACGATGTGACGTCGATCTTAATCCGGAGGGGTTAATGAGGCGGAGATGGCGGTAGATGTGGTCCATTACCACCGCTTTCTTTCTCAAAAACACCTAGTCATCTCGAGCTGGTCTTGCTCAAAACCCGTGTCCGTTCTATGTTCACGTTCACAAGGTCATGCGACGAAGATCAGAATGATCAAATACAAATCTCGCGTCGGACTCGCATGGTCGTAATGCCGGTATACCTTTTCCGAGTTGGCAGGATGGCATGCCGTATCTGCGAAGGATACAATTCTCATGCAAGATCTCCTGGTATCAGAATAAGATGCCAAAAGGATGTTATGACTTGCTTCGATGTCAAAGCTCTATGCACAAATCCGGGTTCGATGACAAAGCTCCGCATGTGGACACAAAATTATCTGCGGAGTGTTTGTTTACATCCTCAACCCGTTCAGCCAATCATAATGATCTTTACACCACGCAGTGCATGACAAACATTCCATCCTATGAGATGTTCGGCGCATCGTTCTATGTCGGTGGATTTTGATTGCACACACGAACCTGATTACAGACTACGGCCTCAATCACTATAGAAGAATCTGATCATCTGCAATTTTAGTATCGAAAGAGTCGCGATGATGGCAGGATCACCGACCCTTCCAGTGATCGAATACGATGAGTTGAGTTCACCCGATCCTCTTGCGACATCTACAAACGATCCTCCAGTAGCATCATCACCATCCAAGCCTAGACGTATGGTTCGGCATAAACAGTCCTCATCGCAGTCCAGTAGAGCTTCAACTTCTTTCTCTCAACAATTCAATCTGCCTGCGCGTACGTCATCTAGTAATTCAATGAGTCCTTGGAACATCAGAGTCACTGTCGAAGCAGAACCTGAAGTCGAGGAAGTCCGAAACGCGCCACATCTCGTCACCAGAACAACGAGGATACCATTGAAGGAAAGCTCACCTGAACCACAACAAAACACAAGGATAAAGCCCTCGATAGCAAATTCAGGGTCACCCTCGAGGAGTAGACGAAGGAGTGTGACCCCAGCAGGTGACACGAGGCGCCGCCAGAGTGTGACAGATCTTGACATCGTTGTACTAGGAGACGATGCAGATGAGGACGAATGGTGTGCGAGGCGAGCTTCACCAAGAAAGAGGAAGATTATGGATAAGAGGAAGGGAAAGGACACTGCAAATTCTGTCGATAGAGACACGGTCCCAAGCATAAGTTGTGAGACACTGGTTGAGAACCAAGTTAAGTCCCCAAAAGTTAGACAGCTTGACGCAAATAAGGTCTCTGTGAGGAGAAGAGCGGATTCGGTGAAACAGACAATCTCAGATATTCCTATACCAACCATTGAACTGCAACCATCATTCGGGAAGAATATGCGAGAACTCTCTACTAAAAGTACGAGAAGTTATCCTACTCCATCGCCGACACCATCCGACCAGGAGAATGTACCAGATTTCTTTGACACGATCATGGAAAGCGAAGGCTTCACTATGATTGACCTAGACTCTATAGCTTCGGTCAAACAACTCAGAAGCAGTCCGGTCAATGAGTATCCGCTAGTGGAAAAGGTTGAGCAAATTCCACATGAGGCACCGATACTTGCACAAAACACCATAACGGAGCAAATAAAATATCCTAATCTGCCACCTACTTCCTCAAGCACGACTAAAAAACTTCAGGTACCAGATGGTATAACTTCCTCTCCTCCCATCAGTGTCAGCCAGGTGAGAGCATCTTCCAAATATCTACAACCTACAGTGCATCAGCTTCGAAAAGTGACCCCGATGATATATTCCTCACCAAAACTACCTTCCCCACCGAGGAGTTCAAGTATTGAGAGATCTGTACCAAACTCTGTCGAAACACTAAAAGCCACTAAAATTCTACAGAGTGCATTGGACCCAGGAGCTCGCAAGTCTGCAAACCTTGAACTGTCAAGGGAGGGTCAATTCCATGCACGAGATAGCTCGGATGAGCTGTTTGAAGGATATGACTCGAGAACTCAACGAGAGATGCGAGCTGGTCTTCGTTTTGGAGAAGAGCTGGCTAAAAGACAGCCCGCTCTATCAATTAAGGAGAAAGATATTCCAGAGTCTCATTTGATAGTCGGGAACGCCTCATCGCATAGTTTGCATACCCAAGGGATATCAGGCAGTTCGACGAAAGGTTACGATCAGAATGACATACTTGATGCTCAACTGCCAAACATGACTAGTCGTCAATCGAAGCCATACGAAGTGTCATCGAAGAACTCGATTGTCCCACGGCAAAGTCCGACCCCAAGCTCAACCTCGTCTCGAGATGAACAACGGGACCTCACACGAGAAAACAAGTGGCAGCGTGAACGAGATGCGGTGGTCAGAGCAGTACAACAGGCAAGCCCAGACGACGTAATCGTGATTGAAAGTGACGACGAGGAAGAGACTGGGCCATCCGCAGATACCTTCACAGAGGATGATGGTGGTGACATATGGTTAGCAGAGGCCAAAGATTCATCTTCTAGTCCACGTGCACACGAAACATCTAGTCCACGAGATCAAGCGGAGATACTTCCAACATTCATACGACAGCCGATTCCAAGCCCGTGGAGAGGGGGAGATCACATATCAGGCAATGAAAGCACTGTCTTGACGAATGGAGATGGCGAGTCAGCAGTATCTGGATTACTTTGGAAGGAAACTCAAGACAATGAAATAAAATTTGGAGCCAAAAAGCTCAAGAAGATAAGACATGAGTTGCAGAATGCTGACTTCACCTCGGACAAGACCAAGAGCGGCTCCTTTGATCTCGAAAAGATGATGAGTCCAATGAAACGCTTTGGAGAATCCATGAGGAATACAGACGAGTCCTTCGAGTCAACTGTTGATACCGACGATTCTTCTACAGAATTATATGCAGGAACGCCATTAATTTCACAACAAAATTCTTCTCTTCGACAAGATGAGATCTTGGAAGGGGACGAGTTTGAACAGTCGGTACAACACACGCCCCCAAGAGTCGATGGACAGCGAAGTAATTCGAGCCCGAGTCTGACTCTACCTGCACTCACGCCTCGATCAGCTCTCAAGGGCACACGTCCTAGCCTAGGCAATGTGGAGTCTGGGAGTTCGAATACTGATGAAACGCCAAAGGCACCGAAGACTGTAGTCTGGGCTAGAAGGTCGACCCATGTCGACGAGGACTGGGTTGAGAGCAGTAGAAGTGTGAATACTGACGAATCATCAACAATCACGAGCGTCGCCCAAAATGATGGCTCGACCGATCGATCTGATCCTGTGGAAAGTGATTGGCACGCAACCTCAAAGCACACATCTCCCTCTTCAGCTCACTTTTCAGATACAGCTGCGCAAGAACGTCAAAGACACCGTTCAAGGACATCCGAAAAGCTACCATCTTACCTTCGACCACCCTCATATCCTTCCGATCCAACTCGGTCCATCACAAAGCCTTTAAGCGTCAGCGGCGACTTCACAAATACTCACTTCCGAACCTTACACATAATCTATCGAAAAGCTCAGCGACCTCGATTCCACGGTCCTGCTCTTGATGAATTGAGACCTCAGATCAGGAAGCTAGTCGATCAGAGATGGACTCTGAACGTTGACGAAGATAATGCCGGACTAGGCGGATTCAAATTCAAGTTTGGTGAACGTGAAGGAACTGTGTTGGAAAGATTTTGTCGCGAAGTGGAATTAGGTCATATTGAGAATGTAGAGGTCAGACTGAGGACTTTGACAACAGAGAATGGGTTGTGGGGAGGTATAGAAGGTTGTGACCATGGAAAAGGTATTGTCGCTTGGGAGTGGACTTGTAAGCAATTGGCTACATGGCTGGGAAGAATCGTGGTTGGTGAAGTTGTGAGAGACGAAGAACATCAGAACAGAAAGCAATAGGTCTTTGACCTGACAAGATGTCAGCAGTGGATATGTAACGACGACAATGAATCGATGTTGTTAAATTCCATGCTTAATATATCTCGGGTCAGTCCAATATTACGTCCCTCAGAAAAGCCAAACATTGATTTCTGGCCTGCGGGCTACTTCCATCGTATCTCATACGCAATAAGTATTTCGAGTACAGCAGAATGCTCTGTCTCCCGTCAAAATACATCTCCACTATCTTAGCTGATACTTCTCTATCTCCACCACGTTCCTCACGTCGGTCTCTCACGAATACGATCTGCATGCTGTTCAGCAAGGCATAATGTCCAAGTAAGAGCCGAGCTATGGTCCATTCTTCCCTTGCCAGACATGCCCGGCGATCTCCCCAAGATGCGACTCTCGTCAATTCTATTCAGCACCTTTCTCGTCATTCCTTGTCCCACAACTATCAGCCTCCTGTATTTCCCCCCTCATCAACTCATAATTACATACAAGCTGATCACGTGAGATGCTAATGCTCTCATTGTCTGATAATCGTGAGGCGTCCCTCGTAGCATGATATTAGGATGATTGGGACAGTAGTCAGCGTCCCAAACCGTGTAAATCCTCAGAGAGCTCTCTCAAGAAGCTATCAATGCTTCACCACTGTCCGGATCTTTATGTATAGACAGCTGATGGCTCTCTGAAGACAGATTGTAATTCGTCAACCGTCGCTGATCCACGTTCGTCATGACATATTATTTTGTTCAGGGAGTTCGAATATGTGCCCGAGCCTTCTCATTTTGAAGCTTAATGCTCCGATTAGTAACGGCAGCATCAAAGTTCGTCCTTATAATGCTCTTCACTACCAGCCTCTTTATTTTCCTCCTCGTCTTCGTCTGCTGTCACGACTCCTCTAAGCTGAACTTTGTTGCCCTCGTCGATCTTTTCGATCTTCCAGTCTTTCGATCCCGCAAGCTCTGAAAGCTCCTTCCGGAATGCTTCCACGTCATCAGGATTCAAGTTCAACTTCCTCAATTCTGCCTTGTTAAGGCTTTGTATTTGACCATCTTTTTGCATGACCACAATCTCTGCTTTTTCCTCGGCTGTCATCACAATTCTTCCTTTCTCGATTCGTTTACTGTCCCGTCCAAGGTACTTCATCGCGCCCAACTCGATATCACCGACCATTACTCTCTTGTCTGTGTCAGATTCCGAAGGAGTATGAGCCTCGATCGAAACAGGTTCGTCGTCGGTAATAATTTGCTGACAGGAAATGGTGTACGCTTGAGCTCCTTTGGCTGGTTGGAAAGCCACATCGTTACACAGTCTCGGAGTGTAGACCACCATCAAGTACGAACAAGTTGAAGTCTCCTTTATCCAGCCAATACGATCAGTAGACTGTGGATGACAATGAAACTCGATCTCAACTTTTCTGTCTTCTCCAGTTAAGTCGCAGACCGTACCACCTTCCATTCTCTGTACCAGGTATGTAGATTCGGCCTTTGTTTGCAAACCCGTCTCGATATCTTTCTTCACTCTTCCCAACACGTAGCTCGGTGACATCGGGTCTTCTTGTGGTGGCCATAATCGCGCACCATTAGCACCTGGAGGTAGAGCATGAAACTGCGTGACTTGAGAGTTATAACAATACGAATAAGACCACCATCCTGTCGAGTAGTAAAGACATTGCTTTCCTTCCATATCTTGAAGTAACTGCCATCCACGATCGGCTGCTCTGATAAGCTCATTCTTCTGTTCTTCTTCCGATGGCTTGTCTTCAGTCTCATTACTCGGTGGCTTTACATGTGGGATTGAACAAAGATAGTTCCGGTTGTGTAGAGTCAACTGCTCGTAAGACATGTCTCTTGAGGTGGTAAGAGCATGATGCGCCGCATGCTCGTGAATGTATGAGTCTGCGAAAGTGATCTCGTACTGCTAAGTGTCAGCCAGTTTCATACCGAATACATTGCCTTACCTGTGGATATGCGAAAACATCATCATTGACACTGAAGACAGGTTTAGCAGCTTGAACCGCGACGATAAGTCCGAGAAGCAAGATCTGACGTCTCATATCGTTAATGTCTCTACTGCAACTTGAAGTGTTAATATTTCCATATGCAGACACGGTATCGACTCGCGTACCTGCGTCACTTGTTTGTCAGGTTTGCACAATAATCTTCGAAGTGGGATGCACCGTTGCGAGGAACAACAAAATGATTTCTAGTGCCTGCAACCTAATCTACCTCTACCGTACTTCCATTTCTCGAAGTTCTCTCAGTACCACTAGGACTTGACTGACACCATTGTCCACACTCTGCTCAATCAAGGTGTCCTGTACCAGAATGACTAGTTTCTCTCTCGCCGGCAAGGGTCTCAAACTCGACACAAAGGAAGACCTCGAGAAGCACATCGAACAACTTAAGTCATCAGATGTCACGCATATCGATCTCTCTGGCAACACACTAGGTGTCTCAGCTTGCGAAGCTCTGGCACCAATATTATCTTCAAAATCTAATCTTGAGTCGATCGATCTGCACGATATCTTTACCTCTAGAAGTTTAGCAGAAATCCCACCAGCCTTGACCTTCCTACTCACTGCACTGCTCGAATGCAAGAAGCTCCAGACCGTAGATCTGAGCGACAATGCTTTCGGTCTCAACACAAAAGACCCATTGGTGGATTTTCTCGCCAAACATGTTCCTCTGAAGCATTTGATCCTGAATAACAACGGCATGGGACCTATCGCGGGTACCTCGATAGCTGAGGCCTTGTCAAAATTGGCGGAACGAAAGAAAGAGGCACGAAGTGAGGGTCAAAAGGTGCCATATCTTGAAAGTGTTGTCTGCGGCCGGAACAGACTTGAGAACGGCAGTATGGCTGCATGGGCAAAGGCATACGAAGCGCACAATCAAATGAAGAGCGTGAAAATGACACAGAACGGAATTCGACCTGAAGGTATCTCACTCCTCATTATGTCGGGCTTATCGAATTGCAAAGCATTAGAATTGCTCGATCTGCAAGATAACACTTTCACAATCAAAGGTGCAACTGCACTCGCCAAAGTGGTACAGAAGTGGACAAGCTTGAAGGAGTTGGGAATTGGAGATAGTCTGTTGGGAGGAAGAGGCTCAATCAAGGTGTTCGAGTCGTTAGGAGAGGCGAAGAATACAGCATTGGAAATCCTACGATTGCAATATAATGAAATTAACCCGGCAGGAGTGAAGGTCTTGCTCCAAACAGCAAAAGAACTCCCAGCTTTGAGACGAGTCGAACTGAACGGTAACAAGTTTGAGGAAGATGATCCCAGCATAGAAGACCTGAGTTCGCTACTGAGCGAACGAAAGGACGAGCACGGAACAGATGAGGACCCAGACGATTATTGGGGACTGGACGAGTTGGACGAGCTCGAGGGCGAGGATTCAGATGAGGAAGAAGTTGACGACGATGAAGAGGAAGAAGAGAAAGAGGATGTAGTCAAAGACGCTGAGGAGGCCGAGGAGTCAAAAGTGTCACAAAAGCAGGACGAAGATGTCGACGATCTTGCCGATTCACTAGCAAAAACCAAAGTTTGAAGGAGATTATGAGAGAACTTGTCCCGATAGATACCCAAATAGAAAAGCGGACAAGTTAGACTTCTGTGTGACTTGTAAAAATCTGAGGTTGAAAATAATCGAGAACACGTGCAATAAATATTGGAGTATCATTGCGACGTCAGAGTTTCTCGTAACAGGTTCATTCATCTCTTCAGCATTCATCATACAAAACAACCAAGATGCGCCCATCAGTATTGTTCATATCCGCTCTCACTGTAGCAGTCGCAACATCCTATCGGACAACCGGCAATAACCAGTTTCAATCACCAATGAATCCTGGTCCTGTCCAGCCTGCTGCGCCGGGAGGCACCAACACCGGCGCAGGCGACCTCACTATCTCTGATATACTACCCAAGTCTCGCAGTGTCAATATATTCGCTCAACTAGCCCGTGATACATCCATACTCAATAGACTCGAATCGACAAATCCAGCCGATAATACTACACTCCTTGCGCCACTGAATTCTGCTATGCAAGCATTACCTCGGAAGCCGTGGGAAAACAGACCCGATGATGATGGCATCTCGGCAGCCAGCGATGAAGGCAAGGCAGCGCAGAATCTGCAAAGGTTCGTAGAGGAGCATGTTGTTCCGGAAAGTCCCTGGAAATCTGGCAAGGAGAACAAAGTGAAGACGATTGGCGGGCAGGAATTATGGTGGGAGGAACGAGATGGGAAGAGAGTAATATTACCAGGAGAGGTCGTGGTGGATAGTGTACTTGGTCAAGTTGGTAATGGCGAGATATGGGCGTTGAAAGGTGTGGTAAACTATCCAACAAATTAGGAAGAAGTGATAATTTTCATGATTGATGAGTAGGGGCGTTGGTTGGTATTTGCTTCATACAACGACTATCTGGGACAATATTCAGGATTTGGAAAGAATCTGGTGAATTATTATTTCATACATGCTGTGCAGTCCACTACCGTTGCACTTTTCTCGTCAAGTATGTGTATATGAGCGACTGCTCATTCCTTGGGTCATTAAGGGCGTTGCCTAGAAACCTTTGTTGCCGTCAACCAGCAGCATGACAGACAAAGCTGTTCACGCTGTATGAGCTGCGATTCGATCGCCTAGACTATTGTGTCTTCTTCTCACGTTCGGCAGGAAGTGCTCGATACGTGAAGTAATCATCAAGTAAACCACTTTCAATGATCAACTTCCATGTACACCATAGATAGCATATTCCGAATCCTACTGCGCCGAAACAGACATTGACAACAACCCATAAATCAGGTTTGCCTTCTGGAGGCACGGCGAAACCGTATAGTAAATGCCAGAATACCATCACTACGTAATATTCCCAATGAAGGATCTTTGTTGGAGTGCGAAGATCCTCTGGTGCTAGTGGTACACCTGGCATATTCATGCGTGTAGTATCCTGGTATGCCGTGGCACTGAAAGGTGGCAGACCTAGCAGATATGCCCATAGCAGCGACAATACCACATATGGTGTTTTGAGCTCATCGCGACGTAGTAAGGGATACATGGTCCATACGGCAAGTGCGTTGGCCCATCCGATCCATGCTCTATATTCCTTACTGAGACCGTTCTTGCTTCCTAGCAATAGAGTCATAGGAAGTAGAGGTAGGAGAACTGATTTCTCATGGACCTGAAAGGAGAAAAGAAAGAAGCCCCATGCTGATGAAGCCAACGCGTATGGTAGGAGTGCTTTGTTTGGAACAGCACAGATGACCAAAGTGGACGGCAATATTGATACAAATGTGCAGAATAGCGAGAGTCTGGGAAGCTCGATCATGCCTTCCAGTTTGTGCAGTTTGAAGAACGTGTTAGTGAAACACCAGAAATTTGCTACCTTATCTTCAAATAGACCTCTGGCAAATGGAAAGCTTCGATGTATGACCTGGGAGATCTGCAGAGCGATAACACCCAATGTCGATTTGGTATCCATGCCTCGGCCTTCGAGTAGCGGAGGTAGTTGATTTTGAGTGAATCCTTGACTTCGATCGTATAATGAGCCTATGAGTAGTGGTGCGAACAGCACCATAAAAGACACAGCGGTAGTAGCTGCGATCGCAAGTAGCCTACCAATTCTGATATGTGGAGCAAAACTTGAGCCAAGCATGTAAGCGAATATGATTGGAGAGTAGTACAAGGCCATCTGCTTGAATCCCAGCGCCGCGACGAAGAAGATACAAGCAGATAAGTACCGATTAGCGTAGACGCTGGAAACGCTGGCTACCACAAAACCTAGCATCACTGTGTTGAACTGAAAGTGACCATGATCGATGAGCATTGTAGCAGGTTGCATCAAAATGGCAACAAGAGCAACTGAAGATGAAGTTACGCCAGTACCTTGATTCCGACTATAATGACGCATGAAGATGATGAGAGCTGGCACGTAGATGAGATATTCGGAGACGATGACTGTAGCTCTCATGAAAACTTTATGCAGCTGCTCTTCAAGACCACGGGAAGTGTCCAGAGCAAACCAGGATGGATTGAATAGTGAACCACTAAATTGTCAGTCAAGTCAGATAGATTGGAACATAAGCACTCACATTTTGCCACAGATCCAGCTGTGGTAAGCCGTCAATGGAGGGTAATCCAATCCCCAATACTGTAAGTCGTAGAAGTACCATTGCGATACAGGAAGATGGGTGGTTATTTCCATCCAGTGTCGCTGAGCCTCGTAGTCACCATGCATTGGAGGTGTTTGAAATCCTGAATGACCCCATAACCCCGTAGACCATCTGAATAAGCCCACTACCATCAAGACGATTGGTACGACTATCCATTGTGACGTTGTACCTCTAGCTGGCCAAAGAAAAGCTACAAGAGGAAACTCTGGCACTACTGCTTGAGACTGAGTATCAACAGTCACAATGTCGGTAATGGTATTGCTTCGAGTCAGGCCAGTGAATCCCACCTTCTTCTTCTTGCGAGGTTTATGAGAAGCTGGAGAGGACATTGTGAATAACGATATGGTGAATGGATGAATCTACAACTGCCAGGTGCCAATGAGAGTGCCCTGCTCGTGTGAACTGTCCGCAGAGCTTTCCCTGGCAGCCTTGTACAGCCTGATGGAACATTGGAGGTTGGAGAGTGGATCATGATGCTCTCAGGGTCCACTAGTCCCTTAGCGTCGTCGAGTCGCAAAAAAATGTGCTAGGTCAGGATTTCCGGCTACAAAAAGTTCGTCTTGCCTCCAACTTCTCTCTTCTTCACCATCGCAAGTTTATTTTTACTTGCATTCATTATTCGTGGGCATATCGTAACTTAGACCGATCTGTGGGTTGTTCATACACTGAGGGATTCTTTCGTCAACAGGTTCTGCTTGTCTATTCCTGTCAAACTCGAGATATCTTCCGTGGGCTCTAGTGGGCTTATTGTCATCCAGATCTCTGTGGGCTCTTGAAATACTGAGGGTTTATTGTCGCCGCACCAGTTTCAACAACACTATTCAGTGGGATTGTCCGTTACTTTGTTTAGAGGGAAAAATCGAGAGTAAGTCAGCGCAGTCTTGTTTCGCGTGCTGCATAGCTAACTCTGTCTCTTTCCAGATCATGTCTAAAACCAAGTCTACCTCCAAGGCTGCAAAGCCAACCAAGCCTGAATCTTTGACCAAGGTCAAAGACGCCGCTGTCACCAAACCAGCACAAAAGAACAAGAGCAAGGATGTAGCAAAGTCTGTCGCAACCAAGGAAGACAAGAAGTCTAAGAAGTCCAAGAAGGTCAAGGAACCAACACCTGAGCCAGAGTCCGAGAGCGAAGAATCCGCTAGCTCTGACAGCAGTGACAGCGAGAGTGAGGAAGAGGAGGCTGCACCACTCAAGGCTAAGACCAACGGCGCAAAGAAGGCTGCTGAGTCCAGCGACGAGTCTTCTGACGAATCTGACGATGAGGCCCCCGCCGCCGATGGTGTTCTTGGCAAGGCCCCTGCTGTCACCGAAGCCGACTCAGACAGCGACAGCAGCGACGACTCCGACAAGGAAGAGGCCAAGCCTGTTAAGGCAACTAAGCCTGCCGCAGCTGCCAAGGCTGACTCAAGCGATGAGTCTTCTGACGAGTCTGATGCCGACAACAAGGTCGCTGCCGCTAAGGACGACTCCGATTCCAGCGACGACAGCAGCGATGAAGAAGAAGCTGAGGCTAAGCCCAAGTCAACCAAGCGAAAGGCTGAGGAGGAGACAGAGCCTGCTGCAAAGAAGACCAAGACTGCTGCTGAGGGTGCTACTCCACAGAGTGCCAACCTCTTTGTCGGTAACTTGTCATGGAACGTTGATGAAGCATGGTTGAAGGAGACCTTTGAGGAGCACGGAGAAATCTCACGTGTCCAGCTCATCACTGATCGCGCCACTGGTCGCTCGAAGGGGTAAGCACTACAAGCTCTTTGTATCAATTTATGCTAATTTCTTACTAGTTTCGGCTACGTTGAATTCGTCAACGCCGCAGACGCTGCTACCGCTCACGCAGCCAAGCAAGGTTTCGAGCTTGACAGCCGTGCTCTTAACGTCGATTTCTCCAACCCACGTCCACCTAAGCCAGATCAAGCTGACCGTCGCAAGTCTTACGGTGATCAAGTCAGTGAGCCATCCGACACTCTCTTCCTCGGCAACCTGTCTTTCGACGTCGGACAAGAGACTGTTACCGAGGCGTTCTCCCCTCACGGTACCATCATGGGCATTCGTCTTCCAACTGATCGTGAGACTGGTGAGCCAAAGGGTTTCGGTTACGTGACCTTTGCTTCCATTGATGAGGCCAAGGCTGCGCTTGAGGCCATGCAGGGTGCTTACATTAGCTCTCGACCAGTTCGTCTTGATTACAGTCAACCACGTCCTCAGAACGATGCTGGTGGCCGTGGTGGTTTCGGTGGACGTGGTCGTGGTGGTGACCGTGGTGGTCGTGGACGTGGTGGTTTCGGTGGTGGCAGAGGTCGTGGCGGCTTTGACCGAGGTGGCCGTGGTGGCGGCCGCGGTCGCGGTGGTTCTACCAACCGTGGTGGCTTTGGCGACTTCAAGGGTCAGAAAGTCAGCTTTGACTAAATCAGTCGATGCGACGATCATTGGATCTAGCATACTCGTGGATATGTCCGAACACGTGGGAATTGATCCTGTTATCTGATGTGAAAGCCGAGAACTATTTCGGGAACACATTAATACGTGGTCATATGCGGTCAAGATCTTTTCAATGATACTCCTGTATCAATATGAATGCTGGTCGAGGGTTGCCAGGACATGTCTTCGAAACATTTCCAGGGCGAAAAGGATGGCGTTCAAGGTGAGTAATCAATCAAAAGTTGCCATTCCATCATAAAATCAATAATTTCAATTCTTCATGACCTGATCACGCTTCCGTATGAATGTAAGCCGCCATGGGTGAATGTCTTGTTTAGTTTCGTTTACTCCATTTTACTTGTAGAGTCGGGTTATTTGCATGCACGTCATGCAGTTTCATCCATGTTGCTGAGCTAAGCGATAAACCTTCGGACGACTGTCAGTAGATCAACATGTTCCTCAATATCATGACTGTTTGTGTCAACTGTCAAGAACTTTTGCGAACCGGAAATATGATGCCGGCTTGAACATTCTTTTGCTCCCTGAACCAGTCATTCGTCCATCATTGACAGGCATTCCGAATCATATCGTCACCTGATTTCTGACCGCGTCACATCATCGCGTTTAGCCTTATCTTGCCACGATTGGTCGCATGACTTGGCGTATTGGACTCACCTGGCCTCATATTGCCTAAGCCATCGTGACCGCCTGTTGAAAGCTGACCTCCTTGTTAACACAAAGTACACATCCCTTGAATTGTCTTTCCTCTTGAATTTTCGTCGAAAAGGTCGGCCAGCGTGGAGGTAGTGGCAATCACACGAGCCTATCTACCCCGCCATTCAACAACATACTCATTGACTTGAGCGATAGTTCAACAGGTGCCCAACCTTCACATTCCTGTGTATCACGCTCGCCTGATTCATAATCCTTGAGAACACTGTCGGTCTTCGAAACACCGTACAACCATGCATGGAATACACTCAGAACAGGCTGGGGTGAGGAGATCACAAGACCATATACCAGTATCAAGCGCAAGTAGAAGAATGGAAGAACAGTCCTACAACGGAACCAGGAGATGGACAGAAGACACAGGCTTGAGAAGAAGAACTGAGGGTAGGCATACAATGTCAACATCGACTCATGCTGACGAGGAAGATTCATGGGTTGAGATCCAACCAGACGCCATCATTACTACTGGACTCAGAGTTGCACCAGTACCTCCCACGAGTGTAGCTGGCAGCAGTCAGGACGAGTACGAGGAGAGCGAAAGTGAAAGTGAACGAGTAATGTCCAGTTCTACCGAAGACATCGACGATGCTTCTACAGCGATCGGTGTTCACGTCTTTACGCCGCAACCAAATGCATTCTCCCAGCCAACAAATACCTACTTCCCCACTGTCACTCACTCGGAAAGGTTGCCGTCAAATAGAATGATTACTCAACGAGCAATCAGACAGCCCGACCACGATGCAGCCCTTCGGGCTTCTTTGACAACATTGCTATCTTGTGCCGCTGCAGTACGACCAAAGGAGCGCGAGAGACCCCTCCCTCCTACTCGCTCCTCAAATCAACCCACAACATTAAGGTTAGTCCCCGAGTCCCAGATGTCCAAACCTCCAAAGCGACGTTCGCGTGAATCAAGTAAAGAAAGGCACGCAAAGAAAATACGTGCTGTAAAAGTGAATGACGAGACGATGAGTCCTACCGCTATGACATGGATGATATCAGCTGGCGTTGTGCTGGTGTTTTCTGCAATTAGTTTCAGCGCCGGTTATGCATGGGGTAAGGAAGTTGGACGGCTCGAGGAGATCAACTGTGGAAATTGTGGTCAAGAAGCCATAAGATCGACCGGCGGATTGAGAAAGTTGAGATGGAGCGGTGCTCAAAGTGTGAGCGTATAGCTGATGAAGGGTGACGATTCAATATGACCAAATGGACTACCACAACAAAATCAACACAGCTCATCATAATGCGACTAGGAGCATCTCAGCTTATGGAGATTCGGCGTACAAGTAAACACGGATTGATGACAATATGGCATACGATATAGAAATGATACCAGCACGAGCGGCGTTTGACTCTTTTGGATTCACAAGGCTATTCTACAGTAATATTATACACCACTCAAGAAATTTCTTTCTCGAATCGATTTCCTCCTCGCTTCTCTTGATGATTTTGTCAATTCTTGTCGTCTCTCCAGACTTATTGTTGCGTCTTCTCCAGGTTGTGTCAAATCTCGACTTTGTTCATGTAGCGGTATAGGCTTAGGTAGATCTTTCAACAATCTCGCTTGCTTTCGTTCGTATTTTGCTCGTTGTTTTTTCGTCAATGCTGGAAACAGGTCAGTCTTGGACAACTCTTGGGTTCTTATGACTTACAGGCTAAATCTACCGCTGGCTTTCCGTCCGCCGGTCTTCCCTCATCCAGAATTGTCCATAACCATGCTGGGTATTCGTCGTCTTCTTTTGCCAGTATCCGCGGTTTGGCCTTTAGATATGCAAGTCCTTTCAACTCTGTACCTCCCGGCACCGACGATTGAATCCTGTTTTTCTTCGGTTCCTTCACTCCTGCATCTGAAAGTTTGGCTGTCGATGATGATGGGAAAAAAGGTGTGGACAGTGGTTGTGAGATGCCTGGTGTGGAAGAGGATGTTGCAGGAGTCTGACCGTTGACTGGTGGAGGTGTCGATGGCGCGGCGTTTGGTGTCGCTGGAATTGCGATACTTCTGATCTGAGGTCGAACCCGTAGAGCGAGAACTCGTCTGCAAGTATTGCAAATCATGTTGATAGCTGTCTGTTGTTAAGACCGTGTCGGCGCATGGATGGAAACGTGAATGTCTCGAGAAGTTCGCGATCTGCTCTTGGCGTAGTGGATGCAACTTTCTACACCTACTAAAACTTATCAACAACCAAATCACAGAGGTCAAGCACTACCAATGTCCAGGATGTCGTGTAGTCCGTTGCATACTTGACTCTGACTCGTCCAAGGATAGTCGCCGATGCCATCTCTGACTGATTGACTTATCACAACACACTCGAGATGATCCGATATACGTACCTCATCGTGTGCGCATCTTCACACGTGCTCAGCTTATGACCGTTATGCCCGTAGCTCCGTGAACCAGTGGTGATATCAAGCTTACAACATGACAATCATGTCAATCACAGGAGCTAGACTTCCCCACCTCTCTTCGGTTTTAAGCCCCATTCTTCCCTTGGGGTCATACATAAAGTGTATATATAGGTGTTGTCCGCTTCATCGGGTTGAATCGAGTCAAATCAGAATTGGCAACAAGTCTTGAACAGAAACAAACAGCAGATCGACAACCATGACAGCTCCTCCAAAGAAAGCCGCACCCAGTCTTCTCGGTAGACACAGGTTGCTAGCACCTTCTGCTGGTGTCTGGGTCTCTCCAATCTGCTTGGGCGCTATGAACTTTGGTGAAGCATGGAAGGAAATGCTGGGAGAATGTAGTAAAGAGACATCTTTCGAAATGCTCGATTACTTCTATGAAATGGGCGGGAACTTCATTGATACGTAAGTTCATAACTTGAACAGGAACAGGATTTAACGAACAGTGCGTCGAACTATCAAGCCGGCGAGTCTGAGACATGGCTTGGTGAATGGATGGCAAAACACGATCGTCGAGACGAAATGGTGATTGCTACCAAGTTTACTGGACCATGGAAAGCAACTTCAGAACCGCATCGACAGCAGTCAAATTTTGGTGGTAACAGCGCAAAGAACATCCATATGTGTGTCGAGGCGAGCTTGAAGAAGCTACAAACCAGCTACATCGATCTGTTCTATATTCACCTGTGTATGTCCAGTAGCTTCAAGTAGTATCTATCTGACATTGCTAGGGGATTTCACTACATCCATACCCGAAGTCATGCAATCGCTCAACCATCTAGTCGCCAATGGGAAGGTACTCTATCTAGGTGTATCAGATACGCCAGCCTGGATAGTAGTCAAATGCAATGAGTACGCTCGCGCCCATGGCCTCCGACAATTTTCAGTATATCAAGGTCGATGGTCAGCCGCCGAACGTGATTTCGAACGCGAAATCCTACCTATGACCAAAGCAGAGGGCATGGGTCTTTGCCCCTGGGGTGTCTTGGGAGGAGGCTATTTCAAAGCCAAAGGACATGTAAAGGAAGGAGGACGAAATTTGAAGGTCTCTCAGACGGGGAAGGACGAGCAAGTATCCGATGTCTTGGAGAAGATTGCGAATGAGAAGGGCACTCTCATCACATCTGTCGCCATGGCTTACATCCTTCATAAGACATCTTATGTCTTCCCGATATGTGGTGGAAGAAAGGTAGAGCATCTAAAGGGCAATATTGAAGCACTTGGATTGGAACTCTCTCAGAAAGACATGGACGAGATTGAGAGTGCGTACGATTTCAGTGTTGGATTCCCAGGCTCTTTCTTGTCTGGAGGTAATCCAAAGGGAATCAAAGGACCACAGGATGTGAGCATCTCTAACGCCAGAGCGAACTTTGATTGGGTTATCGGTGATGCGCCTATCAAGCCACATAGAGATTAGAGAGCAGACGAGGACTTTCCAAAATACCTCCATTGTTAAGAGCTGCGTCTAGACATATTGTGGATACCTTGACTGGACCGAGCTAGCGAGTCATGCCGCTAACGACCAACTATGGATATCAATTCAATACACTCGTTCGTTTTCATTTGCCGTTCAAGCTGGTAGTAGATATAATTGGATTTTACGGCTACAAACACAAGATCTCATTTCGACTCTATGAAACATGACTTCAATTGACTAAGAACACCTGATAACTTCCATTCATTCAATGACCGAAAGCCTGAGTTGCCACCTTTGCCATATGCTTGTTCTCCTTCTGCCACTGCTTGGAGTATTTCACACCAAATTCCTGGCTGAACACTTCTCGGATCGCCTCTAGTGGCATACCCTTGCATTCTGGGTAGCAAAGCATCACGAATATCCATCCGACGAAACAGATTCCGCAGTAGAACCCGAATGCACCACTTGGAGTCATGCCCTTCATCATAGACAAAAACGTTGATGCAATGATGATGTTGGTAGACCAGCAAGTAACAGTATTCTATGCCGGTTAGTTGAAATACTAAGAGAATGATACTGAATGGAAGACTTACCAGCATAGTTCCAAGGGCTCTGACCTCAAGAGGAATCAGTTCCGTACCGATCCATGCGATAGTGGCTACTCCAGCGGAGAAGAACGCAACGTAACAGATGATGGTCACCAAGACGAGACTTCCAGCCCATCCAACTGACGTCGATTCCAGCTCGAGAGTCTTTGTGTTGATTGGAATCCAATGGAAAGCAACAGCGGCGATGAGCATGCAAATTGACATCCCGAGAACGGTGATCTTCAAGATGGCTCGACGGCCAAATCTGTCAACTAAAACTAGATTGACCAAGGAAAAGACAAAGTTGGTGCCGGAAACGGTTATGGCGACAGCCGTAGCATTAGTGAAGCCGACAATCTTAAAAAGTGTGGCTGAGTAGTACATCAATGTATTGAAACCACCGAGCTGAGAGATAGCCATGATAACACAAGCAGTAAGAACGGCTCGGCCAGTTGCTGGAGTGTTGAAAATGCGCTTGAAACACTTCCAAAGGGATTCATCAACCATCGCTGAATTAGCTTCGTAAATCGACAACTCAATCGACTTAATTTTCTCATTACGTTGTTCTTCGGTTGATGTTGGATAGATTCTTAGCAGACAAGAATTAGCTTTCTCGAGATTGCCATGTGCAACCAGTTGACGAGGAGATTCTGGACAAAAGAACAATAGCCCAGCCAGAATTATTGGCGGAACACCCCCGATTCCGACGGTCGCGCGCCAGCCTTGACCACCAACGTGTGCGAATCCGGCACCAATTGCAGATGCCACAAGTTGACCGAATGTAACAGACATGTTGTTGAAAGCAATCATGCGACCACGATACTTGGCCGGTGCTAATTCTCCAATGTAGAGAGGAACAATCATTGCTGCGGAACCAACTCCGAGGCCGACAACGAAGCGACCAACAGCAAATTGTGCAACTGAAAATGCAGCAGTTTGGAGAATAGTACCGATGAGGAAGAGCAAGCAGGCAGCCCAGATAGGAAGTTTGCGACCGTACTTGTCAGCAGAGAGACCTGCAAAGACAGCGCCAACGAGTGCGCCACCGGATGTAAGTGAGGTGACCAATTCTTGCTCAGACGAGCTGAGTTCATGTCCAAGAGCTGTTCCGAGTGTGACAAGAACAGAAGAGATGTAGCCGGTATCATATCCGAAAAGGAACCCACCAATGGATACGGTGAATGAAATGAGCCATGCAGCTTTGGAGGCAGCTGTGGCTTCGATAGAACTTAATTGTTCAGTTTCGTGAGTTGCGCTTGTCTCAACATGCTGAGCGTCGATCTTCTCTTTCTCGTAATCTTGTGAGGACATTTTGGTGATTCTGAGTATCGAGGCTCGAGAGTTTTCTTGCTACTGATTTGATATTTGATGAATATCTTCGACTGTGATCGTAGTGGCTATTTGTACTTATGATGTGGGTTTGAGGCACGGTTAACCCCGCGAAAGATACCCTAAATGGGATACCCCGGATTAGCAAAACCCGGGGAACTGAGAATGGTGGGTATTGAAGTAGCCAATCGTGGGGAAGATATGCTCGGCGACAACACGCTGTAAACTGCCCGACGCAGTACAACTCTTCTTTAGGAATTCATCAGCGTGGCCGGTGTTTGACCGATGAAACTCCAGAGCGAGAGCAATCTGCCGTGATGTGCATGGCGGTATACTTGCATTAATCACCACGAGTTGATTTGCAGTAGAATGACAGTCCAGACTCCTGAAAGTTGAGCGTCATACGCATGTATACAAACAACGTAGGGTCTTGAATCTTGGAGAAGAGACCATGCCGACCTGCGGCTACGGCTGACAACATAGCTCCGTACTTGGACTCGTATCTGCCAGAAGCAGACATGTCTCGCTAGGCTGAGCGAGAGCAACTCTCATCGATCGCACTTCTGTAACGATGAGACGAATCAGTGATAGCATCTTATCAGACATATGCCGAAGTTGATGCTGTGAAGGCTAGCTGCACCGTAGCGGAAGCAAACCTTTCATGGTTTGATCATGGTCTGATCCAGCAATCACCCGTCAGCACGTTGTTGCTGAGTCCGGCTCAGCATTATGTCCACTTGTAGCTATCGGACAACCGTGGTCTCGAATGCTTTGTCCTGGAAGGTTGCTGATCAGTCGGAATCATGACTCGAGAGTGCTGGCGAAGATACAAATTCACCCTTCCCAATGTAATACATGTGAGGACGGTGTACGCATTTTCGTTATGACTGTCCCATCACAGAAGTGAATTCCGACCAGCGCAGTGAGTCCATTATTGAATATCGGGAGAAGCGCGCCGACAACGGCTCAATGCATGATTGTTGATACAGTGATGAGGATATTGGTTGTTTATATAAAATGGGCGACGGCGGTGAAAACCACTGAGATGATAGAGGAAGTCTTGTCAAAACCGGTAAATTTTAGTTAATTAATAACTGCCAGATGCCCATATCCCAGGGCAATTTTTCGCCGAGCCAATCGGACCCAATTACTCCCTAAAGTCTTCACCCTTGCACCACAGACAGATAGAGATAATCGACCAAGACTCGCATTGTGCTACATACTTGATTCTAACAACATTCAACACCAATGCGGGATTCGTATTATGGCATTTGCACCTTCGAATATTCATAAACATATGATCCCTTGCCGAAGCCTGTCAGAATTGGTGGAGGTAGTCAGCCTTAATGACATCCTCGGCACAATGTTAATCCTGTCATCTACAAGCAGCAAACCTCCTCACTCATCAGGCCTCCTCACTGATCGTCATCAGTTGATTGAATCAACACAGCGCTTACACTTCAGGGTTTCTCGAGAGTAACCCTCTGCGGGCACCTTGCCTAACTCTGCAAGCAAGAAAGTCACTATGAGACGCCTTAGGTATTTGTGAAATATCACTGGTAGGCTTACTTCGTTCCGAACGAAAGTTCGGATGATCAATTAGATGGGCCTCTTCCCAGTTTCGTAAGCGTCAGCACTATCGCTCTGAAGTCCCGTGCTGTCAGCTTATGCCGTCAACATGAACAGGTCCCGGCTACTTGGTAGCTTTTTCATATGTATACTCTCAATAAGACACACCTGATATACTTCCTAACACATATGACTGGAAACCTCATCAAAAGTTGATCGTACCGCTCGAGAGTCATTCACCAAAACAGCAGATCGCGAGCCATCATGTTAGAGTCACTCTTCCCGACAACTTTCTCTCCTTCGATCCTCGCTATCATTGTAGGAGGCACCTTTATCGCGGTAGGTTTCTGGAATTTGTCCCAAACTACCTAATATTGAGAGGAGATAGTGCATCCTCAAATTCCTCTTCACTTCGATATACAATCTTTTCTTCCATCCGCTACGGCATATTCCTGGCCCGAGGTTTGCCGCAGCTTCCAAATTGCCATACGTTCGGCACCTCCTCAATGGAACTTACGCCCTCTACACGAATGAGCTGCATCAGCGCTATGGAGAAGTTGTTCGTGTAGCACCAAATGAATTGTCGTTCATTACCGGCGAGAGCGCATGGCAGGACATATATGGTAAGCCAGTCTCCAGTCTATTCCGCCATGTTATCAAGGATGTCTACGCATCAATCATATCCGTGATCATTTCCTGAAGTCTTGGACCACAATATTCTATCGATCAAGGCTGACGGTCGTGAATTTTCAGGTCTGCAACCAGGCAAGGGAAAGGCTGGCAGCTTCACGAAAGACCTTACATGGTTTGCGCCCTCACCAAATGGTGTACGCGGTATACTCTCAGCAGATAACGAAAACCATACACGGATGCGAAAAGCATTGTCACCTGCCTTTTCTGATCGAGCGATCAAGCAACAAGAAGAAATCATTCAGAAATACATGAACCTTCTGATACAAGTCTTGTCAGAGAAAATTGACTCCTCACCCAACGGAGTGTCAATATCAGATGTAGTACCTTACTACGAATGGTTGATCCTCGATATCATCGTTGACCTAGCGTACGGGAAATCCCTCAATTGTTTGGCGACACGTGAGACAACATCGTTCATGGAGAGTACCATCCTGCTTCCCAAAGCAACTAACCTCAACATCGTGTTGAGACACATGCCGCTAATCAAACCTCTGATACCTTTTATTATTCCATCAAATCAGAAGAGACTACTGGCTCGAAGAACCGGATACATCGCAGAGGTCGCCCAGCTGACCAAAGAAAGACTTGATAGTACTGTTAATAGACCTGACTTTGTAGGTCAGATGGACGGAGTACAAGGAGAAAAGGGAATGACGATGGCGGAGATTCATGCAAATCTGATGCTCATCATGATCGCTGGTAGCGAGACCACAGCGACTATGTTGGCGGGAGTCACGTATTCTCTCTGTCAGAATCGTGAAGTACTCAAGAAGTTGCAGAATGAAGTCCGAGGTGCCTTCAAGACTAGCGAAGAGATTGATATGCAACGTGTGTCTGAGCTTTCATACCTTGAAGCAGTCATATCGGAAGCACTGAGGGTAGGTGTTCAACCTCCTGTGGATGGAATTATGACTGACCTTCCGCAGATCTATCCTCCTGTACCAACGGGCTTCCCACGAGTCGTTCCTACGGGAGGATCAACGATTAGTGATCGATTCATACCAGAAGGAACATCGGTCTATATGTCTCAGTTTGCAGCATGTCGCAATGCCCGAAACTTTTTGGATGCAGACCAATTCGTTCCAGAACGATGGTTAGGTGATCTCAAGTACAAGAACGACAGATTTGATGTGGCCAAACCTTTTTCTTACGGACCCAGGAACTGTCTCGGCATGCTGTAAGTAAAATCCGTGCACACATCTCAAACGACATTGACTAATTTCCATACTAGCCTGGCGCAGAATGAGATGCGATTGGCTGTGGCGAAGATGGTATTTTCATTTGATATGGAGCTCGCAGAGCCCACTCCTCATTGGTTCAACCAGAAGCAATATGTCTTGTGGGAAAAGAACCCATTAAAGGTCAAGCTCACAAAGGCCATGTAATCATCCTAGCCTTCTTTGTAGTTCTGGTCTTTGGCCCTTGGAGGCTGCTCATTATGCTCAATATCAGCAGATAAGGATCTCGTCCCGAATACTCTGATAGTTTTGTTTTCCTGAGCAAAGATCAACTACATGTGACTATCGAATATCTTGACAATACATTCTTTATACATAACCTGATTCATGTAGCAATAGACAGAGGTGTTAGCAGGAAGTAAGACGTACTGGACTCGCATTATGATGTCTTCTCATATTCACATTGATATCCCTACTTGTAGCGGTACTGCTCATTGACTTGAGCCTGTTAAGAAGGTGGGAAAATGGTGAGGAAGACATGAGGATGACGCGTGGTGGAGCTCATGATGGAACAACACTATTGACAAACACAAACAAGGGGAGAATTTGTGCAACACAAGGTTGATGGATATATTGAGATGTATGCAGAGTTTGCATACATATCTAGGAGTAGAATAATACGAGGGTCATGTGTTCATCTTCATCAACCAGTCAAATGAATGAAAATTACAATAGTTGTCAATCTGCCTGCTATATAACGAGTGACTCCGTCTTTCCTCCAGTACATACGTGGGTGCATGAATTGAGTGACCTCCCAAGCAAAGTGCAGGAATTGGTGCAAATTCAAGATAACAAGCGTGAGGCTGTCACGTGTGTTCACTCAATTCATGCACCCACAAGAGGTATTCGAATTCTTCATTCTCTCACCATCGGTCTAGATGGTGATAAGCTTGACGTCCTTGTCAAACTTGCCATCAAACTTGACATCAAGGTGCAAATGAACCCAGACTTCCTTGCCATTCTTGAGGTAGAACTTAATCTCACCCTTTGCGAGGAAGAGATTGATCTTCCCGACGACACCTTTCTTAAGATTACCGAAGAGATTGAAGATGTGGGCGCCGAAGACGTCGACTCTGACTCCGATCTCAAGTGTGGCTGTATCAACATAGCCTACTACCTATGGTGATAGGACTTGACGTTAGTTACAACGCATAATGTAGAGAGGAAGGTCGCTCTTGAGTCAATACCACATACCTTGACTGGACCAAGGCTCCAGCTGATTTCCTTGCGGTGGGAAGCTGTAGCATCAACAACATCAGGAAGTGAGTTGACGGTCTCGATCTGATTGGCTACGAAGACAGTTGGACCTTCTGCTTCAGCAGATTCCTCTTTGCTCACGGTTACGACAAGTCCTGCTCCGATAAGTCTGGTAAACGTATTGTGTGATGTGTTTGCGTACCTGCGCGAACTGGTTCGATAGTGGTGGTGGATGCCATTTCGATGATGTTGTATAGATTTGAGAGTCAAGACTTAAGAACGTTGTATTTTCTTGATATCTTATGTTGTTGATAGAATCTTGTTGTGACAATAGTCATCTCGAAGGAAGGGGAAGTTGTCTCTATTTATGCTCCTGGAAGTTGAGCCTGTCGATGTGTCTGACTTGCTGAAATAAGGACACGTACTTACAGAACATCTGCTTACCACGTATTGGAAGTCAAGAATAGTCTGACACGATAATTGAGAACAGATTGAGTAGGATGATACGATGCAACGACTCTCATCTTCAGCCTGACCCTTGTTCGGATGGCATCTATGTAGAAAATCAAGAGCTTGTCCGTATTGATATGTGCGCGCGGAGTGTAGTTAGGTGTAAGCACCCAATTTCCTATGCCAAGGGGTATCTCGTATGCAGAGAGTACGAGGAGCTGAAAACGACCCTTGTTCTGAGGAACCTCTCACCGATTAGACAGCAAGGTGCTGATCGATGCTCGCTGTCGGAGTGAGAAACTTAAAGTCTAGGCTCTCGAGTATTGATCTGTAGACGAAACTACCAGCCCGTGTAGAAGCCTTGGTGGAATGCAGGATTCAACAAGTCTTATACAAGCCGTAGGATAGGTACTCACCTACACGTATGAGATTCTTGAATGATCGCTTCTCCGGTATGTTGTTGACTGGTGATGTTGATCAAGATAGCTCATACAGCGGTGAAAACTTTGTCAACCTTACGTCAGGTGACTCTTAGACGTCCAGTCATACATCGATAAAAACAAAGAATGAATTCAAGGAAGCCTAACGGACATGGCTGTCGATGTGAAAAGGTGCAGTACCAAGCGCCAAGTCAAGTCGTTCGTATTCGAAGATAGACTCAGAAAGACTGACCAAGCGAAAGAATACATCAGGGCCTCTCGAGTAGCATCCCATCGCATGTCATGAGAGCCTTGCAAGCACTGCATTGCCTGTATGAAAATAGTATCGCTGTTCTAGAATATTCCGAACCGAAGACAGCTCGTAACTTGCGCCATTAAGATTAGTGTTCGTGCATTGTGGATAGCCATGACAGGTGATCGAAGCCATATTAACGGTATTGTAAATGAAAAGTTGACGAACAGGCTGCCTCCTGTTGCAATGAATAACGCACAGCTTCGAGATAGTGATGCGTAGCAGGCCGATAGTGTACTTCAAGACGAGTGGTGGTACAGACACAGTACACCTAACTCGGGTAAAGGCATGATGAGAACACGCTGAGGAAGACTCACAATCATCGCCAATCAATGACTAAACGGTCTTTAGTAGAGATCCATTGAGAGCATTTCTTCGCGTCGACGCGAGTTCAAATTTCATGTTGTCAGACGTTGTCGGTGGCTTACAGTACACGGGGCTTCAAGCCTCCAGACCGAGTAGAAGCTGATCATGGCCAATGTTTCTGCCGGCGTAGAAGGTAGTGCTAGAGACAACATCTCAACTCAGACGAATAGCAAATAAATTGTCCAATTAAGAACACCTCTCTGACCCTGCCTGCGCTGAGAGGCCTCCTTGCAATGTGGCCTCAAGGACCAATGGCTACCCTGTAGTCGAGTGAGAAGTCAATCACAGGCTCAAGGATGTTATACGGACGTGCGATGAGACAGAGTCTGCCTCCGTCGGCATGGTTTGGATATTCACGAGGTGCATGACGGGAGCGCATGAGAGATTCCTAAGGCTGATTCAAGTCCGCTCTTCATGGGTCAGAGGTATTCTTGATTCCATTCGCTTACATGTGTGTAGCCTTAGATCAACCACCTCTGGGACATCTAGATTCGTCAATCGTCCTCTAACACGAACGATAGACCTATGATTGTCTGAAGTAATTGATTAGTCTGGGGAAGCTCACTTCGATCATGACAGTGTCTGTGCCGAGTCTTGCAAAGTCCGAAAAAGGACGGCGGTCAGCTGCGACTAGGACTTGTTGACACGAGAACGAGGGTCTGACCGACAGTTCATGCTGTGTGATGAACCATTGGCAATGCGCCAGTTACGCGTCAAAGAGTGGGAAGCAGAGAGCGCGCGTTTTGCTAGGGTGAGTTTTCGTTCCTGCCAAGTCATCTTTACGAGGTCAATACGATGCTGTGTCTTCTCTTGTTCCTAGTGTCCTCTTGCTCACAGTTGAATCCCACACACAGAGGTGCAGTCACATCGTCCGAGAGGACACACTTTCTATGGAACATGACACTATTGTGTCATCGGCAGATCTGTCTATCAAACGCGTTATTGTAGCATTGCATGTCTACAAATCTTAACTCTTGGAATTCGAAATATAGTGCTTGGAGTTGCCACTTCCTCAGTACAATTTGAGCCTCGCAGAGGAGGTTCCGTCAGTACCATGGGCAGATTTAGATGGTCACTATCAATCGATATGACGTGAAGTCTTGTCTGTGATGGCTAGGCTCTAGTATCAAGAGTGCAAAGAAGGGTTCAGAGATGATCGGTTCTGCTGACTCTTCATTTTGCTTCTACAACGCGCCTACGACAAATTCAAGTCAAATAGTCACAACTTCGGTACAAGAGTGAACACGGATCTACGGCTTCGTCCAGCGGAATTTTTACGCGTTTGTTCCTTCTACATCCAAGTCTTTCGGACGACATGTTCAGGTAGCACCAGACGATCTAGACCTTGTCACTACGACTCAGCGTGCAACGCTACGTGCATCTTCATATCCATACGATTTCTCCTTTGTTGGAAATGATGTCACAGGTTTGCAACACGATATCAGCTTCAGACAGCTCCTCGAGATAGAAATTGGGAGTTGAATTCAAGGATCTCATGAGCATGGCATTAACTGCAAAAATAGGACAAAGAGAAATTCGTTTCGTCTTCGGGAACATCTGTACACTGTACGACCTCAATCCTGGAAATAATCCGAGCCAAGAGATGCTACAAGCCGTCAAGTGCGATCACATCAAGTCCAGTTGTGTGACAACTGTGATATGCTCGATTTATAAGGTTGCCACTATTCTCTGAGGCCAAACCTGTCGATGTGCCTGGATGTACTCGCGCTCTTCACTGACCTCATACACCTGTACGTCTTTCTCGAGCCGGAAGAGCGAGAATGTCTAGCATTGGAAATATGCCTCCTACATACGACGATGGCTTACAAGCTGTAACCCATGATGTCAGCATCTATACTTCTCTACCCCAGCTTCATGCACCTGACAGATCTCCATCAGCAGCACCACAGGTTTACAAGGTGAACTCAGATTCCAACGACATATCAGAGAGACTGAATGGAATAGGAACAAGACATGGGCCAATGCAAAAGCAGTCATTCAAACCGAAGACGAGAAACATGACAATCGTAGCGATGTTAACACTTTCGATTATCGTAGCCCTTGCGACTGGTTTGGGTATCTCTCTGTCTCGATACAATAGCTACAGGATCGCCTTGTGAGTGCTTCCCCTCATCAATTGCACGTGGCTGATACAATACTATGCTCAGTCCTTCTATAGCAACACAATCTTCACAACCAAGCTCTACAGTTTCTGCCGTCACGTCCGGTCATACTGGATTGGCGGAAATGGACTGTCCTGCCTCAAACAATACTGTTGTTAGATCTGGCGAGTCGATATTTCAGACCCTCTGCGCGCTTCATTGGCCCAATGATAGTCCCGCTATGAACGGCGATGGATCTGTATTACAGGTTGGATCAGACAGTATCTGGACGTACTCTCTGGAAGAATGCCTCAACTCTTGTGTGGCATACAACTCTCAGCCCAACATCACTGTTGATCCAAAACATAACGGCAGCGGTTGTCTTGCCATCACATATCTCGCCAACTTAACAAATGCAATTACTAACGGACTATCGGGCAATTGCCTGCTGAAGGACAGACAAGGCATCTATAATCCAGGTCGTCAGACAACAGAAAGCGCAATCTTGCTAAGAATATGAAGAGAGCAGATTTGACGTTCCAAGCTTGGTTATCAGCCATGCTTCATGACAAGATCAAACAATTATCCAGACCTCTGTTGTCGAAAAATGAAACCACTACCGCCGCCATGATCGGTATATTTCCGGAATCTTTGTATATGAAGAGCATGATAGAGAATGGTCATGAATTCGACGAATCAATGTGATCAAACATTTTAGCCTGTTTCGTTACACGCTCGATACAACCATGTCACTATGCCCTGCCATCGATGACTATAATGCTACAGGTCTACGGGACGGAACGAGAGCTAAACCTCTAGGATAGGCCAAGATCTGTTACACAACTTATTCGCGCATCCCCTACCAAAGCTTGCTTGTCCTCAAACCTGAGGGCAACACTTTAATCACCCTCCATCGCAGTTACGATGTCAGAAACCAGATTTTTCTCAGCTTACACAGCATTGATGTCAATGCCCAGAATCGTGACTTGACCCTCCAGCTGGAAAAAAGCTCTGAGTCGATTCCGAAAATAGAAGCAAAAGATCATCGTATCGGTGCAAAGTGGACTCATAAAATCGAAGTGAACAAAATGTCGTCTTCCAATTATTGAAATTACCTGCTAATATGCGATCATAAATATATACAATTAAGCCATCTCTGTAACACATTTGACTGTTGCAGAATTGTGGTATTTGCATTCCATTCCATTCCATTCCATTCATATTCAACCCAGAAGTGAATCAAGATTAGAACTCAACACCTGTTCCTTCCCACTAGTCTTCCTCAAACCGACCCTTGTGAACCCCATACCTCCATCCCATATAGCCCACAACACCAACCAAATTCCCAATAGCGACCCTCCCAGCAACATTCCTCCAACTAACCTCCCCACTTGAACGCCTCACAGCCAAACTGGCGATTCCAACCGCCATACCAGCCAAGCTCCAATTATCAACCTCCACCTGCCCCTTATTGGCAAGTAAACGCCAACTCCGATCCTGCCACTCGATCGTTTCCTTACCGTACATATATGCTGGCATCATGAGACCTGTGGCTGCCGCCCAGATCACGGCGTTGGTGCCCATTGATCTCTCTATCGTTGAGAAGGCTGATTTTGTTATCGTTCGTTTCGCGGCGTGGGCTAATTGAGACGCAGGCGTTGATGATGAGGAGATAGATCTTATGTTCGATGGTTGGAATTGTGGTTTTTGAAATCGTGTTTTTGGTGATGACGTTGACGTAGATGTATGTGGTGTATACATCGTACTGTTTGACATAGAAGACGATTGACGTGATCTCGATACTGAAGAGAGGAAACGGATCGTTCCTACAGCTATGCCTATGCTGGCGCCGGTCTGGAAGCCTCGGTGCATGACATGGGAGACTAGAATCGTCTTGTATAATCTTTGGTCCTCAGCATATTCGGCTTGGCGGAAGAATGTCGACATTTTGATCACGAAGATGCTTCCACTCGAGAGAAAATGACAAAGAAGTCGATCGTTTGTTGATGAGTTGCGGATTGTATGTTACGGTGGACAGACGATCTCTACCTCAAGATCCCATGAAATCACTGATAATTATGAATAGAGGTGTGGTTCATGAAGCGGAACACGTTACACTATATAGGAACTCACATTGACGTACTATTCTTGATCTGAGTCAGTACCTTCGGACGTATCACAGTATGCGGAAAATGGACGAAGTCGGCTGAGATAATCGTAGCGATACTATTCTCCCGGAAGGATGATGAAGCAAAAGTACAAACGGCCGTAAGACGGGGAGATCTTCGAACCGAGAACTCGATCACGTGAAGCATGGTTTGGTCAATGATGTCCATACGCGTTGAAACATGACATTTTCCAATATCAATGAAGAGAACCAGAGTGGTTATACCATGCGTATTCTGGCACCAAAGGGCGAGTGAATGTTGGATCTTAGAAAACCTTCTGGCGACATTCAATTCTGGACTGAGTATTGACACAGCGTGAATCGAACTCCGCACCCCAAAATGATGCAACAATAAAGTTCCCGCGTGAAGTGTCTGGGGACAGTCAAGTAAACAATGTCTTGCTAATACCGTCCAAACCAAACAACTCAAGCTTAGTACATCCTTGCACTTATCCAATGAAGTTCCAATCTTAACCGCCATCTATAAATTGACATACTCTCGCCATCTTCACCATCATTTCAGAAGACATGCTCCGTCGCAAACCAACCGCACTCACAATCTCAACAGAAGACATAGCCGCCTTCGAAGAACATTACGCCCGTCGCCTCGCATACGCCCACTACCGCAAAACAGGCGAAGATCCCAACGGATACTTCACACAAGATCAAGGACACGACTCAAAACAGAACGCGCCTCAGTTCCATCAGAGAAATGTATCGAGCAGTACGCGCGCAGGCACGGTCGATCCCAATGATGAATTGAAGCCGTTACCTGGTGATAAGGCGCGTATAGTGAGGAGTAGGGAGGAGAGGATCATTGGTGGTGTTGCAACTGGCGGACAGGCAGGGAGTGGTAGATGAAGTGCTGCAAAGTGTCTAAAGGACTGATCTGAAAACGATATGAACTATAATGAGTCCAATTATTGGTTGGATCTAATGAGCGAGATTTACTGGACATGTGCAATGATAGATAGATTCTTGGACAAGCAAGCAAGTACCGGACCACAAGAGTGGTTAGAGACCGTACTGTCAGGATCAGGATACGACTTTGACTCTACCGAAACGATTCGTCAAAAGGCGAAGATATCCTGATTTACAGCAAAGACGAACTTGGATCACAAACCCTACGCGGACAGTGGAAACAGAATGTGATCGAGCAAGATGCTGACCGACTGGATCATGGTCAGACGTAAGAGCTTGCCAGAAACGAACAAATGTGATAACGCCTGCGCTATGCTCGAACTGAAGCCATATTCTATCCCATAAGTCTAGCCATGATCAAGGCCAACAGACCTTGAATTTATTCTGTCTTGTCATCCTCAACCCGGGGTTGTTTTGAATCTCCTTTCGAATCTCCATTCTGTGCTTCTTCAGTGATTGTCTCCATACGATCACCTCCTTCTGCGGTCTCTCGTTGTTGTCTTTCTCTCTCCAATCTGTTTTGTTCCTCTTCCATACTCATACGTAGTGCCATAGCCAATTCGGGATCTTGAGCCGGGTCGATACCAAATTCGAATGCATTGCTACCTCCACCCGCACCGCCAGTCTCAACTCCTTCCATACCGCCTGCACCGCCCATGTCGCCACCCATGCTGACAATTGGTGTGGTAATAAGACTGTCGCTGAGAAGACCTGTACCCGGTTGTATGACTGCCAAATGATTCCCTTCACCACTGGATCCACCTACTGCCTCTACAAACTTCTCCAGGATTTCTCTAGTCTTTGAATCTTCCTGAGCGTCTCCAAATGCAACGAAGTCCACCGAGACGTTGGATTTTCTGCACTTCTTGGCCAATTTGATAAGCTCCTTCTCCGTGTCATTTTTGTCTCCAAACTTTTGATCAAGAGCACTGCAAATCAAAACAACCACTCTTTGCCTCTGATTCTTATTCGCTCTGTGTTTGAGGGCCAGCATAGCGACACTGATGGCTGTCCCTAGTCTGGCATGACCCTTAATCTTCGTCTCATGTAATCCACTCAGAATCGCACCGTAGTTGGTGGTAGGTGTGTTTAGGACGGTTGGGCCGGTGCCTGCCATCGATAGCAGTCCGACCGCAGATTCTGGATTCGATGAAGTTTTGGCATTGAATATGAGTGACACTGCTTCAGTCTGTGCGGCAAATCGATTTGGGCTATTCCAAAGGTCAGCATCTTCCACAGGTAGTCGAGCCGATTTCCATACATGTAATCTCCGTTGCGACTCGACTCGCTGTTGTCAACACTGGAAAACGTTAGCCTCGTTCAGTCGGGCTGAAGGTCATGCGCATACACAATCATCGTGGCTTCGAGACCCATGATGGCGACTAGGAGAGTTTTTGTGTCAATTTGTAAGGGAAACGGATGGTGTTGAATCTAAAGGTAACTAGATTGAAAAGGACGTTTATTTGCTGTTCATGTGATGACTGCGGTAAATTGGCTGGTAGTCGAGGTACCAAAGCTAGGAATAGTTTGTTTGATTCCAATGACCATCCGAGCTTCAGGCACGCATTCAACTACGCGGTCATCGCGACCCGGACAGTTCTTGGCAGCCAATTACGCACATCATGTGAGCATTGTTTCCACAGCCGGATGCATCTGGTCGCCTAGTCTTCCTGTTTAGGTAACTACCACTGCCCGTTTCAATGCTGGTCGCAGATCCCGACGGTCAGTACCTTTTCCAGATTCGGAACCACTCAACCTCACGATGGATGCATCTCTAACTCGGTTTCACTCTTCCATTCACGTACATGCCTCGTTCACCTGCACCCCGTGTCAAATTTCAATTCGTTTTGATCGCGTCCGCATGCAAGTGATTCCCATTCACCGTCTTTCCCCTTCACATGCCACATGACTTACGTGAGACCCTCAACGATGATGGGTCCGTGCGGTTTGCTCGAGAACAGCGTTCTCGTATAAGAACAATGTACTCCCGGTGCTCTTTGGTGGGTCGTGACTGTTGTAGTACTGGATGTGTATTCTTCTGCTGTCTGGTAAACTGATATAGGTACCAAAATTCTCGAAAACTAATTCCCTGGTGTCAATCATGGTTCTTTCCCGAACAAAATGGTGGAAAGAAGGTACTGCATACCAAGTATGGCCGGCATCCTACAAAGATTCCAACGGAGATGGTGTTGGGGACATACCTGGTATCATCAGCACACTCGACTACCTACGTGATCTAGGAGTTGATTACATCTGGCTCTCACCAATGTATGACAGTCCACAGGCCGACATGGGTTACGACATAAGTGACTATGAAAACATCTATCACAAGTATGGAACTCTCGAGGATATGGAAATACTCATTCGTGAGCTCCATCTACGTGGCATGCGTATCATGATCGACTTAGTCGTCAATCATACCAGCAGTTCTCATCAATGGTTCAAAGAAAGTTCGAAATCCAGAGATAATCCGTACAGTGATTGGTATTGCTGGCGAGATCCCAAAATCATCGATGGCAAACGTTGTCCTCCCAACAACTGGCGCTCATATTTCTCAGGTAGTGCCTGGACTTATGTTGAAGCAAGAGATCAGTACTACCTACATCTCTTCGACGTCACCATGCCAGACCTCAACTGGCACAACGCTGCCACACGACAAGGAATCTACAAATCCGCTATCGAATTTTGGCTTGCAAAGGGAGTGGATGGCTTCCGTGTTGATGTAGTCAACCTGTATTGCAAAGATCCATCTTTCCCGGATACGAAAGTTCTCGATCCTGGCAACGAGTACCAGGATCCAGACTCGAAATACTTCCGCAATGGTCCGAAAATGCACGAGTGGCTAAAAGAACAACGTATTCAAGCATTGGACAAATATTCTCTCGACATACCTATGGTAGGAGAGCTTCATCGTACCGAACCTGATGAAGTTCTTCGCTACATCTCAGCAGGAGAAAGAGAGATTGACACGATCTTTGATTTTGATCTCTTGAATATTGGTGCAAAGTCCGAAGGCAAGACACGTGTTACAAGATTCCATCACTTTCTAGAAGGGTATATGCTTTCGGAAATGAAGACAGCCATCATGAAGACTCAAAGTTGGTTGTCTGAATCATGTCCTGTACCTGATGCATGGCCGACGTTCTTCCTCGAAAATCACGATCTCCCAAGGTCTCTTTCCCGCTTTGGTTCTTCCGATCCTAAATTTCGTGATGCCTCTGCCAAGGTACTGGCCTTGATGAGTACAACACTTTCCGGATCTCTGTTCATCTATCAAGGTCAGGAGATTGGTATGTCTAACATGCCGTCGTCATGGGGAAGAGAAGATCTCCGAGACGTCGCTAGCCTAAACTATCTCGATGAGATGGAAGGCCTTTATCCCGGAGATGAGGTATGGAAAAAGACAGCCATGGCCGGCGTTCATAAGATGAGTCGAGACAATACACGCACACCAGTACAATGGACCGGCCGAGGCAAGCACGCTGGCTTCATGAAAGAAGGATCACAAAGTGAACCATGGTCCCCAATCAACGACAACTTTAAGCAAGGAACAAATGTCGAGGACCAACTCAAGGACAATAACAGCATTTTGAAATTCTGGAAATGGGCACTGACACTACGCAAGGAGTACAAAGAATGTCTCATCTACGGCGTCACCGACATGATCGATCTAACCAACGAGAATGTCATGACATACACCAAAACAAGCTCCGATGGCGATGTCATCCTCGTCTCACTCAACTTCACTGAGCAAGAGCAAAAATTCGTCATACCAGAGGGCATCAACTGTAATCCCAACGACATGATTCTACTTACGTCGACCTTCAAGGACAACCAGGCTACTTTTAGACCGAATCTTGCTCCATGGGAGGGTAGAGCATATCTTGTTTGATGTTGGTAAGGACGGCGAAGGGTACCTATGGAATATCGGCCATATTCAGATTGACTAAAAAGCTGTTTGATATATTAATTTAATTCGCTTCTAATACTCTCAATCTCTACTTTGCAAGTTCTCATCGTAACGGTAATTTATGATGATCGTAATACAATCCATTCGCCAATGCTATACTATGTCATGCTATATACTATGTTCAAGATGCGCATTGATCATTCGCCCGCTCCTAGATCAAAATTTTCCAATATCTTCCATCTCATTTCCACATTAGTGAACCATACTCTTACCAATCTCACTCCTCCAATTCAGTCCCCTCTCAAATCCATTACTACTAGTTTGGAAATCAGTCACAGCCTTGACGACCTCATCTCTACTCGTCGTAACGAAAGGACCGTACTGCACAATATTCTGGTCGAGAGGTTGACCCGCCACTAGTATCAACCGTGCATCTTCGCTTGAACCTTCCGGCACAGAGATCGTAACTGAGTCGCCTGTCTGTTTGAATACGACGTTGTGGTATGGAGGGACAGTCTGTTCTTTTGATTCGTCCGCTCCGTTGGCGAATGTAGCTGCGCCGGAAAGTGTGTATGCGAACGCATTCCAGTTTTGGGGAAGTTCTTGCTTGAGTTGTCCTCCTGGATGGATTGTGACGTCTAGAAGCCAGACGGGCGTGTATGCGAGATCTTTGACTGAATCAACACCCAAACTCTTGCCCGAAATGACTTTGACCTCAACTTTTCCATCGTCTGTTTTTGCCAGGGGTATTTCTGACGCGCGTAGGTCTCGATATCGTGGTTCGCATGATTTGAGTTCTTTGGGTAAATCGACCCAGAGTTGCATTCCTACGTTTTCCGGATAATCTTGCGAGGGCATTTCGGCGTGCATTATTCCTCGACCTGCTGTCATGAATTGTAGATCTCCTGGGTTGAGTGTGCCTTTGTTGCCTGCGAAATCTTCATGGTCGACTCCACCTTTCAGTAAATATGTGATTGTTTCTTGACCTCTGTGTGGATGATCTGGGAAGCCTGCGCCGGGCTTGACGTTGAAATGGTCCAGCATGAGAAACGGTGTCAGATGGCGCAGTTTGGGAGTACCGATTGAGCGACGAACTGTCGCCCCTGCTCCTTCAGCTTGCTCGCGAGCGAGCACTGTGAAGTTGATTTCTCGTGTATTCGTCATGGTTGAAAGTGTTCTGTTGTTTATAGCTTTTGTTGTGAGTTTACTGAACAATGGTCACGCTTTGTTTATGACCGAGGTAGTAGCCAGGTTGTTATATGCGATGAGTAGTGCAACAATTGCAATTGTGAAGGGCCAGAAATATTTCATCCAGTGTATTGTACGCTTTTATAGTCGTAGTGTCTTATTCTGCTCGAAGAAACGAGAAGAAAATCTTGTATTCGAACTGATTATGGAAAGATTGATGATCGTTTAACAAGCAGATAGTAGTGACTAAGGACGATTTACATTAGTGGGAAGCGGAACGATTCCGAATTGTCAGCATTTGGTAATCGTATCTGAGCTCTAGTTCGGATATCTTTACCGGAAGTCAAGCTCGGATTGCTTCATGCAATTTGTTTGACACTTTGATTGCACCAGGATTTGGAAACGAGCAATCGTCCATCGAAAGAATGATGCGTGATTGAGCTGGCCTTCTTGAGACTCTGAACAATTTACAAAGCTACTGACCAACAATGACTGTTCTTGTATTTTCTCAAATAGGAAAACACACCGCCGACGTTTGGCCTTCACCCCCGCATTTTGTGCCCCGTGATTCGATGCTTCGAGGCTCTTCGTTGCATTCGACTGTCATGGGTCAGACGAGAAGCTCTTCCCCTGACTGCTTCAAACGCTCAATTCTCACTCACAGATCGCGCCATTAAGCCAAATCATCAAACGAATCGTGGAAAGCTCCATACAATTTTACAGAAGTCATATAATCATTATCGTTGCTTGTTGTCGGTACATTCTCAGACTCGGATTGAATAAACATCTAGCCGTCTCTCAGTCCATATCATGATAATATGCAGCGTCCAAACCGACTTGCCATTCCTCAAAGACCAAGCTTCGTCCTAAAGTTCATATCATACGGTCACGCCAATGGTCCTCTAGAAGTCAAAGCCATCAATGAAAAAGCGCGTCTCTCCTATTCGGTCAGAGATGTACCCAATCCACCAGTCCAACTTAAGAAGAAGTATTCAACCGGCCTATCCACCAAAATGAGAGAAGAGATCCTCTCCAACAAAGGAGTTCAAGGCCGTCTAGACCAGATCCTCGAAGCAATCGAGGATAAAATGACCGAACTCGAAGAAGAAAGATCCCGTGAACCCTCTCCTGAACCAGAAGCCGTCTTAAAAGGTCAAGAACCACCACGAGAAGTCATCGTCGCCATCATGAGTGAAGAAGGAATGCATCGAAGCGTAGCATTCGTCGACGAAATAAGCAAAAATCCCAATCTCAAACGTAAGAACTGGGAGATCAAAGTCGAGCATCGCGACATCGATGACGAGCTGATGGATGAAGAAGATGAGGACGAGGAGGAAGAGGAAGTCACGTCTCCTGGTCATCCAAAGGCGAAGAAGCAAATAGATAAGCGGAGGAAGCAGATGAGATCTCTATCCATGAGACTTGAGGATGAATAGATCTGAAAGTTGAACCATCAATTAGTGCACTGTCCCTCGTAAGAATGCAGTACAATCGTATACCGAGGTTTCTGTAAATGTACACGGTACTCCAAGCATCACCGTACAGACGTGTCCTTTCTTTCAATTTCACCTGCATTTTCTTGGACATGGATGTGTTAATTGCCGAGATACGAATCCGGGGTATGTTTAATGCGGAGTATCTACGTCCGAAGCGCGGTATCTTCGTTAGTACCGTCTCGCAATGCACCATGATACAGTATAATAGTAGAGCTAAGTCGAGGAACAAAACTTCTATTCTCATGAATGTCCCCTCATCTTATAGACCCTCAAATACTTCAATCTCGAATGCAAGTTGACCTAGAGACCATCATCCCCTCCGACAGAATACAGAATTACATTCATACACATATTCATCTATTCCTCAATTTCCCAGCTCACAACAAAGAAACTCAACACAACATTCAACCTTAGAATTTGACGAAACAAAGATGTTCTATGAACCAGGAAAAACAGACCACAACCTCCCCTACGACCCCTTCAAAGCATGCGTATTGCCCCGTCCAATAGGTTGGATCTCAACCGCTTCACCACCACCGAGCGGTTCAAATGCCAGCACAAATGGTACAACAGCAACAACACCATCCTACAATCTAGCACCATATTCTCAATTCCAAAATCTGACATTCGATCCTCCTTACGTTATGTTCTCAGCTAATCAGACGCCGGAGAATGAACAGAAGGATTCGGCCAGGAACGCGGAGCGAACGGGCGTGTTTTGTTGGCAATTGGCGACTTGGGATTTGAGGGAGGCGGTCAATGTTACTTCTGAACAGTTGCCGTATGGTGTTGATGAATTTGAGAAGGCGGGTTTGACGAAATGTTGGTCCACTGTGTTGAAGACTAAGGTGCCTATGGTGGAGGAGAGTCCTGTGAGATTCGAGTGTGAGTATTATACAACGCTGAGATTACCAGGAAATCCACCTATGGGGTCAGTAGATGTCATCATTGGGAAGGTTGTAGGCGTACATATCAAAGATGAGGTTTTGACAAATGGAAAGATCGATGTAAGTAAGACGAAACCGATTGCGCGATGTGGCTATTACGAGTATGCAGTCGTCAAGGAGACTTTTGAGATGCAGATGCCAGGATCGCAAATCATGCGAGCTGGCTTAGAGGGAAGCGCGAAAAAGAATCGAGAAGCAGCTCAAATGAGTCAAGGTTCAAAATTGCCTACAGCAGACTGAGGCTGATTCTCAGTACTACAATTGTACTTGCTATGAATAATTATTTTGTAATGCTGCGGACTTGTCTATGCCTAGGATCGATAGCATTTCTCCTAAAAGTAGGGATGGATCTGATAGGGTTCTTCTGTCATTGTGTGTTCAGGAGACCCACTGGAATTGCTGCTGATACTGCTTGTACGTATCTTCTCCTCTTTTTCGTTACGTCTCTCACAACGTCCAAATGTCATCTCAGTGACGTCCGTGCGATATGGATGATGCGGGACTGTAGCTTGAGGATAGCCAATTGGATCTTTGCTTGAGTGAATAGCATCGTCGCTCTCACACAAAAATGGATGACAATTACTCTGTCTGCCTGAGATACAGCTTTCAGCTTCTGACTCGTCATCGCTTGAGGTTAGACTGGCTGGAGGATGGTCAAGACCAGCATGCCAGTCTGTAAGATTGCTAGGTTCACCGGTCAAATCGATTTTCCCGACAGACCCCTCTGGAGAGCCACATTGACCCTCATAGACACTGCTCCCTATATCCGTGTGTCCTGTTGACGCTGAGTCGGAAAGTCTAGAGTCTTCTGTATTGATCTGGTAAGCACTCATGGGTCTGAGTCTATTTCTGATGACGGTGAGATGATTGACGAGAAGCTTGGCATCCTGTAAGCAGAGGCCTTCCGTATCTACATCTGGTGCAGTCGATTGTGAAAGTCCCATCTTCGTCCAAAAACTTGCCGGGCCGCCCTTGGTGCAAAGACCATGAATGAATGCCTCTTCCGAGACTTGACAAGCTCTGTATGCGGCTTCGAAGAACTCAGGATCGTTCACTGGTGACCAACCATTTTGGTCTTCGAAGAGATTTGCTGTAGCAGCATACACTGAACCACTTGAGGAATCACAAAGTGAAAGTTGACTACTGGTCAATGACGTTGTCCTCTTGCCATCTGCAGACCGTTCTTGGACGTTCTGTACCTACATACAGTCAGTAATAGCATGAGATAGGAAAACGCAGGCCGACTTACATGCACAGAATCCTTGCAATCCTCCCTGTGCTGATTCGTAATATTATGTTTGTCCGTAGCAACAGTGAACTTGTTGGCAAATCTAAGCTGACGTGCTCGAGCCGGAGATCTATGGAGACCTGAATGAGTCTCCTTCGTTGGAGTAACCTCATTGTCAAGTGCCGTGTCAGCCACTTGTTGGTTTTTGTGTGTAGATGACTGCTCGGTATTCATTTTGAATGTTTCACATTTCCCAAATTGGGCGTCCCTTCGATCACATGGTGATGATCCCGAAGGCTGCGACTGCTCAAGCGGGGTGTTTCTTACAGACTCTGTTGCAGAAGATTCAGTCTCGAATGAAAGCGATGGCGATCTGCAGTCCCTTATTCTGAGAACAAGACCATCACTGTGGCTAGTCAATAGTCTGTGATCGTCAAAGAGGTTGGCCCTGTGACCACATATCGGTGATACTGTGCTCGAATCGACAGAAGTCTTCAGCTTGAAAGATTTTATAGCCATTGACTTCTGAGCGTCGACGTTCATCGAAGAATCACCGCGGATTGAGTAGCTTGAATCTTCACAAAGGTGTCGGCCTTGATTATTGACAACTTGATCAGAGAAGAGAAAGGCCTTGTTCCCGTTGACAGCCTGAACATCTGTATCATTCTGAAGTCCACTCATGCACACTGTGTCATCGTCCACTTCTTCAACATCCTGAAAGGGATCGACTACATCAATATCACTGAGCGCAGAGCAGGCATCTGTGAAAGTTCCATCGTCGGACGCGGAGATATCTAGCGGCAAGGCTGAAGAGGAAGCTCTGCTTGACACAGGATCGTGTACTCTGTCATCAAATGGGTTCTCATTTATTTCGGCCACCGCATCATGCTCAGTATATGGTGCAGAAGGTGTGGCAACTTTTCCTGAAGGTTCTGTCTGCATACTTAGCCAGAGGTCGTTGAGACATGCTGCCTCTAGTATGGGTGTGTCAGGAGGCCGGCCTGTTAAGACAGCTTGATCGACAATCATCATGCCTGGTTCTGGCATTTGCAGAGGAGGAAGATCCGGTGTCGACTTCTTTGGAATAGATATGGGAGCAGTTTTCTTGACATCGTCACTTTCAACGCTATCACTGGTGAATCGTACAGACTTCTTTGAATGTAAATTGAGCAGCCCCGTGGTGGAGTCCTCACTCGGTCTTTCTTCACTTAAACTAGATATTCTTGATTGTGTAGTTTGGCTTAGAGCCTGGCTGTATTCTGAGAGAGCACCTTTCGATGGAGAGACAGATCGGAGTCGGGAATGAGATCGTCGACGTAGACTGCTAAAAGCGTTGGTGATGCTGTGGCGACGACCATGTGATGGGCTCTTTTTTGCATCATTTACTGTAGAGTATTGCCGCTTTCCTCGTGACTTGTGGTCACTGTTTGTGCTGTCTCGCAAAGGACTGTTTTCTCTATCAGTCGTGCTGGCAACGGTATCGCTATTGCGGATTAGAGATAAATCTTCTAACGAATATGTGATCGTACCAATCTTCTGTATACGTTTTTGACTCCTCCGATGGAATGACAGCTCTTCTCTTTGGTGACAGAGATCGAAAGCTCCATCTACCCTTGTCAGTTACTTGTGTAGGTTCCCCATCAACAGGTATGAATGGAGCTGTCTTTCGACGTATCGTCAAGAATGAGAAGACATTGGAAGCCATGATAGTACATGCAAGGAAGTAAAACACCAACGAGTAAACCAATGGAAAGACAAATAGAATCCAAAACTTCATGCGCCTCTGAGTTCCATCGTCGAAGGTCATGTTATGTAAGAAGAGAATTGTGAAGGAGGGAGCTGAAACTCGACCCAGCCATCCAGAGGTAAGGAAGGTGCGAGTGCCTTCTCCCCGCAAAGTAGGTGTCAAGGAAGAAGCAGCGGTCGGACCGAGAGAATACACTGTGTACAAGTAATCAAGGAGGAAAAATCCCTTGATACAGTAAGAATGTTATAGACATGCTCATAATTCTTACTTTCACCACATCCCAAGTCTCAAATAGAAGCATTCTGTGGTGAACAAGATCATGGGTAGGGTAGAGTGTGCTGCTTCTCTACTTGACAATATGATTTGTTCGGTAGTTGGACAATCTCCATGACAGAGTCCTGTTGCCTGGTCCAAAAACGACCGTGCATGTACACATTATATTTTTGAGTTCCGCAATTCATTCCAACAATCAAAGGTCTCCAAATCGCTCCTTTGGCGTAGTGGTTCTAACACCAGGCAATAAGTCGACAATACCTCGACGACAGACCACTACGTTATATCACCTGCATTGGAGTAGAGAACGCGGTAAGCGGTAACCTGCATAAGTCCTACTAGTCCTACTAGTATAGGCCATAGGAGTCCACGATTGCTCTATCGAACCCCCTTCCCGACCGATCGATTCGATAAAACCTATTGAGTTAGGTTTGATAGCATCCACCTCTACTCCTCGAGGAGTAGGGTTGGATGTGAAATTTTTGTGTTTTTGAGGATAGGTCAAGGGTTCGAACCCTGCTGTTGAAGCTGCTTTTTGCATGGTGTTCCTGTGGTCTGTGCTTCGGCAGTGTTCGATGTCTTGGGAAATTGTGTGGTGTGACGAGCTTGTGACAAATGACGATGTGTTATTGTCGCCGGTGACCATCCCAAACTCGGCTGCTCTTTCATTCCGTTCCAACACAATTGTTCGTGGAGTTGTATCGCCATCTTCTGCTCAAATATCCTTGCTGTCACTTCGCTTGCTAGCTTTAAGGAAGCTTGAGAAGTTGCTGGCTTAGCTATATGGGTGTTTTAGGTGAGATTATGTCGGCCAAAACGAAAAAGCAGTCCTGTAGCACAGCGCATAGCATTGAGGAAGCAAACAACTCGACGAAGCTGCACGAGAGACGGGAGAATAGAGAAAGACAATACAGAGGTATTTTCATTACCAGATCAACCATTCATACTGTACCCCTAGCTCAAGAATTCATGGGGAAAAGTCATGAATCCTTCGTGGTCCTCACGATATCCATCCCAGCACGAGTCTGAACTTGACACATAAATTGGACTGAGGATAAACATCAGCCTCCTGGCATAGATAGCATGTGCAGTGATGCGAAAAGCGCAAGTAGCTATCATTTGATACATACGAAGTCAACTTGAAGTGGTGAGAAGCAGATCATCGTGAGCAGTCAGAAATGCCAAGAATCTTCATTGCGAGATTGGCTAGCTCCGTAGCTCAACTTTGCGTGAACCCTCGACGACATTGTCAAGCTCCCGACATCTCTCCACTCCGATAAAACTACACGAACTGCTCTCGAGCTCGAAACACAACCGAGGACTGTCAAGATGATGTCCTCTAGAATCGCTCGACCAGCCTACTCTGCTGTCCGAAGAGCAGTCGCACCACAAACCGCGATCCGAACATACGCAGCTGCCGCTCCCGATTCCAAGCCACCTGTCGCTCTCTTCGGTCTCGACGGAACATACGCAAACGCTCTGGTATGAAAAAGCTCGAAAAATCGGAGACAGGGTCTGTGAGATGGAGTCTGACGTTATTACAGTATACCGCAGCAGCCAAGCAAAATGCTCTAGAGCCAACGTCAAAAGCTATTGCATCCCTAGGTCAGATCCTAAAGGGTGACCCAAAGCTCGGTCAAATTCTCCACGCACCAACTCTCAGTGCCGCCGATAAGAACTCGATCATAGCCGAACTTGAGAAACATACCGGAGGAGCAGACAAGAGTGGTACCGTAAAGAACTTCTTGGGAGCTCTCGCCGAAAACAACCGATTGGGACTTTTGGAAGGTGTCGCTGAAAAGTTTGCCGTCTTGATGGGTGCTGCAAGAGGAGAAATCGAGTTGACTATCACAACTGCTTCCGTACGTTATAACTCCAACCGTTCTGGATTGATGTCCATGAGAAATCAATCAGACCCCTAAGCAGAAAATCAAGGGATGTACAAGGGAGACACTAATATCTTTCAGAAAATCGACGACAAGACCCTCAAGCGCCTTGAAGCCGCCGTCTCCAAATCCGAATACAGCCAAGGCAAGAAAGTCAAGACCGTAACAAAGGTCGACCCAGAAATCATTGGTGGACTAGTTGTCGAAGTCGGCGAGCGAACAATCGATTACAGCGTTGCCAACAAGCTCGTCAAGTTGAACAAGATGTTGACCGATACCGTGTAAAGCAACCAAACCAAGCAAGCAAGAAAAGAAGCTGGCAGCAAACGTGAGCAGAGATGGAGGAAATGCAGCTGGTCACAGTGGTTTCTACCCAGCCATCCGTTCATCTTGGGCCAGAAATACGAGTTTTGCACAGTCGAAATTCAAAGCCTCGTGCTGTGTATATAAGATTTTGCAACATGCTTAGAAAAAGATCATAACGCCGATAATTTCGATTTGTTCTTGTTCTCCAGATTTATATTGCATTTGGTCATTTTGCAAACCTTCGAACCCGTCTCCGGCATGGTGTGTCATCTCATTGTCTTGCTGCATCCTTGCAATTGGGCTCCTACAATAGAACGATCCGCGACACAAACGTTGTAGACACTGTATTGAACGCCATTGGATCCTATGACCGAATAATCGACATAGATGAAAGATTAAACATATTTCACTCATTGTCATACTACGTAACAAGCAGCAGAAGCACTATCCGGCTAATCAATGAACACGACATAGTACCGTCTACACCTCTACTCTCAGATAAAATTAGTTTTGTCTTCGGAAAGTAATGATTCGTCAGACACGTTTGATGAACGGCACGAACCAACTGTGCCGCAGGAGTATAGTCCAAACCTTATAGTAAGCAGAAGTCGTAATAGACTGAGATCAGCGTCCATGTGGCATCGATTCTTCTGGGTAAATATCAGATGCGAACATTCGTAGTCGAGGCTGCTCGAAACTATGATTCATAATTGCATCTAGTACTGTAGTATGCTAAAATATGCGAGAAACGAAATTGTGTGAGTGATGGTGCCTTCATCACCTCAATGTCAAAACGTGTCAGATCTCCCATCTCTATATCTCATTCATGTCCGCTCTTGTAATATCATATTAATTCGTCTCTACCACCGGCTATGGCACTCTGATCAATTGCTTTTCGAATATCAGACTCCCTAAATACGGGACCTTGACCATGACATCGAGCCATTTTCTTCAGTCTTTCACATGCATCACCTACATCTACGAGTCCCTGGATATATTTCTCATGTGCTTGGATATAGTCCCAGGTCTGACCTGCTGTCAGTAAGGGTTCGCCGCTGCTGTCATCTATGACTATTGTTTGTAACGGGCTAAATTTTGTCTGATGGGATATGTCTGCGTCTTTTGAATAGTGTTTGGGCTTAAAGCCTAGAGGATTGAAGATGTCATCGTCGTCTAGAGAGGTACCTGATGTGGCTTTTAAGATTTCGTTCTCTGTTGCGAATCTGGCGAGTTCTTTGCGGAGACGTTCGTTCTCACTGTCGAGGCTTATGGATTGTTTTTGGAGATTCTCAAGTTTGGTCTCTAGATCTTTTAGGTGTCGTTCCTTGCGTTCACGGAACGCTCTTTGTCTATGTCATGTATGAGCTTCGAAGTCTGAGACTGGCACGGCTTTGAACTCACGCTGCTCTGTTTTGTGCCTTCCTCTTGTTCTGCTGCTGTGGATGAGATGCGTCTTTGTCTTCACTGCTACTTCTCGGTCGACTATCATCACCACTGACGAACGGCCCATTCTCTAAACCCGGGGATATCGAGGGCTGTAGGATTGAGGGTGCTCGTGCGGGCTGTACCGATGTGTCGTAGAATGTATCGTGAAATTGGGAGAATGCAGGATGATACGATTCCTATGAAAGTTAGCGTTGCTTGCCATGTATGAATCCGGGGAACGGACAGCATGAGAACCATGGAAATCGTCGAAGTGGAAGTCACCTTCAGCTACTGATGTTTGATACTGATACGGCAACGGTCCAGAATTAAAGTACGAGAAGTCCATACTGGTCGCCATTAGGTGTAACAGACCGCGAAGGAACTCGAAAAGTGACGAATGTAAGTGCACTGATAGAGGAGGTGTCAGTAGTCATCGTGACTAACCCATGGTGATATGAGAGCCGAGCGGATCATATGTAACATGTCGACGATCAGGTCGGGCAGAGCAGCCTGCATGTCTAGCTGCACATTCCGGCGTGCTCCTGATCAAATATCGAATGTATCAACGGTGGACCCAGCATTTTAGTAACCGGTCAATGTAGATATTAAGGCTTGACAGGGGCCAACTTTGCATATACCGTAAAGCTTGTCCGCCAATGAGGAAGAAGTTTCAGCTAGCTTTGCAAGATTGGGATGGAACGCCTGAAGGTTCCTTTGCTAGTGAAGTTCTAGGTCTGGACTTTGGTTATTAGGGTACGGAATATCTGTTGTCCGAAGTAGTTGACAGCGAGAGCTATGGACCTATCATATTAATGTGACTCTTCAGCCTTGCCGCCGGACCCCAAATTCATGCTGCCATTCACCAAGCCACCCCGCAAACATTGACTTCGAGTGGCGGTGACGATAAAGCAACTATTGGACATCAAATGCATACTCGTACGAATCTGCATTAGAGCGGTGAGAGGTCGGAGTCGGAAGTTGCGTGGCCCACGGATATACATCAAGCTTCTCTACCAAGGTTTACCTATAAGACCTCGCAGCAATGAACGGACGACTTCGGCCTATGATTACCGGGGGATGACCCGTTTGTTTTGACAGACCTCGACTCGATCCGTTGGTTGAGGTTCTTCTTGTGCGACGCGATGCGTTCCATCTATTCGAGAGAACTACACGTCTATGCTGCCCTGATTGATGACTGGCCTGCCTGAATAAGGGTGAATTTCTTTTTAGTCTGAAAGCTTGGATGAGATATGGACGATCACAGAAGTACATTGCACACCACATGCTATGCCTTTCTTGGAGCGTGACAACTGAATTCAGCTAGCCCATAACTATAGCATTCATTTCAACGGTATAAAAAGAGATAGAAACCTTCAATCCGCGTCAGTCGGGTCCCAATCAGTAACCAAGTACTCGTCCAACCCGTCCATTCTCTTCATGTCCTGTTCGTCGATGTCGAATTGGTCGATTTTACCATTGTCCTCAATTCTTCCTTTGCTTACGCTCTTTGGTAACGGAACATATCCATGCTGTAGACTCCATCGGATCAATAACTGTGCTGGTGAAGACTTGTACTTGTTCGAAAGCTCCACAATTGTTGGATGCTTCATTCTCATGGCGCGCGCGAGGGGAGCATAGGCTTCAACCACGATGCCATGCTTTTGACAGAAGCTAGTGATGTCTGTCCTGGTGTTGAAGGGGTGCACTTCAATTTGATTGACCGATGGTTTATACTTGGCTGCCATCATCTCTTCCAGATGCTTCACGCCATAATTGCTTACACCCCCGATTTTGACTTCACCATCTCTGATGGCATCCTCGACTGCTTTCCAGCTGGACAGCCTCGCCTCTTTGCCACCATAGGGACTGTGGAGAAGGAACAGGTCGATGTAACCAAGTCCACATGTCTTGATGGATTTCTTGATCGATTGTCGTACTGTTTCATAGTTCGAATTCGTCCTCAACTTTGTAGTGAAAAAGATATCCTCTCTCTTCAACCCACTTGTATTGGCAGGACTGTTGATGTAATCATGGATTGCCTTGCCAACATCCTTCTCATTGGCGTACCATTGCGCACTATCTATGCCACGGTAACCAGCTTCGAGTGCAGCTCTGGATGCTTTGTACGCCTCCGAGCCTGTCATCATGTACACGCCAAGATGTATCTGAGGCATGGACAAGCCGTTTGGCAAAGCCAGCCTGGAGGCAAGAGAGTACGTGCTTGGTGCCATGGTGTAGTGAGGTGCAGCTGATACTGGTCTTGTTTGCAAATCAATTGAATGTGGTACAAACGAGCATCACGAGAATACTAGTATGTCTATTGTACTGCATACCATTACCACCCTCTTCTACATGACGTGGATCATGATGACAAGAATTCTCAGGGTCCAAAAGGTTCAGCATCACCAATCTTAGTGTGACGTCTAGCGTAACGGGGAAGAAAATTCTCCGGCTGCCGACAACGCTGGGTGGCTTGATGTGCAAATCCACAAATCAAACCAGCCACTTTCTATCAAAGCTGTCTATTTTACTCAAATGAACGCTGTGTCAAGATATTGCTGTTAGTCGAGCAATAAACATATCGCTTAGCGAGCCTCATTACACTTCTCTACAGGTCATCGACATCAGCAACACTACAAAGACTGTGTTGGTTGGTAATGCCACATCCTGCTTCCAGTATCTTGTCGAGATGATGTCTCGATGTAATTCGAATTTGCACCTGGATCATATTTTGTCTCGTTTGATGAGCACCATTCTTGAGGCTCGTCCATAACATCATACGGTCATGGCCTTCTCCTCCTCATCTAGCGAGAACAACTTTGGTGACAGAACATTTCGAGATAATAAGTTTGGAGGACGGCCACGTCCGTCACCAGCAGCTGAACCTTCAACACGACCGCGGACTGGACCTGGCGGCTTTCAATTCGACATTCTTTCTTGGTACCCTAAATATCAAAGTTGTCAAAAATATTTCTTAGATCATGCTCAGCATGACAATCTAGTACAGGCATTTGCTTCTTTTGTCAATATATTACTCCCCTTTCAACGAGAAAATCCAATATATAGTTCAACAGGTGCGACGACCGCATTGGAAAGACATGCACGAACTCCTCCAACCGAAGTGTCGACCTGTTCTGTATCTCTTGTTCCATATCTTCGACGTCTAGTAGCGACAGGAATGGATGTTCCACAAATTCTGCATGGATTTTTCGGAGACGACTGGGCAGCCGGGGTAGGTCCTCAACGTGAACAGGAACGAAGGAACTTTTTGTTCTCCGCAAAGAGTGGTGGTTGGGCATCTGTCAAGCGAGATTACGATATGTTGCCACTAGAGACCATACCATTTTTACGACCTTTACAGGAACCCGCAGATGCTGAAATGGAGGCTGCGGAGAAGGATTGGAGTGAGTGGTTGGCCATGGAAGATTGGATGATTGGGTCGAGAGCACCTGATTGAAGGGAATGCGCTGGTGAACATTGAGATGCTCATACAACGAATGAGAAGGCTGATCAACTTTCAGCTAACTCTGAGGGAGCAATCGACATCAAGATTCAACTACTTATTTTGCAAACAACTGGAGCCAGGCTTTAAATCCATTGTAAACGTATTGGGATAGAACAGGTTTCGTTTATGAAAGACTTCTCACCTCGCATTGCATCTTAGCCAGATCAACCTTTCCTGCTTCAGCCTTGTTGCCAAACGCGTCAAGGCTGAGAAGATCCACCACAAGGGCCAAACTTTATTGGTAATCAAAGTAGCAAATCTGTGGTTGAGACAACCAAAAATAATCTTGTTCGAGTCCATAGAACTACGATATATTGCACGTGTCTTGAGTGCGTTGTTTCGTGTAATCGGCAATGCTTGTTTTACCGTCGAAATACTGCCTAAGCAGTCGGTCGTGTCGTTATCTCGGTGGCAATTTATTGGAGGATTGATTTGAGAAAGGTGCCTGATTGTTATCATCAACGCGCAAGACAACAAATGAACAGACAAGATGAGTTCATCGGCAAGAGCTCTTTTGGAGCCTAAAAAGCATGCTAAGTCGAAGAAAGTATCGGTTTCTCCAGGTCAGTAGATATCGAAGTGATGTACTTCCGGTCAAAGAGTAAAATGTGATCTTGTGAACTTGTAGAGGCAACAATTGCTAGGCTATGACTCACGAGAGATGGTGAAATATGAAGACTGACATATCTTATCATCACATGTGTCGAGTCTATCAGCCTCATCTAGCCTTATGCAAAATCTTTGCCTTCTGTTTCACTTCACCTTCATCGAAGTAATGCCGTCACGGGCGATAGATCTCCCGGAGTCAATAAATACTAACTCTCTCATCTTTAGTCGACCCTCCGAACTCGTCAGGTCCTTCATCAACCACAAGTGGGATCACTCACACGTCACGTCCTTCATATGATCCAAGAGCGCTCCTAAATCCCAAAGGCGCACGAGTCCAATCAAAGTCAATCCCTCGCCGATCTGATCAGTCTAGCGGTATGGCTGACAACGATTCACCCAACATTGGGAATAGCAACGCGGGTCCCAGAGGAATGATTGAAGACCTCTACAGCATCCAACAACGAGCAGAGCCTCCTAAAAAGCGAATCAAGCTCAGTCCAGGTCATGAGTCGGGTGCAAAGTCCAAGTTTTCAACACAATCTGGATCAGGCATCATCAGCGCTCACCTTCGGCCAGATCCGAACAGCATCCAACCCGTTAATATACATGATTTGGTCGACCTGACAAAAGGTAATTGCCTTCATGCTACTGATGAGTTCTCGCTAATCAAGTTAGATGACGATGTTCAGGAGACCGATGACGACGTAAAACTGATCAAATCTGTAAACGTTGCGAACGAGCAAGAAGTGTGTTTCGGTGGCCTCTTCACAATGGTCTATGCTCATGCAGTGCCCAAACCCGAAAAACAACTAGCAGCTTTTGCGCAAAACCAGTGGGCTATCATTAAATGCACTCTTCACCGAGCAGCATCTGGGAACACAGTCATCGAGGTTAGAGATCATGAAGGATTTACATTCGGTCATGTGGCAGCAGATATGGCAGCCGTTCTTGCACCGGTCATGGATTCCCTGCGGCGTATCAGAACTACCTCCAAGCTTTTGCCTCGAAACCGACACAATCACGAATGGCCACATCAGCCATGTTCAACAAACATCAAGATGAGTTTGAACGTGTTTGGGCGCCGAGGTGATGTAGAGAAGATTGGTAAGATATTTGGGCAGCACAACATCTGGTTCAGAACGCCGCTTTCTGCCCCCAAAGACGTTCCCATTGTCAATCCCCATGAAAAGCAAATTCCTACGCTTGGACAAAACACTCTGAACAAAGGGATCCATCATCATTTGAACGATAATAGAACTATCGAAGAGGCAACACAAGCCGTTTCAAAGTTGTTCGATCACTACGCTAATTCCTCCAAGCCACTCGATGAAACTGAGCCTCCTGCTATCATCACGAGTCCCCTGCTACCTCATCAGAAACAAGCGCTTACATTCATGCTGAGTAAAGAATCACCACGAACATTTGGACCAAAAGAGGAAGATAACACTTCCTTGTGGAGGAAGCAGATTCGTGCAAATGGTTCCATCAGCTATGAAGAATTGGTTTCTGGGATTCAAGTCAAAGATGAACCGGAACAAGTTTATGGTGGGCTTCTGGCCGACGCGATGGGCCTGGGCAAAACTCTCGAAGCTCTGTCTCTCGTTGCCACTACCATGGGTGAAGCTCATCAGTTCGGCACACAAAACCTAATCAGAGCAGATCAAACAGAGTCCGTCTTGGTGGCACAGTCAAGAGCGACATTGATTGTAGCTCCTGTCAGTACCGTCAAAAATTGGGAGGATCAGATCACCGAGCATATGCGAACAGGTATCAAGGTTTACGTCCACCACGGAACAGGAAGGGAGAAGAATCCTTACAAGTTAGCAAACTATGATATCGTTATCTCGACGTATGGAACAATCGCTGCTGAGTGCTCCAAGAGGAAATCCGCATTCAGCCCCATTCAACAGGTACGTTGGTTCAGAATTATTCTGGACGAAGCACATACCATTCGTGAACCAAAAGCATCACAATCACAAGCTATCTACAGCCTCTTTGCTCAACGTCGATGGTGTTTGACTGGAACGCCGATTCAGAATCGCATAGATGATCTAGGATCTCTGACGAGATTCCTCCGTCTGTATCCATACGATACTACAGCACGATTTCAGCAATACGTCAAAGGTCCAGCCGTGTCTGGAAAAGATCCAAATCATCTGAAATCACTGCGGATCTTTGTTGACTCATTTACCTTACGTCGCTTGAAGGACAAAATCAATCTTCCAAATCGACAAGATCTTGTTGAAAAACTTGACTTCAACGGAGAAGAACAGCAGATCTACAATTTCTTCAAGGAGATCTCGACTAATCAGATCAAAACTGCGGCTGCGAACAAGACTCCTCTTGGAAAGTCAAGTGGAATTCAACAGTCTCAGGTACTCAGAGGCATCATGACTCTTCGGTTGATATGCGCTCATGGTCGCGAGTTGCTGAAAGAAAATGATCTTGAGAAACTCAAAGGTATGACAGCACAAGAGGCTATTGACCTCGATGATGAAGACACTCCTGTCCTGAATGAGAGAACGGCCTATGAGTCATTGGCTCTGGTTGTGGAAGCAGGTATCGACATGTGTAAGAATTGCGATAAGAGAATCGGTGGTGATTCTCCTCAATACGACGAGGCGGCTACAGGTACTCGAGCGTACGTTCTCCCATGTCTAGACATTATCTGTCCTGATTGTTTCTCGGCATACAAACGTGAGTTAGACATGATGGATGATCGACAAAGATTGGACTGTCCATATTGCACTCTCCCTATCAATGCGCAGTACGTTGCTATCAACAAACCAATCGATGAAGTGCTTGAAATGCAACCAGAAGTACAAGACCAAGAATTCAAGAGAGGAGACTACCGAGGTCCGCATACCAAGACGAGAGCTTTGATAGCAGATCTGCACCAGATGTACAAAGACAGTCTGGAGTACGAAGAGAGAGGTGAAGCGCCATTGAAATGTGTAGTGTTCTCCGAATTCACATCACACCTCGACCTGATCCAACGTGCACTCGACGATCATGGATGGAACTACATTCGCATCGACGGCAGCATGTCTCTAACGAAGCGCAAGAAAGTCCTCGACCAACTCGATAATGACAACAACGCCAGAATCCTCCTCGCCTCCATCAAAGCAGCCGGACAAGGTCTGAACTTAACAGCAGCATCCCGAGCTTTCATCATGGAACCACTCTGGAACCCTGCCGCCGAAGCCCAAGCAGTCGATCGAATCTACCGCATAGGTCAAAAGCGGGAAGTGATTGTGAAGCGATATCAGATGAACGAGAGTATCGAGCTTGCAGTCGTGAAGCTTCAAATCAAGAAGCAGAAGATGGCTGATTTGACTGTCAACAAGAATCATCAAACTTTGAGTAAGAAGCAGACCAGAGAGGAGCATCTCAAGGAGTTATTGGAGTTGTTCAAATGAAGCGAATGATTTAAAAAGAGGATTAACAGTGGTGAATATTGCTGAGTCGAATTGCTCTGCATCTGCATTTCTGTCCTTGTGCTCTTTTCGAGAAACAAGCGATTTCAATTTGAGATGATCATTTTTCGTTTTGCTGGACACGACATGACGCGACATGATGAGATATGTTCACGTCGGAGGACAGCGCTGCACACACGTATGTGCCTTTTCATGCATTATCGTCATTCAATCATCCGTGCGCATACAGATGATCGATCTTGCTTTCGTTTCACCTTAGCTAGAGTCTAGACAACAAAGTCATTAGATACAAATGAGTGATTTCTAAATCAATTTCTCTTTTCATTCCAAGCGATTCTTATGTGTTTACAGACGTGACGATTCACTACAAGTAATAAGGTGGGAAATATGCTGTACCTGACACCATTAGTCATTGATATTGACTAAGCGGTAGCGTCAATCCTTCGCGCCGGGATCGAGTTGCTGTAGGGTGAGGTATAGATGAACTTCGGAGAACTTATGATAACGGTGGTCATTTAGCTGTGCATATGACGAGGATACGAGTCCAACGACCAGGACGATAGTTGGTGTGGCATCATGAAGACGAGAGAGAGCAATACATTAGGGGCGTTAGTAAGCTCTGAGATTCTAGATATGGATATAGTTTGAATGATCGTGCGTAGAGGACGAGGAAATGAAACTCCGCACTCAGCTATGGAGTTATATGTACTGTCCTCTCGACACGATGCGCAACTCATGTGCGACTTTACTTAGTTAGGATGATACATTCGTTGATAACTTCTTGGATATGTGCAGTGTCACTTGATGCCATTCGTCTGGACCCTGCCTAATGGCTCATATGTATTAGCATCTTCTCGCCTTCTGCATCTGCCGATTGTGAAGTTGGCTGGCTTGGAAGGTGTATCTCGACAGAGGAGCAATACGTTGAATGAACTGGAAGCGAAAGAGACATGACAATGGCTTTGCGATAGTCAGACAATCAAGATACCAAAAGTAGGCAGGTTTGTAGTCATGCATAATATTCGACAAGAACGTATCTGATCTTATCTTTCACGATCTCGTTCGTGTCTGAGCAAGAGATGTTGGAACCTGACTCGAGAATTGACAGAGCAGATAGCAACGTCAGAAGAGGGCAGCATCCAGACAAATATTCCTTACTTGAGCCATCACCACGTCAACTGCCATTGGAATCATCTTACTTCTTCTCCGCTGAAGACAGTCATAGAAGTCTGTCAATCATGCAAGCAGTCCAGACCTATCATCAGGGGCTAAAGCCTGCGTCGAGGTTGTTTGGCGCAATAGAAGAAACCTGACCTGATCCCACTGATGAGGATTGCTTCGAATCTGGCCTTCACTCCCATCTTGCTAATAAGCAGCATTGAAATGATCTCACCATGTACGGAATCGATCTTGAGTTGAAAGAACCGGTTTAAATTGTTTTAGTTCATTCGTATCTGCTCTTCGAGTGGCGTTTTCAAGGATGGACTTCGATGGTTCAGACCATGACCTTCGCCTGGCAGAGTGATTTGTTAGCAGAAGTTGTGTCGGTATTGCCAAAACAACTTCATTGAAGCAGGGGCGCTTGTGAGAAGTTGAGTTGGGAGGACTCTTGTTGTCGGACTGACTTCCTCCTCGACAAAAATTGACACCATTTTTCAGGCAGCGGCAAGGGTGCTTTTACTGGTGGCCATAGGCAGAGCTCACGGGATTGGGCTGAAAACAGAATTGTGCGGCGGGTCATACATGGGATGGCAAAGAAGGTGTGCCTGACGGGATATATGCCTTTGCATATGGCATTCAGCTCATTGATGGCAACCATAAGTCCGATCACAACCCCTTAAAAATGTTCTGAGAGGTCTAGGCTCATGAATGGGCACCTATTGCCAGTGACCTACCAGTATAGTCACGAGGAGCATCCTAAGATCAAGAATTAGCGTTCGAACCTCGATGCAGCGCTAGAGTGGTTGAGGACACATTCGATGCAACCTCTCATCTACAAGGATAGCAGGACATGAGATGACAATCCCTACACGTTTCGGATCATAATGTGAGCTTCGACATCTATCACATTGTGCCTCTTTGAATTACCACGTATTGCGGCCAAGTAAAGGGGTTGAACGTTGACACACCTCTGTGGCTTGAGCGTCTCGATCCTTTACTGTGCCTTATGCAGTACGTCTCGGGTATGACAACAGCAGTATACACATTGTTCTGTCATAAGACAGAAGTAATAATGATGGTGTCATGTAGAAGCTTGATCCTGCAGGAGGTACACCTAATGTTCAAGCATTAGCCTGCTAGAATGAACGATTGCTGTCCTGTCATCTTTAAGTTTGGTTCTGTTGTCTGTATGATGTGACCACGTATCGTGACCGAATCTCTGTGTCATTGCATCTACCGTATGCGTCTTTGTAGCCGCTGCACCAGTGATGTCGATCTGGAAATCATAGGAAATTGAGCGGCAGATCGAAATCCGTGGGCACACATTTAGCGCCCTTTGGTTCAACGGTGACCTTGAGTGATGGTTACGCTATAATCAAACATACGTAAAGTAATCCGACCGTATCACGTATGAGATCGAATAGTCAGGGTTCAACTTGAGTGATCATACTGCAGTGGACGAATTATTAGTGGTACTGTCACGTGATACGTGCTTGGCGCCACCAACGATAACACTGCTGTCAAATCAAACTGCGGAGACAACTCTCCTTGTCCTTCACCACATACGCGCATTTCCACACCCTCACGCTGTCTACATAATTGTCAAACAATCATAGTCATGGGATTCAATTCGATGACTGAATTGGGGATGGGAAGACTATTACCGCTGCGACAGCCACTAGTCCAGTAAGGGAATGTGCGTATTTTAGCTCCTTTATCCAGGGTTGCTGATCATCTGGACATCACTCCAGATTTTGGGCTAGAGTATCCACATTCCCCAGATTTTCACAATTCCCCTAGCAGCAATCTCGCCTGAAACAACCACAAACGTCTTCACTATGAGTCTATATCAGTTATGGCGTTCTTCGAGAAAATCTCAATTACGGCATGTGATTGGTTCCGAACCAATATGTCGCTATCCCTGAAGATGGTATTCGGAGATTCCATACCCTCTTTCAGCAGTACTACCAACATAGGCTACAGACTGTTTCATGCTCTTGATCAAGCTCAATGCAACCCTCTTGACCAAAATGTGCGCTTTATACCTCATGTTTATGGCGCTGACCATACTCGAAAAAAGTCTTGTGACCAATCATACTGGTTCTCTGTGACACTCTCTGACCGAGGTATATTCAGGTCTCATGACAAGTAATGCTGATCATGTCCAGAGCAGGGCTACTGAGCTTTTGTCGACAATCACATTGTGCAAACCCCTTTCTACGGTTTCATCAGATCGATGCAATATGTACTAAACTTCGAAATTGCAATTTCAAGTCAGGCGCGCCTTCAGCGTCTCCCTGTATCATGCGCAGATATGAGGGTGTATAGAGTGAACTCTGCATAGTTGACGGGTGGTATGGTGAAGTCGAGGTATAGATATCGACGACATTCAGAAGCATATATAAAGATGGATCCTACCATGTTAGAAATGTCTACCATCAGGCCAGCTTCAGCCGATACAGTCAAACTCTAGTCTTTCATTGCCAATCATGGCTCTTCGATTCTTGTCCCTCTCTTTACTAGCTCTTGGAGCAGTTGCTCGTCAATTTCCTATTCCTCAGGTCGATTCTGCTGTCAGTGAGGTACTCAGCGAATTCTCTGCATACACTGCCTATGCTGGCCCGACTGGCACTGCGGCTCACGCCGCTTCTGCTCCGTCAGCAATGCCCAAGATCAATGCTGCGGTATCAGATCCAGCCTACTGGTTTGCCAACATTGCTCACCAAGGCAAATCAGCTTTCAACGGCGATACCTCGTATGTCGTCTGGAGAAACGTCAAAGACTTTGGTGCCAAGGGTGACGGTGTGACGGATGATACCAACGCTATCAATGCTGCCATCAGTAGCGGCAATCGATGCGCACCAGGTAGCTGTCAATCATCGACCACTACGCCAGCCGTAGTCTACTTTCCTGCCGGAACCTACCTTATTTCCAAACCTATAATTGACTACTATTACACACAACTTGTCGGTAACCCAAACAACCGAGCTGTGATCAAGGGAACAGCTGGCTTCAGTGGCATTGCCCTCATTGATGCTGATCCATATCAAAGCTCTGGCAACCAAGGTAAGCCACACAAAAGACATCAAGTATTATCCTAATGAGTTTTCTACCAGCTTACGGATCGACAAATGTCTTCTGGAGACAAATTCGCAACTTGGTCATTGATACTACTTCCATACCCGCTAATTCAGCAATCAATGGTATTCACTGGCCAACCGCTCAAGCCACTAGCATTCAGTTCGTACAGATCAATCTCAGTCAAGCGTCAGGCACCCAGCATGTTGGTCTCTTCATTGAGAACGGCTCCGCAGGCTGGCTCAGTGACATCGTCATCTACGGAGGTAGATTTGGCTTTAACATCGGTAATCAACAATACACCGTCCGTAACGTCAAGATTTACAATGCTCTTACCGCTGTCAATCAGCTTTGGTCATGGGGTTTTACATACAAGTCGCTCACCATCTCCAATTGTACTATCGGTATTGATATGTCGGCTACTGATTCCAGTGGAGCCAACCAGCAAGTCGGCTCGCTCATCCTATTGGACAGTAGCATCACAAATACAGGTGTTGGAGTCAAGGTTTCGCATGATACGTCTCCATCACCAGCAGCTGCAGGCACCCTGATCGTAGAAAATGTTGCATTGAGCAACGTTCCTGTTGCCATTCAAGGCGGTAAGGGAGCCACACTTCTCGCTGGTGGTTCAACGACAATCGCAGACTGGGCGGAAGGCCACACCTACACGCCAAATGGACCAAACAACGTCGCTGGTACACAGACTACTACTCCAAGACCATCATCATTGGTCTCGAACGGAAAATATATCGAAATTGCAAAGCCCCAGTATGAATCATATTCGACGTCTCAGATCATCAGTGTCAAATCATCTGGTGCTAAAGGTGATGGTAACACTGACGATACCAGTGCTCTACAGACAGCTTTGAACAACGGTGCGTCTGGTGGGAAGGTAGTCTTCTTCGATGCCGGTACCTACAAAGTAACATCTTCTCTGTATTTCCCACCAGGCTCACGTATCGTTGGAGAATCTTATTCTGTTATCATGTCATCCGGATCTTTCTTCAATGATATCAACAATCCCAAGCCTGTTGTTCAAATCGGCAAATCAGGTGATTCTGGCTTGATTCAATGGACTGATATGATCGTCAGTACACAAGGACCTCAAGCTGGTGCTACTTTGATCGAATGGAATTTGGCAGCTTCTTCAGGCTCTGGTGTCTGGGATGTTCACACTCGCATTGGTGGGTTCGCCGGCTCCAACCAACAGCTGGCGCAATGCCCAACTACCGCTGCTGTGTCATCAACTTGCTACGCTGCTTTCATGTCAATGCACGTCACGAAGAGCGCCAGCGGTGTGTACCTAGAGAACGTCTGGCTCTGGACGGCTGATCATGATATTGAGGATTCTAGCTTACGACAGATCTCTCTTTACACTGGAAGAGGACTTTTGTTCGAGTCCACCAACGGAAATGCATGGCTGTAAGTTCACTTGTCCTTCATCATGTAACTTTGTACTGATGTCTATAGTTGGGGTACTGCTGTGGAACATCACCAGATGTACCAATATCAATTTGCAAACACCAAAAACATTGTGATGGGTTACGTCCAAACCGAAACACCGTAAGTCATTTTGTACCATCCTAACCATAGCTAACCATTACAGATACTACCAACCCAAGCCGGATGCGAAGAGCGGACCATACCCAAATGTTGCGGCACTCAACGACCCTGACTACACCAAGATCTGCACCATATCTGGCAATTGTGATGCTCTTGGGCTTCGACTGCTGAACACTCAGAACGTATTTGCGTATGGTGTGGGTCTGTACAGCTTTTTCAACTCGTACAGTACCACTTGCTCCAATGCGGGTGGACCCGAGAATTGTCAGACCGAGATTCTCGATATCGAGAACAGCTCACCGGTCTACATCTACGAGCTGAACACTGTTGGCACGCAATGCATGATCTACAGGGACGGGAAGTGTCTGGCCAATTACTCCGACAACGTCAGTGTATTCCCTGACACCATCGCGGTCTTCCATACTTGAGAGAGGAGGAGGAGAAGAAGAAGAGAGGAGAATGAATGTAGGTTTGCTATTGTAAATTGACCTTCCATATTGTAGCATTAGCCGAATGATGAATGACCAATGATGTTCCTGAATAAATCGGACCTCCGAGAGCTGCATTGTAAATCCCCGAGGCTGGTATTCAGCCGCAGTTCAGCCACTGACAATAGCCAAGGTGAGGAATTCGGAAGCTGATGAAGACAGATGATTGGCACGGAGGTGATTGTGCCGGAGCGTGCCAGAGACAACGGGGAATGACGATGGAACAATTATTGTTGAGGATATGTCGCCTAAAAGCGCATGTAACCCGTTCGGTGGCATGGAAGCGAAGTCTTGTAAACAGAAGTGCTTGATTCCTGCGGTGCCTTCCGGAGAGCCAAACTGATTCAACCGACACTCAACGCGTTCACCGGAGGCCACATGTTGCAACTTAAGCCCTTCTAGGACTGGGCCCGCCCACTGACATTGACACTCTCTCGCTGTAAATAAAAAACATTTCGTCGCTGACGATTGCCCAGCAGATGCTGACCCGCCCGCCTTGATAGCGCGTAGGAAGGAGCTTTGAACATATCGTGAACTCACACGCCTGCAATCTCTGTTCTTGACTTTGTCTGCGCAATTCTCCCTCACGCGTCTCTCGTACTTTTGTGCCTACTTGAGCTGTCGACTATCTTTTACTGTGATGTTCTAGTTTCCCCTCTATCCTTAACACTCATTGCCCACCATGGTCGTTGTCGACCACCACGAATACCTCTGTGAGGAGGAGAAGCGTCTGAAAGAGGACCGCGAGAAGAAGAAGTACTGGAAGAAATGGGGTCCCTACGTCGCCGAGAGACAATGGGCTACTGTCCGAGAAGATTACTCTGAGAATGGAGATGCCTGGAGTCATTTCTCTCATGACCAAGCTCGTTCAAGAGCTTACCGATGGGGTGAGGACGGTATCGCCGGTGTCTGTGACACTCACGGTTTCCAGAACATTGCCTTTTCATTCTGGAACGAGAAGGATGATTTTCTCAAGGAAAGACTGTTCGGTTTGAGCAATCCTCAGGGTAATCATGGAGAGAGTATCAAGGAAGCTCACTTTCACCTCGACAACACCCCTACGCATTGTAAGTTGAAGCGCGTCTGGCTATTCTCTTCGATCTAACATTTACAGCTTACATGAAATACCTCTACAAGCTACCTCAGAAGAAATTTCCTTACGAAGACCTGGTCGCCGAGAACGCAAGAAGAGGCAGAGACGAGAAGGAGTATAACATTGTGGACACCAATGCTTTCGACGATGACAGATACTTCGACATCTTCATTGAGACCGCAAAGGAGACGGATGATCCGGAGGAGTTGCTCTTCCGTGTTACTGCCTACAATCGTGGACCTGAACCAGCACCGTTACATATCATTCCGCACATGTGGTTCAGAAATACTTGGACCTGGGGTCATGAGCCAGTTAGCAAGAAGCCAAGTATTCGAATGGTCGGTCCCATGACTGCTCAGTCAAAGCATCACAAGCTTGGAACCAGGTTCTTCCAGCTTTCACCATCTCCAGGTTGTGGACCAGAAGCAGAGGATGTTCATCCTCAATTGATGTTCACAGAAAACGATACCAACCATGAGGTGCTATACGGCCAAAAGAACAAGCAGCCATACGTCAAGGATGCTTTCCACAGATGGATCGTTGACGAAGAGAAGGGCGCCATCAACCCTCGTTGTACAGGCACAAAGTGCGCAGCTTGGTATGATTTCGGTCAGGGAGACGGCGTTCTACCAGGAGAATGCGCAGTTGTTCGTTTCCGCATGTCGAAGAAATTCGATGGTTACCTCAACGAAGAACTTCTCGACGACATCATGGAGCAAAGAAGACAGGAGGCCGACGATTTCTACTACCGAATCAGTCCCTTGCCAATGGCTGATGACCTGCGCAACATTCAACGACAAGCTTTGTCTGGTATGCTTTGGTGTAAACAACATTATTACTTCATTTGGGAGCAGTGGGCTAATGGCGATCCTAATACACCACCTCCTCCTCCGGGTCGGAAGAATGTTCGAAACGCTCAATGGCGTCACATGCATCTCGATGATATTTTGTCCATGCCTGATTCTTGGGAATATCCATTCTTTGCAGCTTGGGATACTGCATTCCATTGTATCCCGTTGGCCATGATCGATCCAGAATTCGCCAAAAAGCAGTTGGATCTCATGACGAGAGAATGGTATATGCACCCCAATGGGCAGCTTCCTGCATATGAATGGAACTTCGGTGATGTCAACCCACCTGTCCACGCGTGGTCGGTCTTCAGAACATTCAAGATTGAGCGCAAGATGTATGGTCGACAGGATCTGGACTTTTTGGAACGTGTTTTCCAGAAATTGTTACTTAACTTCACCTGGTGGGTCAACCGAAAGGACGGAGAGGGCAAAAACGTCTTCGAGGGTGGTTTCCTTGGTCTCGACAACATTGGCCTGTTCAACCGTTCAGAGCCTCTCCCAACGGGAGGTGTCCTCGAGCAGGCTGACAGTACTGGATGGATGGCATTCTACTGTCTTTGCATGCTTAACATTGCTCTTGAACTGGCCAAGCATCGCAGAACGTACGAGGATATCGCCTCTAAATTCTTCGAGCACTTTATCCTGATCTCAGACGCCATGTCTTATCGTGTCGGATCTGAGTCAAAGAGTCTGTGGAACGAGGAGGACGGTTTCTACTATGATGCCATCTCCTGGGGTGGACCATGGTCGAAACAAATGCCTGTCAGATCACTAGTTGGGTTGATTCCACTGTATGCCGTCTTGACATTGGAGCCGGAACTCATCAACAAATTCCCCAACTTCAAGCGAAGAATGGACTGGTTCATCGAGAATCGACACGATGTCGCAGAAAGAAACATTGCATCAATGAGAAAGCGTGGTAAAGAAGAAAGATTGTTGCTCTCGCTTGTTAGCAAAGACAAGCTCGAAAAGATTTTGAAGAAGATGCTTGACGAGACAGAGTTCCTCTCACCCCACGGTATTCGAAGTTTGTCAAAGTACCACGAGAATCATCCTTATAGTATGGATGTCAACGGACAGACCTTCAGAGTCAGCTACATCCCTGGAGATTCTGATTCTGGTCTGTTCGGTGGTAACTCTAATTGGCGTGGTCCACTCTGGATTGCTGTGAACTTCTTGCTTGTAGAATCACTCTTGCGATTCTACATGTTCTACGGCACAAGTTTGCAGATTGAATGTCCCACAGGATCAGGTGATTACATGCATTTGGGTCACGTCGCAGAGGAGTTGCAACATCGTCTACAACATTTGTGGGTTCGCGGTGATGATGGACGACGAGCTGTCAACGATGGGAATGACAGACTCGACTTCGATCCCAATTGGAAGGACTACTTGTGGTTCCACGAGTTCTTCGACGGTGATACAGGTCGTGGTCTTGGAGCCACACATCAGTGTGGTTGGACAGGTTTGGTGGCAAAGATGATTCACGACACTGGCTTGAATTGTCGCCTGCCACAAACACCACGTACGCCATCAACAGCTGCAGCTCATTACTTTGATGATGTCCTTTCCAGAGGCACTCGAAGAGGCACAGGTGCTTCGACGCCAGGTCCAAGTCCTATGGTGCCGAGAATGCGTCGCTCATCTACATCCCGTTCCCTTCAAAACTTCCCTGGCATGAATGGAAAATCCACCGCACCTCCTAGTGAGAACGGCGATGCGAAGTCTTACTTCGACTCTGCACCAGCTAACAGCGCAATATCCGAGGGTGATCCTTTCGGTGAGGAGGAAGACTTAGAGAGAGAGCGAAGAAAGAGTATTGCTGACTCTCACATTGACAACTACGTTCAAGATCAATTGAGGAGAATCAAGACGGATGAGAGTTTGGCAGTATACGAAGACGAGTTCGAGGCTCAGCTTGACTGAGGAGGCATAGATGGACGGTGCTGCCAGGTATTGTCACATAGGTAGAAATTGTGTTGGCTCCAGTCGTTTGATTATTCATAGCATGGCGCACGTATTGGTACAATGATATTGTTACCTCGGTTTTCGACTCCGACTTCTGTATTCTGCAATATCAAGATTTCCTCAGTCCCAATCGTCATCATCGTCTTGAGCCTGGTTAGTGCCACGTTGTATCTTGCTTCGCGGTAGATCTTCATCACTTTCTTTCCTCTTCAACCTGGTGTCGTTCTCCTTTATTGCACCGACCTCAATCAGCATCTGCTCTAGATCCTGCAAACCCGTCCTTGGTCCGTTGAAACCTATCAGCGTTACGGCCTGTTTCCTAATATCCCCGTCCTTGTACACCAGGATCGTCGGACAATTTCTATCTGGATAGTTCTCAATACACATGTTCCCCCGTATCTCGCAGAACTTCAGATCACCAAACTTCACGGCCAACTGACGCCACAGATCCGACAATACCCTCGACTCAACATTTGAACTCGCAGCCATCAAATTGACAAACACAAACGTTTTCGAACTAGCCTCCGTCACATCCCTGGCATAATCTACCTTTTGAATGGGATAAACTTGACCATGCACACTCGTCTTCTGTAAAGCCGAGAACTCAGCCATACGCTGTTTGCGGTACTGCTCCAAAAAGGCGTCATCTTCTTCATCTTCTAGCTCGTGTAATTCGTCGAGATCTTTGTCCTCTAGTCTGTTTTCGTGTGCTCGTTTTTGAGCTTCTAGCAAAGCTTCTTGGATTATTGGTTCGGGATCTTTGGGTTTCTCTGGAATTATTCCTTTGCTGCGGAGGATGTCGTTCCATTCTGTGTCGGCGTTTGGGTCGTCGACTGGGACATTTACTGGCATGTCCATTTTCAATTTTCAGTTTCTTTAGATTTGATATGTTTTTGAGAAGTGATCTTGTGCCGAACTGTCTACCGCTTTTCGGATTTCACTTTCGTCTAAGAAACGAGACTTTTGCACCTGAAGTGTCCGTAGAGAGTGTCCGAGAATGTAGAGTCGCAAATATTATGTAGTTTGAATACTTTCAAGGCATCTACGAAAAAGTTATACACAGCCACTTGTGGCTTTCTGTGGTGACTTAATGTGGCTGACGCACATATTTTGGAGGTGAGGCAGCGGCTCAAGGATAGGACACCTAGACTGGACACCTACTACACTGCACAACCCAAACTCCACACATACCGCTCGCGATCACCAACGTGTACTTTTGACCCTGTTCCTCTCCCAACTTGCGCGAGTCTGCGCTTCTCCGTCCGTTCAATTCACGTCAAAGACATGTCCATTCGGTAGCACACATGCTCCTCCACCCTGTCCAGCGATCAAGATATCCCGGAGTCCCCTAATTCCCTTCTCACCCATCCACCCAAATCTCAACTGGACTTAAGACTACAACATGAGTTACGCAAAGAAAGATGAAGACGCTGGTCAGACCAGCTTTAAGCTGGATCGTACTTCAGTCTTTCAAGATGGTGGGCATAATCACACCAAAATGCACCGTCCTATACATGCTAATCAGGAACAGCCCGCCTTTTCAATTCCTCACCTATTTCACCACGAAGATGTCGAAGTCTCCTCACGAAGATTGCAGTCTTGCTCTTTACAGGGGAGAAGTTTCCTACCAACGAAGCCACCGAATTGTTCTTCGGTATCTCAAAACTATTCCAGAACAAGGACCCCTCGTTGCGACAGATGGTGTATTTGATATTGAAGGAGTTGGCCAATTCCGCCGAAGATGTAATTATGTCAACGAGTATTATTATGAAGGATATGACGGTCGGGAGCGAAATCATATACAAGGCCAACTCAGTTCGTGCACTGTGTCGAATTATTGACTCTACTACAGTGCAAGGAATCGAACGAATGATCAAGACAGCAATCGTTGACAAGTCACCATCAGTCTCATCGGCTGCATTGGTATCCTCATACCATCTTCTACCAATTGCCAAAGATGTCGTTAGGAGATGGCAGAGTGAAACACAAGAGGCTGCTGCTGGTACAAAATCTGGTGGAGGATTCCTCAGCTTTTCGACCAGTTCACATCCATCACTTGCAACGAATACAAACTACATGAATCAGTATCATGCTATCGGATTGCTATATCAGATGCGAGGACACGATAGAATGGCTCTGGTCAAGATGGTGCAACAATATGGCGCTGCTGGAGCGGTTAAGAGCCCTGCAGGTGTAATGATGTTGGTCAGATTGGCTGCGAAGTTGGCTGAGGAGGATCCCAGCTTGAGGAAGCCAATGATGCAGATGCTCGATGGCTGGCTAAGACACAAGAGTGAAATGGTCAACTTCGAGGCCGCAAAAGCTATCTGTGATATGCGTGATATCACCGATGCGGAAGCAGCACAGGCCATTCATGTGCTGCAATTATTCCTTAACTCACCTCGAGCAGTGACCAAATTTGCAGCCATTCGAATACTACATCAATTCGCATCTTTCAAACCTCAAGCAGTTCATTCAGCTAATCCAGATATCGAGGCATTGATTGCGAACAGTAATAGATCAATCGCTACATTTGCCATCACAACTCTTCTCAAGACAGGCAACGAAGCTAGCGTTGATCGATTGATGAAGCAGATATCTGGTTTCATGGCTGAAATCACGGACGAATTCAAGATCACGATTGTCGAAGCGATCAGAACTTTATGCTTGAAGTTCCCCAGCAAACAGGCCGGCATGCTTACATTTTTGAGCGGAATTCTTAGGGATGAAGGAGGATATGAATTTAAGCGAGCAGTCGTCGAGAGTATGTTCGATTTGATCAAGTTTGTTCCCGGCAGCAAAGAGGAGACTCTATCACACTTATGTGAATTCATTGAAGATTGTGAGTTCACAAAGTTGGCGGTTCGAATTCTGCATTTGATAGGTGTTGAAGGACCTAAAACACCAAATCCGACGAAATACATTCGATACATCTACAACCGAGTGGTCTTGGAAAACGCTCTGGTACGTGCAGCTGCGGTCACTGCTCTATCTAAATTTGGTGTTGGACAAAAAGATGTCGAGGTCAAGAAGAGTGTCCGAGTATTATTGTCTCGATGCTTGGATGATACCGATGATGAGGTCAGAGATCGTGCCGCTCTGAATCTTCGACTCATGGATGAAGAAGATGACATTGCGGAGAGATTCATCAAGAATGATTCTATGTTCTCCCTGTCGATATTTGAACATAAGCTAGCCATGTATGTCACATCAGATGACAAGGCTATCTTTGCAACAGCTTTTGATGTCGCCTCTGTACCACAGGTATCTCATGAGCAAGCATTAGCAGAAGAGAGGACCAAGAAATTGACATCTGCAACACCAACGATGAAGGCACCAACAGCGGCCAAACCAAAGGTCAATGGTTCTGCCGAACAAATATCTTCTTCTGTTGCGGCTGCTCAGCGATATACCGAAATATTTTCCAAGATTCCCGATTTGCAACCATTTGGTCCGGTACTCAAGTCAAGTCAAGTCGTTGAACTCACAGAAAGTGAGACAGAATACGTGGTTTCTGCTGTCAAGCATATATTCAAGGAGCATGTGGTCATACAGTACGATATCAAGAATACTCTCGAAGCTACTGTGCTCGAAGATGTGTCCGTCGCTGCCACTGTTTCAGATGAGGAAGAATCGGGTCTCGAAGAAGAATTCGTCATTCCAGCTACATCGCTTCCTACTGGACAACCTGGTGTTGTCTATGTTGCATTTAGAAAGACATCAGGAGAGGATGGGTTCCCCATTACCACATTTTCTAACACACTTCGTTTCACCAGCAAAGAAGTTGATCCTACTACTGGTCAACCTGAGGAGAGTGGATACCCAGATGAATACGAAGTGGACACTTTGGAACTATCTGGCTCCGACTTCGTTGTACCTGCATTTGCAGGAAGCTTTGACCATGTCTGGGAAGGCACAGGTGCAAATGGAGAAGAAGCCAGCGAAACATTGGTCCTATCTAATGTCAAGAGCATAGCAGGTAAGCTTCACAGTCAATTCATACATGAGAATCCTACTAACATATATCCATCAGATGCCACTGAACAACTCACGAACACTTTATCACTCCAACCACTCGAAGGCACAGACGTAGCTTTGTCCAACGTAAGTCATACGTTGAAACTTTACGGTAAATCCGTCAAGGGAGGCAGAGTCGCCTCACTGGTCAGAATGGCTTATTCGGCCAAGAGCGGTGTAACAGTCAAGGTGTCCGTACGAGCTGAAGAGCCGGATTTGGCTGCTGCTGTATTGTCCAGTCTAGCGTAGAGTAGTAGTAGTAGTAGTAGAGATGAAGAAATTCCGAAATCTATAGATACCAAATCGAATTATGATATCGAAGACTCTCCTCTGTCTCGAGATATTCAGAGATCTTCTATGCTTCTGTGGCATTGTTGTGTAAGATTTGCGCTCCAGTCAAGTACTTTTTAGTTCCTCTATTCTCATGATAGATACGAATCTCTATACTATTCATCTATGCTTTCCTCGACTTTCCCGTCTTAGGAGTCGAGCTCGTAGCAGTCCTCGTAACTCCCGTTCCTGAGACCTGCTGCTGCTGACTCTTTGCTCCCGTCGTCATATTATTACTACTACTACTTGTCGTTGTCTTCGTAGTCGTATTATTAACCACCGCCCCCGAAGAAGTAGAAGTAGACATAGAAGTAGAAGAAGAAACAACATCATCCACAACGCCCAAATACGCCATCTCACCACTTTGCAAACTAAGCGGATCCGCAAGTCCAATGACTTCAATATTGCTCGCGAGCCAGGTCTTTAAGGCCTTCCTGTCTAGATATCCATGCGTGTTGAACCATGTTGTAAAGGAACCGCTTATTTCGTTGTTGATCCATTCTTTTCCCGAGGGTGCTGTGTATTGGACTTTCAATCGGTAGGTTGGTGTATGTTTTTTCGTGAAGGATTTTAGGACGAGCTGTGCGTGATGAAGATTGAGGGTTAGTCTCTTGTGATTGCTTTGTTCGTAGATTTGTAAGGAGAGGGAGAAGAGAATCTATATCTTCTTTGTTTTGCTTTGCTTTACTTTACTTACCTTCTGACCACCTTCTCTCGTCCCCTCGAAGACGGTATTGGCTTCCACGGCCCAGATCCAATATGTGAATAGACCGTTGATGACGAAGTACGCTATACACGCTGGTGCGGTGTAGGGTTTTGTCGCGTCCCAGCCTAGTTTCCAATCTGCGTAGAAGAGGATTCCGGCTATCGTTACGGCGGTTGAGGCCAGGGCCAGGCGCACGTCGGTTTTGGTGTGACTTTGGGTGAATTTGTAGGGTTTGGGGAGCGATGTGAGGTAGGGGGAGAGGAAGTCGTCTGTGGCATTCTTCAGGTCTAGAGTTGGGATTGTGTTAGTATTGCTGTGTTGTATAGTGTGGTGTGGTATGAATGGGTTGATGTTTGAATTGAGGTGTGTTTGTGATCTTACCGACTGTGTTATAGAGCGAGACTTTCTGCGGAGGATTCGACATTATGACGGTAGTTGGTATGTGGTGTATGTCTGTACCAGCGAGAGAGTTGTTTCTTTGTTTATGACTTAAGGTTGTGTACGCGACAGACTGTTCGTTATGATGCGGAGTTGGAGATGGAGATGTGGTTTCTCTGGAAATTATACGGCGGGTTAGTACGTCGCTGCAAGTAGTACCATCCAGGTTTCAATATCAAAACTTATGCCCACTTCAGTCTATCATATACCCACGCAGTCAATAACAAACGACACATCTCCGTCGACTCTTAATTCTCTTCGATCGTAACATCTTCGTTACAAGATGGCGGTTCAAGAGCAAGTGATCCAAAGGGATCCAGCATTATTGTAAGTGCATCACCAAATCTCCATTATTACATCCAAATCACAAACCTAACAATCAATGCAAAACAGCTACTGGATCCTCCTACCTATCACGATAGTAATGATCCTAACCGGAGTCCTACGACACTACGCAACTGTTCTCCTCGCAACCCCTCCAAAACCGCCATCCACACCCGCCGAGTCAAGAGAACGTCAATCTTTCTTCCGCTCCCTGAACCTCCGCAACAATTCATCCTCTGCATTGACCGAACCAGCCTTCAACGCCCGCAAGGATTTCCTGATCGAGAACTTCAAAAAGGGTACATTTCTCAAAGGAGGACCCGAGTCGCGAGGTCAAGCGGCCCCAAATCCAATGTCCGACCCCGCTGCAATGGAGGGAATGATGGGAATGATGAAGGGTCAAATGACGATGATGATACCTCAGACATTGATCATGAGCTGGATCAATGCTTTCTTCGCAGGATTCGTCATTCTCAAACTGCCTTTCCCTCTGACGGTTCGATTCAAGACCATGTTGCAGGCTGGAGTCATGACGCGGGATCTAGATGTCAAATGGGTGTCGAGTTTATCATGGTATTTTCTCTGTTTGTTCGGATTGCAGAGTGTCTTTATCTTCATCTTGGGTGATGATAATCAGGCCAGTCAGATGAATCAGCAGATGAATCAGATGCAGGGTGGTCCTGCTCCTGGTGGAAGTCCTTTTGGTCCTGGCATGGAACCTGATAAGGTCTTCTTAGGTGAAGCTGAGAACTTGGAGGTTCTCGAGTACTGGAGTGTGCTTGAAGGTGTGGAAGGTAGATTGTTGGCTGCTAACTCATAGAGTACTGGAAATAGGATTGAGCATGAACATTACATAGAAATGCATGGGTTATGGTCATAGTATTTGTTCCTCGCTTCAGTTCGATACAGTTCTGCTTGACCCTGCTGCATCTCGCTTTCTGCTTTTTAGGATTTCTGCAAAATCATGCAGCATGATTGGCAATTGGTCCACAGCTGAATGGACGTACATCGTGTTCCTTGGCTTTATCTGTACTGATATCCTCTTATACTACTAGCAAGGCAAACTCAACCACACGTTATTCAAGCACCACAGATGTCTTGCTCCATTATGATCAATCACCAGTCACTGGAAGCAATAGCGCCGTAGCTGTTGAAATGTGAGGGAGGACCAGAGAGACATTTACTTCTTGGTAATGACAACAGTGGTATAATCGAATGTATACAAACAAACATGATGTACTCGCGGTGCTGCTACACACGAATTGTGCGTGGCATACAAATCAATTCACGTACAAGGCATATGTTCGACCGAATAAAACTATGCTATTTACTACTACCAGGCTTCGCTCGTGTAGACGTGGCCAGCTCCTCCGCCTTCCTACTGCTCGATTTACGACTTCTTTTGTTGGTGGGCTGCTCCTGGACATCAACTACAGATGGAGATATATCTTGGTTTATCAGTGATTCAGACTCCACTTGAGTCTGTGCATCGATGTCGAGCCCGAATTCTGTACCTGATTTAGAGGCAGAATACAAAGAGAGCTCATATCGACCTTCCATTAAGATCCTTCGGGATGACTCACCGGATGGATCCAGCTCCAGGACACGGTTCATGGCATTTTCCCACCGCTGGGAGTGGTTAATTAATGGGAATCAGCATACATGGTCGTATATATGTATGCAATACGACAACTGATGGGTCCAATTCAGGACTTCGTTGCATCTTAACGTTGCTTTATGTATGATATCGGAACAGGGACGGGAACGGTCTCACGTGAATCATAAGCAGCTATCTATGTCAAATCAAACAATATGAATTGAGGAACGAAACTTGACACTATAACTACTTGATGGAAGCTCGCATTACCTTCCTTTGTGACTGTGGATTCTTTCTATCGTGAATTGAGCAAGGTATGCTGACACTTAATATAGTTTTCCAGGATCATGATCAAAGCGTAATGATATATAATCACTGTCACTACATAGTTGACGCAGCGTTAAAATGAGGCTTGTAGCAGGTAAGATAACAAGAACAAAGAGGCATTGTTGATTTATAGCGACATGCTATACATCATCTGAATTGTATTCTCATCAAACATCTATCATCAACGATCGCCTCCTCAAGCGATCAACCATCTCATCACCATCGTTATCTACAATCAAATGTTTTGCGCAGTCATTTCATGTCGGATGACATCTACATGCTCGAATCTCGAAGCAATACGCTAGATACCGCCACTACTGAGTGCTGTATGTCGAATTAAGCGTAAGGAAGTCTCATGCGAGTGCGACCGGCTTATGCTTGCTCCATGTATTTGCTTTGAATTACGCAGGTAAAGAATGATCCACGGCTGGCAATGCTCCGAATACCACCAGAACTCAGAACCCAAAAGGGTTAGATGGAGCTGTGAAATGTTAATCATTTGTATACCTGGGATTGTGTCAAAAAACTTACTTGCATTGGCTAAATTGGCTCTACCGGTGGGTTGCGGTACGAGCTTCTTAGCAGCTGGTGATACACCGAACTTAACATTCGGTGCTGGTCCAGTCTTCTGCGGCACCAATGGTGCAGGAATACTTTGTGGGATCGGTGGAACAGGTGGCAGTTGTGTTCCAAAACCATTCTGGCTGTATCCATTTTGGCCAAATCCTGTAGGTTGTGGCTGTATAGGACCCTGACCAAATCCAGTCTGTTGCGGCTGTTGCGGCTGTTGCATTTGTTGTTGATATGCAGGCTGGTATCCAGTCTGTTGTGGTTGAAGACCGTTAGAAGGCTGATAGCCCGTCTTCATGGGTACAAGCGCTGGTGGAAGTACGGAATTCAAGCTACCCGGAGCAGGTCCAGGTTGCAAAAAGCCGGTAGGTTGTGGCTGGAATGGACGAGGATCAGCAAACGGGCTGCCGTTAGTATTGCCGTTGAACATTTGCTGGTTATATGGAAAGCCAGTTTGTTGCGGCATCATACCATTGGACTGAAAACCGGTCTGCTGTGGCATCATGCCGTTTCCTGAAAACCCTGTTTGCTGCATATTCTGGTATCCATACCCGTAACCAGTTGGTTGAGACTGTAAAAATTGCTGTTGCATTCTCTGAGCAGTCAGTTCGTCTAAACTTTGACCAGGAGGCGCAGGTCGAGCTGACATAGGAAGACCTGTCATCTGTGGTTGTAACGGTTGTATTCCAAACTGGTTTTGTGGTGTTTGTGGAGCTGAAGCAGGTCGTGGAGGTGGCAACAACGATGAATTGAAGTTTTGTTGTGGTGGTTGAGGTCGTTGTCTTGCAGGCGCGTTCGCTTGTGACGTTGGTTGCGATTGTATCTGTGTAAAGAACGAAGGATTTGCTCCGGTTTGTTGTTGCTGTTGCGGTTGTTGTGGCTGAGCTGATAGTTGTTGGGGAGCAGCTGGTGTTGGTTCCAAAGGCTTATCCAGGAGCGAGAGAGCGGCCATATTCTCTGAGGCACGTTGAACTGGCGCAGGAGTTGATTGAGGAGCTTGCTGGGTGGGAGCTGGTCTTGCAGGCGTCATAGATGGTTTCACCTCCCATGCATCATCGTCAAATCCATTTGGCGCATCTCTTGTCGACGACTCGTTCTCGACAGCTCTAGCTCCAGGAGTATCAAAGGCACTTGCATCAACCACGTCGTTGGTTGTTCTATTAGCCTCTGGTCGTCCTCTTCTTGTGTTATCTCGCAGTGCACCTCCAGGACCAGAAAATATACCACTTTGGGTATCACCATTAGTTTTTGTTCGACCGAATCTTTGGTCTAAGTATTTCATCACTTTCAAGGCATCGCCTTCCTTTAATCCAAGATTACGTAACGTATCTGTCGTTATGTCTGGGAGGACGCTTTCGTCCATCGAATCTTTGATCATCGCCTGTGCATATCTCTCGCACTGATGCGGACCTACACCTGCTGTGAGGAAAAGATCGAACCAATCGTACTCAGGTCCTTTAGGTCGATTTGGTGAAGGCTCGATAGAAGCCCCGGCTTTATCGGATTGATTCTTTCGCTTCATCTTGATCAAATCAGCAACCGGAATATGCTCTTCGATTGATTCATTAGTTACCTTTTCAACGTATTCAAGATCTTCTGCAGACATTTTGGTCACAGGTACAGCAATCTTGACTCCATTGGCTTTATGCAGATGTATCTTGCCATCTGCAATACCAATAAACTGTGCATCAACTTTGAAAGATCCAGACTGATCGGTCCACGTTCTTGTTTTGGTCGGGTCTGGCTTGGATCTCGCTTTATCGGATTTACTCGATCGTTTGTCCTTCTTACGTCGTTCCTCTTCACCAAGACTGCTTCCTCGAGCTGGAAGTTGGATCTGACGCGAATCTTCGTCCCTCTTAGCTGCTTCCTTAGCAAGACGCTCTTCTTCTAGCCTATTCTGCTCTACAGTAGACTTTCCTGCATTGATTCCGGATCTCGATGGTTCTGTGACAAGACCAGTAACCTCTATGTAGAGACTAGGCATGACACCTTCTTTGCCATTCTTCACCCTTCGAACCATCCACCATTCTTCTGACTTCTCGCTGTCCAGAACAATGACTTCGTCCCCAACTGCAACGGTTACTTCGTCATCTCCTTGCGCCATAAAATCGTAGAGTGCAACTCCTTTCTTCTGTAAGCCTCCACCACCACCAGAAGCGGCGGCAATGACTTCCTTAAACCCTTCAGCTTTATGTGCTCCTGCGATCTCTCCGAGCGCTGAAACAATCTCTTGTGCGGTATCCTTCGCTCCTGCATGCAAGTCAAGACTTTTGCTTGGACGTACGAGTTCGAGAAACACATGTTTTCCTTCAATCGAGTAGTGGTTCAACTTGTCTGCAGTCCATTCCTGTGTGGGTCCATCTCTTGCTTTTTCCGGACTTAGCATGATTGTGCCAGTTGCGATATTCAGACCAAGCGTTGTGGGCATCTTCTTGCGTCGTCCCATCACGGAGACCATCTCACTTATATTATACAGATGGAAGCCTCCGGGAGAGCGCATGGGTGTATCGTCCGCAAATGCTACACGATTATGAGGTGGTGAAGCAACAATGCCCGGCGGCTCAATCTCGCGCTCATAAGTACTCGACTGTTGAGGAGGTGAGGAAAATGAGGCTTGAGGTATTGGTGGAGATGAAATGGATTGAGACGGGGGTCTTCGCGGCAGCGCCGGTGCTTGTTCTTCGTCCGAGGCTTCTGGGGTAATGTCACGTACTGAACGGTTCGCTGCTGGTGATGACGGTCCACCTCCACCTAATACTCTGGCCAGACTCGCAGCTGGTGTTGCAGCTGTAGGTGTTGGAGGAACCGACCTGGCGGGCGATTGAGGAGTAGGTAATTGTTCAGGCTCATCAGTCTCGTCCGCGATCTCGATATAGTTCGCCGGAGCGAAGCCATATTCACCATTGATACCTACTAATGTCCAGTCCGGATCTGAGGAATCGTAGATATCTAAAATCGTCTCTTCGGGAAATGATACCTCCTCATCCGTCTGCCTTGTATAGTCGTAAAGCGCGCGAGCTTTGTAGATCGGTTTGGCTTCTTCGACATAGTTGTTCGGGATCAATCCCTCAGGCTCTTCGTCATCCTCACCCTCAGCCTTCTTTCTTGCTTTCCACCAACTATCCTCTCCAACCTCAAGTATGTAGAGTAACTCTCCTTCTTTTATTTCGAGTTCTTCAGCTGATTGAGGTTGGTAGTCGTAGAGGGCGCGACACACTGAGACAAAGCCCATTTTGATATCAGGTATGGGTCGTAAGCGGGTTGGTTGGCGAGACAGCCATCAACAAGCAGGCTCAGACCCGGAGTTGAGCGATGAAGGTAGACAGGTTACTATGACAGTCGTGAAGACGGGTTATGATCGACGGCACAATTCAAGTGGTTGCGCTGAATCGGAGCTCGACGGGAAATTCGGTCGAATCAGGACACAAATAGAAGCTTCGTGTAGTTACGAAGAGGACGTGTAAACCTGTAGGTAGTATATTGTTCGGTATGTTGTCCTGAAAGCTACTGTATTGAGATGGTGACTTGTTGCGAGCACGATTACCTCTGCCAAGATTGATGGCGTTGCTCAGTAGGGTGAAGTAGTAAACTATTTCAAAATACAGAACCTCAACGACAACGTAATGTTCGCATTTGTCTACGTCAGTGACATCGACAAAAGAATTATAAGCGATGAAGTCGCTGAGCGAAACTTCCAACCTGAGGTCTGTATGAGGATATTCCATTGCTTAATTTCTACGCGAATCAAATACATACTGTTTCAGTCAAAAGGTGGCTTTTACTACTTAAACTATACCTATTCTATTATCGTGATTACTGTGTTCGTCTCACATTAGTCGACGGTTCGCTCATCGTCATTATAGTCGACAGAGAGTCATTAGAATTGCTGATGGGCAACAGCAGTGTTAATGCTTTCCCTTGATTGCTGTGAGGCCGTCATCATTATTCTCACTCGACCTTCCTCGGAAAGGTAAAATGTAAACAACCAGGACAATCTGTAAACAGCTACTAAGGAGCAATCGCATCACCAGGAAAAGATATTCCTCCTGTACGGCTACTTCTGACCATCGCCGCTGGCAATTGGCGTGACGGATCTCTCGGAGCATGGACTTACGTCGGGACGATACACGATATCCGGCTGTGCCGCTTCCCCACAACACTGCTTTTAGAAACAGTTTCAAATGAGCATTGGGCATTAAAGCCATGATCAACCTCATCGCCTCAAGGAATTGCTTAGTCGATCAAGGAATATTCTGACTTCGTAGGGAGCCAATGGACGTTGCTGACATGTTTTTCTCATAGTAACTGCTGGGTTGTCTGCCTTACCTTGCTCAGCTAGAGAAGGATCTATCGATGGTACTCATCAGGATGGATTGAACGCTCTGCAGTCATTGACAGTAGTGTGGGCGACACTCGGAATTGCTTGAAGATGCAGGATACTCTTCGACAAAAGATCTGTGCAGATGAGCCAGACGTTAGGACTTGTAAGCCTCTCCCACAGTAAAGACCAAACATATCGTTGGCCGATGTGGACTGTAAAATATTAGGTAGTCGCAAAGCTGCAATGAGCTTTCAATACTCCCCCGAAGTCAGTAAAAGTAGAGCAAAGTCAGATCGATATCAGAAGCTACTTCCGCATTCGATCCTCCCGTGTTTCCGTCGCCATGTCTCGCTCTTTCGTCGTCAACGGCATGGTCCATGTCAACGTCTAAGAAATGTAGAGTCCTGATTGTCATCTTGGTACCTGAGGATCTCGTATCACTTTAACGTGGATGTCAAGTAACAGTGAAGTAAAGGTAAAGTGTTCTTTCCTTTTCTGTGTTCTCATCGCCCAATACCCAGATCGCAGCCGTTAGCGAGACGTGCAGTGGCTCCTGTGAGATTGTGTCCATGGTCTGCATCTAATTTGGCTTCGAAACCTATGAGAATGAAGCGAGTATGATGTGGAAACCAAATCACGCTGAGGGTGAATGGTGACTTCGTTGCCCTGTCACTTGCCTACTCTGTGAAACGACAGACGATCTTGAATGGGAAGGGGTCGGTAAGTATCGTGGACGTGGTGAATAAGTTGTGCATGAGTTGACGGCTCATCTCATTGCAGGAGGCAGAATGATCCTCTTGGTGTCAGGACTACCAAAACCCGGCCAAGCAGATATAATCTCCGCATCTCAGGCACAGCCCAGATCAGTATCACTACCGCTGTCAATACTACTGATTCCTCTTCCTTCACACCTCATCGTATCACCGACCGACAAGTAGATCACCGAAACAGCTATCTATGGAGAACACTAAATCACAAAGACGTAGAAGACCCATTACAGCATGTATCGAATGTGTGCGACGTAAGCAGAAATGCGATAGACGTAAGCCATGCAATGGCTGTATTGCTCGAGGTGTTCAGGACAGATGTGTCTTTCCTTCGGGTTTGAGTCAAACACAGGAATCCCGGACGGAGACAGATGATGTTCTTGATCTTGCTGTCAGTCTAGGATATTCACCTCAGAACAAGATATCTAATACACTCCATGATCTTCAACATCCAACTAGCAGAGGAACAGTACTGTCTAGTACCAAAAGTAACGTTCAGAAATCTCAAGCTTCTTACAGCTCACCGAAATATCATGTTCTACTTTCTCGTCTGCCCTCTGAGACTATCATGGATCAACTCGTCGATGTTTTCTTTGCTGAAGCTGGATGGTACTTCTGCTTAGTTGATCGACCTTACTACGACGAGCTTGCACAACTATGGAAAATCTCTCATGCTACCTCGTCGAGTCCAGATTCTGATGACGGTCAGAGTGCAACGTTCTTGCCAACTGGATTAAAATCTACGTTTGTACGGGATGTCTCGGAAATACAATACTTTCCTGCTGTCCTATTCCAAATGCTGGCTCTCGCCCTCCATTTTCTCCCACTGTCCCATCCTGTCAGGCATGATCTGAGGCTCACCGATCAGCCATCTGCAGACCAAATGTCTAAAACATGGAGTGATAACGGACATGAAGTCATGTCCGTACTCGGACGCATGGAGTCGCCGCTCGCAGCTGTCATCGCTGATCTTCTTCGCTGTACGTGGCTGAAGAATTCTGGCTTAGGTGGTAACGCATGGCATGTACTGAGCGATGCTGTACGACAAGCTCAGCATCTTGGTCTACATAAAAAGGCCATTGTCCCTCGAGCTGATGCCATCGAAGACACAATTCGAAATTTGTGGTATGATGAACATCGGCGACGAGTATGGGTAAGTGTCTTTTCTTGGGATGCTCATATGTCTCTGAGTCTTGATCGACCTCGACTTATCATCGTCGGAGACTGCACCGTGGAGAGACCTCTTGATTGTGATCTCCCAGCTGAGCCGTCCAAGGTTGTTCCTACCGCAGCTGGCGTTGCGGGACAGCCGTCAAGATTCACATCGCAGCTCTTCAAATATGATGTTGGGTATTTGATACACGAAGCTATGTCATCTGGAGCTTTGCGTTCGTCGTGTAGAGAGTACGATATGATCACCTTGCTCCATGAGAAGATCAAGGAAATTGTGAAGGTCCTCCCTACACAAGACTGGGACATTCCAAACAACACAGATATCGCTTTATCTCAAGATGTGTCAAAACAAAAGCAGCAGATCTCTATCATTACGAGCTCCTTCATAATGTCACTACATCGACCTCATGCCATGCACAGAGCGACTTCGCGCTTACTGGCTGTTGAATCAGCACTTGACACGTTGACAGCTTCCCAGTCTCTATTCGAGCTATGTGGAGAGCAACACTACAAAATACATACCATATTATTCCATACTATCGATTCGGTTATCTTCTTATCTTCCATGATACTGGCTTGTTGCAAGTCAAAATCTGACTCGACTTCGATGAGTAACGAAGACTTACCTTCCTATTCTCGCGTGCATGATGCTATCTACCAATCACTCAAACGCATGTCAGCCATGCGTGAGAGGAGCAATGTTGCCAGGGAAGCCGAAAAGGCAGTCCGGAAATGCTACGAGCTAGTGAGCAGATGTGAGCGCGAGTACTGTACGTTGTTAGGAACTCCTTCAGCTGAGGCCACGTACTCAAATTCGCTCATCACGAACTGGACGCCATCAAGTGATCAGAATCTTGTTATGAATACTTCTGCACCGATCAATACTGCTAGAGTCGTTGGAGAATCCTACGGTTCCAATCTACCTTCTGCAGCATCCTATCCTATGTTTCTCGAAGACTTGGTAGATACTTGTACTTTTGACGACATGCCAGACCTGTTGTACAATCCTGAAGTCCTCAGCAATGCCTCCTACACATCGGCCTGGATGGAGCGCCGTGCATCCATTGATGACACTCTGGTCTCTACCGAATCGTCGCTCATTCCGACATTCCCTATCTGGTCATAGACACAAGATCTTATTTATGGTTCACTGCAACAGTAGTGATCCATCGTGACAGTAATAACACAAGTACATTCATTGTCTTGAAGAGGTTAGTTCTCAAAAAGTAGGTTTTACTAGAACACTCTTTGGAGCTGGCTTGATATTTGGTTTATTCTGAAGTGCTCAACACCCTCAGTTTGGGCGCTTGGCTCACTTAAAAGTATGTTCCGCCCAACATAAGTACTATTCTAAAGGCAGAAACGTGATTGGGAGTATCTCCTGTATTTCTACGGATCTTGTCGTGATAGCGTGCCACGATGGCAAGAATTCCGCACATGCATGTGTGTGTCGTCTATCTTCATGTCAGGGGCATCCGCTCCTGGCCAAACTCGATCCAATCTTGTACAAGATCTACGCTTTTCTAACTTGCAGAGAGGCAAGAGCGGGCATTTAGAGAGCAAGTCCCGAATCAATTCGGCTAGCAACAAGACTATCGTTCGGCCATCAAGGAAAATTGCTCCAAGAATTCCTAGATTATGGCCCTCGAAATGTGCTCTTCCACCAATCGAGTGGACAGATCGAGTCGCTCTTCCTATGTCTACCATATCATTGGCCGTCCAGAACCATGAGTGGATATATGGACTGAACGAAACTTGACCTTCCTTGCATCTTCCAAGTCACACCCGACCCCCTGTTCTCCCAGGTCAGACTGCTTCGGCCGAAGCTTATACATCCACATCACATGACCAACGAAATCCGTGCATAAGTGGACGGGTAAGTACAATGATGAGAAAGTGATTGCTGATACAAAACATTAAGCAAGATTGCCGCTCGGCTCAGAGGATAGAATAGGTCCCCAGCTAACGAAACAGAGCAGCTCTATTCTCGATCTTCCCGTCAGGCAGCGAACAGGACCAAAACATTCAAGAACTTTAAAGCACCACTATGCATCGAGTTGGTATGTGACAGACTTTCGCTCAGCAGTCGATCTACCACATCGCAGTGCTCACTTGGCTCAGCTCTGTCTAGAATTTCATGTAAGTACACCATCTCAATAGCAATGCACACTTGCTATTTGCTTGACTTCTACTGGCGAAGCAACGTGTGAGAATCTTCAAAGAGTTTTAACACAGTAAGCAATCAACGAATGGTTTAGGTTTCCTCAAATCTCCGATGTCAAGATGTTTCATCAACCGCAAAGCTGATTGTTGTATGAACATTCATTCCGAGAGGTTGCAATGGCTACTGATTCCGTTTTCCAGAGGAGCACATGTACACGTGAAGAGCTCACGCCCCTAATTCATGAGTACGTCTACATGATCTGAGATCGAGCTAGTCCAACTCAATGGCACCTCTCTACTTGTATGCTATGGTACCCTTGCTTGCCAGATATGAAGCCAAATCACATCTCTAGGCCAATCGTCACACCTACCATTTTGACATGCAGAGCATTGACATTATTGCCGTCGATTATCATGTTGTAGTGATATAGTCTTTGCAGAGAATGATATGTTAATGTTATAGTAGTAGTGGTGGTAATGGTGGTAATAGTACTGATGTCGTGATGACCACTCTAATAATAGCTTCGGCCGAAGCACTACTGTACTCAGCTCATCACATTACCACCACGTGAATCGATCATAATTATACACACAGTCAAATTTTAGCAAATGAGATGTAGTCTGCGTCAAGACTCTCACTTCCACTTTCAGTTCTCATATACATAAATGTTGCACGGTCCGGGTCCGAGTCCGAGTATGAGTAGCAGGACCTCCTCGCACTTCATCTCTTTTCTCCTAATCACAACTTATAAACGATAGTAGTAAACATCAATCCTGGGGAAATTAGTGGCAATCAAAGACATATGCAAAGTGTAGTCCAGCAGCGATACCTGAATGATGGAGAATAAAAGCCGAAAGACAAGATGCAGTAGAAAACTCCTTGGTAGTATAATTAATGAATGAATGAACTTGAGAAGAGTATATGTAGTATGCTACTATATGCTATGAAGAAAGATGTTGGATACTACTAAAAGGACAACGGACATGAATTCATAATAAGATGGAGATGTATATATAAACATGAACAAAAATGACAAAGAAGCCTTGAAGAATCATCAGTAGTCAGTCAATCTATAAGTTCGTTGATTCGACTAAGAATGCAAAATACCCTCGCTGGAGTACAAATACAGCTAACTACCACAGCAGAAATGGAACAGAAGAAGAGGAAAAGTTGAAACGCAAGACCGCAATAATATCCATTCATTCATTGATTCATCCATCCATCCATTCAATCAGCCATTCGATCAGCCATTCGATCAGCCATTCGATCAGCCATTCGATCAATCATCCGACCATCATACGCAATATCTTAGAAACTCATAAGACCAAACTCAGGCAGAGAGGCACATGCGCACATACCCAAGTCCACACACAAGCTAAGACACCATCAGCACAGACCGCCAACAAGCTCGGTCCATGTCAAGACGTCAGATCTCTCGATCTCGTTTTGCTGTTACGTTTTGATGCGTTCTTGTGTGATATGATATAGTTGTATGGTGAATTGAGCTAGTGCGAGTTGTAACTTGGCACAAGGTCATTTCAATGATCTGATCTTTGCGCTTGGTGTTTCGTTCAGTGCGACTACACTGTAGCGTTGTATCGCAGCGGTTTTGTGACCTTCAGTTCCCCGAACTGTCATGCCTATACTTCTTGTCACCACTTTAGTATTTCATGTTCACGTTCATATCCGTGTCCGTATTCATGTCTGCATTGATCTCGTCTCCACTATTAATCTGATCTCATCCCATACTACCTCCAAGTTGAATTTCAGAGGTAAATTTGAAGTTTTAGATCCAAGCAAAAGAGATACCGATGAAAGAAGACATGTATCAACCCATTCAAATCATCTCTGCTAGAACTTGAAAGAATATTTTTCAAGAAATGAAAACCAGAAGCTCTATTGAAGGTCGCAATGAGAATAGCAAAGTAAAAAAAGACCTCGCTTTCGAAAAACAAAAGTGGACAGTATCATCAAGGTCCACATGCGATGTATGTGATGGTCTGAGGAGGCCCAACCGTGTAGAACCCTTCACCAGCAACTCCTGCTATCGTACTCCAAAATCCATTTGATCCAACGAAACTGCATGGACCATTTCCGGCAACAACACCGATAAGGTCGACTGTAGGTATGCTACAAGCACCATATGTGTATGCGGGTAGGTTGAGACATGTCAGACTCCAAGTCGGATAAAAGACGCCGTCGTGAGGAACCCACATGCCGAATTGTGCTGGTCCACTTTCGAAGATGATATTAACTGGAAAGTCTGTCGCTACGTTGAAATTCGTGGCTTTTAGTGCTTCGGCTTCGGGGACAGGAGCAGGTACTGGCGTTGAAGAGGCTAGTCGTTGTTGGAGGATGAGAGTGACGGACAGGAGTAACGTTGATGGTGAGAAACGCATTTTGTTAATGTGATGCTTAGGTGGAATGGGTGAGGGTTGACTGTCAATAGCAATATCGTGTGTGCCACGAGGTCAAGCGATCCGAAAAGGTCTCGAATCTGCACCCTGGTATCGGGAGAACGGGAGAAGGATATATGTGTCGAGGATATAGTAACTTTCGATACAATCAACAAGCAGGTAGAAGCTCAATGGTGAAGTTCGAGTGAGATATCGCCGTTCAATCGTGACAGGACTGCTTGTTTTCGAGAAGACTAATCGTGCGTTTTGTGTCGTAGATAAGAGGATTGAATCAAATGGATGAGTTAATGTGTGTATAATTCAATCAACCTTATCTTGTTTGAAAGGGCTCGAAGGCTTGATGATGATTCGGACGAATCAAAAGTTGTTGAGATAATGATGGTTCTTTTAAAACACCACCTTTTTCCGGGACGATGGCTTCAATGACGTTCACCACCGGTCACAATGATCAACCTTAAAACTGCAAATGAGTGACAGCTCCTTCACGACCAGACCTTTTTCGATTCTAGAACTCCGCAGCGGAGGTCTGAGGCTTGCTATGGTGTCGAATGCCGATCACTACCGAGGTCGAAGTGAAGCTGATAGCTGGCGCGCAGAACACCACTATTGCTGTAAATATGTCTCAAGTTGAAGAGAATGTAACGAAGGGATGAATGGAAGTAGATACGAGCCTGAAATCGATGAGTGGGAAGTGCAATGTGAAAGATCAAGTAAAGATGCTGCTTTGAGTCGGTGATGATAGCAGTACAGTAGGTGGAAATAGACCCTGTGACGAGGTTGGAAGGTGATTTTAGCTTGGACGGCATTAACCGTTCCACATCTGCGAGATGCCGGGTAAGCGTAATGCACGTCGCGCAGGTTTGATTCAAGGATGTGAATCAATGAGAGACGGTGAGTACATGGCAAACAGTATCCGGTATGAAACACGAGTGGTAATTGCAGCACATGGCAAAGCAACTTCCTTGTACATCCCTCCTAACACCATCATCAACTGCTACTCTCTGCCGGGTCGCCACATGCAGCGTTTGGTCAGGACTCCAAGCACTTTTGACGTCGGCGAGTCGGCATCTCGTATCTTAGTCAATCCTGCTTTCGCGGGTGGGAGAAACAGCCCAAAGCTTCCCAGTGAGGAGGTTGGGACTAAACACCAACACGGTATGGCTTGGACGCATTAAAGCAGCTAGTTTCAGACCGTGATCATGGCCGACCTTATCCGCACACCAGTGGGAGTTTGCGAGAAAGAACACGCGCATTGTTCTTCGCACCGGGTGACAGTTCGGTGCATACACTATTCGACGGTACATCTCACACCATACGGAGGCTGGCAAATATACATGCTGGCGAATGTGAATTCCCGTACGCTACCATGGACATCTTGCAAAGGGCCGTATCTCGTATTGATGCATGAATTCTGTTTGTTTTCTACATCGCCATCCTGGTGTCACACGCAACCCCCTTGTCAGGTCCTTGACCAGCATCATAGATTAATCAAAAACTTGCCAAGATTCACCGCTGCTCGGTCCACGTAAATGGTGGAAAGATCCGATATCCAGTATAATGTAGGTAATACAGTCATCTCGGTGACAAAGAGTGAAAGCCACCATTGAACACCCTCACTTCCAACCTTTGCCAGCATCAATGTCATGACTCGCGCGCCAACGGTGTAAATCAAAAGGCCGTGCCACAGGTAGAATGAGAATGACACTTCGCCAAGGTACTGTATAATTCTCGTGGTGAACAATCGTTGGTACCATGAGGTAGGACCTGCGTGTGTCTGAACTGATATGAATAATACTGCACCGACACAAGGCCAAAATCTGCCCGGCTCGACATTGTTGGCCCAAGCTGTGGGACTGAAATTATTCCATAACCAGCCATAACCGAAACTTGAGCCGGCTACGTTCTCGACCCGTTCAGGCATTGAGATCAGGTAGAGTGCAAGGAACATCAGTAACGCGTGTACTCCTTTGATCAAAGATCGATGCTGAGGATCACTCCGCCGGTACAGACTGAACTCAGAGATCAGCATACCACTGAGGAACAAGAACGCCTCCCATGCACCCAGATATACCCAGTAGCAATTCAGAGCTATCAGCGATGTCGTCCGCAGCCATTGTGACCGAAGCTTCGCAACACCGAGTGCACAAAGGAACACCAATATTGAACCTCGGAATTCCATTGGTATAGTCCACAAATTTTGCTCCCAAATTGTTCCTTGAGCACTGGGGCTGCAGAACGCCACCATGCTCGTGAGCCACACTCGGAACTGCTCCGTCCAACTGTGACTCGGAGACAAAGGGTAATTGCGTGTGATGCCACTTTGCAACATGAATCCCAGCATGGAAGCGACTGCAGTGAAAAATGTCGAGACAAAACAAGGCAGGAACAGTCTTGGTCCACGTCGAAATGTCGAAGAAGAGAGATTTTCGAGTAACTCCTGGTATCGACCTTCTCGGCCAAGTCGTAAAGGTTTGAGACTCAGTACAGCACCTGAGATGACGAAGAAAATGTCAACCATTACCGATCCGGAGTACAATATACGCACGAACGGCAATTGGATGAAATAGTTATGGTTGACAGGATATGATGTGGTAGGTGGTGCACCAAATCCGGGACGAATTCCAGGGAATAGAGCATACGAAGAGTGGTGTATGAATACGAAGAATGCTGCAGCACCTCGTAGACCGTCGAGGTATGAGGTCGAATGTATTCGTCTCTCCTTTCTTTTTCTGAGCCATGCTGGAAGGAGATTGTTGTAATTCGGTAGGGAGACGTATTGTGAGGCGCGATTCAAGAGGCTTCGTCGGGCAGGCACTTGTCGTATCGTTCCCAGTTCATCCGAGTTGAGAGCATCATGCTCTCTGACTTGTTGGTCCTCGGAGTCTCTGAATTTGGGTTCGTTCTCCAAGAGACCGATATCTTGATCGTCGGTGTGCTTTTGCCGAGTAATCGCCAACCAAGCAGGTCGCCCCATCGTTGAATATCGGTTCAAGACGAAATGCGAGAAATCAGAAATGCTACAAACAGTCAGGCATAAATGAGGATGAGGATTGAAATATGGATAAAGAAGTATGGACACCCCTTCCTGCCACATGACCAGAAGGAGACCAATGGCGCTTGACGGTTTGTAGACAATCTAATTCCATGCCAGTCTGTCCAAGAGAGACAGTTTTCTGACTACTTGCCGTCAGACTCATGATGATCGTATGTGTAGAAATTCTCTAGGCCGGTGTCAGATATGATTGCCCCCACAGACATGCAGGTGTCAGTAGATGTCAAAGCGCTAGTGCACCACTGCTCGTGTATCCCTTAAATCAGGAGAACAATACACATGGCAAGAACCTTGAGAGGTCTATATGCAAATAAGAGCTACAGTGCTTCAGGCGAAAATGACTGACAATCCGGCCTCAACTACGTTAGCCAACCCCTGGTCTACAGACCAACGCTATCTCGACACCTTGCATAAGCAATAATTGCACTGGTTGATGACCATGCATTCCCGACCGTGACTCTGATGCTGACTTATCCCTTTGACCAGGACTAAATTATCAGACAAAAGTACTGAGGCTGTTGCTATCGAAAAGCAATGTCTTGGCATGCTATGCTCAGACGTAGCAAGATATCTGTGCTCCTGATAGCGTTGTACCAGGCTACAAGTGTCCGTCGAGCTGATAAGTTTCGACTAATCTCGACGCCACATTCGCTTCCGATCAGCCATCACCCTTTTCGACTGCATGATCGTGTAGCGGTGTCAGACGATGGTGAATCAAATAGCCTGGAGGTGGAACGCAACTTTCAATATGTCACACCTCATCGGTATAGCGATGTCGATCTGAGTATCATTAAGTTCAAGGATTCTGAACGACTTGAACGTTGTTCTTTTTCTGCGAATGGTCAGCACTGATCGCGATCGCACTTGCTTCTACGCCTGTATTTGATGTTACCTTCCACTTATCCATCTCCTCCTGCTTGTTTCTGTACTGCTTGAGGAGCTCTTCCAATACCTGCTTCAATCCGTCCGAATTTGTCTTCAATGCAGGTAGAACGTCTTGGATTGTACGCTCGACAAGGACTCCATTGATAAGTCGGAAACATTTTCGTTCTTGCGGTAATGGTTGTAGAGTGTCCATGACGAGTCTAGACATGATCAGTACAATGTGTAGGATTTTGACCAATACTCTCGTACTTGTGCTCTTCAATCTCTTGCTCAATCTCACCAGCCTTGGACGCCATCGTCTGTAACGTGTTCTTGTAGTTCTGGTAAGTGCTTTGCAAGTCTTCAAATGGTTAGTAGTCGTATTCGCTTGAAGGTCCGATCTCCCACCTTGCTGCTTTCTGAGCGCTGCCTCTGACGCCATGTTGGAATCTTTCCTACTTCGCGTATGAACAATTTCTAGACCTCTGAAGTGACTGGTGGGGGTGGTGTCGTGTAGGTGTTTGATATTGCGGAGAGATATCTGGTGGAGACTTCGTCACTCCAGAACTTTTTCACGTACTCCAACTCCACGCATCTACTGGAGAAAGAGACGGCCATACTCTACTTGCGACAAAAGCCTCACCGAAAGTGATCTACGAGAATGGACCGCGGAAGTAGTCCTAAGAGGCGGAGACTCGATGACACTCGATACTCGACGCCGCAGTCGGAAGAACTTGGACCTTCACTAAACAGACCTTTTGCATCGAAACCTCGCTTTGCGCGGAATGGGTTCAATGGACATTCACGTTCCTCCACTCCTCGTGGTGGCAAGCGAGGTGCATCTACGCCGAGACAAACAGAATTCGATGGTCCGGAACCATTCATACAGGATGAAGATGTGAACGCATTGGATCGAGATTGGTACGCTGGCGACGAATCTGGACATACTTTCGGTGATGAGAGTCACAACCCGTTTGGAGGTGCGGACACGACTTGGGCCGATCGACAGCAAGAGCAAGCATTAGCAGATAAGAAGCTGGGAAAGCGAATAACTGCTAAAGCAGCACAGAAGCAGAAAGATGTGGATGCCTGGGAGACAAATCGCATGCTCACTTCTGGTGTTGCACAGAGGAGAGATCATGGAGCGGACTTTGACGACGATGAAGAAGCTACAAGAGTACATCTCCTGGTACACGATTTGAAACCGCCTTTTCTGGATGGCAAGACTATCTTTACGAAGCAGTTAGAGCCAGTACCGGCGGTGAGAGATTCGCAAAGTGATATGGCAGTATTCAGTAGAAAGGGAAGCAAAGTTGTTCGCGAAAGAAGACAGCAAAAGGAACGTCAGAAGCAGGCTCAAGAAGCGACAAATGTTGCAGGAACAAAGTTGGGAAACATCATGGGTGTGAAAGAGGACGAGGGTGATAGTGCTGCTCCTCTTCCAGGTGAGGATGGTGGCAAGAGTGACAATAAGTTTGCTGAACATATGAAGAAGAACACTGGAGGGTCAGATTTTAGCAGGAGCAAGACTTTGAAGGAGCAACGAGAATACCTTCCTGCATTCGCTGTCAGAGAAGAGTTGATGCGAGTCATAAGAGATAACCAGGTTATCATTGTGGTCGGACAGACTGGATCGGGTAAAACTACACAATTAACGCAATTCCTTTACGAGGATGGCTATGCCAAAAATGGTCTGATCGGTTGTACACAACCTCGAAGGGTGGCAGCGATGTCGGTCGCAAAACGTGTCAGTGAGGAAATGGATGTGAAACTTGGTGGTCTAGTAGGCTATGCAATTCGATTTGAGGATTGCACAAGCAAAGAGACCCAGATTAAATGTGAGTACTGTCGATCCAATTATGCACATTTCACTAATTATTGCAGATATGACCGATGGTGTACTTCTCAGAGAATCCCTTACCGAAAGAGACCTAGACAAATATTCATGTATCATCATGGACGAAGCTCACGAACGTGCCCTTAACACCGATGTGCTGATGGGCTTGATAAAGAAAGTAATAGCTCGAAGACGAGACCTTAAACTCATCGTCACGTCAGCCACTTTGAATTCCGATCGCTTTTCTCGCTTTTTTGGTGGTGCTCCGGAATTCATCATACCTGGGCGAACATTCCCTGTTGACATACAGTATTCACGTTCTCCTTGTGAAGACTATGTTGACAGTGCCGTCAAGCAAGTACTCTCGATTCACGTATCTCAACCGACTGGCGATATCTTAGTTTTCATGACAGGACAAGAGGATATCGAAGTAACATGTGAGCTCGTCGAGGAAAGATTACAACAATTAGTAGATCCGCCCAAGCTACTCGTATTACCAATATACTCTCAAATGCCTGCTGATCTTCAAGCAAAGATCTTCGACCGAGCACCACCTGGCGTTCGAAAAGTCATCGTGGCCACCAACATTGCAGAAACATCACTCACCGTCGATGGCATCATGTATGTTGTTGATGGTGGGTTTTCAAAGCTCAAAGTCTACAACCCACGCATGGGCATGGACACACTTCAGATAACACCAATCTCACAAGCCAACGCATCACAACGTGCTGGTCGTGCCGGTCGAACAGGTCCCGGTAAAGCGTTTCACCTCTATACAGAACAAGCATTCAAAAATGAGTTCTATATTCAAACCATTCCCGAGATTCAAAGAACAAATCTAGCAAATACAGTCCTACTGCTCAAGTCCCTCGGCGTCAAGGATCTCCTAGATTTCGATTTCATGGATCCTCCTCCTCAAGACACAATAACCACCTCCTTATTCGATCTCTGGGCCCTAGGGGCCCTCGACCACATCGGCGATCTGACTCAACTAGGTCGAACAATGACCGCCTTCCCAATGGACCCCTCCCTAGCGAAGATGCTGATAACATCCACAACAGACTACGCCTGCAGTGAAGAAATGCTCACAATAGTCTCCATGCTCTCAGTCCCCTCAGTCTTCTACCGCCCCAAAGAAAGACAAGAAGAATCCGACGCTGCGCGAGAAAAGTTCTTCGTCCCCGAATCCGACCACCTCACTCTCCTGCACGTCTACACACAATGGAAATCCAACGGCTACTCAGATGGCTGGTGTATCCGCCACTTCCTACACCCCAAAGCCCTCCGTCGCGCCAAGGAGATCCGAGAACAACTACACGACATCATGGTCGGACAGAGAGAAATGCAACTCGTAAGCTGCGGCACAGATTGGGACGTAATACGAAAATGCATTTGTTCAGGCTACTACCACCAAGCAGCCAAGGTGAAAGGTGTAGGCGAATACGTCAATCTCCGCACAAGCGTCACGGTCCAACTTCATCCGACCAGCGCACTCTATGGTCTAGGCTATCTACCCGACTACGTCGTCTATCATGAACTCATACTCACGAGTAAAGAGTACATGAGCTGCGTAACGAGCGTGGACCCGCATTGGCTCGCAGACCTGGGAGGTGTGTTTTACAGTTTGAAAAGTAAAGAGTACTCTGGGAAGGAGAAGAGGGTTATTGAAGGGGAGTTCAATCGCAAGATGGAGATCGAGATGCAGATGGCGGAGGACAGGGAGAGAGAGCTGAGACGTAAGGCTGAAGAAGAGGAGAAGGAGAGATTACTTAGTGGGAGGCCGAGATCTGTGGCTAAGAACATCGTTGTTAAGAAGACGGGGACAAATGGTGTGGTTAGGAAGCCTGTCGTCCAGAGACGAAGAATAGGGTTCTGAGTGATTAAGAACATACTGGCATGCCATTATAATGCCCACTGGTCTGCAAGGCTGAGGCAAATTCGTGTCTGTATAGAAGCGAAGACTTTGTCCCTACCCGTGCGGGGGGAAAGTGCGAATGTACGAGTTTCTCTGCAAATATGTGACTGACTCGCTTTGACACAAGTTACGCCTTTTGGAACAGTATAATACGCAATATATGTCTGAGCCAGGTACATATACTACGAGAAACGCCTTGGCCGTGAGATCGGTCAAAATATGAGTAACTACAGATCTCGACTGACTAGAAGCATCTAATGCTGTGATCCAGCTATTGAACAGGCTTAGTAAAGTTTCGAGGTACATAGCTCGTTCTGTTCCGCTCCGCGAGCATCCTTTCAAACCTTTCTAATGCTTCCTCGTCTCTCCTCATTACCTCCTCGTACTCTGGCATCCTAATTCAATTAACAGGCATCTCGGGGACCTCGTATTCGCTATCGCTGTTATATTCGGCCTCCCGTGGCGGCTTTGAAGGCTGCGTGTAGGCATAGTCAGGCAACCACAGCTGCTGGTAGGCAGAATTGAATTTCGTATACATGAACATCTCTTTCCTCTTTTGGCCCAATCCGACACCGTTTCTCAATGGATTCGCCTGCTTGTACACGGCTTCTTTTAGAGTGTATTGCTCACGCGACGAAGTGTCTGCATATGGTATTCCATGCCCGAACCCACGTCGCAGTGAAGGCACAGGTTTGTCGTAGTTGATATGTACACGTGCAAAGCAATTGCGTTCCCGGATTTCATATTCTCGATTTTCGTACTCATGATCTGCGTATTGGCGATCAAGCAAATCTCGTTCTTCATCCGCTTGTTCCCTGGCATATTCTTCTGCCTCGTTATCATCGGGCTCGGACGCCCAGCCTGAATCTTCGTGAGACATACTCCGAAACCGTCTCAGCTCTCCTGGAAGAGAGTTTGCGACAACGACGAAGTGACTAAGATCATTGTGCCAAGCTCCAAGTCCCATCTTAAACACTCTGAGCCCTGGCATGCTGTTGTGCCAGGCATCGAGGGTGTCAGACCACCGAGTATGCCAACTGAAAATCACCTCATCTCCGGGGTCATTCTCATCTTCTTCTTCGAAGTCTCCAGTCATGACATCTTCTCGAGGATACCCTTCATTAGAGATCTCCAAGAATGTCCTGCTTAGGGAAGTCCCCCTGTCATGCTCGATCTTGATCACTCCCGTCGACATCGGCGCCTCGACAGAAGCATGCCATAAGACAGCACAGCCATCTAAGTAGAGTTCCAGCAGATCATTATGCCCATTCTGTTTCCCAAGAGAGGCAATCCAGTCAATCTGCCAATCATGGCTGAAGAGATAAGTGCCTAGGGCGAGTACTCGAAGTTTCGGAAATTCTGCTGTCGGGTCATCAGGTCCAGAGCCAGGATTTATGGTTCGGAATTCGACTCGAGGAGCCCATCCACAATATTCATTGAAGAATAAACTGAGCACCTCTAATTTCTTCGCGATATGAGGTGTTAACCATGTTTCATTGAGCGTGCGACAGAACTTGTATTTATGAGGGAGCTTGACCTCTTCTCCACGGTGGTCATTATCGGCCTCCAATGTGATCAATAACTTCAGCTCTGTCAGGGAAGGGGAATGCATGACTTTTCGGAAAGCGTCAGAGTCCGTAATGCGCCTGTCGTCAAAAGCAGCTAGTTTTGCAATTGTCAATGTCTTCATAACGGGCATACCTGACCGTGGATATCCTATGGCTTGTATGGTCTTCAAATCTTCATGTCGATCTGCTTCAATATTTAAAGTCTTCTTTGGGGCGGAGTTGGCGTTCCAAATAGACGCCCACCCCAAGGAATTTCGTAATCTTCATCATTCTCCTCATCTGAATAGTCCTCCGAGTTCTCATCCGAGATTTCCTCTAGGTCTCGTGACGTTTGCGTATCTGGATCAACATCATGTTCAACTACATTTTCGTTCCAAACAGCTTGGTCCTGTTCGTTCCACATACCCGCAGCGCATTTGAACACAGCATCCAGCAACCACCATCTGAAATTGAAATGCTCTTCGATGTCTATAGGTGTGTATTCCTCGGCAGGGTCATCACCACACCATTGGCAGAAACGGATATTCAAGGTTCGAGTATTAGAAAAGACACGCATGTATGGTAGGGCTCGAAAGAATTCCATTGGCCACGGGTATGGTGGTCTATATGTAGAGTAAGTGGCGTAAGTATACTCGGGTCCAACTCAAGTATCAATCGTGATCTCCGTAATCAAAGACCGCAAATGAGGCGACTGAGCAATCTTAGCACACTTAGCCGGCGAATCAGGATCATAAGCCGTCAGAAAGACATGGGAGAAATCCAGAGAAGTAGCCATCTGTGCCAGAGCCCGCGATAGAAGTCGGCAGTTCTTTATGGTTTTCTGTGGAAGATATGAGAGGATTTATGGATAGACATCGAGAGGTAGATTGGGGAAATCACCCACGATTGAGCCGCTTCTGAGACGCATGATGGATGTATTATTCTAGTCGGACGACAGCTGAGAATGCGTCTGTTCCAATCTCGAGAGTAAAAGTGTTGCAGATGACAATGTATCTGGCTGTCCTAGCTGTGATGACTCGATGTAAATATCGTGGTCCAATGCTGCTGTGTAGGGGTTTCGAGCGTGAATGACAGCTCCCGCCAGAAGTAGAGCTACACCTACATATTCAAGGATGCTTACAGTTGCTTAACAACCTTAGGTCAAGCTGTTGTGACGTTGCTGCGGTTCTCGGTCACTATCGTTGTGTAGCTTCGGTAGGGAGTGATCAAGGTCGAGAGAACGCGAAAGTACGCGTAGCTCTTTCCGGACGTGACGCCTGTCGGTCGGAATTATCTTCCGCGGGCGTCCACTATTCTGCACAATTGGACGCGGTCTTGTGAGGCAAAATGATGCACATAATCTCCACTTATACCTACGAGTTGCATTCAATGTACAAGACCAGACTGAACCCTTTCGGATAGTATCGTTTGATCTTCGCACAGGAGTATGAACGATTCGTATTAAATCAGGTGCATGTTCATGCCATTCTATACCATGTGCGGCATACGATTGAGCAGGTGCTGCGGACCACGGACTTCACGTGTATCATTCTTTGCCAGTCCATCATGTCCATTCAACATCTCTGATCTCTCGACGTTTTGTAGAAATTATTATGTTGTACCGGCAGAGCACAAGAAAATAGTAATAGTCAGGGTATCTCAACTGAACCGTCACATGTGCCTCTCTCCTTAGCAAGTGATTTGTATCCTACAAGGGATCATCCAAACACCATGCTCACACCTAACCCCGTAACGATAATTATAACGAATATTTCCCTCAAATGTCGTCCTCTGATCTCACTTTCAAATTTCGTAATAGTAATCTTCATCCAAGCCATCCCGACTTGGAACTGGAGGTGCCTCCATTCCTTCTATTAGACCTTCCTCGTCATTGAATCGTACATTGAGCAAACGAACCTTGAGTCCATACTCGATTATCATGCTGATGAGTTTGTTTGTTTCCGCCGTGATTGGTTGTTGTTCAAGTAACATCAAAAGCCCATCTAGCCATTCTGAAGCAACCTTGTGGTTTTCTGGTTGAAAGGTTAACAATATCACTTCTTTCTGATTCTTCGATGCCCTGGATTGTGCTCGGTTGTGGCTAGATGATTTGGAATGTGCTGACTTTGATCTTGATTCGGGCGGGTATCCGTGTATACTAATTTTCGTGGTCGTATATCGTTCTTGCTGCTGGACATCTGGACCAGCTGACTGCTTTCCCTCAAGCTCATCGCTAGCTGTGACGTTAGAGACGACTGATGACACGACCGACAAATCAATCCTCTCGTGTAACATGTTCAGGGATGGCGGTCGTGTGTATACCTGTTCAAAATTGCTGAAGTACAAATATTTTCGATCGGGAGATAATCTGATAAAATGATATGATGGCATTGCTGTCTGCGGTCGATCTGTGACAGAGCCATTCTGTTGTGCATCTGAAGGCTCGCCGTCATCCGGAAACCAGGCACCTTCAAGAAGACAGCGAATGCGCTGTTCCTTGACAAACTGCAAAGATTCGGCTCGTAATTCATCTCGGACGCTGCGTAGATGTTGACCCCAAATATCCTCATAGGTCAGCTCCAACAATTCCATTTGTAATTCTCGGAGTTTTGAGCATTCGTATGAGGCTAGATCTTGCTCAATCTGTTCTATTCCTTTGGTTCTGTCAGCACCGCCGACGACGCTTTCGACCAGAATGCGAATCAGCTCAACAATTTTGAGGAAATCTTCGAGCTCCGCTCCGGTCACCTTCCAGAGTCGTAAGAATGCATGAAGACCGGCCACATGCAGGCGACTCCAGTGTAGCAGTAGCGGCTTAAAAATCGCGTCGAAGTCTGATCTGCTTTCCATTCCAAGATAATTCTTAGTGTCCTCGAGCTCTGTCTTCTCAACTTCGAAATGCTCGAATAAAATTGATGTTACCACTAGACTGGCGCGGGCCACTGGACATCGCTTCTCAATTGGAACATTTGCCTGCTCGAGAAGAATATGCTGGAATTCATCCTGATGTTTACGGATGTAATCTGACAGATCCATCATGCCTAGAAATCCAGTTCCCTCAAAATCTGGTTCTGGACTTTCTGTGGCGAATCCTAATCGCCGCCATTTATTAGGGTTGTGTTTAGGTGGATTGGTAAGACCTCTGCCAAAATCATAGCTTTTCTCCGGATTACTGGATAAATGTAATGCTTTTATCGTTCTTCGATGCTCGGGCTTCGTCAAGTCTACCGGCACTCCTCGCCAGCGCCGTAATAAAATCTTCGTTAAACCTTGAAAATCGAGCAGAGGCACTGCGAGATCTTGTAGTGCAGAACTTTGCATTAAAATGTATACTGCTCTAATAACTCCCAAGTCCTGTATCCGCTTGATGAACTTGGGCCATTCTTGCTCGTTATCGCTCATGATAGCATCTCGCATGAGTGAATTGATAAGTTGAAGAGCATTTGCGCATAACGAGTGGTCTGCAGATGATAATCGACTGACAAGCATCTCGAGGAATTGAGGGTGTAATGCTATGGCAGGTTTGAGTGCCTTGAACCCGCCAATGTAGGGTTGTTTCGATATGGAAGCAGGTTGCTCATCTGGATGTGGTCGCGAAACGATTGATACCAATACTGACAATGCGCCTCTGAGGATGTTAACCAGAGGCTCACATACGACGAGCTCGACTGCCTGGGATTCTATCAGCCACCTCATTCGTGGTTCATTCTGCTCGTCCTACCTTTTGTACGACCTTACTGTCCACTCCATCCCATCCCTGATCAACTTCAAGCAGTCGGGCGAAGCTTGCGAGTCCATATGCTAGGGTATTGCCTGAGGTCGCCAGTATCAGCTCGCGCAATCGTGTCAGTCCGTCCAGAGCGACAAAAAGTTCGGCGAATGCAGGATCATTGATTAGGCTTTGCAGCTTGAATGCTGCCATCTTTCGGGTTGCATCTTCGCTACTTGACAAGTTGACAAGCAACTCGGTCGCATTTGGACTCGGTGTTGCTTGCATTGTATTTGCTCGCGGGAGGACATGCAGATTTGTCCTGGGCTGCGTTATCACGGCCGCTGGAGGAAATAGATGGATGTAAGGATCGATTTCGTGTTCGTTAACATCGTAAGGTGAGGTCTGAGGAATTGATGGCCGTTCCTTGTCTAGACATGCATGAGTATTGTCGCATCGCAGTTCTGTTGTGCTTGACAAGATTCCAGGCGGGTCATTGGCGTTGGACGCGACCGACGGCACTAAAGAGACATGGGTCTGAACGGACAGGGGTGTTGCGGGTGTCGTCCGCAGGTGATTTCTCATGAACGACAACCGGAGGATTTTCTTGGCCGATATTTTGGTCAATCTCGACGCCAACAACAGTCGTTTGATTGCATTATTCTTTAGAGTTTGACTGACTTCCGAACTGCTAGTGACATATGACTGCCAATCCGAGGAAGTGTCAGATACGTCGCCATTATGGTCAGACATGGTGTGATATGACTACAATCAAGAAAAGAGTGAGAGGATATGGAGTGTATTCGTGTTATCATTCATTCAAGATCCTATCAGAGTTGACAGATAGAATTGAGAACCAAATCGAGTCCAAGTGATCAAGTCATGTAGACCACGGGAGGCCCTCCCAAGTGTTTCCAACCGTAACAAGCCTCATCCTCACTTGAATTATCTCTTCATGCAGTAGTTGACTTCTTCGCCTTCTTGTCCTCGATACAATCCACATTGTCCTCTGGTATCTTGTCCCCATGAGTTTCCAAAAGCCAGTCATATAGATCATCGCTAACATCGCCCTGAACTGTGATCTCTTCACCACCAGATGCTGTCTTTGTCACACTACTTCCTGTAGCAAACTTCTTACCCATCTCTTTTGCGACCTTCTTCAAATCTAGACCGTGCTCCTCGAGTCCAGAGACAACCGTGACATACTTTCTCTTGTTTCTCTCAACTCGTTTGATAAGAACCATTGCATCTGCTTTGCGCTCTGCTTCTCGCTGTTCGGCTGCCTCCGCTTTGGCCTTCTTCTTTGCATCGTCCTTTTCGGCTCGCTTCTGGGCTTCAACTGACAAGGTAGAAAGGTTGGCAGCAATTACATCTGCAAAGCACTGAATTAGAATCGCCTACATCCAAATATTGTTGTAATCCCGTACCGTCAGAGTATAATTTGGCGTGTAGTTTTGGGTGTGCTTTTTGTAACCATTCCTCGCATTTCGCCTTAGTACCACCGAATTCGCAATACTGAAACGAGGCTGTCAGCGCAGTCACATCGCGACATATTCGTCCGCGATAGAACAACAGTGTGGTCGTACCTCCGGAGGCAATGTGCAAACTACATACCTCCAGTATCAGTATGTGTGTGTTTGTCCAATGCTGGACTTTTGTCAATGCGCACCTCCACAATAAACCACTTCTCGAGCAGGAGCGCCTGCAGACGCGCTAGAACCGTCGGCGGACATTGTATGGGATTCTTGGACCGGTCTCAACAATCCAAACACTGGCGTGAGTTGGCGTAAGTGTATAATTTCAATATGACAATCAAGAGGGCGGGCGTAACCAACAGACGTGGATGTTTAAAGTCAAGACAAGTGGGGGTTCAAACATGACATCAAACTCCAAACGTCTAAATTTATTCAATACTGCACCACCAGCTACAAGGTTTGGAACAATACCGCTGCAAAGCTTCTACCTCAGCTTCTGCTTATCAATAATACCATGCGATAAACCAGTGAGCAATGACCTGGCTAATGTATCTCAACGTCCACCGCCATAATTCATACATATGAGATGTTTAGTCTCCAAGATTAACCGACCACTCGAATGTTTGTCCATCATTAGACGAACCCATGCTCATGTTTCCCATCCTGCCACCACCACCTCCTCCAGAACGACGACTCTGGCTGAACATAGGCTCAAACCCATTCATCATTCCGAATTGTCGATCCGGTCTCCCATTGGACCTAGACTGTGAGCCGGACGATCGAAAGAAGGGTACTCCTCGAGACCTATTCCTGCATGAAGGAGCTCCACATCCTCCACGACGTATTGGAGGTCCTCGTTGAAAATGATGCTCTTCCTCGCTTTCTGATTCACTCTCGTCGCTTTCCACAGGTCGGCGAATTGGGCATGATCCTCCAGAGCAGTTCCCGCCATCACGGCGAGGAGGAGGACGGGCTCTGCGATTGTGATGACCTCCATGATGATCATGAGCCTCATCTTCATCTTCGCCTTCATTTCCATCTTCATCAGACTCAGGCTGCTGATTACCTTCCCTCGCCAATCTCGCTGCTCGTCTACCAATAAGCTCAGCACGCTCAGCCAACAAAGCAGTGACCCCCGGATCTTGCTCCTCCGTCAACTCTCTCCTCGCTTCTAGCAGTATATCTCTGCGTCTCTCTACAACCTGTCTCATCTCATCGAGGTTTCTGGGTGCACTGGCAGCTCGGAGTCGTGCGATACGTTCTTCACGAGTAGCCTCTGCTTCGTCAAAAGCATCTCGAATCTGCTCTTTTTCCTCTCCTGTTTCTGCTGATCTGTGACACTGCAGCCAGCAGTTGGGGTCGAGACATTGGAAGTTTGAGTCGTCTGTAGCCGTGACGGACATATCGTCTCCTGGCGTATGGTCCACCGGTATGTGACAAACGTGGCAGAACGTGAGCATCTTGGAGAGAATATTTGGTAGGTTCACTTGTAGCGTAGTGCAAAAGAAGGATCAAAATTCTACAACTCAAGTAAGGCGGGTATGTTATGGAGATATGTGATTTTGATATCTCGATAGGAAAGCTTTTTATATACAGCCACATCCTTCCACTTATTTCACCGTTCATACAAGCTCACGTAACGTAAAATGATCGATTGTCACTAAACGCATCAGCAGTGAATAGCACATAGTGCGAATTGTCACAAGCGCAATCTTCCTTCACATATGGAATTTGGTATAACTGCAAATCATAGACCTAGCAAGAGTTGTGTGTAGCAAGACCTTGATCAATCTGTGTTGGCTGTGGCTTCTGAATGACTACTACACCGAGTTATATCAACAACTACGGATATCATGCAGCAGCACGAGGGCAGTAGAGGGATTTGAATGAATCTGGATCATTCTGCTCCTAGACAAGAATCTCTCACTGGCATAATTGTACATTAAAGATCCCATCACATCGGATTTCGTAATTCGAAGGCATGCTTTATCAACAAACCACCGTCAATTGACAATTTGATCAACGAATGATAATAGCCACCACTTCATTTCGTAGCAAGTACATTCGCAATCTGACAAGCCATATCCAACATGAGAAGGTGTTCCTCTACTCCATCAACAAGCCTCTTATCCGCCTCGGAGAATATAAGTGTCAACTTATTCTTCTTCTTTGACTCAATCAGATCGTCGAAGACTAATTTTGAGTAAAGGCTGGACATCAATTCCGTTGCGGCCCATCCTTCCGCGACCAGATCTTGTACTTTTCGCGCGATATTGGAATAGTTCATTTTGCTTCCCTTACCAAGAATCTGGATTAGACTGTCTACTTCTTTCGGTGGAATAACGCCGGCTATTTCGTTTATAATGTCTGCTGTTATTGGTTTGGTTGCTGGGACTATGGAGGTTGAGTCGACGTCAGTCATCTCTTCGTCTTCGTCGTCCAGGACAGTCTTCTTCTTGCGTTTTGAGGTCGATCCATTGGTGCTTGACTGTGCTCCTATACCGACTAACCGTGCGGCAGATTGTAATAATTGAAGTGCTTTCCTTAGATCTCCTTCACAAAGTCGCAATGTTTGTTCAATTATGCCATCTTCATATGCGACGTTCTCTGCCTTTAGGATCTCTGCTACTCGAGCACTTGCATCTTTGCCATCTAGAGCCTTGAATCTGAACTTAGAGCATCTGGAGCTGACCGGATCGATTATTCGAGTAACGTAATTACAGCAGAATGCTATTCGAGTTGTCTTTGAGTATATTTCCATCGTTCGACGCAAAGCGGATTGACTGCAAAAGTATTAGTCACGTTGATGGTCAGTCTGACGCGTGCTTACCTGTCTTGTGTCAAGGAATCTGCTTCATCAAGAATTATAATCTTGAACGGCGGACAAGGGTATTTCGAGTTCGCAGGTGCAGTCGTCACAGCCTGCTGTGCAAAATTCTTTATCTTCTCTCGAACAACGGTGATACCACGTTCATCCGAAGCGTTCAATTCCAATACTCTTCCTGACATCATTTCTGGAGGAAACAATTCCTTACATAGTGCTAAAATACTCGATGTCTTTCCTGTGCCTGGTGGTCCGTATAAGAGTAGATGTGGTAAATTGGCTGCATGTACCATCTTCTTCAATATCGAACTGACATGGTCTTGTGATTTGATCTCATCTAGATTCTTTGGTCTGTATTTTTCGACCCAAGGTTGTAGGCGAGGAGCTACTACCACGGCGTCTGCCTTATTTTTAGAACTTGAAGCCGCTGCAGCAGCCGCTGCACGAGCCTTGTTGTCGAAAAAGGACGCCATGGCGCTAGAAAGAGTAGAGAGAGGAGTTTCTGACCAGAACGCAGCCTGCGGGTATTTGCGATATCGATGCGTGATTGTTTAATCTGGGTACCCGAGAGCTGGTGTAAAGGAAAATTGGTGATACGGGTATGTAAAACAATCAGACACTTTCGCGATGTTATTTCGAAAGTCGATGTACTGAGTCGAATTGTGAATTGTACGTATCGACCGTATTGGAAACGTGCAAATAATGTCAACTTGATCATCAGAACGCGTCCATGATACTGGCACGCGTAAATAGGCTTGGCAAGTAAGGCTACGACTCCTTTTCGGAAACGGCGAGGCTCAATGACGACTTCCTACAACCAGGCAAAGAAAACCACAAACTAGAGATCAATAATCCTGATTGATCTATAATTCATCTCGTAGGCGTTCTTGTTCGTTCTCTAATTCCATCATTCGTTTCTTCGTATTTCTGGCCTCCCCAGTTGGGATGTCTTCCAAATCGATTGTCCTTGTAGCGGAATCATCGACGATCTGCCCGACCTCCTCAATCAGTTCAGAACTTACTTCCGGTGGGGATTGCGCATCGGCACCCCATCCGCCTCCCTTCGCTGGCAATGCCATGCTTCTGACCTGGCTTCCTCTCATTGGTATACCTCCTGTGGCAGTTACCAATGCTGTAGATGTACTGTTCTGCATTTCGCTACTACCCGCAAACCCGATGGCGCCGAGACTAGCAATTGTTGTCCACCACATCAATCGTAAAGGCTGATATACCAACCACCAGAGTGGGCCATATAGAAGTCTTCTGAAGATCAACCAAGCTATAGTAGCTGCTAGAATATACCAACTGCTAATCAAAAACCATGTGTCACTCTTTTGTGATCTCATCAGTTGTCCAACTAGTCCTTTCGAACTCTTGAGTAAATCGGTGGTACCACCGTAACTTTCGCTCAAGCCTCTCAAAGCCTCGGAACTCTCCTCAAGTGTTTGCTGAGCAAATTGACTTTGTTGTATGTTACCAGAAAGCAATTCATGTGCGCGCCTCAAACTCTTGGTTACGTCGTCAGCCGCGTTCAATGCCAGTTCATCCTGTGTCAATTTCTCTTGCCCTTTGCGTCGAGGCGCAACTGACTCTGCTGTGCGACCAGCAAACAATTGTTCTCTCTCTTTTCTTTTTGCTGCGTCAGCGTTTCGTTTCGCTTGTAATTGCGCTCTTCGGAAAGTTCCTCGTGCATTTTTGATGTCTTCATTCAGTCTCACAATAGTTGCTGCATGGCGTTCACGATCGTCATCCCTTATTGAGGCTCTCCGCCGTCTCTGTACTGTTGAGTCTTCATCAGTTTCCTGCTTCAGCAATTCTAGACTGTCTTCCTGGTCTTTAAGATTCTGGTGAATTTCATTTGCTAATTCAAGACGTTTCTCATCTGCGTCTTGCGCGAACGATGGTCCATTTGGATAGCGCTGAAGGTCCTGTATCAGACTCAAGGTCTGTTTGTATGAGTCCGACAGCGACTGCAAGCGCTGTGTGAGTGAGACCGAAGACATATTATTGCATCGTGTTTGAAGAAGTGAACATGACAGTTGGCTCGCTACGTCAACTTGGACTTGAGATCTCGGCTGATCTCCGGCATTGACTCGCCGTCGCGGAACTTTAGAACGTCTTCGACAAATGTTATTAGCATTCTAGAACAATCACAGGGAGCCAACTCCGTAGTACTTAATCAATAAAGCACGGCATCTGCCCCAAAATCAGCCTCTCATCTACCGGTGCTGTACCGATATCACATCAGATCTCGAGCTTCAGAAGTACGAGTCAAAAAGCGTCAGAAAATTGTCCCAACTCGGGTGTTTCGACTCAGCTCTACGAACACACGACCGTCACCTCCGCGATACATTTACAACCATCAACATGAAAGCCAAATATATAACATCCTGCACAACGCGCCTCAATCCCTTCTCACCGCACAGCAAAGTTCCCAGATTGGTGCTAGCCCTTCTCCCACCAAATGCGCACCGCACAATGCAAATCAAGACGACACAATTACCTCGCGCATCAACACAGTCCGCTCTTCTCGAATTAGGGTTTAAAGATGGCAAGACGATGAAGTGGGAGTGGAAGGGCGAGGGACCAAAGGTGGGAGGAAAGATTGAAGGAGAGGCCGGTCTGCAAGACATAATAGAGGAGGTAAATAGACATGCTAGAATACTGGGCAGGAAAGAGGAGTTACAGGGATAAGGAACCGTGTTTCTTTCGTGAATCAGCGGTCCATGTGTCGCTCTCAATTTCAGGTCAAGAGCCGAGTTTTCGAGTTTTGTGTAGGGGATACGACGGAGCGTAGTGCTCTTGGTGTACTACAAACTGAATTCTACGTCCGATCAAAAGTGGAGGGCAAGACCGTCTCCCCTTTTAAGATGAAGGCTCTGAATCTGTCAAGTGAGTGAGAGTCCGGGTGCAACCGACTACAGTCTTGAGTGGTCAGAAGAGGAACTAGCTTGTTCTATGTTCCATAGCAGCTTCGGTTCGAACGAATTGAACGTTCTAGTGATCATGGGATGTCATCACATTCTCCCTGTGATTCATGTTCCGAGACATGTATAAAATGTATATGATACCAATCAGATGAATCTATCAAGAAATGTTGCTACGCTTATAGGAAATAAAGTGCAAGAACAACTGTTCTAACCCGTTGACAAAGAACTCACAAGATGATTGGAATCGCGACGGATTTGTGATTGATACTATGTGTAACCTGATCTATCTTTTTTATACCCCATAACTACAACTCATGTTCATAGTTGCGAGAACAAGTCGCCTTTGAAAGGTCAAAATTGGTAGAATTAGATTCCTGTATGGACAATCATTCTTCTTCCACTTCTTCCAGTACTGGCAAATAGTACTTCTAGACTGCGGCGCCAGAAATGAAGAACCACTTGTCGACACTGCCATCAATAGGAGCAGGAGGAGAGTTGGTACCCTGTGGGATTTGGCTGGTCTGAGATGGATCAACACGTTCCTTGGAGTTTTGAACGGCAACGTTCTTGATGCTGACACCACCTGGTTGAGTGGCACCAGTAATCAAACGCTCCCAAGCATCACTGCACTCGCGAATGACTTCCTCGGCGTATTTCTTGTTCTTGCATTCACCGCTGAAGGCGAACTGGTTTTCTGGCTTTCCATCTGGGATCTTGTAGATACGGAACCATTCATTGCTAGCTCGGAGAAGACCTGGAAGATGTCTCTCAACGTCCTCGATGTCGTTCAACTTTGGTGCGAGAGGGTCGTTTACGTCAATGACCATGACCTTCCAGTCTGTCTCTTCCTCATCCAAAAGAGCCATGACTCCAAGTACCTTGACCTGCTTGACTTGACCAGTGTAACCAACCAATTCACCGATTTCGCAGACATCGAGTGGGTCGTTGTCACCTTTGGCTTTGGTCTCTGGGTGAATAACGTTGGGGTCTTCCCATGTCTATTTTCCTGTTAGCTTGAGATAACTGCTATCTTGTTTGTAAAACCTACTCTTGGGAAAGCTCCATAGTTCCAGAGGTAACCCTTGTGTGGGAAGCAGTTTCGAACGAATCGAAGCTTTCCTTTCTTGACGTCCTGCTTGATTGGGTTCAAGAACTCCTCCTTCGAGATCTATTGAACGTTAGATGATGCTGACTGCTGCTGGATTGTGTGTCTTACCTCAAGCTTAGCGTTGGTCCATCTTGGGATCTCGACGATCATGTTCAAGATAGTCTGTTGCTCATTGGCGTACAGAGGAATATCGTGGAACGGGGAGAGTGGCTGGCCATTCTTCTCGACGTAGCAGCGGTAGTCGAGAGTGTGCTTTGCGCCGACAGAGCGAACGCTGTATTCGGATGGCTTGTAAGACATGTTGCGAGACTGGTCACCGATGGCGAGATGACGTGAGATAGCTTCGGATCGTTGGGAAGCAATGGCGGCGGTAGAGGAGGAGGAGAGGGGGGTGGTGAATGATTTTATGGAAGCCAGGGTGGGGTGCTTGAACGTGGACTGGGCAAACACTGCGGTGTGAGAGAAGGTGCGGGTGTTTGTGCTACGACTCCGCAGTGACAGTGAGAGACGAGATCGAGAAGACGACAGATGCATCGGTTTAGATAGAAATTTCTCTCTCGCCGATTATTATTCGTTGAGGCTCCGGCCTTCAAAAGACCTGCTTCGTCCGCCCCGCAAATACGTCGATAGATACAGAGTGCTTGTGCAAGAAACGCAGTTTGGAGAAGAAATTCGTGCTCGATCTCTTTCCCCTTCCAAATTTGGTGCCCGAAAGCTCGAGTTGCGTGCACAAGGAGAAGGGGTCTTCTTTCCTTATCGATAGTGGTAGCGTCGAGCGCGAGCGAACGAGCGACCTTCAAATTTCTTGTGAGTCCTGACTAACTTTCCGAGAACGAATACCATCCGCCACACACAATGATATGATCGCTAATCGTTATGTTTACCGGTCACAGTCTGTGTTACGCCGCTGTCTATCCATCATGACGAATACTCCTCCAGCCATCGAGAGCAGTGTGCTGCTCGCAAATACATCGGTTGCAAATCAAGAACAAACGCCTGCAGAGGCAATCACAAGCACAAACAACAATGTACTACGTGTACCGATACCTCGTCGAGGAGTGGACTATCGTGGAAAGATCGTTCTCGCTCCTATGGTCAGATCGGGCGAGCTCCCCTCTCGATTACTAGCACTTCATTATGGCGCAGATTTGGTATGGGGACCAGAAACCGTCGATAGATCTATGATTGGAACAACGGAACGAGTAAATCCTCGAACAGGCTGTATAGAATGGACCAGAAAGCAGAATAATGGAAAGAAGACCAGCGAGGTTGACCAAGAAAGTGTCCCAGATTCGCTCATTTTCCGCATCGATCCTAAACGAGAATCTGATAAGTTCATCTACCAGATAGGCACAGCAAATCCTGTCACAGCAGTACAGGCAGCCTCTCTCGTCGCACCGTACTGCAGCGGTATTGATGTCAATGCTGGTTGTCCGAAATCATTCTCGACATCTGGCGGTATGGGTGCAGCCCTTCTCCGCACGCCTGACCTACTAGCATCTATCCTTACAGCACTCGTGAAAGATGTGGGTATACCTCATGAGATTGGTATCAGTGTCAAGATTCGATTGCTAGAGACTCCTGAGCTCACCTCAGCTCTCGTCAATAAGTTGTGTGAGACTGGTATCACAGGTTTGACTATTCACTGTCGTACGACACCTATGCGTCCCCGAGAGCGGGCTATCAGAGAACAGCTGCGTATGATTCGAGAAATATGTCATAGTCATGGTGTTGCTTGTCTCATGAACGGAGATGTTGCATCTCGTGAAGAAGGTCTTGCTCTGGCAGCAGAATACGGTTGTGATGGTGCAATGATAGCCACAGCAGCTGAGGCTAACTCTTCAGTATTTCGGTCCGCAGAACAGGGTGGAGTCCTGCCCTGGGAGGATGTGGTCAAGCAATATATACGCTTCGCCATCAGTGTGGAGAACAAATATGGAAACACGAAGTTCTTACTTTCACAGCTAATGCCTGGAAAACACCTACTGTACGCAAAAGTTGCCCAGACAAAACGTTATGTACAGCTACTTGAGTTGTTGGAGATTACGGACGATGATATGAAGATCGCAGCAGAGGAAGTTGACAAGATTATGGGCTTAGATGAATCAAGAGTGACCAAGTCGGATATCAAGAGGATGCATAAGCAAGCCGCGCAAGCAAATCGAGAGAAGAAACAGCAACAGCAGCAGCAAGCGAAGAAGAGGAAAATGGAGCAGAATAAATTACAACAGCATCAAGACACCAAGAAGAACCGCGTCAGATCCCGTAGTCCGGCGTCAAAGGAGACTCGAATGAGATCTCGAAGTCCAGTGCAAAAAGCCACGATTGCGGCAGAGAACGCCGGATTTGAAGGTATCGGAGAAGGAGCTCTAGCTGTTGCAGTTTGAGAAAGAGAACAGAAAACATTCGAGCAAGTAGTTTAGCACGCATAGCGATTGGAGTAAAGTACTGTCATCATAGTAAAGAGAGGCACTTCGAACATTTTGTATCATAGATCAACAATATCCAATCACCTCTTGACATCCTCAGAATGAAGTTCAGCACGAAATTACTATGTCATAACGTGTGTATGGTAAGATGAAATTTGAAATCTTGATTTTGTCATTGTTTCATGCATAGTAAGTATGGGTATTCATCGGTCAGCCATGCCACTAGCATCTTCTCATCGACGAAGAAGAGAAGAACATGTTTTAGCAACCCGGCCCATCCCATCTACCTTTCTTCAAATATATCACAGTCCTAGAAAATTAGACCATGACCATCGAATACTTTTTTCATGGTGATGATAGCCGTCGTCGGTCGGTCATTTTGTAGTTCCTTCCGACGAGTCTGCGCATCCAACCCTCTACTTCTTTTGCTGTTCTTGGTTTTTTGGTTCCCTTTCATCATCATCGATCGATCGAATCTCAACTGGTTTAACGACACCAACGCCACTCACTACCACTTCTTCCTTTCTTGGTTCTTTCATACCATTCTCTCACTATGCAACACACACATCCCGCCTGTTCTGCATCTATATCGAGCTGGGGTAGAGCATGACTCGCACTGAGGCACCGAATGATCGAGGTGGGAGGTTGTGGTTGAACTTGGCTCGGACGATACCGCTGTTGCCGTGTGGTCGGGTCACCTTTCCCCAGATGACTCTGATTTTGCTTCCTTGTCGCTCCTTGGAGGCCTTGTAGACGAAAGCAACTCGCTTGCCGCAGTAGAACCTGGAAAATTGAAATGTTAGTGTGGCTGTCACTTTTTGGTGTATGTGATTCAATCCTCCATGTTTCCTGTTCATTTGTGCGTTGTTGGACGGGTGAGAGTCTTGTGGGGTAACGTACTGTGCAGCAGCTGTGTCGGCAACGCCTTCGATCTGGAGGAGGGAAGTGTTTGGGTTGGTGTTACGCTTTCCACGTTGGTATGAAAGGTGCTTGCCCCTGTAGAAAAGAAAACATTCCGTCAGCATTTCATTCCACATGTTTCAATTCGTAGTTCTCGTCGGATCTAGCCTGAACAGTTGAGACGGTCGCAATCGTATCTTCGAGATCTTTGTTTTCTAATGCGCTGGAGGTGTATGCTTACTTGACGTATACTATGAAGGATATTTGTTAATATTCGTTCGATTTCCAATGACATGCGCCAGCGGGATATTCCAACTGGCAACAAGATTCACTTACGTCTGTGTCCACTTCCGGAAGGCATTTTGACGGTAGTCTCTGTATGTTAGTAAAAAGACGATAGAGACGTGATGTTGAGTGACTGCGCAAAAGACTCAAGATAACCCGTAGTAAACGATCCGGAGGTGTCTCGAAAAATTGGGTGTGTGTGCTTCTAGTCCCGAAAAGTGCTAGATTGCCAAGGTTGACAACCACGAGGCTACACATCAGCCTGGTCAATCGTTTTGTCCGCACACTTCGGACCCTTTTCCAATGATTCTCATCATCGCCGCACTGAAGATAGATTATGCTTAATCTGATTACAGGCGTAAATTGATCTTGAGATAAGTCTCACTGCGCTACTGCGGACGCATAATTTGCTACACCTGGTCACCGCCGTTAGATTTTTCTCAATACTCCCATGACACGAAGGCAATCCGTGTGTACTACACCGTACCAGCTACTGATGCACGGACTACATCTACGCATTACTGACCTTGACTCAGCATCACGTACATGTCAGGCATTCCATCCCAAGCTGATACAGTGCATCACATAGGCCATTCCTCGTAACCAACCCCTCACACATTGTTGCACTTACGCAGGGTCGCCAGGGTCAATCTTTTCGTACACTGGCCAAAAGTTAAAGCCCAATTGTTAGCAGTATTTGAGAGATACAACCGGCACTTCCGCGCTGTGGTATACCAGATAGGCTAATAACAAAACATCATCACTGCCATCATCACTGCCATCATCACCATGACTGAATGCTATCTAGCTAGCTAGTCAGCGGGAAAATAGGCTCTTCGGCGTTATTGGCGTGTGCGACGCGGATCGTACAGACCCACGATTATGGCCATCCTTGAGCTACCATGGTTTTGTAGGGGTGCATGCAGACAGGAGTTGTGTGGAAGATGAGGCGCGTATCATCTCCATTGTTGACGTAGATATGATATTGCAATCTATTATCTACCTGCTCGTTCCGCCTGTTTCCCTTGGATTTCTTCAAATCTATTGACCGTCTGGATAACCTATATATCATCTTTCGTCACACCGAACCATTGTAAAGCCGCAGAAACCGTGTTGTTGTATTAAGAGAAGAAGAACGTCAAGGTCCATCTTTTTCTCCCATCGAAACTGACCTCCTGGGTGCCCTCCAAAACTCCATCATCATTGTTGCCCCACCATAACACCACTGCTGTGATAATCATACGGCTTGCTTTGTCACAACTTTGACATCCGCTCAACACTTTCTTCCTCTCTACTTAACATTGTACACATCTGTTCATACACCCTACAGAACAACATACATCATGTCGGACACATTGATCTCGCGTGAGGAGGAGGGCAGCGTCGGGTTAGTACATCTCAACTATTCTTACTCCGCGGAATGATCTGCGCAACTTTTCGACCCGCAGTGTTTCTGTGCGAGACGAAGCACGAGAAACGCATGACTAACAGGATGCGTGTACAGCACCATGGAGCTCAAGGACAACACTGTCATCGTCGTCCTAGGTGCTTCTGGCGATCTCGCAAAAAAGAAGACGTTCCCAGCTTTGTTCGGTCTCGTAAGTATACTTCACCGCCACGACTGCTTCACCGTGTACTGATCGCATATATAGTACCGCAACAAGTTCCTTCCAAGTGACATCAAGATCATTGGATATGCCCGAACGAAGATGGATCGTACCGAGTACCTCAAGCGAGTCAAGTCATACATAAAGACACCAACCAAAGAGCAGGAAGAGCAATTGGAGTCATTCACAGAACTTTGTTCATACATCTCGGGTCAATATGACCAAGACGAGTCTTTCCAGAACCTTGAGAAGCATTTGGCAGATCTTGAGAAAGGTCGTAAGCAGGCCAACAGAGTCTTCTACATGGCTCTACCACCCAGCGTTTTCATCACTGTTTCACAACATCTCCAGAAGAACTGCTATCCCAAGAACGGAATCGCCCGTATCATCATCGAGAAGCCATTCGGAAAAGATCTTGGTTCCTCCAGAGAACTACAAAAGGCTTTGGAGCCAAACTGGAAGGAAGAGGAGATCTATCGTATCGATCATTATCTCGGAAAGGAGATGGTTAAGAACTTGTTGATCCTCAGATTCGGTAACGAATTCATGGGTTCCAACTGGAACAGAAACCACATTGATAACGTACAGATCACATTCAAGGAGCCGTTTGGCACCGAAGGACGTGGTGGTTACTTCGATGAGTTCGGTATCATCCGAGATGTCATGCAAAACCACTTGCTTCAGGTCCTGACACTTCTCACAATGGAGCGACCAATCTCATTTGGTTCTGAAGATATTCGTGACGAGAAGGTTAGAGTTCTTCGTGGAATGCCTGCGATCGAGCCAAAGAACGTTATCATTGGACAATATGGCAAATCACTAGATGGTACTAAGCCATCATACAAGGAGGATGACACAGTACCAAAAGACTCAAGGTGCCCAACATTCTGCGCTATGGTTGCATACATCAAGAACGAGAGATGGGATGGCGTTCCTTTCATCTTGAAGGCTGGAAAGGCTCTTAACGAGCAGAAGACCGAGATCCGAGTCCAATTCAAGGATGTCACCTCCGGTATCTTCAAGGATATCCCACGTAATGAGTTGGTCATTCGAATCCAACCCAACGAGTCTGTTTACCTCAAGATGAACTCCAAGCTACCAGGTCTCAGCATGCAGACAGTTGTTACAGAACTCGATCTCACATACCGAAGACGATTCTCAGATCTTAAGATCCCAGAGGCATACGAATCTTTGATTCTTGATGCTATGAAGGGTGATCATTCCAACTTCGTCAGAGATGATGAGCTAGATGCATCATGGAGAATCTTTACTCCTCTACTTCACTACCTAGACGAAAAGAAGGAAATTGTACCAATGGAGTATCCATATGGTGAGTGCATACTAACATAATTCAAACATTTGTCACTGACATATTCATAGGTTCTCGAGGACCAGCTGTTCTTGATGACTTCACCGCATCTTACGGATACAAATTCAGTGATGCTGCAGGTCAACAATGGAACAATGCCGGCAATCAAAACAAGTTGTAAGGTCGTCACTACATTTCAATCCACACCAAATTCTACACACCAAAAAGATTGCAAATTGTCAACCATCGACAACGCCATCCTAAATGCAATCAAATGACTCGAATGAATACTGAGGGCCAATCATTGCAACAATATGACAGACATTCGAAGATGGAAGTTGAGACAAAGATGTTCCAGGACTCAGCTCAGCAGCAAAACAGAATCACATCATAGGGTTGTTATCGTTGTTGTCGTCAGTAGACACAGAAAAAACCTCGAGCCAATCCAAATTGTAAATACGGATGAATGAGTCCATGACACCGACAATGGAGGAAGATCTTCAATATCAATCGAACAAACAAACGAATGATCAAACAACATCAAAAGAGAATTAGTTGACAATGATAGATAGATATTGAATAATTTTCTTCTCGAAAAGATGAAAAGTTTTCTCCATTTTTCATTTCATTTCATTTTATTGTCTTCTTTAATGCGTGCGTGCGTGATCTGCTGGGAACGATTCGTCTACTCCATGTATAACTTCTTACAGTATCTGCTCTTACTTACCTCAGCTCTTCTCGCCTCGCCTTGCTTGTGTATAATGTCCCCTTCGCCCTAAGGGTATTGTTCTTGATCATGGTACTGACTATTGAATGATCAAACGAACATGTAAGTTGATATATGATTGTTAACTATGAGAACGAATGAACAAACGAACGAAAGACTGCTTTATCGATTAACACTACAATGAATGCGTGGTAGAGAGTATGCTTTAGTAATACAAAATACATAGCTTGCTTCCTTGCCTGCTTTGACTGATTCTGATTCATTTTCATGCTATTCAATACATTCTAATTCGGCCCAGTTCAATTCAGTTCGTCATCTGTAACAAGTCATCTTTGTCCAAATAGACTTGTTCTGTAGTACCATAAGACAATCCTACTGTTGTATCTAGCGACAATGAGACCTATTCTCCTGGAACTCCAGAAACCTCGTCTAATATTAGTGTTCAAGACTTCGGCTTTTGGCTCACGCTTCTGGAGCTATTCTTGCGACTTCCTGCTTTTGGTCTAATCGGTTTAGGACGACTCGTCATCTCGATGCTGTCTTTGCGTTTGAATGATGCGAAAGGCTGAGGATCAAGTTTAGAGTCTTCCTGCTCGGATTTTTCTGTTTTGGTTACTTTGAAGTCATCGCGAAGATCCGAATCGTTCACCGCTCTGTCCTCTTCTGTTTTTACTGGCAGGTCTGTATTATCATCTTTGTCAAGATCGTCAATATCATGGATGACAGCTGCGTCAGAATTTTTCTTCTGTTCAACATCCGTTTTGATTGTTTCAGTCGGTGCTTCTCCTTCTTCAAGTTTCTTGAACAACATTTCCTCCACCAATTTAAGACCTTGCATCTCTTTCTCTTCCCCTTTCTTGTCCGCAGACTTTCCACTCCCTTCTTCACCATCTTCCGCACCTTCACCGGCGACCTCACGATCAAGTCTCAATTTGATGATGCCCATGCCATGTATCTGCTCCTCAACACTGCCTTTGGTGACAAGTCTCCAGACTTCTACCTCCTTCTTCTGTCCAATACGATGAGCTCGATTTTCGGCTTGTACATCATCTTGGGGATTGAAACCGGAATCAAAGATGATCACTCTTGATGCGGAGGCAAGATTGATACCAGCTCCACCCGCCTTTGTACTAAGCATGAAGACTGGTACTTGGTCTTCCCTTTTCTTAGCAGCATCAGGAGATTTTTCATCAATTTCCTCATTGAATTCGTCGATCAAATCTTGTCGTTCACTGACCTTTGTATTACCGTCCAGACGGAAGAACTTGACACTATGTTGACTGAGCACTACCTCGAGAATATCTAAAACCATAACAAACTGACTGAAGATCAACACACGATGACCTTCATCAATGAATTGCTTCAACAGTCGAATGAGAGCTTGAACCTTCCCACTTCGATCCAACACCTCGTGATCAAGCATGAATTTCTGAAGCGGTGCTGACTTAGCGCAGAGCTGATGTACTTCGAAATCGCTGTACGCACTTAACTCCTGAAGAATTAGGTCAGGGTTACTTTCCGCCCACATTGGGTCCCTCAAACATGCCTTGGCTATTTTTCGAAGGTCACTATCTTGATAGTTCTGGCGGAAAAGTAATGGATGAATAGCAGCTTGTCTCAACTTCATCAGAATGTTGGCTGATTCATCGATAGGAATTCTTTCACCAGCAGCTCGACGTTCTCTAACATCAAACGCCTTAGCCAACCATCCATTGTAGATATTCAGCTGATCGTCGTTCATATCGCAATACTCGACCTTTCTTTCCTTTCTAGGTAGGTCTTTGAGCACTTGCCATTTCTTCCTTCGCAGGATAAATGGAGTAAGCATACTTCGAGCTCTCTCTATTCGCTTCTTGCTCAATAGCATCTCGCGACTTTCTGCATCATCATTGATTGTTTTGATATCCTGCTTGAATATGACCTCCAACTCATCTTGCTTCTGTTTGAAGATCTTCGGCATAAGGAAGAACAGAAGACTCATCAACTCTTTGAGATTGTTTTGAAGTGGAGTACCAGTCAATAGCAGCCGCCAACGAGCATTTATCCTCATCAAGTTCTTTGAGACTTTTGAATCAGCGTTTTTCAAAGCATGACCCTCGTCGAAAATCGTACAGCAAAAGCCGAAAGCTCTCAACCAAGGAAAGTCGTCTTTAGCTTTTGCAATGGTATATGTGGTGATAATAACGTTGATGTCTTCTTTCATCGCATCAAACTGTTCACGAAGCTCAAATCGTTCACCCGGGTTTGTTGCATAGTAAGGTTCAACCGCTAGACCTGGACAGAAACGATGGAACTCTTTGAGCCAGTTTTCAAGCGTAGCAGCTGGTACCACAATCAGATGAGGCCCCTTAACACCAGTTTCTGCAAGATGAGCAATGAAAGCGATAGTTTGAAGAGTCTTTCCCAAACCCATATCATCAGCCAAGATACAGCTATAGTTATTTCTGAACAGCAAACTGAGCCAGTTCATTCCAACAATTTGGTAATCCTTCATGACAATATCTTCAGCCATTGAAGCAGGTTGACCAAAAACCTTTCTGGAGCCATAACCACGTAGAGCATCACGATCATCATCACTTATTGGCGTACCAATACCAGAATCATGACTTCCAGATCCCTGAGTTTCCGTGAAGAGGTTTGTGATTTCGAGCTCACCAGATCCTGCCTTACCGAAGATATCAACACCCCAATTCTTCATCTCCGCAGCTAGTGGTTTTGCAATGGCTTCACATTTCTTGACAAGATAATCGACAGCTTCGTAACTGTGTAACATTTCGTCAACTTTTTCCACGATCTTCTCGCCCAAAGGTGGTGTTTTTCGCTTCGTCTTAGTCGGCTTGAGTTTCGGATTTTCTACCTTGCTGACTGCATCAATTGAACGGAACGGCTGTTTGGAGACAAAATGTTCGGCAACTTCGCGAGTTATGTTTGCAGTATCAGCAAGATCCATTGCTGTACATGTGTTGAAGAACTTCAGCAATCTATCGTCGAAACTTCCATCCTCTTCATCAGAATGTACGGCTGAATCGACACCAACATCTCCTGCATCAGAATCATCGTCAATAACAATAGCTGGCTTCCTCTCCTCTGCACTGATCTTGCGTTGCGGTTGTTCAGGAGGAGGAGAATCTCGATCTTTACGACCACGCATCAATTTCCTTGCTTTTGGTGGAGCTGGTCCCGGGTCATCGAAAATATCTAGCTTCTTATTCTGAATTGACGGTTTCCTAGCAGCACTTTGTGTGTTCGACCATTTCTCCTGAATAGTTTGAGCAGGTTTTCTCGCCTGTTGCTTAGCAAGAGGAATGACCGGTGCTCTTATCACAGGTTGTTTCTTAGATCCTGCTGCAGGAGTCATCAAAAGCTCATCCTCAGATGCTTCTGTCAGGTCAATGGCAGTACCAGGTTGATTATTCTTTGCTTCTTCCAGTGACGCAACATATTCTGCAGCATCATCGAAATTACCCTTCCTCTTCAGCAAAGCGTTATAAAGGAAGCGGACTGGTATATGATCGAATACCGAGCGCATACGTCTGGTCTTCATTCTCATTTGAGGGTCTGTTATATCATCCATGTCCATATCTGATTCCTGCGCAGATTCTTGTTGCTGTGAAACGACAGGTTGGGCCCTTGAAGGGCCTATCTGTCGCGGCTTCTTAGAGATGTTGCCGTAAGCGTTAGCCATTGTATCCGAAGAACGTTTCAAGTTGTTGCTGTAGTCGGTAGGCCGATAACCATACCCCTGAGCAATGTTCTTGAATCTACTGAGTCCAGAAGACTCATTCTGGGGAGACTCGGGCACCTTTTCTGGCGCATTCTTCCTAACAAATGTAGACGTTTTGATATTACTTCTTGCTCGTTCTGCACGGTCACTCTCATCTGATGAGCCTTCTGTATCTGAACTGATTGGGATCGGTTGATGTTTTCGTGCTGCGATAGCAGGAGGTACGAATGGTCTTCGAAAGGCAGTTCCGGCAGGAGCCATGGCAGAAGCCAGGATACCACTTGGTTTCCGCTGGTTCGAAATAGGTGTAGCCATTGGTGAAGAAGCCGCGACTTGAATCGTTGGTTTCGAGGGAGGAGACGAAAGTTCTGAAGGAGGATGATCGATCATCTGTGTAGGCTGAGTGATATGTCTATTGTTCGTAGTACTCGTGTGTTGAGATTGACTGGTATTCCCACCCCTTTGTGTCTGCTGAGTGTGTGGTAGAGTCTGTAGGGGTGCTAATGAATCGTGATCTGGACTATCCATGATTCTGTGAAGTGGGACTGTCGAAACTGTTTCATAACCTGACGGTCTTGAGTAAAGTGGATTGAACAGTTCATCGTCTGACTGCGGAGGTAGGGAGGGTGAAGAAATCAGCACACCAACATTTGGTTGGATTGGACTCGAGGCCATTGTAGAGGGAAGTATTTGGGTTCTCGGAAGTATGTCGAGATCGGTTTTGGCTACTTTAGTCTCATTCTATACATCTTTGAGGAAAGAATCCATACTCTTCATCTACCGACTCGTTGTGATATTGTTATTACGGCAGGGGTTTAATGGCCCGCTTGAATGCGAAAAATAATGACGGCACCCTCTCGGGACTTTTGGAGCGCCACCGATCGACGCGTCGACACGCGACAAGATACACGTCTATTATAAACAGAGGATCTCTATATCATCAATGCTAAAATGGCCTCGATTCAATGGTGTTTTGCCAGAAAGACTCGCGAGGATGTTTGGATACGAGGCCATGAGGTTCAAGTTGTCAAAAAGACGGATACGTGAGGTCTACACAGCGCCGAACTTTCCACGCGGTCGACTATGGACTTACAGTACCTCTACGGTCGCGAAGTCTGAACTGACCGTAGTCGAGTATTCGGAGTATTGACAGGTTCTTGTATGTTGATATATAACTGCGATAGATAATAGATATATCTAGCCATCATGAGCCTACACTCTAGCATAAGGAATCCATAATCATACTCTCTTCGCACACGCCGTGTCCTAAACCGGACCAGCTCACGCACTCGTGCCCGGACCTGATGATTCAGACTTTTGGTTCGCATGCGCCCTGTCGGAGCTCTCAATGCATGCTCAGAAGAATGCTGTAGACGTAGAATCCTCTGCTGACCAATTCCTTTGCATCGTACATAGATCTAAGGGCTCGGGCATGAGATGTCTCACTTTGCAGTGAGTGATCATGAGCAGGAGCCGGCACAAAGTCAATGGAGTAGGATAGACCATCTCCCGAGAGGAACAATGCTTCGAAGCCATATTGTAAAGAGTATGCCAGTCGGCTTCATGCATCCGACACTGTACAGTAGGGTGCAGAGACACCAAGACTCATCTGATAGCACGCAAACAGGATTCCAACTCCCAATCCATCTCGTTGAGTATGACCATGACCAACATACTAACTGATCTATTCTTACCTGAGAAGAGAACCTACCGCTCGTGTCGATTTAGAGACCGATGATTCAACAAAGGTTATCTAGGACAAAGCAAGCAGAAAACGAAAAATATAATTAAAATACACCAAGCAACTTATCCGACAATATTTCTTGATTCCTCAGCCTCGTCATGTCTATTGTAGACGTACGCGATATACTAAACAATACAATACGAACTGAGATATAACAATATTCAAGTGCCAATCTTCAAATAACAAATTCCTCAGAACATCAGCCTTCAAATCAACTTCGAAGTCCAAGTCCAGATCTGTATCAGCATCCCTTCCAACACAACTCACGACTCAGACTTCACAGTCCTCCTCAATCCATATCAGACCAAAGCAACCAAAATACAAAATGGCAACCCGCCGTAACGTCCCCGTCTCCAATCTCACAGAGAAAACTCTAGCAGAATCTCAAGGTGGCCCTCCGTCCAGCACAATAGTTTCTGATACGAGACCGGCCGTGTCCTCGGACGTCATTGTCAAGTTGTTGGCTTGTACATTTGCTATGGTCGTCTTACCTCTTGGAAGTTATTTCTTTACGTTGAAGTTTGTTTTCCGTGGTGAGTTATAATTTCTTACTTCTATTCTGCTTGTTGTTATCGTGTTTCATGCGGTTCTGTTGCTGTTTTATCTTGGGTTGTATCTTTGTAGTCCCGTGGGTTGAGCTTGGGGTGAAGAAGGGATCAAAATACAGAAGGCATTCGTATGTGCGTGGTATCGTGATATTCTGCTATCCGGCCCTTCAGAGAGTCGAGAGAGCAATGTTTATTCAATCGACCTACTCGATTGAATTTAGTCTACCCGATCTGCGATCATAGGAGGACAACAGGACAAACAGAAGAACAATGAAAGAATTGATACTGCGTGAGACCAGGCTAACCAACATCAATAGGCAATTCAACATTCGCAGGTGGATTCGCAGCATTGATGGCAAACGTAGTGTTGATCGTCTACATCGTTCTAGCCATGAGAGAAGATACAGGCAATGAAAGTCAAGGTGCCACTGGTGTCGACGTATTGAAGCGGCAGGTAGAGAACAAGAAAGTGGAATGATAAGAAACAACGAACAAGAAGAACGGAACTGCTTCAATCTTCAATCTTCAGACGAGAAATCGAGCGTTATGAAAACACTTAACAAATGCAACGGGAAAAGTTCATGGAGTATGAGAAGATCTGTACAATTACATAAATTCGGTCCATTAATCATTAAATGATGCTAAGAACGATGCATGAACGAGAAAGAAACATGACTGACATGTCTGCATATCATCCTTCCTTTGCTTCATCGATCTGTATACCTTGCAAATAGATCCTAAATGAAAGCCATCCTCACAAAAGTCATAGCTATTTACGGACATGCACCAAGAAAATTCGAACAATTTCAGCTGATATCCTCATATCGCCGTTCTCACACAAAATTAACATGACACTCATACCAGATCAGTCATTGCAAACGCCTGATCCCCATTTTGACGATGCAACTAGCAAGATGGAAAAGCTAATGCAATTATTCACGTTTGCTGAACTTTCGCTTGATCCAACTTTGTCGCTTCTCTGGCATTGCTCGTTGGAAATCAGCCTGGGTCGGAGGTGGTCCAGAATTAGCACCATTGAGCTTGATAGGTTGTTTTGGGTTGTTTGGTGCAGCAGGTGGACCGGCTCGTGCAGGTGGCTGGTTAAAATCATTATCATGACCACCAGGATATGCGCCTCTCATTCCACTCCCATGGTGTTGTGCATATTGCGCATCATTATCGTAGTGGTTATTGTACTCATCTGGCTTGCGCATTTGCATTTGATGCAATCGGTCGAATGAGCTGTTCTGAGAACTTGGGTTTGTTGATTTTCCGTACTCATCGGAGCCGGATGTCATCGTCTCGTAAGATTGTTGATAGGAGTGACCCGATGCTGGAGACTCCTCTATTCCATAATGCTGACTTTGTTGACGCGGTGGTCGTCCATATGGTGGTTGACCCATATTCTCTTCCGGATAACCATCTTGTCTATAACCATAAGAGCTTTGTCTATTATAGTATCCACCATGACCGGGTCTGGGTCTTCCTTGTGGGGATGGATATCCAGTTTGACTCATATAGCTACTTCTTCTGTTATCAGCTCCGTAGGACGGGGCCCTGTTCTGATATGATGATCGTCGATTATGAGACGTGCCCTCTGCAGCTGCATTCCACTTGCGAATAGTGTCAAGCGGTCGCTCAAGTCTGTGACGAGTAGGATTTGAACGATCGGGATCGGCTGGCCAGAATGTTAGGAAAGAATGTCTGAGACAAATTTGGGAAACTCACAAATAATAGTTCCATCTACATCTTTGTGTTGTGTCTGTCTGAGATCCTCGATCGTAGTCTCTGCAAGAGCCATAGCAGCTACAAATTGTTAGGGAAGAGACTTTAGATTGATGCAAACCTGACTGACCTGGTTGCGCCTCATTCAAGGCTGCTCTTGGATCTGCTTTACTCATGATGTTCAATCTGCGCTTGTCCTTGCTACTCTCGGTGAGTTCGAGCTTGTTTGTTGAATGTGAACTTCGACGAGACTTGCTCGACATGAACGAGTTCATCGTCGTCGCACGTGGTCTCGTATCATGATCGTAGTGATTGGGTGTCTGTGGCGGAGAGAGAGTTGCCATGTTTGCCGATATCTATCGGTTGAGTTTTGTATGTGAAGGAGTAAGATCGATCAGAGCAAGCACTGTGTTTGCTACGGGAATAGGGTTCGAGATGCAAAGATGTCTCGACGCAATGATTGTATGAAGTTATGCGAGTAGCGACGTGAGTGTTGAAGATTGAATTAATGTTGAAGGCTGTCGTAAAAAGTGGCTGGGACGAAGAAGCCGGGGTTGCGTTGGTGTTTCAGAAAGATGACACCCGGTATGAAATGTCTCTGGTCCTTGGAGAGAGATGCTACAGACAATGCAATGCGACGTGATGCGATAGAAGGAGGTCTGGTACCTGAGGGAACGTAGAGACTACACTCAAGGGTCTATGAGGGTCTTGTAGAGATATGGAGGCATGGAGGTGGGTACAGTACGCATTACTATCTTTTGAAGGGCTCATGGGAAAAGTTGAGCTGAACGGCAAGCGGGTGGGTCTCACTACTGTACGTTCGGCCGGAGACATGACCCAGGTGCAGTGCGGTAAGGTGTCAGTGGATAGTCTGCGCCTCTTTTGCTTATGCTCTTGCTGTCTCTCTTGTCTGGTCTGCCTTCATCAACACGGAATTGCGCATGTACTCACGTTGCATATAGCACCAGAGAGTACACCCGCCCTCGACCTTCCACTCCGGCGTTACCGTCACCCTTCTGTTATACAATACACTCGTGCTCACGCTTGAAGCAAAGGTGGCAGTGGAAGATCAAGCACTAACAAATAAATTTCAACCTCTGTCCCCAACATTTCATTGAGCTTTGGACGCTACTCTCTACAAATCATCACTCGGCTACTAGTCGTACCTTTTGGTTCTCGATTCAGCCCAAAGTCCCCAAACCAGCCTCAGCTCTCTCCTCTACGTAGTATCGCTCACTTATTACTATTGTTACCACCACTCTGTTCATCCACTCACAACCTCGGATCCTACACGCGTTATTCCAACACCATCACAGCAATCGGCATCTGAATCTTCCGATGGTCCAACCCAAAAGAAAACCTGGACGTCCAAGCTTTGCTCTTGCGTTTCCCTGACGCGTGGCTCCAGCAAAAACGCCGACCGTTGCTCCCGTCTGGCAAAGCATTGTCCTCCTGAGACAGCGCTAGAGCAATTCAAGACGCTGATGCCGTGATCTACTTTATTCCTCGTTCCCTTCCGCCAAAGGACGCGCCGCCTCCATCAGTCTCTTGGCTTGTGTGATCCTTCTCTTCGAGTTGCTGGGGAATCGTGATATGGTCGGTGAATGTCATTCTTATCCTCCGCGTTTTCCTTAGCTCTATCCATTTAGCGTAGAACCGTAGTTGATCTTGCATCATGGATGTCAGCCATCGTGGATCCCGAACCCAAAGCTCGTCGTGTCACTGGGGAACGTGGTGCTCTGGGTGTGATCTCAGAAATTGCTTGCGTGGTCATTTGTAACACCGCCACGGGGAGAGCGTTCGTTACGGGTCGTGACTACCGCCTATAAACTTTCAGCTCTTTCCCCTCGTAATCCGTAAAACGTAAACTAACTTCACGCGGCGTAAGGAACAACTTCAGATCGTGAGATTTGTGCACAGCGTCATGCATGTTCTCCCGGCATGGAGCATGTTGCCATATGTCAAGTGCCAGCTCCACCGTGTTGCAGCACCACCTGTTCCTTGATTTCATTCAAGCCTAAAAGGTAGAAGTCCACATCGCCATTGCTTAATATGTCACCACTTTCGATCTTGTACAGTCATCGTTGCGGAGGAACAAACAATCTAGCCCTTTATTGCCACAGCTTCGAAAGCGTACTTCCGGTGATGACTGAATTGGCTTTGGAGATTGCAACCCGACCACAGATACATGAGCAGGATCGAGCTGGCTTCAAAATGACTTAGAATGGAAGAATTTCGAGTTTTGGTGCTGACTGCGATGAGATGCGTCGATCGTACTCTGGCAGCGAAGACTGTTGGGCACGAGAAGTGTGAGATGAAAGGCAGTATCCAATCGACATGATGTTTGAGTTTGGACGTTGATTATTCGTGAGAGTGATGCAGTGTAGCATGCACCAGCTCGAGCTTGATATCGAGCGCTGTCTGTCCAACGAGGTACTCAATCTCCATGATGGGGGTAATTCAGACATATTGGTGAAGCTCAGGTGAGTCGAAGCTTCAACACAAATTGTTGAGACAAGATGTATGCGAGTCACTCAGTTGATTCGAGCAAGATAGTATTATGTGACGATATGACTGCAAGATTGATTTGTGAGGTGAATAACGTGTCTGTGTATTTCGACATGATAGCAGCATATGAGGTCGAAGTGACCTCTCAACGAAACGACGGTGAGCTATTATAATCTTCTTGTCAACTAAACTCACGCCCAGCAACACAAAAGGCTGCAGGTTTTAATCCTGCGAACCTCATCAGCTTCTTCCCTCTCGTTAGCTCTTTCAGTCATATCACCAAAGCATCATCGTTCAAGTACTCGACTTCGGACCAGTCTGATGGATTGAGGGTATCGTTACAAGAAACAAGTACGTCTCACTCTTGTGTTAAAATCATCTTGGCTATTTCCACATCACGAATACAGTGACACCACGCTTGGCCCTGTGTTAGCCTGCGATTCATCACTCTTCACCTTCAAGACCTTGAACATGTTGCTAATTCTCCTCAGTACTTGCCACGCCTATCATCATGGCGGTCGACCATCCGATAGAATGCGGTGCAATCCTTTCGTACAAGTCTACTGCAGATCAAGTTTCCTCTGACTGGACTTGTCTCAGTCATGTTGAAACAGGAGATCAGCCCCCACAGAATGTGAAGATCACTCTCGATGGGCGCCTCAACATTACTCAAGAAAACAATTCAGGCTTGTATAGAATCACCTACGACCCATCACAGTGCGAGGTGGCCGACTTTTTCGGCATTCAACGAGACTACAAGATTGAGGCTACCAAAGGCCAGAAGGGTAAGAAGAAGGGCGGCAAGAGTGAGCAGGAAGTTGCTCATGTCAGCTACAACAAATTGACCTGGAAGATCGTTCTTAACATTACCGGAACAAAAGTTTTGAGCAACTTCGAGACTCTGCCTGGATGGAGGGATGGGGATCTACCTCCTGAGAACTATCCTTTGGCTTTAGACTGCAATCTTTTCAAGCAACTCGAGATTGAAATCTTCAGTCCAGCTGTGGGGAAACATAAGGTTGAGAATTGGCACGAGGCCCGTGTTCTCAAACTTCTTCACGGAGAGCAGTGGGATCCACGATTCACACTCTCAGACTTTCTTGATGCAGAGCGTACTGCCATACATGCGGAGCGGTTAGATGGACTGCTTGACTTCGGCCGTATGAATAGAGGTGCTTGCAAAGTAGAAACTAAGGTCATTGGAGGTACTCAGATCATGCTCATAATTCATCCGAAGAACACGCTATCTGCAGATGAATGGCCGAGTATCTTGCATCAAGGATCCATCATTGATGTTAGCTCCAAGAAACTCTTCAATGAGAAGCGAGGTCTGAGCCGAAGTCGTCCCAATGGGATCTGGACTGCTGAAGTTGATTACAATCTTGGAAGTGCACCAATTTGCGCATTAGTTCATCGACAGGTACCCCCAGGGAAGCTGAATCTATACCAAGATGGGGTTGACAGTACCTTTGCCTTCACACCTCAACGACTCGACATCACGTCCAAGCAAGGACTCATTGCACTGGAGAAATTCAAAAATGGCATTGTACCTAATTGCGGCGCCGACGCCAAAGATGTCATGACAAAGCTCCAACTTGGCAATCTGACCAGTTCGATTCATAGACTTCCAATCAAAGAAGTCCTACTGGAGAACGAAAACCAACCAGTTACGAATGACGTTCTCAAGCAGAGCGCAAAATTGGTTGAGGATGCTCGTCTTCCCTTTGATGTCAGTGAAGAAAAGAGACGCGCCATACAGAACATTTTTCTGCACTCGATCTCATCGATTCATGGTCCTCCTGGTAGCGGGAAAACCTTGGCTTTAGCTGCTATGGCTGAAGCTCTCTTGGATCAAGGAACTGTCAAGAGGATCTTGATTTGTACAGCTACGAACAATGTTGTCGACAGAATAGTGGAGACCTTGAGAGAACACATGACCCGCTTCAAGTTTGCGAAGATTGTGTCGCATCGAGTCGCTGATGATGAACTTTTTGCCGGGACAGAAGATGATCCACACGGCCAGAGCCTTCACGCTCAATGTATGAGAGAAATTCAAGCCAATTTCGACGGATTTCCAGCTTACACCAGTGGCGTGGAGGTACTCAGGGAGAGCAAGACCTATTTCGAAGATGAACAAGACAAACGCGAGTTCCGCGACGCGCGTGACATGATCATGAAGAGCTTTCTAGCGAAGACTGAGATTGTCGTCTGCACATTGGCAAGCTCCTGCCTTCCTGTGCTTCTCGACTTCAGACCAGACGTCCTATTGATAGATGACTCACCACGTGCGAAGACGTACGAAGTGTTGATGCCCCTTATGCGGTTCGGAAGCTCTCTCCGCCGCTTGGTACTCACAGGAGATCCCAAAGCTCTTGGCAGCAAATTCACCACTGAACGTGGAGCTAAGCAGTGGAAGGTATCCCTTCTCGAAAGACTTCTCACTCGCGGAGCGCTTGACCAGACTTGGCCTGTAACACGCTTGACGGGAGTTCATCGGACACGCGAAGATCTATACTCTGTCACCAAAGATCTGTTCTACAAGGGTGAAGATGTTAAATGTCTTGCCACTGATCCGACTCCGTTCATGAACTCATTCGGGAGCTCTTTACCAATTACCATATCAGGCCATGCATGTCCAGATATGAATCTCACAGGCTGCGTCCACTTTGTTGATGTGCCACATCCTGAGACATCAATCAATGGGGTTGGCAGTAGCTGGAGTCGTGTTGAGAGCGAGGTTACCATGAAGGTTGTTAAGGATTTACTCGGCTCAGGAATTTGCACGTTGTCTGATATCTTGATAGAAACATTCTATGCAGGTCAGGTCAACGAGCTTCGCCGTTGTGCAACACGTCATGAAGTGATTCAGAATGAGAAGGACAAATCACTCGCAATTTCCACGGTACACAGTGCACAAGGACTTGAAGCCAACGTCGTCATTCTGAGTTTGACTAGAGGAGGGTACCGAAATCTCTACAAATCCATGATGAACACCAAGCCAGTGATCAACGTCGCATTCTCCCGTGCGCGAGATGTGCTCATCATAATAGGCGATTGGAAGACCGCTTCCTCTAGCTACTCAGTCTTCGACAATTTTGATTACCTGTTTCCAAATGACAGAACTGAGGGGCAAGGTGAGATCTTGAGTAGGGTTTTGAAAAAACTCGAAAAACAACACGAGCGATTCATCATCCGTGGCTTTGAGGTAGACATGACCTCGTCTGATCAGGCGGAGGAGGCAAAGAAGCGTGAGATAGTCATGGCTGCAAGATCTGGTGATTGGGCTGACGTTGACGCTGACGATGAGTTCTGAGGGTATCGCGTGTCAAAAGTACCCTTTAAGGGATGATATCGATAATATGTTTACTGTTGAGCACAAGATGACATCCGAGGGAGCGTCGCTGGCTTGCAACGATGCATACAGTTTGAGATGACTATGGGACAAAAGTGCTGTCAGAAAGTCCGGTCGACCATCAAATATGGTTGAAGATTGTCTCGACAAAAGATGATATCAGATCACAGTCAGGAACACTGTCAACAACAGTACAAAATAGACCACTGTAGTGTAGCAGATCGAGATAAAGAATCCTGTGTGAAGTTCCGTTTCTATCTTCTCTCTTCCCTTTCGCTACTTCCACGACCCTCTATTCGAAAGTAGTTGCACATATGTGGTCATGAGTGATGAGTAAATCAATATATGTATGTAACGACAAATACTTTTTTATTACTACGTGTGTATCCCTAGTATAAACATGTGCGTGTGTATGTATGTATGTGTGTATCATCTACGTATCAGATCCCAATTTTTGATTACCGGTACAGTAGTACAACACAGAACAGAATGAACAAAACGAACCAACTCGACTTCCCCTACCTCCTCTTCCACGGTCCCCAATCTCCCTTACTAATTCTACCCATATAGATCGATTCTCATCCTCGAACCTCGAAGCCTTATTGATAGCAGTCATGACGACTTCCTTCCTCAATGGACAAAAACGAGTATCTGTATAATTCCTGTATCTCGTCTCAAAATCTCGAGTATGGTCTCGATGAAAGAGACGCACATGATCAAGTAGTATGAGATCAAGTTCCCTCTACTCTTTGCCTCTCATCTTCGATTTCTGCTTCTGCTCCCACCGTTCTAGAAGAGAAATTCCTTACATCGTCTCTGCTACTGTCGCTTTCGTCCTGCTTCGACCTGTATATGAAATACCGTAACTCCCCACTCCGTCGACTTTTAGAGATATATGCAGACGTGAATAATGAATGTATCTTGAGAAATGTCAGTTGTAGTTGATAGGAATGTTGATACGTAAGTAGATAGATTGATAGATAGATGGATAGATGGATGGATGGATGAAAGAATTAGCACCCGTATCTGTTGAGAGAATAGTCGATTCCGAGGCTTGGACATAAACTTTTGGATCGAAGATGCAAAGAGATGGATGAATGAATGAATGAACAAATAGATGAATGAATAGATGAGGGAAATAATGACATTATTATTGTAGTACAGTACTTTTTGTCACCATTGAACGATGATATCGTCATCGTTATCGTCATGGTCACTGTCTCATCTCATCCATTAATTTGAAAATATTCAAATTCTTGACATTACACATTTGAACCGTGGACGTTGTTGATGATGATAATGTATTATTTGTTCGGCCGGATATGTTTTCGAGTTTGTCTGTTTCGGATGAGACTCGACAACCTAATTCGAGGAGGATGTTTTCTGGTCGATCTTCGTCAGGACATTGTCTCATGGAGGCTATTATTCTGGCGGCGTCTTCGCATGAAGTTTCGTCTGGGCGACGATGTGGGAGGGGAGATTGGTGTTGTTTTGGTTGTTGGAGGGATGGAGTGTTTGTGGTAATTGAGGTTGTATGGTGGTGAGAGAAGGCCCATTTTTGGGGTTGGGATGTATTAGTTGGAGGTAGATGGGAAATGGAATGATGAGACAGGTAGCCGTCTGTTGTGGGCCTGTGAATGGATTGTTTTGCATCCTTGTGATGACGGAGTAATGGGTCCAACTGCTCAGCTGGTGTTTGCGGATTAGATGATTCGGAGAGTGTATCTTGCTCTGGTTCTGGGTTGGGAGAATCTTGACTCCCATTTGTATATCTGGGAGGATGATCTGGAGTTGTCAAACTTGAAATTGACATGTGAGACGCTAGGTCGCGCTTCTGCTTCTTCGTTGGGTGTTGAAAGTCTGCAGAGAAAGACTGTTCTGGCAACTTACACAATGATGCCAAACCTAATGCCGGACTCAATATAGATTGTTGAGATGTTGTTTGAGACGTTGATTCTGGATATGGCGCGATTGATTGTAAGCTGGAAGTTCTGCTGTCCGAATATGGCTTTGCTGCCAACGTCGAAGGTGGCGGCGTAGGAAAAATGATTGATGACAATGATTGATTACTAGTTCCCAGATATGCATCGATTTCAGGATCGTTCATCCCAAAGGACGAGGTAAGAAGATTTCTGAGCTTGACATTTTGTTCGGTAACCTGTCTAGCTGCCGTTTGAATCTCTATTGTTGCTTGAACACCCTCAGTTTCATATTTTCGAAGACGTTCCTCCAAGTCTTTGATGTAGTTTTGCCGCCGCGCGCGAAAATTGCGCTGATTTATGCGGTTTCTTGCCGTTAGGGACTGAGATTGTTAGTGGTCATGAACAACAAGATTTTGCGTGTGTTAGGGGGAGAGGAACAACATACATCCTCCGCCATTACAAAGCGAGCAACATATCCTCAAGTCGAATGTCGCGTTAGCTAGAAACTACAGGAAATCCAACAATTGATGGGTTTGATAAATCAATCTTCTCAATGAACGTGTTGGTGATGATTTGTTGATCAAGTTAAACAAAAGATCTCAAAAATAAAGATGCGACACTCGAGAACAACCAATCAGAAAGGAGAAATGACTGATGCAAGAAAACTGGCAGCTCTATGCTTCACCGTACCGCGAACTTTACGTTTTGCGGACTGAGATGATGCCATAACATCGAATTCATCTCGTCTGCTATATATCGTTCTACTATACCTTTGGCCACTTTACATCACCCGCTCAATTGCTCAACACTATCCAACAGACGACATGAATTCCTCTACGATATTATCGCGGTCTCTCCGATCAGCTCCAAATGCTTCACGGATATGCTCCGAAGCATCAACTCGTCTCGGTCTCGCCTCTCGTGCTCGCGCATATCATAAAGCAACAAGAGTACCATCCTTAACCGCATCTGAAGCTCGAAGGAGACCGGTATTACATTCACAACATCAGAAGACAGCAACTGCAGCACCACCTAACATACCGGCATCAAGGACGATATTCATACAAACACAGACTACACCAAATGCAGACGTAAGTTTTGCAATCCGTTGAGAGAAAGCAACACTAATGTCGATGTAGGCACTCAAGTTTCTACCTAATCATCCAGTATTACCCGATGGCTTTCCTTCGTCGTTCCTCGAATATACATCTCCTAGGTCGACGCTTGCTCCTCCACATCCCTCACAACTAGCTTCCAGGTTATTAAGTGTGGATGGTGTCTCATCGGTATTCTATGGTCCAGACTTTATCACAGTGACCAAGGCGGCGGACATCAACTGGGCACATGTTAAGCCCGAAATCTTCAGTCTCATCACGGAGGCGGTTACGTCAGGCGAGGAGTTGGTAAGCACAACAGAAAGAGGTACAGCTGCGGACGGGCAAGAAGGCACCGGGGAAGACAGTCTTGCTGCCAACGATGAAGACGACGAAGTCGTTGCTATGATCAAGGAGCTATTGGAGACACGTATCAGACCTGCTATACAAGAAGATGGTGGCGATATCGAATTCCGTGGATTCGAAGACGGAGTAGTCAATCTCAAACTACGAGGCGCATGTCGAACGTGCGATTCGAGCACAGTGACTCTGAAGAATGGAATTGAATCCATGTTGATGCATTATGTGAGTACACCTGTTTGGGGATAAGACCTCAGAGACTGACCATTTATCTAGATCGAAGAAGTCAAGGGTGTGAACCAGGTACTCGACGAAGAGGAAGAGATCGCTCTAAAAGAATTTGCCAAGTTTGAGGAAAAGTTGCGACAGCAGAAAGGACCAGATGCAGCACCATCAACAGTTGGTAAAGGTACCTTGGACACAGTCGAATGATTGGTCGTAGCCCTGACGTTCACCGGTTCCGCGGAAAGCTTGTGAAAACTGGATGGGTGTGACCGTAATAAACAGCTCTTTCAGAGGTCATGTGCATCATTGACCCTGGATCAGCAACCCAAGCCAGGGCAAGGTACCAACGATCGAATTCTTACGAGGCTTTGTGGCGATGCAGTACCTGATGGAACATCAAGTCTCTTAGATACGGGAGTATCGGCAGGCTTATTGACTTTCATGGCAACGATTTTCCCGTCAAGCGTGTAGTCGGTCTTGATGAACATCATGCTATAGATGGATCAAATTTGTGCATCGGATACTTACAGGTTGTCGTATGACTAACAGGGTAGCAAAAGGACGGATCTTGGCCATCCTCGGATGAAGCTGCAGAGAACCAGAAACCGGCTACAACAATAGTAGAATGTTTGAATGGACCCGTGAGGACGGGAGATACGATCCGGGAGCTTTTCTCAGAGGCATTGCATTACTTACAGGGATCGTCGACAGTGGTGAGATGGCTTGAGGTAATCTCGATACTATATTGGTCTAGCAAAGAGAGGGGGTATGAGGAACCGGGTAGTAGTTGGTCATGGGACAAGTCAGTAAGTAGATGAACGGTCGTAACAAGTAGTGGTTGGATTTGAGGTGCACGGTCTCGATCCTGTTATACAAGACATGTTATACTACTGCCACAAGGTCTAGATGCAAATCGATGTTGGAGGATGATGAAGATGAGATGGCTAGAACAATGTTTTGACTACCGCTGCACCATGATGAAGAAAGAGAATGAGCGCGTGTCCAGTTTGTCGTGGTACCAGGAACCGGGGGGAAGAGGATGAGAAGGAGACCCAGAAAAACATCGTTTAATTTCCTTTCCAGTTAAGCGGGCAAAGCAAAGACTAACCCCGCAAAAGGGCACGGAAAGTACGATGGACATCCACCAATCTCCAGGCGTTGTGCTCGTGCTTCCGCTCCACCAGGTTGCAGCTTCTCGAGTCCATCTCAATCCCATCCTCCACCTCATACTTGTCCTGTCTCGTCTCGATCAAACCAGCTCACTCACACAATCGACCCCTCTCTCTACTGTTCGTTTTTGTTCGTCTGCAATATTGCCTCGTTGCGCGTTCACTCTGGTTTAGACTTCCTTTTCCCTTGAGTTTGTACTGCCGCCACCGTGTATGAAAAGAGATACCTACTAGACCTGTGAATTGACTATTCTTCACTCCACATTCAATAGACGCTCCGTGGACCTCAACTTTGCAGCAAAAACAACGCTACACACCATTTAATTTCCCGACAAACCCTCCTCGCCGCTGACACGTTGACGGTATTATAAGGTAGAGCGTTGTCATCTGCTACCAGATCTAAGAATCTATATTCGCTTGGTGTGACCAAACATCTGCCGGCTAGCTCACTGGCAAGACGAATAGGCATCTCACACCCTCCGAGGCAAATCATATCTGTATCGCCCAACGTACGGCGCTGGTCGCCACTGTCTCTCACTACGCGCATTGAGATATCCAATACCAAATATCTCGTAAGGATCTTTCGGTGGGTTGTCAACCTGCTCTGCTTTGACACCGGAAGTACAGGCGAGTTTAATTGCCACTCGCATTCTCTGGCACGTGCCTGAAGATATTCGCGGATACGTCTACCTTCCCTGTCACGTCAGGGCAGGTTCTGTCAGGACCGCGTGATAAGCAAGTGGCATCAAGCAACAATTAGCAAGAGCGTGGGGACTTATTCAGAGCGACCATGTACTGTTGGTAGGTAATTGTCTTCTCTTTACGATACTCTCATACTACTACCCTCTTTCACCTGAGGCTCATTTTGAGTTCGGAACACGGCAAACATTCGGTATAATATTGCCTTTTCAAAACGTCTACTGCTTGTGTATGACACGAAACTATTCGCTACTCCCGATACCCGCATGACAACGTTGCGACTATCAGCATGGACGACAGCTTTAACTAGGCTCCACCAGCATATACCATCAACCGTCACCGCCCTGATACTATCAAAATATCATCAGTCTACCATTCTGTTTCCAATAACCTTCTAGAACCTATCCATCTCAGCGTTGTGTATTGTGTGTTTGGAATACTTACTCACTCCTTTTTAACAGATTCAATTGGCTTTGAAAAATGTCAAATACACAAAGCAAATTCAACAACACTACCAGGACTGGTATGCCTGTATTTGGCACATACAACAATAGTCAGGCTTCCATACTCCTCGAAAAATCGAACCCTGGACTCCGACGTTCCACTCCAGACTCTGAAGCCCTAGCATCATCCGACGAAGAGCTTGAACCTTCGAGACTCAGAAACATCAATAGGCAAAGCATGGCTCAACCCGCTAGGAGGACCTTTTCTTTAGCCGATCATCCTTCTATACATCGTAAGCCATCCATGACAGCTAGTGGTACTTATAGTCCATCGAATTCTAATCCGGCTACTCCAGCCGCTGATCAGAATCCATGGCCAGCTATGAGTCCTTCTGGAACGACATGGGGAAGTTCATCAGGATATCCATGGAATGGTAGTATATGGGCACACGACTCCAAACGCGAACCACCTGCACGTTTGCAGGAGGTTCACCAGGGTGAAAATGATGCAGGCATACCTTTCTCGATTCCACTTCAACCTACCGTAAAAACTTATCGTTCTCAATCTTATTCTGTCGGTCAGAATGATCAACCTGCCTCAATACATCCCAATCATACTGCTGGCACGTCTGTATCTGCGGAGGCTGGTCGCACCCGTACGACGGGTCAGTATCCACCTCTACAAAGACGAACTTCCCGACCTGGTATGATGTCGGCCGGTGACGTTGGTGGGCTGGGTCGATTACGAGAAGTGGATGATGATGAAGAAACTCTCGATGTCACACAACGCAACGTTGATCAAGCACGTGAGATTGAGCGACTTGAAGAGGAGAATGCACGTCTTCGTGCTGCTCAACGTGAGCGAAAGATGTCATCTAACTCGGCAGCACATGCACAGCCAGCTTTTCGTAATACACAAATCAGAGGCGCCGTTCCCGAAGAATCCGATCTTGCTGTTGATGACTCGGAAGGTCCAGCTCAATTTCGAAATGGTATAAGTCGAAGATTTTCGGAACAACTGGGTCAGTATTCGGACGGACAAACTTCTTCTCCAGTAGGACATCGATTATCCAGATGGAATACGGCTGGAAACTATGGACGTTTGGCAGACATTCCACAAAGTCGTCGACATTCATTCGCCGCAGATGTACCGACCCGTCAAGGATCATTCAGCTCTCACGGTAAGATTAATCACCAATAAAATTTCGATATACTAAATTTGGTAGATGATGAGGAGGCAAATCTGTATGGTCATGCAACCCACGGGCTTCCAAATCTCGATGATCGTAAGTTTTATCCGTGCGACATTCGAGGACATTTTCTTCCACTTATTGAATTTTCGTTCCTGTTGCTGACTCGGTCTGATAGCCGTCTATTTCAAGCTTGATGAAAAGCGTCGTCTCGAAGCTGAAGCAAGTGTTCAGCAGGGTCTATATTCTGATCCCTACGGTCTTTCAGCGGGAATCAGTCCTTATGGTTCTAATCAGTCTTTCATCATCGTCAATTTCAAATGTTGTCGATCAGACATCTTCTACATTCAGGAAGGTACAGGTCTTCATGTTCAAGTTGGTGATCTCGTCGTTGTCGATGCCGATCGTGGTACAGATCTCGGTGCTGTTCAACATACTGGCGTTAGCCTTGAAGGAGCTCGACGCTACAAAGATTATTATGCCGAGGAACACTACAAATTGTTGATGATGTTTTCACAACAGACGAAGAATGGAGGAATGAATGCTGTGAATCCTAATGGACCACCAAGTCGGCAGAGTGCGGTTGGTGGGATGGGTCCTCAAGGTCATGGCCATCGTGATCCACATGCAGATCCGAAAGCAAAGATGGTAAAAAGACTTGCTCAGACTCATGAGATTCAAGCACTCAAAGAGAAGGAAGGAAATGAGGCCAAAGCTAAAAGAGTCTGCTCGGCCAAGGTTGTTGAACACGGACTGAACATGGAGATTCTTGATGCCGAGTTCCAGATGTAAGATTGAATCACGACTATGTTTGCTTGGTGCTAACATCATTGTAGGGATCAAAAGAAGCTGACGTTTTACTACTTTGCCGACGAATACATCAACTTCAACGCTCTCGTCACCGATCTCTTTAAGATATACAAGACTAGGATCTGGATGTCAGCAATCAATCCAGCATCCTTCCAAACACCTACATCTTCTCTTGGCTTGACTCCTGCTTACGGCAATGTTGGCATGGCAAGTCCGTTGAGTCCTATGAACGAAACCAACAGGCGCAGTCAATATGCTGGAGGTAATAATGGAATGGTCGGCCAATACGAAGATCAACGTATGGAGATGCGTCCTCGAGGAGCAGCTCCTCCGTTCTACCCATCTTATCAGCAAGCTGTTCCTGGTCAACGCCTTGGTGGTATGAATGCATTTCCACCTCCTCCAATGGATCCTTTCGCGCCCTATCCACAACCAAATTTTGGGATGTTCGGACAACCTGCCCCAGGTTTCGGTATGCACCATCAAGAACCTCGACAAGGTGTACACAATCAATCTCCCGGCCCAAATTTCATCGGGCGTTTTCAAGGCCTTTCGATGGGATCATAATTCTAGATACGAACAATACACGCACCGGTTCTTCTGCAGTAATTGCTGCTTACAGATAAATTCGACTGAGATAAGGTGCAAAATAGGTTGCTACGATTCATGAGAAGCATGCATAGAAATCACGTCTGGACGGGTCTGATTGTTCAAAATTACTGAACCATACGTTCATTGCTATTTCACACGCTACTGACATTACAACAAGATTGAAGGAAGTTAAATTGAGGCTATTGCTATCGGGCGAAACAATTTGCTGTGATTGATAATGAGGCAATGGCTGTCCTTTTTTGAACATGGATCATGGGCTACGGGATATGAAGATTAAAAAGAATTTGATGGCTAGAATAATGAGACCAGGACGGCTAAGGATGAAGAAACCAGACGTTTTCCCTGAAGCATAAATATTGTGCTATTGTATCATAACATCACAAACCTTACGTTCATTAGAAATACAGATTGTTTGACAGTACACATTTTCGAATGTTAGAAAGGTTAATTGAGTGATATACTAATAGTTGCCTCTCGATCTGACCATGATTTCAGTCAACTTAGTCGGAGGAAGGAGCGATACAGAACTCTCCGTGTACTCCGTGACTCGACTTCTTGTCGTGACACTTCTACAAACACTAGCGACCTTCGCATGCTGTAATCTTATTTTCGAGATGGCTCCTCAACAGAAACGTTCAGGTAATACATCATTTCTCTACTTGTCGTTGTGCTGACTCCAAAGCTATCAACGAAGAACCCAAACCCGCTACGAAAAGACCTAGACTCTCCAAGACAGCACCTCTGCAGAACTCTGGCAGCAATGACGAAGTTGATGCTCATGATGAAAATCCCAATCCCCGAGGCACGCAGAAACTCACCATTTTGTGAGTCTCGAAATGAGTCCCGTGAACTTGTATAATCAACTTGAAACTGACATCATCAGCAAGCCGGAAGAATGGGAAGAATGGAGAGAAAAGATCGACCAAGCAGAGAGCACACTCAAAAAGAACGAAGCCACGGCAATCAGGATGAAGAGCGCGTTGAACGAACGAAAGGAGACTCTTTCGAAGATGATCACTCAACACAGGACCAAAATGTCAGTTCTTTAGAATTGGACGAACAACACTAACAACCATAGTAATACCGATTGTACCACGTTCAAGGATAACGTTTGGCCAATCCTCACATCCGCACTGGCTCCGATTCTGACAATCAATCACACTGTTTTCAGCTCAGAACGGATCGCTATATCTCAGGTGATTAGTAAGGAAACTCGTCTGTTTCAAGATCATGACGAGATTCTTTCCGAGGCACGCAGGCTGGACGAAATGCTCAGACTTGACGACTTGAACGAACCAGCTCCATCACGTATTCCAGAATTCAGAGCCTGCCTCGAGGTGGAGAAGAACAGGGTATTGCAGGTGATTCGTGCAGGCAGGAAGCTGGCGACACGCGATATTCACAGAAATTTCGACAATGGAAATGTCGACAGTTTCAAAAGGGGGAGCATACCAGATGAAGATGACCAACTGGGCAAGCTTCTGATGAAATGGGGGTCGACCAGTGCGGGTGTAGATATGGTTCATAACTCAGCATTGGGTCAGATGGCAGCGAGCTTAACAAAGGCGGTAGTCCGTATAGAAAAAGTCTTAGAGCATGATATAGCAAGATGAGATGGAGCAGTCATCATCAAGGCACAGATAGTATGTTCTGCAGTAATAAACAAATGAAGACCCAAGCTATGATTTTCAGACCTCACATGTTGAAGAAGTGGTATAGTGTTGTTAATTGTAAGTAAAAGTCAGTACTCATCCGTACATATGATCGCCCAAGTTACGCCGGTGATTTTTGCCAGAACCCCAGCAAGATCTGACAGAGATAAATGGGCCAAGTCGGTGGATGTGACCGCCTGGAGTGGTCCAGTCCATTTTGCCAGACCTTGCCCAGCCGACCGCTGTTAATCATGAAATGAAGTCACGTGTAGAAAATCGGTCGGGCTTGGCACTGGCCACACAAATCTTTCTGAATTGTCAAAGCCGACTGCGAGGATTGTACGCCAAATTATCAAGTCGACAACAACACCAACGTCAGGTACAAATCGTCAAGGTATGTTGTCGCATTGAACTCACAATAATTTCATACTGATTCTCGTCCAGATGGGTGCCCTTAAATACGTTGAAGAGCTTCACAAGAAGAAGCAATCCGATGTCCTTCGATTCCTTCTACGAGTTCGATGCTGGGAGGTGAGAAATACCCTATACAACTTGAGTTGAGATTCAACAAAAGAAGAATTGTTCTCCTCAAATTGTGGCACTCTTTTGTGTCTTGCTATACACTCGTTGAACATTTGCTGAGAGTGCATAATATAGCTTCGTCAACTTAATGTCATTCACCGCGCAACTCGACCATCTCGACCAGACAAGGCCAGACGTCTAGGTTACAAGGCCAAGCAGGGATATGTTATCTACAGAGTCCGTGTAAGACGTGGTGGACGCAAGCGACCATCGCGAAAGGGTGCAACATACGGTACGACGAACATGAACAAGGTTGATGGATGGATATTGACAATTATAAAGGCAAGCCCACCAACCAGGGTATCAACCAACTTAAGTACCAAAGATCACTTCGATCCACCGCTGAGGAGCGTGTCGGTCGTCGTTGCGCCAACTTGAGAGTTTTGAACTCATACTGGATCAACCAAGATTCTACCTACAAGTACTTCGAGGTTATCCTTGTTGACCCACAACACAAGGCAATCCGCAAGGATTCCCGTATCAGCTGGATCGTCAACCCAGTTCACAAGGTATGGATATTTATATACGCCTCTACGATCTATTCTGACATCTTCAATAGCACCGCGAATCTCGTGGCCTTACCGCTACCGGCAAGAAATCTCGTGGATTGGGCAAGGGACACAAGTACAACCACACCACTGCTGGACGAAGAAAGACCTGGAAGCGACACAACACTCTCTCCCTCTGGAGATACAGATAGATGTGAAGCAAATATGGTGGAAGATCAAGCTGCGTTTAACATTGCTTGCAAAAGAGATATGTGCAGCTTTTCCGATACCATCAACCAGAGTCAAAACTGGAGATATGCATACTCTACTACTATCGTGGATATGATTATGATGCTTTTCGTGGGACCCAAAAAATTGCTTGAGCAAATGGTCAAATCGATAGGACAACACTGCGGGTGGTGTTCTTTATCAAAATTCAAATTATGATACCAATGAATGATCCTTGAATGATCCATTCAAAAGTTTTTCCAAGTTGTTGTTTGAAGAAGAGTGGTTTTTTGGTCATGACGAGATTGTAGTTGATTGAATTCAAGACGTGCGTCCTGCGTGAAACGTTCATTCCACTGAGTAGTTCTCTAGATGATGTTCGTTCCTGCCATCAATGGTTGCTAGACAATTAAATGGCCATCTGACCAACAGCCCGCGAGTGTGAACCAGGAAATTTCGTGTGGATGTCGATCATTTGTCACTTTCCCCCAGGTTAAATTTATTTGCTACAACTTTTATGAAGGTGGTTCACTCGACGACGACAACATACACAACAAGCTGAATCGAATCTTCTCATAGACTAAATCATCCCAACATACTTTCTGATTCGGCATCGAACATCCTGTCATTCTCAAATAAAACGGACACAATAAAAAACCGCTCAAAATGTCAACATCCGCCACCACCACCAACACAACTACAACAACAGAAGAAGATCTCGACATCTACGACGAAATAGAAATTGAAGACATGACATTCGACAAAGCGACATCGCTATATCACTATCCATGTCCCTGCGGCGACAGATTTGAAATATCGATATTCAGTCTTAGAGATGGAGAGGAGATTGCCGTGTGTCCCAGTTGCAGTCTTATGATTAGGGTTGTGTTTGACGTTAGCGATTTACCTAAAGAAGAGAAGGAGGACTTGGAAAGGAAAGAGGAGGTGGCAAAGAGTGTTGCTGTCGCGGTGTGAGAATGTATAAGAAGGAAGGAAGAGAGAAGAAAAGGGTCAGGATTGGATTTGACTACAATAAGGGAGATAGTTATGCAATATTTTTTGTGGGTTGAATGTGGCAGTACATCTGTTGCACATCAGCAATGTGCCAGATTTCGCTGGAAAGGAATTCATACCGGACATCCATCGCATGACTATAATATTCTCGACGAGGTCTCGACATTGGATACGAACATATTGAATAAGGCCCGGGATGACAGATTTCTACTGGTATCATGGTCCATGCAACTCAGAGAAATCAGACGAGATCCAGACATGCGATCCCGATGTATTGATGAACGAGAGCAGAACCGAACTAGCTCGATGGATTTTCACGAATGTTTGTCAGATATATATCTTACGGTATGCACCGATGCATACACAAGACCACACAATCAAAAATGTACGCCCCTTGGAAAACTCGGCATATGCCCTGGTAAACCCCGAGTGAGCCAGGTAGCTACCAATAATCTCCAACGATTCATAGTAAGGAGGTCTTACTACGCCATCAGACTAAATCGTCGACTTCCAATATGATCCTCATCATCATCGCTGTCTCCCTCATGGAAAATCCAACTTCTGCGCCTAGGGAGAAGCATACAGGAGAACATCACATGATCCAAACGCGATGGATGGTATTGATGAGGACGGTATGAAATACCAGAAATTAGAAGAATATTACTTTTCCGCGAGACTCCAGTTGTTGTCCCGACCAAAGAAGGTCATCAATTTGATAATGGTGGTATATCGAGGTAGACTGGCATTACAACACAACTGGATTCTGATCTCAGCTCGGCTTTGCTTGGACCGTACACTACCGATCGAAGTGAAAATGACGTTAACTCCCGAGGGATGAAAGGGAAAGTCCGGAGAGAACGACTTTGTCATCAATGGTAGTATTGGGTATAGGATGTGAACAGCTGTTACACAATCTCAGAATTTAGATTTTGTTCCTGTGTTTATTGGATGTTTATTGGGAATGGGGTGTTCTGCTTACTACTGTACTCAATCATGTGAAACTGATTCCTTGAGAATAGATCAGATGGGACGAGAAAGGACGGTATGTTATAGAATAGTATTGATATCAGTGCTAGCACTAGTACGACATGAAGTGATCATGAGATACTCAAGAATCAATAATGTCTCTTGCACTTACTCTTCATGACCCAATCTGCTTCTGTTTCCCGTCCTGGTTTTCTGATAGTTCAGAAGGATTCAGTGCAGGCATTCACGGAAGGATCTCAACGATCTTAACGATCATGAGCATGATGGGCATGATGTTCGTACTCAAATTAGTATACATAGGCGTACATTTATAACATGTATATATGTATGAGAATATTCTCCAGCTTATCCTCCTGCTTCTCACCAGATATTTCCATCCATCCCTCATCCACACGTCCATCACGCATTCATTCAATCAATCAATCAAATCAGAAACTCCTAAAAGCAACAGGAGGATACTCCAAACCCCAAACCTCATCCTCAGACTCCACAGCCCCAAGTCTACACACAGCCAATTTATCCACGAGTATATCCTGAGCCCAGACGAATTTACCATCTTGGTATATCTCTTGACCTTTCTCATCAAGTTCCCTTTCCCTTTCCCTTTCCCCAGGAATTTCTTCCACGGTGTGGTCCCTCACGATCATTCCTCCTCCTCCTCCGTATTTATCGAATAAATCAATTAAATCCCTAGCATCGACTTCTCTATCTTCACCTTTTCCTTTGTTTCTACTTGAATTCTTCTTCCCACCTCTATGTCCCGATTTAACAGCAGCATACCTTAAATTCGCCACGGTAGCATGAAGGACTAAAGCCCTTCCTTCGAGAATGAGTCCTTCTTCTCTCCATTTCTGTCGTATCTTTATTGCGAATTCTTGGAGTCGGTTTGTTGGATCTAAAGGTAGGGCGTAGAGGACTCTTGCTTTGGAGGGGGAGGGGAAGGATGATAGGGATTGCAGGGTGATAAGAAGGGGTTCTGGTTTTGTTTGAGGCTGGGATTGTGGTGATGAGGGCAATGAGGATGAGGACGAGGATGATGATGAGATTTGAGAGAATAATTCACCTATATCGAAACTTTGTAGTAAATTCACTGCTTTTTCGTATTGGGATTTTGAGGATAGGTCCATTACTCCTAGTGTTAGGTGGAATGTTCCTGGGGGACGATGGGCTTTTGATGGGATGATCTGAATGTTTGATTTTGTTCTCCAATCTGGCTTTATGTCTGTGTTCGAGTCGAGAGTTGGTTCTGTATTTGAGACATCTGATCGTTCTGAATGCTCTTCTGATGAGATGGAGGTAGTGATGTCTCGGAAATAAGCTAGAGACTTGTGTAATTGTGGTATTGAAGATTCCGTTGTAAGTGGGAAGCAGAGGAAATGAGTATCTCTTTTTCCCTTTCCCTTCACTTTTGGATTCTGCTTCAGATCGTGATTTGGTTTGCTATTGTGTATGCTTGACGATGTTGTTAATTGAGTTTGGTCATGTATTGTGGCATCCATGGTAGTACTAGATATGTTGGCGGCGTCCGTATGGGTCTTCATTGCTTGTGATCGTTGAGCTGGAAATGCTACTGTATTGATCATACAGTTTGACCTGATAGATGATGATGATGTGCTTCCGTGTACTGCTCGACGATCTAGAAACAATGGTGAGCAGAGAATTGAGACCGAGTAGATTGAATTCTGGATGGGTGGAGGACAGCTTGTCAGCCTCAATCTGGCAATGAGCATAGCACGACCCGGATCACGAGTTCTCAATGCGATAGGTAGATGCTGTACTTGTGAGATCTTGGGATAATTCAGCAAGATATTGATGGTCGTATGACTGATGTATCAATTACAAAATGTCAGTTCTTTATTTTGAGATCTCTTCTAGCCAGCAGCCAAACAGAGACCCGATGGAAGTATCGTTTTGGTATTGTACTCTACCATTTAATTGGCTGCTGACCAGTTGATGACAGTACTGTAGACGCCATATGTGTTACCATGAGTCATAGCGATACGTGAGTATGTCAGACTCATAACATCATCGGGATGAGATGTTTCGACTAGTGCAAGGTTACTTAGCCTGGACATGTAAAATGATCATAAAATAGAAGACGTCTAGCTCCTCGAGATACAACAGTACTGAATCGACACTCATGAGAACAATATTTTACCAATCAATAATCTTTTTCATTGCTAGCTATTTGGGGGTATCTGTGGAATGCTGATGAAGCTTCCAATTCTGTCCGTTGAAGGACATAACTCAAGGTAAAAAACATTACAATGTTTCTACCTTATCTCAACCTTTTTACCGCCATCAACCTATTTCATTAAATCGTTGAGTCATTTCCCTTTTTGAAATTTATGTATCCCTCTACCTGCTTTTTGTTTTCCATGTCATATGCGTTGAGCATGACAAAAGATTGTCCCGAACCACCCAGGACGCCAAAACAGTGCAGAGAAAAAAAGAAGTCAAGAAACATAATCTAGTATCTGTAGATGTCTGACTTGAATGGACCCTCAACCTCCAAACCAAGATACTCGGCTTGAACAGGAGTCAACTTGGTCAACTTAGCGTTGACGTGATCCAAGTGAAGAGCAGCGACTTGCTCGTCAAGAATCTTTGGTAGAACGTAAACACCAATATCCTTCTTTCCGGTCTTTCCGAACTCAATGTACTTCTTGCCGAAAGCTTCATCCTCAGCCTTGTACAACATGATTTGAGCCAAGACTTGGTTAGAGAATGAGCAAGACATGACGAAAGATGAGTGACCAGTAGCACAACCAAGGTTGACAAGACGACCCTCAGCAAGAAGGATGATGTTTCGTCCGCTGGGCATGAGGTAACGGTCAACCTGGGGCTTGATGTTGGTGACAGACTTGGCGTTCTTCTTCAACCAAGCGACGTCAATTTCGATATCGAAGTGACCAATGTTGCAAACGATAGCATCGTTTCTCATTTGCTCGAAGTGCTTGCCAACAAGAATATCACGGCAACCAGTGGTGGTAACGAAGATCTGACCTTGTGAAGCAGCCTCCTCCATGGTGACAACTCTGAAACCAGAGACGGCAGCTTGAAGAGCGTTGATAGGATCAACTTCAGTGACAAGGACTGAAGCACCCATACTGTGAAGAGCTGTAGCACAACCCTTACCGACATCACCGTAACCGGCGACGACAGCAACCTTTCCAGCAATCATAACGTCAGTAGCACGCTTGATACCATCGATGAGAGATTCCTTGCAACCGTACAAGTTATCGAACTTGGACTTGGTAACACTGTCGTTGACGTTGATGGCAGGGATCAAAAGACCCTTACCCTTCAACATTCTGTAAAGGTGGTGAACACCAGTTGTAGTTTCTTCTGAGACACCGTAGCAGTCCTTGAGCATCTCTGGGTATTTGTTGTGAACAAGAGCGGTCAAGTCACCACCGTCATCGAGGATGAGGTTAAGTGACTTGCCAGATGGGAAGGAAACGAGTTGTTGTTCCAAGCACCACTCGTATTCTTCTTCAGTCTCACCCTTCCAGGCAAAGACAGGTACACCGCTGGCAGCAATGGCAGCTGCGGCGTGATCTTGAGTGGAGAAAATGTTGCAGCTGGACCAGGTGACTTCAGCACCGAGGGAGGTAAGGGTCTCGATGAGGACGGCAGTTTGGATGGTCATGTGTAGACAACCAGCGATACGAGCACCGGCAAGAGGTTGATCTTCAGCGTACTTGGTTCGAATAGCCATTAGACCTGGCATTTCGATTTCAGCCAACTCAATCTCCTTGCGACCAAAGGCGGCGAGGGAGATATCAGCGACCTTGAACTTCTCAGCTGGAGCTCCATTTGTGACAGCCATGGTTGCGGTATTGGTAAGTGAAAATTGAGGTTGAAAAAGAGGGAAGATAGTATGAAGAGAGGGATAGAGAGAAGAGTCGGTCAAGGAGGAGGGAACAGGAATGAAAGATATGTTCTTAACAGAAAACAGAGAAAGTTTCTACGGCGATCATTTTAGCCCCGCGATAGTACTAGTATCTCAGCAGTTGGCACCTCCTCACTGTATTTCCTGCAGGGACAATTTTGTTAGTCCGCAAGACACGGCTTTTGATGGTCCGGCTCCGACTCTTGTTTTCTACACAAAGTCCGGTTAGTGCAAGCCCTCGTCTCCGGAGAAACATTCATTCGTACAAGAGAAATCGACTTCAATGAATGTCGGATGCTGTGATACAGAGCTCTCTCAGAGTCTATCACTCGACTGGAGGTGTAATATTCCATTGCACTAGCGATCCGAATAGAGTCGAAAAGTGGTGACGCGGGATGATTGAAAATTCTCACTTCAACCTAAGTATGACCTCGACATCGTGACATACTTGATATGTAGCAGCTCAGATTCGACAAGTATTGGGACCCTCGACGAAGAGGGAGTCTCAGTCGAGTATAAGACTTCAGCAGTCCATCATGAAGTGCTCCCCAACCTCTATTATTGTCGATAAATCCGATTCGTGCCCGGATCAACAGCTCTCCCACTGAATTTGCCTGTTCATCGCTCATAGCAGCTAGTACACACATGGAAGTTGTTCGTGGCTGATCTGTACCTGCATCACTGAGATGAAACACGATGGATGATAGGTTTTATTGAGGTAAAGAAGTCCTGCATCCGGGCATTTCTTGCAGGATGGTGCATATACTACTGGATGTGGGATAGTGGAAAGATGGGAAAGTTCTGAAATCCAGTCACTCTACCTGAGTTTTATGTCAGAGGTCACTTCAATAGGTTGATGCTAGTTCTTTCTTTCAAATCACCAACACTTCACTCAGGTATGGTACTATTGCGTGATAAGGCATCATCTTGGCATCATCCAGCATCCTAACAATGGCCGGTGACCGGTTCGTGGTCTGCAATATATAACATTTCTGTTCCAATTCCTAAGTGACATTTTGATCTTGCATAATCAGGTGAACAACCAGCAGTTTCGTCAAGACCTCTCTCATCACACTTCTCGAAACCATGGCAGCTGTTGTCAGTCCGCTCTCGCCAAGATCGATACCAGCTCACATGGATGGATACGTCTCTCAGCATCTCGATCATGATTTCAAGGGAGGTCCAAATCCCAGTCGAGATCAATACTTAGAGGTCTCCTTCTACCTTGAAAGAGAGCATCAATTGAACCTAGAAACTGTCGATACACCAAATCGTCTGCTGGCATTAGCATTAACTCACCTCAAACCTCTGGACGAGAAGTACGCCACAACATCATACGATGATGCATTCAATTGGGCAGAGGTGATGGATCGTCTCAGAGAGTTGGCTGCTAGAGAGAAATTCTTGTGGAGGAAGCAAGAATTCTATGTCGTTGAGTTTCGGTCCAAATTGAAGTCCGATATTGACAGGCCACTGCTGTTCAAGCTTGACAAAGAATCTCACCGTGAAGCCACACAATCTGGAGGACTCCTGAAGTATTGGTACGGTTCACCCGACTTTGACAGAAGGAACCTCGCAACCTGTAAGTATGAAGTTTGGAAGAGGGACCCCATCTGACAGTCTCCAGGCTTGTGGCGAAGTAAGGAAGATGCAATCAAAGGTGGTAAAGGTCCGTGGCACAAGAAGGCACGAGTCGCGATTGGACAGATGTATGAAGAGATCAATGTCAAAGGTCTGCGATTGGTCATTGAGGATGACGTGAGTTCGTGGTCGTTCAGTTCTTTTGCTTGATTCATATCCGTCATTTGCTCAGATTAGCGAGGCGCCAGGGAGTACCTATCCTGCGAGAAGCTTTGTGTTACGAAGTTCGGATTACCAGGGATCGTGAGATTCATTTCCAAGAAGGCTTCCACGACGTTGTTATTGAATGAAGAGGGTGAAGGACAAAGTGGAGAACACATAGCATCGCATTCTCTTGAAGCCAAAATGACACAAAGTGGATCTTGGACATCACTATCCTTGAGAGTTGCGAAATGCTCGGAGCAGCAGAAGAGTCACGTGGAGTATCGCACATCTTCACTTCTGATATTCGATCCCTGCTGCCTATTGTCTTCACCTATATCGACTTACAACATCTTCCTCAACTTCTACACGATCTTCCTTGAAAATTCCTTCCTGCCTGCGAACATTGTCACGTCAAGATCGGAGGCTTGACAATCGCAGTTATTGACGTACACCAATTGATCGAGTCCAAGCCACCTCTTATGGAACCGTTCATCTCGATAAGTTCGTTAAGATATGCACCTGCTGTGATCTTCAGATCATAGAAGTCGTCTTGCGGTTCAACGACTTACCTCGTGGTAATGATAAGCAGCGCACACATGCGGAGCGATAGCTTCAAACTCTCTCCATCGAGGCGGAGACCTTTCGAATAACGAAACAGCGTCGCAGCAATAGAACAGAAGAGTCGAACATCAATCTCAATGATAGAAGAGGAAGCGACCAGATGCAGTGGCATGCATTGATGTGATTTGTCTTGTGGAGAAATAGTGCAAGGCAACCAGAAGTATTTCATAGTTTAGAGTTCAAAAGAAATGGCCCCCACTATTTGTTCCAAATCCAGCACCACAAGATTTGCCTGACATACTCAACCATCATATCCCATATGATGGGTATGTTCGACCAATCTTGAACCTGGTCTAAGTGTCGTAATTCCCCGGTCTCATATAACATAAAGCTTCCGGGATGTTCCCAAGTAGTCCGAGATTAGCGTCGAGGGTTGTACCTTAGTGTTACAAATCCAATTTGCATTCATTTGCGGGCTTGTAATGATGAATGATGGTCATCGATTAACTTTTTGTATGATGTTTCTTTGTTCGCTGGTGATTTGGTGCAGTGGTAGTGTTCTGTACTTTTGGCATAGTCGTCTGTTCTGTATGTCCTGGGTTCAAACCCAACACAAGGCGTCGACGCCCTTTGTTTTTGATAGTGTTTTGGTTTTTTCCTATCCACACAATGCTGTTGTGATATCTGGTTTCCGTGACTTCGTTTTCTCTGACCTGTCTGTGTCATGTAAGTGATTCTGCTCAGAACATATATGTTTTTGATATTAGCCATTGATATGGATGCGAGCTGCTCCGTCTCTATGATTGATGAACACCCGCCACTCGACATGCAGGGGAAGTCAGATACTCCTTATCTCATAAAAGCAAGCCTCAAGGATCATCTGCAGCCCAATTGCTAGTCCATCATATCAACCTCTTCAGAGCCACAGTCGAAACCTTTCATCATCTGAAATCAACCGCCGCGCACAAATTCAACACTGATGAAACCTGAAGTCGATCCAAAAGCCTCCTCCATATGGTTTACAGCAGCTTTAATCTGATGCACCGCACCGTATCGCAGCATATCGCGCGATCTTCATGATATTGTTGCGAAAACCACCGGCACGCCTCGCAGCTGCATCGCACCTCCATACAAACATGACACCCACAAGGAACGCGTCTGAGGATAAATCCAGGCTCCTCTATCCTGTACTCTCCTACGCAGACAATACCGATGCCACTATACTCAACTCGCATGTCAATTAGAATGAATGACTATGTTCACAAGGAACAAGGTCGTGACCGTATCTGCGATCTGCACATCAAAAGGAGGTCAGAAGTTGAGCCATAAAAAACAGTGCGGTACCCCCATTGATCGCTATGTTGATAGGAAGTACGCAGCGATAGCTCCATGGCAGACCTTTGGCGAGCGTATCCTGTGGCATACTCGCGCCAGGTCCGGAGTCGTCTCCTGTTCTGATCCCATCCCATCTTCACCTCAAGGATCGCCGACACGGTGCCACGTCATCCGAATATAGCACATCGCTGCTGATCTTGTTTGGAGCAAAGAAAGAATCGCGGACGCGTCTCATCGGTCTTGAGCTCAAGACGTCATCCTCGAGAAGTCCAACTGGTTCCGTCGGGGAGGTTCAGAGACCGCCACGGTTGCGCAAGAAGCTCGTCTATCAGACATACAATGGCACGAGATCGTTTCGAAAGTGTGAAAGGTGTACATTGATAGTCCATGATATTGAGTTTCTTCAATACTCAAGAGCCTGGGGAATGTGGACGTTGATCTACGGCACCTCCACTTTTCCGTTTTGGTGTTAGTTCCAATCATACCTACCAGGAGAAGGAGCAGGAGCATGAGTACGAGCGTGAGAAGGCACTTGAGTGAGCTTGTCGTTTGCGAAACAACTATAATTCAAACATCCATCTATCTGCCATCTAGTGAGCAGAGAAGTGCGACTTATGAATACTTCTGGTCTTCCTGACCAGTTGTGCGAATGATGGTCTACTTAGACATGAATGATTGTCTGTACAAGGGTGTCTAGAGGGGTACTGTCCTGTAGAGTGAGTTTGACATTTGAATACTATAATCCGTGTCTATAGGGCAATCTTCTTCTCAACATTTACGACGACCAGCCGTCAATGATGTCCTGCACAAGCTTTTCTGCATGAGCATATGTCGTACCCTGAGTATGACCTGGCGGTGTGAATGGAAAGCTAGATGAATCGATAACTCTCAAGTTGTTAACTCCAATCACACGAGCGTGGGAATCAACAACGGTAGCTGGATTACCCATTTTGCCCATTGCACCTGTTCGAATGATTAGCACAACAACTCCATAGCGTAGATGGATTGAACTTACACGAAGAAGAAGCATGATGGATGGGCGAGACATTCTTCTTGATCACTTCCAACAGATCAGCGTCGCTTGTGACATTGGCGCCTGGTGAGATCTCATCTCCAATCTTGGCTCCGATGGCGCTCCATATCTGACGAGCTCTTCGATAGGCTTGTATGGCGACTTGCTGGTCTGTTGAACTTCGAAGCCAATTTGGATCAATGATTGGGCTTACTGTATTATCGGCCGATTGAATGGTCATGTTACCGCGACTCGTCGCAGCAACCAGTAGACAACCGATAGAGCCGGCTGATCCTGATGCAGAACCTGCGGATAGTCCTCGAGACGAGCTGCTGAGAACGTACTCCAATTCTGGCCAGTCACTGGGGAACTTAGATAGCTCTGCAATAGCTGTAGCACTGAGGTTTGCACGAGAGGCTACTGGTAATTTTTCCCATCCTACGAAATCACCCCCCTCATTCGTCAAGGGGCCAGTTCCGTTGGTGAGAAGGAGTGTCTGAGCTTGGGCCATTCTGCTGGGCTCTTGCCATGCATTAAACGTAAGAACGTCCACTGCATATACAGGTCCACCGACATTTGTAGTGTCCCACATATTCTGACCTACACCCTCCAGAGCAGAGACCACTGGAATGTCGTATTTCTCCAACGTTGCTTGAGGACCAATCCCGGAAACCATCAGGAGTTGAGGTGAGTGATAAGCCCCTGCAGAGACGATAACTTCCTTCCTTGCGGTCAGTGTGAACGGGCGTACTCCGTAATTTGTGATATTTACTCCAACAGCAGTCTTATTATCAAAGATGATGTTCCTTGCCATAGAGTTGATGTATGTAGTCAAGCCTGGGTATTCGAACGCTTCAGCAAGGAAAGAGCTTTGTGCAGAACTCCTTAATCCTGTCTTCGGGTCTATTGTCATCTGGAAATATCCATATCCATTGAGTTCTCCGCTGGCAAACGCATCACTTGCATTCATTCCGATTGCCGAAAACGCAGCAGGGCATAAGAGGATAGTGGCTGTGCAAAAGGTGGGAAAGAGACGTGTAGAGGTCCATGACTGTTCTCAAAAGCCGAGAGAGTATAGTTAGCAGTAGCATTCTCGGCACGTGCCTCTTCATTAGGAGTAAAGGTCATGCTCTTCTCGAAAAAAGGTAACATGTTGTCCCAAGTGTAAGACTGGTCGCCGACTTGGTCAGCCCATGCCTGATATGATCCTTTCGTACCACTTTACCATAGTCAGCAAGCAATCAACAGTGGAAGTTCGAACATACCGATGATACAGCATCTGATTCCTGGCAGAACTTCCTCCAAGTGCTTTTCCTTGTGCATAGTGTATACTTTTCCCACTCTGAGAGGCATCAGTCTATCGTAGTCCGCTGTGTTGCGAGCTTACAATTTGAGGAGTTGTGAACAAGCCCCAATCGATCAATGGCTGCCAGTCATCAGGACCTGCCCCAACCCATTGTTCGGACCCTGAAAGGCGAGTCAGTGTTTGTATATAGAAAAGGTAGAATAAACACACAGTACGGAATCTGACTCCAATTGCCGTTGCTGAGCTCATAGAAGCTACCCGCTTCTACCAATGCCACAGTCACCGAGGAGTTTTCCGTGAGTCTTGATGCCACCACTGAACCGGCGAGGCCACCTCCAACAATGACATAATCGTAAGTTGCATTTCTGCCGGGAATACCAAAAGATGTGCCCGTAAGACGACCTTGTTGCGAGAGCTGAGGCACAATAGTTGCCGATGCTGTGCTAGCGAGTATTGAGATGTGTGTCAGTCTCATCTTGTACATGAAAATGAATAAAATGAGTCAAAGACGTAGATGGAATAGCAAGGGAATGGAAGAGCAGTCTTCATATCATGATCAGCCATCTTCATGATGACATTGAAGTCGGATATTTTGAAGGTACATCAGCATGATATTACGATGGTTTGTGCGATATTTCACGTAATAGCGAATAGCGTAGAGTATAACATATGATATACTGCGAGCTAACAGAATTATACTGGTAGATTTGACGAAGATCCGATGGTGAGTGTATGCCGACCTCGCGCTGTGGTTTTTGACAGGTCGGAGTCCAATTGCCTCGTTCCATGATCACGGATATTATCCAGCGTGGAGCTCGGATCATCCGAGTGTTTTAGTCAAACTGTTGGAATGGATTCTGATTTCGTCATGCACAGGTTCAAATAATGGCAATTAACTCTAGATGAGCTCTCCTTATAGCTGTAGCGTTCGCAAGTTTGTCATATTTGAAAGTGACCGAAATGTGCTCGCACGCTCATCTGAGCTGGGAAGTGTAGTCATTCGAGTCGAGTCAACAGATTGAAGAGTGTAACAGATGTAAATTGACATATAGAAAGTCGAGAACGGTGCGGAGATACCTGTGGTAATGCAGCAGAGATCTCAATTGCGACCACTTGATGATCCTTGTTGGCCGATCTTATGGGTAAGAATCGTAAGTGGCTTGAACAACACAGATTTAACCTTCACTTCGCCTAGTACCTATCCACATATTTTCAAAAGTATGAGTAGAGATCTTTCCCATCTCCAATTCAACAGTACCAGCCTTTGTTGACCCTTGGTGTTTCGCATTTCGGTACTCAATGCTTGATTGCTGTTGTTCTTGGCCATATGATCAAGAGTTCTGTTCGAGAGTGCCAAGGTAGCCCTGTATAGAGACCCTGGAAGCTCTGACCAAGAACGGAGTATTTCTATCTACAAATTGCCCGGAAGCTCATTGATCGTCAACCTGATCGAGTCTGAATTTTGTGCTTCACTGTCAGTGATAAGCATCAGAAGTGACTTGAGACGTGGCATATGAGCGAGACCGACTCGTTCGCCGACATGACAAGTCTCCTTGAAGGAATTCACAGACTTGGTACGAGACTGATGCTTCGTATCTTGAACTGCACACACAGGGAAGCTGACTGAACAAGCTATCGACGCAAGGATATGATGAAATCAAGGAGAACATCAGTAAATATCGCTATTCAAGCTATTCAATATCACATATCCGGATTTGGACCAACAACTTCCGACTCAGCATTTACATCTCTAATGACGAGCCACAGTATTGTCCTCATATTCTTCTCCTCCTTGTCCTTCTTCTTATCCTTTCCAGTCTCCTTCTCGAACTCCTTCTCGATCTTCTGCCTCTCCTTCTCAAGTTTCGCCATCTCTTTCTCATACTTGCTACCACTCTCCTTGCGCTCGATCTTCATTTTATCCTTCTCCAGCTTAGCCATTTCCTTCTTGTAATCCTTCATTGCTTTGTTAGCGTTCTCAAGATTCTTCTCTACTTGTTTGGCGCGGTTTTCAAGCATCTTCTCCTCTTCTTTGCGCCGTTGACGCTCACTGGCCTTCATACTGAGTTGTGAGAGTATGTTTGTTGGCTCCTCGATATCAGGCAAGGGAGTCAGGTCGAGATGTGCCGTGTAAGGTTGGAGGGCACCGAGTCTCCTCTGCTGAGCTGATATCGAGTGGACCTGTTCGATGGACTCGATTGGTTGGAGTAGAGGAGCGCGTTTATCCAGCTTTCCCTCTTCGTTAAGGATTGGGATATTTGCTATTCGAGCTACAGCTTCGAGCTTCGCAACCTCCACCTTCAGTCCACGTGGGTTGAAGATCTGCGCATTTGATTCACGTAGGAACAGCTCTGTCTGACCTTTAGACAATGCAATAGCTCCTATCTTGGACGCGGCTCCGATACTATTGCCAACTATCTGTGCCGTATGCAATGGTACAAATGACACCAACGTACCAGCAGCATCCAAAACAGCCAGAGGCGGTGCTTTGACAGTAACCCGATTCAGCTTGTCGAGAAAGGCGAGGAAGGATTCCTTTGGCATATTGTAATCCATCAATACAGGCGGGTAGCTGCGAAGGAACGGACTGCCAACATCAGGAGACGTCGCTGGTATCGCGATGATTTTGGAGAGACGAGACGGTGTCACTCTGCTTGTGTTCTCAGGTCGAGTCATGTGTTGGGAAAGTTGCCTGTCACAAGCCGAGTAGAGTAATTCTCTATCAGACTTCGATGTCTCTTGCATAGTCTGTGTAGATTGTCTAGAATCATCATAAAGCCGCTGTCTTGAAGATAGAAGCATATCTATATCCGTATATGGTGGTGGCATATCATCACGCACCACATGTCGTGAACTGTCTCGATGCATAGTTGGGCACTCGGTATTAGAATATTCAGAATACATTGTGTTCGCGTCTGTCATGTTTGCAATTAGTATTACGGTATGATGCGACGAGGAGAAGTGTTTTATATCAGTCATGGATGCCTGTTCTGCATAAGCGACCAAATAGCATAGAACTCCAGTCGTAAGCAGTGAGCACTACCGGATTACCGCATTGGGACGAATCCGCGAGGCACGTTCTGTCATTGGTGTCAGGGATCTGCGCCACACGTAAATCTGGTCAATCATTGAGGTGAGGCTGATCTCGGAGAGGGGCTGATATACATGCGGATTGGGAGATATGAATTAAGCGTTATCAAGCTTCAGGGACATGGTTGGAAGTAATTGATTAACCGTATCTGGTCAATGGTCGTATTGCTATGTTGTCTGCCATCATCTGAGTGCGTTGTCTTTGAGCGAGTCGTCTGTTCCCTCTCAGCTCAGGACGTGCAGCAGTACTTCTAGCACTCCGGTTGTTCTACTCTGATCCCACGCGGAATGATTATCTCAGAAAGATGCTCGACGAGTATGCAAGCTCTTTGGCTGTCTAAAAGACCTCATCAGACGAAAATCACCTTGCGTCAGAGGAGTTTCTGGTCTCTGTATCTCGTCAGTTAAACGCCTTAGGAATATATTGATCAATTGTTTCTTACATCAGGGACGGCTGCTAGGACATCTGCCTGCTTTCCCACTTCTTCTGTTGTGCTTTCATGAATTGCTGACGAAGATGATTGTCCATGGCCTTGTGGTTTTGAGTCCTTAAGTGGCGAGTTAACGTGTCCGTTCTCACTGTTTTGCTTCTCATCTGCGTGTGAGTCACTGTTACTGAACTTTGTAGGTTGGTAAGGAGAAAGACAGAGGACTTGCTCCATACTGTTACTCACCTCTGATGCATCACCACCCATATATTGTGTGAGAGCCCATTTTCGGGAGTTCACCTTGGTCACTGCTGTACTCGGAGTATCCGGTATCTTGCTTTTACTACTTGCAACCTTTGGGACAACAACGCTCTCCAGCTTGACGCATGATTTTCTCTCACAATCATCTTCGCTGTCATTTGATAGATCGATTGTGAAGGGATGCGCAGTGCCTTTCGACTGTCTTCCGGGATGTCTGTTGTCCTTACTCTTCAGAACGTCAAAGACTGGAGACTCGAGCTTTTGGGTGGCACAAGAGGCCTGGGTTTTCTCCTTGACCACCGGAGGAGATTCGATCTCGGTGTTGCTGACTGAGGCAGCTAGTATGTCCACACTCTCGAGCAAGGTCATCTGACTAGGCTCCGCAACTTGCGCAACCGGCTCCATTGCTGGATTCTTCGAAGAATTAGTTGCAGCTTTACCATTCTGCTTGCCCACTCTCGAGTCCGGAAAATCACGAGGCTCGTGCAAGTCAATCTCCGATAGAGCTGGTGTCTTTGCAATGACGCCATCTGAGAATATCAAGCCAGAAGCACATGTCCAGATCTTCCATCCACCATTCTTGTCACCAATCGAGGAAGCCAATATGGCCGGACGCGTCAGCATATGGAGCTTCCGTCCGAAAATTGAATCATTCTCAGATTCAACGTTCATTCCAGGATGGGCTTCTATGATCTTGTCGTTCAAGTGAGGATACAGTCCTAGCTCATCCTGTTGATGCCTCCAGATCGAGATGTGTGTCTTTTGAGACCAAAGCTGTCGCGACAGTTTGCTTGCCGTGTCGAAGATCTCTAACAAATGCTGCAGGATCTCTTCAGAGGCTCCTTCTCTGGACTTATCGAGCAAGGGCCCAATATGACTCTCGAGAATGTTCTGCGCTAGCCACTTGTGATAATCCCTATCCGCATGCCTGTTGGGCTCGTCGTCTCCTTGTTCTCGGTCAATAAGTCGTTCTGCCATTCTTACACAATGAGCCTGGAAGAGTCTGGCATCATCAACAAAATCTATAGTAATCAGCAACTCAAAAGTTTCAGCATCTCATCTGGACTCACGATGACGAATCTCCCTGGTGAAGCGCTCCAGAGCATATGCATATGTGAAATTATCCTTTCCATTTGTGGTTCTCTTAATGCTTATCAAAGGTTGAGCAAAGACGCGGTCGACCACGATATGGTTGAGTAAACTTTCCAGAAGTAAACGGGCACCATTAGGGATGTATACAATGATCTCTAATGCAGCGTTGCTCAGGAAATCACACTTGAGATGTGGGAACTTCTTCACAGCCTTGATGGTAAGTGTGATCTGCTCCTTGGACAGAATCTTGCTCATAGAACCACCGCGGGCCCAGTCGGCAGTGAAGTTGCTGCATTCACTGAAGAGACTTTGGAGCCCCTTTCGCACGACAGTATCATCTAGCAGGTCTTTGCTCTCATTCTGAGACACTTCCATATTCTGCGTCGCCAGCTTATGCTTGGGTAACTGCTCCTGCTCACACTCTAGCGTCTTTTCTTGTAAAGCTTTCTTCAGCTCCTGGATCTCCACATCCTTTTGCTTGAGTTCTTTTCTGGCCATTATTCCCTCCCTCCGCAACTTTTCCTTGGTCTTCGGCTTCTTGTTGGTCCCAGTCTTGCTGCCGGTTTTCGCTGATTTTCTCTTCTTTGTCGGAGGCTCGGAATCTGAAGATGATGTGTTGTCTACATCATTCGATATGGTATCAGTGTCAACAGTCTTCTTCGATTCACGGGTCCGCTTCTTCGTATCCATTTGCGTCTCTTCAGGCGGAGCGGCTGCTGGAGCTGCTTTGCGTCTAGGCATCTTGACTCGTGCCAATGATGTAGATTGAACTGTGATGACACCTTGTTGTTGTGAAAGATCGGTATAGGTGAATTTTTGAGGAGAAAGAAGATGTCAATCTTGGAACATATTGCAGAAATTTTGTAGTATCACTTGGGACGGCGTTGCGATGTTGGAGAGCGCCTGATAGTCATCTTACGTTCAAGTAAGGTGACACCCATTTCTGGGCCATGTGTTCGAAGGCAATTTACTTGCAGAAAAAGCGGGCAATGCTCGTTTCGTCTGGGTATACTGAAATTTGAGTGAGGTAGAGATGAAACGAGCTCCCACAATGCTCTCGAGAAATGTGACACTATGGACCCAGCCTCGCTGCAGCCTGGAGTCATCAATGAATATTAGTCTCTATAACATTCTTCCGCTTACTAACTCACTGTTCATCAGCTATTTCCTTCCCACATCTGAGTAACCATCACTGACTCTACCACATCAATCATCGCCGCCCAAAACAACATGCCGGCGGTCATTGAGGAGCTTATCTTTGGCATAGACGACGTACCAAAAGGTAAGCATGACACCTCAAGACCTCAATCCTGGATTGCAGGGGCTAAGTGTAAACCAGAACCCGACAAGCAGACGTCAAGATCATCAAAACGCCGCAAAAGTGATGACAAGAAGTCCCAAGGACTCGTGAAAGCAACAATGGAGAACTCTGACTCGGATCAAGATCCGGTCCAAGACTCTGTGAACGACGAGGATTGTGTCAGGCCTGTGGGCGGTGCGGCTAAGAGAAAACGCACGAAAGCAGACTCTTCGATCCAAGTTCCATCGAAAGAGAAACTCATTTGTGGTCTTGACTTCGGCATGACGAATTCCGGACTTGCGTTCGGCGTAGATACTAAGGCACCTGAGTCGGCAACATGCCAGAAGACCTATCCTGGCTGCAGTGAGCATCGGAGTAAAGTCCCCACTGTCATAGCTTACCAGCAGGAGAATCAAGCCCACGAAGTCTTCAGCGAGAACGACTCTTCGGAGATTGTCGAGAGTGTTTTTGGCTTCGAGGTAGAGAAAGGTATGAGAAGACATGCTTATTTCAAGACAGCGTTGGACAAAGGGACGAGTGCCACACCATTTGATGATCCGTCTCTCAGCAGCGAGGCAGCGGAATCACTACTCAAGAGATCAAGGAACAGAGTCGCACTGCAGGCAGTTAAGGACTGTCTGCTCCATCTTCGCAAGATCTTCATCAAGAATCTTAGATTGCAAGTCGGCAATGCAGATGATAATGTTATCAACAGATACATTTTGAAGACAGTTCTAACCCATCCAGCAGCGATGAGTCTTGAAGGTCGTGCAAATCTCCGTAAGGCTGCAGTCGATAGCGGCTGGTTAGCCAGTCCAGGGAGCGAGATTATCTTGCGATCAGAGGCGGAGGCGGCTGCCATCGCAGCGTTTATCACATATAGGAGCAAGTTTGGCGCGAAAGCGTTTACTGATGCATTCAAGGTATGGAGTGAAACCGACAGACCTAACCACATAAGCTAACAGCTTTTTGAAGAAGAGAATAGGAATTACTGTTGTTGACATTGGTGGCTACACGACGGACGCAACAACACTCCAAGTGCTCCAGAATGCACCGCGTCTGAAGCTGACGCAGGTCTGTGTTCCAGCTGGTACGTTCCAAACACACAACGCAAGTTCATGATTACTTACTAATGTAACCAGGCGGAAGGTGCGGTACGGTACTGTTGTACTGCAGGCTCCATGAGTATCTCGCTGAAATCTTTGGCAAATCCTTCAGATGCTTGCCTGAAGAACTGACGGGCCATGGCAGTCCACTACTTGCTGACTTCGAACTTGAGCTGAACACAAAATTCGATGGTAAGAACCTCCAAAGAAACCGGCGATTCAAGCTGAAGATGGGTCATGACTTTCAACACGAAAAGTATGACACCATCTACAAGTCTGTCATTCTCACAGGATATGAGATCAAAGATATTATGGACGGGCCGCTGCATTACATCAAGTCAATCCTCGACAACCAAATCAGTGCTGCCGCGAAACATGACCAGGGAAAAGTCGAAGTAAGTGGACGCCTGTCAAGTGTGATGGTAGAGCTAACATGTGTTAGACGGTTGTGCTTTGTGGTGGTGGAGCTACCTTCCCATACTACCGCGAACAAATCCAAACATTCTGCCAAACCCACCCTTCAGGTGAGAAGCTGTTGCTATTCACGGAGGATCCTCTTTCTTGCGTCAGTATTGGAGCAATGATCTCCGAGCTCCAGCAAAGAATTGTTGGAAAGAGAAAGGTGGAGGCATGTTATGGCGTGCAAGTCCATAGGAAGCTGGAAGATGGAGAGGCCGAAGATGCCGATACATTCACTTGTTCATATGGAGGGAAACGTAAAGGAGGCTTCGTTGACTGGCATGTGCTGAAGGTAGAACTGATGCCATCTTGAGACTTGAGCTGAGCTAACAGACATCAGGGAGACGACATAGATCTCTCGAAGCCTCACACGATCAAGAGTACACAAGGATATGTCCTCATTGATCTATATGAACTTCACAAGAACACCCAAAAATCCATCGCCATCTACACCTACAATGGCGATGAGATGCCACCACCAGACAGGATTGACGATCCCAGGGTCGTGAAAGTCGGAAGTCTCGTCATTACCCCTTTGTCCGTGAGTGATGCAATATGGAAGAAACTGATGCTTGCACGAAAGATGGCCGTCGAAAAGGCCTACATGGTCAAGTTGAGTATCCTGCAGGTCGTAAATGCACAGAGTGGCCTCCTCGAGTTTGAGGGAAGAGTCAACAAAAAGGTCATCGGAAGATTTCCTCTAACACCTGACGCAACGACTGAAGCATGATGAGGACGGAGGACGATTGGGAAAAGATGGGATTGAATGAATCTGCAGATGACTTGTTGACAGAAGTTCTTGGCTGAGATGACATCGTTCCGCGATTCTTACATAGCATCCTTCGATACTCTCACTAGCTTCCCTGGTAAATTGATGCAAGAAATGCGCATGTGGTTATGAATGATGAACGCGACGAATCGCATGATAGCACAGATAACAAATTGATCGTGCGAAGCCACAAGCTCCATTCTCTACAAACCCTCTACAAATCCCTCGAAGATTTAGCTTACATCCAACTGGCGTGTTTGTACTATGTTGACAACTCCTTCATTCTGACCCTATTACGGGCGTCCACAATAGTCAACATTATACCACAGACATCGAAACACAGACTACCGCTCGTCCTACTCGTCAATGCGGGCTGTATATTCGCGCATCTGTTCAATGACCGACCAGCCCCTGCCACCAATGGCGCTCGTATGCTCAGCGGCGGACTCCTGATTGATTTCTGCGGAGAGAGGGCATACACATCAAAGTTGAAGCTTGTCACTCTGGACCTCATCGCCCTGGCGATTATGCTGTTCATGCTCTTGGTCGCGAACGAAAAGACAAAATCGAAGGCGGACGCAGAAAAGCCGACCGAAATAGTGATAGACCCGAGAATACTGGAGGAGGGCACGCAAGGTGGGATTGAAGCAGCAGAACCAATTGATGAGAACGACACGCTTCCATCAGAAGAAACCTCAACGGGGCTCCCCAGAATGATTGAGATCAGCATCGCGCAGGGACTACGAGACATCATGGCTGATCCTGCACGATCGGAGATGGATACAGAAACACCTGATCGCAACAGAGAAACACTACGGGCACTGATTTCAGCTGTAGCAACGCGTGCAACTGGGCGCTGATAACAGTGCAATGAATAATTGTTGAAGCATTTGCTTCTCTGCTTCTATTCCCGCTTGGAAACCGCACTTTCATCTTGCTCTGCCCATTTTCCATTTCAAGACAGCGAGTGCTAAAACCTTCTTTGGGGTTATTGCTGTCAGGATGAAAGGCTTCATCAAGATCTCTAATCATGGTAGCACTACTTGCAGTGCTATTCGGCACGCAATATCAGTATCGAGTCTCGAGCAGCCTGCGGAGGTCATATATGCTGTCGGCAGACCGATTCATGCTTCACGAACATGAAAATTCTTGTGTATTCTTCTGCTAGAATCATGCCTAGTCGCTCTCGTAGCCTAGATTCTCGGGCTGTAGTCATCGTTTCTATCAACCTCACTTGACATGAGTCCAACTCAGCCTTGCGACTTGAATCTCAGCATGTGCGGAGCCTCGTCACACTCCACATCTATGCTCGTCAACTCAAGACAAGTATTACTTCGAGCTACATCGACTGCGAGCCATGAATAGAATATCGACGCGAGTACTTCGCGCAACTAGTCGAGCTTTCCCAAAAAGTTCGACAGGATCACGTACATTCACACATACTGCACCTCGACCGATCATTCCAATACCATACATTACAGAGACAAAGAATGGCGGAGCTCACCATGTCACTGATCTTTTCAGCAAGTTGCTTTCAGAGCGAATCATAATGGTCTGGGGTGAGTTCAAGATTCAGAGTCTTGCTTCTCGATGCGGATGGTGTGCTGATAATTCTTATTCAAATAGGTACGGTAGACGAGCAGATGGCAGCGAGAGTCACATCATCATTACTATTTCTCGAGAGTGACAACCCCGAAGCACCGATTTCGATGTACATCGATTCATATGGAGGAAGTGTGACAAGTGGACTAGTAAGAGATGGCTTCTGTCGAGTGTCTGCAGGTGCACTGACGAATTATCCAGGCCATACATGATACCATGGACTACATTTCCTGCGAGGTCTCGACCATATGTTTGGGTTCTGCCATGAGTATGGGAAGTCTTCTACTCGCAGCTGGAGCACCTGGGAAGCGTTTCTGCCTTCCCCACTCTTCTATTATGCTACATCAGCCTAGTGGAGGATACTCTGGTCAGACAAGTGATATCCTCATCCACGCGAAACACATTAGTCGAATCCGAGATCAACTCAACTCGATATACCTCAAGAACCTTACGAAACCCGGCCTCACCATAAAAGATATTGAGAACCTGCTTGATCGAGACAACTTCCTGGATGCGGCACAAGCAAAAGAGCTGGGTATTGTAGACGACATACTTACATCTCGAAAAGTAAAGCCTGAAATGAAAGACAATTAAGGAGAGTAGAAGGCTCAATCGAATGCGAGTCTTGAGAACTGCCTGCATCTGCTTTACCCAGTATTCAATGGAGCAAGCAAAAGATACTTTGATCTATGGTCCGAGTCATTCGTACAACGAGGAAGTACAATAATCTTACTTCATGATTTGACACTATCACTGGAGCTACACGGATAGCATGGTAACCCCAATTTCTCAACCCAAGAATCCGCTGCAAGATGTATTCCTGCGCCATTTGACTTGGAAGATCACACACAAATCAACGGCATTGGCTGTTGTAAAGCAATATCGCAAGCGGTTGAGCCGCCTTACCCTTTACGTCGAACATTCACTGAGCGGAAACCATAGCGAGCGAAAGCCCACAAGTGGCTGGAGTCATCACGAGCGAGCTCGGACAACGCAGGACATACTTTTCAGAGCTGTCCGAAGAAGTGGATCTTATAGAAAGGAGGAGCCCGTACTCAGGGTTCGATTGTCACTCAATCTAGCCACCATGGACACCAAAAACCTACCAAGAACATCTCTTGTCCTCTCCCAAGTGATGACCATCGATACCGAAGTTCCATACATGTGTCGAATCTTCCAGAGGTAACCTCATCGTCATGCTGGACTCAGGAGTCGAAGACATTAATAGTCACTGGCATGATCTTCGAATCCATAGTCGGTACCAGACTGCTCCTCCACGTGTATGCAGTGATGGCAGTGAAGCTCTCCTCGATCCCTTCGACAACAAACCGGAGCATCGGGTTTCAGTCGGTTGCAGGACAGGTGCGAGAGGCCCGTATCGATGTAACGTCCCAGACACTCTCCGATCAAGATGTCATCTTCACGAAGTCGTGTTCAGCTTAGCAACTGTATACCACCTCAAGTGGTACAGAGCAGAGACTACGTCAAGTCGGTAATGATCGTATACCATCGCAAGCTCGTAGTGCGAGGACCTCAGGCGAATACTGAATAGGCAGTGTCATATTGAGTGCGTCAATGTAGCCGTTTTCATCTCCATTGCTCACTCCAAATTGCTCGAGTGCTTGTTCAAATACTATCATCCAGGTCTGGTAGGAATAAATGGGCCAAGCGTATGAACATGATCGACTGTAATGGCCCAGTTCTTCTTGCCAGACTTTGGTGGTGTAACTAGTTGATTGCTTTTGCTCCCTGGCGATCGAAGTGTAGCACATGTATTTCTGAATCTCAATGCTCTCTGATTTGCCAATTTTCAACGCAGTGGGTTTAGATTGTATATAGACTTCTACAACCTCAAGTGTGCCTCGAACAAGCAGAAGATCGCTTCAACAGATCCTCAATCCATCAGAATTCCAAGATTCGAATTTCGTAAGTAACTCGACATTCCATAGTCTCGATCATCAACCGACCTTGGCACCGTAATCGTACCACACTGCACACCACCATCATTAGGCTTCCGGCTCCTTTCGAAACAACAGCCCAATCCACTAGTACGAATAAGCCAGAAGACGCGGATTTCGGGCTCCAGAGTATTACAACAGCTGACCCGGATCATCATCATTGCTGCTGCTGTTGTCATCGTTACAATATTTGTCGTCACCGATCTACGGTATAAAAGGACAAGATGGCCTACTCTGGTGGTGTCGAAACGATATATGAGCACGAAGGAGACAGCATGTTGCATTCGGAGAATCTATATGGGATTAGTGATGCTGAGAGGAGGCAATTGGCTATATTGGCTATTGAGGCTAAGGCAAAGGCATATTGTAAGTTACGAGAGACAAGGACTACAGCTCATACACTTTGAGTGTCCGAGACATGGACTCAAGACCATATCAAGGCCCTTGACAGACTCGCGAACACTCACAATGTTCTGGGAGAAGACTAGATATGACTTACCTCAGCTCAAACTTTGCTATGACATTGCACTCCCAGTGTATCAATCTGCATTGTTCCTAACAGATCAAACCTCCAGGCCCATACTCCCACTTCCGAGTCGGCGCCTCCCTACTCCTTTCATCAGGGAAATATCACACAGGATCAAATGTTGAAGTAGCCTCAACGCCAGTTGGAACATGTGCAGAACGATGCGCCATTGCTCCCGTGATAGCAAGTTACAAAAGACCAGCTATGCCGAGGATACGAGCTATGGCAGTCAGTACCGATATCTGGCCTCCGGCTTCTTGTTGCGGGATGTGTAGTAAGTTTCATTCTCATTCCTTGGTTTACTGTCCCCATTATCTCTGCTACATCTCATTCATCATGCTATCAAAAAGCATATCCTGAAACCAGACAACATGAGCATCCCATCATCGTGAATGTGCGAGAAACAGCTTACTGACCATTGTTGATAACAGGACAATTCATAAGGGAGTTCTGCGAGACGGATATGAAGATCTTCATGTACGGACGAAAGCAAGGCAAGACGTTTTCTAGTTCGGAAGAAGAGGCTGAAGAGGAGTATGTGGTTATGACGATCGGGGAGTTGTTACCTATGAGTTTTGGACCCAATGACATGGATAAGCGGGATACTAAGTGAGGGAGTTGGGAATCGATTGACAAGTACGATTGGGCATTGCGACTTGCTTATTTTGGACATGGTGCTTCACGTGGTTGAATGAACGGATGAATGGTCGAATTGTGTTGGGCGAAGTAAGGTACTCCTGATCAAGAAGACTGTTCTCTATTTGTCGAAGTTATTTGGTTCGTGTCGAACGATAGGATGAAACCCACGAAAGCATCTGCCAGAATCGAGACTTTGGTGTTCAGCATCTCGAGAAAATCTATGTGATATTTAACTCCCAGCGCCATCCCTTGTTTCATTTCATCTCGTACCATCAATCTCATATTCATCAATTCTAGTTCTGATACCAATGACCCAAAATCTCTGGCTAATTGAATTGCCACATCACATCTCATCACATAGTAGCACACCAGATTCGCCATCGCATATCCCCATATCAACACACCTGTCGCTCACAATCACAACTCCAACTCAAACGATCACATCATGACCTCAGCAAGCCCTTGACGATTTAAGCGATTCTCTACTCTCTGATCTCCTGTCCAGCAAAACAATCCTCATAAGTCTTCTTCCCATCATGCTTAGCCTTAACATGATCCTCAAGCGCCGGTTTTCTCGACGTCGAAAGGAAAGTCTGCATGCATACTTTACATTTGATGTTTTGTGCTGCTGCGTTCTTTTTTCCGGTAAGGTATTGTTAGTATTTAGTTGCGTTGGGTTATATTGATTATGTCATGATAGTAGAAAGAGATTGGAATGGCATGGAGACGGTGAAGAATGCGAAGGGGGCAATGGAACATGCGATATGGAACGTTCGAAGAGAAGAAATGAGTAGACGTACGGATTTCAATTGTGATTTCGCTTCGCCGCCGGCGTTTTTACCTGCGTTTCTCTCCCGTTTTTGTTGTGCTCTGGCTCCGTTACCCATTTTGGATGATTCTTCTTGGTTAAGTTCGAAGCTGTGATGATTTGATATCGAGAAGGTTGTGGAATGAGGTTTGTATTGGTGTGACGAAGTGGACAAAAAAAGTTATCTGGAAACTACGTATGTATGATGAGCGATTTAAAAAAAGAAGAGAGGTGAAGAGATTACGGCCGGGACCGAATTGGATTTGCCGCTAAGGAAGAATTGTGGCTGAGGCTTGTGAGGCTGAGGTTTTGGGTTGCCTGACTTTGATATCGGTTTGGACAGCCTTGTCTGCTTCTGACTATGTGATCAAAGAATTACAGCGATGGGTATTGTCAATATATATTCGAAGGACGGAATCAGTTTTTGAGATGTATGGTTGTCGAATCTATTTCTATGAGCAGAAACTTGGTTTCTTTTCGTGCTGACCGGTGCTGTCTAGTCTTGCTATGCTTTCTGCTACATATCTTTGAATGTAGGCCGGTCTCGTATTTGTGTTGAGTAGTCCTGAGGATTTGGCTTTCATCCATTTCCAATTGACAAGAATGGTATCGCAAGTAGGGTACGACAAGTACTGCGCCCAGATTCAAGTCGTCATGGGCTTGAAGTGGATCAAGAATTGTTGTCTCTAGCTTCCCTCATCATAGTATAACTTCAGTCCTCGTCAATCAACGGAAGTTCTTCGGTTGTCCAGGCTAACCTTCCAAACATTACAGCCCTCGTATTTCCTATTATTGATATCATATCAGACACAATGCTTTGTCAATCTTGTAAGGATAAAACCGTAGTAATGCTTGATAGTGGTGTCATCCGAGTCGCTCACAAGCTGGTAAGCATATAACTCCATATGCTGTATGTGATGCTATCCTTTCGTATGGATCGCATGATCAAGTCGTTTGTGCCTGAACCGTAGAGGATGTTCTTCTCCCTCAAAAGACATCTTCTGGATTCACAGCAAAGTCTCGACCATTCTCGCGAATGTGCTTTCGATCCTTATCTCGATCCATAGCTAATCTCATGTCGTACGCATCCTCTCCGGTTGAACCGCCACGAGTATCATCAGAGTAATAATCCTTGACAACTCGAAATACACTGTACCCAAGAGATTCATACATCTTGATGGCGGAAGTATTCGACTGTCGTACAAATAGGTCAACGAACCACGCATCTTGTTGATTGCATGCTTCCTCCAAAGCTCGGGTCAGTAGTTTCGCATAGCCAAGTCTTCGATATTGAGGAGCTATTGTCAGAGCAGTGATATGTCCATGCCACGGAAGATAGTGAGGCGAATTTCTATCTGAGTCAGCCTGAAGCTCATGACCTTGAATGGTGCCCATACTTGTAATATGCTGGGGATGACTCAACCTTGCCAATGATATAGCCTACAATTTGGCTTTTATCTTCGATACAGAAGAATAATGAAGGCCATTTCATGAGATAGTTCAAATAGAAGGAAGGATCATAATTTTCTGTGAATGGATCGAGATTACAGATATTGAGATGAAAGAGGTCCGATGGCTTGACTCTTCTTACCGTAGGCATCTTTTCTGTCTGCTGTAGGCAGTTCTCCTTGGTCCGGTAAGTGTTGTTGAGAAAAGAAGAATTTCTACTGGAATGGAGATCACAACCTCATGGATTTAATGGACACTGAGCCACATCAAATTTTAGCTGTGAATACAAGTCAGGTAGGATACGAGCATGCTACTCGTTCGAGACTGATTATCAAGCATGATGCTCGCATATCTCGTAACCAGTGGGCATATGCAGATGTAGATAAGGTTTGTATGCGTGTAGCATTGCGATCATAGAGCCTTCCTCGTAAAGTGGTGGCCGAGACTCAGCTTGCGGCGCGAGTCGCGTCTCATGTTTTGGTCGGATTCCCAAACAGTCGACCCTCTAAGCATCTTTGAGGCGCAGCCATAATAATTGATGGAACCAGACTTTACTAGTACTGCATCTTTACTATTGTCGATTTGAGATGGTTCGACATTCAATTGGGAGTTTGGATCCTTTATTCTACAAACGACCCATGCAGACGATATGACATCTCAACCAATATCACCCACCACACCCACACGTCGACCGAAATCACTACGTATCTCTAATTATGATGCCTCTAACGAGACTTACTCGAGTCCTTACACGAACGGAATGACTGATAGAACAAATCTCTCCCGAAGATCTTCGTATTCATCACAGAACTTCTATCAGCAACCTTCACCTACTACTCCCAGACCTGGATCGTCAAGATCGTTCCGACCGATGTCATTTCAACATCGACGGAAATCTTCAAGTCGATATAGCGTTGGAAGTGGTACAAGTTTCAGGCAAGAAGATGGTGGTCTAGGGAGCCTCGCAGATGAATTAGAAGATGCGCTTGATGATGAATACGACGGACAAGAAGCCAGTTTTCTAGAAGGACTAAGAGAAGGTGATGTCGAACCTACAAACATAGATCTGGAGTGTAATCTCGAAACGAATGGGGTGCATACAGCCTCCTCTGGAGATGGGATGATGGTGGAAGACGAAAATGTGGACGTTTCTGCAACAACACAATCTATGGTACAATCGTCAAGAGCCGATCGACGCAAGAGTCGGCATCAGAGAGAGGAATCGAGATATCAAGGATCTAGTCACCCACAGGATTTGGACTTGGAAGATGCGGTCTCGTCCACGTTGTCAAGGATTGTGAGAGACATTGAGTCTGTGACAAGAAAAAGTTCAAACACTGAGGACGCACTGAGTGAGGATGGCGGTGTGGTAGCACGCACCATCAATGCTCTCAGAGATCTTGGGAATCAGACGAACATAGAGACTAATCTCTCCCGTATCATTACTGCATTCACATCAATGGCGACGCATCGAACACACAAGACTCGAGACCTGTTCAGTCAAGCGCACTCTTTATTACGCTACAGTATACTGGAGTTGTCAGAAGAGACAATCGATATTCTTCTTTCTGATGTCGAGCTCCTGCTTTCGACAACCTTGCTCCCGCAACAGTACAATCCGTTGTCATCTTTGCAGATACTTGCATCACAAACACTTGACCTCGCTCAGACATTGCGATCACTGACTGATGTTATACAAGAATCCCGTATCTCATCAAACGCTGCATCCAGGAAACTCAAGAATGTCAAAGATATGGTCGAAGATATGCGAATTGAACAAGAGTTGACAGAAACCAGTATGATGCTTATCCATGCTGGTGATTGGGACAGAAGGTGTAGGGAAAGACAAGCAGCAGCAACATGTCGAGAAGTAATTCACGGGTTTGGTGAGGCATGGGGTCTCGAAATCGATGACAGACCATGGACTCACGAGCAAAAACAGGTCACGATTCCATAGACATAACTTTACGATACCCACCGAGCGATGTATCGGTATACGTTTAACGAAGATCACGAAAATAGCATAATTCTGTTCCAACCAGTCTATCCCTTCCTAATTCTCGGACATGATCCATTGTGACAGTGTTCTCGAAATCATTTATTGCGGATCCTCCCGATCAGACTCGGGAAAAATATACGTTCTCGATCCGTGACCGGAGATCAAGAGCCGTATACCACGCAGAATCCGCGAATACTGCTGTGCGACTCAGCAAATACCATCCGATCCATCACGATGGGCTCGAGAAATGTCCTCGTCGCTGATTGGGTTGAAGGTCAGGTAGGAGTGTATCACAAGGATCAATTCCGTCCCACCTGCTATACGCTGAACCAATTCAGGGTAATCATTTCCTCTCGACATGTCAAGGAGAGGGCCGACAAAGTTCTGGATTCCTGTTCCAAGCCACTACTTTCTCTGATGTCCTCGGGGTGTCGGAGATGGAATCCTCTGTACAAGATGATTGGTGACGCTGGAGTCTTTCTCCGCATCTGAACTGCGCTAATGGAATTTCGAGAAAGTCAATTCGAAACCATCACAACCACAATGCTGGAAACTCCTCAATCTTGTAAACTTCGAGAAATACGACTATCATCGCCGATCGATGTCGACTTCCACTACCAAGCTGTGAAGCTTCAGCTTATGCATACCAAGTTCTACGCGGGGAAAACCTGGGGAAAAGCGTGACCTGCGACATCTTCCTTATCGTCAAATGCGTTCTCGACCATGCTGCCATGCATACCTCGTCACCCTCCAACTTCCTCTCAATTGGACTCTTACGACGCCACGCAACGCCATCCTAATTGAAGGTTGAACAACGTACAGCCTTCTGGCTAGTGCCCTTCTCGTGTTGTAGGACAAGCAATAGACAAGCATAAAAGATTTGTGTACACACTAACTCCCATTTCGTAAGATGGCTCATTGATGCCCTCCCTTCCCCCAACTTCACAAGCTTCATAGCGTGGCTTTTTGACATGGACGATCTGGCCTCGTTTTCTTGGCTTTCGCCTAGCAAATCAGCCATTCGGATCGATCGAATCCAGCATCACCAAGCCCTTTGATCCGTTAGACACGTTGGAGATGAGTGTAAATTGCTAGATGCCGGTCTCGAAGCTAGATTGAAGCTGAGGAGGTGAAGGGAAACGTGTATATATTCCAGACAAGCTCACTCATTTCACTTCACTTCTCGTCTAAAACTCCAACCTACCACCAAACACATTTTCAAATCCACTTCATATCCTTATCCTTTCTTACCTCTTCCTATCCCGTTCTTCTCACATCGATCACCTTCTATAATACAAACCAACACCACACCACATCACACATTCAAAATGTCTACCGATAGCGATCATCTCAAAGATGACAAGGGTGCCTTTCTTGAAAAGGTGAAGACAGCCCAGAGCGTCTCGGTTCCTCCAGAGTTGTTTGAGCAGATGTTCCTTGCTCCAAAGACTGCTGTCGCTGGTCAATTGAGATTGACATTCGGTAACCCAACACCTGTGTAAGTGTATCAAATGGACAAAACAAGGGATCAAGATCACTGATTCATGACAGTGCTCTTGGTGGTTTCTTACTCTGCACAACTCCTTTGTCGATGGTACTACTTGGCTGGCACGGAGCCGGTGGACTTGGTGCTGCAAACGTCGGTTCATACTTCTACTTTGGCGGAATTCTTCTCTTGATCGGTGGTGTTGGTGAATTCATTCTCGGTATGTGATGGATCAAAAATTCACGGCAAAGTTCATGTACTAATTCATGTATTCAGGCAACTCATTCCCCATGATCGTCTTCACTACATTCGGTATGTTATCTCTTTAATTGTGTCAATTGATACAGAATCTAACTTCTGCAGGTGCTTTCTGGTTCACATTCGGCGCAACTCTTGTCCCATACTACAACGCATACGGTGTATGTCTCCCTTTCAACCACACCTATAATTCCATCACGAGAAACTAACAAACGATACAGGCATACGCAACTCAAGCCGGTAATGTCGCCTCAGGTCTCGAATCACCAACATTCTACAACACGTTCGCGTTCTTCCTAGTTGCAATGACGATGCTGGCAACAGTCTACCTAATCGCCAGTATCCGAACCAACATCGTCTTCTTCTTCATCTTCCTCATCCTCGTCCCATGCTTTGCATGCTTGACCGGAGCATTCTTCGCCCTCGGCGTCAGCGCACCTGATACAGCACTCAAGCTCCAGCACGCCGGAGCCGGTATGTTGCTCGCTCTCACGCTTCTTGGATGGTACATCTTCATCAGCTTGGTATTGCTGTCAGTCGACTTCCCAATCATGTTGCCTCTTGGTGATTTGAGCACCATTGTTCCAGGATTCACGGATCGACAGAAGGCCAAGGAGAAGGTTTAAACATCCAAAAGATGAAAAGATTGAGGTGTGATGGAAGGCGATAGTTGAGGCCTCAAGAGAAACAAAGTGTTTGATTGGAAAGAAAAGAAAATGAAAACAAATATCTTCTTGACGATACTTGAAGAGCTGAACATGTCAAGTTCGTGCTATGCATGTATGTATGTACGTACGTGCTACTCTGGATAATGTATATACCTGACCGGCAGCAAACAACAAGAACAAGAATAAAATGAAATCCTCTTCAACATTACCATTACCATCATTCATACCTCTCTAAATCAGTATGCAATCTTGTGCCATGGTGTAATGAAATCGACATACTCATACATTAATATACATTGGTACTCCGGGATATGCCTCGAATTTACTTTACTACGAAGGAGTGCAGTGAGCTAGCTAATGTCGAATACCTTTCTAGTTCTTTGCAGAATCACATGCTTTGACGGCTCGATAGGCTAACTTTACGTCCATACTGTCTGGATGTAGATGTAGTACGCTTAGATGTACACTTACATGCGTACAAGGATAGCACAGCATAGCACAGCCACATTCACGTCCTCGTCTACTACACCCATATATCCATGCATGAGTCTGTGCTGTATGTGCAGTCCCATTACCCCTCGAATCATTAACATCACCATCGCAATCCCAATCATCGCTGCTGCTGCTGCTGCTGCTGCCACAATCATAGTTGTGACTATGGACCAATCAACTTATTCCCTGCAATGTAACACTATTCATTTTTCCACATTGTGTCTTCGCCCATGACGTTGATTATAAAGGTATGGCTTGAATTTGTCGTGTTACGAGCCGGGACTTGTATGGTGTGGTGAAGCGTAAAGCAGAGCAGAGCAGTGCAGAGTAGTACGGTGAGGTCTGATCGAAGTGGTATAAATTGAAGTAGGGTGGAGCAGATCAGAGTAGGGTAGAGTAGGACTTTACATTTGAGAACAGCCGCGTCATCAGTGATATCGTGATATTGTATGAGATCATACTGGATGGAAAGGTACACGGAATATCATGACATTATTCGGTGGACAACCGTATGGTCAATGGAACAGGTAGAGGAACAGAAGGAACGTGGTAATGTTGTGATTGTCGCTTTGAAGAGAGGGGGACATGGAGGAATGAAGACAGAGAATCGATGAGCAAGAAACACAACGTAAAACCAGGATTGATTCTATATCAGAAACAGGAGGGAACATTGATGTCTGGTGGTTTGAGTGGGGATGAGAAGGGAACACTGAGAAGGAAAATGGGAGAGAAACACCAAAATCATTGATTACAAGAAGTCAAGACGAGAAGGGAAATGAAACACCACGAATCTTTATACCAAAGCAAGGAGGAAACAGTCATCTGTTTGAGGAGGAGGGAAATAGATGGAACACTGATCCATGTAGTTCATCAAATGAGAAACACAATGAGACAAAACACCATGAATTTCTATACAAAACAAAACATTTCTTCTCCAAGATCAAGCTCAAGGCCTGATGACATGATGAAAAAAAAAGATAGTGAGACACATGAAAAAGTCTCAAGATGATGAAGGCCCAAAAATTTGTCGTCACAAAGCAACAACACAGGCCTATGCCAATGTAAGAGACGAAGCAGATACAATTGACTAAGTCAAGACTCCAAGAAAAAGTCAAGAAACTCATCTGCGGTGGACCCAAGCAGCAGACTGGAAAATGCCTTGCCAATGCGACGAGTGTGATACCCGGACTTCGCAATCGACTAAGTCGAAACCTCGAAATCAACCTATCAAGACAAGGAAGAGATGAGTTCTGACAAACGTCTCCCGGGACGACAATCCACAGGATGATAAAATTGAAAGCCTATGCCAATGCGACAAACAGAACGTCTGTACAGCAATCGACTGGGGGTATTTTTGACACTCTCGACCATGTTACTGCTTTACACTGTCTTTCGACCACCAGAAGGCAGAAGAGTTGGACAGTGAAGAACTAGCATGCGGGTCAGGGACCAGAATTTCTTTTGAGGGAGATTCCTATCACACCATGCGGCAAGATGATGTGAACCGGTGACCAAAAATTGATGAAATCGGGCGCGACGCCGATTCAGAGGAAAGAGACCTGATGAGAAGAAATGGATGTTAGAAAATGTGTCGCAAAAATGGAAGAAGATGAATAGATGATGTAGAGAAGGTTGTTGTTGTGTAGTGATGTGTTGTTGTTGTTTTGATTGTTGTCGCGTAGAAAAATGGAAAAGGGAAGAAAACGTACCTCTATAGACCCACGGCCCAAACTTCCTGATCAATCGAGACGTGCAATGCGCGGAGGGAATAGGTATCGCGCGCTATCTCTCATGAATCGTGCAATGGAAGTGTAGCGGAAAGGCCACCTGCAAGATATTCTCAAAGCACCAAAGTCGAAAGGAAAAGGCCACGGGAACACAGCATGGAAGCCGAGACGCGAGACCAAAACCCACAGCACGAACACGACCAGTCAGATTTTGATATTACCGAAAGATCGCATGCGCTGGACCCCAAGGACAAATCCCACAATCCAAAGTTCCTCAGAACCATACAGAAAGAAAACAAAAGGGATAAGTATGCTCATGGACAGTGTCCAATGTCGGCCGCCAGAGGAATGAAACAAGAGGGGGAGATCTGGTTGCAGGTTGCTTTGTGGAGGGAAAGAAAAAAGGGAAGGAAAGGGAAGAGGAACTGGCGTTTATATACCTGGCAACAGGAATGTTTGCAGTGTTTGCACCTTGAGAATTTCTGCATCAGGCAGGAGGAGCGAAGGGACTGGAAGTGATGAGGTGGGAGGGCACCAGGTGTGGTGTGTTCGAGCGTGAGTGTGAGAAGAAGCATGAAGTTGTGGTGAGAAAGTGAGGCGAGGCTGTGTTGAGAAAGGGGTGGAGGGCACCCGATGATGACCACCTCCAAATTTGTAGATCGTGGAGCATGAGACCGGGATATGTAGATTAAGGGTTGTAGACATGGATTGCGATGCTGAATAGAAATGGAAAGGTTGAGTTGGTGAGTTAAGAACGTAAGTCGTACAACTCTGTATTGGTCAATCATACTTTCAGGAAAGGACGTACACACCTGTAGTCAATGTCAAGTACACCATCGACCGGAGTGTACGGGTTCAGGAAACTATAAGGACCATGACCATTCAATGAATCAATTCATACCAACACCTATCATTCTTCCATTAATTGTATCTTGTATATTCATATCCATCTCTTCGTTCAGTATGTTCAATGTAAACGTCAGCATCATGACAATCATACACATGTAGAAGCTTCGAAAGTCAAACTCCCCAAATTTCAGAACAACTCCTTTCAATCTTCACAAATTCCTTTTTCTAATGCGCCCAAACCAGCTTCATATCTACCAGGTGAATGATCACCAAACATATGACTTCCAAATCGCAATTCTCCAAAACGTCTTTCGACATCTCTTATCAACTTGAACTGTACTCGGGTGGCTGGCCGTCCAAGAGCTCGGAAGTAACTGGCCTCCGGATGTTCTTCATTTCCAAGACCGGAGGCTTCATCAGGGTCAAATCTATCAAAGACACGAGATGTTTCAATGACAAAACATTCACCTGGTGGTACAAGTTTTTCACTCGTCATCTGTTTGCGTAATGTTGTTAATGCGGTCCAGGCCCAATTGTCTTCACCAACACCATCACCAGCCATGTTCTGTGGAGGTGGTGGACCTTTTTCAGGACCAGCCCATACCATAGAAGCGATTCCATCCTTGATACGTGACACCACACGATCTTTCAAGGTGGACATTGTATTAGTTGTATCTTTTTTCAAATGCAAAGCAACACTGCGGAAATCATGCAAAGTGCCAAGTGATAAATGAGGTACGACATCATTAGCGTTGATGACTGTTGTGATCAGTCCTCGAGTTGCTAGTCGTAAGGAGGGTGAAAAGGTAGCAGGTGCTCCATAAGCATATACATGAATAGGTCGACCAACAGGTACAGCAATAATTGGTGCAGATGAGATCCCAGATGATTGAGTTAACAATTTGCGAGCTTCAGCGGTAACAAATGCGGCGTCAGCATCTTCAGACTTTGATCTTTCAGAGATCAATACACCAACGACAGCAGCAACAGCGCCTCCTAAAGAGTGGCCACATAATACCAGCCCATATTCGGGGAACTGCTCGAGAGCTGCTTGAATAGTAGCCATGACACGACTTCCGACACCTCCCAAAAGTCTTCTTGCGGAGGCGTGTATACCTTTGTGAACTTTGTAGGTTTGACCTTGCCAGAAGATATCGTCGTAGTCACATGTCATATCAGCCAGGACATCTTCGAATCCGAGAGTGCCTCGGCATGTGAGGACGACCGCTTTTGAATCATGGTCGACAGAGACAAAATGTACCAGTGGAGACATAGCAGACGAGGGTAGGTTGGTGTTTCCTGTGGCACCTTTGTGGTCAACAAAAGATGATAATAATATTGAGTCTGCTGGAAGTCCAGTATGCGTAAGGAAAGAACTATGCTCATGATGAATGTCATCTGTCGTGTTGCTTGATGATTTGACGAGAGTTGATTCAGCAGCTGCTATGCCCATGACACGTAGAAAGCTTGATCCGTAGGATGCTGAAGCAAATCTAGCAAATCTGCGGATCGTCTTTACAAGATGATGCTTAGGAAACATGCCTGGTACTTTGCCATCAGTTGCCAGAGCTACCAGCATCTTATGGTCTTCGAAAATTGAATGATGATGCGGTGTCTTCGGTGCCAATATAATAGCTTCGTCTGAGTGTTTAGTTCCCATGGAGTACAAACTAGGCACAAAAGAATGAGACCTTCGATGATGTCTCTCACCGTCTTTCGATTCCGGTCGGTCAATTCCAGAGAGAGCCAATTCCGTTTGAGATCTAGTCTTAGATATGCCAGTTGCTGATTTAGCATGCGTTCGGAACATAGTTGGAGAACTCGGTCGACTTTCATTGGAGTGAATTGAATATGTATCGGTCTGTGATACTGTAGACTCCCTTTTCTTCTCATGCATGGTGAAATACGTTGCCGAGAGATCTCTTCGCGACGATGTAAGAGTCGGACTTGTCATCGGAGTTGGGATAGTGCTCGGAGGCATAGGAAAGATCCTTTTTGGTGTAGGCTGACTAAGACCATTCTTTGATGGTGATGTGGTCAATTGCTGAACAGGTAGAGTTTCACTCCTGTTCGGTGTAGTTGGATATTGTTGTTTGACGTTCGCAAATGATTGAGTGGGACTCAATGATTTCAGAGCCCTTTTGAAGGCATCTGAAGTTCTGTCAGTCTTCGAATTCTCTCTGTCTCTTTTCTGTTTTGCAACTGGTAACCTGCTAGCTTTGGTTTCTGGTGTTGCACCGTTAAAAGTTACAGGCTTTCGACTCTTCTTTTGATTGGCAACAGGATTGGGCGTCTGAGGTAGCGGCTTGTCTTCATTGGTGTAGTCCACTGTAGCTCTTCGATTTTCGGCTATCGGCTTTCGTTTTGTCATGCTACTCATCATTATTACATCTTCCGAGTCACCTGGATCTGTGTCCACATCTTTGACACTGGTCAACTTGAGACGTTCAACAGGCTCGATATCCGCACTACTTGATCGTTTCAGCGAAGTACGGAAAACAATAGTCTGTTGAGGAACGCTGGTGTCATTTTCGAGTTGATGGTGGTTGAGACTTTCCGAGACCATTGTCAATCCTGGTGGTGGCTCAATGTACGCTGTTTCTCCCTCATGTATTTCAACAGTTATTTTCTTCATCGTCATCGTGTCGGTCGTGATCGTGGCACGAGTACCAGGTGGTAGCTGGCTCAATATTCTATTACGTATCTCCTCGTCCGACATGTTTGTCTGGTCATACGCTGATAATGAGATCGGTTGAGGGTCGATGTCAAGTCCTTTCTCGAGGAAGAAAGTATTGTCCTCATCGACACCACCATTAGTAGTCGCTCGAGTGATATTTTTTGTCGCTGTGACTAGATCTTTCCTCTTGGTGCCAACAACATCAGCACGGAAGCCTTTGTCGTCAATGACTGTATCCCATATAGTTTCTTCACCACCTGCATCTCTGAATTCTATCTCAGTTTTACGTCTGCCCCAACGTTGCAGAAGGACGAATCCGACAGTGGCAACCAGCAGATCAACGTAGTTTGCCACCTCGCCGTGACCATCCGCATCAGGCTTGTTTAACTCGTCTCTTATCAATGTAATTATTGCCGCCACTGCTCGTGATGATTCTGTAGATCCAAGGACAGCGTTGAGTGTTGAAAGTCCTTGTATAGAAAGTGCTGACAATGTGTCGATAGACGCTTGTGTAATGTAAAAGCTTGTAGATGCAACAAATGATATGGATGAAATGGCCGAATGTAATTGGGATATCTGTAGATGTCAGCTTGCATTCGATCCCAGTACACAACAAGACGTACACTCCTTTCCAGCAAACCGTCTGCTTCATTCCTTCCGTATTCGCTACTCCTCGATGCAACATCCCTCCCAGCGCTGACCAAAATATACTCGGCAAGAGATCTGCTAACTTCCAACCCTTTCAAGGTGGCTTCTCTTCCAACCGCAACGCCCCAACCACCAAGCTTTGAACTTGCCCTTACATAAAAAGAGCCCAATCCCGTCACCCCGCTCACAATTTTAGCAGCAGGTTCCCAGATGAGGGTTGGTCCTTGTGTGTTCTGATCCAGTGCGTCCAGACCAGTCTCGTCGACCAACTCTTGCATTTGTACCTCATCATCATTTGTTTCGAAATCCAACCCTCGACTGTTTCTCTTCTTTGACTTCGCCATCTTGTCCGGTTTCGGTCGTAGCATCGATTGTACGTGGTAGGAGATGTAGATACAGCAATCGGAATCAAATTCGTGACACCAGTGGTTCAATTCCAACGATCATGACTCGGTCGAATATGTGTTCATATTGAACAAGATATCTAGCATAAAAGCATGTTGCGATGAAAAATGAGGGTCCTCGGGCATTGAAAAGCAGCACGCGTACAACGGAAAGGATTACCTAGCCTTCTTTTGCGATCTGATATGTCTATGCAGGTACATCAAGTTCCTGATAATGGTGTGGTGTATTAATTGGTTGAAGTAGAATCTGATTGATCGGAACGAAGAAGAAGCATGAATGCGGTGAAGGAGACTGGTCCAAGTCGCATGACGTGGGATCGCGCTAAAAAGATTATGGGCTGTCAAGGATGATGAGGCATGTGATATCTCATCATGGTATTAAAGGAGACTTGGGCCATCTATTCATCATCAGAGTTGTGACGACATGGTAGAGATAGCAACTAAGATGGTGAGTGGTACAAGTAGAAAAATCATGTGAGAATTTTCATGAGATGAGCATGGTATTGTAGTAGATTGGGGTGACCACGCGATTACACTCTCTTGTCTGTGGCTGCAGATTGATCGACCACCTTACATTCTATCGAAGACACCTTTACCTTGGACAGATGTGTGAGGCATCCGTGTTTCTGGCTCGTATTACCATGAACACCCTTTTCTTACGTATGTTCCGTCCACGAGGTGCTGTCATGTGCCTGCTCTAAATTGCTAACCCATGTCCTGGTCAGAATCATGGACATGCTCACTTCAAAACGTGGATCATCTATGAAGTAGAGTTCCACAAAGCCTATCGAATCAGAGTATCAGCAGTAAGACGCAGGTAATCTCTTCTATCTCCCTCCCAAAGCAGGTACTCATTGAAGACTCGTTCTCATCATTCCACAAGAAGAATGTTTGCTACAATGTCTGAACTATTTTGACCTAGATGTACCGCTCTAAGGCATCAGCCGGATGCTAGTGCCGATCGCATCCGTACCCAAGCTATGAGCCTGGACAGATGACGGCGGGTTCTCCTGTTGTTTGCCGATGAGCATCAATTCGTATATTCCAGGGCCTCTTTCTTTCAGCCATTTCTCCTGGTTCTTATGCTTTTCGTTTCTTTGAGTCTCTGCGGCAGGCCGGCAAACGTTGAGAAAACTGCGGGACTCGTTGAAATTGGGATTTGGTGCGCTAAGCTCAAAGCTTGCGTTCTTGTCTGAGGTAAACGTCGCGTTGGTCTGCGCAGATGTACCAAGCAGAGCACCATAGTACTCCAGATAGTCGCTAAAGTGCGAGTTGGGAACCACGACGTTAACGCTATAAATACCGACCGCTCCGCAGGGATGGGTCGTGATCCTCTCATCATCGAAAGGAACACGTACCGTCCGGTCTGTGACATCGTGACAGAAGAAGGGAATGTCGAGACGTGTGTTTGTCAAGTACTTGTCTTCCAAAGGCGGAGAGTGAACGCCAAATTCTGGACGAGTCGTTTTCCACTTCACGTCCTTGCCATCTACACGTCTGCGGCCACCAGCTTTGGGCGCTTGAAAGGTCACTCCTATTGGATGTTTGCCCAATATCTCCAATCCTCTGGTGACATTGTTGTAGTTGTCTTCTGCTGTGATCGGATCCAAGGTAGTCAGTGCAAAGTCAATTAGACCTGGGGGCTTATCAGCCCAGGCAAGAAATTCCTTTGGTTCATCGATCCATGTAAAGAGTTCAAGATAAGTGCCGTCTTTGAAGATAATGAGTTTGTTTCGACTCGAGCCACCTACAGAGTATCAAATGCTGATGCCGATTCGTCTTAGACGTGGGAGCTTACCGGTATGAGTACCTCCTTCAATAATGTTGAAATTGTCTTTGAGCCACGCGGGCGGGTTCTCAAACTCTTGCTTCTTCAACAGCAAGACGATATGATCATGGGCTACATCGGATTTGATAGACTCACGACCTTCAGACAACCCTACCATATTGAAGATTGACGATTGTGAGAGTGACTCGTCTTTTTTGATTCTTCAATTTCTTTGCTCAGTACGGTTGAGGAAGTGGAGGGGAAGCAGTGTGTGTGGTAAATTGACGTGCTGGTTGCATATCAACCACCCAAGCATCAATTCCACGATCCAAAACGAAGTTTCGAATGATCCTGAAGAGTCATTCTTCATGGCACTATGTTCTCTCCTCTCCTACTACGCGACTACCTGTGCCATTGACAAACTTGGAGGCATGTTTTGCAATCGTCACGTCCAGTCTACGATATTGATACATTCTACACCCACCGATGCGGCCGTACCCCGGATTAAATTTGAACACCGGCAAACCACGGTCTCGTAGCGACTGAAAGTTCTTCGCTTCCGACGTCCATACTCAGCTATCATCCAAACTATCCCTGTCTGAGTAACAAACATGACCATGACATTGGCTGCGGCCGCCGAGATGAGACCCGACCGGAGCTCCTGTCACCAGTGACCAACATGCAGTATTGAAATGATTAATCGAGGGGTAAAGGTATAGTCAGCAGCTAATCTCTCCACAATCGTATTAGTCAACTTATACCCATAGACATAGTGGTAGAAGAATAAGTTTATTTATAGGGACACTGACTCCAATCTTCAATCCTCGAACTGTATGAATACGCGATGAAAGTCTGAGAATTGACTGTCTATAAATCGCTACAAATCGACTGATACATTACTCATTTGACGCCGGCATGTCGGAAAGACTAATTCCATAGCATCTTATCGTTCAATCGCGTCCGAAAGCCGCGCTCACCGAAAACAACTACGACACCACCATGTCCAATACTATATCCCCCTCCAATCACGCCCTCGTTCACCGCCGCCATGTCCTCTTCACGCCGTATCTATCATGGCCAGGAGGGTTCCTCCACATTTATCGTCTCATGTAGTAAGACGGATAGACCTTCGTAGATCCTCCCCACCTAAGCTACTGCTGCAGGACCTGGTAGCTTCCTCGACGACACAAGTTCGATATAAACATTGCCCTGTCGTCCGTCTTTTCTGCCATCACTACTACAGATCACTTACTACCTTCCACCCAAGTCATACACCAAACAACCTCCATCCTTTCACTACAGCTTCTACCCTTGCTTCAACTCCTCTACCCGTGATAAATATGTCTTCTCACAGTGCAGCATGTTGCAAGTATGTCATCTCTCTAATTCATCACCGGTCGAACCTCCCCATGATACTGACTGGCGCCACAGAGTCCCTCCGGTCATCCCAGAGGGTTACACTCCTAAAGGTGAATACATCACCATTGCCGGCATGAAGACATGTAAGCCCTTAACCAACATGATCCCGATCATCCCTCTATCAATATCCTAAACTTCTCCTACCATGTAGACGTGACCGGACCCTCCTCCGCAACAACAGCCCTAGTCTCCTTCTACGACATCTTCGGATTCGTTCCTCAAACAATCCAAGGAGCCGACATCCTGGCTTATTCCGACAGTTCCCGACCATACCAAGTCTTTATCCCAGATTTCTTCGACGGCAATCCAATGTCACCAGACAACTACCCACCAGACACAGAAGAAAAGAAGACCCTCGTAGGAAAATGGCTAGGCGAAGTCGCCGCACCACCAAAGCACTTACCCAAAGTCCAAACCGTAGTCGAAGACGCCCAAAAATACAACTCCAACATCAAAACCTGGGGCATGATCGGTTACTGCTGGGGAGGTAAAATGGCCAGCTTGATCGCCGGCAGAGAGACGGTTTTCAAGGCTGCAGTACAGACTTCGCCCGCAATGGTTGATCCCAAGGACGCCGAGAAAGTCACGATTCCAATGTGTATGCTCGCCTCGATGGACGAGAAGCCAGAGGACGTAAAGGCCTACGAAGAAGCTCTCAAGGTCACGAAGCATGTTGAGACTTTTGGTGATGTTCATCATGGTTTCATGAGCGCGAGAGGAAAGATGGATGATCACGCTAAGGCCGAGTACGAACGTGGTTACAAGATTGCCTTGACTTTCTTCCATGATAATTTGTAAGCTAGCCAAGTTACATTCCACCGAGATATTCTGGAACGATAGCAGTGGCGATGAAGAATATGCTTACGAGTGAATGAGTGAATTAAAGAAGCGAATCGCATTCGGCGAAACTATGATCAAGAGGCCTACCTTACTTACCTACTTACTTACTCCCTTCCTTGGGATGAATATGATAAGGATGATATAGAGTCATCTTTCATGACCATTCTCGTCGAGCATTAAGTCTTATAACTATTTGCGTCTACTCTGCCTTGTTTGTTGACCACGAGACATGATTCTTACAAGCATCATGGATTCAACCCTTGATTCGAATATCCGTATCAGACGGGTCAACAAATTCGATACCTGCAAGTCCTTCATCTACTCTAGATGAAAAGAACCATATCTCAATTCCTGAACCGTGACCATCATTCCACGATTCATTTAGCAGATTTATACTACTGACATTTGAAGCACTCGACTTATCTTTGCAGCTACACATACGACTCTGTTGTGCGTCAGTAGAAGCGTCAAAGGATGTTCGGAGGAACAACAGTCGTCTCAGGGGCTGGCGGGTTCTGGCTGAGATTCAGATGTAATCGACAAGAGACAGTCCAGGATATGGGTATTGACCAATGTCGAGCTATCAATTCCGTTGTCATGGATTTGGGATATGCATGATGAAGTCTATTCGAGGCGTCTGATCGATTAGTACAACACTACTGAGAGAATACGGCTATCTGATCAGAAAAATTTGGATGAAAAGATTTCCTTCCACTATAGCAGCAGTTAATTTGTTGGTCATGATAAATGTGTTTTCGATTCTATGTACTCTAAGGATTTGTAGCCTATCTCTGCATAGGCGTGCTTGCTGACTTGCATAGCTGCGACTGACTCAACAATGTGAGGGTAATGATCATGAGACCGACAGCAAAGGTCACACAGCAGCAGACTACACGAATCAGTACACTGCGTTCGTAATTCAACCCGACTCTGGGGGTGTCGATTGTAGTGTCTGCTTCTAGACTGTTGAATCGCGCCGACTTTGTACTGGTTATGAATTTGTTCAGCTCGACTTGTAAATGTAAAGAACGCCAAAGGAGGAAGCTGACAAGGTAGTATTCGAACACAGTGCCCCACACAAGCAGGCTTTGGTCCAAGGTCAAACAGATTTCCTTTGACCGAGTAATAGCAGAGAACGAGGATGCAAGACCAATTGCTATAGCATGAGAAGCCAGTATGAATATCAGAAGAATTCTCGTGCGCTTCTGTGATTCATCTTTTCGAGCTCTAGGATACTGATGTACCGTTAGTAGGCTCCGTAGATTGCTTGCTAGTCCCTGCTTACGATGATGTAGGCATGTTCAAGTGCTTCTTCCAAAAGCTTGACATTCTTGTGCTCTGTATCCCACCCGGGCTTGTATTTCTTCTCGACCACCAATCTGATTATTGCCACTGCTACAGCTGCCATCTGATGTATGGTCGAATCTTCTGAGACTGTCAATGCCGATTCTGAAGTCTCTGGTGTGGACGTCGGTTCACCAATGTCAATGGTACATTCCGATGAGACCAGAGTCTTATATATCGGTGGATTCGAGGGATTGGCGGACCAAGTTGTCTTGCTTGTCCGAGGTACTGAGAGATCAACTCCGTCATCGGACATCCTGGCTGGGGTTCTAATCATGACTGGTGAAGGAGATCGACAGATAGGCTTTGCTTGAAATTAATCCTTGCTGGATGAAAAATATTGGACTTGATTGAATGTTCTGAATGAGGGTCAAGGAAGAAAAAGCCATCTCGGGTATAGACAGGATTGCTCATCAGAGGGAAGGTGCAAATGCTCACTAGGGATCAACGAGAAGGATAGCATGAAAGGCAAGAAATCAATCCATGGCAGCTGCAATCACTGACTCGTCGAGGGGAGGGAACGCTACATGTAACAGTAGACGATATTCGCAAATCGCTCTCTGGTGAGCCCTACGACTCCTGCAGGTGAACTCGCCATGAGTGTTTTCTTAGACTGAAAGCATATCCAAGTATACCGCCGGACAGGCAGCGCATGGCCTTAGAGAATGAACCAATAAGCTGTTCTGATACAAAGTCATCACAAGTACGAACGAAGAGTAGTCCGAAGTTTGTTCGGATGAAGACTGTCATTGCGATACTCAGATACAAGTACTCGAAAGACCAGTAATTCAGCGATCAGCGAACTTGATCTTTGTATGCTCCGTACGGGTTTAGTGGTCTGGCTGCGCTGTATGAGGTAATGAATGATCATTTGTTGAATTCTGACAGGAAGCTCACAGGCAGAGTACTTGTATGCCGGAATACACAGTCATGCTGAGGTGATGCGGAAGATGAGGTGAGGATGAGATGAGGTAAGAATCAGCATTCATCATCTCAGCTCCGTCATCCCAAGAATATGCGTCACAAGATCCACACTACAACCTTCGACCATATTACATCCCAAACCGAGCAGTGTCAACAATGCCGTGATAATGCCATGGCCTAATATCTGGACGTCTGCAAGCTCTGAATCAGAGAAGCGTCATGAAGAGACAAACGCTATTCTCAGTCGCATTCAAGACGCAGCAAACAAACACGTGAAGGAACCTATCGAGAAGCTACAGCATGATTCCAATTCCTCTTCGACCGTACTACAAGCGTTTACACAGCCTCAGACCATACTAGCAACTGCAGTCCTCACCACAGCATGTCTCGGTCTATTCAAAGTTTATCGCACATACCTGCGACGTATTCCTGAAGCAACAAACATACCACAATCGTACTTTCAGAAAAGAAGTGTATTCGGGAAAGTGACGAGCGTCGGAGATGGAGACAACTTTCGTATCTACCATACACCAGGTGGATGGCTAGCAGGATGGGGTTGGCTACCATGGAGAAAGGTACCTACTGATAGGAAGGAGCTCAAGAACAAGACGGTAAGCTGAGTCTGAAGACATCGCAATATTCCGTGACTGACCCAATTAGCTACACATTCGTCTCGCTGGCGTTGATGCGCCTGAACTTGCTCATTTCGGTCGACCCTCCCAACCGCACGCCCAAGAATCTCTCGATTGGCTCACAAAGTATGTTGCAGGACGACGAGTACGAGCATATGTGCACAGGGCAGATCAGTACAGTAGGGTGGTCGCTACAGCCTACATATGGAAGGGCATAATAAGACGAGACATTGGGCTACAGATGTTAAGAGCTGGAATGGCAACAGTCTACGAAGCGAAGACCGGAGTTGAGTTTGGCAAAGGGCTGGAAGAAAAATACCGCAGTGCTGAACAAATAGCCAGGAACAAAAAGAAAGGTATGTGGGCTGGAGATGAAAAAAACTATGAAAGTCCACGACAGTACAAAAGCAAGTACAGTTCAGGCAGCTCAACAAAGGATGGTTAACCACAAGATCTTGCTTGTCGCCTTATCGAGTCTGAAATCCATATGCATCAAAAGCAGCATCGACTAGCGATGGATCAAACCCACCAAACTCAAAGAAGTCGCTATCAGGGTTCTGAAGAAAAGATCCCTCTGGAATTTGTTGAAATTGCAAAGTTCCAGACCCTGCGAGAACACATCGGGAGCCCATATCAAGCACATCATTGTTTACCGGCATATGCGCATTCGCCATAATTTCAACTGGTCGCAGGTCAGACTGGGCGCTGTCTTCGCTTCGAGGCTGCCTATCAAAGGCAGTCAAAAGTGCTGGAGCGGCGATTTCGAATGCTTCATCAACGATTGCTTGCATCGAAGTACTGAAGGGCTGCATCAAATTCTGCTCCTGTCGTTGTCTGATAAGTTCGAACATGGTCTCTGGTCCAACCGTCCTGAAGAACTCGACAAAGTTCTGAATCACTTCATCACTGCTTTCTCCAGCGTACGGAGACATCGGGAGTGGTGATTCAGGGAAAAGAATCTTAAAGATACCGAACCAATTCTGGACCGGCGTTTCTTTCTTGTTCCGCCGCTTGATTTCTTTCATCTGGTCGGTTGTCATTTTTTCGACGTATAGCTGCGGGTTTCTCTCTGCACAGTTTCGCCGTCGAATGTGCTTGTCGAGTATACTTTGTGACTCGCAAGCTTGATTGCAAACAGGACAGTAATATTCTGGCCTGCGGTGGACCCGGTATAAATGCTGCTTCAGCCTTGAAATATCTCTCAGCATATACGTTCCACATTTTCGGTACTGCGCTTCATCAACGTTTCTTTCTGAGTAACGCTCCTTGTCGTACTTCGCAAACGGACACGCAAAAAGCTTCGGTATACTGCTCTCGGACGGTTTATGTTTTTTGGGATTCTTCTCCTCGGTTTCTTTGTCGCTATCCATACTGTCCTCACTCCTGGAATGCTTTCTCCTGGTTCCGTTCGAATTGCTCGATGTTGATGGAGTCGCCAATGATACCGCAGTTTCGTTATTCGATAGTCGACTAGAGTCCGGAGGGGTTTGATGTCCGCAAGAAAAGAAAACGCAATTGCTAGGACGAAGGAATGGATTCATTGCTCTTGGTGTACCCTCCAATCGAAACCACCGTCTGGCCCATTCACTCGCGTTGACACCGCGATCACACTGCTGACTGTATTGTAGAAGCACATTTTGTGCTAGATCTTCAACCACGCCTTCTGTAAAGGTTGACAAATCATCATTGATATCATCTGCGACGCGGTGCATGTTCATAAACGACATTACACTGCTGGTCGTCATGTCAGAACCTGGAGGTCCAAACTCTGATGGCTGTGAATCGACTGCGCTCTCTGGATTTTCCTCTTCTGGCGACCTACATAAGAAGGGAATTCCATCATCTCTAGCAGAATCAGAGCAGTATCTGTCCTGATCGCTCGCCTTTGCGCAAACAGGTCGTTCAACCAATAACACCAGAGTCGATTTTGCGTGTTGTACGGATTCTCGAGTGTTTTCATCGTCTCGAGCCTTGGGCGACTGCGGACCTTTGAAGTCACATTGACCTTGACTCGGGGATATTGGAGTTGTTCTGCAAGGAAACGAACGACCAGTGTTACACACTGTATTTCTCCTTGGGTGCGACAGATTGCTCTGGCCGATACGCGCACTTTGCTTTGCTGCATTCACGGGTACGCTGAGGAACTGTTCCGCTTTACTGCGCATCGGTACTTCCAGTTGTTTGGGAGGCAGATTTTTTGCAGGAGAGAAGGAGTCCAAGAAACTCTCTCCTACACATGGTCCCGGCGCAGCGCAATTCCTGGATCGCGACCACGTTGTCCTTGATTCGTTGTCCGACACTAGTATATCGCATATACTCGAACAAACATCTACGGTTTGCTTGAAGTCAGAGCATGGCCATGCGGATGATGTTTCAATCGAAATTGTATCGAACGTCCCTGCTGTGGATTCCCTCAAAATCGGCAGTAGAAAATCGTCTGTGTCGCTGTCTGATTGGATGGTCGAAGCAGAGGTGAGAGACCAGTTTGACTTGATACTGAGATTCCGAGACAAGCCATCAAACTCACGATCGTCGTTCTTGTCCGTACTATTCGCAGGGAGTTGAATCTCACTCCAGCTCTTCGTCTTTCGCAGTGTGGAACAGATTGTATCTCTGGCATATTGACAAAAATCACGATCGACCCATCCTAGTCCAATGTGTTGGAATGCTTCCTGACCTATCTCCGTCATGATGTTTCCTCAATCGTACTGTATGCTGGATCGTCCCGTCATCAAACTTGTTGGGCGTATGGTGTAGAAGAAGGATCTCTTGGTCAAAGCAGACTCTCGACGACATTCTTCTCTCGTAAAATAGAGAACCAGTTGAATAGATATGTGATTCCCGATGTTCGTGATGATAATGAATGCAGGTAGGCTAGTATGCACCGGGGTGTGCTAGGTTCTGTAATAGGCAAGGTGGGCTGTGTAAGATCGGTACTCTAACGCACAGTTGTGCGCCGCAGCAGACTATTCTACTTGAAACAGCAGGACTCCTCCGTGAGCCGAAGTCTATACAGACTAACTGGAGATTCAATGTCGGCTATCCCGATTGCTTGAAACCCCAAACCGTTAGCTGTCCAGCTAAGCGCGACTGTGATAAGCCGCCGTCTCCGTGCTCACAAGGCAGTCCTCTACCGCCATTCTCGCTGTCGCCGAATCACAACGTCAAGGGTCTTGAATAAACGGTGAACAATATCGTCATATATCAAACATTCGGTGATTTAAAGTACAGTAGTTCATACATGTCTACGCAATATCTGTCTCGCAATTCCTTCGTGCATCGTAGCGTTCTGCATCGAATTGCACAGCTTAAAGCGCAAGGGAGCTGTCCTCGGGAGACCTTCCCAGCAGCTAAAATGTGTTACGACGACATCACACATGGAATATAGTGTGATTTCCCCTCATCTCAGACGAATAGACAAACACAATGGATTCTGCACAACTAGTGGCGCGCTTTCTACGAGCGAATCATTACGATGAGGTATGCAATGGAACTTCAAGTCAGTGGACAGACTGACCCTATCCCAAGACCCTCGAAACATTCATCAGGGAAGCTGGTTTGCCTGATGATGCTGGAAGCCTAGGTCCAGGTCAGTGGACAATAGAACAGATCTTGCAGGAAAAACGACAATTTGATACCAGTCTTAACTTTGAGAAGACTGGTGATGGTGGAGTTCAGGGATGGTCAGACAAAGCACCTATTACACCACATGAACCACGAATTGATACCACCTCGAATGTATTGTGTGTAAGAGGCAATTCCGATCAGAATGTTGTGTCCGTAACGAGCGCAGACCGGACCACAAGACGTATCTCTGGAATCGACCCTTATCCACTCGAAGATGACTCTCACATCAATGAAAGTCCCATCCTATCTTTGGAGCATCTAGATAATGAGTATATGCTGTCAACGTCGATGTCCGGTCATCTCGCCTTACACCACGCTAAAAGTAACAAATTGATCGAACGACGTCGCGATCACTCCAAGTATGCAGTTCAATCAGCTTCATATATGTCAGAAAATATCTGGATCGTTGTTACTGCTGCTTGGGATCAAAAGATTCACTTCTATGCTCCAGACATTGAGAAATATCAGACGTTGAAAGTTACTGGGCCTGCTAGTGCCAGTATCCTCGGAGCGCCCTTTCATGTTCAGAATTTACCGTCCAATCCGGAATCGATAGTCCTAGTACGAAATCCAGATAACCTCGACTTGTATTTGATCGCTTCGAGGAGAGATTCTACACATCTGTACTACTACAAGATAGAACCGACCGAGTCAGGAGCGTCCAAGTATATCGTCAGCGATGCAGGTAGACAGAATCTTGCTCCGCATTCCAATGCATGGGTAGCATTCACGCCTTGTAGTCTTGTCAAATGCCCTACTGATCCTACATTGTTGGCTGTTGCGACCTCACACATTCCACATATGAAACTCATCCTTGTACGTCTCCTGTTTCCTGGAAGTTCTATTGGTCAATTTTCGACTGCCGACTTGCAGACTCAAGCTTCAGTTGCTCGGGCTGAGCTAGCCCTTCAGGATAAAGAAGATGCTGCAATCAAATTACACGTTACCACTATGGCTCCTCAGACGCCTTACTCGACTCCTCAGGTAGTGTGGCGGCCAGATGGTACTGGCTTGTTTGTCAATGGTGATGATGGAGTCATTCGAGGTGTCGAAACTACAACGGGCAAAGTCATTAGTTTACTCAAGGGTCACGAGTTGGGATCAAAGGTCAGGACTTTGTGGGCTGGACGACTGAAAACAGGTCCAGATTCTGGTCTCGAAGAGGTACTCGTCAGTGGTGGTTTCGACAAGAAAGTTCTGCTTTGGCGTCACTGACCGCGTTGAAGGTTCGTATTTCTGGGGTGCATCAGGGATAGATGTTCGACATATGCAGAGCTAATGAGGGTGAGTACACATTGGTGATTCTGTTGCTCAACCTCATTATGTTCTCTGATAATTCAGCTCAATTTCAGAAGTGCCCTCCTTGGCATCAGAATTCTCGATACCGGGAATAGTCGTCTTCGCCTTCACCTCACTGTCACCATCCTCTGACGACTCGACAAAGTTGCCTCAAGTTTCGACCCAACCACCTCGTCGATGCCTTCAGTGACAATGATCTACACTTTGCACCACTCTTACTGGTCAGTGGAAAACTCCTCAACGAGCAAACATACCAAACACCGCCTTGCCAGCCTCCTTTTTACCAAATAGTGAAGTGAATGGGCAGTACAATAGGACAATAGCAATGTATTGGCAACAGGTAGGCCGGCGCACAATCGAATTCCCAACCATAAAATAAACCCTTCCCTTCGCCCTTGATTCCCTCTTCTCAACACCAACTCTTAATACATTTCCTATCCCACGCTCTTCAATTCTTCAATTTGAACAATATCGCAACTCGCAGGACGAGTCATTAATTGAACAATCTCATTTCTACTTCTTTTCTGTCTATTCATCCCCCATTTATCATCAGAATGTCGCAAGCCGTCTTCTGTGACTTCCTCACAATGTCCCCAGAACCTGCTGGTCAGGTTGCTGAACATTCCTTCACTGGTGGCAAGTCCATCAGTACCCTTGCTGACAATGGTATATTCTTGTACGACGATGATGACTTCGAGGATGATGACGAGCATCCAGTCACCGGAGGCAAGTCGTTGTCTTACTACGCCAATGGAGGTCACACCATCGCTGGAAAGTCTCTTCCAACTGCAGCAGTCCCTTCAATGACTCGCTACGGTGAGAGTGACTTCGAGCTTTCTGACTCTGAGATTGTCACTTATCTTGCTGAGCGTCCAGAGAGACTTGGCGCCGTTCTTGACGAGGAGCCAGCAATTCTCGAGAATTTCCTTGCAGCAGAACCAATTGCGTTGAGCAATTATTTACAATCTAATCCTTCCGTCTTGCGCAAATTCTTTGAAGCCAAGCCTGAATGTTTGTGGGCATATTTTGCGTCTTGTCCAGAGAAGTTGAATCAATTCTGCAGTGCGCACCCAAAGTTCATGTCGAAGTGGCTTGTCAGTCGTCAGGCTACAGTACAAAAGTATCTCAACGACAACCCAGCGCTCTTTTGGAATCACATTCAAGCTCATCCTTCCTTCCAGTGTGGTGGCAGAACTGCTCTCGAAAACTCATTCACTGCTGGCCTCAGATTTGACATTCCTGAGAATCAACACCATCTCATTCGTCATCCAGTCTTGTGGTCGCTACCAAAGAATGACACCAACGGCGCCAAAGCTCTACGAAAAATCGACAATGCAGGTTTGACCACAATCGCTGTCCAAGGTTGTGCTCCAGGCCAAGACTTTGAGGATACAGATGAATTTGATGATGTGGAACACTTGGAGCAACTTGCAGCCGAAGACGAGGCTGAGTACGATTATGATGATCAAGTCACTGTTGCTGGGGACTTCAGTGGTGACAACCACAACAACGCGTCCAACCTAACATCATCACAATCTATCACTGAACAGAACCTTGCCGACACTGTTCTTCCATCAATTGAACAAGAAGACAACATGTTCGCTACCTACCCAAGTGATTCTGAGGCTTCAGACGTCGACAACGACATGTGTGCGACTTCTCAAGACAGCGCAGCCGAGTCCAGCGACGAAGATGAAGAGTACGTTGAGAGTGACGACTCAGAGAACGAATCCGAACAAGATGTTATCCTTCCTGGAAGACGTCAAGTCACTGGCACCAAGCGTCTTCCAAAGACTCCCTCAAACAAGAAAGCTGCACACAAGGGCTTCGGTGGAAAGTCTGTACCAGGTTACAACTCCGCAGGCGACTCAGCCGCTGAAGAAGAACAATACGAAGAGGAGGACAGTGAAGTTGAGTCTTCTGATGAAGAGTCTGACAACAACAACAGCGACAACGATGTGACACCAGCTCGTGCCATGGTCCCCTACCCTGCTCCACAAAACCTCCTCAATGCATCTCGTCAACAGGTTCCAGGCAAGAAATGGCGCCTTTTCGAAGAAGACATTGTCATTGGTCACATGCTCGACATCCGCGATGAAGGTATCATCCTTAGTGAGGAGCGCTTTCGCGAAACCTGTCGTCGTCTTGAAGAACTCAACAACATTGTCCGTTCCTGGGGCGCAGTCAAGAACTTTTGGAACCGTACTGGTCGTGCTCGCTCTGGCTTCGATGAGCGCAAGAATAAGAGTGCTCCACTAGCCACCAGTCAACAAGGCAAGCACCTCAAGAAGAACAAGAACAAGTCTTCCAACAAGTCTTCAGCCACCTCATCGCGTCACCAATCCACCGTACCATCTGCATCAAAGACCTTGTCCAAGTCAGCTTTCTCCAAGACTCGTGCCACCCCTGACAAGAAACGTTCCAAGAAGACTGGTCTACCATCTCCATCCGCTACACCAAAGTCCGTCTCCAAGAGTTCTGTCACATCATCTGCCTCAGTTGAACCTACATTTTCTCTTGAAGATGTCCAAAAGATGCAAGCCGACTTCCAGGCCAAGATGCAAGCAGAGTTTCAAGCTAGTATGCGCAATGAGATGCAAGAAATGATGAAAGGTCTTGCCCAGGCTGCCGCTCAGACCGTACAACCTGCTAGTACCAAGTCTACCGATGTCTCAACCTCCAGCAAGAAGCGATCTCGTGATGACAAAGATGATCTCGAAGATGGTCAAATCACCGACAAGCCCAGCCCAAAGAAACCTTGTCTTACAGCTAAGCCAGTCGAAGCTCCTTCTCGTTACCGCATTCCAGAACGTCGTGAAGATCGTGAGCGTCGTCCAAGAACTGCCATGCAGAAGATGTTTTCTTCACGTCGCGATTCAACCCCTCCTGTCAGTCGTCGCTCAGACGCCGACTACTATGATCACGATGAGCCAGCACGCAGATCTCAAGGTTCTTACTATCACCGAGATGATTATCGCGATTACGACCGTCAATCCGACTACTATCGTCGTGATGACTCTCGCCGCTATGATGATCGCAGACGTTCTGATCTCAGATACTGAGTGCAGTGAGACTCAATCTTGTACGGTCCGACGAGTTCCACGAAAGTACCAATAGATCAACATGATGAGTGAGGACGAGTTACGAAAATGATGTCTACTTATGAGGAGTCTTACATACGGATAACAGACTCCATTGCAACACAACTAATGTCTTCTGCTGGTTCAGAATTCACAGATGAACATGTGTACAGTCACGTATTGAAGACTCATGATACGAAAGTAGAAGGAAAACAGTGGAAAATCACAAAAAACAGTTTGAAAAGAGTTGAATCAAGAAAGTCTAGGAATCAAGTATACTTAGCACTAGGAAATAGTTTCAATGAATCATATCAAGTGGTCTTCTCGTTCTTTGTATACAATGCTGTAGAGTGTTTCAATTTCGTTCTTGGTGTTGATAACTTCTGATTTGGTAGGAACTTGTTTCGAGTCGTCTGGTTCCACCACCCTGAAAACGTAAGAGGCTGAGATGATCATGACCTTTCTCCAACCACCCAAAACCAGTGTAGAGACATGTCTACATTCATACACAATTAGTTTTGCTTCACTATTCATATTCCTCTGATAGATGTTCCTGGGAGCGGCTCAAATTGAAATCAATTTCGAATGATTTGAATTCCAGTTTCACCTTCAAACCTTTCAATCACTTTCACCTTTCGAGGCTGAATCTTCTCCGCATCTTGAAGTACAATATCTCGACCAGCGCGTTCAGTCAGCGCATGCACCAGATCCAATCCACCACACACCCTCTTACATCTTTCAAGTAGCGGTATATCTACTTCACCAGAGATCGATACACAATGGCGTTAGCAATGCAGTCAAATGCGACTGCACAGGACGATATCATGGATATTGATATTGATATGGATATAGACGACGTCGGTCCGGCTATGGAAGATGATATGCTCGAAGTATGGTCTATAACGAAATCACTTTGACTCGATCCTTACTCGTTATCAGGAAGGAGAAGAACCATCATTTCAACCCTCACATCAAAACCCAGCGGGTATCATTCCTGCAATATACACCGAAGATCCAGCGCAAGAACCACAATGGCAGAAGGTATACATTCACGGAGTGGACGACATGCATACGAGTGACATATTGGCTTTTTCTAAAGATCATTTTCCAGAGGCAGATCCTCACATACAATGGATCGATGATAGTTCAGCCAATATCGTCTTCGAGAACAGTCAGACGGCTCGAGCAGCCCTTCTTGCATTCGTTCAGAATCCTACAATGACCGAAAGTATTACGAACGCCCCATTCGAAGATAGAACGGCCAAGCAGCTGGCGTCACGACCGTCGTCAATCCTCGTGGTTAGAATTGCGCAAGTTGGAGATAGGAAAAAGAAGAATGCAAGAGATGCCAGCAGATACTACCTCCTTCACCCGGATGAAGATCCAGCAGAAAAGATGCGGCGCGATAAATCTGGACGTGGTGAGAATGGAGATTACAAAAGACGTATGTTCGACGAGCGCGAGCACCGAAGAAGAAGGGATCATGATCATAATCCAGAGACGGAAGACTTTTCAGCTGCAATGTATGATGATGCGCCATCTACAACCACGACTGCGGACAACTCCAGAGGTCGAGATTTGTTCTCCAGAATAACCAAGAGCAGGAGACGTAGCGCCTCACCAGACGCAGATGCTATGTCTGACGTTTCAGGTGAGGATGATGGAAGAAGACGAAGAAGAAATGGTTATCGTGACCGCTCAAATCCACCTCCATATGCTCGTCGTGATCCTCATCCACATCCACGCTCAAATGTAGGCAAAGAACTCTTCTCAGATCCAACCAAAAAGTCAACAGGAACCCTACACTCAGATCGCATGGACTCCGCACCATTAGCATCTACATCCTCCAATCCGATAGTCCTCACAACAGAACAACGACAGACCAACTCCGCCGCCGCCCGCCGTCTGAAAGCCGACCTGCTAGCTTCAGTTTCAGCTCAAAAACCCACGCCTCAAACCTCACCTCGTAACGGCGGCCACCGACGTTCTCACGCCATGGACGCCAAAAATGACGAAGACCTCGCCGAGCGATTCGGTCGTAAATCGATCTCAATGGACAGTACGAAGTCTCTCAATGCCAAAACAGCAAATTCAGGAGTCGAACTCTTCCCCGTCGGCAATAGCAATAGTAACGGCAACGCCGGGTCAGGCTTAAACATAAGGGGTTCAAGTCTGAATGATCACAACAACGTCAACAATGGACTGAGCATCAAAGGAAGTGGCGGATTCAGTATTCGTGGTCGAGCCGGCGCAGAGCAAGTTAAGGAATTATTTCCTGATCAATATTCGAGGAGTGGGACTGGTACTGGTGTGGGAGCGGGAGGTAAAGGAACGAATAAAGGGAAGGAACTTTTCGATGAACCTGTTAGGAGAAAGGGACCTAGACAGAGAGCTGGAGATTTATTCGATTGATCTGATTTGATCTGGCTAAACTCGACCCGAATTGGTTGAATGGCTGACTCTAATTGGATTCGATTGTGTCGTACTAGTACTCGACGAAATGAAAGGCGAGCCCCCGAGATACATCATGTCTTGTCGCGCCGGCAGAGAGTTACTTCTCTACAATTGAACTCAATCCATGGATAGGGAGCAGTAATAGAGACAGAGACACAGGAAAAAAAGCACCAGAATCAGGAGAGAAGTTCTGGCATCATTTGATTGATTGACGAATGAAAGGGGATTAAATACTCCTTCCTATAACAAGATAATAAATATGAGCGTGAGGTCCAGTAGAGCCAGGAATGGGAAATAATGTATGGCAATAGTCCATCATATACAATCTCAATAAATTTATCTATCTGTCTGTATTATCATTCCTGGGGTCATTGTCTTATTCATAATCACCATATTGATGAGCATCTTCGCTCAGGTACCAAAACCAGCTATGAAAGCTGAACCGGCGTACTTCGCGTGATACTGTACGATGGATACAGGATTGGAATAAGTGGTTTACATATTCCTACCTGACTATCTTGAGTAGTCTAGTCTAGTCAGTCTAGTCCTATGTGCATACTACACGAATATTTCCATATTCAATTCTGTGTGTCTTGCGCGGCTTCAACTATATCGTAATATCCAACATCGGCCATATAAGCTATAATGATGAAAGCTATAGATATTCGAACGAGTTTGACTCTGCTCGTCTCTGCTCTACACTTCCGTCTGATCGGATTGAGGACGAAATCAAATTTGTAGGTGAGGATTATCGAGCTCCTAACATTCTCAATGCTCCCTCTAATTCCCTTACTGCCGTTGGTACGTCTTCGAAATTCAGGGCTGATATTGCCCATCGGGCATGCTTTTGGGCTTTCATTATCGCTTCTTCGTCTGTAGTGTAGTTTATTGTTTGAGTATTTGGAGGCAGTAAATTCGTGCTTGTGTTGGGATATGGCTGGACAGCTGCGAAAGAGGGAGCGGGAGGTTGGATGAATTGTTGTGGTTGTGGCGGTGGTTGCTGTTGGCGAAGTTGGGGCGGTGGTGCTTGAGGGGGAGGTTGTCGTACACTTGGATTTGGGGCTAGATTGGGAGGGATATGTGGTTGTGTTCCTGGTGGTGCGGGAGGAATGAAGTGACCCTCTGGGTTTGGATTTGAATCTAAAGGTGGTCCGAAAGTTGTGGGTGGTTCGGGAAGTGATGGTACAATTGAATCTGTGGGACCAGATGGTGTGACTGGGAAGTAGTTTCCTCCTATTGATGGTTTGCGCTCTGATGGAGGATCCATTGGCGAAACATCAGTCTGAGTATTGTTTGTGTAGAATGAAGCGGCATCTTGTGTTATGGGAGATACAGCTTCATTCGCAGATCGAGGGAGTGAGGGTGCTCTAGATGGGTGTAGTGATTCATCGTTCGAGGACTGTTTTGCTAATCTGCTTTGAAGAGCGTGCGCTTCGTCTGGAACTTCAGCTATTGATGGTTGTCTTTGTTGTCTGACTGCAGATGGATCTCGTGATGGATGTAGCGATTGATCCAAACTAGAAGTTCTTGCAAGACTTGCTTGTAATCTATCTGCCTCATCTGGAGCTTCTATCACTGAAGGTTGTCGAGACTTTGTTCCACCTCCCATCAGTGCCTGTACCTCTGCATCATTTGGATCTAAGGGAGGTAGATTCTCTTCCGGATCAACTTCTGGTTTGGGATTCGATAGATTTGGATCTTCTCCAGCTTTTATAGCCTTAACAATCCTCAAAGCATGAAATTTTGCATATTTGGCTTTTGCGGCGATTTCTGCGTCTAGAGGGCCCCATACTGTAAGTGTATCGAGGAAAGTTGCAGCTGCTTGAAAGGTATCTGCTGTTTGTCTTGAAGCCTTGTTCGCTTTGATCGCATTGTCGGCCCGATCGAATGTTTCTAGTGCAAACTGTTCGACATATGCTTTACCCGCGACATCGTCTGTGATGGCATCGTTGCTCGCATTTTCGCTCTTGGTCTGAAATGGTCAGCTCCTATGAAATGCTAAGCTTGCCGTACAACATACTGCCTCTAGCCTGTCCATGAGATTTGTAGTATATTTGAGAGACTCATCGTCGGCATTGTGTAAACCTTTGGCGAGAATCTGATTTACGATCCAGTAGTTACCTGCTTCCATTAGCACAGGTCTCAGCCTGAGATGAATATCATACACCAATACGATACTACTGGCTTCGCTTTCTCAAGTTGTGCTGCGCGGTGGGCGAAACGAGTGATATCCGCAGACTTTAATGATGTAGGGACGTTCGCTGTCATGATGAACGCAATTGGCTCTTCCAATCGTTGGTGTCGAGAATGTCTATCAGAGGTAAGTATTCTCAAATGTGTCGCCTGTTTTGATACGTGAGAGGGTGTGGAGATAATCTTCGCGAGAAATGACATAGGAAGACCACCAAACTCCAACCCACGAGGTTCAAGCTTCAAACTCCACCATCACCTCCGGAACTTTTTTCTCAGCAATCATCTTATCGCCAGTTGCTCTCCCATCATTGCGGTATTCTTCATCAACGCATAATTGAAGGCTCACAAGGAGTGAAGTTGAGACCTTGTTGATGCCCGTGGCCTCGCCGTCGAGATGATCAATCATACTGCTCTTGACCAGACAATGCGTTATCGGTCACCTCAAGATTCTTCTATTCAGATGATACATTGCTACTTCAGACATTGTTTATCCACGAATTGACAGACGTATCAATTGGGCACGCGAAATCATACGTTATGCCTATTATGGTCTGACCAATTGTGCATTATTGCCTATCATATCTAAGCGTCACCATTTTGCGGGGGATTCAAGGAATCGTGGCACGTGGGGTCTTAGATATGATAGACAATATATATCCTTCTTGATATCACACGATCAATGTCAGGGCCTCTACTTCCCGGTGATACCTTATTCATCAAGATTTCGACTGTCAAAGGCAAATATCACTCAGTATGGCGATGAATAGAGCCTTGTGGAATCGCGGAGTTACGTATTCGGCTCCATTTGTACACGATACTAGACAAGTCGCGTCGAGAACGTTTAGTAGTTGTGCAGTGCGTCAACTCAACCCACTGCTCAATCTATCAGCCTTTTCGGGTTCCAAAGAAGCCCAATACTTATCCAAGGAACGAAGAATACCCCGTACTGAGTTCGCGCCACACTTGGAATTGATTCGTTCAAGTGAAGTCGATCCATTCGCCCCTACAGCCGGAGCCTCACCTACCGTTATTGCAGCACTGAGACGAGCGCAGACTGGCGAGAGTGATAAGGACACTGCATACACATTAGCTATATCCAATCTGATCAAACAGTTGGAAGTGTCGAAACAAGAACTCAGAGAGGCCAAGCAGTCCTTGGGTAGGCTGCAGCAGAAATACGAGAAGAATGGGCAAGAAGGCCTGGTGTTAGTATTGCTCACTGCTGGCATAATCGTGTGGGTCACATACAACAACGACGTTATTGGTGAAGTCAAAGACTTCTTTAAGAGGAACAACGTGACAGTCAAATTCTTGCATGTTGAACACCAACCCAATACTGCACCCACCGGATCTGTTAAGTCTTCAGAGCCCCGTCTTCTGGAACTGCAAAAACCTGAGCCTTCTCGCTTGAACAATTCGAAATTACCAGAGACTACCAGAACCAAACTTCCAATAACGAAATCGCAGACCTTTGAACTTGAACAGCCAGCCAGTTCTGACATATCTTTTCTATCAAGACTCTTCTGGGCTCCTTCAAGCCGTACTTAGGTAGGGCCGGCTGATAGTTATAGATTCACGTCACGAATCTGATCGTAGAGAATGTCGAATATCCGAACTGTGCTTCAGTATAGCCGTGCTCTAAATACAGCAAAATGGTGTCCTCTATGTCGCATTTCCTTCTGCTTCCCGCGGAGATCCGACTCCGTATCTACGCATACTATCTCTACAACATCGAACTACATGCCGACAACAATATACCTACACTGCACAGTGATGATCAGCCGCTTGTCACACTTGAATCTACGGAGGATGCTGACAGCAACGACCGGTCAGATTATGTACCACCACCTCAGAGACCATATTATTACATCTGTCGACTACCTGAAATCCTATATGTCAACAAACTTATACACTATGAAGTCATCAGCCTACGATGGCAGTCCTTAGTCAGATACAACTTCCTGTCAACGATAGCGATGCTGGACATTCTGACAGCCATGTCCCTTGAGCAACGACAATTAGTTCGCAGGGTACGCGTCGTGGGCACATACATAACCCTAGACTTCCAAGTGTTCCAAATGCCTTGTTGTCTAGTCCTGTTGAAAGGGCTAGAACTAGATCTACTTGAGGTTGTGGATCCTTATCCTGGTGACCTGGGAGATCAGACTGATTATCTCGCCATGTTTACCGTCCGATGGCTTTTATTAATCAATGGCTGGAAGGAAGCTCACATTATTGTTGGAGACTATCTGTTGCGAGAAGCACATATCAGGGACTTAACACATTTAGTCGACTCGCTAAGATCAGACCGCAACGAGGTTGGTCTTCATATTGAGTTTCCAACATCACCCATCGACTGTGACTCATCCTTACGGTTCTTGCTCTCGTCTGAATTTGTACGAAACCAACAAGCGTGGAATCAACCTTCGCTCAATGTTATCATTAGGAGGGGTGATGGAGCAGATTACACACAGACAGGCGATGAGTTTTGGGGCCGGCCATTTCTGAGACGAACAGAAAACGTCCATAGCTGGGCCGAGGTGAGAAGGTCAAATGATTTGCTCAAGGCCGGTGAAAGACTGGCAGATCTTTGAATACTGCAGAGGGAGGAAACTTTCACAATTTTCGCGATCGAGAAGGCGGGCGCATTCATTTTTCTACTGTGCTTACTAGATGTTTTCCCAAGCGAGTCTTTATCTTCTACTTACACTTCACTTTTATTTCTGGATTCTATGAGCTTTTCTCAGCCTCGTTACCATTAGCCATATATTGAATCAAATGAAAGAGTACAATCCGTCTCACTAGCATTTGATGTTGACCTGTTCTTGTAATAGACAGTAGCACACTTGAACATTGCCTCGACCACATGCGAAATACGTCATTCTTGGAGTTTTAGTTTCGAACATTTTTGAGCGAGATCAACAGTAGCAACATCACACTAGACAGATGGTGAAGACATCGAGCATCTTGTATTAAATATATAATTTTCACTAGAAGTCTTATTCCTCAAGTGTCATACACAAGCAAAACCGTACAGAATCTAAACAGCTTCATATATTGCAAGTGTAACGTCCAAAAATCATGGCAGACACTAAACCCATAGGCGAAGCGCCTCGCGATGTACGTATACTCACCATTCTCACAATACCGTGACATACCAACAAATACCTCCCTCCCCCCTTTCCCCCTCCTCTCGATCATATCCCAACCCTCTGCATCTCTCCTCACCTACTCACTCACGTCCTTCTCTCAACGCCAGCTCTCAGAAATAGCAACCCAACAATCAACTCTAATCCTCCCAACCTTCACCTCAAACACAGCCTACACACTCGGAACCACACTCCGCACGCGTCTCCAAACCCTCTACCCAAATACACCAGCCCTAATCTCAATCTCCCTCTCGAATTCCGACCAAGTAATATTCCAAGCAACGTCCGGACCCGGCATAACGCCCGACAACGAGATCTGGGTCCGTCGCAAGAGAAATACAGTCAAGAGATTCGGTATTAGCAGTTGGGCTGTAGGACGCAAGTATGATGGGGACGAGATGCTGTTTCAGAGGAAGTTGATGTTGGGCGATAGGGCGGGGGATTATGCTATACATGGGGGTGGTGTGCCGGTTTATGTTAGGGGTGTTGAGGGGATGGTTGCGGTTGTGGTTGTTAGTGGGTTGAAGCAGGATATGGATCATATGATTGTTGTGGAGGGGTTGTTGGGTTTATTACAGGAGAAGGAGGAGGGGGTTGCAGGAACGTCGTCGTGAGAAGGGAGGTGGTGGAGGGAAGACTAAATGGTGGTTGGATGTGATGGCACACATACACCTACTAGCTGCACTTCTGCACTTACTTGAGAGCATGGACTGAAGAGGCAGTACGAAGGTACGGCTCGGGTCATAAGTTATGCATACACGACTAGTCTTATGGCAGAACGTTCGTTCTCTTTGCCGTCTTTACGAATGCATAGACATATCTGGCACCATAGATTCACAGTCGCCCTACTCATCCCTCAGAAGTATACGACTGGAGTAATGAAGTCCAGAAATAGATTTATTCCAAGCACAAACGCTAAAATATGCAAATAAACATAAGTCATCTCATTCCACGAGAAGAGACATCTTAGCAACCACCGTCTCCGTTCTTCGTAGTGTGATTTTGTCTCCGAGTTAAATCTTCTATAATGATGAGTCTCAGAATCATCGATTCCATTCCAATTCGTTTGCTCTCCACGTCATATATCCAACTCACAACTTAGCCTTAACCTTCTTCCCTTCCTCCCAAGCCCTCTTGAAAGCCTCCACACCCGCCATCGCAACCTCCGTATCCTGCGCCGGAGTCCCCGTACTACATCCTACGGCACCTATAACCTCGCCATCAACCACAATAGGTATACCTCCAGCCACATACATGAATCGACCACCATTACTAGCATTCAATCCGAAAGCGACTCCTCCGGGCCAGACGTTCTCCTTGTACACGGACGTCGGTGCCTTGTGACCTGCGGCTGTGAAGGCCTTGTTGATCGCGATGTCGATTGAGGTCAGTTTTGCGGAGGGGAGACGCTCGAAGTGAAGGAGGTGTAGTGTTTGGTCGACTATGGCTATGTTCATTGGGACTTTTATTTCGGCGGATTTGGCGGCGCAGGCGGAGGAGATTAGTTTGGCGGCGGAGTGCGTTAGGTTGCCTGGTCGGTGGATTAAGGGTGATGAGGGAGACATTTTGTGTGGTATGGTATGAAGAGGTAGAGAATGGTATTTCTTCTGTAGGTTTGAGCGTTACAGGTGTCGATGTATGTTGCTACTGTTCATTCGAGTCTTGTGCAGTATGAGACTGGTGGATGTGATGTGATGTAGATTCAACTGGTCAATCTCAAACTGCAGCAAATACCGATGAAGGATTCGGACTTAAAGATCAAGCAGTCAAAGAGAATATGTAATGTTCTCGCTATATCAATGATGCTATTCTAATGGTTAACAGCATGTTGATATGGAAGTGCAGTACTAATGATGATATTGGAGAAGTCCGTTGGAGATGTTACCGAGGTGTGGATTCGATAACGGAAGGATCCCGTAGCTTAAGTTGTGGATCCAGTTCTGGAATTGAAACTAAATCTGGCCAAGGCTGAAGATTTGAGGAGCAAGGTCTGACAAAAACTAATAAGGCACGTTTGGTGATCGTAGCATGAGGGTGCGCCAGTCTTCTCTGCCGGACCTTGAGGAGCTATGGTGATATGATTTGAGCTATCTTGTGCAATCCCAAAGGTTACAGAAGCTATTTTGTGTACTTCCCTACGATCTTTTTGGTTTAAGACTGTGGTCGTAGTTGTTGACAATTACGGAAGCATATGTGGTCTCTCGGATTGGATTCTGGCTCGCTTCCTTGTGGCGACTCAGCAGACACCTTGAGAGCACCGCAAGCAGTCTAGAGAGCCAAGGTCTGGCAAAATGAACTGGGTCGCTCCAAGCGATCGCCATTCACCGACATGGCCTGTTTATCTCTGCCAGGCCTTAGGGCTCATGTGAAAAGTGTGGGAAAATCTCACACAGATCAGCTCAGTACGAGGTCGGGTATCGATCATCCTTGCAATTTGTTGTGCGACAAGAGGCTGCCTATTCTGTCGGAGAGGTTCCGGATGCTGTCGAGTTTGGTTTGCTGCCACTTGGTTGGCTTCCGAGCATGTACCTTGACATGCCACCATTCAAACTGACTCTGTAGATTCCTAAATCGAGCCTCTAAACATGATTGAATTTTTTGGTGAAGGTCAACAATCTTCGGTGTAGTATATGTTCCAGGTATGGCTGCTCCTCGAGAAGTGACACAACTCTTGGTTGTACTAGTATCTCGTTTTGATGGCTTGGCCTCTCTGTTCATATTCACAATGCTGGGCAGCATTATTTGGAGCGAGTGGCGGAGAAGACCCTAGTGATAAGCGGATGTATAGTGATTCATTCGGTTAAGAACCTGATCAACGAGGATGTGTCCTCAATCATCGTGGGGCAGGTTTGATGACCTCGGTCCTAGTCGTGGCTCCGGGCTCTGCTGCATCATGAGGTGAGGCTTTCTCATCGACCGTTCCAAGTCGATCTTCAATGAGCGGTCGTAATGATACTGGATGTCCTATATTGGATCGCGGATCTCATTTGTGCAGGATGTTCCAAGCAATTAGTTTCCGCCTCTCCTCTCCCTCTTGTTCTTCCATCTCCCACCTCGTCCACCCCGACCTCCTCTCCAGCCAAATTCTCTCTTGCTATCATCATCCTTCTTCTCCATTTCTTCCACTCTAGCGGCACGTCTCTTATCTTCATCATTATCTGTCTCGCTTATAGTTCCGGCCTTCAAATGTACGCCATACTTGCAACCATTTCCTTCCGGGCAGAATCCAGCAAGATAGAATTCACAAAGCTTCCTTCTGACATGTCTCTTTCCGCATCGAGGCCCCATCTTACAGAATCCATTATTATAATCATCGCACAAGGGTAGTTTCGAGTCCTCCTTGACATGTACGTAGAGACACTCATCTCCATTCTGACAGTACCCATTCTGGTTAAAGAATTGACACTCACTCATCTTTCGCAGATTGAATTCGTGGAGATAGTCGCACGCGTCTCCCTTCTTGCAAAGTCCCTTGAGCCAATGCTTACACACAAAATTGTCATTACCGCGACCGTAGTGATGTTGTGGTTGTTGTGTAGGAGTAGGATGACGATCTGGACATCGACGACCGAGTGGACAGTGTCCCGACAGGAAAGCTGGACATACTGGTACTTCCGAGGCGAGAGCTGCAAGTGAATTCTGTCGCAGGTATGGCGCGAAGCTGAAATTGTAAGATTGTCCTGTGACTGCGCTGGAGGTCAAGTTTTGATGAAGGAGAGAGTCTGTCGCGGTCTTGGACGCTGTTTGAAGGAGTGTCGTAGACATGATTTAGGGCAGGAATCGCTATGAATCTAGTTGAACAACAAACGCAAGAAAGTAGAAGATCGATTGTGACGCGAAAATGATATGATTGCTATCGAACTTGTGAAATATGTGAGGTATTCAGTCTCGACTCCGTTCTCAAATTGCTCGTCAATTTCGATTGATCTAGTAATGATCTTAGGATTAGATGTGGTGTCAAAATGCGTAGACTTCCTGGTGATATGTAGATGGAGAAGTTGAGCGCAGTGTGATGTGTTATTGGAGAAGTAAGGAACCGGATCAAAACATCCGACAGGAATTCTTTTATTACTAAGCGAGTACCGCAAAGTTGAGTCTGGTTAGTACTCAACTAGATAGTACAGTATCCGCGCACGCAGACCTATCCGTTCCTAGCGTATGAACAATAGAGCTACAAAGTGTGGCAGCAATTAACGGCGCACCTCGGGGGGTCAAGTTGGTAGGAGTGCGCCAGTCTTTACTGTCAGACCCTGATCTGACATATTCCGATTTCAGCTGTTTGCGCGTTGTGAAGTGGAGAATCATGTTCAACTCCCGTCTAATATCCAGCTATGTGGATCATAGTTCCATACTAGTAGTACCACTACTAAACGGTATAGTATCAACTGATTGTGAGTCATGGCATACTACAGCTATATAGTCAAGGTCTGGCAAAATGAATTGGGCCACTCCAAGCAATCACATCTACCAACTTGGCCCGTTCATATCTGCCAGACCCTGATAGTCTTCTGAACGGTCATGTTGTGTCTTGAGTCTCTCATCGATCTCCCGAGCGTACTACGATACAAAACCATCATGTCTCTTCGATATGCAACCCTCGATGTCTTTACAGAGACTCGTTATAGAGGTAATCCAGTCGCCATCGTGCATCAGCCACAAAATGCTTCATTAAGTCAAGAACAAAAGCAGCTCATAGCTCGTGAGTTCAACTTTTCTGAGACGGTAATATTGCATGAGCAAACCGAATCAGAGAAGCAGAAGGGAGATGTTAGAATAGATATCTTCACAGTGCATGCCGAAGTGCCATTCGCTGGACATCCCACAGTCGGAACCTCGAATTATCTTCTCCGTTACCTCAAAAGTGATCCTAACTGGAGGAATGTCAAAGCTCTGATCACTAAGGCTGGACCCATTCCCATTGCTCTGGATGCAAGCGGCGACCAGATCAGTCTTCAGGTCGCTCATAACGTGCGTATCCATAGCAATCCGTTTGCTGGCCGTCCGTTCTTCCACTATCCTGTCGTTAGTATAGTCAAGGGTATGACGTTTATACTCGCCGGGGTGGGCACCCTAGAAGACTTAGCCAAATGCAACGGCAATCTCGTTGGTACGGGTAATACTTACTCAAGTCAGGATGCGCTTGATGAAGGTTGGCGACAAGGAATTGTGACTACCTTCTATTACGTTGACCTTGGTGTCGAGGGTAATGTCAGGAGAATCAGGACGCGTATGTTCGGATCCAGAGAAGATCCTGCAACAGGTAGTGCCAGTTCGGCCTTAGTCAGCTACTTGAGCTTGACAGAAGATGGTGAGAGGATAAGAGAGTATCATCTTACACAAGGTGTCGAGATGGGTAGACGAAGTGATATTGATATCAAGGTCACACTAAAAGAAGGCACGGGAGAGATTGAGGAGGTTCTGCTGAGTGGAACAGCCATTAAGGTCATGGAGGGTACACTAGAGATTCCATCCGTTTGAGTGTAAGGCGTAAAGTGTCAAGGTCTGGGAAAATGAACTGGGCCACTCCAGGCAATCACACCTGCCGACTTGGCCCATCTGTTTCCGCCAGATCTTGAGTGTCAGCTGGTTGCATCAGAAAAGAGCGTTCTATAGCTGAGCGACTCCATAGTCCTGTCGGAGAACGACTTTTCTGGGCACATCTCAGATCGACGAAGACTTCTGCCGCAGGTCCGTTCGATTGTAGCATACGTGACGCTACTTTGGGTTTGCAACTGACATGTGGTTCCATCGAAATCTCCGTAGCGGGAAATTGAAAACATGAGGAAGCTGAAAGAAAGCTGCGCTGTCAGCCATCTGTAGCATACAATATATTTGGGAAGGTGATCCGAGCAAGATACACTGCTTTGAGAGTGGCAGGCGTGATTTCGTGTCAAACATGCTTCGACCTTAACGTAGAATCATGTGCCTCAGACTTCGCTCTACACAATGGATGACTTCTTGAAATCGTCTCTACCGTGTGCTCGTACTGAGTGTACGGGCACATAAACTTCCACCACCACAATGACCTCGGACGAAGGCTACTTGCAGTGGCGGAGAAAGAAACGAGTCTGTACAGTACGGATTCGAATCTTTTCCATATCCGGTGAAATACCTGTAGAATTTTTCTGTTAGCAGATTGTTCTGATGCGATCATACAAAGAAATGATGCCTGTTCGTTGTTATGTTGTACAGTCAACATACGGTACACCAAGTTTGGTATTTGATTCAGATGGGCAAAACTCCTGACAAGCCATCGAATCTGGTTCAGGCCTACATCATGACATATAGCACCGTATCATATCTTCCGACTCTGAGTTGTCGGACTGGCAATCGATGGACTCAACTGGATAAAGAGCTCTGCAAGACAATGAGTCTTCCGAGGCACTGCTGCAACCGTCAGTCGACGTGTAACGAAGCAACAATTTACAAAGACTTACCGATGTCATATATCGACTTCTGAGGATAGTTTGCCATTCAATTCGAGTTTGACACAACCTTTGGATGAAATTGAATTTTGTCATGGCTGACTCTAACATCTCCTCCGCCAGTGTAGCTTCTCAAATTCCCATCTACGATGCATTACCAGATGATGTAAGACTATTGATAATGCAGACACTCTTTCAAGATTCTCGTATACAGATTATGCCACGTCACACCCATGTTCGAGAGTCGGATGGACGTCTAGCAAGAGAGGTAGCTAAGACTCGAATTGCAAGGAATACTCAAGAGAGGTGTATGCTCAGGACAGCCAATGATACAGATCGACTCCTTGAAGATTATGGTCTACATCGTGGCTTCCGTGACTTTCAGCTAAATATAGCTGATCTCTGGGATCTTTCGACTCGATCTACCTATAATCCGGATCTGCAATCCCTGCACAATGCAGCAACTATCCTTGGTCGCGATGCACTTGAAGAAGTGGCTCACCAAGGAATTCCTTTGCAGATTTGGGGCTATGGGATAGGGGACGAGGTTGAGTCTCTAGCGAGTGTGTCAGAGAGTGGATTCTGGCGCAACACCACGAAGCTGATTCTCTCGCCCACCATCTTCCATACTCTTGACTATCGTCCAACTCTGCGATCACTACCAAGTCTTAAGATGGTTTTCATTGATCCAATGCTTATCAAGTTCTGGAGAAGCGCTGAGAGGTTTTCCACCAAAGGATTCCGAGCTGGATCTCAACTCAATTGTCCAGCAGCTAAGATGAGACTCCAAATTTCGGCAGAGCGATTCTTCCCCAGAAACTTTTCTGGACCTGGTGTCCCAGATGCTTTGATCGTTCGGCAAATAATCTGGAAGAATCTACAGGTAGATAGAGCTCATTGCTTGAATACAGTATTTGCTCAACGTATCTCAAGCACCGCTCAGGAAGGTAGACTACCAAAGCTCATCTGGTGTCGCTCCTTTACTGGCGCCATGCCCGAAGCCAACCCGAGCAATTTTTACGATGAGAATAGTATAGTCCCGCTACTTGGAGACGGCAATATTGAGCACATTACCGGCGAGGAACGAAGCATAGATTCCTACAATCACCAGGAATTGGCTGCGCTGTACAATGATTATGCTGAGATCGCACCTGACCCATTGGCTGAACATGACTATCGGAATTTCCTGGATGGGGACAATACCCGTGACAATCATCTAAGGATGTATTACAATGTGAAGAATGTGGGTGATTCACATATCGGCATTTCATAACATCGAAAACTTGATCGATGCCTGGGTGAATTCATGGTAATGGATTATTTCCACACAAAAAGGGGGAAAAGAACGAATGTGCAAACTGGTTGGAAGAGTAATATCGATGTGTATTGGAGGAGGCCGGAGTTATGTGTCATTTCAACTTTGCAGCGCAATTAAGTATCTCTGATATAGAACTAACCATCACGTAGAGATAGAAGAATAGAGTCTTGCTACGTATCTTCTTCTGTATTGATGTTATCATCTCCTGTTCTGTCACGGGTTTCATTCTCCGGAAGCGTACAAATATTCCGTCTTTCCGTTTTCGGCGTCGGAGACATACGGTATTTCCTCGGGACCTCCCCATGAGGGGAAAGTGAACGGAAAGCCTTAACGTCATTAGAATATGTGGTGGGTGTTGTTTCAGAGGTGGTGGGCTATTCTCACAACAATAAATACATATATCAATAAATTACGCGTGCATTCTACTGTGACAAAATCATATAAAATCTGGCAAACTCTGAACTCTGCTCTGTCAATCTGCCTACCTGACCTTTTCAATCTCATCAACCAGTTCCATCCGGTTCCCTCCCACCGCAACAGAATATATCTGTCCTAGTATACACTTACAGACGCATATTCTCCCCCGCAAGCAAAAATGTCAATCAAAACAACAGCAACAATAGCCTCTTTCGGAGGTAAACTTCTCAAACTCGCACATGAGTCCTCAACGGTGGGATGCGAGATGAAGTTTAACCTCTACCTTCCTCCTCAGGCCGCAAAGGGAAATGGAAGCAAGGTGCCGCTTTTGATCTGGTTGAGTGGATTGACTTGTACGGCGGACAATTGTTCTGAGAAGGGATTCTTTCAGCATGGTGCTAGTAAGGAGGGGATTGCGGTTTTGTATCCGGATACTAGTCCACGTATGTTTTTCTCTCTCTATTCCCTTTTTGGATTCTAGCGTGTTGAGGTAATTATGAAGGTTGATGTAATTGGAGTCGTGGATCTGGAATTTGCCGGTGTTGTGAGTGGCTATATGCGAAAATATATGCTGACATTCGATCTGATCAGGTGGATTGAACATCAAGGGAGAAGATGATGCTTATGACTTTGGATCTGGAGCCGGCTTTTACGTCAATGCTACAGCTGACCCATGGTCCACCAACTATAAGATGTACGACTATGTGACCGAGGAACTGCCCAAGGCCGTCTTTGCTGAGTTCAAGGAGATCGATGGAAGCCGTGTAAGCATCACCGGACACAGTATGGGTGGACATGGAGCCTTGTCTTTATTCCTGAAGAACCCTGGTAAGTACAAGAGCGTCAGCGCTTTTGCACCAATTGCAAATCCACTCAAGGCTCCATGGGGAGAGAAGGCTTTCAAGGGATATTTCGGTGAGGAGCAGTGGCAGGAGAAGGGAGCCGAGTATGACTCTACTGAATTGTTGAAGAACTGGAAGGGTGGAAAATTGGATATTTTGATCGATGTGGTAGGTTCTACCTCTTTGCTTGTTGTGTGGTGATGAGCTGATTGTTGGACAGGGAACTGGTGACAACTTCTACAAGCAGAAGCAATTACTGCCCGAGAACTTCATTGAAGCTGCGAAGTCGATTGGTCAAGAAGATGGTGTGAATGTTCGTTTCCAACCAGATTACGACCATAGCTATTTCACCATGGCATCATTTGCTGACGATCACGTCGCACATGCTGCGAAATATTTGAAACCGTAGTAAGTATTGGAGATTGAGACGATCGTCTGTTGAAAGGACTGCTGGTGGACCACGAATCTGACCTTGATAGAAGCGAGAAAATAAGCAGGCACAAACTATAGAGTGCGCTTTTTGATAAAAATCCATTATTCTTTCAACATATTGGAGCGATATAGTTGAGGATTTATGCTTCAATTGAGTTTCACTGATGAGTTCATTGGACTCAACTTTTTCTTCCTACCCGTGGTTGTCAGGCCACGCTTTGCGTGACTTGTCTCCCGCTGACCACCCGAATCCTGTTGAGTCTCACAAGCTTGAGGAGTAGCAAGAATTTGATCCTGAATCGTCACGTGGATAAGGTAATTGGCATGTTGCCTCGTTGACCGGAGATGAATTGCGCCTTGAACTCTTAGGTGCAGGAGGCTCAATGCTTTGTCGCTCGAGGAACCCCGACATGACGTCTCGAGAAACAAGGAAGGGGGTTCTAGAGGGTCGTGTTCCCAAGGCAGCGTTGCCGCGTGCCTGCTTTGGCTTGGACTGGTTGCCACCTTCATTCAAAAGATTTATTTGAGTCCACGTGGCTATATCTTGATAACGTGGACGTTCCAAATCACATAAATCCTGTGATGATGGATGTACTGCTGCGGCTCAGCTTATTGAAGACCATGAAGAAAGTCCCGCCAGATCAGTCCCAGACAGCTGTAATCTGTCATACCTTGCGGATTTTGATGCCTGCAGAGACCGATTCAAGCACACGACTGGAAGCCCCCTTGTGAGTGGGATCGTTGATTATGGAAGCCACCATCTCAGCCACATACAGGGGCCGTGAACTCGTAACTCATCGTTACCAAATACTTCCCATGGAGATCGACCGTCACCGCAACAGAAAGGAATTCGCTTAGTAGGTTGTTACCGTAAGTCTTCGCAAGGTCGACCGGTTATAGTCAAGCTCGAGGGGAGACCCGACGCCACAAATGGCGTCTGAGATGATTGGAGCTTCACGATAAGGTGAAGACATAAGCTTTACAATGGGTAGCCAGATCAAGAGTAAAAGTTTAAGATGAGAGACGGTCAAGTTTGTCGGCGGCCTCATCGTAAGCCTTGCCAAAACAAGTCGACCTTGCGAAGAGCCATAGTTTCAACCTATGATCACTCGTCTGATCGCGGTTGCTGAATTGTGCAGTGATCTGAACTGGTGCGCGAGTGAGTAACGCACGTAAGTCGGAGACTGGTCGACCTAGATTATGGTGCTTCTGATTCGTTGTAGTTCTAGATGTTCAGCCCTACGAGGCTCTCGCCACACTTTTCGGCCGTATCAACTGCCAAGCCGGATCTATCAAAGCCACTCACTCGTCATTGCAACACCGTAACCTGACTTTCACATATTTGTTTGCTATCGTGTTTTCCTCCAGATCTACATCCTTTGCCTTCTTGGTGGTATTGGACTCCATGAATAGAACGTCTAGCCTCGTACCTCATGGAAGCTGTATGCAGGGCTCTCTGAGGCCAGTCTCAAGGCTCAATTACCCACAACTATGCTAGAACACTATTCGAACGCGCGTAAACATGGCTCACTGCTTTCAAGTGTTACCACAGTTGCGCTGACAGTTTCGTGGAGCCTTGCAAGAGATCATCGAAACTTTCAAATGAATCAATTTCGTTGATCGATTTGTGGGCAGCACAGCCCTGAGTCATCCAGTATGGCTTTACGCGTTGGTCACATCTTCCAGATTCGCGACAGGAGATATATTTACAAGATGCATCTCGACCGACATGGATTATCAGAATCAAGTACTACTCAAGAATCACTTGGATCAGTAACCAATTACCACCCGAAATCTACCTCAGAACGATTTACATTGTCTACATCTGTACACCAGCCATGGCGAGAAGAAGCGTGTCGGCGCCTGACAATACTAACCCCAGTCGCCAATTCCTGTTTATCGATTCCTCCACCGACAGAGCAGCATCTAGCGAAGCTGTCAGAGTTCATGTGATGCGTCAGTCTCATCGAAGTAGACGTGAGCAATCGGGCCAAGCACAGAGTATGAGGACACCTGATGAAATCACCATTTTTGGGCGTGAAGCTACTGAACGCAGACGAGATTCTCTTGCCGCTCAGCTAGTTCAGTCAACATCGAGTGCCAGTGCGAGTGAGGAGTCAATACCCATCAATCATCCATCTTCGATTGACTGGATCCATGCGGTAAAGAATGGATTGGTTGGATATGAGCATAGGTCCCTCGCGGATCTTGAATTGTTGACCGACGCATGTAAGTACAAGTTCTACATGAACCTCCCTCTTCTGATCATCCTCTAGATATGAGTAGTATGCGTCTGCTGCAAGCAGATGTCCTAAAGCTTTGTCGTGGTGATCCACTTGCTTTGAGCTCTTATCTTGCCCTGGCAGCTTTCCAACATTTTCCAGGTCCAGAAGAAGGGATCAATGTGGCATCAGCTCTGTTCGAAGCTTGTGCCCTTGAAAAGCTTCAAACTCGAATCTTGTGGCCAGAAACTAGACAGTCTGACACGACACTATTAGCTGTTCTACTACTCTCTCGGGTTGAGGTATGTTGACCACTGCTTCCCGATGTGTGACCGCTACTGACTACTTGATAGGAACTCAAGGGTAGTACGGAAACTGCTCTCCATCACCGTAATGCACTACAGAACATCCTCCAAGACAGAGGTGGCCTAGACTTGATCGCCTCCGAAAATAGAGATCTCTTCAACATTCTCTCTAATGCCAATTTTTCTAGAAGAGAATCGATGTCCGGCCGTAGCGCTTCAGAGCCTTGAACCCAGGAATATCGTTCAGAGATCGTCTACCTCTCCGACGTATGATCTTGATACATCTGGTTGTCAATGACACCTATTATTGCCATAGACATCAGGATGTAGATCGGTTTCAGAGAAGTCGCCCAAGTCTTTGTTAGTCAGGAAGAGCAACAAAGATGATAAAGCCCTTGATACGGAGATACAAAGATGCTTTGAGATTGTTTGGTCACTTGATCCAAATGATTTACATGCTCGAAGATAGGCAAAGCCTGCGATTGAGGCATTGGCACGACCAGAATGAGTTGATGACAGCTCTCCTTACACGGAGTGCAGGCTCGCCCGTTCGACATTGGTACAAAATTATATATATACACAATGCATCGACTGTGATGTGGAAAGATAGGGGTTCTCAAACTTGCTAGCTGGGCTAGTACAGGACAGTCATCGATTTCTTTGTCAGAGATTACGAACAATCAAAGTGCTCTCTTCAACAAAAGACTTAGTCAGACCCAACAATGAATCATGAGCAACAATAGTCTGATTTCGTTGAACAATGATTACAGAACAAAGGAGATTCAACAACAATGGTTCTAAGGTACCGAATGTGCTGTACGCCAGAACTATAAAGTGCCTGAACTCGATGCACCTCTGACAAAATCCTCATCACAACAGATAATCAAAGAACCAAAAAAGCCTTCACAGCAGACAGGGCTCGCTCGATCCAAACTAAACCAAAAGTTAGCAAAGATGAGTGCTTCCAGAGGTACTGGAAGTGTGAGAGAGCTTGTGGCTCATTTTGAGTCCATGAACAGCTCAGGTAATCCACCCCCAGTCCCCAACAACACCCCCGAGATGGACCCAGCTGCTCTGGCAGTCCAGCTCGGCCCAAGCCAATCTGCACTTCCAGTGCTAACCGAAGAGCAGGCCTACGGTCTCATCATACATGAGGCCGCCACCATCAACGAGAGACTCACGGCTGTACAGAGGTACAACTTGTTGGTGTCTCTCGACCCCAACTCCACGGACCCACGATTGGCGCCGCTCCTTGAAGAGCGACGTCGTCGTGGCCTCCACCTAGGTGAGCCAAGGCGCCCGATTCCGCGCCTGCTCACCTCCAGACAAGTCCTCGAGAGAGGAATCGGTAATGTTTTTGTTCCTTCGGCTCCAGCAACCCCCGCCGCCCCAGTGACCACTGGCGGACCCTCCAGATCCTTTGATCGCGGGTCTGGTCGTGGTTCAGATCGTGGCTTCGGGCGTGGCTTTGGACGCGGTTCAGTTCGTGGTTTCGGTCGCGGTGTCGGCACTGGACATGGACGAGGCTTTACTCGCGGGTCTTTGCCCGCAACCCCAAGGACTCCTGTCGTTCCGGACAGAAATCCAGCGCGAGGCAACAGAGTCGATGTTGTCCTCGCGAGAATTGCCGCAGCTCACCGAGCCGGCACAACCACTGCTCGAGTGCAGGCACCGGCCGCACAAGCACCCCAAACACCAACGACGGCCATGGTTGCACCACCAGCGGTCGTTGCTCAAGTCCCTGGACCAGCGGTCACGAACGACCAAAACTGGCCAGCTCTCAGACCAAGGCCCGCTAGAGCTGAAGGTCGCCGCGCTTCTCTGTAAAAGACAAGTAAAATACAAAAAATATGAAAATATACAAATAAAAACATGAAACATTTCAAAACATCATTATACCTTTCTCTCCCCTATCCCTCTTTTCTCTGCTTAGATATTTCGCATAATTCTCATGGTCAAACGTTACCATACTGGGAATAAAAATGACATTATACGATTGTATTACTACTGTACGTTGAAAATCTCCTTGTGAGTAGAACAGGCGATCTTTCAGTTTTGACGTTTGGTCTTCGTACATTACGTACTTCGTTCTATAACTGTTGGTAGTACTACGCGTGTATGGGCGTATGGTCGAAATGAGAAGACATCCCTTTGATAGCTTCTAGCCGTGTAATATCATATATAGTATAGTATGGTATAGTATAGTGAGTTCCTCATATAAAGAGGATTAATGTCCAATCACTATAGACAGACAAACATCCAATTTCAATTCACCATCGATCCTGTAACTCTGCAACCAGTCCCTGCTAAAGCCTCCATCTGAAATCTCAAGAAAGCATCTTCACAACCTCAGGCAGAACCTCTTCCGCCGCCACACTAGCCCTAACCATATCCCTCCCACTATCAACCAAATCATAATCCTGAAAGAAAGTTTCCTCCTTCCTCACTCCGCCCAGATTCAAGATCCCAATCGGCATTTTCTGATCGTGGGCTTTCTTCACGAGTCTCCATGCAGAGTATGTTGCCAGACTACTGCCGATGATGAGGACACGACCTGCTTCGTCGATTGCGTTTTCAGCGGCGACCTTGACGCTTGAGGGTATGCTTTCGCCGAACATTATTACGTTTGGTTTTAGGATGCCGGCTGTTGATTGTGGGGACCAGGCTCCGTCGCTGTCGACTTTTGTTAGGCCCTTTGAGCCGTCTTTTAGGATTGGAGGGCGGGAGAGACAGGTCGGACATGCTGGGTAGCGGAATGTAGTGTAGGGAGCACCTGGGACGTCGGCGTCACCGTCGGGGTTTGTTCTGTAGCCTTTTTGGCGACGTTCTTCTGGATTCTCGGTGTCGAGGGCGCCGGATTTGATTAATTCGGCGAGGAAGGTCGACCAGGCTGGATTGAGAGTCGAGAGGCGTTGTTGAAACTCGGCTCGTGGCATTAGATTGTGACAGCTTGTGCAAACTAGAGCACGGAGGTAGCCGTGTAGTTCGATCGTGGAGAGGCTTGGATGGGCTCGACCGTGGAAGGAGTCTACGTTTTGTGTTATGACGGAGGAGAGGAATCCCTTCGATCCTAGTGTGCTGACTGCGTGGTGAGCAGCATTTGGATGAGATTTGTGGAGAGATGTCCATCCTAGGAACGAACGCGCCCAGTATCGCTTGCGAGCTTCGTGGGAGGCAAGGAATTCATGATAATAGACTGGTCGGTAGGACTTGTTTTGTGTATATGTTCCTTTTGTTCCTCTATAGTCTGCTAGGCCTGAGGCTACTGATATGCCTGCGCCCGTGAGCAGGACGGTCTTGTGTTTAGGATCATTGCTGTTGCTGATTCGGTTGGAGGAGAGGAATTCCGCGAGTGCAGTTGCTGCTCCTTGCAGAGTTGATGCTGATTTGGGGATGATCAGTGGTGGCGGTAGAGGACCCGTATAGGGTATCCTCATCAAAGGTTTGGACATCTACGAGGCATGTTGTGAGGACAGAAGATGGCGAGGATCGAGGGATCGCGGGTGTGACATGGGAGTGGATTCAAAGCTTTCTGGTGTGAACGATGTCATCGATTATTTTATTTACCTGCGGATGACTTTCCCGTTCCTGAATTCGAGTATCTTGTCTGCATCTAGCCACAGATAATTTCATACATGTCTTGCACACGAAGTGTTGTCGAAGAGGTAGCATGAAGAAGATTACTCCTGAATTTGTGTGAACTATGAAGAAGTCGTCTCTTCAGAAGGTCACAGCCTGTATCATCTATGCGGAATTAAATTCCGAAGCCGTCATTCGTTCCTCTTGTCTCGCTCTCATACTCGTTCTCTAGTATTGCATAAATTGAAGTATCGTTTGCGTCTTGCTCATGCTCTCGGCACATACGCATCATATCCAAAATCTTGCTCGTGCTCTCGCTTGCACCGATAATGTTATGATGCATACAGGTCAAGCAGAAGCATGAACTGTCCACTCTCAAGTACCGCGTTAATATGTATACGCGTTATACTAGCCAAGCCGATTACGGAACGTGTTCGCATTAATGACGAACTTCGGAAGCAATATTTCCCATACATCAAGTAACACGAAAACTGAAGCTCGGCAATCATTCACATCTGACTCGTTACATTTGATTTTGGAGCTTACAAGGCTGACAAACATTCCATAAGAATGGGTTGAAACAGCTAATACGACATTTAGACGCTGCTGATTGAGTGTCGCGTGTCCTCTCCTCTCCCCTCTCTCCCCTTGCTATGGGCCAGGCGTTTCTGCGGGCGACCGCCTTTACGAATCGTGCGCGTCCTTTCGCTGCCAACTGTCCACAATATTTTGTCAACAACAAAACCCTCAGGACTTGCTCTCGACTTTCCTTTACCCTGGTTCAAGCAAGATTCTCCTCCAAGAGACCGCAAGTCGTGTCAAAACCTTCCTTTCATCCGAATATGACCGTCATTTCACAGATACGAGGGCATGCTGGACATTCCCACAGCCATGCGAACGACAATGCATATTTGGTTTCCTCGAACAAGAATGATGCTGGTGTCAGGATCACACGAATCGGTCTTTTTGTCAATCTCGGCATGGCCATTGTGAAAGGAATAGGAGGCTACGTTTTCCACTCACAAGCGCTCATCGCAGATGCTTTCCACGCCCTTACAGATCTGGTCTCGGACTTTATGACATTAGCCACGATATCATGGTCGATCAAACCTCCTAGCGACCGATTTCCTACAGGTTACGGCAAGATTGAAAGTATGGGCGCATTGGGTGTAAGCGGCGTCCTGTTATTTGGAGGGTTGGCAATGGGTCTACAAGGATTCGATGCATTATATGTACAGGCCTTCACAGATACGGTGACAGGAGAACACCCACATGGCTTGTTCGGTGGTCTTCTACATAGTCACAGTCACAGCCATGGTCCGTCTACGCCCAGTCTGAATGCTGCGTGGCTAGCGGCGGGCTCAATAGTGGTGAAGGAATGGTTGTATAGAGCCAGTAAGTCATCAGCATTCGTTGTGTTTCGTCTCTAAACTGTCTAGCCATGAAAATTGCCAAAGAGCGCAAGTCTGCTGTACTGGCATCAAACGCTGTCCACCATCGAATCGACTCACTCACCTCGATCGTTGCTCTTCTCACCATCTGCGGATCCCATGTCATTACAGATGCATCTTGGCTTGATCCTGTCGGCGGCATTCTTATCTCAGCCATGGTCATCAAAGCGGGCCTAGGCAATACCATCTCCTCCATCTTAGAGTTAGCTGATGTCACTGTCGACGACGACGTTAAAAAGTCCGTTCGACGATCAGCTACGAAAGCGTTGAAAGGCAATCCTTCCGAAGGTCTCAAAGGCGTATACATGGGCGATCAGGTCGATATCCTTGACATCGAAGGAATCAAATCGGGACAGAACTACCTGATAGATATAGATCTGGTGGTACCAGCAAACCTCACAGTACAGGAATCAGTGGCCATAGAGCAAGCGGTACGTGATCGATTAGGAGCGAAAGTGCGAGGTGTACGACGTGTCCGAGTGAAGTTCACAACAAAAGAAGCCAGTGCAGATTCGAGGAGCGATTTCATCGGAGCAAACGTGAGTCCTCGAAGTAGTCCAGAGCCCGAGGAGGAGCATGAACACGATCACGAACATCACGACCATAGTCATGACCATCAGCACAGCAATGGACACGCTCACGGGAATAGAAAGGACCAATAGATATAACGAATTGACCGCGATGTTCTGTTTTGATTACCAACCATAGAAGGTCTTACATGCTGGTATCGGCTACACTCGACTTCCTCGATCTGTCTTGTTGCACATGAGAAATATAGTGGAATAGTTCATCCTGCGAACACTGTTCCATCACTAAAATCGCTGATACGAGTGTCTGTTGATACGGGATCTATTCCTTGGAGAAGCAATTTAGCCGGTCTCATGTACCAAACTTAAAAATACCAATTCACCCGCCGGAGTTCTACTCCGCTCGAACATTTCTCCACATTGCCACCACAACAAGCAGGGCTTTGCCGACTCCGACGGAGACGAGCCAACATTATATCAATACGCCAGCCACGGCTTGCTCTGTTGATCCCTACATATTATTACTTCGCGTTTCAGTGCTCAGGCGATAGGTTTTGACGTCGAAACCTTGCTGATCATCATATGCTACAAACAAGTTGAAATCATTTCTCCTCTCAGCAATCAACATCATACCCAGAATGTCAGGACCAATATACCTTGGATTCGACTTGTCGACGCAACAACTGAAATGTTTGGCTGTCACGTCGCAGCTAAAAGTAGTGAATCAGGCAAAGTTTGACTTCGATGCAGACTCGAAAGGATTTGGTGTAAAAAAAGGAGTGCTTGTCAATGAGGGCGAAGGTGAAGTATTTGCTCCAGTGGCTATGTGGGCACAGGCATTAGACACTGTGCTCGAGCGATTACGGCAGAACGGTCTGGACATGAGCCGTATAAGAGGCATAAGCGGTGCCGGTATGCAACACGGGAGTGTTTTCTGGAATAAAGATGCGGAGAGAATACTTGCCAGCATGGATCCTTCGAAATCATTAGAAGAGCAAATCAACCACACTCTCGCTTCTCCACATAGTCCAAATTGGCAAGATGCAGCAACTCAGAGGGAATGCGATCAATTCGACGAGTCTTTAGGTTCAGAGACGAAGCTTGCCGACCAGACCGGGAGTAAAGCTCACCACCGATTTACAGGACCACAAATCATGCGATTGCGACATAAGTTTCCGGAGCGCTACAAGCAGACAGCTCGGATATCATTGGTTTCATCATGGATAGCGACCGTCTTCATGGGAAGTTTTGCTCAATTCGATATCTCCGATGTTTGCGGCATGAATTTATGGGATATTCCCAATGATTGCTGGAACGAGGAGCTATTGAAGTTAACCGCTGGTCCGTATGGTGTGGATGATCTGAAACGGAAGCTTGGTGAGGTTGTACATGATGGAGGTGCTACATTAGGCCCCATATCGAAATACTTTGTGCAGCGGCATGGGTTTGACCCAAGTTGTAGTGTCATTGCGTCTACTGGTGACAATCCTGCGACCTTGCTTGCACTACCGTTACAAAGCAATGATGCGATGGTAAGCCTCGGGACCAGTTCAACCTTCTTGATGATCACTCCAGAATATCGTCCCGACCCAGCCTATCACTTCTTCAACTCACCTGTCACGAAGCAGCAATACATGTTCATGCTGTGCTACAAGAATGGTGGCTTAGCTCGTGAGAGAATACGTAATTCCATCAATGAGCAAATGAGTGTCCATGACACCAACACGTGGACGAACTTCGATCAGTATCTTTCATCTACGCCTCCTTTGGTTCAGGGATCGCCATCTCATCCGATGGAGCTTGCCATTTATTTCCCCAAACACGAGATAGTTCCAAATCTGCCAGCTGGTGAATGGCATTACCAGTACGATAGCAAATCCGACTCCATAAAGCAGACCAAATCAACACCTAACCGATGGTACGACGATGCAAGGGCCATAGTAGAATCGCAGTTCCTTTCAATGCGGCTGAGGGCAAAGGATCTTGTCAAGTCCCCAGGCCAAGGTCTTCCTCCACAACCTCGACGAATATACCTTGTCGGCGGTGGTAGCAAGAACAAGGCAATTGCTAAGGTTTGCGGTGAAATTCTTGGAGGCTCTGAGGGTGTCTACCAGCTTGACGTCGGCGAAAATGCTTGTGCTCTTGGAGCAGCTCACAAAGCTGTATGGGGTTGCGAAAGAAAAGATGGTCAAAGCTTTGAAGATCTCATCGGGGCAAGATGGAAGGAAGAGGAGTTTGCGAAGAAGATAGGTGACGGATACCAGCCAGAGCTTTTTGAAAAATACGGCGTAGCTCTGAAAGGATTTGAGAAGATGGAGAACGATCTCTTGCATCAGGCTGGAACGTCAAACCATTGAGTTATGGATGTAGAAGATAGCCTGCATCCTGAACCTGCTACCTATTTTGTCGTCTCGTTACGATCCGAAATCATCAGTCTGTCCTAAGTATCCAGCGTGTACTCATTGTATCATGTGTAACGAGCAGATCCTTCGAGGGCGAAGTTACTATATTAAGTAGATGAACAAGCATTCAACTGCACGTAATTTGATGCCAAGGCAAGTGACCTCAGACAGACAACGGCATCGGGCATCCACCAATAAAGCCCACCATGAAATGAAATACAGATGAATAAAAACCCTCCGTGCCAAAGACATTCTACGAGTATCTGACTCGGATACCATACCCATACGTATTGTTCTCAGCCTTATTGAGTCTGTCAAATCATGGAGTAACTGTGGAAGCACGTGCTTCCATTTTTCACAAGTCCCCCAATGCGGTGACTACATAAATCCCCCAGTGTTCCTAGGATAATAGAGTGGGTGAGGAACACTGGTATCACCTGATGGAAGAACAGGTAAGTCAATTCTTCCGGGTCCCTCAAACCAATATGCTCTTCAACTAACATGAACCAACAACAGATTATCTCTGCGATCCAAATCGCTTGGGATCCTCGAGCCGACCAAAATCTTAAAATACAAGCCTTCGAATATGTCAACCGACTTCGACAAGCCCCCGAGGCATGGCAGCCATGTCTATCAATCTTCACTAACATTCCTCGACACTCCGAGGTAGTACGAGTCTTTTCCCTCGAGATTGTCAACAATGCTGTTCAAGGAGGACTGGTGGATGCACAAGGCTTACGAATAGTCAAAGAGCAGTTGATGTCATACTTGAGAAGGGCATACGGATCTGAAGTGACAGAGTCAGCACCGGACACAGCATCTATCGAGAACAAGATTGCACAAACCGTGACGTTTCTGTTCACCGCATTCTACGCAAATGGTTGGGAGACGTGTATAGACGACCTACTGGCACTCACAAAAACACAAAATGGTGAGAACAACCTTCTTGGAACAGTTTTCTACTTGCGGGTCATCAACGCCATTCATGATGAAATCGGTGATCAACTACTTTCCAGATCGAGAGCGGAACAAGATCGAGCAAATACATTGAAGGACCTAGTGAGGGAGAGGGACGTACAAAAGATTGCACAGTCATGGCAGGACATTTTAGGTGGTCTGGCAACACAGAATGCAGTGGTATCGGAATTGTGCTTGAGAGCCATTGCCAAATGGGTCAGCTGGATCGATATTTCCTTGGTGGTCAACCAGCAGATGCTTCAATTATTGTTCCAGCAACTACAACTGGCACAGAAGACGAACCTTGAGGGTACACCAGAACAAAAGGCTAGAGATGCAGCAGTCGACGTGTTTACTGAAACAATCGCTAAGAAGATGCCTCCAGCAGACAAAATCAGCATGATATCCTTCCTCAATCTCGAGAATGTGGTCTCACAGCTAGTATCTTGTCCACCACTGGCAGCTACAGGTAGTTCGATATATGACACTGATCTTGCGGAAACGGTAGCGAAGCTCGTCAATACTACCGTGGTCGACATTGTTAGAGTTCTGGAAAATGAACAGCAGTCTTCCGATATATGGCAGAAGGCTGAGCGTATGCTACAGGCATTCCTCACACATCTGCTGAGATTCTTCTCAGACGAATACGATGAAGTTTGCTCCAATGTCTTGCCGGCCATGACAGATGTACTTGCTTTTCTACGACGAGCCATGCAAGGTGAACAATTCGCTTCTCAAAGGGCAGTCATGCTTGTTCCCATTTTGGAGGCCATCTTCAAGAAGATGCGATATGACGATACGTCCTCATGGGGAGAAGAGGAAGACAGAACGGATGAAGCAGAATTTCAAGACTTACGAAAGAGGCTGGGTGCTCTTCAACAGGCTATTGCCGCCACCGACGAACAGCTCTATATGGATGCCGTTGCTGGACTTGTTATGGATACGTTCGGCAAAATGCAAACCGATGGAAGTCAACTCAACTGGAGGGACTTGGACTTGGCCTTGTATGAAATGTATCTGCTCGGAGATCTTGCTGTCAAGAGTGGTGGTCTCTACCAGAAGAACAAACCCAACTCTCCTGCTGCGGAAAGACTGGTCCGAATGATGCTCCTTATGGTTCAGACGAATACTGGATCATATGCTCATCCAGCAATTCAAGTTCAGTACATGGAAATATGTGTACGATATAGCTCATTCTTCGACAAACATACCGAGTACATCCGTCCGACACTGGAAAACTTCCTTCAACTTGCACATCACCAGAACCCTAAAGTCAAGAATAGGTCATGGTATTTGATACAGCGATTTACGAGACATCAACGCCATAACATTGGTGATTGTACTGAGATTGCAGTTTCGAGCTTACAAGATTTACTTGTAATAAAGGCAGAGTTGCCTACTGATGACGATGAAGATGAAATGTCGTCTGACAACGAATCCAGTGACAGTACGTTTACCGCCCAATTGTACCTTTTCGAAGCTGTGGGATACCTCCTTAGCCCTGTGGCTGTACATGCGGACAAACAAGTCCAGTTGTTACAGGCAGTAATGCAGCCCATATTCACCGACGTCGAAACAACTCTCGAAGCGGCAAAGTCGGGCAACGAGCTTGCATTATTACAAGTCCACCACGATATAATGGCGTTGGGTAATATTGCTCGTGGCTATTACGATTGGCCTGGTAACAGTCCTACTTCGTCCCTTACTATACCTGAACAGGTCAAGACAGCATTTGGACGAGTATCCGAAGTTACACTTGTTGCACTTGGTGCACTGAAGTCATCTTTCCAAATTCGGACCGCAGCAAGATTTGCCTTCTCACGACTAATAGGTATGGTTGGACAGCAGATGATGCAACAATTACCTCAATGGGTCGAAGGCTTGCTTACTGAGTCATCCTCTCGGGACGAAATGGCTCAATTCTTGAGATTATTGGATCAAGTCACATATGGATTCAAGAACGACATCTTTGACTTTCTAGATAGTCTGTTTACCGGCTTACTTCAGCGAGTATTTGCTGGCATTCAAGCAGCAACTTCTGGTACAGATGATGAGATTGAGCTTGCAGAACTAAAAAGAGAATATGTCAATTTTCTCCTTGTCGTTCTCGGCAACGATCTCGGTGGTGTTCTAGTCAGCGCGACAAATCAACCAATATTTGAAACCGTCATCAGCACGATAGAGCATTTCGCCAAAGACACAGAAGATTTTCCAACCGGCAAAATGGCATTCCAACTTCTAAGTCGAATGAGCAGTATCTGGGGTGGAGCAGACGTGATCGCAACTCCCACTCCTCCTCAACAACCAAATCTGGGATCAGCACCTACAGGCTCAGCTAAAACAGAAGTTCCCGGCTTCACACAATATATGATTCGAACCTTCTCGCCTCTCTGCTGGGCTTTACCCTCCACGCCCAACTTCAATGCCAAAGACGCTCAAGCCAGACAAGTTTTGCAGGAAGCAGCTGGTCTCCAGAAGACTATCTACGCAAAGACTGGAGATGAGTATATTTCTTGGTTACGAAATAATGAGCTGAAGGGAATGGGTATGTCGGACGCTATGATCGAAGAGTATATCTCAAAATTCATCTCGCTTGACCTCAGAGGCTGGAAGACGTTCTTCGTCAAGTTCATTACTCAAGGAGGGAAGACTTAGAATAGTTTCGTAATTATTCTAGTCTTGCATTCAGTCCAGTTCAGTTCGGTTCAAATAAGTTGTGATTGTGAAATTATTGCATGGCATTGTTCGATCAAAGAGTAAGTAGACAGACATATGAACGGTAATGAGAGCATGGAGACTGGAGCTGAGTCTGTATGCATTTCGCTACATCTATAACGAAAGGAAGGGAATGAAGGAAGAGAAGACGACAGGAACGTACTAGCAGTAGTAGCATCATTATCACTATGTAGGTCGATAGCACAGAGCAGAACTCAAACCAGAACGAGAATCAAAGAGAGAAAAGTTCAAGGCTCAATATTATCTCTCATGAACTCAACTAGACAGCTGCATACATGCACAGTATACATACTCACATATCTAAGTAATCTAATCTCTAAACTCACCAACAGTAAACTGCACCATACCCTCAATAAAACCACTACTCAACTCCCTAGCCCTCGCAGCCCCAGACGCAATCGCACCCCTAGCTCCATCATCAAGCACCAACCCCCTATCCCTAACAATACCTTCAACCACCCGACTCAGTTCCGCCGTCTTACCAGCCCGATCCCGAAGCGAATTCAGACTTTGTTCTTGCTTCTCCCGGATCAGCGTCGCAATCTGTCCGGCGCACTGTTCATTGAATTTGGCTAGGTCTTGATGTATTCCTTCGTCTACGTTGTTGGAGTATATATCTTTGGATACGCGGCCCATTATGTCTTGGCCATTTCGAAGGTATCGCGTGTCTGTTTCGTTGTACATTTGTGATATTTCGTTTAGGAGGGAGAAGTAGGCTTTTACTTGGAGGATTAGGGTGTAGATTGTTTGTTTGGTTAGTTCTTCTGGTTTTAGGGGGCCGTTGTTGCGGGTGTTGTTGGAAATGTTTCCTCGCTTTAAGGATGCGGCTTGTGGGATTATCATGTTGTCGATTATCGAGGAGAGCATTTTGGTGAAGGATTCTAGTTTGCTTAGTTGGATGGTGAGGTCGACTAGGACGGAGATGTGGTCTTGGAGGATGGATTTGATTTCGTCGACGGTTTTGTTGGATTGTTGGAGTCGGGTTAGTTTCTCTTGGACTTTGGCCATTGTTGTGATGGTTTTGGATTGTTTGGTGAGGGCTGCATCATAGTTGGCCTGTGTAAGGTCTGCTGCTGCCTGGGATATCTGTACTGCTTGTACGGTAGTATTGAGAGTCGCATTCTCTGCATTGATGATGTAAGTAAAACTTGCGGTGACTAGTCATACGGAGGCTAGACTAGACTTACGTGACGGGGCTCCTGCTGAACGGAGATCCGGTTTCACCACAGCGAAAGCGTTGTTTATGGCAATTGATCCCAGAGAATCAGCCACAGCAGCTAAGATGATGATGTCAACTTTTGCAGACTTGACATCAGACTTCCAGCTGTTAAGATTTCCTGCTGAACCTGAATCTCTCTGAATCTCTTGGGCAATCTAGGTAATGTGTCAATAACTTAAAATCCGGAAGTTTGACTTAGTCTACTTACACGTATAAGCTTGTCAAGAGCATCCAACAGCTTTTTGTTATCCGCAGTATTGGTTACCTCCACTCCGGACTTGATGGTTTGGAGTGCATTTGTAAAGTAAGCAGCGCCAGATTGATTGTCTGAGTTGGCAAATTTAGATAGATCTGCTGAACCACTGTCACCGCCAAGGTATTCATAGTAGTGAGTTGCGAGATTTTGTGCACTAATGGCAGCAATATACGTAGCCGTATCCATGGGTTGAGAACTCTGTCTGAGACTGACTGGAATTGCGGAGCTTAAGACCGTTGGGATTGCGGCAGAGACGACGGCAGGCAAGGTCTGAGTGAAATTTGAGATAACACCAGGGACGATTGTTTCCATAGATCGAGGAACTTTATCTAAAGCAACATCTGCCTGCAATTAGCATAGTACATGAAACATGTAGAGTCAAGATTACCCAAACGCTTCTGCGACTTTGCAAGAGAATTTGCGGCCTGCTCTATGATTCGTTTAGACTCGTCAGGAGACCCTGTAGCAAACTTCTTCTCGATATCAGAGATGGTCTGACTAGTGGTACCTTGCTGCTTCTCAACAGTGACAACGAGCTCGCCAATCATAAGTCCCCATTTGGTGAACGCTCCTCGAGTTTCAGTCATAAGTTTTGCACAGTCCTGTGCTTCACGGGAGAAATCCTGTACCGCATCGGTGAAATCTTCGTAGCCGTCTTCGTCTCGTGAGCTAGAGGGGAGTCTCTTGAAAACAAGTTCGATCTGAAGATGTAAGTAACCCAAGATTTCACAAAGTGTAGCATGCTGGCGTACCCTCTCATTATAAACACGTTGACTGCGAATTCGAAGAGCATCCATATTCTGGCTCGCCATGGCAAAGGCCATCCGACCACCATTAGTACAGGCATCGACCAGGGTGGTCCTCAATGTAGGTGATCTGCGGTTTGTAAGGTATTTGAAACCATCAGCGGGAGCTGCAATTTCCAATCGAAGCCGATCGGCAGATTGTTGTGCTGCAGCGATCAAGCATGCTCCTGTCAACGATTGAGAAATTGAAGTAGTGGATAGTAGCTCAGACCAGTTCAGTTGGAAGAGGCTTGAACTTTTCAACTCAGTAATGAATTGATTGCTCATCTTCCCAGCAAAGTCATAGGCCAAGGTCTGCTTCTGCTGCCTTTCGATATCATCGATTGCTTGCATAGCTGCCATCATTGATGATTGATAACTTTTAGTCAAGGGATAAGTCAAGGATGGATCAGTGGTAATTGTCTGAGATCAGGAGCTGATTGAGGTTGAACATCAATGGGCGATAGTACTCAATGCCATTCATTTATAGCTTTTTCACATCGGCTCATGCTTCCTCCTACTACGCGAAGTATCTTCGTTCCACATCTTTTCGGCGTTCCCGTCAGCTTTCTCGCAGCTGAAACTTCTAGCGCTTCTCAGATGACAAAGGAAGCCATATTTCGAAGTCCATGGACCCCTCAATACATCTCGGAGCTAAAGGATTGTGGCTGGCTGAATCTCAGGAAATTCGTATTGTCCAAATCAAAGGTGGGGTTCATCATACACGAATAGTCAAGCGTACTGCATACGGTTATTATCCTGGTATTAGTGAGCTTAGGAGACCGCCGAGGACGACACGGGAGGTGAACAAGTAGTAAGTATTGTAGACTACTTGCATGAGAGCTCACAAGCTAATGCATGATCGTGGACTAATCTTGGCAGGACTACATCCTCTTGACTCGCTTATGCCATTCAGCTCGCTTCGCATCTTCTGTTTCAAGACTCCAGGTCCAGTGGGCCTCGTCAGGTCAAACGAGTCACACACGGGTTTGGATATAATACAAACAAGACACGCAGAGCACAAACAGTAAGCGAGAACAAGAACGAAGCGGTGAGACTTGAACATTGTTATCGCAAACCCATATACTATACCCATCAAAGCGTTGGGGGATAAAAGATGGCTGCTATGTACGACTATGTTTCAGAGAATAAAGACTGTGTCTCGGAAGTTCAGATGAACATCTTAGCACTGAAAGAATAAAGTCAATGTCTGGTATTCAGCCTGATCATGTCTTATCCTGGACTTGTAAATTCTTTGTACAGATTTCTTCTTGCTTCACTCCCAGGGTCGGGATGTCGATATTGTTAGGAAGTGCAACACGGGACTCTGAGGTCGTCGTATGCGAGGAAACAGTTAAGTATGGCTTCAAGTTCACCTTCATCTCAGCATTCAGGCAGCAAACCAACTCAATCTTACAAATCAGCGACCTACAGTACACTACACACAAACAATCATTGCTACACTCACATACATCGAACCTATAATCTCTATACTCAGACATCAGAGAAAATGGCTAGCACATACATCTCCAGCATTGCTTCCATGCTTCGCAATCTCACACTCACAAATAACAGCGGACGAAACACCCCGGCACCCAAATCAGGTGTTACAATCTATGCTGGTGTAGTGAGAACCATCAACGTGACAAATACCAATGCTACTGGTGCGAACAGTCACATGCAACATCGACAAGCCCCAGATACTCGCACTGATGAGTCAAATGTGGACGGCATGACCGACCGAGTGTACGCCAGAAGTGCTGGGAAGGACGGCAAGCAAGTACAATTTGCCTCTCCACTTCAAGCAGGCATTCCTTTCAGAAGCAAGCCTACCTACGAGAAGACCAAGAGACTAGCACTCATCCGACAGGGAAGAGTTGACAAACGTATGAAACAGCAAGCAGAAGGAGCTCGTCGGTGGAACCGAGTACTCAGAAACAGATTGGCAGCAGGATTGTAATGGTCATGATAGATCTGAAATTGTCCGAGGGACAAGTTCGTGGGAGGAAATGTTGAGAAGGACGGGAGGGTTGGACGCGTGCAATATGGAGGTCAATCAATGGTGTTGTGGTGGAAAGGGATCTGGTCTGAGCGCGACATCTCGAGATTTATAGACTCGTTGAGCGTACGATCTATGGTAGTGAACAAATCATTAGAAAGAACGGCATGATCGTAAAGGTTAAAACGAAGAAACTATGTAGCTTCTACATTAGCAGTCAAAATTACGTCTTCCAGCCTTGTAGCCTTGCCAAGCTTTTCGAGTGACCTTCCCGATTGGGGTTCGCACATTTTGGTGCGGGTGGAAATTGAACATCGAATTCTCGATTACCTGCGCAGTTCAATCGATACACGTACTCTTCAATCAATTCGGTCGTCGCATCAATACCGTCGCAATGGCCAGTATGTTACCATCTCTTCAGACGATTCAGCTAGTCCCAATGGACATAGAGCGCGATACACGGAACGAATACTAACGAACATGCTTTCAGAATCCAAGAACTCGTCTCAACACAACCAGTCGAAGAAGGCTCACCGAAACGGGTACGTTCCACTGTCTTCCTACGAATGACCCGGGACAGACCAATACGAATTCTCAATCTGTCTTCGCATCGAGCGTGGATCATGGTAGATAATATACTAACATCAAGTTTCCTCACAGTATCAAGAAGCCGAAGACCCACAGATACCCATCCCTCAAGGGAACAGACCCCAAGTTCCGAAGAAACCACAGACATGCTCTACACGGAACCATGAAGGCATTGAAGGAGGTCAAGGAGGGCAAGAGAGATGCCGCTTAGAGTCGTGGAGATTTGAAGGATGTTTTTCAACGGGAGATGGATTGCAGTTTTTACAACAAACTCACTGCAAGATTGTGGTGTAGAAATAAAGCATGACCGAAATGTCGAGGAAACTTCGACCTGAATTTCGCAAACGACACAAAATAGACAACATCGAAACGTTGCATGACTCGAATGAGAAGACCAAAAAGTTCACCCCCTGTGTCGCTACCATCCATTTGTTCTTCGAGGACTCCCACGATCACCGAAATCCTGATGATACTTCAGATCCCAATGCGAGGTCCCTCACATCTATTCCCGCTCAACGTCAAATACCGATCCTATTCAGCAATCCAATACTTCTGATGTTCGTGACATGGTGAAAAGACGTGACATTATGGCATCAGTGTGTACAGCCCTTTGCTTTCCCATGCAAAGACGTCTGAAGGATTTTATCTATCGTGCCTACATCAAACTCCAAATCTTTCAATTACCAAACAAGATCCTCCTTTCCGTCGTTGCCATTCCGGGTAAAGATGGAATCAATGGAGGTGAGTGTATGAACGGAAGGTCACATCTTCTTCCATTCTTGTTTCTTGCATCTTCGGTGAAGCCTCTCACCCGCGTTTGCAATACACGTGCATTTTATACGCAATATTTCTTGAGTCAACCTTCGTTACAGGCTGTACGGGACTTTCCTTTGTCTCGCGGGGCCTTGATCGCATGACCTTTTCCACTCGACGTGAATCGCACGAAATGCATTATGCAACTCACTTTCTAGTAACATCAATTGCTGCGTTGGAACGCGACATACGAGATTACAATCGAGAAATGAACTAGATACTCGAAGGACGGATTTTGCATAGAACATTCAAACACAGCTTGTCAAGTCCTTCATTCATCCAGTATCACCTCAATGATAGACATCAAACTTCCATCAGGTCTAGCAACACTCTTAATCTTCAATCTCGAATCAACTTTAGCAAACAAATCAATCCATTCCTCGTATTCCCTTTCTGTTGCATTCAGGAGCGTCATCATCATGAGATCTCCTGTACGTGCAGCTCTCTCCATGGGATGAGGCACCACTCCGTGAGGAGGCATCACCTGGTCAACAATCACAATCCTCGAGTTTGATTTCATCGCTGGAACGATGTTTTTCAAGATCTGTATGCAATATTTGTCCGAGTAGTCGTGCATGATCATTCGCATAAAATATACGTCTGCTCCCTCGACCGGTTGAGGATCGAAGAAACTGTGCGTCTGGAAGGTGAATCTATCCTTGACAGCGCTTGGTAAGTTTGATCCTTCATCTGCTCGCTTGATGACGTTTGGCAGATCCTGAACGATGACTTTCATTTTAGGATTGACTTGAGCAACCGCCGCACTGCATTGACCAATATTGCCACCAATATCAACGAATGTGGATTCTCCCAACCCAGACCAATCGTAACCTTTGATTACATGATCGATATCGTACATATCCCAAGAAGACACCCTCGTCATACAGTCACTGAACCGCTTCATTGCATCTGGATGTTGTTCCCAGATACGGAAACAAATCTCATTTGAGTCGTAAACCATCTGCGCGCCAGCTTGATTGGGTTCTTGAGACCCATGACCCCATTTCTTGATGGCATCGAGATATCTGACAGCCAGAGCACTGGCATCCAGGGCTTCAAAGTTGTTCATTCCTGCAGTTTCTGGATCTGCTAAAAGTTTTGACGAGGCAGTATGTGATACGTATCCAGGTTTGGGTTCGCAAAACACACGTATCATGATCAGTTGTCTGATCATCTTCTTCAGCTGTCTCTCATCTGTACCGGTTTTCCTCGATAAGTTCGTATATGACATTTCCTCATTGAGTGGTAACGCCGCCGCAATTTTGAACCATGCAACATAACGGAAGGCATTTATGTCGTGGATCTAGACGGTCAGTACACCACCTGCCAATACAAATGCACTTACGATATCATAAGTATACTGACAGATCGGCTCATCTGGTCCAGAAGCAAGGTCATACAGTGTCTTTGATGCTGCTCTGAGAGTGATCCTGGCTTGCTCTGCCTCTGGACTCATTTGGGGAAAGGACGCAGGACCATTTTGGTCAAATGTTGGCTGCGAATGGCTGTTAGTAGCAAGATACTCCTTAACAGACTTCGCGGCAGCGAGACATGTTTCAGCCAGCTTCTCGAGATCCTCTATCGTGTTTGCCATCGTTGGAGAAAGCAGACATGGAATCAAGAAGCGACGTTGAATACTATAACCTTGGAATCAACCTGAGCCAAGCTGAGATTATGATGGCATGGGCTCGTATCGGAGAGGGCCTTGATTCGTATCTGCCAATCAAGTCTTCCAAATACGGCCATACTTTGTGATTAAAACAAGGGGAGAAGGCCTTAAAGCTGCTGTCGACAGACGATAGATTCGTGTGCGGAGCTTCTGCATCCCCACTGAAGCAGCAGTACTCAACCCTGACTGGCAAGATACCGAATGCCTGTCAAGGGCGGATAATGAACAAACTCCATATTTCCTAAATCAGACCATGCAGCTCACCAGGTATGATCTGTAAAACACGTAAAGCTGGCAGATAGCTAACAGCACCGACGTAAAAACAGCAACAATACGTCAACTGCGGCTGATCCCGCTCCCGCACCAAATTCCCCATCAGGGAATTGCTACTTTACTAGCCTGAGACTTCAAAAAGGGAACAGGACGTGGGAAAATTGTCATCAGCAATAATCTACCGGAACTGAATTACTTCAAAAGGTTGTACGCTCATGATCGTCAGTAGCTATCCCACCCAATCACCATTCAATTAAATCCGAACAGGTTGACATCTACAAGCGAACCACGCCGGTAGAATCCTCGACGCTTTGCAATTGCTCTGTCCAAGATCTAGCCGATAACATGATTGCACTCCAGTCGACGGGTTCACCTAAAGTGCGTCGGTACTATCTGTCCAGGATTGCTTGATCTTCTACAGCGCTTTCATGTAAATGGAGTGTGCCGAAAGCGCTGTGGATTTTGCTGACATTCCAGGACATGCAAGTCTGCATGGAACACCCTAGCTAAGAACGGGAAGGAAGCTTGAATATACACCCTCCCTCGCTTCTTCGTTACCACAGGCGAGGCATAGGCTGAGGCTTCTGCGACGCGTACCCGATCTGTTGTTCCAACTTGTCTTCCCGAGGGATGTCACGCACTGACCAGTACCAGGATATTTTCACGATCCGAAAGCTTTGACAATCGCACGTCTCTTCTTCCTGCGCTCACAGCGATTTATTGGCCACAAAGAGTCATGTCTGTCAAGACTATTTTTTGGCCGTTGATACAGCACAGATATCTCGAAGGTGGAGACAATCGTCAGCCTGGAATGGTCTTGTCTTGATATGGATCCTCAAGGTATCGAACACTGCCATGCCTAATAGACAACAATGAGATCTACTGAAACGGAATCCGTCAATTGTACCAGCAAAAATGAAGAGAAAGTCAAGAGAAGATGGCTTCTTGGGCTCATGTGACCTTCCATGATTTAGGTAGAGCACCAGAATGATGAGGACCTCTCCGGTGGGTTCATGCACTGTTCCACAGACACATAGAATGATCTTCTATATCTACTTCATACCTCTCCCCCTACTGGAAACACTGACTCACAGTAAAACAAACATCCCATTCGATATCATGGGGATTGATCAAGAAATCTTCCAAAACACAATGCCCGCCCCCCAGTCGTATATCATTGAAGACCCTCGCAATACAGCCCCAGAGCAAAACCCAGAGCCTAACTCGGAAGTCAAAGCTAAGACCTCCTCATTGTCAAAGCGCCAAAGGCTTTTCAAGGAGATAGGCTCTGGTAATTGCGGCGTCATCTATGATATGCTCGGCACTAGCCGCGTGATCAAGAAGCAAACCACAAACCATGCTCCGAACAACACGAGAACTCACAACTTGTGGCAAGAGTCCAAGATGCACTGCAAGATATTCCGGGCTTTGACCAGGACCAACGTCTCTGATATGTCTATTCCAATTCTTGATAGATATCTCGGGTTGAACACAGAACCCAAAGAATACGTAGCCTGGTGGAGAGAAAATGGCCACAGATTTCCGGACAGATCAAGAAAATTATCACCTGTGATGCAAACAGAACGTATTACTCCTCTTCCACTCGAGATTCGTAATCAGGTCTTGGATCAATTTTGCAATCCTATGGTCAAACAAATGGCAAGGACCTCAGTGCGCAGCAAACACTGCTTGATGGCTCCATTGTGAGGAAGTCGTCGTGGAAGCAACAATGAAGGAGATCACATGCGTGCATATGAGGATGCAAGGGACCTACGAAACTTCGACCTTCATGTCGATCAAATGGAGACTCTTCACATGGACATCCTAGAGTATTGCAGAACCTACGCTCAAGCTCTGGCACTAATGCACTACTCAGCGAACATAGATGCAAATGGGGTCAAATTTCGACTTGGCTCAAGACCACAAAGAACAGACCAGAACACATCAGATGCCAGCAGACAAGCATCTCAGTCTTCAAACAAATCCAAGAGCAACAACACTCAACTAGCTCATCTATGGCTCTTCAATTTCGACAAATGCAGCCGCTTACAATCCGGGCCTGAATTGATGAACCAAATGGTCCATGGCTTCGTCAGTAATCCCAAACCTTACTGGCCACGTCCTCGCCACGAGGATCAAGGTATGAATCCAGCCGATAAATGTTACTGGAGGTATTTCTCACGGGAATACATCAAATTCGCAAGACAATTTACACGCACTGTATTTCCAAGAAAGTTTATCAGGGCGATTGAAAGACATTATGCTCATGAGGACGTTGGTCCGGTCGTCGAGGTACCTTCAGACAAGACGAGGGAGGACACCACGAAACATCGATCTAAGAATGTGGTACGTAAGGGTGATTTGCTAGGAGATCTACATCCAAGCCGGTATGTACCACAAATGCAAGAGGTGCAGACTCCTCAGCTGGAATATTCGGTCAGACTACAGCTCTTACGTAGAGGGATTGATCTGGATACTGCTTATTAAATGTGAGAGGTGTGATCTGGAATCGTCAATGATATGGTAGGGGTCTGAATTGGTAAGCCTGCATTTGTAATGCGGGGAAACGATCAGGGAAACAATACTCTCTACAGTACCATGATGTATTAGATAAATCAGAATCCTCTATACTTGAAAGTACTGCTGCCATTTCATTGCTATTTCTACTAATAGCATCACAATAATATCGAAGCATTTTCTGCTAGCAAGTAGTCAGACTTACAGTGTCACCTTCGATACTTCCTGACTTTGCTCCACCCAACTCCATAATCCCATCATAAGTCACCATGCCCAAAGCAACAGCAACCCTAAAATCCTCCAGCACCCCTCTCGCTGAAGCCGATTCCTCTTCTTACAAAACAGTCGAAGGAAACATCTATTTCCCACCGTCATCTCTGGCCGACAAATCCGTCTTCAAACCCTCAAACACGCACACGACTTGCCCATGGAAAGGCGTAGCGTCCTATTACAACGTTGACCTTGGTGATGGGAAGGTCGTGAAGGATGCAGCATGGTATTACCCTGACGTTATCAAGGGGAAGGGAGCAGAACCTATTGAGGGGTTTGTTGCTTTTTGTAAGTTTGAATGCTTTCCTTGATACATCACGTACTATCTTTGGATCTGGAAAGTTCGCGACTTTGCGTGGACGATCAGTGGATTTTGACTGACGATTTGATGTGAACAGATAAGTCGAAGGTTAATGTTGTAGTTGAATGAGAAGAACCTCCGCTGGAGGGTTGACGGTCAAGCATCTTGTCTCTAAGTTTAGACTCTGGAAGTGCTATATCTGCCATTGTAATAAGCAAGTCAATTGCCTTCATGCAGTCTTATTTCTTTAGTTGCTGGACTCGGCGGGTACTACCTTTGCTGTTGTCAATTGCGATGTTTCGTCTTCCAGTCCATCGAGTAAAGGTCCTACGCTTCGACGCGTCCTAAACGCGTGATAAATCGTCTGTATGGTAGTATGATATGAATGATTTTCATTCTAGCAACATGCTGTATATGATGGCCCATCCTTCATTCCAGGATTACCGAGGCCCGGTTTGCAGCGAGAAGATACATAGACTGAAGTCGCAAACACCTGCCCGAGGCGTTGTGTGAACGCCACAGGTCTGTACATGGAACGTGATGAGCCTAGCGTCATGTGGCTGTGCAGCGCATCAGTAAAGTCGGGCAACAGGTCTCAGCCGTATGACTTCTTCCATCGCACAAACTTGCTGTAACTTCGGAGACACCAAGCACTGCTCGGCTTTGAGATCTTGCTGAGTATGTGAACGTAAGAGTATCTCTCATCAAGATGAGCGCTGTCTCGCATGAGCAAATACTAGTGAGTCGACGCTCTCTGATATGACTATGAATCATTTGCCGACGTAATCTCAGCCGTGGGGACTGCATCAGGTATTCGATGGTGACCAGGCTGCTGCGAACAGCGCAATCTCTATTGAGTATGCCATGGAACAGACCTTGATCAGCCATCAATTGAGTTTCTGACGATCCATCACACAGCATAATCGCCGTTCATGGACTTGGTGCCCATCCCGATCATGCTTGGGTTCATCACGGAAAGACTTCTGATGGCCTCAAATTTGACACTAGTTGGCTAATCGACCTTCTGCCTGAAACTTTGAGATCGCATGATCCGAGCATTTCGGTTCGAGTTTTCTATTTTAGCTATCAGTCTGCATGGCTCGGCAAGTCACTCACAAAGAACAGACTCAAAACAGTTGCTACTCGCCTCCTAGATGAAATCAGCAACCTGAAAGACCATGTACGCGATACTCGCTGGACTGTTCCACATTTGCTCACCATTACAGCAGGGAGGTCTCTTGCAGAGGCCGATTCTATTTCTCGGCCATTCTTTTGGCGGACTAGTCATTGAACAAGCAGTGGTCATCGCAGGTTCTGTCGGAAGCCCATACAATGCCTTCTTGACGAGAAGACTAGGCGGCATTGTGCTGTTTGGTACGCCCCACAGAGAGTCCAAGGCTCAAACATGGGGCATGACTATGGCTCATTTGTCCCAAATGATTGACTATGGTGAAAGTGTGATGATCGATGAGATGAACGATGATTCGATGAAGATTTTCGATTTACGATTCGCCTTCATGCAAATAGTTCACAAGTTGGACCTTGTCAGAGCAGTTCTTTGCTTCTGCGAGAATAAGAGGACGAATTATGCTAAGAGGACAGGAACGATAAGCGCACTTCTTGGTGAGAAGTTTTCTGCTATGGTAAGAGTGCCCATCTCAGTATCACTTAAATACGCATGCCTTGCTTTGATTCTGTCTTCCAGTCAGTCCGAACCTTTTGCATTCTCCTCGGACACGTTAATGGACATATTCTACTGAATCCCTGCTACGGCGCACATTCACTCCTCCGCGATTCTACATATAACTAACTGAGTACAGGTGGTGGATGAGGCTTCAGCTGTTCTCGACGGCGTGGCTTATCTGCTGCTGGACTCGGATCACCTCAAGCTGAACAAGTTCGCGGGTCACAAGGACAAGAACTATACAGTCGTCGCAGCTAACATAGCACGCATTGCGATGGAAGCAAAGGCCTTATTCGACAGGCGAAGTCAAGGTCAGTAACTACTAATTTTGTCGAACAGCGACTGACTCATAATGAATAGCAGCCATAATTGATGACGATACATTACAAACTTATTACATGGTGAGCCGTCAGCGGGTTCGGCACTTTTTTGGGCGCGAGTCAGAACTCGATGAGATTCTGGCCTACTTCACTTCACCGTTGCATCGACGTCCTCGAGTGTTGGTTCTACATGCCATGGGAGGTCAAGGAAAGAGTCAGCTTGCCATCGAGTATTGTCACCGCTCGAAGCAGGCGCAGATTTATAGAGGTATTTTCTGGGCAAATGCTAGTTCAGAGGCGCTGATCCTCGAATCATATCAATCAATACTGCAGAAGATTCGGCCTCCAACTTCCTCCATCCCCCCACAAAACGGCAATGAGATTTTCGATCAAGTTGTGCGAATACTTGAGGGATGGAATGATCGTTGCTTGATTGTTCTTGACAATTTCGATGATCCTAAAGAGTTCCCTTGTTTTAGGCAATATGTGCCAAATTGTAAGCACATCTCTACCCTGTGAGAAGGATGGACGTGGTCAAAATACCTCAGATACTCACGATCACGTTCACTAACTCTAGACTCAAGCCGATCGTATTGATATACTGATTACCAGTCGTCACGCCGCGCTCGATCGTCTCGGACAGACCATGCAACTATCAGGCCTGTCTTCAGAAGCTGCAGTAGATCTCTTGCTACGCGACTTCCCACCGAGCTCCATCAGCACAAAAGATCGTCAGGTAGGTGCAAGAATCGTTGATCGTCTAGGCATGCTTGCTCTCGCAATTGATCAAGCAGCTGCTTATATCAGACACCAACAAATATCACTCAGTGATCTGGAGAGCTTTCTTGTAGTTTATGAAGACCAGCGCAAGATTATATTGAACCATGTTCCTGAAGATTTCTGGGAGTATACCACCGAGCAGTCAGATAGTAACGGTCGTCGCTCTCGAGCTATTGGTGCCTTTGCTACGTGGGAAATGTCACTGAACCAGCTTTCAAAATCCCTTGAGTTTGAACAACCAGATGTGGAACACTTTATCTCGGTGGCTGCGCTTCTCTCCTTTGTACAAGTCGAGGAATTTCTCTTCTGGGTTTACTTTGAAGCTCAGAGAGTGAGTGACGAGGAAGACTGGATAGTGAATATGTTTTGCTCTGACTATGATTCAGATTCAGATTCAGATGACGTGCAGGTCGAGAACTATGGCGGAGCAAGCGCAGACTCCTGGCCTGTGGCCCGGTATAGTCATGAGAAATACTGGGCATTAATCTCGAGGCTTCAAGCGTTTTCACTCGCCCAGAAAGTTGGAAGGGGTGACTGTGAGCTGGGTGTCATATTCAGCTTGCATCCTTTGATTCGCGACTGGATCCAAATGCGTGGGGGACGCCGTAAGCGGATTGAGTATGTGGAGGATGCAATCCAGATCGTCGCCCGATGTGCACGCTTCGCTAGACAGACAGGGGCTTTAAGGCAAGCACGGCACCTTATCAAGCATATGAATGCTTGTTCTCAGAGCCATATTCGATATTGCCAATCAGATGTCGCTTCAAGTACATTCCCATCAAAACGACAACGGCTGTGTTGGCTTGAGTTTGCAGAGTTATACTTCGCCCATGGCCTGTATCAGGAGGCCGAAGTATATAGTCGTCTAGAGGTAAAGACTAGCGCGGAGGCAGAGGGACCAGAGGATCCAAGCAGTATCGCAGCCACAAATCGACTCGTTTCGAAACTGATCGCTCTGTCAAAGTTTGATGAAGCTGAGGAATATTTGCAAGTGAATCTAGAAATAGGACGTGAAGTTCTTGGAGAAGTCCATCCCCTCGTGCAAGACAGCATGGCAGGACTTACAGGAATACTCAGACAACAGAAACGTTTTGACGAAGCGCAAATCATACTTCGACAGACATTCGAGCTCGAGAAACTCTCACGCAGCTCAGACCAGAGCTCAGACTTCTTCTTTGAAGCAAGTCTTTGCCGAATACATTGCGAGAAGGGCGAGTTTGTAGAAGCTGAGAAATTAGCACAATCGACACTAGACACAATGTCAAACTTGTCTGACAAGTCCTCGCTTACACAATTCTGGCGGCAGAATATAGTGTTCTCACTGAGCGAATCTCTGAGAGCGCAGGAGAGACACACAGAAGCAGAAGATATGCTTTGGCGAGAAATCTCGCTTGCTCAGCGCATCTTGGGCGGTAGTGATCGAGGTACGCGATTGCTCATTTACTCACTTGGGTGGTGCTTGTTTCGGCAAGGAAAACCAGAAGCAGTCGAGGTCTTCAGAATGCTCGTATATTACGAGAGACAAGTATATTACGATGGTCATCCTAACTCTCTGCAAAGTGTAACTTCTCTCAATCATGCACTGGAGAGATTTGGTATGTCAGAGCAGGCTAACGAGGGAGATGAGGGTGAGGGGGACCAATGCATCAAGCAGGACGATCTGAAGAACGACCAAGATTGAGTTTGTGGTCTGGATGACCAGAAGGTCGCCATGTAAGCGAACGAGACTGTTCTGTAATAATATCACTACATTTCCACGATAATGACAAGAACACGACTTGGAATATGACGCTGATACAACCGATGTTGAGTTTACTTGCTGCACACAATTACCCGAATGAACACATCAGTAGCATTCGGAAAGAACATAAGGCGACGAGACTGAGCACAGGACGTCTCCTTCTCGTTCATTTATTGTCTGACTGGCATGTCTAGCTAAAGCTCGATATCTCAGAATGTGCTCACCAATTGTCGCAAGTAGAGCTCCAGAGCTATTGATCAACGCATTTGACTTTCGACATCGGCTCCGAATCAGACGTCTGCTTCAAGCGAGTAGAGATGACTCAATCAGATCCAGCTCATGCAAAGCTCAATTCATGGAAGGTCGTTCGCGGCCAGCTATGTCGCACAGCTTGCCTCCTCAAGTCTGAAGCTCAAAACTTCGCGACTTGTCTCTGTTGGAATCCCAGCCATCACTTCTCACGTCACATTGCAGTGATAGCCAAATCATTCATTCCGTCTCATCTTGTGACTGCTCTCGTGCCTTCTTCGCCTTTGACGATTTCTTCGCCATACTCAACTGTCTGCATTCCCAAGTGGGATCCGCCTCATACTGAATCTGAGCTTCGCCAATGGTCTTTTTGCCATGTAGAGCAACGACGAGTAATGTGCCTTTATCCGTATGTGGTGTGATTTTGAAATCGATTTGAATCTCAATGGATTTGGCAGCTGGTTTGGATCTCTCCTTCTTGATCGGCTTTGCTTTCTTTCTCAATTCTGCTGCAGTCTTGGTGAGGTCGATTGACATCTCGCCTATCTTTCGGACTGGATGTGCATTAGATATAGTGACATGAGTTTGAAAGGTTGTTTTGGACTTACCACCCTCGTCAGAACGTCTTTGCGGTGCTTCGTCTGCTGTGCAACTATACAAGAATTGAGTGAGAATCAACTTTCCACTACCTTTCACTGGGATATCCATGAAGCATGGTACAGTTGCCTTGGTATTGGGCTTGATAGGATCACCCTGCATACTGTCAGCGTTGTTCGAAAAGGATAGACATTTGCTTGTCGCTTACACGACGAATGAGCCATTTCATCTGATTAGCCGCCTGCTTTATACCGGTAACTTCATCGACAAAAGCTTCATCTTCCTTGTGTTTGTTCTCATCAAAATTGTGGTTGACGGGAATACCGATGTGATCACGAGATCTTCTGCAGAGTACAGCTGGCTTACCTAAGCCGCTGAGTGCTGCACCTCTGGCAATGGCCGACCAGGGTCGATTGGGCGAAACAACCTCGACTCCATTCATTTCAGTTTTGGCGAAGTCTTTGAATTGTTGCTCGACGTATAAAGATGAGCCGAGTCCACCACAAAGAACGACGGCCTATGAGTTATCAGTATCCTGATATGCAAGCCGAGCTATGACTTGAAAATAGTAGCACTCACCTTGACTGCACCCATCTTGGCCTTCTTCACACTCTCAACCTGTTGCTTTAATAGCTCGAAGCTGGGACGAAGCACGTCATCGAACATGAGTCTGAGCTCTTTGCTACCGCACGTTAGTACTCGGAACATGAAACAGCTTGACATGCTGCATTACCTTGTAAGTTCCACAGTATCGTCAGTGAAATCATAGCCCTTAGTCTCTGGGTCAAGTTTCGACATCTTCAGAGGTAGCGAGAAGCATGTTTCATCATCGTCCGCCTCATCTAAGCTGAAATCGCGTTTGATTCCCTCGAAACGGTCCATAAATGCAGATCCTGGGCCTTTGTAACGATCGTCTATGCTTGTGAAAGCAATGTCGAATCTCTCCTCCATAAGTCTATGCAAATTACGATCAATTGTCGTACCTCCACACTTTGCACCTGCACCAACACAGGCCTCTTCGAGTTGCAAAGGCGATGCTTTCACAATCTTATAGCTGATGAGATCACATGTCCCGCCACCGAGATCGGCAATGGTGATACAGCCACCCTCCTTCAATATAGATTCGCCTTTGAAAGATGCGGCGTTTGTTCTGAGGGCACAGATTGTGGCAGCCTCCGGCTCATCAGTCAACATTATCTTGTCTTGAGTTCGAGAGCCAAATCCAGCTTCGATCGCCGCTGCTCTAGTTGCATCTCGAGCCTTGTGACTCCATGTTGCAGGCAGAGTGATATGAAAGACAATAGCCGTCAATGATAATGCCTCTTGTCCTATCTTTCCAGCAATCATGATCATGGTACGATCGTACAGATACCTCAGAAAGTCTGCGGTCATGTCCTGATAAGTCTTATCTTTTGCACACTGCATCAAGCCACGACCAACAGCCGCATGAATGAGAGGATCATCAAAGTCGGTAGGATCAGCTACTTGATCGAGTCCCAACTTGAACCACCAGTAGGACTTGAACTTTGACGAGACTTCATAACCAAATTTGTTGCATCCATCTTTGATCAAATCGTTTTCTGAAGCGTAGGCAATGCGAGTAGGTACTTTTTCGATGATGCCGTTTCCACGGCCCCACTGAGTAATGACTTCTGCATCACCTTTGCCGCTCTCATTACCTGTAATCCACGAAATGCCTGCAGACCGACGTTAGTTTCGCTCAAAATGTGACATGAGAGGGTCTACCAGAATACGTGGTGCCGAAATCGACACCAACATGGATGATCTTTAGGTCCTCTTCTTGTCTTATCTTTTGATTCTCTTCTCGTGTCGCCCTAATTCTTGCGGCAATTACCGCTCGACGCTGCAAGACTTCTTGTGACACAACATCTAATATGTGTGAGCTAAGTAAGCGAAACATTTTTGTGCGTACCGGCAGCTCGCTTCTTGGGATTTCTTCTGGCAGAAGCTGGCTTTCCACTGAGGCGTTTGACACCTATCGGATCCTGATCGAGATCGTCGAGTCGAAAGATACTCTCGCGTGACTCCATGGCGTAGAGAGCAGGGATAGGAGTAAGGGATATGCGCGCAGCTGATATATGATGCAGTCGCAAGGAGGTTGCGAAGTGATAATCAGTGCGAATGTAGCGAGTGAACGAATGAAGATGAGATCGTAGCAGAAGGGGGATGGAAGATATAGCAATCTCTAATCTCGGAGTCGCCAAAGGTGAAATCATCAAGTGAGGTCGAAATGAAACCCGTTATGATGCAAGAATGAGCGATATAGCTGCTAAAAACATCATCCCCTTTCTCACCTCACAATCATTGCGTTGATCTGAAAGCTGGTGACACCGAAAACTACTAGGCAGCCATACCACCACAATCTGGATCTTCAACCACGATATTGGAGACGTTTTGTTTTCCTCCTCCTCTCCGTTGTTAACTCGCCTTCCACTTAAGCAGTCGCAATGGTCGTCGCAACGCCGGAGCAGCAGTCAACGTCAGATGTGGACGCGCACTCCAACACCTCAGCTTCCCAGAGCCCGATTTCTGGTAAGCGTCGAAGATCGGCACATGGGAGAAATCTTCGCGAGGACTTGAGTTTCGACAACCAGGACAGTGGGAGCTCATACAATGACAGTGCCAACGGGGTAGATGATGTACCGAAATCTCCAAGTAGCACTCTCAACACCCACAGACCAGATTGATTCAAGGATTGCTGACAACACAAACACAGGCCAGACTAAAGAGGGAGGCATAGTCGATAGTGTCAAGCCCAAACCCAAAAGAAGGGGTAGATTGACGGAGGCCGAGAGAGAAGCGAGAGATGAGAGCAAGATTCCGGGGCGCAAGATTGACTTACAAGCAACGATCAAAGCGAAAAACAAGAAACTCAGGGAGGCTCGCGAGGAGTTAGACAAATACAAGGGCCAACTTCGCGCGTGCCGGCTCGAGAATGAAGAGAACAAGAAGAGACTGAACGTTTCCGAGTCGAGCCTGACCCGCATGCGAGATGAGATTTTTACCCAGGTTGAACAAGCCAAGCCATATTTCGAGACTGATGAACAGGTCGCTCAAGCATTCACCAGAGTATTTGAAGCTGTCAACAACTGGACCAAAAAGCATGCGATCCTTTGCGAGAAGACCGACCAGAAGGGCTTTGAGACGACTATTTCAATCCTTTGCAACGATGATCGATATCCAGATTTCATGTCTAAGAAGATGAAGGAAGCTGTCAAGCTTGGTACAGTGTATCCATATGTGACTACGGCCGCAGCCATCAATCGCATTTTAGCGGAGGAAGTTTTCGACAATCCATTCACATTTCTAAGTCAGCGCCCGCATGGCGATCTGGAGCTGGACATGATCATGTGGCTCATGTCAGTGGCTTTGATGAAGGGTAGGTATCCGCCTCATCGAAGATGTGGTCTTGCTGACTTAGACAGGTTCGGAGCTAGAATGTCGCAAGGCGCGAAGTTTCTTGATGAAGTTCTTCACAAAGACGACCGGAGAGAACGTTGGAAGTTCAGCAGCGAAACATTTCGAGGAAATGGCCGGCCTCAAGGAGCAAAAGAGTCAGACTATCTCTCAGATTCTCATCACGAAACTCAGCGTGTTATTGACGCCGGTGGATGTCGAAGCGCAGACAACACGTGTACGCGCTTTGACACGAATTGTGTCTACAGCCATCGATCTATCCTGTCGATTGGCAATACAACAGAGCAACGTCACTTTGAAGTTCCTGGACCAAATGAAACAGCACAGATACAAAGTATATCATGAAAACTTGGAGTGCCACAGAGCATGTAGACTTGACGAACTTGATCCAAATTCGAAGAAAGCGCTCTATAAGAAGCCCTTGGACATGGTGATTCAGCCGATGGTCTGTCGTACTGGCGATGTGGATGGTGTTAGCTCTGAGATAGGTGATGAAAGAGTCCTTGTCAAAGCAGTGGCTTGGATGGTCAAGATTGAGAATGCTCGGTCAGATGGAGACGAAGCGATCACTTCCCCACGCAAGAAGATGAAGCGATCTGATGATTGTAATTGACGGGGTGCAGACCATAGCAAAGTGCAGACAAAGATACGAATATGAAGGCTGGGCATGTTTCCGACCCTGAGCTTGTTGAAACTGGTAGAATGATTCCGGAGAGTTCAGAGCTGGACAAAATGATCATCGTGGGTGTGAGATGACCTCAGATGTTTTGATCCACCTGAAATGGATGTCACAGACACGAGGCAAAATTTTATTTGCCAGACTTGAGATAGCCTACCCATGCCTTTGCATTGGTCTCGCAGTCATGTAAGCCCGGCAGAGTTTGTGGCACAACAAGGTACCTTCGAAAGAGCCAGTATGAGTTCCAGTATTTTCCTCAACGTAGACGAACGCTTCGCTTGTGGAGATTGTATTTGATGGTTTCGACACTAACATCGCCGTCTGGCCACAGCGCTTTGGCAATACCTGCATGTGTCAACTTTTTGTCTCTTCTGTGATTCGCAACATATGCAACGAGGCGATCGACCTCCGCCTCACTGATTCGCGGTCTTCGACCAGCCAGATTGTGTAAAGGCTGTGGGTTCTTCTTCTGACATGTGTAGGTGACCGAGGCAATCGAAATGCCCAAAAACTTGGATATCTGATCGTAGGTGTGACCGAGACGTCTCATGAGAAGTATTTCGATACGTTGGTCGCGGGTAGTACGAGGACCATGAGGTCTTGGTTGTGTACGCGGTAGTGGGGGCAGTGTCGTTCTATGATACTGATATCCTGGTGGGGGTCCCGGGGAGACAACTGATGGTGAATGCTCTGACATCGGAGGGATAGGTATAGAGGGCTCTGGGGACGTGAGATCTACCGTTGGCTGGTCTGCTGGAATCGAAAGTCGAGGCGGTGCATAATCTTCGTCTGATCGTTCGAGTAGTGGCGAATCTACCATAAACATGTAGGGCGTTGAGTTCTCCATTGGTGATTGCGCAGGAAATGTAGGAGTTGCCGGAATCTCATGTCCGTCCGGTGAGTCAAACTCTTCCAACTGGTCTGATTGAGGAGATGTCGCGGTAGACACAGTCGGTGAATACTCTTCAGCCACTGCTGATTCTGAGTCTTCTCGGTCTGCCATGGCAATGTCGTGCCATATGCGCCATGTAAAAGCAGAACAGATAGTATATGGAGAAGCAATACTACATGAAGTCACGAAGTCACAGATGACGATCGGGCATTAGATAAGCAATCACCGTTCATTTTGGAAATATTGGATATATTGCTCCGCCTTCCTTCAAGCAGCTATGTAGTCCGTTCTTCTCTTGTATGTAATAGCTTCTTGAGTACACCAGACAGTATCTCATCATGCCAATACTACACCAACCATTACTTCTGAGATACAGCCACGAATTGACAGCTCCATAATCTCGTTCCTGCAGCAGACTTGATATCTAGCTTGATGATCTGCCATCCACAACTCCACAAAATAAAGAAGCTTCGAAGACCAGGCCCGTATAATTCGTACATTCATTCACGGTAGCTCGCGTCTCAACGCCTGCGCGTTACGTTTTCACTTCTCTATGACTTCGCTCCCATATCGACGTTCGATGGTTGTTCGCCGCGATCATCTCGATTAATCTTCCCTACAAACTGTCTTCCTCAGGATATCATCATGGCCGACGAAGGTACCCCAGTTCCAGAAACCGAAGCCGATATCGATATGGACGAAAACGACGAACTACTCGACGGTCCTGATGTTGAAATCACAGAGTCAACTGCCGCGACAGCAGTCAACCCTGAAGGAGACGAAGACAGCAAGCTTCCCATAAATCCGCAGACAATCTTCCTTGACTATCTGAAGTCACCAATTGTCAATCTCGAGGTTGGACTCGGGAGCGAAGCGACTTCTCTCTCTGCTCATCGCAACCTTCTCATACGCGCACCTTACTTCGCCGATAAACTTTCCGACTCCGTCACTACCTCTGTCTCCCTCCCGGATGATGATCTCGACGCGATCGTGTGCTTCCTCCAATACCTATACACAGGCGAATACTTCCCTCGACGCATAGCAACACAGACTGATGGGTTGGAGACAGATCCTTCTCTGCCTGCGGTAGATTCGACCGGATCTCAGCTCTTGAAACATGCTCGTGTCTACACCTTGGCCGAAAAACTTGGTCTACCGGATCTCAAGACATTGGCTCACTCCAAAATACATCGTATTAATAGTACTGCTGTGGGAGAAATCGCCTATGCGCGATACGTCTACGGACACACATATTCAGAAGATATCACGATCAGAAGACCAGTGGCTGCATTCTGGGCTACAAGATCTCACGTTCTTCGTCATGAGGCAGAGCAGGAGTTCCGCGCTATGTGCTTGGAATATCCACAATTCGGTTTTGACGTATTGAGTTTGGTCTTGGACGCAAGGGAAAAGAGAGTGAGGGAGAGAGAAGAAACTGAGGGAACGCCACAGACAACTGGCAAGGGTAGAAAGCGAATGAGGCCTTCAGTGAACATTTGAAGGAACTACAAGCTGGCGTTTCATTTCATGGGGGACGGAATCATTATGAGAGAAGCGCGGGTTGGTAATCTTAATGAATGAACAAAATAAGAGGAATGATGCTCGTCATGGACTAGCATGAGTTGGAGGCCTTCACTGAGCACCCTCGATCCTCTGAGCAAGTGCTTGACATGGGCGACGCATCTGACAGTCTCCTCATTCGATCGAGATAGACGCATAACGACATCATGCATGTTCTGTACACTAGGGTAGCCACAACGCACTACCATCGATCCATAAAAGGAAGACTGAATCGATCACCTCGAGGTGATTTCACTCAGACTACCCATCGTCCACTCAGCGCGAATATTTCATCGTGCCAGTAAAACGTATCGTCTTGTATGTCACTGGAAAATTGGCAACTTCTGTTCCACGCAGGGTCTAAGACCTCCACCACAGCGCTAGTAAAGGTGAAGGAGAGACTATCTCCGAGTCGGGAGGTGTAAATTTCAAGCTATACAGATTTACGCTTTAGAGCCAATCACGTTAGAAGCCTGATATCCGAGTAGACGAATTGCCGACTGCCGCCAATATCAGTACTTTGTGCCTTAGTAGGAATCCAAGCTGTCTCAAAGCTGGTCGTCATCTCCTGGTCACAGACAGTCAGTTGCGCTGCAACCAGCTCGATGACTTTGCTAGCATCTTGGCACAGTGAGAACCTCCAGGATACCAGTAATGCATTCAGGAAATTTCATCTCTTTCCTTGAAGTCGAGACTGTATTATGATCAAAAGAGGCGTCAAACTTCAGGTTTTCGGTGGTCGACATAGAAGAACCCTAGAGGCTGATCTTTCGGTCCAATTAAGCTTCACGGTGATTCTACAAAACCTGGAACCAAACTTTAAAACAAAGGCATGACGATCGGACAACCAACTATATCTTCCAAAAATCATCATTACAGTAAGCACACTCGATCTTGGATCGCTCTCCGGTGCCAAACCTCCTCTGCTAGGAAAGTCCGGTGGTGAAGCGGCCAAGTATGGCCCGGTCGACATACTTCTTCAGATTTGCTGTGGCTGAAAGTCAAACATCCAGAATTACCTCATATTTCCTTCCCCACGTGCTACAACACCGATATCAGACATGAATCCCGAAGAATACTGGCTATGTTAGCAAAACCCGGCAGTGAGCGTCTATACGAGCGTAGCATCAAATCTCACTGTGAGCTCGAGGAAGTGGACTTCTCTAATGCTATTTAGCTTCAATGACCTCACACTGCTTGAGCCTCACGAAGCAAATGTTGCGATGATCGAATGCCTTGACGCTGTGACTCTCTGCCTGGGCAGAACCCTTCCGTTCAAGGGTTTCATCGTTGTCCGAACACTTATTAGACCTTGAAACGTGTTTTTGCTAATACTCTGTTCTTTCTATTGTTACTATCGTTCCCCGACAAACCCAGTTCACCAAAACTGGTGATTATTGCAGAGATGGTGGACACGATGAAACTCAGCCCTCGTGCACAGTCTGGTGGCCATCAGAATGCCGGTCCCAATTCGGTGTCTGGCATGCTCTCGACTCTCATACCCTCCTTCCTGGTTGCCTGTCTCTTGATAGCACTATTCTTGGTCCTCCGAACCAGGATACAACGCATATACCTCCCTAGAACCTATTTGGGTGTACTGTCTGAACAGTAAGTCGAGTACGATCACGCCTCATCAGAGCGTCTGCTAAGTTCTTTGTAGCCAAAAGTCACCAAAGGTATCACAGTCACTGGTTGGCTGGATTCCGGAATTCATGCGCTTGGACAGTGACTACATCCTCAACCACCATTCCCTCGATGCCTACTTCTTCCTCCGATTCTGGAAACTCGTCGTTCTCGTTTGTGGTATCGGCTGGCCACTAACCTGGATTGTCCTCATGCCACTATATGGTACAGCTCACGGCGGCGAAAAGCAGTTTGATAAGATATCGTTTTCCAATATCGATGCAGCAGAGGATGGGTATCGGCTATATGGTGTTGCTTTTGTTGCTTGGATTGTTTTCGGTAAGTCATTCATGCAAACGGTAATGGAGATCTGGCTGTGAAGTTCGACACCATTTGGACTTACTAAAACCTCTGGCTTGTCATATTCATGAGGTCAGCAGTGTTCTGGGAATGGAGACCAGTACTGTCAACATACAGAAGACTAAGGACATATGTACACGCAGAGCTCTTCGGTGCTACGATTGTTCCATGCCAGCCTTTCTTCACGACTTCACAGCCAATCCTAGCACGAGCATTTCCGTCCTATAGTATCTTACCTTGCTGATCATCCTACTAGGTGCCATCATGTTCATCATCGCCAGAGAAAGTCTCTATGCCATTCGTACACAGCAGGCATATCTTCGACTACCCGGCATAGTGACTCGTATTGCAACAAGAACTGTCCTATTCACTGGAGTTCCTTCGGAGCATTTCGCTAGCGAGGAAAGCATCCGCCGAATCTTTCCTTCAGTTAAGACGGTTTGGTTGGTTAATGATACAGAAGAGTTAGACGACCTTATCGAGGATCGTGGCAAATGTATTCAAAAGTTAGAAGCCGCTCTTGTGAAGTCGTCGAAGAAGGGTAATGATAGGAAGCGCAAGAATGATAAGAAGAACGATAGGGAATCACAAGAGGATATTGTTCACTGGGTCGGTGAACAGAAGCAACCAACTCACAGACTCAAACCGATTATCGGAAAAAAGGTTGAGACGATCGATTACTGCCAACACCACATATCAGAGCTCAACACTGAGATCGAAAAGCAGCAGCGAGCTCACCGCGAGAACAAAATGGATCATGTCTCCGCTGTCTTCATTGAATTCAATTGCGTCGAGGCTGCTGAAGCTGCTTTCCTCAAAACTAAGGCTGGTAACCTCACTCAGTATTCCGCACGTGATATTGGCTTGAGACCGGATGCTGTTATCTGGAAAAATCTTGGTATGGGTACAGCGCAAAGAAAATTACGTGGTATCCTAGTCGTTATCATGATTTGTCTCATGATTCTCTTCTGGGGTCCGTTTACTGCCTTTGTCGGTGCGCTTTCCAACATCAACAGTCTTACCAACAAAGTCCCTTTCTTGGGCTTCATCAACGATATTCCTGGTTGGATTCTCGGCGTTGTTACGGGCTTGCTGCCAACCCTTCTGTTGGCAGTTCTTATGATCTTGGTTCCCGTCATCATGCGAGGTAAGTGATGAGAGGTCGACATCTTGGATTATCGGCTAATTCAATTGCAGTCATGTTCAAATTTGCTGGTGCCGTCACACTCGCAGAAGTTGAACTAAAGACGCAGACATGGTACTTTGTCTTCCAATTCATTCAAGTCTTCCTCATTACTACACTCTCTTCTGGTGCTGTGGCAACTGCAACACAGGTTGTGGCTCAACCAACGCAAGTCACTAACCTGTTGGCCTCAAATCTTCCGAAAGCTTCGAATTTCTACATCAACTATTTCGTCTTGTACGGAATAGCAATTGCCGCAAAAGAATTGTTCAACATTGTTGCAGTGCTCGTTTACCTTGTTTTCGGTACAGTTCTTGACAAAACTCCAAGAAAAAAGTACAATAGATATATCAACATTGCTGGACTTAAATGGGGATCATTGTACCCAAAGTTTGTCAACTTGGTTGTCATTGGTAAGTGTTGATATTCATCTCGCCACATTATATTTTCATCCAAGCTAACATTACCTGCAGCTATCGCATATTCATGTATTGCACCACTCATTCTTGGCTTTGCAACAATTGGATTTATCTTCCTAGGTGCTGCATTTAAATACGCCGTCTTTTACAGTGTCGACACTACCTTGATGGACACTCATGGTAGAGCATATACCAAAGCTCTTCAACAAATAACAACTGGAGTATACCTTGCCGAACTTTGTCTCATCGGCTTAATGGGTATAAGCACTGGATCAAGCAAAGCATCAATTGGACCTTTAGTAATAACAATAATCCTCCTCATCGCCACCATCATCTTCCACATCCTCCTCAACAGAGCCATATCCTGCGTCCGAAAAGAGGTCGCCAGCAACTTCAATCCAGAAACCCACCCAGAACAATTCAAAGAGCAAACCGCCATAGAATCCACCTCAAAGCACCACACAAAACCAACCGGTAAAATCGCCGAGAAAAACGCCTCCTTCTTCATAAACATGCTCCGCATACCCTTCACCCCCAAGTTCGACAACTACCTCCAATACCCAATGCCCGAATACAGCGAAGAAGAACGCTCAGAAGCCTATCTCAACCCATCACTCACAGAACCCGAACCCCTCCTCTGGATCGTCCACGACAACGCCGGCGTATCCGAAATGCAGAAACGCGACATCATCAAAAACGCCAATCTCAAAATCACCGACGAGGCCGCCTGGTGGGATGAAAAGGGAAAGATGAGAACCGTCTGGACCGATGCTGAAAATCAAGATGGCGAAAACACTTTGAGAAAAGCTCCGATCTACGAGAAGAATGTTCATTACTAACTAGATTGTGATGAATTGAGTGTGAATGCTCTCATGTATACATATGCTGATATAGTGATTTGATTTGATTGATGAATGGATGGACGGAATATCTCCCGGTATACGTTGGAATATGTCAGCAACAACTGTACATTATTGCATTGCATTGCATTGCTACAAATACATCTACTAACTTATTTATGACCGAGCAAGCAAGCGACCAAAACAGCGAAATGATCGATCGATTAGCGACTGATACCACAACCACAACCACAATAAATTGATTGGAAGAAGAAGACGAAGGAGAAGGAGGATACTTCTCGTTTGACGGAAATGATTACCTGTATACTATTGCTATTATAATTACCTACGATACATATACATAATAAATACATAATGAATACTCACTGTAAGACAAAAGAGAAGCGAAACACTGCTCTTCGTCTCTCCGATTCCCAACGTAGTTCGTCAGAGTATCTCTTTTGGCTTGTACATATACAATACAATACAATTGCTTACTTGTACAGACACGGCACTTTTCAACGTCATGCAGCGTCAGCACGATACAAGACCATCGTCAGCTTTACCCTCAATGCACATTCAAGCAACACGTATGATTCTCAACTATCTCTCTACCATGAAAGATATCTATCAATATACCATGCTGCTACGCTATCTCATCCATAGCAGAGCTAACCAAGTACTTGGCTCACTATACACTGGACGAAAACTATCTGTACCATGCATGGGGATCGTCTATTTGTGCCTCAGTACTGTCCCAACCACCCTGTTTCTCAATATGTTCCGATGCAACACCATCTGCCCATGCAGCTGTTGCGTTGAGGTCGAATCCGCTATTCGCTGGCATCTCTGACATCTGGTTGGGCCCATATACTTCTTCAGCGGTACTTCCTAAAGGTACGATCGGACCATTGTCTATTTCTTCCAGATCTTCTGGAGCTCGTTCAATGATTTCAATGGGTTGTCGCTTCACTGTCTCGACAAAATCGTCGACTCTTCCATCTTCTGTATTGGCTTTGACATATACGAGGAAATATGGATTTGCCGGACCAGACCATCCTCCAGTTGTATCTGGCTTGCCGAAAATTTCCTTGTTATCATTGACAATCGTAACGTGATCATCATTGTATTTTCGCCATACACCATTCTTGTGGTCGTTGATGTATATCCAATAGTGTCCACTACCGAAACTGCCTCGATGGAAGAATACTGCATGGAGTTTATATTGATGCTCTTGCATGTCGTTGAACATATTATCGATTTGATAATTCAAATCAAGGATTTCCGCCGTGATTGTATTGAGTCGGTCTCTTGCTCTTGCAGCAAGATCACCTATTATCTCGGGCAGAGAAGGATCAATTGGTATAGGTCCACCAAATTCTTCTTCTTGCGAAACGGCCTCTTGTAAGAACATCAATGCTCGCTTTGTATCGTCAAGCAAACTTGGAATGTTCTTAGCACCAGCATGTTCTTTCTCCAAGGCCATTTTTTCTTGACTCAATTTGTTCACCCTCTGCTTGAGTTCCCAACTTTGCATACGTCTTTGCATAAGATCTGAATCTAGGTTAGATTCCAAATAACGATCCATAAACAAGGTTTCGGGCATTTCCACAAAGTTCTCGAGTTTCGCGTTACTCTTTTTGACTTCGTCCCATACTACTCGGCCAAAGGCAATTGTAAGAATAGGAGGTAATCTGGTGATTGATGTGTATGTTTTTCGTCCGGAGTCAGATATGTCGTAATTGTTATCAAGTGCTGCATAGACATCCTTAGGAAAATTGTTGATCTGAGCCATGATATTGAGAAATGGGTCAGGATCAGTCAGCTCCTTCTCTTCCATTGAATGAATTCTAGAATCGCCAAAAAAGAGGTCATGTATCTCGTCTTTTTGCTCTCCTGAATTCTCATGACCTGTTGCTCGGATAGCAGATGACAATTGTAAGACACAATGATTGAAAACTTCTGTCACATCCTGCTGTCTCGCATATTCTTCTAATGTGGGTATAGTCGTGGCAACAGGCTTACGAGGTGGTATCGGTGGCGGTCCAGGAGGAGGCTGATATTTGATCGGTTGCTCTTCGATCGTGATATGCTGAGTTGGTCGAATGTCTGAATCATGAGTCGGTCCATTTGCTAAGGCACCTGCTTGTATATTTATCTTGGATGGAGATGCTGGTCGTAATGGCTCACTAGAAGTCGGTGATCCTTTTATATCTTCGATTTTAATCGGATTTAGATTTTCTTTGTCGTCAAAAATCGATTGCTGCTGTTCAGCAGTAGCTGCTTCGAGATCCATATGATCAACACTGTTCGGGTTTGAAACCAGAGTTACCTCGCTAGAATTGTCATCATCTTCAGCCTCCTTTGTTTCATTTCGGTTTTGCAATAACGCTGAACCAAGATCTATGACGGATTCTTCTTCCGGACTTGTGACCATGGCTTCAGAGGCAGACGGTGATGGATCTTCTGCATCATCAGCTGACTGCTCCATCTGTGGTAGCATGGGACCCTGAATGAGCTTGTTGTCAATGCTGCCTAAGCTAGGTCGATTGACCCCAACCAGAGTAGAACGACGTCGAATCTTTTCTATCGTGTCAGTTTCGAGGGTTAATCGAGCAAGTTCTTCTTCTGGTCTGATGGCCGATCTTGGTGTGGTAATCATTCGTTCAAATAGCGTAGCCAGATTACGCACGACTTCTGTTGTCAGCAAGGAGATCGTATTTTCATCATTCAGCACTTACACTTTTGAGCCGTTTCAACTTCCTTCATCGATACTTTTCTTTGTCCGACCTTCTTGATTGACATATTCTCGGAACTCGTCTCCATCTTGAAATTCTCAAAGTCCAGTACTACATCCCTAACTTGTCGAATAGTAAAGAGAGATTGTAGAAGGCTGTTAAGGTAACATGTATTGCCGATATTGTCAAGTCCAACAGGCTCTAACCATGAAGCTTTTGGTCTTTCTGCAGGTTGAAGTTGTAGCTCTGACAGAAGCATTGTACTGTTTCGATCTCTCGCGATAGCGCTCAAAGCTCGTACGAATCGATCGGCATTGTGAGAGTCTTCAATCTTTCTGATCTGATAGACGGTCAGAATTGTCTCGTCGTCCACAGTTCGATCGGTGATATCCATTGCCTGGTACGCCTCACCCAAATCCATGTCGGTTGTAATTTCAGATGTGAAACCGGAATCCACCCAAGCCAGTAGTGATGAACTTTTACGATGTAAGGCAATAAGTTTTATGGCTTTAGTAGCAAGATCTTCGAATGATGAATTCTCGGCAAGCTATAAAACATGAGTGAAGAATACACAACGGAAGGATTGCACTCACTTTGACAGAATACAATGACTGAATCCAGTCGTCGTTAGTCGCTGGATTCGCGCCCAGGAAATCGAGTGCCTGTTCATAGGTCGTAATCTCTGTCATTCTTGGTCAGTGATATTTCTCAGGAGTCAGGTGTGACAGACCTCTTGCCGCATAATCCATAATTCTTCTACTGTTGAGGCCAGTACCAATGACACGAAGATGTTCACGTAATTGAGCCTCTTGTGCAGGAGAATCTTGTAGTCTGGCGTTGAATGTTCCGATAATATGTGACTCATCCGCGTCAGGCTGGAGGTTCATAGGAACACCCAATGCTTTATGTGCCTCACTTAATTGTTCAGCGTCCACCTTGCCGTTGGAGACTTCAATCGCTACTCTGTAGTTGAGATCCTCACTGTCTCTTTTGAGTGCAATATCACGTAAGGCGCTGAGAAATGTAGGTGCGTATTCAGGACATGACCAGCATTGCCAGTCGTAAGCATGCTTCACCAACTCATCACTTGCATTTTGAGGAGTGCCGAGAACGATAAAGAATCTGCATGTATTAGTATCTTTGTGTTGAGACCGAAAAGAAAAACATACGATGAGCGATCTCCTGGAGCTAGATTAGCAGTCCGTGCCGAGGGAGTTTGATCGTCTAGATGCAGTCAGCCGTGATACGAAACTACGTGATAAAGGGAACTGACAATCTTGACAGAAAAGAGCACGAGCAAATTCTTTGCCAGCATCTTCTAACGTCGTGGTATCCTGCGAGATCTGACGTTCCTCACTTGGCCTTTTGAGAATGAGAGCACTTAATTCGTGCTCTAGATTATCGAGGAAAATGTTGACCGGATCTCGCAGTGGTATAGTATCATCTGGTGTAATCTTGGGAACTTGCCATGCCTCACCAGGCTATATTTTGTCAGTCTCATGAAACTACAACTCATTCATGTACTGACCCTAAGCTTGAATCCTAGGCTCTCCAACACTTTCTGACAATCTTTCCCATCCGGACCAAATCTTACTGAAAATCTTTTATTGTCTAGGGCAATCTCGGACTTGGCTTCTTTCCTCCACGAATTCCTGATGTACGCTCTAAGATCAACCAGTACATCCGTTGGAGATGGTCGTCTCATACCCTCAGTCTCTCCTTTTTTGGCCTCAAATGCCGCGTCTGTTCTTGCTTTCAATTTCCCCGGATCGGTCAGGATATCCACCTCCTCATCACTGAGAACAGGAGGACTCAATACTATCGTTACAATCACACCGCACATCGAAGAAGAACATTCGTACACGTATATCTCTTCTGAGGTAGCTGCATATTGTCGATTCGAACTCCGCGCCAATTGCTGGTTGTACTCCGAGTGGACGAGATGGTGTACAGGTCTGTCTTCATTTGGGCATGGTGATCCTGACCAGTTCCTTGTATAGTCCACCGTGACAGACACATGGATTGCGCAGAGCCTGCAGAAACCTGTCACATAGTATACAGAGTCTTGTAAAGGTCTCTCATCCAGCGCAGGTCCTTTCGTCCTCCTCGGTTGGATGTAGAAAGCATGTCGACAACTTGACGCAGGTAGAAATTCTTGAAGAGTCTCTGTATTTCCAAAATTGACTGGAGGGTCATTCAACAAGTTGCGACCTGGTGGTACTGTCCATCGCGGATCATATAAGGTGAGGTCTTCGAGTAACGTAGGAGCGAGCCGACCTATCCAGCAAGTAATCAGTATTCACGGCATGATGATGGCGCTCTGTGAACCTACCAGGACCTCTCAGTGGCGCTCTGAAGGTACGGATGTTGGTCTGTACGCCGGCCATACAAAATGAGGTCTAGAGATTGGAATCGGCTGCTCAAATCTTCAATCTAGAATCGCACTGACTGGAGATTCGGGAACAAAGTCTGTAACATCTACAAGACGGCCCAACTATGCATGCTGTCAAATATAGACACGAATCTGGACGAAGAAGTACTACAGTGGAGGATGGAGCAGACCAGGTGATAAAGATCGCGAGGCTACCAAGTATATGACGCTGGCACACGGTACGGACGCGTAGGCGCCAGGGAAAAAGACGATGGCAACCGCACTGCACTTGAAGGATGGTATGGATGAGGAGTTGTAAATCTAATTATGTCGTTTGTAACGATACAAGTAACAGTGCTCAATGGTATTCCAGCTGTCTCCTGTACTTTGATGTTGCTACTGACGTACCATCTGTCGGACAAATCCTGCACCCCGAAGCTGAATGTTTATTTGACCAATCGAAGCTAAGAAGAGGGAGCCCTATTCATGCCAAGAATCATAAAGCTGCATCGCAGAGCTGACCTCGTCTTTGAATTGCGGAGCATTAGACACGATATTAGACGCCCTACACGACTCATAGAGCGGTGCAGCGATTTGACAGAGCTGCACACGTCTCATGACCTGACAACAAACGATCTTGGACCCCCAGATATCGAAACGAGACGACAATATGACTGATCTCACCGAACACCAACCAACATTCCCTGACGGAGATGTCTCCTACCATGCTACAGATGCCCTAGCCTACGCGACGAGAGCAACATTGGTAACAGGTGGTGCTGGTCTGTTGGTTGCTTCCGTACAGAACACTCTACAAAGAAAGAATGTGGGAGCGATGGGTGTATTTTCAAGATTCGGCACAACGGTGGGAACATTCGGTAAGGGTTGAGCATCAATCCTTTAGGAGAAGAGGAATTAACGCACATTATAGCTGGTATGGGAGCTGCTTTCTCTTTCATCAGTGCAGCATCTGCCAATTTGAGACAAAAGGAGGATCCATATAATCATTTTATGGGTGGTTTTGCTGCGGGCATGATTCGTGGTTTGGCCAGTGAGATTGATCGGATCATTTTGACGATAAAGGACTGACACTATTACTCAGAGAGAACGATGCAAGCAGCTGTTGGAAATGGCTTGTTCCTAGGAGTAGTCATGGCGGTTGTTCAATATCAAGGTGGTGCACTACTGGGTAAAGCGCCCATTATGGAAGAGTCAGAGGGTCGCTGGCCTACAAAAGAGGAACAGAGAATACGTTATCGTCGACCTATCAACGAGGCGATTAACGAGCTTGGTGAGGGTAGAGGTGAGTACTCCTGCAATTGCGATTTCATGCTTTTGAGCTAATTGTTGGTTTAGGTGTTTACGGAGCGGGCTACGATGAGCGAAGAAAACAGAGATTGAAGGAGAACTATGGTATTGATGTACCAGAGCCATTCTACAAGACATCAGCCAGCTCGTGAAGCTCGAATTACATGTAAATATCAAATGGCATTGAGCGGCGTTAGGTGATTATGGGTCGATCAACCAGAGCAGACCTTTCAGGATTGCAGATAGCCAATACTACTTTGAGCTTCTACAAACACGGTGTCACCGTGTCGTAGATGGTGTGGGAAGCATAACATACTACATCGTGTTCATAGCAAATCGTTGTGTGTCATACCAAACAGGATGTGTGATGAACCACGTGATTTAAAGGACGAAACAAATTGATCAAAGATCTATGCACTTGATCATACAGCATAATTCGTCGTCATTCTAGATCTAATCACCCAATATCGGATGCACTGCTGACTTGCCACAGCTGTGGAGGACCGAGTCGTTGATCTGGAAACGTCAAATAAACAGATCTTGACGCATCGGGATCTTCGGACGGCCAAGCTCTAATGATAGTATGGGATCAGAGTCCAAGAATGAGGTGTGTGTACAGCGCAACGTAATCGTGATTTCAATCGGAGATTAACTGGTGCTTGAGTGACCATTTTTGTCCTTCGAGGTGGTGTATGGCCAGCAATAAAGTAACACATGCGCAGGCTATTGGGAGATCCGGGCGTTGATCCAAATAGGTTATGAGGTAGAGTTCGGACCAGTGATATATTGTCAGGCTCTGGAGGCATGGTAAGAGATCACAGGCAGGACGGAGCTATTCGGCGTGATCAGAGAGGAATATGTACAAAACCAACGTCTAGTAGTGGAACCAGATATTGTCATCATTGTGCAGTGATCAAACTCCAAGCCCGATCTCTCACCACTAAGGACAGAAGATGAGTACGAGTACTGGCGTGAGTTTTGAAAGGTGTCGAGAGTGTGGGGACTAAAGTGGAAGAGCCGGAAGTCCAGATCTGCATCCAAAAGCCAAACAGACTTTCACTTGCGCTCTCGCTCAACTTCGCCTTGCGGCCACCGCGGGCGCCCAGATCGCATGACGTCGGGCCCAGAGACATGCTGGCGGTCCTTGAGACCCTCACACCTCTATCTTCATCTCCATCATCGAAACACAACTTGTATCACGGCTGTGTTCTCACCAAACCTGCCTCATCCTCAGATTTCCTTGTCGTCGCTCCGTTGATTTGTAGTGCGGCCTTCTTCTGTTGTCGTACCATCGACCTCATACCCTTGCACACAGCTCGATTACTCCGCACATGCTTGATATAACCTAAATAAACAAAGATAGCATAGCTGCGCCATCCTCTATCCTCACTCGACCTTCTCTTCACTATTGCGACATTCGCACCCCAGACGCAATGTCTCGTCCAGTTACTCCAGCTACGGCCAATGTAGCCTCGAGCGTCGAGAGAGATGCATCTGGTATAGCACATGTTGATCACGCTGGAAATGCACCCCACGACACATCTTTTCTGTCAGGTGGACTACATGAACATGATACAGAGGTGGGGACTGGCTTGGACAGACCAAACTCGCAGATGTCGCAATCAGCAACTGCAGTACCATCTCGTCACAATACACTCAAAAAGAAAGCCGCCTTACAAAAGAGTGGGAGCTTAAAAAGAAGTGGCAGTAGAAAGAGTAGCTTTGCAGGCTCTGTTAGATCCCTTAAGTTAGGTGATAAAGAGAAGTATGAGCCGGAAGATTACCATAGCGCTTTTTACTGTCCAGTGCCTATCGTCGGCAGCCCTACAGAGTTACTTGCAAATCGCTTTCAGGGTATGTCAAGCTCCGAGTATCCAAACTGTACTAGTAGCTGACCATTTTGTAGCATGGCGCAAAGTCTTGAAAGATCTCATCACTTACTTCAAGGATCTACACAAATCTTACGAGACGAGATCAAAGTCGTTGTTATCAGCTTCTAATGTCATCAACAATACCTCTCTACCACCGGATTTCTTAGCAGCAGGTGGTATCGGAGAAGCGACGTCAATCCTTCGAAACTTCCATAAGCAAGCTTTGAATGAGGCTCATAAAGCTCGAGATCTCGAAAATGAGGTCATTCTTCAATTGACGGGTCTGAGAAGTGATCTCTCGCAAAAGATAAAGGAGATCAAAAGCTTATCCGGTGACTTCAAGAACACTGTAGGTAAAGAACAAGATGTGACGAGGAAAGTAATAAACTCCTTCCAAGAAGCATTAGGACACGTCGATCGTGATGCAAGTGGTGCCGGTCGGGATGATCCGTTCATTCAGAAGCTAGCTGTAGAAAGACAAATTGACAGACAGGTGGAAGAAGAAAATTACCTTCACAGAGTAAGTTCTTTTGTATTAATCAGACTGATTGTACTGACTTTGCCAGGCCTATTTAAACTTGGAGGCTTCCGGTCGCGAACTCGAGTCGATTGTGATTGGAGAGATTCAAAAAGCATACAACGTGCTCTATGGTATTCTCAAACGTGAGGCAGATGACAACTTTGATGTAGCTGAAAAGCTACGCGAGGGTCCCTTGGCCATGCCCAAGGACCACGAGTGGGATGCATTTGTGACTGATAATCAGCACATGGTTGATCCCCGTGAGCCTTTGAGACAGAGCAGCCAAATCGTATGGCCTGGCAGAGATAATCCTGCAGCAATCGATGTTCGCAGTGGTATGCTCGAGCGTAAGAGCAAGTATTTGAAAAACTACACACCTGGATGGTAAGCGCATTTCGTCAATCATATATACAAGCTAACCCTGGAGCAGGTACGTTTTGTCTCCTACATACCTTCACGAGTTCAAGTCCGCCGACCGTATCGCATCTCAACAACCAGTCATGTCTCTATACTTGCCGGAGCAAAAGCTTGGTTCTCATTCCGAGGGTGGCTCATCCTCTCACAAGTTCATGCTCAAGGGTCGTCAAACCGGTTCTATGCATAGAGGACATACTTGGATCTTCCGTGCGGAGACCAATGATACGATGATGGCGTGGTACTCTGATATTAAGGAGCTGACCGAGAAAACTGGAGAAGCAAGAAACGAATTCGTTCGTCGCACACACGCACGTTCAGTCTCGGGAAATCGCCCTCCTAGCGTCAGTAGTGGTGCATCACAAATGGAAGAGGATGAAGCAGATCGAGTTGCCTTCTCAGGTGAACAATCAGTCCGTGGTGTCCCTTTAGATTCTCATGATAATGATGGTCTCTATGCTGCTGCAGGAACTGGTGCTGTTGTCGGAACAGCAGCTGTACTCGCAGATGATGCACGATCTGAAAGTGGATGGCGTCCACCTCAGAAGAGACCTCAACCAGGTGGGCGCTTCCCGTCCGATGTCAATGTGTCGCGAGGCTTACAAGCGCCGCTTTCACCGAGTAGCGGAGACAGCGGTGATGACCAAGATCGAGATGCCTTAGCCCAAGCTGGAGCTTTACCAGGTAGCGGTGTACCTTTCAGTGGCAACGACATATCTTCTCAACAGCCATATCCCAACTATCAAACTGCTGTTGTTCCACCTACCACAACTTATACTGCTGGGCAACATGCAAACGTTGTACCTCAATCGACTGGTGCTGAAGCATCTTTCGATACTCAAAGTATGAAAAGAGATTGGGTGGACACAATAGCTGCTGGTACAGGCGGTGCAGTTCTTGGAGTTGGAGCAACCTCAGCATACAAGAACCACAAGGAGCATCAAGTGGAGAGATCAGAAGATCAAATGGCATCGAACCATGCCGCAATTCCTTCCGAAGGTTACTCTTCCGCCCCAATAGTAGCCGCTTCCGCCGCTCCAGCTGATGCTCCAACGGAACCAAAAGCGATGAGATCAAATGAGGCATGGGATTTATCACAGACATACGGATCCTCTGTTTACAACGATGCAATTGCTGCGTCAGCTGTTCGTCCCAGCAACAATACTCAAGAGATTGGTTCATCTTACGAACCTACGCCTGTAGTAATGGCTGCTGTTCCTACAGCCTCTCGCGATATCAGCACATCAATCTATAGTGCTGCCACTCTTCCGCATTCAACAGAGTCACAAACAGCCAATGGCACATTCATCGCAGGTACTGATATTCGCACCCCTGGACCCATTGTCGAAACTTCAAGAAGTACGAGTGACTATACTTCCGAGCCCACCATCGAGACCTCAAACAACAGTGATTCGATTCGACCAGCACCTATAAGTGCCAAATCCGTCCAAACAATCAGTGACCTACACATTCCAGGAGAGTTTCCTCGAACTGATTCAAAGGGCGTCGTAAGAGATTCAAGCATGTACTGATATAAGTATGAGTGCTTGTTGGATACTCAACACAATCACCAGGAAGCAACGAGGCCAAGTAACGAGGAAGTCAAACTCCTTTAGAATCACGAAGCTAAGGAGTGAGAGGAGACCAAATAGGAACATAGAGAGTGAGAGCAATAGGGGAAACGAGAAACCACAACGAATGAACAGCGGTCCCAGTCCAACTACTAACTAACCAACCAACCAAATACCCAAACAACACACTAAGCAAACAAACAATCAAACAACCAAACAACCCAGCCACTCCACTCGTACACACAGCAACTCATCCAACACACCCATACATCTTGGAATATACGCACCCTCATTCATCAGTCTAGTTCTTAGTCATTGGTCATTTTGAGATACCTACTTCGTTAGTGTTAGTGTTAGTGTTGCTGTCAATGTTAGAGTCAATGTTAGAATTAATGTCAATCTTTTACCGTCAATCTTGTTATGCATTCGCTATCGTCATCGCTGTTGTCGTTGTCGTTGTCGTTGTCGTTGTCGTTGTCGTTGTCGTTGTCGTTGTCGTTGTCATTAGTATGTCAACACTGATAGTGAACCGTATTGTTGTTATCATTGTTACCATCAACATTATTAGCGTTCCATCATATCTCGCGCATGAGCTGAGTGAGTGCGTAAATGCAAATGCGTGAGATAATTAAGGCATGTGTATGTACATACGTATATATGTATGTATGTAAGCACTATACCACCAATCAGATACATATCACTCTAGATATCATGACTGTAGTAGTAGTAGTACTTTAAATAATTGAATCGTGAGTCTTCATATTAATGTAGATCACGGATAGGTAAGTAAGTAAGTAGATACGTGAATGAGTAAATGAGTAAATGGGTAGGCAGGTATACTAGTATAGTATAGTATAGTATAGACAAGAGAGTTGGAGGTTGGGGAGATCAGAAGGGAAGTAAGAAGTAAAGAAGAAGAAGAAGAGGAGCAGATTAATTTATTGTCTGGATTCTTTATTTGGACTACTTCTATTACTGTTCTAGTGGTACTAGAGTAGTACCAGAGTAGAAAGACTAATTGGGTATGAAGCATGAAGCATGAAGCATGAAGCATGAAGCATGAGAACGCTATCACTACTACTGCTGCTGCTACTACTATCACCACCGGTACCACGCCGAGTACACTGTTCTCTTCGTTCCATGTTACTGCGGTTCTGGACAGTATGTACTCTGGCTCGTTACGATGTCATTCGAGGAGTGAAAACCGAGCTTCCGTTATTGAAACTATGTTCCGGTGTTCAATCTTGATTTTTCGTTGCCCATGACAAATTATCCATGCTAATCTGGACTTCAGGCTGGATCTTCTCATTGATTGAGGAAAAGAGCAGTGACGAGAAGTGGGAAGCACATTTTGCAGGGAAGGTATGTGCAATTGCACGGCATACTGTTAAGGCCATAGCTCGAATGAGGTGAGTTCATTTTCGAGCGCGTAAGATGGTATGTTTGGCTCAGTCTGTTCACTGCTGCTCCATGAAGATGCTTCACCGGGCAAGAAGGATTGAGTCAAACAAGTCGAAGTACGTCTGACCCACTCTGTGATGAAGATTGTGCATGACTGTAGCGAACCAATGAGATACAACTCGGGAAAAGGGTATCTTGATTGGGGGATTCGTGTGACTTTTGCTGTCTGGATCACATGGCCCAGAAGTGAGAGAACTTGTATCCACCCAAATCCATGATACATCAATAGACAGGAAAAGAGCAACTGAATAGCGTCCCGATCAAAACTGTGAGCAGTTTGAAGACTTGGAAGTTCTTCAATCTCAGTTCTTCTGCTTATTCTTCTTCTTTGGTCTGGTTGGATGGAAAGATTTATTGTTCGTGGATGGACCAGAGTTCTGTTTCTGATTGACGTAAGGATTCGATCCTCTTCTCTCCGGAAGCGAGATCTGTACATTCGGGCGAGGTGGAAGGCCTGCATCTCTGTAACGAGAGTTTGCTGGCTCTTGTTGACGTTGTGGTGGTTGCCATCTATCTGCTTCGCGGCGTGGAGGTGAAGATCTTCTTCCTCCTCGAAAAGACTGTTCAGATTCTGGTGACCGAGAACGTCGTCTACCAAAAGAATCAGTAGCATAATAGTTACTGGGCCCCGGACCACCTTTTCGAGGACCTGCTGGAGGGTCAAATCTGTCATAACGAGAGCCGCGATTTTGTTGAGCTCTTTTATTGGCAAAGAAATCTCCTTCATCACTGTCACTCTCGTGTTCAGGAATTTGTCCAGCATTGTGTCGGCCAGCACGACCTCTAATCTGTAGGCCAGCTGGACGCATTCCACGATTCTCTGCTTCGATTTCGAGTTTGCGTGTGCCACTTTCCAAACTCATATTCACAATCTGATCTGGGTTCAATGTCTTGAGTGACCACCGTTTTAGACCGTGAACCTCCACATCCGGACAATCTCCGACAAGATGCTGTCTGCTCGCACAAATACAACAAGAAATCCACAATTTGATCTGGTCACCAGCTTTGACCTTAGGCAACCGAATATACGACGGAGATTTCTCTGCGCATTCGGTGCTTATATGTCCTTCAGATAGACACTGTAGACATATGACCGGTCGATTAAGGTCGACTTGATCTCGTTCCAGATAGTAAAACGCGTATGTCATCTGGTCTTCTAGATCATGGCTGTTCAGATCTGCGAGCGTTCTGACAGGCTGCGCGGAGGCAGATGTATTCATAGTTCCAGTCGTAGCGGTCTCTTGTGGTTGAGCCGAGTCTGCTACCGACGCGGGTGAAGAGTACTCGCCTGACTCGATGTCATCGTCAGATAACACTATAGGGTTCTTGGTCTGTTGTTCCTGTAAATTCAACACCATTCCACCTTCGTCCGACTCCTCCATCTCTTCATCTTCATCATCGTCGCTAATTTCGATCGCAGAACCAGCAGACTCACCCGTACTAAGGCTGGCGACTGAAGTTTGTGGATCGTGTGGTAATGTAGGTCTCGTGAACCCTGCGGCCAAACGGTTTTTACCCAGGTTGGCAAGATTCGATACAGGCGCAGGCGCAGGTGTAGAAACAGGTGCTAGATTGTCAGTAGACGTACTTATCGACTGATCTGCAAGAACAGAAGAGTTAGAGGAAGAAGTCAACGATTGAAGATTCTTGGCTCCACGTCGTCTCCCACCTCTAGGTGGCTTATTGCGCTTCTTCTTAGGAGTGGAAGAGGTTGATTCGGCATGGCGTTTCTTGCCTACCGCATTGGTACGCGACTCATTATTTGAAGCACCTTGTCCCGACATGACTGCAGCCTACTACATGTATACAACAGTAAATAGACTGGAGCATGTGGCGAGATGAATTGATTGGAACTGTCGCGATAGTTTCAATCAACGGGTGAGGTGTTTTGGGAATAATTTTCAGAGAAGCAAACCATCACACATCGTCATCGTGGTGGATGAAAGTTGTAATTGAGGGTCCATTTCAGTTTCTTAGTCTGCAGGGTTCGATTGGTGGTAAAGCGGCTCTCCGGGGGGCGTCACTGTTCCAGGCAGTACTCATTTGCTGACTACGTAACACCCTAACATTAACGTGGGAAATCCTGTCTATCAATTGTCTTCCTTTTCCTACATACCATCTATCAACTGGTACTGACTGCATCCTATCACAATCGTCTTTCGCACGCTCGCCCGTACCACTTTACAGTACTCATTCAGACCCTCGTTAATATCTCCCTCACTAGCTGTACCCTGTCCCCTTCCGTCCGTCTCACCATTACCCCTCGAAGACACATAAACAACTACCATCCTCGCGACTCTGATCAAAACCCTCCTGCGTACTAGATACCTGGTGTCCTCATACTGCACGTTGAGAATTCAAGCCAAAATAGCAATAATCATGTCTTTGTTAACATCTTGTAGTCGCATCAAATATCGTCGGGCAAGCAGGTTGCCGATCAATCCTTCCACCATGACGTCTCAAACAACATTGCAACGAGCCACTACCCTTCAAAGATCCATCTCCTTTCAAGCAGACGAGAAACTTGCTCCACCACCATCCGAATCAAGTATGAATACGACAAAGAATGGGAGAAGGAGAAGATCTAGTAGTATCATCTATCAAGAACCCCCAGAATCATTGGAACAACTTACCGATCAATCATCACAACCAAATCTCAATTCACAATGGGTTAATGCGAAAGGTGGGAAATGAGCAAATCGTTCGGAAAAAGAGCACGGTATACTGATACATTTCTACAGGAGCATGGACAGTTCACCCCGTCTTGATCATATGTCTCAAGATTTTCTACGATATCATTCCAGGCATGACCCAGGAGGTTTCGTGGACCATGACCAACATTACCTACATGACTGGATCATACATCATGTTTCACTGGGTACGAGGTGTTCCTTTCGAATTTAATCAAGGCGCATACGACAATCTGAATATGTGGGAACAAATCGACAATGGAGATCAATATACACCAGCGAAGAAATTCCTACTGGCTATGCCGATTGTGCTTTTCCTATTAAGCACACATTATACTCATTACGATTTGACCTATTTCTGTGTAAACTTCCTGGCTCTGATGGCTGTCGTCATTCCAAAATTACCATGGGTACGTTCAGATTTATCTAAGCGGATTGTCTACAAGATACTGATAATTCTTCACAGAGTCACAGAATGCGTTTCGCTCCTTTTTCAGGTGCACCAGAGGAATAAAATGAATCTCATCCGAGAAAAGGAAGAAGAGAATCAATTTCCATACTTCTATATATGTAGCAAATTTTAGAAGTCTAGAAGATAGACTTCCCATGCTCATTCAATACATTCTCTTCAAGATGTTTCGATTTCGATCATGTAACCTCGTCCGTAAGTAGTCTGCCTGACTATGATGAATCGAATTCAAATTCTGTCATCAGTGAATCGACCAGAAGCACGAATACAACATCTGTCATGTCTAGCCTGTACAATACCACGTCTAGAAGATCAGACTGAGGCCAAAGAACGAAATAAATTGTAATACTTCGTACAACGCAACACTAGCTAGCACATCGTAACATCATCTAGCGCAATATCTCGAGATACAAGCATGTGCATATCCCTCGACCGTACCAATCTAACTATACTTCATTCATCTTCGTGGTCCCTCTCATTTTCCATTCCCTCCCGTCTGCTACTATATACTGATTCGTTAGTAGTGTACTTTAATCCCAGGCATACCACAATACTAGAGCACGAGACAATGTAATATGATATGGTACAGTATGGTACCATGGGTGGGATGCAGCGGAAACGCTCGAGTTGAATTATATTGGGAGTACAGTGGGATTGGATCTAGAGTGGAATGGAATGGAACGGGAAGGGAGCAATATTGATATAGATGGAATGGAATACATTTGATGACCTAGATTCATCTGGACTGGAATGATACAGAGGAAACAAGAGATATAGAAACGATAATTGCTTTTGATATTCCTCCTCCAACTTTTTCCTGACCTGATCTTGCTTGTTCAACCTCTATATCACTACTCTGCCCTACCCTATTCTACCCTGGTACCCTGGTGCTCTGATTCATCCCACTGACCCTCCATTACTAGGGATAGCCACACCTCGACTCAAAAAGACCGCTATAGAATGAATAAAGTCAAACAAGATTAAAAGATACCAAATCGATCCAGGTCATACTAGTATCATATCATATCCAGTCTTTCCTCCTTGCTGCTGCTGCTGCTGCTGCTGCCACTTCATCATCATCGTCCATTCCTCCGGGACTCTGGAACAGACTTTTTCTCCGTCGAGTCGGTTCCTGCAATTGATGACGCGGACTTAGGATGTCGGATTCGGTTGTTGTTCCGCTTGATAACATCGCTGATGATGACTGACTTGCATTTGCGGTTGAGGTTGAGATTTGCATTATTGGTTTGCGTTTCATTGTTATCTTCGGAGGCAGAGAGATGGGAAGGTCAGGGGTTGGGATTGGGATTGGGATTTGATTTGTAGTTGTAGCTGTATTTGTGCTTGGTGATGAGGGACGGTATGCGGTGTAGGGTTGTGATATATTGGATCTGGTTGTAGATGTGTGTGTTAGGTTTGGTGGGATGGGAAGATCGAAAGCTGGTGTATATGGTATTGTTGCGTCTGTCCAGATACTCGGTGTTATTTTTCGACCTGGTCTTTGGGAGGGGAGGATGTAGTCTGGTGATTCTTGATTGGTTGTATTGGTATTGCCATTGCTGTTGGTTGTGTGGTTTGGAGCTGGAGTTGTCAGTGCCCTACCTATGTCTCTGTTTCTATTTTTGTTGGTGTATGTCTGTTCTACGGGTGAGGAGGAGACTGGACCGATCATATTGGTAGGGGTTGGTGATATACTGCTGTTGATACTTTTGTTATCTGAATTGTTTCGTGCTGGTACGATCAGGGTCTGAGGGTCATATGTGTATTGGTTTCTTGGGCTTGAAGGTGAATGTTGTGACTTATTGATTTCTTTGGACTTTTTGGTTGAAGCTCGGATTATGTTAATGGGAGGTAGGTCTGGAGTTACATGATTCTCTGACACAATATCGTGAGTTTGATTGTTGTTTGAATAAAATCGAGATGGTCCAGGTCCTAAGGAGGCGTTAGGGTTGATATATGGGCTGATGTTGTTGTCATGATTTCGATTCGATATTGTATTCGGGAGTGAAGAATCTTCTGAACGTAGAGCTGGATGAATCTGACTAATTCGAGAAGCAGTACGGGCAAGGAATGAACTGTTAGGTGTTTCATCAGATTCCTCACGATCTTGTTGGTTCACTGTTTTAGCCTTGTCATCATTGCCTCCGCTTTGCAAACCAAAAATAAACTTTCTCTTCCCACCTGATTCGATTGCTGGAGTATCTGGTACTTTCAATATCGAGTCAGTATTATGACTAGTTTCTTTTGACCTCCGTCTGCGGCGACAGCATAAGAATATTAGTAGACCGATCATTACAGCACCAGCTAAACTGCCGATAATTATACCAGCAATGCGGCCAGAGTTTTGTGCATCAGCCTTCTTTTGAGTGGCTGTTCCATTGTTGGATACCGGTATTAGAGCTTTAGTTGTAGTGATAGCCGAAGAAGTATGGGTTGAAGTCTTTGTTGATAGTCCTCCTGTACTTGCAGATGAAGGTTTTATGATGGATGGTAAAGCACTGACAACAGATCTGAGAGCCGCTAGGTTGGTGACTGTCGGAGTTGATGAACTTGTCAAGTTTGAAGAGCCTATCGTCAGACGTTAGTGTGAGAAGAGTGTTTTCATAAGATCGTCATACTCGTTATTGTAAGTGTATTGTAAACTGTAGAAGTAACTGTTACTGTACATGTCTTCGTTGTAGTGATATTTGACTCACTACCAGAGTCTCTTGCGAGAATTTTGGTTATAGTTGTTGTAACAATATCACGCTTTTGAATGTCATCTGCGTCATCTAGTTCTGTTATGGATCGTCAGTAGGTTGAAAGAGAGATAAACTGTAATCATACCTTGTGTCGGATCATAGCAGATGCTTTCTTCACAGGGATCATGTGAGCAGCATCCCGAAAAGCCCCCAGTAGAACATTGGTGGTATGAAGCGCCATTTTCGCACACATGTGCTTCGATGTTCGAGTCCATGATTGTTGAAGACTATAGCGCTAATGATAATGACGAACCACGAGTATGAAAAAAACAAGAAGTATTCAAGACTGCAAAGCTCAACAAGGACAAAATCTCGCATGATCAGAATGTTGGAAAACAGAGACAACAGAAGAGAACTTCGAATTCCTTCGAGCAAACAGATAAAATGAAAACATGGTAACCTACCTTATCATTCAATATGACTGCACGCAGTCCAAAGAACATAGACATCTAACAAAGCCACTTACAAGTTCGAGCAATATTGGAATCACAATAGATGCTTGCGGGTTTGCAGCCTTGTGGTAAAAAGATCGCTGCTTTCGGCGCGAAGAATGCTCCTCGGTTTAGATCTCGCACGGACCACCAGATTGAGAAGACAGCACAAAGCAATGAGTTGACCTCTCCAATCCATACTTGACACAGGGAAATGGTTGTATAGCAGGCTCGAGCTCGCCGTATCATTCAGTGTAGATTATCAGACAGATGGTATGTACGGACCGCATGAGTACGATGTGGCTCCGAGCAATGCAGTGCTTCGACCTAGAAAATGGCATTCAAGTTGTCGTCCCGTAAATCTCTCAATACTGATCCGTATCATATCTCTAGTTGACTGGAACTTGATAAAAGTATGTCGAAAGTATCACGGCTGCTTGCGTTTGCCTCGGATCTGATCGTTCGTGATGAAAGGGGGATCCCTAAAAGCTCGGACCAACGATCCCTCAACGACGATCTTCTGACTGCCAATGATTCATCACAAAGACATCGGCATTGACCACCTTGCTAGCATGATCCATAGAGGTGTGAAGATGATGGCAGTGTTGCTGTGTTTATATGTATATTTGATGCCTCGCTATTGATGGACTGTGGGAAAAAAGCTATGCGCAACAGTTGGACTTTTTCGGTCACTCGAGCTGCTAGCTAGACAAGATGATCCTAATTGAGCAAGCCGTAGCAGTGTAATTTCTCTACTATCTGTTAGAGCTTTTTCGAAGTGACAGATAATGTTCGGAGATGAATCCTGTGAATCGATAGCGATTGCTCTGTAGTAAAATGGTGCGTGGCTGATTCTGTAAATCCTGACGAATCTGAATCTTTCAACGCTAACACATTGATCTATTGACATTACTGTGGCTACACTTCTCATTAACTTCAGCGTAACGATTATGCTTCACGCTTAGAATCATTGTTAGTGGAACATTGCATCCCAGTCAAGCACATACATTTTGCGAGAAGAGCGATGTCGTCGTGTTTCGGAGAATCATAGACTGTCACTTTCTCCCGGTTACCCATAAGGCGTTCCAATCAAGACCAACGTATGATACAATTGATGCCATACGCCTTCATCTCACAGTCATGCTGTGGCAGTGTTACGTGAACTCAGGGGTCACTAGAACAACAATTCTTGGCATCACATCGCACTTTCGTCTGTCTTTATCGATTGACATAAAACTCTATCACTGATCGTCCAAATACCTCCTGCAGCCGCACGTGCAAACAACACTGGGTCGTGCAGAACGGATGTGGCGTTTACAGTCGTGTGCGACTGAATCAGTTTCAACGAATAGTTCCAAAAGATTGGAAGTCGTTTCCGTCAAGTCTGCAACAGCAAGAACTTGCAATCTCGCCTGCGTGGAGTGTCCCCATAATCCAACGAACGGACCGTCTTTGGATTAAGGCTCCGGCCTTGAGATTCCGAGTGTCAACCGCCTGGTCGGGCTAACAGGCAAGAAGTACGCGATTGTTTTCATATGAACGCCAAGGTAGATAGATTCGAGCTCTCAAGATGTGGCAAGGATGAATCGCTCTCGCACAAAAGATTCACAGAATCAAGATCTTCGGAAAACAGTGAAAGCCTAGCCGAGTCTCTTGGAAACAGGGATCAAGGATCGACAGTAAAGATCAGCAAACCACACATCTGTAAAGACGCGGAACACGACGTGGACACCCTGGCGCACTGTCTCGCACACACATCCGAGTCTCACAAACTTTCTAGCGCCAGGTACGCGTTTCAAGCGATGAGATAAACCAGTCAACTCCAAAATGAAACTTTTCCCAATAGTATGAGCTCTAACATAATTGGTTCATTAATCAAAATCATGCCGAATTTGCAACAGAACCCTCCAATGAAGCCTAGGAGCTCCCTCGTTGATGAGTGTGCACGGACTGTTCTTCATGATAGGAATATTCTTTCAGTGCAATTTGATGCTGTGACGGGCTATCAAGCTCGACAAATGCGTCTCAGACCAAGCCTTCGGAAATACAAATGGCCATCTTGGGGAAGGTGCAGTTGAACAGACTTCGATCACAGCGATCGCAGCGTGGCAAGTTGCAAGTCTACAGAGACGTCTAGTCTCATCTTAGAGCACGTTCCACCACCACACCCGATAGACCGTTAGAAATGAGAGTCATACCCATGTATCTCTGCCCCAGAATACTCGCTTCTTCGGACCATTTTTCTCAACCATAAACACTGGTATATGCAGCAACGTTATTGTCATCATATAATTCTAGAGCGATAATGCTCCGACGGCATGCATCTTTGAGCTTATGCATGCCTAATGTGATCCTACCTGGGGTTAACATCGCGGAAGAGGTTGGTGGCCGACAAAAACACGGTTCCTGTCTTCTCCACCAGCCTGAAATGGCGGTAACGCATTATGGACCAATCCAAGAGGCGAGGTTCGGTGTGACAAAAATCGTGCAGGAGGGGCTTCAACGCGAGTATGTTAGCTGGAGGAGACATCCACCAATCTTCCAAGTCGACCTGATCCACATGATTGATCCAGCGTTTGCTTTAACAAATCTTTGTTGTGACCCCCGGGCCCCCAGGCTTACCCTGGCCCCGGCAGGAGGACTGAACTCAACAGTGCCGTCACGCCCGCCAGAATTCCTGCAGTAATTCGTTTGACCCTGTCGACCGAAATGGTATTGATCACCACCTGCGACTTGACAGAACGAAGCAAGGATGTAAGGCCAGATCCGAATCAACGCACGTTAATATCCAGGGCTCCCATGTCTAATGTTCACCACCAGATTTCTGCCCCGACCTTCTCGTTAATCTGACGAAGGTCAGTGCGCGCTCATAACCGGAGATACCTTGGCCCCTGTCTATGTTTTGTCTGACCAAACACTTGATCGGACGATCGGGATCTCAAGTATCTACTAATATGATCACGAATAACCAAGAAACACTACTAGCATCAGGAAACATGTTCCCGGCATTGACTTGCAACTTTGAGACTAGAATCTCACCTAGGCCACCGACAGCAGGCCGTGGCTTGGGGGAGGACGGACAGAAACCGGCAAAGCGTACTTAGAGTCAGCATGTTGCAGAGGGGACCCCGGTGATGACACGGCAGGGACATGCAGCAGCAGCAGCAGCGAGAACCAGAAGTAGCTTCCCACCTCTTCAAAGTTACTTTGCCGCTAACTCACTTCTCTTGCTCCTGCTGCGACCGCTAAACACATCCCCACCGACTAGTCTCAATCGGAATGCCGTGTGGCACTCGTTCCATAAACTCTTTTCTCCCACTATGCTTGGTCTATCTTCCATTGGATCATGAAAGGTACCAAAACTTGTGATACTTGTACCTTCTGGCATCCCGTCTTCTCTCTTGGATCCTCTTGCTCACGACTTGACTGCACGCCTTGTCGCCTACACATCTCTCACTCATTGATTTGAGGCGTTTGCCCTTGTGCTCTCACACAGACATTATTATCCGGACTTTCATTTCATTCCTCTATATACTCACACACAATGGTTCTCTCGTTGAACTACCGCCGCCCTGCGCGAGTCAGCTCTGATCGTTCCTCTGTTGATACTGAGAAGAGCGACAAAGTCGAATCGATCAGCTCTGGAAGTTCCTGTCCATATGGTATTCCTGATGCTCTTTCCTTCGATAAAATCATCAGCGGTGGCACATGTCCTGTAAGTACCCCAATCACACAATGCAAAAGAGATATAGTAAACTAATTCCCTACCAGCCTGTGACCACACGAGAGTTCATGGATTTTCTCCAATATATCGAACATGATGCTGAGAACTTGCAATTCTACTTGTGGTTCCGTGATTATGTCAAGCGATTTGCCTCTCTTCCAGAAACCGAAGCTATACTTGCACCAGAATGGACACCAGAGCAGGCTAGAGCTGAGGCCATGGCAGAGAAGGAGAAGATTGCTAGCAGCAAAAAAATGACACCCGAAGTTGCTGCAATTCTTGGAGATTCCACGCCTATCGTCCAGCCAAAGATTGTTGGAGCTGATGGAAGTGCCCCAAATCCGTTCAACACTCCACCACGAACACCAAGCGGTCATGAGCGCGAGGAGAGCATGGCACCATCTACTGTTGGCTGGTCTGAGGATCAAGCATCAGTTGGCACGGAGAAGGTGAACCACGCAAAGAAGGCTGCTCAGGCTTTTGAAGAAGTGAATGCCTTTCAGCCTTGTAAGTAAATCGGTCATCATATATTATCATTGACTGACTTTGTTGCAGTCACCGTTCAGCCCTTCAGAGAAGAAATCTCCAGAATCATCGCCATCTATATCGCTGATGGTGGTGCTCGTCGCTTGAATTTGTCCTCGAAGGAGAAGACCGCGCTATTGAAAGCCTTGTCAATCACGACTCATCCCTCTGCATTCAGAGATGTAGTCGCAACTGTAGAATGGTCCCTTCGCCATCAGGCTCACCCCAACTTCATCAGATGGACTATCTGCAACGGTAATCCACCTCGTCAATACTTTGCTCGTGGTCTTGGTGTCGCTGGTATCATCGCCGGCCTGGTTTATCAAATTATCATCACCTTGAGTTCGGCAAATCGTGGCTGGAGAGCACTTGGTTTCCTTGGATATTTCATTGGTGTCGCAACTCTTTTCGCGGGATGGAAGGGTATGTGTGTGGTCCTGCACGGAATGCACCATCGTCATCTACGACCATGGGAGCTCTTCGCAAACTCTGACGAAGCCTCCAACGATTACGACTTGAAGAAAGAGTCTTTTGACAGTTTCGGTTCATCCAACAGCTACGAAGACGAGCCATGGATCGCGAAATACGAGAAGCGCAACGTCATCCGTAAGATCTTCGATCGAGAAGTCTGGATTCAAGAACCTATTCTCCGCTCTATCCAAGACACAATTTTCATTCAAGCTCTCATCAGCGGATTTGTTGTCGGCGCTGTTGTTACGGCTATTTTCCTCGCCGTTCCCAAAGGCAATTATTTCTAATCTATCTATATTCATCTATACCTCACCTAACGACCGAAGTCTGGACACTTCAATTTGTGTTTAGGCTGTACGAAAACAATCTCGAAAAAACTTGATACCCTATTTTGAAACAGTCGTATTCAGATGTATCTGGGTCTTAGCGAGTCTACTTATATCATCAAGATATGGAGAATATGGAGTGCAGGATCGAGATTTTTGAACACATGTATATCAAATACTATGTTTTGCACTCGTTTTACAATGGAAGGAGTAATGCTTGTACACATATATACAGCACTGACAGATTTCTTTTACAACATACGGACAAATACATTTTCTATTCTACTACTCGAGATTTATTTCCCACAGCTTCTATTCATCTTTGCGATCTATTGCAATACTGACATAGGATGCTCACCGTACACATACAAGAGTGATCTTGACATCAACGTGAGGGGGGGAAAAAAAAGAAAAGAAAGCTGAAATTCGCCTTCTGAATGAAATATACCTCCATACCCATCTCGTTTCATCTCATCTCATCTCATCTCATCTCATGACGTCCAATGTAACATAAGCATAATACAATACAACGTCTCAATAAAGTTGAGATCCGCGGAAGGAATATCACACTACCAAAACCCACGTCTGATCTGACCTGGTCGCCCTACGCCCTTTTGGAATCCTTGTTTATGGCGTACTGTATGGCGTATGGAGAACGAGTATGGAGCATGGAGCATGGAGTATGGAGTACAGTAATATTTCGTGGAAGGATTTTCGGATTTTAGGATCAGGGATTTATTCTGGAATCTACTTTAGATACGAGATTGTGTAGGGCGGTTGTACAGGGCAGGGCAGGACGGGAAGGGGTACTGCAGGGCGAGGGAGAATAGGGTGGGTGGGTAGATACGAAGGAAGGAACGGGTAGGGCGAAATGAAATGATGGATTCGCTACACTATTCTACTCGTGCATGATTTGGAAAATATAGGTTCATCGTGAATGTTTTCATCTTACTCTTTTGGTAGATGGATGGATAGAGGGATAAATGTAAGAATGGAAGAAGCTTTTTTGCCGCTTGAATTGTTCGCTGGCTTTTTGGTCGATCGATATACATTTGATTTGTCGTAATTACGGTTGCGATAATACTTGTGCATGACCTCCCTTCGTCCGTACGTCTTCTTATCAGAGATTCCGTATATGGTATATTTCCTGTCTGTCAGTTCTCTCTTGAGTTTATACCAATCGAATTGTTGTGGTATTAATAGTGTTGGTGGTATGTCGATGGAGCTATGAAGCGTGTCTTTCTGTCTATTGATGTGCTATGCCACTACTGCTATGCCATGCTATGCTATGCTATGTATATACACATACATGAATAACGTCACCTATTCTGCATCTTGAATATCTCTTGTTCTCTTTCTGGCTGAAAGTCGTGGAGGGTGGTGATGGTGGTGGTGTATGGGGGGCCAATGATCGAAAATGAAAATGATCTTCGTTCCGATTATGTTTCTTTTGGGGCCTGATCTGATCTGCTGCAGTCACTATCTCGTTCGATCCGATCAAGTAAGTTGGGGGCGAGATGTTCATGTTGATCCTTGTTTGGCACGTGCGGTGTGAAGATGTCATGGGATTATATGAGTATGGATGCACTGCAGTGAGCACGTGGGAAGACTGGGATTAGGCGGGACAGAATAGCATGGGATGGGATAGGATGATATGGGATGGGGCTGTACTTGGGACGCCTTTTAATTTGTTCCTATATGTTGGGCCTTATTGCCAAAAAGCTGCGAGGTCCTACATAGTGATCGTGAGTTCGAGTAGTTTGTCATGTGCTGCATGTTCAAAGCTTTCAATTTGGATCAGAGTCTTTTTTGGGAATTCGGTCCCCGTGCGACTTGATGTGGTACTTTGGTGTATAGCGGATAGCAGCGCGCTATATTAGATGAAATTAGGTATTCTTACTTCTTGCTTACTATCATGTCGTGATAGGATTCGAAGAGGATAGGTGAGCAAGTGAACATGATAGCTACTGCAGTGGTCTGGTCAAACTGAAAAAATCCGTGTCTGAACGTGAGATCCTATAGAACATGGTACAGTATACTTGAACCATCCTTGAAGCCGATTTGACTGGATGCAGACTAGTCTGCGTCGAAATTTTGGAATAGACTTGCTCGCGAGATGTCAGTGTCGTTAAGGACGTTAACATTGTGATGAAACTCAGTGACACAACGAGGTTGGGTGATGGCGAAGTGACAAGTTTGATCCGGTCTGACATGACATGGCATGGCGTAGTCTGACGCGACGCGAGACGAACGAACTGATATCGAAACTTCAGCAGCGGCAACAATACGTGTCACACGGCTCATATTGTGCTTCGTACTAGGATTGAATCGTGATATATCAACGTGCCTCAAAATTTGAGCGGTCGGTGCTGCTCACACGGCAGGAAATGACAAAAGTAGATGTGCGCTTTCCGTCAATAGCTACGATTTCTTCTACTCATTGGCCATAATATTCGATATTGCGAAAGACCAATCGATGCAAGGCATATATCTCGATAAGTGATTCCATAATCATGAGAAAGAGACCAAAGCCCACCCTGGTATCTGCTTCCACATCATGCTTATAGAGAAAAGTTCGATGCTGGATCGTGATAGAGAATGACTGCAGGTTCGGGGTAATAATCATGCCGGATACGGCCGCATTGTCATCGCGAATCGTATCGACGACCACCGAACTGGATATTTCAAGACAATGAGATAGTTGGATAAACGAATCGAACACATTGTGGACCAAATCGTTATTTGAGTGATGATGCTGTGGAAGGAGATGGTGCGTGTATAAAAGAAGAAAAGGAACCTGATTGATTGTGGTCAACTCAATTACATTCCAAGGTCGGCCTGACTGAACTTGCTTCTACACATCCAGCTCACCATAACACGCTTCATTTCCTGGTTTCTGTCTGTATAATTGCTGTCTTATACATCGGCATAAAGGTCATACCGTATCTAATCGGCACAGGCAGCAAATTTCTATCTTCCAACACGGCGAGAAACAATACTTTCAAGATCATGGCTGCGATATCACCGCCCTCTACGTTTCGAAAATGGCAGTATACCAGTGTCAAGGGTGGCCTTGAGAAAAACCTCAAACTAAACTCATCTGCTCCTATGCCAACGCCCAACGCGAATCAACATCTTGTTCGGATGATTGCTGTAGCACTCAATCCCGTTGACTACAAGATAGCTGAAGTCCCTCTTGCAGGTCATTTCATAACAGGAAGTCCTGCTACTCCTGGTATTGATTTTGCTGGAACAATTATCACGCCTGCGACAGGATCATCATTAAAACCTGGCCAGCTTGTGTTTGGAACGGCCAGTTCTTCTCCTGCTGCTGGCGGAGGATTATCTGAATTTGCTCTTACTGAGAAGACTGGTACCGTTGCCATACCAGATGGGGTCGATCCCGTAGATGCGGCGACCATCGGTGTTGCCGGACTATCAGCTTATCAGCCCATTGTCCCAAGGGTCAAGAAGGGTGATAAGATATTCATCAATGGTGGATCAGGTGGTACAGGGGTTTTTGGGATCCAGATCGCCAAAGCTATAGGATGTTATGTTACAACAAGCTGCTCGACTGTTAATGTTGACTTATGTAAGAAGCTTGGTGCGGATGAGGTGATTGATTACAAGAAAGAAAGTGTGATTGAAGCATTGAGAGCATCTGGAACGAAATTTGATCTCATTGTTGATAATGTTGGCGGTGATGTCGACCTGTATTGGAAGTGTCATGAATTTACGAAGCCGGGTGCCGTATACGCTATGGTTGCTGGAGGGCCTTCTTTCAAATTCATAAGTGACACAGTCAAGAGGAAGTTCTGGCCTGGTATTCTTGGGGGTGGAAAGCGAAAACTTGCTGGATTCTTTGCCCAGCCAAAGAATGATGAACTGGCTGAAATTGTTGATTGGATGAGGGAGGGTAAGGTCAGAGCTGTCATTGACCAAAGATTTCCATTTGAACAAGCTGCACAAGCTTTTGAGAAGTTGAAGACTGGCCGAGCGAAGGGAAAGATTGTGATAGATATCATATCTCAGGCAAGTGCAGAAACGTAGTATCAGTGTATCAATAATACAATAAAATTTAATGTGGTTATCAGTCTTCAATCTTTGGAGTTTGTTGAGAATGTACTTGGCTCAAGAGTCTTCGACCATCTTGGAATATATCAGTCGGTACACGCTCTAACTCCTGAGAGTCCAATGTGTGGCGACCATTTGACTTAAAGAATGAACATGTTGCCTGCTGATATATCGCTTTCTGCATCGATCAGAGCAGGGATTGACATGAGAGGCAGCATTGAGTACTGAAGAGTACCGCCATCAAAGACTCACCAAACGGCCTCCACCTTGAGTAAGAGTCATGTAATTCTTGCCGGTCAGATGACTGGGCTGCAGTAGCGGACTGTGGAAGAGCTTGAGGTCTCATCAAGTGCTTCTGTAATGACGATAAGAGTACCTCTGATAGCGCGATAGAGCAAATATGGTTCAACAGTCTTGCTCAATGTCTTTGGGATGATGGATGCTGGATGTAAAGAAGTTATGGACCTCTGGTGAAGTGCCTGGAAAAATAGGCTTCGAGACGCCTAATGACGTACCTGCCTAATTCGACGATAGCCTGCAGAACGCGTCTACTGTAAATTTAACGCGTCCCATGTCTTCTGCATCGATTCTTGATCAATCATGACTTCGTGATCAATCTGCACAGAGCATGGCACCGAACGGTTTGCGTCGCTCTCGTGCGATCGAGTCGGATGACGAAGAGAAATCTCGACCTAGTACACCTCTATCGACCACACGCAACGATGGCAAACGAGCAAGGCGCAATGAAAGAGAAAGCACCGATCCCTCCACTCCCGAGTCGGAAGATGTTGCGGCAACCCAAGGAAATAGACGACAGAAATCATCTAACAATGGAGCACTCAACTTTGGGATATCCAAGGCGAAACCTGCGCATCAGCCAGGCGCTATTGTTCGTGTCAAACTTACCAACTTTGTCACGTACACTTCAGCGGAGTTCTATCCTGGTCCTAACTTGAATATGGTCATCGGTCCAAACGGTACAGGAAAGAGTACACTTGTCTGTGCCATATGTCTTGGTCTGGGTTGGGGCACACAGGTAAGATTCACAATCACAATTATTCGGCAAGGTACCCATTACTAACTCTGCCAGTATCTCGGACGAGCAAAAGATGTCGCTGAGTACGTCAAACACGGTTGTCGTGAAGCCATCATCGAGATCGAATTACAGAGAGCTACCCAAGGCAAGGCCAAATCGAAAGCGAATCCTATCATTACTCGAACAATTAAAAGAGAAGGCAACAAGTCAACTTTCACGCTGAACGGTTCTCAAACCTCTAATAAGGCTATCATCTCCCTTGCACAGAATTTTGACATTCAGATCGATAATCTGTGTCAATTCCTTCCGCAAGATAAAGTTGTTGAATTTGCTCAGATGACACCAATCCAGATTCTGGAAAGTACACAAAGAGCGGCGGCCCCCCCACAAATGTTAGAGTATCATCAAGATCTTAAGGCGTTACGAGAGAAACAGAAAGACTTCATTAACAATAGTAAAGGTGACCGGGAACAATTGACCAATCTTGAGAGTCGACAGGAAGCTCAGAGAACCGAAGTAGAACGGCTAAGGGAGCGAGCCATAATACAGAAAAGATTAGATTGGCTAGAGAAGTGCAGACCAATACCTCAATATTCAGAGACAAAACGACAAAAGTCGATGGCAAAGGAGCGTAAGCTAGTACTCGGTAAAGCTTTGAAAAGGTTACAGGACGAATCTGCACCAAATTTGCAGAAGGTCAACGCGAAGCAGATTTACGCGAAGAAGGTCAAAAATATGAGAGACCAGCAGAAGCAGAACGTCAAACGTGCAGAACAAGAATGTGATCGAATGGAGCGAGAGATACAGAAGCATGTGACCATACTTAAAGATCTCGGTAGTCAGCATGATGCGGAGTCCAAGAGCAAGCCAAAACACAGGTCAGAAATTGCAAGGTTGACTGGTGTTGTACAAACCCTTAGAAATCTCCAGAAAACTCCGCCAGAGCAACTCGACAGCAGAGCTGTGAATCAAGAGATCTCAGACCTCGGTAGCCGAAAGCGTGAGCTAGAAGAAGAACAAGACAGTACCAGGGGAATTGCCCTGCCGCTGGCTGATCAGTATAAAGATCGTCAGAGCCTTGTCAAGGAACTTGCAGCAAAGGAAGCCAAACTCCAGACCATTGAGGGACAGCTTCAAGGCAAGCTGCAAAATGCATCCGCTGATACTTACCAGGCCTGGGAGTGGATCAAGCAGAATCAGCACATGTTCCAAAAGACTGTTTACGGTCCACCACTTACTGAGTGCTCTGTGAAAGATGCTAGTCTTGCATCTTTAGCAGAAGCCGCGCTTCCCCCGGGCGACTTCAAAGTCATTACTGCACAATGCGCAGACGATTTCCACCTGCTACAAGAACAGCTTATCACAAAACAAAGATTACACGACATCAGTCTCCGACAGTGTCGTCTTGACAGCCTGGAAAGCTTCTCACGACCATTCGACCAGGCACAAATGAATGAATACGGAATCAACGGTTGGGTCATTGATCTACTTGATGGCCCCCCTACGATACTTGCTATGTTGTGTCAAGAGAGGGGACTTCATCAGATGGCAACTGCTGCTCGTGATATCAGCGAGGAACAATATGAAAAATTACAGAATAGTCCTGCGAAAGGGTATGTGACTAAGAATGTGGGGTATACATTCACACGTCGTTCAGAGTATGGCAAAGCCGGTAATTCAGCTAGAGATATAAACATGAGGCCAAAAGGTTTCTGGACGGGTCAAACAGGTGATAGTGGTCAGTTGATGGAACTCCGGGCTAAACGGGCAGAAGCTGAAGGCGAAATGGAGATTATCAGAGGACAGATAACACCTCTGAAGGCACGTCTCGGCGAGATCAGATCGGAGATTGCAAAAATCGAAGAAGACCTCAAGAAAATCAAGAACGATAAGGACGAGAAACAAAAAGCCCTTACCGATTATAATGGATTGGAGACCAAAATCAAAAACAACGAATCCAAGATTCTGAGTGCTCAAAACCTGGTGGACGATCTAGATGAGCGATTGATCGAGCTGGAAAGGAAGAAAGATGAGGCCATGTTTGAGCAGGCTGAAGCTGCTCTTCAGTATGCCGAATCTGTTCATAAGCTACAAATTGAATTGCAACAAGTCCTGGAGACCGAAGTAATGTTGATCGAAGCAGAGAACGATGTGCAAGTGCTACGGAACCGAAACCAGCAGATAGTTGATCTGCTTGAGCAAAAGAAACGAGAATACGCTGAGGCTGAAGACACATTGAAAAAGGCAGATCAGGAAGCACGGAAACTCGTTGACAAAATCAAGCAAGTCAGAGACGAAGGTCTAAAGCTTGAGGAAGAATCGAACGACGAGGGTCTAAGTGAGACATTAGGTGAAATTTCTCAGATGTCTCAGGCACAGAACTTTACAGAGAAAGATCTTGACGACATGATTGGAGTGGAACAAGCCAAACTTGAGTTGACCGAAGGTGGTGACAGCAATGCTATCAAGGAATTCGAAGAGCGTGCTAAGAAGATTGAGCGATTACGATCTAAACTTGTGCAGCTTGCTAGTGAGCAAGAAACGTACACCAATGGAATCAGAGAGGTCCGAAGTCACTGGGAGCCTGAGCTAGAAGCGCTCGTTGCAAAGATAAGTGATGCTTTCGGAGACTCATTTGCGAGAATTGGATGTGCAGGACAGGTGGCTGTTTACAAAGCTTCATCTGAAGATCCCGCCGACTGTACAGAGGAAATGGGTGGAATGGACAATGGTCTCGACTTTGCAAATTGGGCTATTCACATCAGCGTCAAATTTCGAGAGAACGAACCATTGAGCTTACTTGACAGTCACAGACAAAGTGGTGGTGAAAGAGCTGTGAGTACGATATTCTATCTTATGGCACTACAAAGTCTCAGCCGAGCTCCATTCCGTGTCGTGGACGAGATCAATCAAGGTATGGATCCTCGCAACGAACGTATGGTACACGGCCGAATGGTGGATATTGCAGCTGCGGACGAAAATGGCAATGGTCAAGGTAGTCAATATTTCCTTATAACACCCAAGTTGTTGAGTGGTCTGAAGTACAAGTCTGGCATGACTGTACTTTGCATTGTCAGTGGTGAAAATATGCCAAATGCAGCAGACGTTCGCAGAAGAGATGACAGTGGAAAGGTTGTGATTCAACCTGGCAGAAAGATCGATTTCGAAGCATTTGCTAAAAAGGCCAGAGAGCTAGGTATGGATAAAGTGACGACGCAGAGGGGTGGCAGATCTGGTGACCCATTCACGAATAGCTTCGGAACCTTAGGGGGGAGTCAAGCTACAGAGGTTGGAGCATGATGCTGCTGCTTTCTCATGTGTGTACGATTGATGACTATTCGTTTCGGATTTCATGAGTTAGCTCCTACTGTCAGGAGTACTCAATCAAGCGGCGTGAGAGTGTCATTATACCTTGATAGATTAAGCGAGACATAGATGAATCGACCCAAATCAAATTTACCGATCCAAATCTATTCAGCTTGCTATGGACCACCATTCCCTCATCATCATAATCGTAATATCATCAAGTAATTGTCCCATGCTAGAACTTATAACGACGTTTCTAGAACTTGGAAGTATCCTTGCGACTTTACCAGTCGGATACTCGATCATATACCAAATCGACCAATTCGTATCTTACAACTACAATCTACCTTTCTTTGCACCCATGCCGTCGAATTGATACTAGTAGGGAAGGCAACGACGCCTCGTAACTCCTGAGATGATATGATATGATATGTCATGTATTCCCCGTTCTTACTCAGCCATTCATAATATCAAACAAAACATTAAGAACCAATAATCTCGTACTTGTGATCTCATTTCGGTCGATCTATGCATTTCAGCAGTACAGGGATATATGTATATCGTAAGCATGATATTGGGAAGTATTGATCGTGGTGGTAACGCTGTTGTAATCGGACTCGGAGACTTTTTTGGTCGGGGCAAATTCATTCCGTTCGTGGTATGTATTGGGTTTGAGTTTGGATTGTACGATGGTGGATTAGATTTGAGATATAAGAATGGAGAGATGGACAGGTGTTATGATTTGGAGGACTGGATTGTATATGAGCTTACAAGTGTATGTTTGTATATATGTTTACCTGACTATCAAGGTGGAGTGAAGTGAATTCTTGATCAAACTGTCTTGCCTCGTCTTCTCTACTGAATTGAATTCAAATCGAAATCCAGGCTGTATCAGATATTTATTTGTCTAGTTCTAATACGAATAGTTGAGTGGAAGTTCTTACTCACTCACTTACACACAGAATCAAACATCAAGACAATGAACATGGCCTCGAAGATGATGAAAGCCGCTCGAGTCCACAAGCCTGGTCCACCCTCTGTTCTGACTCTAGAGTCGATACCCATCCCCGTCCCATCTCAAGGTCAAGTCCTAATACGCGTGCGTGCGTTCGGACTCAATCGTTCCGAGATGTTTACTCGACAAGGGCATTCCCCGGGAGTGAAGTTCCCTCGAGTTCTGGGCATTGAGGCTGTAGGAGAGGTCGAAGACGCACCGGGAGGGGAGTTTAAGAAGGGGGATGTCGTTGCTACGGCTATGGGGGGCATTGGAAGAGATTTTGACGGGGGGTATGCGGAATTCACTTGTGTTCCTGTTGGACAGGTGCAGGATTTGGAGTTGGGAGAGAAGGAGAGGGAGGAGATTGGGTGGGAGGTTTTGGGTGCTATGCCTGAGATGTTACAGACTGCGCATGGAAGTCTGTTCAAGGCTTTGAAGTTGAAAGCGGGGGAGAAATTGCTTGTTAGGGGAGGTACCACTTCTGTTGGACTTGCGGCGGCGAGTTTGGCGAAGGCTTGTGGTGCTTTTGTTGTGGGGACCAGTAGGAGGATGGATGCTGAGGATATCATGAGAAGGGCTGGGGTTGATGAGGTTGTCATTGATGATGGACATGTGGCGGAGCAGTTGAAGGGCGAAGATGATAGATTTGATAAAGTTTTGGAGCTTATTGGGACGAAGACTCTGTATGATTCTCTGAGGTGTTGCAAGGAAGGGGGGATTGTGTGTCAGACGGGGATTGTAGGAGATTCGTGGACGTTGAAGGAAGTCAATCCTATGGAGCTCATCCCTTCTGCTGTCTGTTTGACAGCTTATTCGGGTGGAAGTGAGGACTTTATGAAAACCCCTTTGAAGAACATGGCGAAGCTAATCGTTGAGGGAAAGTTGAAACTGCCCATCGGGAGGGTCTTCAAGTTGGACGAAATTGTGGAAGCTCATCAGTGTATGGAGGATAACAAGGCGAATGGAAAGATAGTCGTACTGGTTTGAATGGATCTCATATTTCTGATCGATGTTTTGAAGCCATACTCCGGCTCTTGAAACTCTTCCATGGACGTGTAAGGTGAATTTGGTCAGATCGTGCAGTATCGCAAACATGTCTGGTCCTCTCAAGATTGAATCGCTTTAGCATCCAATTCCAGGTGTACATCAGGGTTCTCAGGTCATCTGTCAAAGGTAATCTATGCTCACTAAAAATTTGGACCGACAGTGACAGGTTGTTCCATAGACTTTACTGCTACAGTGCATCAGACTCAATACAGATCTTCAGTGATCACTGTTGCTCCGAGCATATTTGTAGGTGTTCAGAGCGGAAATATTCTTGACAGCCTGCGTTTAATTTCCACTGAGATTTCCGCGGGAGGATCGGGAGCTTAAATATTCAGTACACAGCTCTTCATCGCAGCAGTCCATGTCAACACAAAGTCACATTGAGACTCAAGCGTCGGTAGGTCTCATAATCTGGTCTATGACCTAAAGAACTCGACTCTAATCAACATCGACTATATTTGCAAAGTCATGCTTAAAAACTCCATAATGTCCGACTTTACAGACTGTTGAGTGTCGAGAAATTGGCGGCTCATCCCCACTTCTTACCCATGTTAGCTTCTGGTTGTCTTTGAAGTTGTCACTGATGCAAGTTGTGGCGCGAGTAGTTCATATAATGTGCATAGTGCCGAATTTAGATTTCACAGATCCAATGATAGCTTCGCACGCTGTATATGCCGCATATAAGGATAACGCTAGAAGTTGTGGAACAGTAGAAGTTATGTGGTAAGATAGAGCGAGGTACAGGTGAGAAAAGCGTGAAGCTAAACTCTTCGATTTCTCGTGCTTATAGTGCTTACCTCGATTGATCGTCTCCGTCTTTATGTCCTGATTGTTCGATTGGAGGAATAGATCATCTTCAGATTTTGCTTCCAAATTCTGGTCGGCTTGAATAGTGGCTGTATCTGAGAACAGTTCCCGTCATGAAGGATATAGGTAAGATTGTATTTGAATGTCTTACGAGGAGCACGCTGTGCTAATACTGAGCGTTCAGACACCAAAGATGTGGCTGCTACAGTCGTACCCGAGTATGCTGAATCTTGGGATAAAGATATCGAGCGAAAGGTCGTTAGAAAGACAGACTTAATTCTGATCCCATTCATGTTCGTCGGATATGGTCTCGTCTATTACGACAAGGCTAGTCTTGGTGGCGCTGCTGTATTTGGCATGATAACAGACTTGTATGGATGCTTCAACAATATTGATGAAGGTAGCTAACAGTATTTCAGACATTTGCGAGTGGTTACAGATGCCACAACGAAACCTCCCAAGACCTCTACACAGCGTTTGAGTTGGGCAACCTCCTTATTCTACTTTGGCATGCTGGCAGGTCTATTTCCATTGACTTATCTGTTCCAGCGTTTCAAGTTGGGCCGCGTGATTGGGACGTTCGTCATCCTCTGGGGTATAACCGCGATGTGCACATCTGCCGTTCATGACTGGAGGGGATTGTATGCTCAACGCTTCTTCTTGGGATTCGCCGAAAGTATCATACCTACTTCATTCATGGTTATCATCAGTGGTTACTATACTCAAGCCGAGCAAACCTGGAGACAATGTCTTTGGTATTCCGCGACCGGAGCGTGGACCATTTTTGGAGCCCTGTTCAACTATGGATTCGCACATATCACCAAAGGAGCTCTCAAGAAATGGCAGTATCTATATCTCATGCTGGGCTCATTGACGATCCTATATGGTATCGCGTGTTGCTTCTTACCCAACTCTCCCGCACAAGCATGGTGGCTCAACGAGGAAGAGAAGAGAGTCGCTCTGGAGAGATTGAGGATGGGCCAGATGGGTGTCAGATGTCAGAAAATCAAGCGAAAGCAGATATTGGAAGCATTCTTGGATATCAAGGTCTGGATCATCGCCATAATGATGGGTGCAGCATATGTGGTCAACGGAGCAGTCGCTGGTTTGTAAGTACAACCCATCAAACGTGATCATACCCTGCAGAGAAACTAGGATTGACCAGCAGTGCTGGGTGTACCCTCAAACTCCCGCCCTATCGGCTTATTTTCCTCAATGTAGATGGAAGGTACCAGGAGCTGATTTGATTCTAGTGGCCCATTGATCGTTACAACCTTCGGCTGGAGCGCCAATGCTTCATTGTTGTGGCAAATACCCATTGGCGCCGTTGCCTTCATTTTGATTTTACTCGTGGGCTATCTCAGCTTAGTCGTTCCAAATATCAGACTCATCATGTTGTCTAGTTGTTGTCTCCCGGTGATAGCAGGATGTGTGATGATCTGGAAGAGCACCTGGTTCCATCATGCAAGTACTCCTATCGCTGGCTATACGATCATCGGCTTCTTTGCGCCAATCACAAGCTTGATTGTCAGTATGGGAATGGCCAATGTAGCTGGCGCCAGCAAGAAAAGCTTCCAGGCATCTGCCATCTTCGTTTTCTATTGTGTGGGAAACATTGTCGGACCTTTGCTCATCAAGACTGAGACGGTTGGCAAGCATTATCCACGACTCTGGACGGGTGTCATTGTTTGTTATTGTCTTGTCATCGTGCTGGCCGGTACATTATACTTCATCTTGCGCAGGGAGAACACGAGGCGTGACAAATTAAGCATGGATGAGAAGGAAGCTGAGAGAGTCGCATTTGATGATCTGACGGATAAAGAGAATCTTTACTTTCGATACGCCTATTGATCTGTTGAAAGGGGTATTGAGAAGGGAGAAAACGTGGAGGAACAATCAGACGGGTTGATAGAGCCAAGACCATAGTTATGTCAGTAGCGTACTTTCCTCGCGAAAAAAGTTCAAGGCAATTGGATCATCTCCTGCAATCTGCAAGACTGCTTCCCTTCTGCTTTTGGTAAACATTCTTCATCCATCACCTTTGTAATAGCATAATACCTTTTTCTGCTCATTTCACTCTCTTTCACTCTTGTACATTAAGTTCTTGTGTTGTCTTCAACCCTTACTATCAAGATGTAAGTTCTTGTCGCGATACAGTACGGATGATTCTAACCATCAAATTGCAGGTTCCCTATTCGCCGCGCTGCTCTGCGCATCCTTTCTTCACCCTCGACTTCCTTCATCGCTAGACCAAGAACCATCTCTACTTTCTCTCCATCTTCATTACGCGTATTGAAGCAGTCAACATCAGTCCAATTCCAGCGAAGATGGGCAACCAGCGAGTCAGAGGCACCTGTGTCGAAATTGCAACCTACACCACAGGAGGAGGTTGAGAATGCGATTCACGAGGATAACTCTGCTCAATCGATCAACTCTTCTGAACAAACACAGCCTGCTCGAGAGGTCGCCACCGAAAATGCTGCTACCCCTTCTGCCGAAGCGCCAGTTGAGACTGCGAACATGACTGAGGCAACAGAAGAAGCTATTCCAGCTGCAGAAGAGCCTATCGCCTCTAGAGGCTTCTCAGATCGACCTCCTCGAGACTCCAGACGCAACGAATCACGGCCATTTGGAGATCGTCAAGTACGAAACAATGACCCAAAGAGGACTGTCTATGTTGGAAATCTTTTCTTCGATGTCACTGAAGATGACTTGTCTAAGGAGCTATCAAGATTTGGTACCATCAAGAACGTGCGATTGATTCGCGATGCTCGAGGCCTTAGCAAAGGGTAATGAATTCTTGACTTACTTCTTTGTCAAAACAAAGCTAACATATCTCAGCTTCGGCTACGTTGGTTTTGAAGACGTTGAACAGGCCACGCGCGCAATTGCTGGAATGAATCAACAATTGTTCGAGGGCCGACGACTATCTGTTCAATTCGCTACTACCGACGATGCTGGCCCAAGACCAGAGCGCACGCAGATACCACAGGGTGCCCGAAACCCACCTTCAAAGACCCTATTCATTGGAAATATGTCATGGGAGATGACTGATCGTGATCTCAACGAGTTGTTCCGCGGTATCACTAATGTGATCGATGTTCGAGTTGCTATCGACCGCAGGACTGGACAACCTCGAGGCTTTGCCCATGCCGATTTTGTAGACATCAAGAGTGCTATGGAAGCTGAAAAGGTTCTACAGGGTAAAGAGACATACGGACGGAAATTAAGGATCGACTACTCATACGGCCCAAGCAATGCGCCACGAAATCAAGCCCGTGACGAGGGTCAAGAGAGAGGTGGTCGTGGTTCCTTTGATCGAAGGTCAAACGATAGACCACAACGTTCCGAGCGCAGAGATTCAGGTGAAGAGGGATACTAGAGCACAAAAGGATCTTGAATGTACCTCTAGGGCTTCGAGAGTAGGTACCAAGGACATAACAATCATGTAATGTATAGAACGATTTTGTCCGGAGTATGATGCCATCTCGGGCGCAACTTCATCAGGCTTGTAACAACGATGTAAAGGTGAATATGTTATCCAAAGATCTCTCCACTTCTATACTGCCTTACTCCGAAGTATTGTGTCGTCGGTTTTTCTCGGAAGTGTGAACATTACAGTCGGCTCGTGGTGACTTGTAGAACGCCACATGCGGACACTGATATTCATATTTGTGGAGATCAGCCTCGCCATCCCAAGCCGAGGCTCGGTGTGACATCTGTACCTGGAGGCGGAACTTCTGGTGCCCGCGTTGTTATACTGTATTTCCAACCATCAACAATTTGTCTATCTGTATATTGCCTGCGCATGATATCAAACCACTGCTAATTCGGACTATATTTCTCAAAAACATCTTGCATCGTATCTAGGACATCTAGAAAGATTGCTCACTTTTTGCAAACATGTCGTTCCTCGGCGGTCCCGAATGTTCAACAGCAGGCAATCCTCTCACACAGTTTTCGAAGGCCGTTCAGAATGACAATACATTACAGCGGGATCGCTTGGTTGGTCGTGGTCCAGGAGGGCTGGGTGAGAGCATGCGCTCCAGAGCAGCACCGACCGCTCCCGACCAGGTAAGCAGATGCAGCAACTGAACTGTTCATGCTAATCTCCATAGATGATGAACGAATTCGCCCAGCGATCCGGTGCCTTACCACAGCCATTTGCCATGGAACAGTTACGACAGGATCTACCTAATTTACAAGGCATGACAAGACGAACTCCATCCCCAGGTTGGGCTACTGAATTCGACCCCGGTGAGCAAGCCAGAATGGAGGCTGCATATGCTTCTCAAAAGATGGGTATGCCACAAGCAAACGGATTTAATCCAGCGGAGTTTGCGAGATTCCAGAACGGAAATCAAGCCAATTCTCAAAGAGCTGTGAGTCCTATTTCTCAATCGCCGGCCATGATGGGTGGATATCAGAGACCCATGGGTATGAATTACATGAGCGGTATGGGCGGCATGGGAATGGGTATGAACTACAATAATATGCAATATCAACAACCACAACAAGATGCAACGGACGTCAAAGGTAAATCACGTATGGTAGAACTTGACGATTCAAATTGGGAAGCACAGTTTGCAGAACTAGACCAGCACCAGGAAACACTTTCTGAAGAAGGACAGAAAGCTATGGAGCAGGAATTGGACGAGATTGACAGGTCAGTAGACCAATCTGAAACGGATCACTTTGGAGATTTCGAAAGTATCTGGAAAGGAATTCAAGCTGAACATGCTGCAAATAGACATATGACGGCCGATCAAGCGGACTACGATGCGGCATTCTCGAGCGAAGATTACGCCGCCTGGGAGAACTTCGACTCGAGTCTAGGGATGGGCACGCACGAGCCTTTTGGGAGAGATCCGATGCTGGGAGACTATATGTTCGAAACACAGAATCCTTTCCTCGAAAATCAATCCGCGTCAAAATCTGCATTCGAGGAAGGTATGGAGATAGTGCATTCTCATGGCAATCTGTCATTAGCCGCACTCGCATTCGAAGCCGCTGTACAACAAAACCCAAACCACGTAGAGGCGTGGACAATGCTGGGGTCTACACAAGCTCAAAATGAAAAAGAGTCCCCTGCCATCCGTGCTATGGAACGATCACTGCAGCTCGACCCAAACAATCTCGACGCTCTAATGGGATTGGCCGTCTCGTATACTAATGAAGGCTATGACAGTACAGCTTACCGAACTCTAGAGCGATGGCTGAGCGTCAAATATCCCTCTATACACCCTGCTGATCAAGTATCCGACGCTGCGGATGTTGGCTTTACAGACCGCGCAATTCTTCATGCAAAAGTAACGGATCTGTTCATACGTGCAGCACAACTATCCCCATCTGGCGAGCAAATGGACCCAGATGTTCAGGTTGGTCTTGGTGTACTCTTCTATGGTAACGAAGATTTCGACAAAGCCGTAGACTGCTTCCAGGCAGCATTAGCGTCAACAGAATCTGGTGTCACAAATCGAGAAGACCAGCTCCATCTATTGTGGAATCGACTCGGAGCTACCCTTGCAAATTCTGGGAGATCGGAAGACGCTATATCTGCGTATTGTAAGGCACTGGAAGAGAACCCGAACTTCGTACGCGCGAGATACAACCTTGGTGTCTCCTGTATCAACATAGGTTGCTACCCTGAAGCTGCTGGTCACCTTCTCGGAGCACTAAATTTACACAAAGTGGTTGGTGAACAAGGGCTCGACAAGGCAAGAGAGATTGTGAACGGCGGACCTACCGGAGATGGGATTAGCGACGCAGAATTGGAACGCATGATACAACAAAACGAAAGCTCGAACCTCTACGATACGTTAAGGCGGGCATTCAGCGGCATGGGACGACGGGATTTGACTGAGAAAGTCGGCGCTGGTATGCGCTTGGATGACTTTAGAGGCGAATTCGATTTTTAGGAAAAGTGTTAGTGTGCACTCCATATTGTTATGGACGTAAGAGCCAGACATCCAGAGTTTTGGGATGGTGTGCTCAACAAGTACCCCTGTATGATTCGCCTATAGTCGGGTCATCGACATATTTAGCATTCTGATATAAACAGACATATTACTCCTCACGTTACTGATCAACTGGTTCAGAATATGAGTCGTTAGCTGAATGGTCAGCCACAAGTCTGTGATTCCCCTTCGGCTTCCACAAGTGAGATAGGCGTGCCGTGTAGACAAATTTCGGGTTGGTAGGCAGTGATGCTGCTGGCGCTCATACTCTTCCTGCCAAGCTCATCGTCATTGCTCGAGTTCACTGACATGCTCACGTCTCCAGTCCCCCACCCATTAACCAGGCTTCTACGATTCTGGCTTGTCTCTACTCAGCTTGCATGCCACTCACTGTACAACGGTGGAAGCTGCTTTAACAGTCAACCCTCCAGAGACTTGCGCGCGTTGACCGCCTACGTCTCACGTTCGACAAATTCATATCTCCGACGCCTTGGCTAATAAGTCAACAATGAGTACCGCGATTGACGACGGGGACTTTGACAACGTGACATGGCAACGAGGCGCTGAGCATTCCGAGGATTCATACTCAGGCGAAACATCGCTTCCCTATAGAACTGAAAACGGCCGGAGGAGCAGTAGCACGGGCAGCAGACCGCAGGCAGGGGAGAATGCAGACCAGGTCGACCTGGCAGGTGTAGGAGATGGTTCACTAGATTGCACCGTGGACACGCCGCAGAAAGAGAATGATGGTACAAAGGATGCATATGTGTCGTACCTTGTCACTACACATGTAAGCTGAGAGTCATGGCGGTCTGTACATAGTACTAACCTGGACAGACTGACTTCAAGACATTTCAAAAGAATGACTTCTCTGTTAGACGACGTTTCACAGACTTTGTTTTCCTGAGAAACACCTTACACAGAGAATATCCAGCATGCGCAGTACCTCCTCTCCCCGAGAAGAATAACATGGCATATGTCCGAGGCGATCGATTCAGTACTGAATTTACACAGCGCCGAGCCTGGTCACTCCACCGGTTTATCAAGAGATTGGCACTTCATCCTGTCCTACGAAGAGCTGCGATATTCCTCCTCTTCCTGGAGACTACAGATTGGAATGCGCAGATGCGATTGAGGCCAGTACGGAGTAACACAGTTAGTGAAGCAAGTGGAAACGCAAACTCGGCCGGTTTCTTCGACAACGTGGCTGACACTATGCTCAACGCCTTCTCGAAAGTTCACAAGCCCGACAAGCGATTCGTCGAGGTCACGGAGAGAGCGAATAAGCTGGATGAGGATCTCAACCATATCGAGAAGATAATGACAAGAGTAGTACGCCGAGAGAGTGATTTGGAGGCAGATTACAAAGATCTGGCGACGAACATGAGGAAGCTTACACCACTTGAACCAGCTATAGAAGCGTCATTACACACCTTCGCAGCGAGTGTCGAAGATACGTCGAACGGGTGGAAGGCATTGAAAGATCATACAGATCAGAACTACCTAGGGAGTCTGCGAGATATGGATGCTTACATCTCATCTGTGAAGTCGCTGCTCAAAACCAGAGAACAAAAACAACTTGATTTTGAAGGATTGACGGAGTACCTCTCAAAAGCGGCTGCAGATCGTGATATAATTGCATCTCACAACGCTTATCATTCAGGCTCTTCGATCAATCCAGCGACCTTCATCCGCAACAAGATGGAAGACATGCGCGGCGTTGATCACGAAACCGCGAGAAGAGATCGAGCAAGAAAACTTGATCTGAAGATAGAGGAGCTCAATCGTGAGGTCGATAGTGCAAAACAGACCAGCGAAATGTTTGACGAACAAGTCGTGCGTGAAGTGGCAGACTTCGAACGGATCAAGGGCGTGGAGTTCAGAGATAGTCTAGGAGCTCTTGCTTCTCAGCATATTGATTTCTATCAAAATGTGATTGGAATATGGGAAAGATTCCTTGTGGATCAGGGAGTGGAGGACCACCAACAGCAAAACAAGGACAAAGGGAAGACGGCTACTTGAAATGGCGGTATATAATCATTTGGCATGGTTAGCACAGGTAGTAATGGAAGTCATAATATCCACAATCCATTGACAGGCAATATCATACTTATAGTCCGGCGGTTGATCAGATACGAATTAGAAGCATACCACTTGTACATTGTTCCGAACACGGACTTGCTAGTAGGTGTGTCGTGCAGAAATGAGCTTCGAGTTCCTGCTGGATTTCGAGTCCCTAATCCAATAGTTTCAAGAGCATCTCAAACTGGCATTTCTTAAAACTATACTGAGGATGATCCCTTGTCCGGCAGCCTCGTCGCGTCATTGGTTGATCTTCGTGGCTGTCCTCCTTTGTTAGACATCAACATGCGCCCAACCCTGTTGCTTTACGGGCATCCCTCAAGGACGGCTCAACGCGCACTCAACCCGATCTCGTTGTCGATAAATCAATCGATCCGGAAGTGTAGAGTTGACAATCTACCTGACGATTTGCGGCAGCAAACTCAGTCTGCGACAGGTGCTCATTCAAAGATATCTTTGTGTCTGGAATAAACATACATGAGAAACAAGCCCGAGTTTCCAACGACACACATTGAATACATCACAAAGTCGTCACCATCCAGCGGGCTGGATAGGCACGAAATATGGCATTGAGTAAGAAATATGCAGGATTGCCAGACCTAGATCCCGCACCAGAGATATACGAAACACCAGATTTGACAGATGATGCCTCAACTATTCAGGTACATACACACACTGTTGAAGCAGGATGAGGCCTCAAGCTGACAAGCTGGGCAGACCAATACGTTACGAACCGAATCACCAACACCATCAGAACAAGATCAAGTAACTGAAAACTTCGACCGAGCACGACTAAATCAAGATGAAGCACGACGGAGGTTTGAGCCTGCTGTGGTAAATGCCAGAGAAACAAATCTTTCAGATGCTATTGGTAATAACAGAAAGGGCTACAAGATATCACATCGTCGAAGACGGAGGCGGAGGAGAGATGATGGGGTAGAAGAATACGGTGATATCTCAGGAGAGAGTAGCGAGGAAGAAGAGACGCTGAGCAAGAAACTCGCCAGGTTGAGAAGAGAAGCAGAAGAGATTAGGCTGGAACTTGCAAGTCGTGAGAAGGAGGCGGAGGAAGAAGAGTTCAAGGATAGTTACGAGCATCACCAGAACGGAGATAGAGATGATGAAGTTGAGTTGAACAATGGTGTAAATGAACTTAGCAGGGTTCTGGATAGTTTGAAAGTTGCTTCGAAACAGACGAAAGGGGAAACTATTGAGCAAGAGTTCAATCGGAAACTAGCGATGGAGAGCATAGGAGGGCCAAGGGGCCAGACTACAACCACGAAGCAAACAGACAACACAACCGCAGCATCGACCTCGATATCCACTATTACAGCCTTTGCAGATCGACTGACAGCTCTCGAGACTGCCCTTGGTATATCAGCATTACCTATGACCACTAAGACCGGTCCCATATTACCTACATTATCTTCTCTATCAAGTCAAATCACCATTCTCTCCAAAACCCTATCACCTCCATCGCCACCTCAATCCGACATAACAACGATAACTACACCAATCCCATACCTCGACGAAATCCAATCCCGTCTTCAAACCCTCCAATCCGAAAGCGAAGCCCTCCTTTCAACCCGCAAAGCCGCCCTCCAAACCCTCTCATCTCTCCAAGACACTCATTCCCGCGCCTCAAACAACAGCGCAATCTACAACAAATACCTAAGCAGCAAACGTGGCTCATACCAACACAACCGTGATCCAAGTCTCGAGAACAACAATAATGAAGAAAAATCCCGTCCCCAATCTCAATCCCTCGACTTCCCATCCGACTCCTCACCCGAAGCGAAAATCTACACCCCCCTCTTCCTCGAAGAACAATCCACCAAAATAACAGCACTGTACAACACACTCTCCACAATCCAGTCTCTTCAACCTCTACTGCCCCTCGTCCTCGAGCGTCTCCGCGGTTTGAATGTAATACACGCCGGCGCCGCCACGGCTCAAAGAGACATGAATGAGCTTGAGAACAGACTTGATACATGGGAGAAAGAGATGAAGAAATGGAGAGATGCGGTTGATGGTGTTGAGAAGGGTATTGAAGAGAGTAGGGACGTTATGAGGGAGAATGCTGCTGTTATTGGGGATTTGGTTAGGAGCGTTGAAGGGCGCATTGGGGAATTGGAAGGGAGGAAATGAAATGAAATATAGTGAGAAGTTCGGATGAGGTGGAGTTTCGGGGAACGGATGGATAGGGCTATGTTGATACAATAAGAAATAGTGTCAGATTCGGACTTATTGTTCTAATGGTGAAGGAGATTGTTCGAGTTTCTCGGCGTATGGTTGATTTATTCTATTAGGGCTGCGAAGCAGGAAATGGACTTGAAGCGAAGGCGAGAATGGAAAAATAGCTATATAGATTGTGCTCGCGTCTACTGCAAAGACGAGGTCACATCTGTTTGAACCAGGTTTCATCTACTGTATTCAGAGCAGCTCTACACACAGAGATGGCTTATCTACTACCTAAATCGCTCTTCTCGTGCTCGTTCCGTATCGTACTGTTGCGTTGCGTTGCATTGCATTGCTTCTCCCTGCCGATTAGCTCCCACTGGATATCTATCAAATAAATGAACAAACGGACAATTGATCGAGGCTGAAAATCTAAGCAATGCTCCGATCGATAAAGAGATAGAAGTATCCGTCAATGTGTTTCATGTCGATAGCTCATGTAAGAGAGAGAGAGAGACCTTGGGGGCGAGTGCCATATATGTTCTTCGAATAATACCGTCTCGTTCGAGATTGTACTAGGGTATAATCAATTGCAGTATGCATTTTCATCCTGATCATCATTCCGCAGAAGATGGAGACACCGGCCGCATTGGTATTGATTGGGTCACCAATTGAGATCAGGGCCAATAGCAGAATGGCCTGTTTTGGACATCTTAGTAGAGTCTGTGCAAATCAAGGACTTATGTTCTCATCTGATGTATTCTGATGTTATCGCTGCGATATATTTGCTCGAAGAGGTGCTAGGACCTTGTAAGGTCATCGAGCCTATGACTCTATAGTAGTACTTGCTCAACACAATGCCTGCACCAGGCCGATGGTGTGGATGTGTCGGGAACATGAAGAGTAAGGTTGACAAGATCTCAAGTGTATGTTGGGAGTTTTGAGAAACTAGGAGTTTTAGCGCCACCATATGCATGCGATATATCAGTACTGCTGCTTAGAAGAGACAAGCCTTGGACCGATGTTCAGCTTGCTCGAGGTAAACGTAGTAGTCGACAAGCAGGAATCTTGCTGGCGCTACCGACACTGATCAAATAGGCCGTTATTATGCTAAAGTATGGCCGGGGCATTCCTGGGTCTATCGAACCAAGTACATGGTGGGAATGGGGTGAAGGACCATTGCTCGCCATTGATCAATAACTTTCCATCGAATTTCCTTAGTTCTACCTCGCCACACGATAGATATGCAAAATATCGCTTGGCACTCACATGCCAGGTAACACTGTCCATTAATCGTCTCAGCTCACTGATTTCGAAGCGAAGTTGCTTCAAGAGAACGAGCAGTTCGAGCCATGAGGTAAGGAATACCCTATCATGATCGTTGGTGCATGTGTAGTTGTACCTTCTCAGAACTGAACGAACTCCAACTCGAACCATCTCATCGACATGAGACTTGAACATCTTGAGATCTTCAGTGATCATGAAGCCACCATAACTCGTCAGAGTGTATTCCGCAACTTCGTACAAAATCCATAATCGTGCTTCGAATGGTGGATAGAACCAAACAAACCCACAATTGCGAATAAGAGCAGACATCGTGTCGAGTGATCGTATGAAGTAAGTCTCTTCTTCGAAACTACGCGGCGCCTGCGGCGTACAAGTCCAGTCCACCCAGATGTACGAGAGTTCTTGTTGCATGAGGTCGTGCTGAAACTTGCGGAGATACTCACCATCAGGATCAGGATGATCTTTAGAACGCCAATAGTGGCTCACGAAGAAGCAGTCTCGTCGGCTCATGTAGTTGACCACAGCTGGAAGAAGCACGTAGTCTTGCAATCTACCCCGGTTCCACTTGCGCATGTTGTCTTGATCAAGAAATGCTCTTTTTTTCTGGAAAAAATAGAACATCGCTGAATTAGGTGAACCTTGCAGGAAATCATCCAAACAATGGAAAGATCGCAAGGCGCCTCGGAACCGAGTCATGTATGCTTCAGTAAGTTGTTGGCGAAAGCTAAGGCTATCCCATGCTGTTATGCTATCTTCAACCACCAGGCGCCATGAGAAGAGCGCAGGTGGCAAAGCACATGTCGAAATACTTTCAGCTGCCGACATTGTGACCAACGTCGTCTGCAGCACTTGCTCACTTTTTCTATAGCTGTTCTTAGTTTTCAGAGAATGCTGGAACTGCACCGGCCTTGTATCAAGCCTGATGCTTCCCCTCATCAATGAGGCTGTGCATGGATGGATGCCGAGCTGCGAATGAGAGAAGCTTTCCTTAGCTGGCTGCAGGAGGATAGATATCGCCACAATGCAGCAATGTTTGCTCCCGCGAGAGCCCGATTCGTTGAAGTTGGATCATCGACAAGGCGTTTTGTATCGTTACCGAGACGATCAAGTATCTATGCCTCGCTTCACAACCATATTCTTGCCCACGTGTCGTGTGATTACGGCCTCAGGCAGTGACTGCCTCGTTCAGATTTATTCCACTCTCACTGCTTTTCAGAATGTACAGTCTGGTCTCCAACCCCCAGTCAATCCATGACCCACCAGTAAGGCTGAAACCAACTCCATGACCCTCTCTAAGCACATCATGAGCGACAGCATATAAATTTGCGACGTAGCGTCCGTACATAGCCGTAAGTAGCTGATACAGACCATCACTAGAGCCCACACCATCACTGGATTTCCCAAGTAGGATCATACCTCGCTTCTCATTGCCACGAAGTATCTTCGGTGTGCCTCTGAAAAGGGCTTTGCTTTCTCCTACAATTTGCCATGCACCGATGACTCTAGCAGGATCTTCGACTATGACATACTCGAACTGCTGCCAAAATGTCGCTGTAAGAAACTCGCTTTCGGACGATGATTTGTCATAGATCCATAGTGGTGCTTTCCGAAATACCTGACTTTGAGACGTAGACGCAAGATTCGAAGGCTTCGGGTAGTGCGTCAGTGCTGGTTTACGACCATCAGGAGAGCCCGGCAGAACGATTGGTTCTAGAGAGTGGGTGGCTTCTTGACCATTGGAGATGTTGTGCAAAAGAGAGGGAGGAGAAGGCTGTTCGATGAAGCGAGTTATACCAGTTTGAAGTGCAAGATTCGTCAAGTGTACTCGAATCTGAGGTTGCAGCAATGATTCATCTGCTTGAGTCTGTAGTAGGTTGTAGTGGTATGTGTGCAATGATTGTAGCGCTTTGCCTCCTGGGTAGCTTTGTGCGGATAGCGGAAGTAGTATTGCATGAGAAAAGATGGCGGCAGAAAGGATACTTGCTATGACTGACAGAGTAAGTGCTTTAGCCAAAAACTGTCGACGGATACTTAGATACGACACTGTTAGAGCTGATGCGAGATTCAAAGACGGGATTATTGGAAACAGAAATCGAGTCTCCTTATGCGGCAGTATAGAATATAACGCGACATAGCCCAAAGCTGGTACGAGACTGTCACGAATACTTGATTGTTGAGCTGTGAATACAGAGCCCCACGGAATCAGCAAAAGGGAAGGACTGAGGATCAGTCGCGGAATGGCAGATGTGAAGTACCAATACCATGGTGAAGTACCCCATGCAGATGCACCTTGATGATCTCCAGATGGTAGGATATTAAATAGAAAAGCTGAAGCTTCTGGCCAAAGATAGGATGGTGATTGCCAAAAGTATGTATCGATACTGACAGTGATGATGAGTCCAACTATCGATGCTGTGATGACCGCCGGCAAGATAGTATGTCGAATGATGGCAACCTGGTTGTTGAAGCCAGGGGTTCTGAGCAGAGTGTATGAAGCCTGTGAAGCCAGGAGAATAGCTAATTCGGATCTGAAGATGACAGTAGCTAGAGTAAGAAGGTAAAGAGAGAGACGGACTCGTTTGATGGTACTTAGCGACGATCTTGGATCGGGCAAGTTGACGGCAAGGGCGAATGTACCTACATCATGTGAGAACCGGTGATATCAGAGAACAATTTTCATACTCAAACAGAATGCGAACATGTTCGGCAAAGTTCTAGACGCATAATAGAAGACGTGAAATTGGCTTGCTTGCAGAGCAATATACCACAATGCTGTGCGATCACCGTACGCTCTTCTTACCGACCTAACATAGAATGTTAAGGCTGCAGTATTCAACAAGCCAAGCATAGCTCTAGCTATAAGTGAGTCAGCATCATAATACCATCATGGTATGCTGCCACCGGGATGGTCATCTACCTATACTCTGCTCTTTCAAGCCTTCAAATCCACTAAGCCAAACAAACGGCTGAGCAATAGCAGAAGTGACAAGAGCACCAATGAACGTCCTAGGTACGGAACCTGAGAATGTCATGTGGTCGTACAGCGCCTTGAACTTGTAATGAGCATTACTCGTAGGGACTCCGTACGTGAGAACATCGTGGATAGCTTGTATATTGAAGGACTCCTCGACTTTGGTGTAAGGTGAAACCACCAGGTGAAGCAATACCAGTGATGGGATAACTAAGTAGTGCCATGCCTGAAAGTTGACCATCGTACTTGATTCGACATCAGCAGCCGAATCGAGTTTAAGTGCAGAAATGTCGTAGCATTGATCAATATCCAGGTTGGTAGAGTTGTGTAGAAATGTTCATCAGTGAAGAAGGCCTTTGACATGCACTCCCCACCGACCAATCATCACGCTTATTCTGCGGCGAACTGGCATCAACCACAACGTACACAACTTGGGTCTGATATTCCGTATCTCACAATCATCGCATTGACACCCTCTTGCTACCAATATAGAGAGATTGTCGTAGTCACCGTCCCATAACGACACACGTATCAAGTTCACGCAAACGTCAGTGATACCAACGGTGCCCAACTTCCGCCTCGATACGCTTCAGCGTAACCCGCCGCACCCTCACGCAAGTTCAGACAAGCGCATTTAAATCATGAGCATTCTATTTCCATTCGCCGGCCTAGGCTACATAATATATTGTACGTTTCCGACCTCAGGGGCAGCCATTCAAGCATGAATGTACCTCTCGCATCCGGATAGTCACTCCCAGAGGAACGGTAGAAGACCACGAACAATATGCTAATGCACCACTTCTTACAGTCTCAGTCCTAGTCCTTAATGGCATAGCGATCCTCTCAGAAGACCGATTTCTCGCACGAGGTACATACAGTCCCTTTCCCCCCCTCGGGATCTATACCGATCGCAGTCACACTCTTATCCTCCTCAACCGACACTTCTTCTCATCGACCGATCGAGTAAAACATAATTACTAACACCCACAAAGTAGGATGGTCCCGAGCCTCTGCAACCGCAGATCCAGGTTTCGGGTCGCAGAATGATCCAACATCAATCAAAAACAGAGCCATAGATGGTATAAGCAGTATCAGGACATTTTTCAGAAGTAAGAATCCCACGTACATGTCCATCCACTCCTCGTTATCTCTTTCCTTTGTCAGAGACACCACTTCAAGAAGCATACATGAAAGCAAATCAATGAAACATTAAACGAAGGCTAATAGACAACTCCTGAAAACAGTACCACTGATAGGAATCAACACACTCATAATCCTCTACGAGATAATATTAGGATGAACCGTCGACAACAAGACAAGACAAGACGAGAGGAGAACGTGAACCTCAGAGCAAAATCCGTTCTTCAACTAGATCAGTTCTCTTCTACCAATCATACACATTTCACGTCCAAGAGATGTTTTGTTCGGCGTTACAGACAAACAACCATGCTTACATTGAGGTATGGTACAGTAACACTAGCCAATGAACGAAATAGATCAGATCGACTAGGAATTTGTACCATGCAATCTTGACGCCGAACACAACGCTTGGACCTCAGAATTAGAGGAGAAGAAAGGAAAATTACAATAACGAAATTCACGAATTTGATTTGTATAAAAAAGCAACAGTAGTGAAATCCAAGGAGATACTATATCAGCAGTCGTATGCATGATAGACAATTTCACAAAGTGGAACAATATACGTGTATAGACCAGTATACTAGTATCCATGTTCATGAATGCCAATTAACTAGCTAATTAGCCAGCTATGCTTGCTTGCTTGCTGAGTCCTCTCCTCCCTACTACATACCAATAAAGCCTTTGTGTTAGATGTCACATACACTGCTTCATGCCGCTCCGATCCGATCCAATTCAAATTAATTGATTTGATTTCTTACTTCTAGCAGTACTTAGTACTATGCAATGCATGACAAGAGGATCTTCCATTACAAGCCAGCCAACCAACCACCCACTACCGCCCAGTCACTACCACCATCACCAACCTCGACAACCAACAATACACATAATAACGTCCTTTTCGATTAATCCACTCCATTTTCCATTCCTTTTTCGTTGAGACCAATACTTCAGGACAATCAGTTGACTGTCTGTTCTCGGGCGCAAAGATAAATTCGACTTCAGATGTGATGACGGCTGACTGATCGAAGCAAGCCTAAAAGCTGAACGAACAAATGGTACTCTTCACCAATGTTCTCCCGTCTTTGTGCAAAAGGTGCAAAATTAGGTATTTATGTCGGAGTAGTTTTTCCTCAATCTCTGCCAGTGAAAACGCCATGACAATGCATGTATTTAGATATGTGTGTGGAGGTCGGAACGTGTATCGTATCAGTCATAATTGCATATCCAGTGGCATTTGTCGTTCCAATTTGGTTGTGGAATCCTTCCTGATGCGTTATGGACGAGGTGTCCAGATTATTTCCCTGGAAGGGTTTAAACGCATGTGCTCCTAAAGCATGCCAAAGCTCTTCTTGCGTATGCTGAAACGATTCCTCTTGTCTTTCTCCTTCGCGTTCCCGTTGGTGTTTGAGCCCTCTTCCTCAACCGTATTGTTTGCGTCTTCTGGGTTCGAGGTAGGTTTGTCTTTTCTGCCCAAAGATCCGAATCTCAAGCTTTTGCTCCTTCTGAATATGTCTCTACTCGCCAGGCTGCTGAGCGGAGAATTCTCTTTTGAAGCGTGTTCGGTGTTACCATTTCTTTTATCTTCCTCCTCCTTTGAAGTTTTGCTAGCATCGATTGCAGACCTAAGCTCGTCACTCTGTTTCTTCGAGACCTCTTTCATCTTACTCTCAAGCTCTTTCTTCCTTTGTTTCTCGGCTTTCTCTCGTTCTTTCTCGTTTGCTTTTTCGGCAGCCTTACGTTCTTTCTCTTCCTTGACCTTCTCCTTCTTTGTCTGTAAAGGACTTGATGGCATGGGTCCCGCTGTCGTCGGAGATCTCGGCACTTCGATATGACCATTTGTCGCATTATGTGCAGAAGCAAGTGTAGAATCCAAATTTCCGAACGTCTTAGTGTCAAGGGGTGAAAGCGACGAGCCCGCACTGTAGACTCGATGAATTTCTGCTGATTCTTTTACTCTTGTCGTTGTGTCAGTACCCAAGTCTTGTGATGCTCTTCGTTTGCCTTCCATTCTCAACTCTCTATTCATGTCTTCCTGAGTCGTTTGGCGATAAAATAATACATATGCAGTGGCGAGTCCTGACTTATCTCCAAAGAAATTCTTGACATATGATCTGTCAACAGGTTCGACCATTTCATCATCGAACAACAACCAACCTCGATCTTGAGTCTTGATAATAGCCACATAGTGCCCATGGTATGGTCCTCCTCCAATATGTACAACCACTGCGTAAAGCTCATACAAGCGATCTGGATCCTCTGCGTCATATGTGGTGTTAAATAGTCTGAGATGGTAAGGGTACACAACTTTGTGATGCAGTTTCTGTAAACGAGCTAGATCCTCAGTGTACTTGAAACGTTTGAGATGTAAAGCAAGAATTTGAGGTAATCGCTTGATCTTCATCCTCTTTTCGGCTTCTTGTAGACCACCACAATTGTCGCAATGAAACTTGTTCCGCTCGCAAAGCATCTCCTCTTCAGAATAACGGTTCAAACAGGCAGTGACTGAAGAATGTTGCTCGAGATCCACAGACAAATCTAAGAACGGCTCATCTCGTTGTGAGACAGTTTCGCATGTTAGACACCGAGTTTCTGATGTTGATGTGCCCTCGAACATTTCTCGTAGCCATTTTGTTCTTGAATTGCTCGATGCCAAAGGTAACGTTGATGGCCACGATACGGCGTTATTTACTGGTTTGACGGCGTCGCCATTTTCTCCCGGATGTTCGAGCTCTTTTCTGCTTGCCTCTTGCTTCTTCTCGTGATCTTCAATACCGTCAATGACAGAATTGAGAAGTAAATTCAAGAATTCATGGGCGTCTTGGTGCATAGCACTTCTGAACATTTCATTCTCTCTTCGTAGCACCTCGAGAAATCTTACAGGACTAACCACACCATGTCTGTTCTTCTCCACGGTGATTGCTTCAAAGATATCTTTCAGCGACGTGAACATACTTTCTGGCATATCATATCCTGCCGCGTTTTGATATGTCATGTTGACAACAGGCCCGGCTGCAAGAGCTAATTTCTTCTTATACTCTGGGGATTCCTTATCGTCCGGCTTTTGACCAGGTTGATTAGCTGTTGTAAGTACAGTCTTCGTCGGAGGTGGCTGGCCTGGTTTCGTAAGGACGCCATTTTGTAAGCGATATGTAGGTCTAGGTGTTGCTGTCGCTGCTGCAGTAGCTAATGCTTCAGGCGTCGACCGTTGGGGGTATGAAAGGACATTTTCTCGAAAGGGAGGAGTATAGTAAAGACATTGAAGAATCGAATTACAATAACTGTATCATGGTTAGATGTACCGTCCCGCAGGAGGAAATGTTATCTGACCATGTATTACCAAACTAGGACACTGTTAGCATTCCTGTACCTGGCCCACGGTTGCTACCACTTACATTTTCCATTCCAAAAAACTTGTCGCTGCCATCGTTTCGTATCGGTCCGGCATTTTCAAGCATGCGCTCTAGAGGAGTAGGTTGCGGCGCATTAGGATCCTTCTTTGGAGGAGCACTGGCTGCGTTCTTGGTGTCCTAAGCAAGATCAAAGAATCAGCAACTGACAAATCGATTTCGAGAGACACAACTCCAGACGCATGTATCCGTCTTTCAACTCACATTACCACTCCTCAGTTTCCCGAGAAAGGAAGCCATAATGATCGCGCCTCATCTGCAGCTGCCCGGGCGGTTGGCGGGCAAACGCACACACTTCCGAACGATAACGTCCAACCAGCGACAACTTCAACGACTTCTGTACACCGACAAATCGTAGGAACAAGAACGACAAGAAGGAAGTCGTCGAGGAACCGGGTGTCAAGATCGGGAAAGTAGGTAATCGTTTCTCTAGCTTATGGACAGCGCTGCGCCCAAATCTTTTGTGGCTTGTAACAAACGGCGGGGTGAAAGTGGACTATTAACCGCACGGTGAACAGGCAGAAGACGATCGGATTGTTAAACGTGGCCCCGTTGTCAGAGATCACTACTTTTGTCCCCGGACATAGGATTACGGTCAACGCTTTTTTTCTCGTGCACAGGGTAGTATCAACACAACCAGGGAGAAAGAGATCAATGACTTTGACCAGGCCTGGATGGAATGGACCTTCACCCTCGACGTCAAGCTACGGCAATACAGGAACAAAGTCGGCCTTTCACAGTAATTCTTCGCGAACGCAACGTGGATGACTTCGGTCTGCTTTAGTCTGCTCTACTTGGAGTCTAGGCTGATCATAAAGACCAACAGCAGACCATGATTCGAGTCTCCTCCACACCTCCATACTCCAGGGCATCGGCTCCTCATAGCTAGCTTGAGAGGCCACGCGATAAGCGATACTCGACCGGGCAAGGCGTGTGTGTCTCGCGCGCAAAGTCTGTCCATTAATCATCATCAATTTATACCCGAAGTCGCGTCTATCCATCAAATTGTAGTAAAGGCGGCAGCGATCCTTGCAGAAGCTTGCACTTGTCAATGTCGATCAGAAGCGCTTCGCTCGTTTTCGATGTGAACGACTTAGATATATATCTCTATTTCATGACAATCTCGTCGATACGTGTATCAGTAGAGCGTCAATCAACTTTACGCTGGATCATACTGGAGATGTAGTGGAGTGAAACTACTACAACATGACTTCCGTGGGGTATCTCTATCATTCGTCATTAGTGTGGTATTATGGTTCACTTGACATTAATCTTTGAGCCGCAGTATTTCTGTAAGGAACTCTTCAAAGCTCAATGTAACGTAACCGTCTCGGTCTTCGTCATAGCCTTTGAAGACGTCTGTCATCCTCTTCAGACTGATACACGCTTGAACAAATAGATCAAAGCTCATGCCGGAATTATGACCGTGACTGGGACGGCGATCGGTCGCACGTCCTCCATATGTGTTGTATAGAACTCCCACAAAAGGCATTGATAGTCTGTACCCAAATGCCACCAAAGCGTTTGAGAACTCATTCAGGGTTATTCTCCCACTGTGATCCTCATCAAATCTCTCGAATAGTTCACGCCATGCAGCTAAGAATCTCCATAAATTCTGGAACTCGGGAAATGTGATGGTTGGACCTCCTGGCTGACCAGGACTCGAGCTCGAGAACATACGTACCAGAGATATCGTCGTTTGAGGATCGAAAGGTGTGAAATCCGCATTGACTAAAGCTGATCCTAATTCACTACTCGACAAGGAACCCGAACCCGAAGCATTTGCCGCACGAAAGATTGGATAGAGCTCGCCAGAATCTGGGTCTGGTGGAGCAGGTGTTCTCGGAGGATATTGATTCTGCAATAATGTTTGTTGTGATGCAGGATGTGTTCCGTTCGGTCGAGGACCCCAGCTATGTCCTACTGTCGGGATGGGTGAGGTCAACCCACCTGGCTGCTTCGGTGGTGGCCTATTGTGCTGATTGTACGTGTGTCCGTGTTGATTGTGCTGGCTCGATATGTTTTGTATGTGCTGCGGCCGATTGCCTGCTGCCGAAGGAGGCGGGTGATTTGAGGCTTGAGGTTTGCTATTCGGGGGATCTCGTGGAGGACGTGTAGTAGTACCGCCTGGTCTCTGGTCAATTTGTAACTGACTCAGAACCTGCGCAGCTTCATCTGGCTGCGCGTGCCTATTCAGCAATAGAGTCAGACCAGATGTTGGAATTTCTGATCAAATAATTACTTACGCAGGAAGTGCGTCAGGGTTGAATCTCTTAGTGTATGCCATAATCGCACGTTGTAGAACTGTTGCGCAGGCCTCGATGGCAGATGAGATGTTATATCAAAGAGCGAATGTAGTCAAGGTGAAGAAAGGCAGCCCGAATGGAATCAGCGTGAGAGTGACTTAGTCAATCAGCCGCGTAGTTCACATCAGCTGCGCCCGTACTCACAAGATCAAGAGACGTCAGGGTTCAAGATGTGACCGCACCTATTGGCGCCTAAGTTGTAGCTACAATTGAGCACAATCGGTTCAGGGTGGGCATGACAACGCTGTGGGACATGTTTGTTCTACGTCCTACAGTGGTAGCCAGGGCGAGTTAGAGCGTGATACAACTCATGAGATACAGCATGAACTACCGGTCTCTATGTGTATACTGTACCTCTGAAGGTACGATCAATTACACTGTGTGTATCATGACACTCCCTTATAACGCCTAATTTGTATCATCTAGCCGACCCGTCGCCCATAGTTATTGACCATTTCTTCTGACCATCGACCTGTATTTGGAAGCACAAATTTATGTTCATCATACGACGGAAGGACTATACGTGATTCTGATTGGTTTCCGTTATTCTACAATACCAGTCATACCATTTGATCACCACGCAGCAGACCTTTTGCAAGGGTAATTGTCGTTACAGTGCTACTGGTACCCGGCCCCTGCATGATTTCCGGGTTTTGCTGACCGCCTACCAAACCCGATCTTCAATCTTGCCTGGTTGACTGGGACTCGTTACCAGGGCTGTACCGGAAACTCAATCATGACTTCAGATGAGACAGAGCTCGTACAAGACTTCTGGCTTTTTGGATACGGGTACGTTCCACGGTGTCAAATGAGAACATGTAGGATCATAACGATTTGCTCACAAATGTGTCATCAGGAGCTTGATTTGGAAGCCACCCCTGCATTTCGGTATTATTGGAAGAAGCACTGGACAATCGTGGACATCATCAGTTAACTCGTGGCACAGACGAACGTGTTCCTGGATATGTCACAGGCTACGTAAGGCGATTCTGGCAGGTATGAAGCACTTCTATTGGTTATGTTGACCAGGCGGCTCATTCATTAGGCTAGGTAACTATCAGGCTAGTCCTCCCCCGAATCAACCAGTAACAAATATCAGTGAAGATCACCGTGGCACCCCAGAGGCACCAGGTAGAGTAGTAACTCTAATCGAACGGTCGTTTTGGACTCAACTAGATGATGAGGTACGTTCAGATATTTCAGAAGATGATCATTACTAAAGGTGGAAGTTGCGCGGCAGTGAAAGTGACAAAGTTTGGGTGAGTCAACGACTCATGGAAGGGTTTGGCAATTGCAACCAGGTTTCCATTAGGTCTGTTCTGAAAGCCAGGGCTTATTCTTTGTAGGGCGCAGCGTATCACATCATTCCCAGCAAGGTTAAAGAAGTCCAGGAATATCTCGATATACGAGAGATAAACGGATACAGTATACAGTACACACCATTTCATCCCGCCGACTCTTCAAGGCACGACATCAAATGCCTGGTTTATATTGGTATGCCTGACAATCCTCAATTTCTCGGAGCGCTCAGTCAGTCTGAGGTGGCTTCCAAAATCAATGAAAGTCACGGACCCAGTGGAGAGAATCGTGAGTATCTTCTGAATCTCGAAAAAGCCTTAGAGGAGTTGAGTCCAGAGAGTCACGATGAGCATATCAGTGACCTCGCCCGACAAGTCAGGGCAATGATACCAAGAATCCGCACTCCGCCATCTGGACACACCACATAGACCGACCATATCAAAAAGCAATAGACACAAGAAAGGTAGAGGTAACAGAGAATATTTGAAGCTATTCTAACATCGGTAATGACAGGCTGTATGTCGAGGCCTTCTTTTCCATGTGCCTTACCTGCATACATTGCCTTTTACTTCCGATTCGAGCTCCATGCCAGCACCGGCAACATAGGACAGGGTATCTTGAACATGGAACATCACAACGAAACACGAAAAGTCAGGCATAAACTCGCTCAGTGATACTTACTGGCCTTGCGGTGGGCCATAGCCTCTTCCTCCACCGCCGCCACCACCACCAGGTTGTTGACCTCCACCATAATAGTTGCCACCTCCAGACTGAAAGTTTTGCTGCTGTCCATATGACGCATTTTGTGGCACGTTGCCACCTCCACCGCCTCGACCATACGTATCGTTGTAGCCGCGTTGTCCGCCTTGTGAGTGAGATGCGTATGGCGCGTTACCATACGCACCTCTTCCCCCGCTGCCAAATCCACCTCTGCCACCACCTGGTGTAGATCGAGTGTTATCGGCAAAGTCTACGCGGATAGTTCGACCGTCAAACCTGTAAAAGTATCAGGATCCAAGGTAAGTAAACGATCAGAAATCGACCAACTCCTGTTCGTTCGTATCCTTCAGCGCTTCCTCAGCCGCCTCTCTGGTGGAATAGCGAACAAAGCCAAAACCACGACTACGCCCTGTATCGCGATCTTTCACGACGACCTAACGGAGGCTTAGTCATGCGAGTGAATGGGCGAGGCCATCATGATTCTTCTTACCGCTTCCTCGACAGTTCCATATTGCTCGAACTTGCTGCGCAGGCTGAGATCGTCTGTATGCCATGCAAGGCCTCTGTTCACCAATCAGCAAGCAAATCTTTCCTTGCTGGCATTTCATACCCAATGAAAAGCTTAGCCATCGAGTTTCCCGCATACGATGTCGTCGTGTCTCACAGAATACTGGCACTATCCAGGTATGACGCTCTCACAGATGTTCAGTCAATCAAGTACTGAAGTGACAAGTAAATCAGAACAGAAATTGTCAGAATTGCCACAAACGGAATTCGGGGTCTCACTCCAGAAAGGTGATCATTGGATGGAGCATATTGGGATCATCGAAACCTACATGTAACATTGACCGTCCGCACTCCAGATGCCCTGCCGTGCGAAAGCGCTGGCCTAGTGTGGTTGGGAAACCCTGTGGCATGTCAGCTGAATGGGCACGGCAAAAGTCACGACACTAAGATTCCGAAGGTCAGATCCACCAGCGAAGAGTAATGGACGCTACCAATTGACCCGAACCATCTCGTTCATTGGTGGTATGGAAGAACACGGCCGACACATCAGGTCACGATTCAGCTACGACGTCCACCGAGTGGAAACCTCAGAGGTGACAGCTGCAGGAACCACCACCCAATGGTGCATAGTGAGACCGCTTTACGTATGCGGGAACCATAAAGAGGCACAAAACAGTTTTCCACCCACAATGCCCATAACTAGTCATGATCGAATCAGGTACATCCAGGGTCATTGACAGGAGGGACAGTCTTGGATGAAATGAATTCAACACGGAAAATCGACCAAACTCCACAGAGCTCACATTCTACTTTGTTCACTGCTTGGCTAGCCTCAAGTATGAAGGAGACACCTGACTCTGAGCTGACTGGTTTTTATGATTGTACCCTCGTCCGACTCCGCGGGTCACGAGCGACGATACGGAAAAGTCAAAGCATAGACGACTGCAGAATAAAATCAAAGCTAAGCCAGGCGCCTCTGGACAGTGCCGATCTGGTGCCCTGCACACAATCTCGACCATTCTTCCGGAGTCCTGGCACCTCCCACGTAACAGAGATTCTCAGGTCGAAGCAAAAGGGTGGGGTACTAATTGATGGCTACTTGTCAAGATAACGCACCGCAGGCAGTATGAGACTAACAGAGGCACGGTCATCAACCAAGATGCTGGGACATGGGCTGCAAAGCAGGCGCGTATTACTAAATATCAGCTCTAACATCGAGCATTCGAACTGGATATACTGGAACTCTTTTCTATGATGAGGATAAAGGATAGAGTCGGAGCATTACTTGGGCTGCAAGCTAGAAAGACCATTCGCCCCGCTTTAGACATGGGCCTCTATTTACATCTTCCCCTCTTCTCAAGCTGGCCGAAAACTTGTAGGTCGAGGGTGTAAAGACGTACTTGTATGAAGCGTCGGTGGACAGTAATGATTATCGCACATGGCACGTTTAGAGATCAGTGATAGCAATATACAGAAGTGATTGTCACTCTGCGTTGTTTCTCACGCCAGCACGAACTTGAACATTCCCTGTATGTTTCTTGGCGAGAAAATATGACATGTTCTTCAGCTGCACCAGAGCTGCAAAGCACGAGCACAAGAACGAGGATGCAGCACAACAAGGATGGTGATCAACTCACTGCTGCCAGTAGCAGCGCGAGTACAATCTCGCCTACCTACGAACTTAGCAAGCCTCCATCCATCATACATCATGGGAGTCTCTCTCAAAAGCCATGTCCCCATCGACCATTCATCGCACTGCTAACTCATGCTCGTGCTGGTGCTCAAAGACGGAAATGTCATCGTCGTCGTCATCATTGACTGACCAACAGCCACACAATTCCCACGCATGACATAGTAAAGGGTCAATTCGCCTATGCCCAAAAACACCACCACGCCAGTCATCAACAAACTTTGAACTAGAGAGCCTCTTTCAGGTTGTCTGCATGAAACTCCAAGCGTGCCTATTGCACAATCCTATCTATGCATCGATAGATTGCTCTGTTGCCGCCGATGCCACCCCTTGCGATTCTCAGACATAACTGGCTATCTAGCGAACGAACCACTACGGACGTCGCACGTTAGTGCTGCGCATTGTTTGCACTGGAGCCGTTCAGCTGGATAGATACAGTAGCTGCTACGATAGGGTCTGGCAGGGTGTCACGAGCTCGCCCCTATCAACATCAGTACTCGACGATGCGTTGATAGTTTCTCCCAGATCTTGCAGGAATCGCACCTTCTGACCGATTTATGATTAATACGCAACAGTACCTTCCATGTCCATACATGACCTGCTCGGCGCTTGCCTCACTTGCTAGGTAGCCAGCCTCCTCGTCATGGCCTTCTTTTACGTTCAGTCATCTCATCTCGAGAAACAAGATGACTCCCGGTACTGGTGCAGTGCTCACATGATCGCTGACTCTTTTGCCCTGATCACACTCCCAATCGTGCTCATCAGATGCTGACGAAAGAGGATTTGGCAATTCAACCGGGTGAATACATCCAGAGATGGCTGCACACACAAGCTTTCGGAAATACATCCGGTAACGAACAGCCTACTCGTCGGGGAGATCTGCGCAGACATGATCATTTAGATGCAATCAAAAACAAGCAAGTCAGGCGAGACGGACCTCGAGAGCGCACTGACATTATGAAGGCCGCATGCAAGTAAGAAGAATGAAACCTTGAACGTATACGCGAAACATTCGAGACGTAAAGAGAACAGATTGGATTCGTCCAAGTTCAGTGATGGAGAAGCAACACCAGTTATTACCAGCGCCAAGGCGTTCACCAGTCCGCATCAGGTGCGAGCACATCCTTCCATAGGCAGTCCAAGACTAGGGAACAAATACGATGGATCCTCAGTCCAGTTTCACGTTGACGAGAGAACTCAAAGAACCGAGCAGCGTCAGAGTAGTGGGACGGAACTGAACGACTTCCATGAACGTTATTCTCTTGAGCAACGCTGGCCTTTTGTCGGCGAAAACCCGGCTCCTGAACAGCAGTTTATCCCAACGATCCATTATCCCAGTGTCGATCCGTCAAGTAAGTATGCCAGACGTCCTCGACACAAGACGAGAGAAGATAGGTATGACTTTAAAGGTGATCGGTCAAACAAGAGGTCGAGAGACAAAACAGAACGTCCGACTGCAAGCAAGAAAAAACCCAGACGCAAAAAATCCGGTGCTGCGTTGAATCACGATTTTCGAGCCTCCAATATTGATGCAGAGCGTTTGACTCTGAAGAGACCAACTGGGGCAGCGTTTCCAGGTAAGGGCAAATTCTCAGCTGCAATCGCGCATCGGGATCTTCCAGATCTGACATTTCCTGAGATGACGTTCTTGTCGAAGAGCAGAAACGCAAGTGGACTTCAGATGGGGGCTGCCAATTCTCAAGGAAAGATAGGTGACGTTCATGGGAATCATGAGATATCTGACTATTTTGCACAAGCCGTCGACGCGAAATCGAACGATCATCAACCTCCGAAAATCAGTGTTCATCGAACCCAGCCTGTCAGATCTAAAACACCTCGTTATCCAGCAATACTGGCTACTGCAAAGCACCATAATTATCGCCCACTATCGTGTTCGAGAATTTCTAATCACTCAAAAAGGCATCGGACTGGAACATGGACGGCTCACAGACTTATTCCAGGAATTTCGCAATTCTACCCACCATCCTTGCAGCAACATATGGATGACTTGAGTTCTGCACAAGAAGCACCGATATCTTGGTCTACTCCACCACCACATCATCTAAAGTCCGCAGTACATCAGCCAAAAGGTGACATACATAATGAAGGATTGTTTGGAGAGAACATTAAAGAGATTGAAACAAAGCAGCAACTTACCCGTCCAGAAGTGGATCACAGTGACGCTGGAGGCCCTTCAGATGATAATTTGATGTGTCAGTATACGCGAAAGAGCTTGATGGAGCTTCGTCAAGATCTTCGTCGATGTGCTTCACCAGGAGTTCTGAATCAGCAGGAGATTTCTCTCGACGATCTGAAGCGCTTGGCAGCAGTATCTGGAGTATGCTGTGCCGGGGATGCCGATACACAACATGATCACGCGCGCGACCACAGAAGAGGTCGTGTCGAGATACCTTTGCCAGATTATGTTCGTTCGTCTCCTGCTCCTGTACAGAGTCATCAGAGTAAGAGCAGTTTCAATGATATTGATGGGTCGAACGCGCCAAATGCTCCTGTCAATCACGATCTCCCCCGGACGTATACAGAGTGGAATGCAGATCATCCTGCAGGGTTTGAGGAAGTTGAGTGTTCACAATCACAATCTCCTCTAGTTTATGACGACGTCGAGCAATTCAGTCGCAGGGATGGTAATGAGCTGCATGCATTACCTCCAACGACTGTTTACGATGGTCGGGATGTTCCTCACTACCTGCGACTCGAACCTCTGGTGCCTCTGGAACCTACTAGACGGCCTATCCTTCAAATAAAAAACAGACCACAACAGAATCCAGGGCTGAAGAGCCGCCATGCCACAAGGGACTCCAACAGAGTCTCAACGTCGCTATCACGTCTTGACCGACATAACGCTGAGATTGATGCCAAGGAAGCGCTCGTATATGCTGACTATTCGTCTCGTCATACCGCCCGCAGTTTTTCGACACCGGAAGAGTTTGCACCAGCAAGCCTAGGTTTGAGCTCTCCCATACTGAGTCCTTCGAGAAGGAAGCAGGCGCACTTGGAGTCGACAGATGCGTGCTCTACCATCGAACAGTGGCAAGATCCGGCTTCATACAGGCGTGCCGTTATCTCAACCCATGAGGTCTTCGATACTACTCATTCTTTTACACAAGAACGCGTCGTAGGTTGGGATCAAAAGTCCAATACTGGTACATTGCATGATGAGGTGCTCGCCAGAGATTGCAGAAGATGGATTGGTACTCCACTGCAACCAATATCACCAAAGATGCGACCACTTATTGGTTTGAGTAGACCGTATCTACTATTCTAGATTGGTTGCCTTAGCTTCTGGGCTTTAGGATATTCAGTATGGACACGGGTCACCCGTGTAGTCACAAGACCCATTTTGTTTTTCAGGCTCAAACAGAAGCTGGATGAATATTCGGTACTACCGGTGCAATTGTCTTCCTGGTAATAACTATATTAGTCGTCTAGTATCAGACAAGGACAAAAAATACACAACAGCAATCATCCAACTTAGTCTATCTCCTCAATCGTAATTTTTGAATCACGATACTGGAACTGGACCTAAACCTACAGTACGTCTGTAAGATTAAACGCTCAGTACCAAGGCTAGAGCAATAGACTTCATAGCCAAAGATGTACCATGACACAGCACATTTTCTTTGTTTTTTTATATCTTTGGTACTTCCGTTCCCTTCTTCCTCCTCCTCTTCCTCCTCCTCCCTCCCTCGCCGTCATGCTCCTTTTCGCAAGCATCACGTTCTCTCCATGACTTGCTGAACTATTGCTGCTTAACTTATGTCGTTAGTACTGTATTCGCACTACTTATTAGATCTCCTCTAACCTCCTCTCCTCATTGTTTCAAACGTCTCTTATTTGGTCTTGTCATGAATTTCACGAGAAGAGCAGAATATGATGAGATAGAGAGGGTGCGATACGATACGATGTGATATGATATGATAGAATGGAAAAGAATATGATAATCGGTCGCTCTGCCATAGCTTCATTGTAAACTTCAACATCTCTATTCTTCCATCTGGAATCTTCATGCTTGAATTTCCAATTTCCAGGTTCAATCTAAAATATTCGAATTAGTCTGGTTTGATCTAGTCTCCTGCTGCCGCGATCTTCTCGACTGCTATTTTCGCCGAGTTTATCTTGGACTCTAGATTTGATAGGGTGGTGAGTTCTTTCTTGAAGGGTATAGATGATAATGTCGTTGCTGTTGATGATGGAGTTGAGGGATCTGCCCCTGTGTTTATCACTGTCGTTGTCGTTGGATTATCGATAGCAGTAGTGGGTAGGAGGGAATTTATTGATGGTAGGAGAGTTGTTGATGAATGTGTTATTTGACTCTGGAGCGAGTGGAAGGAGGGAGATTCGGGAGGAGGAGGCAGTGCTATTGAGGACGAAGTTGGAGATAGAGTTGGAATTGGAATTGGGACTGTCGTGCTAGTGGTGGTGGTGGGACGAGCAATGGAACTGAGATTGAGGTTGAGGTTCTGAAGGAGGGACGACAGTGCTGGATGTTGAGATTCCGATGGACGTGGGTGTATTGAATTTGTTGTCAACTTTGTGGTTCTAGATGGCTGAATTTGAGATAGATTTGGCGTTGAAGCCAAGAGCTGAGATTGTATTTGATTTTCAATACTGATATGCTCGAGGCCTTCGTCGATCTCTTCAACTACCGTCCTGTACGAATTCAATAATTCAGTCTTTTGCGCTAGATTTTCCAGCTCTGTCGTCATCTTCTCTATTGAGTTTTGTACATACATCCTATCTTGTAGCATGATGTCGTTCTGTACTTTTTCGAGGCGTTGAAAGGTTGATGTGATATTCTGCCCGTGAAGAGAGTGGGCTAGCATGGCGGATATATCTTCGATTGAATCATGGAGTGAGGAGAGATCGGCTTGAAGATGCTGAATCTCGGAGTCATGGACTCGTGAGAGTGATGAGGGGATTAAGGTTGGGGAAATCAGGGTTTGTAGATAGACAGTTGAGGTGTGGAGTTGGGAATAGAGGGTTATGGCTTTGCGAAGGGACGAGAGGAGAGACTGAATTTGAGTCTGGGATTGGTAATTCGATAGGGTATGGCTAGCATCACCATCGTTAGCATAGGTGATATTAGGACCATTGCTTGACTTGGCTGAGGTCTCATTCAGATTTTCGAATATACGATCGTCAGATCGAAGTCGTTCTGTTGTGCGAGATGAAAGGGCTCGAATCGATTTCTCAATCTTTTCTTGAGTCGATTTCAGTTCTGACTTGAGGCTGCTGAATAATTCAACATTCTGTGTCGATATAAGTGGTGAGTGATGATCCCAATAACAATCGATGTGTGTTTCCTTGCTTACGTGAAACTTGAGTTGCTGAGCTTCAGTCTGTTGTTTGCGCTCGTATACATCCTGGAATACTTGATTTGGGGTTCCTTTCAGTACAATACCCGACCCGTTCGATTCCAGAAGTGTTTTCTGTCGCTGTAGGGTGGTGATATGAGACTTTGTAGTACTGGTGGAGGCTTCTAGAGCGGCAGTGGCTTTTTGTAACTCGACATCATCAAGAGGTACAACGGGTATCTCATCTTTGTTGTTATTAGACAATTTCGATCTCGTCTTGCATAAATGCTCCCATCTTATAATATGAGCACAAGGTCGGACTCAAACAAACCTGGATCACTTACATCAGTGTTTCATCGGCTGTCAGGGTATTGTTGAGATCGAGATTATCTTCAACCCATATCGCCAAAGGAGAGTCGTCGGTAGCTGTTTGAAGTTCTCTCAAATCTTCATTGGACAACTCAATGCCTTCTGCTTTCGCAGCATATTCTAGCGCATCTCGCCAGGAGAACGCTTTGCTTGACATGATGGTGAATCTGGAGCACAATACAATCACAATTAGAGGCTGTTCCTTCTTGGCGGAGTGGAAATTGACTAGATTACGTTATTTATGGTATCAGAATTGCAGTTACGAGATGATACTGAGGGTTACAAAAGTTCGGAGATATCATTAAAATTCGTTATAAAGTTGGTCGTGAGGTATTCTACCCCTACTCTTGCTTTCGACTTGCCATCGAACTAAGCTACTCTGCCAGGTGATTCAATTCAGCTTAACTCAAGGTAGAGGGCGAACTCAAATTTGTATAATTTTCTGACTGTGCAAAAAGGACGGACATCCATCAGAGATTCTAATGTCCATGTAAATTCAATCATGAAGATTCGTGATATTTCATGAGCTCTTCGCATGTCCGTTGGCTGTGCCATTTGACTTTGCCTTTGATTGTCTGAATTTGGCAATGTCTTGCTTCACTCCTTCGTCTACTCTCAGCTTGAGCTCCTCACGATAACCCAGTGAGAACAATGTCTCCAACCACACGAAGAGCGGTGCCAGGAAGAAAGCCTGGAAGAGATTGTCTAACAGAGCAGGCGCTCTGCCCTCAAACTTTCCATGTCCCACGAATTGAGCAATCCAGCAAACGATATGCACACCTATTGCCCAATAGTTCGCCGTGGCGCCATATGTACTTGTAAGATGTTTTCCCGCGGCCGTTCCTAACAGCAAGAGTGTTGATAGAGCCGTCCCCGCAACCGGTTCCAGAAGTACATACAATCCACAATAGGCCAGACATGCTATCGTGCCGAGATTGAGGTCCAGGTTCGGTACAGTGAATTTGTCAGGTAGTGGGATTAATGTGGGAGTATTGGTAGCCTACTGTAAATCAGTAATGAATATCGAGAGCGGTCTCGTGACATACAAGCATGAACGCTGTGAACAGAATGGCCGGAACGCAGGTGATATGAATTCCGATATTGACCTAGTCACTACATGTCAGGAGCCGTAATAAGAACACATCTTGAGTGTCATACAGGGTCATGATGATAAGCGCCATACTGCACATGTTAGTACCTGGACATCACTCAGATTTCGTCACACTTACGAAGCGCAACTGCTTCTCGAGGTTGAGTGCCATGTTCGCTTGACGATGAGAAAATCACAAACACATCTCCTTGCAGGAAATAAATTATAGGCCCAAGTGGCGTGGACAGAGAATACCCTGAGCAGAAGAAAGAAAGAGAGTGGGATTCGGCAAGAAGTTATATCGGCAGCCCGAGGAAGTTAGTGAGAGTGCAGTCTGGAGCACAAGAACCGCATTTCCACTCGCTGTGTACTTCCGCCGTCATTCTACAGTAATCGTAACGCGCCAAGCCAAGATTTTGTCTGCTGGATTGAGATGAAGCCTGACTGCGCGTCTGAGTAAGTCGAACAGACTTTGTATCCAGTACTCGTGGTGTTTCGTTATTCAACAACCTTTCGGAGCGACCGGGTATAGCTATCGCATTCTTTCGCATACTGTCGACATTCGGGATTGACGCTTAAGCCGCAGACGACTGTCAGACTGCGACGAATACTCACACACAAGACCACGATCACGTAAGGTTGACTCTGGAACATGAATTGAGATACCAGTCGAAAGGCCCAGTCGCAGGCCATCTCCTTGGAAATCTTTCTCTTGTCGCTCAGCAGCGTTACGCTCAAACACAACCATGTTCTTCCTGCGCTATCTGGAAAGAGAAATCTCTATTCATCCATCCTTCTTTGGAAACAATGTGCACGAGAGGCTTAAAGATCAACTCTACACAGATCTAGAGGGAAGCTGCAATGGCGAATACTACATTGTTTGTATCATGGACATCTCGAGCATATCTGCAGGAAAGGTGAGACCAGGTTCAGGCGAAGCGCATTTCGTGATAATATACCGCGCAATTTTGTGGAAGCCCTTCAAGGGTGAAGCAGTAAGATTTGTCTTGAGCTATGTGAAGCGGCATCGTTGACGAAGTTGTAGATCGACTGTGTGGTGTCTTCAATCAAAGCTCAGGGTGTATTCTGTGAAGCTGGACCTTTGACAGTCTTTGTCTCGAAAGTGGTTAGTATCATCTGATCTGCTGTGAGATTGATCAAGCTGATGCGATACAGCATCTTCCCAAGGACATGAAATACAGTCCAGATGCAGCACCTCCACAATATTCTAACGGTCAGGGTGATGTTATCGAAAAGGGCTCTGTCGTCCGAGTACAACTCATAGGATTGAGAAGTGATGTCGGCAACATGTACGCCATCGGAAAAATGTCATCCGCTTGGTTTGGGTAAGTCTTTCGTGGAAATGAGATTGATCATCGTCTCTAACTGAAATAGTGCTCAATAAGCTTCTTGAATAACCATAACTGGAACGACGTGCATATTGGCTCACTGGTCCATTTGAACCACGAGATTGAACATAATCTAATACCCGACGGTCTGAAGATCGCTGAACTACAAGTATGCCCCCCTAGCTCTGTAGTCAAGCTCCAGGCTACCGTCTTCGAGAGTTTCCTCGATAGCTCTCCACCTACGGAGGCTCAACTCACCGCTATTTGAGCACTCGAACAACCTTTGAGCAGCTGTATAATAGGATAGTCGGTGAACCTCAACAGAACCACTCGATTTTTTTGGCAGAAAATGCTCTGCAATCAATTCCTGGATTGTCCAATATACGTCGAACAATTCTCCATTTATGATACGTTCCTGATTTGCAACCATGCACGCAACATGATCTGACTTGTAGCTATAAAATTGTCAATACTTTTCAAAGCCTAAATGCAGATCGACGGACCACTTTAGCATTTGCGGGGCGATGTGGCTTTCCACCTGCATTAGGGTCATTGATCTGTGGCAGGGTCCAAGTACTGTATAAATACTGATATTCATTTTGACTGCTAGATGGCATTGATTCGATGTCAATCGTGCACAAGCAGTGTTCCAAGCTTGAGGAAGTCATTTGTTGACATCTTCTCCTGAATATCTGCTCCAAACTTGACTGCACATGCTCTTTCCTCCAAAATCGTTATTGTGAAACACTTCGCCATTGTTTGTTTACCATCTCCGCACTTAACCCTTTCTCAAACAATACAACCATTTCCTTCCCTTCTCAATTTTTAATCCATCTCACTCGGCGGGAAAGTAAATTTGGAAAGAAGCCATCTCCCTATTCGTCCATCCGAGTGCTCTTTACCGATAATCAAAATGTCTCTGCGCGAGCAGTACGAGCGCTTCCTCGCATCTCCCAATCCTCTCGCGTTATCCGAAACCGCTACACTGCACTATGTCACTTCCTTACAATCATTCAATCAGCCTGGACCGATAGTCAAGCACTTGAATAGCCAGAACCAAAACATCGTCAGAAAGAACACAGAAAAGGTTCTAGGAGGCGTGGAAGGACAAAGTGCAATTGCACTGGAAGTGGAAACCACAATTGAGTTCCTCTCAAATGGCGGAGCTTATCTCCCTGGCATGGACAACTTCATCGTGGATCATATTGCAACTATACCAGTGGTGAGTTCGAGAGTCACTTGTGCACCTCGTCGAAAATGCTATGACTAGAAGTATGTCCAGCTAACAACTACAGACTCATTTCGTACATTTCGACCGAGAGAGGAAGATCTCACAGATTCGTCTGACATGGGATCAAGGTTCACTTCTGAGACAAGTCGAGGTTATCGGTGCAAGAGGCAAGAATTGGCCGATTTACGATGGTAAAGATCAGATCAAGCTCATTGTTAGAAGCTCGGGCTCCGCTGCAGCGGTTGCACCTACTACTCCTCCTCGAGGCCGTGGTGATGACAATAAACAGCTGGTAGACCGCAGCTTCAGTCCTAGCAAGAAGTACATCAAAGACCCACACGCCAGTCTTGATCTATTCGATCCCAAGCAGGCAGAGCAACACCGAAGCACTGCAGGACCCAACCCAGTTCCTCCCCGAGATTCTGCAAAACCTCCACCACGAGAGTACAACGAGCTTTTCGCAGCTGGCCACGAGGATTTCCAGCCATCACCAGGAGGATCTCCGAAGAAAGCTTTGTACGAACAAGTGATCCCCCCGAAAGGAGCCAGCGCTCGTAAGCTCGAGAGTTCGAATCTATTTAGTGAAGACCAGACCTACGAGAAAGAGAGAAAGATATACAAGACAAATCCTGCAAGATACAATCACTTCGATATTGGTGATCATGACGAGAATGATCCTATGCAGTATCGAGCAGGTGAACCTCAAAAGCCAAAACCTTTGCCGATGGTGTCAAGATCGAACAGAGCACAAGCACAGTGGGGATTTGAAGATTCCGTTACTCCTGCAAAGCCAAGTCAAAAGATTCGTGAATCAGATGCTGTGCACTTCAGCATTGATGATAATCAGAACGATAACGAGCAGAATCGACAGAAGGGTGCTGGTGGTACAAAGCCACGTAGAGATGCAGAAACACATTTTGATTTCCGTGACGAACCAACACCAGCTCCTCGCCGCATCATCGGTCGAACAAAGGCTGCTCAAGGACTGTACGTGAACAACATCCTCAACGACGAGGATGAGGACGATGTCTATGGTTCAAGCAAGGCACCCCTTTCAAACATCAGCAACAACGCAAGCCGTAGGAACAATGACGTTCATTGGAGCAACACTGGCGATTCCTTACCAGCAGGTACTTCGGATGGTATGAAGAAAGCAACCGGTGTAAACCAGACCAGGTCTGCCAAAAACATGGAATCACACTGGGACAATTATGAGGAAGCTCCAAGTGACATCAAGCAACCTTCTCATGATCACCAACGACAAGGTATGGAGGCTCACTGGAGTGTAGGAGGTCAAGGTACTGAAGCTGCTCCAGCACGCAAGACGAACGGCCGCCAGCCAGAGAAGAGCTTCTGGGATTTCTAGAGCAAGACTGCTAAAATCATCAGGTGGCTTCCGTCCATCATCATTGACGGCTTTATGTTGTGCGCAAAGAGAGATAAACCATTGGAACGATCAGAAACTAGACTGTCAATTGCATCAGCACTTTAAGTACTAGCATAGATTAATTATATTGTGCCATAAGTACTCAATCATCAATTTCCTAGTTCGGTCATAGGTCCCTTATGTCCGGAGATAACAGTCTTGTGAGTCATTGAAACTCAGTTACCCATGTACTGAAGATCCAACTCGTCGATGGACGTTTCAGCAATTAGTACCGTTATAGTGTAATCTAGCTAAGCATCACGTTCTTCAACACCAAAGCGGTCACAGTACTGAGGCTGTAGATGGCACGCCTGATGAACCCTTTCGGTTTAGAGGTGGGTTGTCAAACTGAAGTCCCACTCCCAACCTGCATGACGGTAGTTAGACGATCAACACTTCGTACTCACTGATCGTTACCTTGAACAGTTTCGCCCTACAACTTCCCTTTCTTTTGTTGTCGGTTGCCCAAGAGGTTTTTTGCAGCGCGGCGGTATCGACTCGGCTCGCGTCCATTTTCTTCCCATATATTGCATCCCGGAGTCGTACGTAGACACGCAACTATATCTAGTATTGCAGATACTCCAGGCTGCTATAGGCACAGCTTTTGAACAGGCTCACGTCCCTGCGCGAGACGAACGATAGCAACAAATCATGACACCTACACCACCCTCAGCGACCTCGTCTCGGGGAGAGAATTCCCCAGACTTCAGAGTCGTCCGAAAGCGAAATCGAGTCCCCCTCTCATGCGCACCTTGTCGCAATCGAAAGTTGAAATGCAATCGGCAATCACCATGCGACAATTGTATCAAAAGAGGAGACAGCATTTCATGCGCATATGCTGCTCCTGCGGCCAGAAAGAGAGGCGGCCAAGCACCTGGTCTAAATTCAACACCAGATGATATGCAAAACAGAATTGACCGTCTGGAAGGACTGGTCTTATCGCTCGTATCCAGCGGCTCACAACCGGCTGGTCCAATAGTAGCCGCACAAGCGCTCTCCCATCACTCTGGTAGTGTAGGAAATGGATCTTTGGGACCGCATCAGGACACACCTCTCGACGCGACATATATAATGGACACACAGAGTGAGCGAGGCGAGGAAGAAAGCGAAACGGACGGCGTGACAACCAGTATGGGAATACTGAAAGTCGATGCTGAACAGCAGAAAACAGTCTACATTGGTGAAGCGCATTGGGCGGCATTATTGAACGAAATAGGTGAGGTGAAGAACTACTTCAGTCAGCATAGGAAGGAATTTGCGGCTCAGATGGAAAAGGTGGCTCAAACGCGTAAGGCACAAGGAGGACCAGACATAGGTTCTGGGCCGGCCCTGCTATTTGGCGCATCTGTCCCACCTAGTCGGAATGAGATCCTGCGAGAATTGCCCTCACGATATATCTGTGATATACTGATTGGGAGATACTTCAATACGTTCGACCCGTCTACGCATATCCTCCACGGACCCACGTTTCAGAGACAGTATAACACACACTGGACGGATTCATCAAAGACATCGATCGTCTGGATCGGCATGCTATTCGCCATGTTGCGTTTGGCTATGATATCGTACGGACGCGAAGGCGATGAACCACCGGAGTTCAGAGGCAAGTGTCAGGACATGGCGTCGACGTACCGAACTCAGATGGCGCATTGTATGATTCTAGCCGACTACACTAAACCGCATAACTTCCTGATCGAAACTTTGATCTTCCACATGCACGCTGAATACACGTCAAACCGAGATACAGAAGCCAGCGTATGGGTTCTAGCCGGCATGATAGCTAGACTCGCTATGAGAATGGGCTACCACCGAGACTCAAAAATGTTCCCGAACGTAACACCATTCCAAGGCGAAATGAGACGAAGAGTATGGACATTTGTCCGCTCCGCCGACCTTCTATTCTCCTTCCAACTGGCCCTTCCATCCATGATACGAATAGGAGATTCCGACACCGAACTCCCGCGAAACATATACGACGACGAATTCGACGAAGAAAGCAAAGAACTACCCCCTCCCCGACCCGCCAGCGAAGCAACACCAATCTCCTACATGATAGCCAAGGGCCGTCTAGCCTTTGGATTCGGTCGCGTTCTCGAAGAAGTCAACGGCGTAGACCGTCACGGCTACGACGAAATCCTCAAAATAGACAAAGGCCTCCAAGAAATATACCAATCGATACCCGACCACCTCAAACTTCGACCCATGTCCGAACAACAAGTCGCTCCCATGTCTCTCATTATAGCGCGCTTCAGTCTTGCGACCGTATACCATAAATCGCAATGTGTTCTTCACAGACGATTCGTCCGACTAGCGAAAGGATCCAATAAGTACATGCACAGTCGGAGAACGTGCATTGATTCCGCGATGCAACTGCTCGGTTTTCAAGCGACGCAGTACAAGGAATCACAAGATCGAGGACGAATGCGCACCTTGAGGAATCACACCAATTCTCTGACGACGCATGATTTCTTGCTTGCGGCCAGTGTCCTCGTAATGGATCTGTACAGTCACAGAGAATCCGCTGCTACTACTGCTCAAAAAGAAAACGGAGCCAACAATGGCGATGGGTTGAACGTCAATACGCCGGGAACATCTATCACTTCCATGAGTGGAGCAAGTGGAAACGGAGGAAGTAGCGCCAGTACACAATCCCAACGAAGCAACAGCATTAGTTACGGCGGTAGCACGAACGGCGAAGTGGGAGGCGCGTATATTTCTGGACTGAGCTATACGAGAGATGACCTCCTCAAGGCGTTGGAACATAGTCAGGAGATATGGTTTTCGAATCGCGATTTGAGTATGGAGGCTTATAAGGCTAGTGAATTGCTTACGCTGCTTATTCATCATATTCGTCTTCCTTATGGTGGTGCTGGGCAGGGAAAGGGATTGGGTCAGGCGATGAGTTCGGTGGCGGCGGAGTTTAATGGCGTCGGTGTAGGTACTGCTGGTGCTGGTTCTGAAATCGGGGCTGGAGTTGGAGCTGGGAGTGGAGGAATAGGTAATGACGGGAACGACGAGCAGACTGCTGCTATGACTCTGGGTATGCTGCAGGCCGGGGGTATGGCTGGAGGGGTAGGGGGTGGTGGTGGAGGAGGTATTGCTCAGACGGCAATGGCTTCGACGGCAGCGCAGATGGCTCAACAGGCTCAATTGCAGGGTGCGGCATGGGATGGTAATGCTATGGGTAACGCTAAGAACGGCGGGAACCCTCTCATGAATGCATTCTTGAACGGAAGCTCGAATGGGCAGAATTTCGGCGCGTTCGGCTCGATTGATTCGGGGGCATTTGGTGGAGCGAATACTGCTGCTATGTTTTCTGATGCTCTCTTCGGTGGTGTCGGGGTCGGCGGAGGCATGGATATGAACATGAATTTCGACTGGGTTGGTCCTTCCCTCTCCCCCTCTCCCTTTTGTCCTGATGTTTTCGTTCTACGAATTTGATTTACTGACTGTCTTTTATTGAACAGGATACGTGGGATAATTACATGCAGCCTTCGAACCTTTCTCTTGATCCGGCTGCTAATTTGTGGTCGAGCGGAAGTCCAGGCAATAACAACAATATGTTTGCTCAACAGACGCCGTCGAGTGAATCTAATGCTTCCAATACTAACGATACGAGTTTCGGGATGAATTCGAATTATATGAGTCAGAATCAGATGGGAGGACAAGGACAGGGTATGGTTGATCCCAACCTATCTAAGGGGTCTAATGGTGGTTCCAATGGCAATATGGACGGCGGAACCTCGCTGAACGACAGCAATGGCAATGGCAATAGAAATGAAAATGGAGGTTCCGGAGTTGGGACAGGAGGTGATGCTTTTATGGGTGCTGAAACACCTGGCTCTGGATCTATGGGTAGAGGAGCTTGGCGATGGGCTGTTGGTTTGAATGGTGAACCAAGGAGGTGAATTCAATGACCATGAATCTATATGATGCTGCATAACTGCCAGCAATGAACGAAGGGATCCAGAAGTCGAAAGGACCGCTGGAGTTTGAAAGAGTGAACAGATCTTGCCTAGAGCGAACGAGACTGCTGTGGAAGAACTCATGTCTGTCTTAATGCCGGTCTACTGGCGAATGGTTGTGTCGTCGTCGTGTTTTATGATTGCCCAAAAAGGATACCCCGGTATGGTTGAACGAATAATGGAGCTGGACTTCAATGTTTGGGTGGTTTCATAGACAGAATTAGTACTATATATCGCCACTCTACAATATCTCAATATTCCGACCATCAAAATCGGGTTTTTGAGGGAAAAAATATCACTACTACTGTCCATAGTTTTGTCATATACACCGCGAGCGGAGACGTGGTCTGGAGAGTAGTGTGAATGAAGTTGTTGCGGTGATAGACACAACTTTGGCTTTCTTGTAGATCAGTGAAGTCATCCCGCTTTTCCGGGATGTCACTACTTTCAGCTCGAACTAATATACACGTACACAGACTCGCAAATTGAATTGTCGCACGTGTTGGATTGGCGTGGGTTATTCAATCTGATCACAGCTCGTTGTCGATGGACGTAGGAAGCAAAAGAACCGCGTTTGTCATTAATTCGGCGCTGTATGCTACCATATGATGATATGTGTGACATTCTCTGCAGGATACTTACATAGGAAATTGAACTGGGACTTTGTATCTTTCCATGCTTGGTTAATCTAAGATGCCGGCAGTTGAGCAGGGGCCAATTGAACTGCCAAATCCCCCTATTTTAGGTTATGCGTGGAAGCGCAATACCCGGACTGATATCGAGATCGTCTTCAAGTTTGTGATTGTGGCAGGGTAGGACTGGTTCCAACTTCCCAGAGTGAATCGCGACCCACTGTAGCCTCGGTGGACGTTCAGGAAGCGAGATACTTTGCGTTACGGGCCATGTTTTCGCATATTCACTATGTCATCCCGCAGGACAACATTGGTTATTTCACTTTTAGTATTTTTTGACCGTGAACAATAGATCCAATGTTTATCTGTTTTATGAACTTACCAGACGCTCTTCGCGACCTAGGGATGATTGCAAAGGACTGTCAGCAGGAACTTGATTTTCGTAGGATTTCCTGCCGTATTACTGAGCAGCTGAAAAGCTTGCCAAGGCTGGTAGATTGACAGAACTGCATTTGGGATTGGAGGTGAAGGATAGTTTCGCGATAGTCAATCTTGGCTCTGACATTGGGCTTGTTAGGTTGATGCTTCGCGCTGCTTGTATGGTCAGTGGAGCGGCTGCAAGTTTCAGCTCGTGGTGTGAGGAGCGTCAGCATGCAAGAAATGTGGAACATTGAGTGGCTTGAGATCCATTTCCATACCTGCAGTTTGACATGCTTCACTGCCTTGCTTCCAGACCCCAAGGGTGATTCTCCTGAGATGTACTTGTACCTTTGACCGCCCTGCTGAGGTTGGACCGTGTACGTCTACCTCTCACCTGCCATTTACTTGCGCAGTACGGAAACCGTGTTTGTCACACTCGACGACTTCTAAATTTGTGTTGTTTACTTTTGGTTTGAGTACATACAGCACGCACATCTGCCGCAGACACAATCTACCAACGCACCTTCCTCGACGTTCTGCAATTTCCATGCGAGATACCTTCTCACCTTATTCTAGACATATCAACACCTCATAATGGGTCTCTTCAATCGATCATCCAAACCTAAGGCTGGAAATTATGGCCAGCAACCGATACAAAGCGAGAAACTCTCAAAATATCCATCGCCAGAGAATCCTAGTGATAAACATGTTTTACCAACGTATGAAGAGAATGGTCGATTGGTGACTAAGGGTATCAATCCCGAGGGAGAGTCTGGAAGATCTGGCATACATCCATTTCATTTCTTCAGAATTGCGGGCAGGTCTGCAACTAGGGTCAATATGATACTCAACATCCTTTGGCCTTTCGTTCCGGCTGCGATGGCCTTGTACTGGGCTCGTCCAGAGATGCACGTTGCTATCTTCGCCTGTAGCTATATCGGCATGGTTCCTGCCGCCTCACTACTTGGCTTCGCGGGACAAGAATTCGCAAGAAAGCTCCCCAGAGTGGCAGGCATTCTGATCGAAACCGTATTGGGTGGAGTCGTCGAGATCGTGTTGTTTATGATATTGATCGTCAAGCACAAGCAGGAATTCAACAAGTCTTTGGCTGCCGAAGAGAATGGAGAGGAATACGAGGCAACAAATTACGTCCCGGTCATTCAAGCAGCCATACTGGGTTCGATATTGGCTAATCTTCTGCTATGTCTGGGTGCTTGTTTCTTGGTTGGTGGTATCAAACACAAGGAGCAGAAATTCCATGGAGTGGTATCTGAGGTCGGCTCTGGGCTGCTTTTAGTTGCAGGATTTGCACTTCTCATTCCTAGCGCCTTCTTCTCTGCCTTGAACGGACATTTCAGCAATGGCTATACTGCGCAAGAGCTTCAGTACGACACAGTGACGATCAGCGAGGGTACCTCTATCATTCTCATGTTTAGCTTCATGCTGTATGTCTGTTACAGTGCTTTCTCCCATGACAGCATATTTGACGAAGCTCTTGCACACGACGAGAAGATAGACCGTGATCGAGAATCCGACCTTGCCAGGTCTAAATTCACGTTGTTCGAGTCTATCTTTTCAATCGTCATCGCTTTGGCTTGCATTTCACTACTGGCATATTTCCTCATTTCACAGATCGAGCCACTTGTTCAGGAACATGGAGTCAAAGACAATTTCTTGGGTTTGATCTTGGTGCCCTTGGTCGAAAAGATCGCGGAACATCTTACTGCAGTTGACGAAGCTTACGACAACCAAATTGTGAGTGTCTTCCTTGGGTTTTCGCGGACAGCAACTAATGATTCTGTAGAACTTTGCTCTGTTCCATTGCTTGGGCCCGTCCATCCAAACTGCTCTGTTCAACGCTCCTCTGGTGGTCCTTGTGGGATGGGGTATCCACGCAGGCTATGAGCACCCCCCTAAGCTTGGTGCAAACGACATTCCAATGACTCTCAATTTCGAGATCTTTATGATTGTGCTTCTCGTCTTGTCAATTCTGGTGGTTGGAAATTTTCTACGAGATGGTGCATCTAATTGGCTTGAGGGTGCTCTCCTTGTGGTACGTTAATCCATCATTCTTGCCTGCGACATACTGATGTTTTACTAGATTGTTTATGTTATTGTGGCCTTGACAGCCTGGTATTATCCCAACGGCAAAACCGCATCCACCAACGGCTCTGCTTCCACCACTGCTACTGAACATGCAGCTATGGCACTGGCAAAAAGAATGATCGAAAGTGGTATGTTTCCTAGGGAATTGTGACAGCAAAGATGTTAAGTGAAGCAAACGACTATTTGTAGAGAAGTGTCTTCTGGAGCGATGGCGTCGGGTCAGCGATTATAATATAAGCTATTGCCACATTGGCAGTCAACATTGTTTAGCATTACTGTTCTTCATTCAAATCTCTCATGTAGCCCAATGAGAGAAAGCCAATTTCGCTTTTGCTCTGGCTACGTCATCCCTCCCGGTTGACAACTTGGGGCTGTGAGCTGCAACAAGAGCAAATGTAAACACACAGATGCTGGGATGCACTCCATCTCTTCTGCCAGGGACGATCCGGAAGCGGAAGTATGAGCACATGCAGAACAATAATGCAAATGTCCAAAATTGTGAAGGTGACTGGTAGGCAAATCAAGTCCAGGGGGAGCACCAGGGTGGAGGACCGGATAACTAGTTCTTGGCTTTAGCTCGGATGCACTCGCAATTTGGGGACCGGACTCTGTGGCTCTGACTTTGGTCGCCCTGACCACAAACACCACCATTGACTACTAGACGTCGCTGTCTTCTTGTTATTCTCGATACATCATACTCGTCTCATTCCCTATCGTAAATGCATAATCGAAAGTAGCGGTTCGCTGCACTCAAATCCAACACTCTGGTGCATAATCTGTCCACTGCCACGCGATCTGGCACCACACGTCTCACAGATTCGCATCCACAATCTGGCCCATCAGTAGCTATCACACTGACACCTGCGGAGCGATGCTGCATACACAATACCTGCCTCGATGACCACCCGTACTACCATTTTGGTCTTGACTCACGACAGTAACGATACGCTGGCACGATTCAAGTCTCTCACTGAGATGCCACCGGTCGCTGCGAATGACTCCTCCCTCTCCGTCCTCTCGAACAGCGCAAACGCCGGCCAGCGAAATCCCTCCTCGATAGAGCTACCTCGCAAGTCTCATGACAAGACCATCTCAGGCGTGTTTGCTTACACCAACGGTACCGACATTGAGACAGGTTATCCGGATCACCGATTGGATCAGATACGAGAATTGAAGAACAATAACTTGCGTAAGACTGGCGGCCAGGGAGCGGGACTAAACGGCGCGCCGAACTTGCCCAATGGAATTGTGAAGGAAGGAGGTTTTAACTCAACATCTTTCGCCGGGAGGACGCGGTCGCTTTCCAGAGCAGAGAGCGTAGATTCAGTCGGCAGCTCTGTGACGAACGATAGATATCAAGAATCTGCTGCTGCTACCAGTGTCACTAGAAACACCGCTTCGTCAGATGGAACCTCGAGGGTATCTACTGTTGATGATGCCTCTGTCGGAACAATAGTCGGCATGCCTCCTTCGCGCGATGGAGCTATTACAAAAAGAAATGCTCCAGAATTACGGAGGGCGCAGACCGATGAGACTCAAGAACAGATTCAAGCAACATCAGCAGCGCCACGAGATCAAATTCAAGGACTTTCTTCACCAGACAGACCAGCAGTACATCGACTATCTTCGCCTCCTGTGCTGACCTCACCTCCCGCAAACACTCAGGATCGCGCTGGTGACATTGTACCACCTGAAATGCCTCGATTAGTTCAAAGACATACACTACATGTTCCAAGGGGATCTGGTATGGCAACACGAGATTCGCGGGATTTTTCATTTAGTGGAAACGATGAGGTGATAACATCCTCTGGCCGATTTTCACCAACCCGCGATAGTCATGATGCGTCTGTACCACGACATCGTCGACCATCATTTGGTTTGGTGAGAAGGACAACGCGTTCGATGGCTTCTGATGCACACCTTGACGAAGTACCACCAGATGAAGATGCTGCTAGATGGACAGAGGTCATCAAGCAGAAACGCGCAAGTAGACGGAAAAGAAAAGAAGAGGAAGATGATGATAGAGTTATTGTTGGCAAAAAGGTCGAAGAAGGACATGTAAATTGGGTGACAGCTTACAATATGCTGACTGGTATTCGATTTACTGTATCGAGGACTAATGCCAAGATGGATCGTGAATTGACTGATGCCGATTTCGATGCAAAACACAAGTTCAGCTTCGATATTACCGGAAATGAATTGACACCCAGTGCTAAGTATGACTTCAAATTCAAAGATTATAGCCCATGGGTTTTTCGTCGGCTCCGAGCGATCTTCGGCCTTGATCCAGCAGACTATCTCATGAGTCTCACGAGCAAATACATCTTATCAGAGTTGGGAAGCCCTGGCAAATCAGGGTCATTCTTTTACTTTTCGCGCGACTACAAGTATATCATCAAAACTATACATCATGCGGAGCATAAACTTCTACGAAAAATTCTCAAGGAGTACTACAATCATGTTAAGGATAATCCCAATACTCTAATCAGTCAATTCTACGGTCTACATCGAGTAAAGATACCCTATGGACGAAAGATTCACTTTGTAGTAATGAACAACCTGTTTCCACCACACAGAGATATTCACCAAACATTCGATCTGAAGGGTTCCACTATAGGGCGAGACTTTAAGGAAGAAGAGCTTGAAGCAAATCCAAGGGCTACTCTGAAGGATCTAAACTGGCTCCGACGAGATCTACATCTGGAGTTCCAAGAATCAATAAAGAGAGCTTTCATCGATCAGATCACCAGAGACGTGAGTTTGCTGCAAAGGCTTCACATCATGGATTACTCTCTCCTGGTAGGCATGCATGATATGACGAAAGGCAACGAGGAAAACGTCAGAGAGACTACATTACAAGTGTTTCAGCCTGGTGGTGAGAGAGATGAGGACGGCATTGCAATGGGAAATATGTTGATGAGAACTCCTAGTCGACTGGAGAACGCGAGAAAGGCTAGAGAATTGCGCCAAACTCTCAAGAAGGAAAAACCTACTCCCATGACTCTCGTACAAGCCAAGATGCCAGACGAACTAAATTCATCTGATATGAGGAATCGAAAGCTGTTTTATAGTGACGATGGCGGTATTCAGGCGTCCCATGAAGATGGATCTTTGGGTGATCAAGTATATTATCTCGGTGTCATTGATTGCCTGACGCATGTAAGTTATGATCTAGACAAGTCAAGGGTGTCGAAACTAACGTATCGTTGCAGTACGGCTTCGTGAAACGATTGGAACATTTCTGGAAGGGTATGAGCAATCCATCGACACAAATTAGTCCAATTCCACCTGAATCTTATGGTGAAAGATTTGTCAATTTCATCACTGGTATAACCATGACTAAAGAGGAGGCAGACAGACGAACAACTGTGGAAATTGACGACAGGGGATCACTTGATGCTCACAATATGTTGCATCACCATCATTTACCGTCCCCTATCATCACTAATTTAGACAGGGCAAATTCAAACGAGAAATACAGCCCGATGTCACCGTTATCGTCAAGTCCAACAGCTGTCGACAAAACCATGCAGAGAGCGCAAAAGCAGGCAGACAAGTCCACTGGAAGTAAATCGAGGCGAGAATCCGAGGAGGAAGTTCCAGACCGGACTTTGAGGACAACTACGATTCATGATGGTGATACTAGAGAAGGACGTAACTCAACAACTTTACCGGTTCTGGAAGAGGTCGGAGAAACTAGTGACATCAGTCGAAGTGTATCACGAGAGCAACCGCATGCATCCATCATGAAACATACTGGGATCCGAAAATCCTCAACATCGAAAAGTAGAAGGCTCAGTGAGGAACAAGAAAAAGAGCAATTCTACACACCTCAACCACATCAAGAGACATTCTATTCACCTGTCGAATATTCCGAGTCAACCAGGTCTGCTGTGAATAATGCATTTCGACCAATAAATTCAGACGATCCAAGTCCGGTGGACTCACAGAGTGGTATTAAGCGCGACAAGCCCCCTCGTTTGGGGAGTGGACTTATTCCACACTTGGAACCTATGTATGCTTCTCTCGATGCAATCGGATCCGAGCATGACATATCGACTGAATACGGGTACCCCGATACTACTCCGCATGCCATGTAGGGAGAAAAGGTGTGTGATGATGGGCTTTGTGATCGATAGATTGATCGATCAAGGTTCACAAGACTTGAGGATGGCGGTTATGAGGAGGAAATAATTTCGATCAAAATCTTGGAAGTCAATCATACGAATAGAGGTGGAAGATGGTCAGCACATTATCGGTATAGAGGTGTCGAGACAAGAAGTCAGGAATCAAGGCGAAGTATGGGCGAAAATGTCCTTTTCTCCATGTTGGCAGGCTGGCTGGTTGGTTGCATGGCGAAAAGGCAGGTATCGAACGGCGATCACACTACACTGCATGGAATGCATTCATTGCATGGATAGATCGTATTGATGGGATAGCATGGATGATTGATAGACTACGGGGTCTTTTGTTTGTTTGTTTGGGTTTTATATCAATTTATCATCATCATCATCATTACCACTATTGTTATCTCTGCCTTTTGTCGCGTCCTTATCTGTTCTCGATATGTGATCTTAAGTATGGGAGTAAAGGACACGAGAGCGGATTCAAATACTGTTGATTAGTATGAAAGGCACTGAGACATCGCGTTTCACCATCGGATCTTTCGGTCTTGTTATAGAGAGGTAAGTCGGTATTAATCACGCAAGAGATACACGTATCTTAAGATTGGATTCGACAGTAGTTGTGGAGGAGGCAGGTCTTGGTGATTCTGCAGTTGCAGTCTTCTGTATATAGACTAATAACATCTTCAATGTATAACGCCGGATAGATAGAATATTCAGAAGTGGATTTGACCACAATTGCGGGAGTTTATTTCCTTATTTGAGATTGTACTTTTATCTCGTGGTTATTGAGCTGGTCATCTTACCGGACTGGTATCTTGATTGGTGGGATGATTGTATATAAGCCTGATTTATACGGCAGGTTAATGGTGGTGGTGGTTTACTGTCACGGTCTAACAGACAGGAATGAGTCAAGTCGGTGAATGTCATCATCTGGAGTGCTCTCAATTCATTTTGCCAGACTTTGACTATTTGGCGAATTGACGACTGCAGGTCGCTGCTGAGAAGTTTGTACTTACTGTGTAGGATCACTGAACACTGAGCACCCGGATGCTACGGATCAGGAGCCGCACTAGACTTTGTGGGTGAAGTATGGGGTACAGTACTGGACATGGATGTAGCATGTTTAGTACGCGTGATCCTGCATGCATGTTATTGTTGTTGTTGTTTGGTTCAGTGATGCTCTGCGTGGAAGGAGGCTGTTGTATGATGCTTGATCATCTTGACTAGCAGCAAATGACGCGTGGTTTTATTCATGACAAACACATGGCGTATATCATGATGCTGGGAGATTTCATGATGGCTCATTTTGGGATTTCCTTCTCGTCATTGATGTCTTTGGCGTGTATGGATTTCTAATCGGTATTGGAACCGGCTCCTCTTGGATGAAGATAAAGTCTGCAGACTTTGAAGTGGTAGGCATCGTATAAGGAAACATGACGGCCTCAGCCTCTTACTGACGATACTACAGTATGAACTCCATGGTAACAATGTGCGTTGTACATCTCAACTGCCAGACCTCGGTGTCGTGTGCTGAATAGTAAGCTGGAAAGTAATCAATGTCAGAGGCCGCCCGCCTCGGTGGCATTATCAAATGGGTGGGGATCCAAATGCCGATTGAGATAGAGCGAAAGCCTATCAGAACTCTCGGAGACACCCGGAGCCCGATCTTGTGGACCTGTTGAGCCACCACCAAAATTCAGAAGAGCAGAAGCTTGAACTCTAAAAGTTTTTGTTTCGGACTGGCTGAAGATAGGTACTCCGTATTGGTATGTGACTACGTACGTGATTAACGATCAATGACCAGGTTCTTCCGCCTGATAACTCATCAATGGGGGATCGACTAGGAGGTCACGTCAAAGGAGGCTCGGCAGTCAAAGACCTCTGATAAGCCTGATCATGAAAGAGGGTAGACCATTTGTTGATTCATTCATCTTTCCTCCCCTTCCTTCGCTTCAAGGTCTTATTCAACGTCCTGAGTCTAGACCTGCGTAAGAACTTCTTTCGACGTGGACCGCTTAACTCTCATCTTTGGTCATATCTACGGTCGTCCGCAGTTTGAGGACTCTCTTTATTCGCATCACAATGGCGAAGGTTTCTCCTGAGCGAGAGAAGAAACATCCAACGGTTTTCAAGAAGGTGCTCAAATACTTCCAAGATCAAGGTTAGTGGTTCTCGTTCGTGTGCTACAGGTTGTTCGCGCTTTACGGCTCTGGATGTGATTCTGGTCGTGATTTCATGCAACAAACCACGTCAATATAATCACACCATCAATATACAATGCGCTGAGAAGTCGAGAAATTTTTTGAGAGGAAATTCGAACAGAGGTGGGAAGTTGAGGACTTCTCTGCGGGCAGAACTCGTATTGCCTTGACCTACCAAATCTGCGACTCGAGCCCTGCTCCACAAGCGTCCAGACAATGAAATCAGCAGGGTTCTTCCATGATTTGAGTTGAACATGTTCAGGCCGGGAGCCGTCGATATCATGTCATACTGCAAAATATTCATCCTGAAGGGAAATGCTGACATATCTGTTTTTCGTAAACAGCGGTAGAACAAAACCATTCTTCGGCGATCTATTTGACTCCTCCTGGCCAAGAACCACAGCAAAAGATACGTCATCGACAGAATGAAACACAGCAACAGACAACCCATAATGTATCACGCACATTTTCGCAAGCTACGACAGCTGTAGATCCACGCAGATACAGTCGAGCAGGTATGAATGCTTCAGCTAATCGCGCAAGTGGTGCGTTGCCCCCGAGAATGGCCTCACCTGTAGACCAAAGTATTAAAAAAATTCAATATGCGACCGAAAATTTGCTCCAAAGTTATGAGCTATACATCCCAGAGAAAAATGCACAAGATTCGAGGGATGGCGAGTACTGGGTATTGTATATCCACGGAGGTTACTTCCGCGATCCCAAGGTCGATGCAGCTTCATTCCGGCCAGCTTTAGAAATTCTTACATCATCATCACCGACAATTAGAGAAGAATCAGAAGCAAGCTCCACCAATTCTGGAAGCAGCGTTGATCTTGTCTCTATTCAGCATCGTATTGCAGGATATGCGTCTATCAACTATCGCCTATCACCACATTCGGGACATCCGCAGGATCCTGCCTCAACACCGAATTACGAACTTCGGAATGCTAGATATCCTGATCAGTTGAAAGATGTTGAACTTGCGATAAAGCATCTTCAATCTCGACATGGGTTTGGTAGCAAGTACGTTTTGGCAGGACACAGTGTTGGCGCAACTTTAGCATTCCTCACAGCATTACGAGCCAAGGATGAAGGCTTTCCAGCGCCAGTGTGCGTAGTCGGTCTTAATGGCATCTACGACTTCCCAGATATCCATCGAACAAATCCCGAGTATGAGTCTATGACCAAAAATGCCATGGAACCTAGACAATATGAAGAAGCGAGTCCAGCATTGCACTCGATTCAAGAATACACGAGAATTGGTCAAGCTGAAACAACCAGTTTCTTGCTTAGTCATTCACGAGACGATGGATTGGTTGTATGGGATCAGATTGAGTTGATGCAGCGAGTTCTTAAGAAGGCAAAGCAGACCGGAGAGTTTGATTTGCAGGTGGTCGAAACTAAAGGTCAACATGATGAGATCTGGAAGCAGGGCACCCAATTGGCAAAAGTCATCAAAAAGAGTATTGACATGGTTGCGCGGTTGTGAAGAAAGCGTTCAGAGATGTGCGAGAAATTATACCCATGTTTTAGCGAAGGCGTAATGAGGTAAAATGAATGAGTCGCTCTTTTGATATTGAAATTCTGTTGAGAAACTAGGGTCAGGTATCACAAGGTAGTCAGACCGGGCTTTGATAGCAGTGTAGGAGGAAGGACTGATTTGCACCACAATTGCAATGTCAGCTTACTCGTGCTCTCATTCTACATTGACCATCTCCACATAAGAAACACCAATACAACATACTACAAGTCCACCACGGCAGAAACTCGATAGTGTTCCCCTTGCTCGCCACATACCACAAAACTCAATACTCACATCTCCATACACACGCCATCTTCGCATCTCCGCCGCCATGGATGCACTTCCAGATGTGTGGCAAGCCAGACTGAAACACTTGATATCTAACTCACACATCGTTTTTCCTGAATCGAAGCTGACGCGAGAAAGTGTCTATTGTCACGAAGAGAATTCCTCGACCGGTTCAGAACCCGAAACATGACGTTTGATATACTTCCACTCGAATCATTCAAGGAAGGACTCGACGACACTCCAAAGCAAGCAGCTCATACTATTGCGCTCTGTTTCTGCTCTTGCGAAATTATGATCTCGATCGGCTTGCTGGAGAGATTACGTCTAGAGCTATCACGACAATGTGCTGAAGCAAGTGTATCTCAAGGAGATTTCGTATTTAAGCTGAAACACAACACAGTAGCCAACGCACGCGGTCATAACTCCAGAACTTACTACGAGATTTGAGAGGTTGGAATTTGTGGAAGTGGAATATCTCCCACGGTTGATTCATATGTATGGTGATATACAGAGACCAAAACCGCGAACCCGGTATGTCAGGATCAGATGTAAGCGGTATCACAGGTACATGAGTTCGGAGTCCAGAGTTCAGCGCCTATCTACTCTGTTGATTATGCGAGGAGGATCGAGATCATCTCAATTGAACGCTTTACAATCTGGAGAAACCGACTCAGCATTCTCTCCAACTCAAAAATGGCGAAGATATCCGCCAGCTTGCAAGGGATTCACCGACTCCAACTAGACCGCGGCTGTTGATAAGCTATGAATTACAGTGATATCTCAAAAAGATGCAAGGGGTTTTTCGTGGATGGAGCCGACTGGTGGAAGAGCCTTATAGGGCTAGGCGTCTTGTATGTTATCGGTGATAACAACAAGATATCATCTGGGAATTCGAGTCCCGGCGAAGAAGTTGATGACCTCGGCTCCGATACGGGCAATGGTCTCATTGGGTTATACAATCACTCAAGCGATTACTTGGACAGACTAGCCAAGGCATGCAAGACACGTTGTCGTCACCTGGTTGCTGTCCTCCTCAGACCGCCGTCCGTGCACAGACATGCACACAACATCACAAAATTGAAAAAGACACTGCTCCCTCTCGGTTTCGAACCCTCGACCAACAAAAAGACAAAAAGGTTCGGTACCGCTCGCACTGTATAACCCAGCCGAGAAGTACCTACGTCCTTACCTCATAGACCCTGCCCTGATGTTACCTACGACACAAGGAAGTAGGTGACCAGTAACATTGGTGCAACGGTAGGGCTTCTCTCACCGACATAGGTATTGCTTCGAACTTAACGATGAGCGCACCGTTGAGCCAAAGTACCGGTCTCAGTAAGCAGGATCTATTTGGTGAGGGAGATTGTGTTCCAGTTGAATATAATGTTCACTTTCTGGATCCACTTTTTGGGTGCGTGCATTTTTCTGGGAGTCAGCTGCCTGAGCAACAGGCGCGGGGATGGTAACTTGCAGAGGTAGGGTGCTACGACGTACTATTACGGACACTATGGTATAGAATGCTCAAGGACACAACTTTCAGGGAGATCAGAGTCTGAACGTTGATCATATTCATAAATACGAAGCTCCCGCTCGATTGTACGAACACGTCCGAAATATATCTCAGCAAATTTGAGAGACGGAGACAATACAGCAGTATTCTATTGCATGGCTATACAAAATTGATAGTGGATGATCATCTGATCTTGGACAATCTACTCGTCACTCTTGCATAAATTGACTTGTCTATCCTGAAAAGCAAGATTGGATTGCATTAGCCATCGACATTGATCTCCGGCAATGGATTCTCCACGTTCGAGAGCACAAAGCAGTGAGTGCAAAGAGGTCAAGAGGATCCATGAATTCACCACTGTTACAAAGGCAATCATCTGATGTCCTTCATCACCGATAAATTCATACATTCTTATGCTCACAGGTCACACATACACACACATATATATATTATATCATATGACGAGTACTGCAGAAAATCTTCGAGGCATCATCACTTACGTGATGCAGATGGTGCTTGAACTCAATTGAAGAAGGAGCTTTCAGAGGACAGAGCGAACACCTGGGAAGATGATGTGGTCGATATCTATACTTCTCAACATGGCAGTGGCAACCGACGAAACCTCAATTATGATTATTTTTGAATCGAATAAGACGAATCTTACATTGAATTATGATTTATCGCCACTACTTCTCAGAGACTTTTCCTTCCAAACTCCCCTGATACTCATTCGTCACTATTTGTATCCTCGTTCATGGGTTCAATCTGTTTCACAGAGTTTACGTCCTTATTATGAAGATCTGTTTTCTGGAGATGGTCGTGGCTCTTATAGCTTCTCGAAACTCAGCATATTAGCACTTGTACCTCGCTTGAGGTGTCTTGCAATCTGTGAAGCTTGAGTTGTGTTCCATCAACATGCAGCGGCTCATCCATACTCACTGGCGTCTTCTGCAATGTTCTTCCCGACAATGAAGAACAGGACACACTCGTGCTCGTGCTTCTGGTCGACGGCTAGCTGGTGCCCTCACGCACATGAACACCAACGTACCTTCACTTCGTGTTCTTGGCTGTGTCGCCTACGGCTTTGTACGGTCGTCTTCTTCTTTATCTACGACGCGTCTATCGTCTTCCTACTTGATCACGCATAGTCAATCCCAATTCGCACAGTCGACAGGTACGTTTGGCTAAATCAATCGAGGACAAGTACTAATCGATGACAGAAATCCTCGACAAAATGGTCACACTGACCGACCTTCCTGTAGAGATCTTAGCTATCATAGCAGACCATACCTTTGCAGGCCTGATGTTCAAGGCATCACCTCGTCCGAATGCTAAAGGTCGCCGACGAGCCATACCTAAGGCTTTCTCTCTACTATTTGTCACCAAGAAGAACGGTCTTGCAGAAATTGCAAAGAAAAGCCTTGTAAACAGAACCTTCACAATCAACTCGGTCTACGGATTCCAATCATGGAAATGGTCACCATCATTCAAGATCGCCAAGGAGATCAAAAATCTGCACATCCATATCAATCTAGTCAACGATCTCCAGAAGGTCTTCTTGCCGGAGATTGTTCCACAACTCACAGCTCTTGAATACATCCGAATCGAGCGAGTACACTGCGGTTGCTGGCACGATGTAAGCGTCGAGGATGTTCTCTCAGGAACCCCAGCGTCGGGTAGCATGTACGGAGAACAGACTTGCATCAATCTTGAAGGACTCATACGAGCACATGTCATCGGCAAGGATAAGGACGCCATCGAGGATCTAGTCTTGATTGCAAGTCTCAACAAGATTGAGGTTGACGTGGATATCGTGTTGTTATATTGCCGTACAAGCATCCGTAACCTTACTCAAGAGCCTCAGGTATGTTCCCAAATATCCAGACGAGCACACCGCTAACAGACTCCAGATCTTGGAAGGCTACTTCTCGACATCTGATCAACTCCTCGTGTTTGAAGATGTCGAGGCGGACGGACGGAATGAAGATGTCTTCATCAATCAGGAGAAGCTTTCGACTGGCCAATATGTCATAAAGCAATCTTGAAGATCCAAATCCTGCGCTCAATTGGGAGTTATTGATTTCAGTATAGGCTAGAAGGTCAAGAATGAATGGGAAATGATCTTTTAACGGCGAATGATTATTCACGAGTTATGAATACTTGCTCGTTATGACTACCTACTTGATCAACATCGCAGAATATTCTTCAATCCAGGTCAAATGATCAATCAAATACTGTCATATTCCGCTTCATCTCAGCTATCTTGTGCCTCACAAACCTCTTGTCATAGTCTGGACCTGCTATCAAATCACTTTCTGCACATTACGTACGAAACAGAGTGTATTCTCTGCATGTCCAGCTCGAATCCTGAAGATTCACTCTTACGAATGACCAAGTGTTCCAGAACAGTAATGCAAATAGTGAAGAATAGTGCCTATGCCATCGTGCCATTGTTTCCTCGATCTCTACCTGCGCCGCATCTGTCATCTTCTGGCTTCGTCACCCACGATCGATCTCAGATCACAAGCACTGTGATAGATAGGTATGTTTAATCATTTGTCTCGAAATCACCGCTGATGAACGGCAGAGTTCCTTGTCAGAATGGTCAACTTCGTCGATCTCCCTACGGAGGTGTTAGCAATCATAGCTGACTACACCTTTGCCGATCTCAAGTTTAGGGTAGCACCTCCCACTAGAGTACGAGGTGGAGGATATGGAGACTATCGTCGACAATGCACATCCACAGCATTCTCATTGTTATTCGTCACAAAGCAGAACGGTCTGTCGGAGATCGTTAGGAAAAGTCTTTTGGACAAAGGAGCCTTCATTATCAAGTCTCGAATAGACTTCTTGAGCTGGCAATTAGTACCATCTTTCAAAATCGCTCAGACGGTCAAACACCTCTACCTGGACGTTGATTTTCCTGGTACACTAGAGAGTTTGTTCCTAGATGATATTATCACGCAGTTCACAAACCTTCGACATGTCCGAATCGCTAGGATCTTGTGTTGCTGCTGTTTCAATAAGCATGTCGAGGACGTATTCTCGGGGCCACCACTGGCATACGACACAGCTACCTGCACGAGCCTCGAGAGCCTGGTATATTCACATATCATTGGACATAATAAACGCATATTAAAGGATCCTGTCGTGATGGGAAGACTGAGAAAAATTCGTATCGAGGTGGATGCTGTCTTGTTGCAATGCTTCAACAGTGTTCTGCACAATGGTTTCGATTTCCGAGTAAGTGCCAGAATAACTCAGCCAGCCAGTCAGTCAGCCAGCCAGCTGCTAATGTATCATAGGCCATAGAGGGTCACTTCCGATCTTCCGATCAGCTACTTGTGTTTAAGAATGTTGAGGCATACGGAAAGAGTCAGGACAGATCAAAAGGTCGAGAGCAAAGAGTCGAGAGTAAACAGAAGACGATAGTGGTGGAAGGGAATATCGTTCACAACTTGTGATTACTCACCTTGACAACATAATAGACTGATGTTCAATGTACAATCGGATAATGAATAGAATATCATCACATTCTGCTTCGTCTCAATTGATTTTCATTTTGGTAATCTCTCGATGTAGTCTTATCAGCTCATCGGATCATGTCGAGCTTTACCCATATATGTACTCCTTGTCGTCTTGATACTGATCGTGATGGGAAGCCTCCTCGAAACAGGACGGTTGACGATCAGACCCGTTCCTACATGCAACTTGCGGAGATAGAGTGTGTTCTGTGTTTGTTCAGCTCAGAGTCCAGAGCCCAAATTCCTCACGTACAACCGATCGCTTGTGTTCTTAAGATGTCAAGACGTAAAGTGAATAATCGTGCCTGCGCCATTGTGTTATTGTTTTGTTCTTTACCTACGCGTTCATCTTCTTGATAATTCTTCACACACGTTCAACCCCCAATCACACGAACGAACCAGTAAGTTGCGCCTTTCTTCCTGGAGTCAATGCTGATAGTTCACAGGTACTCCCGACATCATGGTCACGTTTCTTGACCTTCCTCCAGAGGTGTTAGCCATCATCGCCGACCATGTGTTCAAAGGCGTAATATTCGAGCCAAAGCCACTCCTACAAGCAAGCCGCAAGGTATCTCAACAAGCCTTGCCGAACGCATTCTCGCTGTTGCTCGTCACGAAGAAAAACGAGTTGAACTTGATCGCAAAGAAGAGCCTGATGACCCACGGGACCTTCGTCATCTCGACGCTTCACCAACATCACATATGGAAGAATAGTCTCTCGTTCTCGAATGCAGCATACATCACACGTCTTAGACTAGGACTCTATCTCCATCGCGAACTTGAGACCACTTTCATGCCGGAAATCGCACGAAAGTTCGACAGTCTTCGCTACCTTCAGATCGGCAAGATATGTTGTGGTTGCTGGGATCACGCGTCTGTGGAGCGTGTGGTTGCCGGGACGCGTCCAAAGGGTGGAATCTATGGTGACGGTCCCTGCAGCAGCCTAGCAAACCTCGTTGTTTCTCATTTACTCGGGAAGCACAAGCTAGTATCGGAGGATGCGGCTGTTGTCTCCATGTTGAACAAACTTCGCATTGACGTTGACAATGTGTTTTTGTACTGTCGAACCAGTGTTCACGCGCCTGTTCAAAAGGCACAGGTAAGCTAGCCACCCCGATACATTTCATAGCTAAAAGATCTCAGATTCTTTGGGGCTGTTGCCGATCCAGCGACAATATACTTCGATTTGATGGAATTGATGCGTACGGGCGAGTCCAGTCTATGTACATCAAGCAGGACACCTTCAAGGAGGTTGGAGCGATTGAAGCAGAAGCAGAAGCCGAGGTTGAACCCAAAGCTAACTAAGGCCAAGACAGGCAAAGGGGCGGGAGTAGACACTGCGCGTTTGTGAACAACTTGAACTTCTCTATCAGACATACTCAAGTCGAGAGGAGATTGAGACATCAGAGAATCACACAAGATACTTGAGGTAGGCACAATTTGCCAAACACTACGGTTTGCAAGCAGTTATCATGGAGTTTGTGATTGCTGAGGTAGACAATCAAGCAAACCTCAGAATATCAACAAATTGTTCTTTTTTCTCACTTCCTTCCAACTGCTATGTACATCACCAATCTCTTCCTTCCTTCTTTATGATGTGACGCTTATCAGATTGGATCTCACTCTACGAGTTATGATGATATGTGTTATATATGGAACAAATGTTCATTATTGGTATCTACGTGATTGAACCCTGGTGAGAAGGTGAGACAAGGCTGGCTCGGTGTACCGAATCATGCATGTTCGCTCTTTGAGGACTCGGTATCGATGTGTCTGTGTTCGTGAGATATTGATGCGGATAGTGAATTGGGGAGTGTGAATATTTGCCTGCGGCGTTGTGTCATTGTTTTATCTTCACCTACGCGTACTGAACGCTTCTAACTAATCTTTCAGAACCATTCCCAAATCTCGTCAACTGGTAAGTTTATTTCCTCGCCTTCGAACTCAGCGCTGATAACTTATAGTGATAGCAGTAGTCAGCACTATGGTCACCCTCATTGATCTTCCTGGAGAGGTACTCAGCCTCATTACGGACCACACTCTCAAGGACATCCGCTTCAGACCAAACCAGGGTGGAGGTCATCGCCGAAATCTACCAAAAGCCTTGTTCATCCTCCTGGTTACGAAAAAGAATGGTCTCCACGATGCCGCGAAGAAAAGCCTACTGGATCAGGGTCTATTCACCATCAAGTCTATCTCAGAATACTGCGCCTTCAAACAGAGTCACCTGTTTACGGATGCCAATCAAATCTCCGCCATTCGAATTGATCTTCACTTGGGTCATGAGGTACCAGACATTTTCGCGCCAGAAATCATCCCAGGTTTCGCCAATCTTCGATACATCAATCTTGCAAGATTGTACTGCAGCTGGCGCTCACGATCTGTTGAACATGTCTTCGCTTCTGGACTAGTTGCGCCTGGAAATCCATGGGAGAGTCACTCATGCACCACACTTGAGGGCCTCATCCGATCTCATCTGTTCGAGAACCATCAATTACCAATCAACGACGCAGCTGCGATGGCAAGATTCGACAAGATTCAGATAGATGTCGACAACGTATTGCTTTACTGTCGTACAAGTATCAGACACCACATTCAAGATTATCAGGTACGTTATGAGTCATTTAAATCACTTCAGAGCTAATGTGTTCCAGGTTCTCGAGGGTTACTTCTCCACACGCGATCATGCACTCGTCTTTGAAGACGTTGAGGCTAACGGAAAGTACCAAGACTTCTTGATCGAGCAGGATAGCCTATCGGCTGACAGCGGAGTCGAGGCTGGCGATGCCAAATATTGACCCTTTGAAATTGGAAAATTGCATATCAGGGTTGTCCTCAATCTTGTATCACGGCTCTTAGAGCAAAAAATGATATTCTGTACCATCACAATGACGAAGGGCTGTGATGAAGCATGAAGCGATGATGATGATCTTTATAGATTTCACTCGAACTGAAATCGATTTTTGCATGAAGCTCGAACGAAAATATTCTCATCACCAAACTTGTTGTCATCTTGACATTAGCTTCAAAGATACCTCAGCGCGTTCTCGAATTCATAACAAAATTTAACCTGTTATCGTCATTCTTCGCTCCGTCTTGCATGCTTTGTAGTTCATCATTGCATTTCTCTCGAGTCAAGCGTGACCATATTTGTACGCGATTCCTTGCTTACGGTCTCCCCAGTTTACTAATGCATTCAATGGAACTATAGACGTTGATTCTGAGACAGTTCTCGGTATTCTATTGAAAAAGATCGTAACAAATTGAGCTCAGAGATGGAAACAGATTATGGGCTTGGGTGATTCTTGCTGTGAAAATGAAAGGAGTGAGTAGAAACTGGATTCATCGGTCGAAGTCCTGGCGAACAAGGACGCAGCAGCAGATCAGGATCTACGTGGTTGGTCAGAAGCTATAGCTGCTCCAGACATCAATCGAGTTGGGAATTAGGGAGGATATCTCGAAGTTCATCAGACCTCAAGTCACTAGAACTGATGAAGAACGCAATATGAGAGTTTGATATTGATACTGTCATCACATGTGACGAGAGATACACATTCTTATCGTGGTACTTCAACTAAAATTCAATCCATCCATAGAACAACACAATTATGCATTGTGATCCCTTATCTTATTCCATCTGCGTCGTGCTTTTCTCGACTTTCCAAGTGCGGAATAACGATCGAGTACCCATGCTAAAATATCTCCATTAAGGCAAGTTCACTCTCTTCCATCATGTAGAAGTAGATAGACCTAGCAGTGTGTTGAGATCGAGCAGTTCCCATTACCCTCGAAATCTCCTCATTCACCCTCTTCGACATTCTGCTTCCAGTCTTCTTCCTCCCAAGGCTTTCTCTGCGGTATGCAAGTGGAAGCGTCTTTTTTATCCACCCAACAGCCGTTGACATGATCGTATTCGTGAGACTCCTTCCAAACAACCTCGTCGTTTCTTATTCGTAGAATCCAATCACTGCTCGAAAAGCTACTAGCGTGCTGCAGTTTTGCTTGTCAGTAATCGTGATCAATGATCGATATCGAAATTTGCGATGATGATATTGATGAGAGTACTTAGCTATGCAGAGACTATCCGGAAGAAGTGACAAAGTTCATGATAGGCGCCAACATGCCACTTCGCCGGAGCGACCATGGACGTGAGATTGTCCACTGCGCATGTTGCTCCAGGTAGAGGTATGGAGGAATTCACATACTAGGTTGCCACGTCCACTGTCGTCAAACAGAGAGATGGTCATCCATATCACCAACTTGAATCGCTTGGATTTCAGCGCCTCCACCGGTACTCCTTGCGCTGATCTATGTAGTTGCTTCCAACAATGATTAATGAACAAAAATGATGGATGATCACACAGCTCGGAAAAGGAGCTAGCTTGCACTAATGGAAGCTCCTCGACACGTTTATCCCGCCAGCAGTAACACACATGTGCGTTGTCCATCTGGTAGAGCACGCGGACTCGACTCACGATGGATATTGCCGATGTAAAAATCTCGGGCCCACACGAATAGGCGGTGGCTTCTATACAGCATCTGATCATGGGAAAGTATCGGGGGCCTATGAAACGCTCCAAAGTTGCTGCGTTTTCATCTAGATAGTTGCCTCCTTGCGCGCGATCGTCCTGAAGGACTATCAGTGCATTTAAGGCGAATCCTTAGTATAGAATGAGATCCTGGTATAGCTGCTTGCAGACAAGAAAAATGTTGAAGATCGTAGGAAGTGGTATTACACGATCACGTCTCTTTCTTCGTGTTCGAAAAATAACTTGGGTCGTTCCAAACACGTGTTGAAAGATCAACAGGCGAATTTCGTAAGGAAGGGTGAGAGGAGGGGATTCCATCTTGACTGAGTCGATCACTCGCTGGTGTGGTTCAGACATAGATATGAGCAAGGTCTATTAGATTGAAGTAGCGTGATATGGACTACTGCATGAGAAGAATACGCGAGCGGTATGTACGACCAGGAGGAGAGCTAAATGCTTTACTCTTAACAAGAATGACTCACTGTAAATCATCTGCACCTGGACTTTTCCATTAGTACGTGATGCTCCATATCTGTAGTCAGCAATCTCATGGTACCATGATACTGAAAGCCACACGGGATCGCCGCCATCCAATGACTGATGCCGGTGCCATGGTATCGATGATATTAGTGCATGAGTATCTTTTTGCCTAGTCGTGCGACTCTATCGGAGGACAATCCAGCGTTATGACAGTGTTCACACCGAACCTAGTGGCGACTGACTAGTGATGACGTCTCGGTATCTTACGTTTCTGTCGCAACGGCTAAAGTAGTGGGATCAGTACTCTGTGAAGCTTGTAAAGACTCCAAAGGAGAAGCCAAGGTTCACTTCACCTGTGATTGGGCGGATATCATAGCCGCGGGGGCGGGTCAGTTCGAATAACTTCAACCAGGACAATTCGGTTTTGAGCTTCTGTCAACTTTCGATAATCTTTCACTGCTTCAAATCAATACTACACTGAGCTGACGATGTGTAGACTCACACTCACGCTCTCAATACCTGAAGATACTTTACAGCTAGGAGAATCGATGTTGTCTGGGACGGCCAAACGTGATCCGAAGCTTTAGAGCAGAGTATGAGAAAGATTTTGATGATAGTTTGTCAGTGACAAGTGAAGAAATGAGCAATTTCTGGTTCAGTAGAAATGACACACCGAGACGTGCGCATGCTTAACAACTGGTCACAACTTCCGTCAATTTTCTTCAGTTCCGTGACTGACGCTAGTGCCTGGATCTGTGATATTGTCACCTCAGATGCAAAGCTTGATAAGAGCGGCTGAGCATTTCTGAGTGGTTACATGCGCCGTCCTGATCGGTATACTGCTGCCAGACCTGCTGGATCAAACTAAATCTATCTGCGCACTCCCATATACTCGATCAGACAGAACTCGCCAGTTATCTCCGCTCGATCTTACTCATGAGAATAACAATATCTGTCCCTCGGCGTTCAACTCTATCAACAAATCCTAACAACAACTACCACAGAAGGAGACAGAATAGGAGCAGAAAGATGGCGCCTACTCTACTAACTCTACCAGCAGAAATTCGGCTTATAATCTATCAATGCCTTTGCGAGGATATCGGAGCAAGCTTAGGACGTGCAAAAAGGTCACGTAGACCTCCAGGTAAACTTCCGGCTATGCTCGCAATGGCCCTGGTTTGCAAAGAATCCTATCGAGATCCGAACTTATGGAAGGAATTACGTTCAACGGCTGGGTTCATGCTCTGCAAGAATGGAACATATCACGAAACGTTGTTCGAAGATGCTCTATACTTGCAGCAGTTAATGGGCCCAAAGATATTCCCCACCATCAAATGCGTTCTTGCAAAGACTTGGTCAGGTTATTGTCGTTCTGAATCATTGACCTCCGGATTTTCTATCCTATGTAGCGTTCGAGAGCTTCATCAAACCCTCGAAAATTGTTACTGCTGGGATGGCTCATTTATTGGTGATCATACCATATCTTCACCCCCCTCAGTCATCCCATCAGCTCATCGTCCACAAACATGTCGACATCCGAGCGCACTTTTCATTGATCATTACATGAAGAGCATACCACAAAAAGCTCGAAAGATCTTGTCAAAGGCTATTCAAACGAAGCAGTTGAAGCTAGTAATTCATATCAAAGTTGCATGCGGGATGGGACTTGGACCATCGGGAATTGTAAGTCTACATTCGCGCGCAGATTCTGTCAGAACAGAACGACACACTGTAGCCGACCATGAAGGTGAACATGCATCTCTTCCTTCTGTCAGACGATTTTTCGACGATGTTCTTGCAGATCACTAATATGGTTATTCTCAGGCCCAGGGTACAATGTCAACAGACAACTGGATCTTGAAATTAGAAGAGCTGTAAGTTGGGTGGTACCGTCATGACCCGGAATATCTGAAAACCGCCAGAACAGGCTGCATCTTCGACTTGCCACAGAGGAGACCATGGGAGGATAAGGAATGGTTGCGGATAATGAAAAACGACTCACGGTGATTAATGGCTCAGTCGACCGGGATTTAGAGAAGAGAACGGGACCAGTGATGATGCTGATTCGAAAATAAAGTCAAACATTTCATCCGAACTCCATCAGTAATCCTTCAGCTCGGAGATGTATCTTCTGCTGGACTGGAGAAGCAGCATATGATGCATCGTGCCATGATAAGATACCTTACGACTCTCTGACTGCTATGAGCAGGTAATCAGACGAATGGGTGACTCTGAGATAACATGATACTCATGACCATCTGAAATTGTCGTCACGTGGCAGCTGGTACCAGTACCATGGTATTGACAGTCTTAAGCGCGTCCTAAGTACCTCCTTGCCTAGTCTTGTGACTCCGTACAAAAACTATTCGTGATAATGACACTATTCAGTACGAACGCATGTGTAAATGATTATGGGTCGAGTGACGATATTCGATGTATTGAAATTGGTGCAGAGAGTTCGTAAGGATAGAAAAGGGGAGGCCAAGGTTGATGATCTACATAATTGGTCGGATATCATACCCGCTGACCGAGTCGGTCCAACAGTAGCAATAATCCTTACCATCGTTCTTCAGGCTATGTCGTTATCATTCTCCGGTGCAAGGCCACGACACTAGCTATCAAGCATTTCCCAATCCTGAATATTTCCATATCATTATATGCATCGCTACCATCAACTCCTGGTGACATGTCAAGCGCATACTATCCTGACCATCTACATTCCTGTAGTGACTGTGTTGTAACAGTCAGACAAGAGCAGCGCACAGCTTTTGAGTACTAGAGTATAACGAGCTCAACCACCAAGTTGTGCTACTGAAGATGAACACGAGCACTACCTCTTTTCAGCGAGGATGACTCATTTCTTTGTCTTTCCTACTTCATCTCCCTCATTGAATTTGTTGCCTAATCATGAGCCTATTGAAATGACTCTTTGATGAGAGGACCTTTGTGGGTGTCACTATCCTACAGTCAGGTCAAAATGACTGGTGCACCACCACTCATCTGATCACTCATAATGCGTTGATCTTTATGTCAGGTCTGATCCATATAAATACCTACTGCTAACCTGAGTTTCATTATTCGATAACTCCTGCAGCATCTATTGACAACAATCATCCTACCAAAACTCAAACGTGGAGACGCCACGGCAAGTCTTATGACTCTGCCACGGGAGCTTCGGCTCGCCATTTACGGATATCTCTTCGATCGGATTGAAATAGGCCTCACAACAGAGAGAAGGATATGCAGAGTTTCTGGAGGAGCTCCCAAATCGCTGGCTATCACACTTGTCTGCAAAGCTCTTTACCACGATTCGATGGTAATAAGGGGCTTCTGCTCAAGAGCGACGTTCGTACTCTGTAAGAAACAAAAACACTACGACTCTCTTGAAGATGACATCGAATGTCTTCAGCGAATTGCTGGTCCAGATATCTTTCCGACTCTGAAATGTGTTCTTCGAGGGGTCTGGCCAGGATACAGACGCTCATAGTCACTGGTGCCAGGATTCTCCATGCTATGCGGAATTCGCGAGCTCCGCCAGACTATTCACAACTGTTACTGCTGGGAAGGTGTACAGCTCGATAATCCATTGGTACCAGTAACATCCCCGCCAGTACTTCAATATGTGCTTCAAGAGAAATGCCGATGTTTAAACTCTATTTTCATCGAACATTATATGAAGAAAATTCCGATGGGAGCCAGAGAAGCCTTGTCGGAGGCTCTCCAGACCAAGAGACTGACACTCATCATCGAGATCAAGATATCAGGCATTGTAGGAATGTTTTCTTCCACTATGGTAAGTTCACATATATATGCAGGCACTGTCGGAAGGATAGATGGTCTCCTTGCCTCTATCAAGACATGTCTCGGCAGTATAGATGCAGCTCGCTAACGTTTTCACTTATAGTCGCAGGGGACGATGTCAACTGATGACTGGATCCTAAGGTTGGAAGGCATATGGTTCGCATCGAAACGCCCACCAGCAACCTCCATGGAGTATAAGAAGTCAGGCTATGTCTACAATTTGCCACAGACAAAACCTTGGGAGGATCCAGAATGGTTGCAGATCATGGAGAATGACTCTACATGAACATTTTCTTATTCATGCGTGATTGTCTCATGAGTCTGATATGGAATGAACGAAGGAATTCGAACCATATACTCCGGCCCGATCAATAATGTTGTCAACTCGGAGGTATATCTAGAGTCAGTATGGAGAAGCAGCATATGCTGAGCTATAGAATGTTGTGGTGTTCTGCAATACGTTATGCTTCGTGAAGATAGACGATCAGACAGATGGAAATTATTCAAACATTAGTTTCTGATAGATGACTTCGGCTCAACATGCTTCTATGCATCAGTCGCGCTGATACCCTCCACTCCTCGAGACTCGTTATCGATACTGTGAAGTCATCCACAGAGTTGCCCAAGCGTAGCACATTCATAATCATCGCGAGCATTGTATTGTCCGTAGATCCGATTTACCTCTTCTCTCTCCTTCCAACCGGGCCACTCTTGATCTGCAGTCGAGCAGTACATCTGAGCATGAGGTAGATGTGTGTCTCGAACTCGTTGCTCTACAAAGAATTACTCGATCCATATGCAGGAAGTACCGTAGTGGTGCTAGGCAGTAGAACTTGGTCTACCATTTTTGTCTGTCCTCGAGTCTTGACCAGATGATGCCAAAAACTTGTATCACAATCATACCGACGCGACAGAGTGACTTCGGCTCCTTATCATCTCGTAATATCAAGCGGAATGGATAGCAAGACTATGTATCATGCGTGCGCTTGGTAGCAGCAGATATGATAATCGTATGCTGTGATCTCAAGATGAAATTGATCAGCAAGAGCGAAAGCTAGAGTAAAATGTGTTCTTGCTCGTTCTTGCGCCAGACAAAACTAGCACGACACAAGCCGCTCTTGCGTGTGTTCAGGCAGGCACCAGTACGGCGCAGCTGCCTTCGTGATTGGTGCAGACCAACTTGTCTTTGCTGACATTATGACTTCCTCACCTTGTCAATTATTCAACGCCCAGTTCCAATATCTGATCTGTCTTCCTTTCGTCGTTTGATAGCCTACTAGTTTGACCGACAGTCTCGATACGATCATGGACGGTCCGACACCTTCTCTACTCACTCTCTCTGATGAGCTTCGACTGAATATCTTCAGATACTTGTTCGAGGATGTGACATTCCGTGTCGCACTAGGAGGCAAGACGCGTAGTTCAATCAACAGATACCCTACAGAACTCGCTATCTTCCTGGTCTGCAAACAACTCTATCGAGATTCTGCGTTACTCGAAGCATTTCATCTTGGAGCGATCATCAAGATAGGAGGACACAGAGTCGTCAAGATTACAGAAGGGGAGCTGCGTCGTTTCAAACAGATCATGACTCCTCGTCAATTATCCTTGACCAGATGCGATATCCTTGACAGCCTCACTCGCCTTCCAAATAAGGTCGCAACGCAATTAATGGATGCACTGCAGAATATCCGCGAGTTGCACATGTTCCACACTCTAGGCTGTCACTGCTGGCGCGATACACCTCTGAGGCAGCTCAAATCCGCTCCTGTGCGCGTTTCGTATCAATACTTTACTTGTCATGGAACTTGCCGAGATCCAACCACTCTGCTCATTGATAAATTCTTCAATCCACTTGCCGGACGACTCAAACCTGTCTTATTGGAGATATTGAGGACAAAACGAATGATATTGATCATGAAGACGGGACTCTATCTTCAAGCTGAAAACTCCAGAGTAAAGGGGCCGACCTTGTTCAGCGGAAATCCAGGGGCTTGGGTAAGTAATATCGTTTGGATTTATGGGTTCTTACCACAAACTAACCTCTACGCTCAGTATTGCAATGCTGTCTTCTCTACCAAAGATTGGATTTTGAGGATAGAGGATCGCAACCACTTCCCTGATGCAGAGGCAGATGTGGATTCATTCACTGGAGACATGAATGAAGGATTTATCGATATACCGCAGGTGAAGCCATGGAAAGATGACTTGAGCTAGACCCGAAACTCACAATTGAGCACGAACTCACTCTCTAGATGCGTAAATTGTTGGTGCAAGCAAGGATTCGAAACACGATGGCAACTCCCTCGATTCATCAGTGGTCGTGACCAAGCAGTACTCGTGGTGATCTGCATATGACAGGAAAATGGAAAGACCACACGAACACAGTATTGGAATTCGCACGTACTGACTTGAAGGGTTAGATAAGTATGCTTCTAAATAGGAATTGAGGTGTGAAATTGCCCAAAGCTAGTGTCGATCAAACAAGGATTTTTTGCTTCAAAATAGATCATTGAATTCTTGACATTCAATATCTGGGAACCGCAGTCATCTCATACGCGCATTCTCTTTTGTTCCTGTCTTCGTGAAGCTTCTTATCAGGATTCAGACCACAGCCTTCTGCACTCTAGTGATAGAAATGATCCGAATTCATGACATCTGTTATAAGAGAGAGTGAGCCATCATTTCAATCTCTGTACAATCTTTATTACTTCGGGACCTGGCTGTCAAACAACATACTGCTCATCCGCTTTCCACAGAGACCAAGCTATAGAAATAGCCAACTTGATAATACCACTAACCCACAAAGCAGCAGACATACCAGCATTACTCCTAGCCAACCAACCCCCACAAATACCTCCAACAAGAATACAAAGAACAGCACAAACCCTCCTATTCCTCTTAACATTCTCTCTAATCGGATCCAAAATCTTAGCATCCGAAATCAAATCACAATAAACACTAGTCAAAACCGTAGTCGGAACCTCATTAAAACCCATTAATCTCGAAGTAATCATCTGCCCACCGCTCTGAAACGCCAGTAACGCAAGCGGCAAAAGTTCAATAAAATGATTATCCGTTGTCCCCCCGTTCCCATTCGTCACCTCAATTTCCGAAGTATAATGCGAATTAGGAACAACGCCAGCCTGAACTAAAGCCGCGGCGATGAATATACATAGACTCTGACTTAGGAACGATAGGCCCAGCGTTCGACGAAGCAAAGGACCGACACGTCGCGTCTGGGAGAATACGAAACATCCTATTAGGAAGAAGAGGATTGATGTTAGGGATTTCAGCCAGCCGTAGGGTCTATTTGGTGGTTGGTGGGATGCTCCTAGGGCTAGAAATATTGTGTTTCCTATTGAGGTCAGTTACTTATGCTGGAACCGACGATGTTGTTGATAGTGATAGTAATGAGAAATATGAGATAGAAGTGGAGATGAACATGAACATGGTAGTGTACTGTACTTGTGGAATAAAACTGCAAATTATAAAACTCCAGACTTACCAGTCTGCATACTAACAAAACATGACCACGTAGCATAAACGCTCGAATCGCATAGACCTGAAACGACGCAACATGCCAGTATCGGTACATCGGCATGATTCAAACTAATCGGTACCTTGAGATTATGAAATATATTCGAGTCGGTAGTTTTGATGACATGCTGCTTCTCTGTATCCGATTCGTTCATCGGTAACGTCGTATTCGCCATTGTATGTACAGTATTTGTCGATGATCGCGAGTTCTGTGCTGTGCTGTGATGTGATGCAATGCGATATGTTATGAATGCTTCTTTAAAAATGGTGACCTTCTGTGATAGTGAATGGACTACTAGTACAAGGTCTTGATATATGGCGCTACGGCGCTATTTCTATCACTTCATTATATTCTTTTATATAAGAAATATTTCGATGGCATAAAAATCACGCAAGGACTTGTTGATGTTACTTGTTTGGGAACTGGGGACTGATAATCGTTTTAGCTATGGAGATAGGCTCAACGTTTATCCGAATGCTGGAAAGTGCGGATTTCACTCACGGATATGTTAGCCGACGCTAGGATTTTGGAACTCGGTATTCTCAGGATGGAGTTAGAGGTGTTGGAGGACGATATATCATATTTCTGTGTTGAGTTTCTAGGAGATCTCTACATGTCGTTGGATGGTTTGATGAATACTTGAACACATGGTCGTTTTTACAAGAAATAGTCTAGAAGGGGATTTGGTATTGGTCCCTGTTCAGAATGTAAGAAGGTCGGATTATTCCGCCGACTTTGAGATCCTTCCAGATCAACAATATAACACATAAATCAAATAGGATAGTACGAATGTAGGAGAGATGCTTTGTACTAGATCAATGAGGCCTCGAGCTCACTCAGAAGGGTTTCCAAGTTTGTACTGGGCATACATAGTTTAAGAGTTCTGCAGATTTCGAAATACCGACATGTACTTCGAGATGAAGAAGCATAACTGCTTGTCAAGACCAGTACTCAAGTCTACTTTGATTAGTCCCACAAAATTGTTTCCAACATATCTGGCGCTGAGAAAGTCAACAGCAATATCCATTGTCGATTCATGTGATCGATTCTAAGAAATTGTAACGATTCGTCATCATGTCATATACCATATTCACTGATATCTAATCACAACTGCTATACTATGCTATCATGGTATCCTACATCAATTCAACTCACAAATGAAATCCTCCAATATCAAATTTTAGAAGTATAAGTAGATCGCTCCTTAATCTTCATCCTTATCGCTGTATCAAATTTCTTCCTTCAAGTCTTGAGTTTCTTCACTTCTCCTACAAGTTCGTCACCTTTTCTCTTCCCGACAGCCTCTTCAACACCATCCATCTTCCCCCAAGGTTGTCCGATTGCCGTTCTGTCAGCTGGAGTGGCCACATTAGGACTTGCACCAACAAAGTTTTCCCATGCTCCAAATATACCTCCTGGACTTGCTAACAAATCTCGATCCATATATCGACTCGGTAGCGCCGAAATAGGTGTCTCGAGATTATTACTTCGGTTATTTTCTGTGTAGGCGTTGTTGTTCTGATTATTATTGCTCGTGGGTGGTGGTGGTCGAGCGAAAGGATTAGGCGGACCTGATGCACCCGCCGAGAGAAGTGCTGATGCTGAAGGCGAAGGTGGTGGAAGGATGAGATTGTGATGTCCAGAATCACGAGCAGGATTTGCTGAATTCAAAGCTGTACCCGCAAGAGGCGATACACTTGTTGGCTCACCATCTGAAGCTTCCGAAGGAATTTGAAGGTTAAGTTTTGGTCGTGCTCCTGATTTTGAACCACCTGTGTCAGACCTCGTGGGCGGTCTGAATGATCCACTTGATTGTGGACGTGGTGGAGGAGGTGTTGGCTTTGATTGTGGAGGTTGAGGAGCTACTGCTTGTCGTGGTAAACGCTTCAAATCAGGAGGACTCTCACGTTTAATCTCTCGTCGGGGCGGATCTGGTGCACCAAAGAAATGTTGTGCCAAAACTGAACCACCTTCATCGATTGGGGTGAAGATACTCCTCGACTTCGATGAAAGATGTTTGATCTGAGGTGGTGTCATATGCTCATTAGATCGAAATTCCTGTTGCTGAGGTTGTGGAGATGTTCGCTGTGCTGGTTGAGGAGGAGGTTGTAACATGCCATTACGCGGAGGTGATGGATGGGGTGCCTGGTGCTGTGGCTCTTGTATATATGGTTGCGGAGGTGAAAGTTGTTGGTGCTGTGGTTGTGGAGTATGTTGCTGATGTTGGAATTGAAATGGTGGTTGAGGGGATGGTTGTGGAGGAGGAGCACTAACAGATGGTTGATACAGAGGTGGATTTGGCACATAAGCGAAAGCATTCTGTGGAGGGGTGGGAGTTGTATGAGGATGTTGCATGGGTACCAAATTCGAGCTTGCTCTACGAATAGTATTTCTTGATGAAGGTCTGGATGTCATGTGTGGCGGTTGTGGAGTACCATTTCTTTGCATGAATCCATTTTGTGGCATGGGAGGAGATGCTGAAGCCCCAGGAGCTCTGATATGTGAGAATGATCCATGATGCTGAAGATGTTGACCCATCATTTGATGTTGCTGTTGCGGGGGAATGGAATCTTCTCTCTGTATGGGCATATCGTCCTCCTCTTCATCCTCGTCATCGTCGTCTCCACCTTTGTTTTTAAAGTCGGCTGGACCTTTATGTTCATGTGGGGGACCATACTACTCAAGTCAGTATAGAACCCTGTACAAGCATGGAATGACATACATAGTTATACCTCCGTAATGTCTCATTGATATCGCCAGATGAGAACTCATACAGCTTCTTATTATGGCCAAAGATGATGACTGCCACGTCGACTGAGCATAGAACTGACAACTCGTGTGCCTTCTTGAAAAGACCGCCTTTGCGCTTGAGAAACGTTCTGATGTCGCGTTAGTCTTGCACTCTGAGTTTGAGCGTGAGTCAACGTACACTGATCTATTGCGATCATCCTTTATGGCTCTGATCTCAATCTTTCTTCGACCCATATTGAATATGGGGTGCGAGGTAGTGAGTGATTTGTTGTTCCTCGTATTCCTTGACCACTGCCTCGACGATGACCTGAAACAACGGCGTGTGCGGGCGCTGAGGAACAAAGGGCGAATGGATTATCGGTGGGCAGTGACAATGAAACAAACAAAGGACAGACCCGAGAATAAATGAACAGGACCAGGACGGTTTCTGGTGGTGTCTTGGGGCCAACAATGTATTCTTTGTTCCTGTCGGGGGCCCAGCGGCGGTAGATGTAAGAGGGTGCGCCCGGTGCTAGAGAGACGTCAAGTAGGAAGTGGTTGCAGGAAGTATCGCACGAGGTCAACAGCGATGTAGAAAATGTTCGTAAACGGGATGTGAATGATGCGATAAGTGCAGGAAACAAAAGTGGTGATTGGCGCGCGGGAGACTATGATGGAGAGAATATGGAAGAGGAAGAAGAAGATACTAAAGATAGAAAGATGGAGAGAAATGGGAAATGCAATGGGCGGCCCTCGAGAAGAGTGGAGGAGCACAAAGCTGAGCAGAAGCAGCAGCAGACCAGTGGGACGTGAGGAACGACTCAGCCCTACGTACGGCAGCTGCACCTCCCACTTGTTGCTCTTACCGCAACCGCGACACGCAACTGCAACCGAACCAGTGCCCTCCCCAATTGCGACCGAGCGTGAGAAGAAAGACAAAGAGAGGGAGCATCAGCAAGAATTCCCAAAGCTATGACTCCTCATCCGGTTACCATGCATCCCACTAGTTTGGTATTGCATGTAGATCGCTTTGATCGTTCTGCCATGCGATATGCAAGTAGAAGCAGGAAAAGTCGCACTGTCAATCTTGAGGCTGAGATCTTGACATTAGGTGCACTCTGGAATTTTCTTCAAACCGTTAATTTGGAGATGACCAGAAGTTCCTGCTCACGACACTCTCAGTTTCATTACATAGAGTTCTTACTCTGACTGTACACTACGCGTCGCACGTAGTATTACTGGTGATAGTGATATACTAATGGAATCATTACTCGCGCTCAATCTTCAGGCTATGATGGCATCGTACTGACATTCCCTGCACTGACGCCAAGCTCACATGATTTCCATCGGCGGAAAAACGGAACTTGCTTTCCAGAAGAAGTTTACTCAATAAGCGCCGCCGCTTGACGTGTAGTGGCTGACCGGCGAGCAGTTTATTTTTAGATTCTATATCATACCACCACTCCCTCCCTCCGTCTTCAGACATGCAGAAGCTCGTCACTGACGGCTCATGCATCTCAATCATCGCTGTCGAGCACTGCCTCAATTGATCTTGGACTCACCATGTATTCGACCTCCTACACGAATACCCGTCGTACCATGCTCGGGACGCCTTCGTGTGTTATGCTACCGTCAGACCTGTCTCGTCAGCAGGGCGTCATGTCCTACGGAAAGCTATCCAGTCCAAACACCATGTGACCGCAGGAAAAACCAAACCGGATCGAATTCGATCGAGATGATATGAGATGTGTCGTGTAGCTAAGCCGCTCTCACTCCTTCCATATACCGAAATCGCAAAACTATGCAACCATCAACCCAAAATGATGTCCATCAAGGCCATATAAGCGCTTCTATGCCTCTGACCCTAACCATATCGAGCAATGCATACTCACCAACAAGCCTCTACACCCAATCAAGCTCAAGGACAATGCGAGATACTCAAAGCATCATGGACATGTACTCCCCCCATGGCCCCAGTGTCAGCACTGTTCATCCTTAGCCAACGTCCTCAACCTTACTGCCAACTGATATGCAGCAAGTATCATGCATGTTGCAAAGCAAAGCGAAGAAGATGGCCTGAATCAATTGGGCAAAGTCTCATAACTTCTATCATCCATGGACCGATCGGTGGACATTAGACTCTTCGGCAAGCAACCGACGGACCGTATAATGTGATTCTTTGGGAAGAACGTTCACTTTCTGGGGGTCCTTTCCTCTTCATAGGTTCGTCTTAGCCCGCTAGTATATCAAGTCGAGCTAAGGGAGAGAATCAAAGCAAAGCAAAAGACCAAATTAGAACCGGACGTCAATAAGGTCACAGCTAGCGAGCTAGCAAAGATCAAGAACATAGCCAAGATTGATTGAGAACGGACGCCACTAGAAATAGAACGAGTCAAACAAGACATCGGTGAATCGATAGATGATGGGAATAGATACGATCTGGGACGTGCCGCGGAAGGAGATCGAGCTGACTCTATTAGAATCAGGACAAAAGCAGGTACCAATCCTGTTATCTCATGATCAGAGTTGACTCAAAAAGACCAAAGAGATGAAAATCGAACGATAGCGTCGTGGAGCTATGAAAGGGACAATTCCGTCATATACGATCGCGTGTAAACAAGGAGCAACGTACAACGTCCCAAATTCATTCTGGAGAGACAACTCCTACAAGACATCGAATTCAATTTACATACGACAGTGGCCAAGAATCAAAGTGTCTGAAATCAATCTGATCAAGCAGGGTGACCTGAGACCAAGTATTGAGTAGAACAACATCAAACCCTTCAAACATATTCCCTTTAAATAAAAAACACGCAATATATGACGAACCTCTTCACCTCTCATGAAGCCGCCTAGTATGCAAATATCGCGCCATCCCGACTTGGAAAAACACACCGATCCCAAATCAAACATTACGGAGATAATCATCATTGATATGTATATATGATAGTCGAAATGATCAATCAATCATGCTTCCTTATTAGTTTTCACGCCACTGAAATCAACTACAGAGCCGTATATCATTAACTATGTATGTATTTATATACTTCACAACATCACTTCGCTGAAAGCATATCACGACGTCGTATAATTTTCCTCGAACGATAAATAGATCGCTAATCTATCTTCTATCTTCTATCATCTATGACATAGACATAGACATAGACATAGAGCGACATAAATACAAATAATACACAACATACTCAACATACTCAAATTAATTCTGCACCGCTTTAACAATTCCATTACATACATACATATTTTCTATCAATCTATCTACTTGATTATTCATTCGTTTGTTTGATTGTTTTGTGCATTCTCCTTTCACATCCATACTATGCTAACTGACACACACAAATAAACATGGAAGAGTGCACCTCAATATCTCTCTCTCTATTGTCATCAAGATGTAAGTAAAGTGAAGTAAGATAAAGTCAGATTCAGTCCTGCCAGTCCCGCCAGCATCACTCGCTCAACGATCATGTCCACTCTGCACCATACTACACCTCTCTGCTCCTCACCTGCCATCTATTTGCTCTCGAGCAAATACAATTCACAAACTCATATGGTCAGCAAAATGCATGGTTTGAATCTCACCAGGGAAAACACCCTATAATACGATTGATGAAGAGGAGAAAAAGAGACTTGAAAATCTCTTAATTTGAGAAAAGAATGCTGTCGCGTCATCAAAGTGACTAAAGGACAACAACAAACAACAATATCCTCGCTTGGTATCTTTGCAAGTTTGTACATGAGAAATGACACGCTCTAGAAGGACTGTCCCCATAAACACCGTGCTCTGTCAAACTTGCTAAACGCAACGAGAGAAACGATTACGACAACCGTGGAATTCGCAGTACCTAAAGACCTCGGATGAGATCCTCCTGGTCTGAAAATAGTGTTAACGTCGGGTCTGCTCCATGTTTCCTGTCAATTCCGCCACGCGAGCCTTGATTCTAGCCACTCTTGATTCAATTGCTGTAAACTGGTTAGCATACATCCTATATCACTCCGATACAGGTTAAGAGTACTCACTTTCTTCACCACTAGTGTCTCCGTCATCAGTACGAGTGTCTGTACGACTGCGCTCGCCCTGATCTTCTGAAGTTCGTGCAGCTCTCTCCGCAGCGTTGCGACGAATTTGAGCCCATCGATCATTTGGACTGATACTTTTTACAACATCATGTTGGTAATCTTCATCTGTCGCGTCGGTATGCATCGTAACAGCGGAGTAGATAGATTGATGCTTCTGATGGTGTGTGGAAGCGTCCTCAAACTCATCATCCATCTCTGTTTTTGTTGGGGAGTCTGGGGGGACAAAGGCGGGTTGATCTACAAGTGGACCTTGATCGAAGCGTGAGAACTCATGATCTGCTTGTTCACGTTCGTGAGTATCAACACGTGATAACTGATCAAATTCTGCTTCTCGACCAGTTTTTGGAGGTACGTGTTCAGTCACAGCATGATTAGCTATGGATCGATGAGATTGTGGCTCTAGCTCTGGCTGTGGCTGCGGCTGTGGCAGCACCTGTGGCAGCATTTGAGGTTGAGAATGGACTTCAGGCTTGGTCTCAATTGGAGGCTGACTTGGCACTTCCACGTGTTTGATCGGCTCGTGTTGTGACTGAGCCTCGGGCTCTGACCTTTGAACAGGAATAGGAGCAGGTTCGCGGATTTGATTTGGTGGAGCAATTTCAACAGGAGCAGGAAGAACTTTCTCTACTGTTGGTGCTGGTTGAATGATCTTGGGCTCGCCAGCTGTTTGTGTCAGTGCAGCCACACGGTCCTTAACACTTTGGCTCTGATATTTGTTGAAATGATTAGGACTCAGAGGTGGTGAGTCAGTGGCTGGAGTCGGATTAACCTTGCCCTCCAATGCACGTCTGGCTGCAGCGACAGCAGGATTGCTCTCGATTGGAGAAACTGATGTCTTACGCTCGGATTCTTCCTTGTTCTTTCGCATGGTTCCAAATAGTCTCTTGATCCCATTTTGCCGTCCTGCGGATGGTGATGCTTTCACCTTTGACTCCGGAGAAGATTGATCGAATTTGCTTGCATAACCCGGGACCGCAGTTGGCTTAGACTCTGAATCGGCTACCACCGGTAAAGCTTCCACACCTTCGTAACTGAGTCTGACAGGATCAAGTGTTGCCTTTGCCGGTTCGGCGTCCTTCTTTGGAGTAACAAAGACGTTCTGCTTTGTCGCTATAGGCGACTCTACAGCTGCATTACGTTGCTCTGTCGACTTCTCAGGAACTTGAGGTAATGTGACTGCATCATGTGCTAGCTTTTCTGGCACTGCTGGCGGAGTCAATGATGGTACACGATCAGCTTGTTCGCGAGGAACAGGTGGTAAATCGCGATCCTTTGACTCTACCAATGATGAAGTAGACTTTTGCATGCCAATGCTGTTCAGTTGATCTAGAGAGCCCTTCCCAGCAAGTTCATTGCCAAGATATTGTTTGCGGATTGCGTTCTTGTCATACTGTTTAGCCCATTGTAGTGCTGGTGAGGCTTCATCCTTCATTAGAGGACCGAGTGTGTAGATGCTACTAGTCTTGTTTTGACTGTCATTCTCGTTTCTGCGATTTGGAGCACGTTCCTTGGCAGCTTCTTCAGCCTTTTTCTTCTTGGAAAGTTCCAGAGCAGCTGTTCGAATCTTTGCTTGTTGATCTGGGGCCAATTTCGTTCGGCTTGACGTGTCTATCTCAGACCTCGAATAGCTCTCAACTGGAGCAAGCGAGCTCTTCTTGATACCAGATCTACGTCGAGTGAGACGGCCCGCCTTTGTTGTAAATCCCAGAAATCCTTTCTTTTCGGCAATGTAAGCTCCTGGTACAGGATCTGGAGCAGCTCCTTTGACTTGTTCTTCCATGATCATCCAGTGACCATTGGCAAGATTTGTTTCAATATAAGCACATCTTCCAAAAACAGCTTTTCTCGAGACTGGTTCTTCACCTGCCAAACTACTAATCCAAACCCACCAGAAGGCGTCGTCGATGGCGATCCTGGTGATACTAGCAACCTCGCCTGGTTCCAATGCAGAAGCTGTTTCCAGGTCTTTGCGATAGGATTGCGAACTCTGCCCTCTGGTAGGTTGTGGCATAATTGGAGGTAAAATCTTGTCCGGCGGCAGGAGAATAGGACTGGTATTACCGTTCTCGTTAGCAAAGCCAGATGAGAGGAAGTCAGCCCACGAAGGAGTTGTTGGTCTGTTCAGGTCGACAACATTCGTTCTTGTTTGAGAATTGACGGTTGATAGGCCGGCGCGTCGGTTGGACAGTGGAAAAAGCATTGTAGAGTCTTCCTCGCCAATCTCGTCCAACGCACTACTGAATCCGATATCCTCGAAGCGTGACCAAGACGGATCTGTAAGACTCGTCGATGTCTTCGCGTCTGACACGTTTGACTGATTTGTCGTCGAGATCGCTCTAAGAACTCGGCGGCATTCGGTGGTCAAGGCCTCGACAGGATCATCGTGATTAGAGAACTGTCGCAAAGCTTTGTCGTCATCTCGGTATTCAAAATTCTTTGCTCTTCTTAGCAAAGCGTATGGAGTTGGTGATACTACATCGACTATCATCACAAGCTTTGTGGTATCGTTTGATAGCAGACTCGAAGGAGGAGGGTACGATGTGGCAGCGACCAACTGCTGAAGCGATCGGGGGAGGTCCAAAATGCCGTTGGTCTTGCCCGGTTCCGGTACCAATGATCGAAGGTATGCGAAGAACATATGACTTGTGGCATCAGCAGCGCTAGAGAAGTTAGTGGTGGATCTCGCAAAGCAGTGATATCACGACATACCTATCCCAGCTCTTGTAGCCTGCATCGAAGCCTTTGCCCGAGTCATAATGCTCAAATGCCCACCATCCAGCATATCTCGACAGCTTGTGACCACCAAGGCCGTTGGTTTTCGCATGGGCAGCTAGTGAGGCAAGCAGATCAAAGAAATCGTTAATGATTTGTACGCGCGCCTTGGAATCGACACTAATTGGCAGAAAAGTGCTGAAAGCATCTCTCGCGAAATGAGAGTCTTGTTGATGTTAGAATATTCGCCAATACGGATCGTGCGACTCACCCTTCTCTCCAATCTTGAACATGTCATATGTCTGCCATGAGATGACACCGCCTGGAAGTCGAGCCCAACACCATTTGATGACACTGACGAGCACCTGAATACCGCGTAAGTCAAGAAACTTAATGTGGAAGACACCTCGCTTACCATGACTTCAGTCATCTTGAGCTCTGCTATCAGCTTCTCACCCTTCAACTTGGGGCGACCATCTGTCGGCAGGAAATAATTTCGCACGAATGTCCTCGCCGCGCTTGGATCGGATGAGGGTCGAAATGGAAGAATCAAGAATGGCACATCAAGCGCTGAGATAGTCAATTTCAAGCACCATGTAGCATTTCCAATTAGACTGACCTCTCGTCTTGAGTTCGCGTGTACAACCGCGCAACAATTCAGCCACTTCTTCTGGGTCAACCCTCGTACGCAGCCATGAATCCGTCCATTGAGGCTTGCTCGATGTATTGCCGTTTGTAATGGGCGCAGTCGTCTTTTTGCTGGCATCTTTGTTTCTGAATATTTTGGCGAAGGAAGGCATCGTGGTATATATATTGTCGAGCCGCTTACGCCAGTGCTGATGCAGAACAATCATGCAGGTTGTCGATCCAGCAGTTTATGGTCTTGATCGATTAATTGCAGTATTGTGATATTGTGTTATACACCATGCATGGAGAACTGATCGTCTTGGTCACTAGATCGGACAGTAGCGACAAATACCAGCCACTGTTGGAAGAAATATACAAGTGTTGATCGAGCGGGAAGTGCATGCAGGTGAAGTTTCAGGGGTTCGTATCTACGATTGTTTCGAACGTGGGAGGATCGATAGGCTCGGCGACGTTTAAAATGGCATTATGAGAAGAGAAATGTAGCGCAAGGAACAAAGAAACAAATTAATCATCAAACAGAGTCAGAAAGGAGCGACGAGAAGATGAAAAGGCTGCGTGTTACAGTATAGAAAGGAAAGAGGGCAGACACGTCCAAGTCGAATAGAGCGTGTCAACACTTCGCGCATGCACGAGCAAGAGAAAGAGATAGTCGAGCGGATATTTCTGGTGCGGGCCCAGGGGAAATCTTGCAGAGCCGGCAAGAGTGGAGTGCACCAGACCAATGGAATTGTGATTTGAGGTGCAATTGCAGGTGGAGATGCAGATGAAGCACGGTCCAAACTTTCCTTAATCTGGCTTGACTACTTACCTTGTTTGGAAGGGTCTTCTAATTCCTCGTGCTAGTACCACTTGTGCGATAATAAACACCAATGCTGATACCACTATGCAGATACGTCGACACAAGTTTTCAGTCTATGGCTATTCTTCTATTGTCAAGATCACAATTCATAACAACTCGTCGGTACGAAACTGTGTAGATGTCCGGATGAGATTCTTCGGACAAGGATTAAGATAAGTGAGATTGGATGGTCCGACTCAGTGATACAAGCAGCCATCACGTTCGCGTTCGTTCGTTCGTGCTCTTGTGATCAGAACAACACATCACCCGATATCTTCAGTTAAGTCTTGACGATATCACTGTGCTGTATCATGAGCCGCAGGGACCTCATGGAGTGGGTGATATGATCTTCAAATTCTCCACCAGTACTTCTGATAATTTTTCAGCTGTCAATATCGTCTTTACACTTCCGCAGATCAAGTGAATTTTATCTGACAACAACGGCGGCTTCGGCCGATGTCAGGATTTTTGCTAATGTACGATTACTTCATATTCTCCAATCGACTATTCAGGTTCTGGAATTGTCGTGGTTGCACGCTTAGAGAAGGATTCAGATGTGGATGGATACTATCAACCTCGCAGCATTCTCACTGTATATGAGAACGCGCACCTTCCATATGAATCTTTTCTGACTACATAGTTCTGGGTGCATATGAGATCCAACAGAACTGATCGGTGCACGTCTAGTCCATGATCATCCAAAATGTGCCGGTATTCCCTATCAGACCTTGAAATGTTAGTCGAGAGATTGATATTGATACAGTGCGTTCGCACAACAAGCCTCGGGATCACGCAAAAGAGCATCCTCTCACAAGGCGTGGATTGAGTTTCACACAGGCCCAAGTTTGACCTCAGACAGCTCTTGTGATTGGTCAAAATTCAATCCGATTGTTACTCGCTATGCATTGTTAATCTTAAAAGTTGTGCCAAGTGATTCAAGTCAACTTTCTCTATCTTCATGCGTACGTCATTTCAACACCATTTGTCCATACCAATATACTCATAATATCATTGTCAAAATGGAATATTCCACATTACCATCGGGAGTCTCGTCCAAGATTCAAACATACAAGCTATCTACTCCTCAGGAGAAGCTCGATGAGTTGAAGACATTGATCAAAGCTGGAAAGATTGCATCCAAGACTTATGAATCTACTCATGCGGACACCAAGAATGATAAATTCGGTGTCGAATATGATTGGATAGTACATGCACGAGACGAATGGCTGAAACTCGATTGGTACAGCTTGACGCCGATGTGCACACTTTTAACACAACTGCTAATAATAAATGTCCAGGAGAAAGACAGAAGACTACATAAATTCCTTTCCGCAGTTCATGACCAAAATTGATCATGACGGAGGATCTTGGGATATCCATTTCACTGCCTTATTCTCCAAAAAGAAGGATGCAGTGCCATTGTTGTACTTACATGGATGGCCAGGCAACATGCTAGAATTTTATCCGACCTTGAAATTGTTGAAGGAAAAGTATACACCAGAAACTTTACCGTACCATGTCATAGTACCTTCTCTACCTGGATATACTTTATCTTCTGGACCTCCTTTGGACCGAGAGCCAAATCCAAATGATATGTCATCTATTATGAATGCGCTGATGCAACAACTTGGCTTTGAAGATGGCTATATTGCCCAAGGTGGAGATGTAGGTTCCGGTGTATCAAGGATGCTCGCAAAACGGTTCGACAGCTGCAAAGGTAAGCGTAGATCAATACTAACAAGGTCTGATCTGATTATGCTCTAGCAATTCACGTCAATGTTCTGTTTATACGCGAGAAGCCTGAGGGTGCTCCAGAGGTCAAGGAGCTATCCAGGATTGATCAGCAGGGTATTGAGCGTGGCCAGAGATTCCTGACTGATGGATCTGGATATCAGCATATGCACAGTACTCGTCCTTCGACTCTAGGTTTTGTTCTACAGAGCAGTCCTATTGCGCTTTTATCATGGTAAGTTTTGAGTCGAAAGAGGACGCCTCATGGAGAGCTTCAGCATCATTCTAGTTGAAGAAGATATTAAAATGAGTATCACAGGATCGGTGAGAAATACATCTGTTGGAGCGATGAAACACCATCCCTTCAACATATCCTTGAATCCATCACACTGTATTGGGTCACAGATTGTGCAGCCAGATGCATATGGAACTACCGCATGGTATGCTCTCACACATGCTCACCCGACACGTACTATTCACGAACACTAATCACATCCTCACAGAGTCCAAAATACGAACCATTCGATAAGCCACTTGGATTTTCTTCATTCCCACGGGAGATCTTCCTTGCACCTGAATCATGGGCCGCGAAAGTAGGTAAGCTAGTCCAATATCGAAGACACGATAAGGTAAGTTTTCCCTTCTAGAATCCCCATCGCGATAACTAAAGCTAACACATCCATTTCAGGGTGGACACTTCGCAGCATTAGAATTGCCCGAAGTACTGCTAAAGGATGTCGAAGACTTCATCGAACTAGTTTGGAAGAAATAGAGCTATGAAGTCTAACACAGAGGACCCTTCAGCATTAGTATAGAAGGATATTCTTTGTTATCTCGCCAATGTATACAGGATGACTTATCCAAACCGTAACAACTGATAATAAAACCTGTAATCTACCCAAAACGCTAATGTGTCAATGAGTACATACTGTACATCAATGTAAACAACCAATAACGTCAAGCTGAACTTGTAAATATAGTGACGTAATCACTACCTCCCTCCCAGCCTCAGTATTAACTCGAATACATACAACAACAACATCACCTCTTAAAGTACACGTCCGCATCAAACAATTCAATACAATATCATCACACTTCTCTCTACCATCGCAGGAGTGAATCCGAACCTCAATAGAGAACGGCCCAACGCACGAACATCACATTGAAAGATTGGAATTCGAGGACACTGCATCGGTGTTACATTTTTTGAAATATATCTGTAATTCGAACGCTGTTCAATATGGGTAAATCGGATGAAGATGTTATAAAGTAAGAGAATATTAATTTGACTTTCTTTGTGTTTATCGATCCATCCATCCAACCTTCAGTTATCGTCTCCAGCTATCCTGAAATCATCTCCTCTATCGTTATATTCAGACTCCCGTTCTTCACTGGGGAACTCAAGGAAATACCCGATCATCTCATCCCATCTGTACCCATGCACGAACGCTCTGTTCTTGTCTTGTCTTGTCCTCCATACCCTCCTCTACGTCTAGACCTCCTGTCCTGCTGATGCTGCTTTCACTTCATATACACCAAGCTGGAAAGCAGTTCTCACGTTACTTTTCTCTCTCTATTCCGATCTCGTCTCTGTTCACTATCCTCCACTTCTCCTCTCCTTGACCTGTTGACCACATCACTAACCTGACTTCTCCTCGAAACAGAGATTTCAACAAAACGGTGAATATGACAGCTGAAGAACTGGAGAAATGGTTGAAAGGAGGGAACTCGCGGAGTTCAGGTTGGAGTAAGAGTGATGGGAGTGGTGAGAGTATTGGACATGAAAGGTATGTGCTGTTTATTGAAGTCTCCATTCTTCATGATTAGCGATGGATGTTTAAAGACCTGAGTTGAAGATTTCGTGTTGGATATGCTGTGTTATGCCCCCCTCTCTGCATTTTCATACAAGATACGCGAGAAGAAGGACTTGTCCCAAATGGAGCCTATCTTTGCTTTCACTCTTCATACGCTCTGTTTTCGCCATAAACCAAAACATACTGCAAGAAGACAAAGACTGACATCTTCACTATTTCCAAACCAAACAGCGGCCGTAAAATTGTGGAAATTCTCAAGAAGAACCCAAAGAAAGATCCCAAGAAGTATGATGATAAAGATCTCCAACACATGAGAAGAGTGGCGGCTTATAACAAACGACACCTAGCGCAGGAGGAGAAGGCGAAAAAGGATACCAATAGTAACAGTTATAAAAGTTTGAAGAATTGGGGACATGACGCTTTGAAGAATTGAGTAGATCTGTAGATAGGCAGATAGGATGAAAGAGTCAACTGAATATCAATTGGAGAAACTTAACATCGGCGTTCCTAAGACCGAGTGTCATGGTTGTGCTTTTATTGCTTGAAACTGGTCACTCCCCAAAATCGTACATGTCTTCGTAAATATGGTCACAACCATATCAACCACCCACAACCATCCAAAATCTAATGCTTCAAATCACCAAAAACGAAATCCTTAACAATCAAACTCGAAGCATACTCAGGATTAAGAAGAACACAATGCAAAAAATAAGCCAAAGACTCCCGTCGCCGTTCCAAAAACTTGGCGCGAAATTTATAAATGGCGCTCTTGGGCGGGAGTGGAGGAAGCGACTCATTCGTCGACTGAGGAAAGGCCTTGACGAGCCGTTGACGTAGATCGTCGAAATCAGAATACCGCTTTCGAATCACCATGGGACCTCCGTCGAGCGTTTGCACCGTACAGTTCCAGACGACGTAGGCTCCGATGCCGGTTTTGTTACCTTGGACGACCGAGTAGTCGTTTATCGAGGCGGATTTGGCCCATAGTGTCTGGTGGGTTTTGGAGTTGGGTTCGGTGTTGTCTTGGAGGCTTATGGGGGGTGGGTGTTCGAGGGATCTTTGGGTTGCGCTGGAGATGGTGCGGGTTCGATGCCAGTATGGTGGTGTGGCGTTGTAGGAAGCGTTTTGTTTGAGGAGTTGGGCGTGGATTGATTGCTGCTTTTGGAGGTCTTCTTCAGAAGCTGGAGGGTTGGGTTGTTGTGGGCTGGTCTGCTCCATCCATTTGTGGCAGTGCGGACACTGCTGCTATTGATGGACTGTAGCGATGATGGACTGGGGTTTCTTCACATATGGACTTTTGGGATGTGTACTTTCGAGATGTTTTTGCTACGTATGTGTTGTTCGGGTTGTTGGTCGTCATGATGCGGCACGAGTCAAGCGCGCGTATGTTCGAAAAGAGTAAAGCGTCGGGAGATGAGGAACATTGTTACTCCGGTAGATCTGTGGGTCGTGGTTCGGTGCATCAAATTTCTTCGTGCGATTTCTTGTCATTGTTGTCAGTGGGTGAATTTTCGTGTTAATCACATGAGTTGTTGAAGAGACGCACAGACCCGTTCATGCAATGCTGACAGACGACAGACAAGACGACAGCATAATACACTCCACTTGTTTCTTCTCTTTGGTGTGAGATCTTGAGACTTACCACTGCATACCCGCTGGCTAGATTCACGGCTCACTGGAAAGTTGGGGACTTTGGGGGGATAGTCGATCGATGCCCCTGATTGTGATTGGATCGACGCGAACATGTATCAACGCGATAACATGCAAAGCTGAGACAACACTTTTTTCTCACGCACCACCGCGTCTGTTCCCGTGCACTGCTAATGTGCTTCCGAGTACTACACTCTATGCTCCACGAGCCTCTTGGTAAGAATCTAGCCAGTGTAGCGACTAATATCAACTCCACCGCCACCAAAATAAAGCCACTCACTAACCAAAAGTCAACTCACCTGCAGCTCACCATCAACGCCAACAACCCTTTCCCTTTACTCGAGACCTGCCGTCCTTGCCACCCCTTCACTCCCACTACCATATATCTATTTGCTGCTTGCCTGTTGTTTCTTTGATTCTTGTCCGACTTCCATTCTGTTTGCTGCTTCCACTGTTCGATTCTGATCGTTTATCTTCATTCTTCACAGCATTTCATTCCCATCATTAACAAAAAGCTTCCACTTTTGAATCATGCCTTCATATTTGATTGCAGCCACCGCTTTGGTGTCCCTGTTGGCTCCTGCATTTGCACAGATCGATCCCAGCACGGTGCCATTGGCTACAAGACGTAAGTATCCTGTATTTTAATTCCAATCCTGGTGTAGTACTGACAATTCGTAGAACAATGGTGCAACTCTCAAAAAAGCCAGTGCCCTCTTATCTGCGTTCAGACTCAGGGTAACACTCTTACCGCCGATCCAAATACCTGCGATCCTACCACCCTCAGTTATAGCTGTGTCTGCTCGAACGGTGTTTCACCCAACTTGACAGAATACTCGTTGACGATTCCATACTACATCTGCACACAAACCAACATCAACTGCCAGGCTGCTTGTGGTAGCAACAACGACTGTGCCGCTGCTTGTGTACAAAACCATCCTTGTGGCGCCCAGAACCCTACAAGAGTCAATACAAGTACAATCTCTACAACAGCTTCGTCTAGCAGTGGTGCTACTGGTTCGGCCAAAACTACTGTGTCAGGCAGTACGGTATACACTGGTTTCGGTGGATCAACTGCAACTGCAACACCAGCTTCTACAACTCATTCCGGAGCTGCTCGTATGCTCTCTGCAGGAGAAACATACGGTATGGGAATGGTAGTTGCAGGTATTTTTGCAGGCTTTGCTCTACTCGTCTAAACATCGCACGCATCTCGAACTCTCGTCCATTCGATGCAGTTCGGAGCCGATCTACTCCATTGCGGGTCGTTCCATCTCGAAACTCAATCACTATCCTTTATCAACTTGAGACTTGATTTTGTGTGCATTTCAATAGCATAGCATACAACTGATTATGCATTTTTTGCGAAGGCGCTCGGAATTGGGATCAGGCATTCATTAGAAGAACAGTAGATACAGATACAGACTTAATATGCTCATACAGCATTAATCAATCATTTTCTTTTAGCGAGCGGAATCATTGCTCAACATGTTTGTGTTGATCTATGCATGAACTAACGCGTACCCCAGTCTACAGATGAACTAGCCGGGATTGACATGCAAATCGAATCCGGTGGGCACCCATGTCAATCGCAAACCTTCTCTCCAACCATTTTAGTAATGTTATAGAATGTGCCTTTTCCTTGCACCATCAAAGTTGATGTAGTCAACTCGGGTTCAGATTCATGCTGGCGGACTAGCGGATAAGACTCCGAGACATACGACTCAGAATCTGTGGCTGAACACTCCACTATCTTCTGTCAAACTCGTGCACTGCCAACAGCCAGTCCGACGCGTCCTGTCATATCTGGTTCCGAGACATGCACAAATAAGTCTTCTGACACAATACATCAACTGCAGCGGTGGCAATGATAAGTAGCGACCGACTAATTTTCTAGCTCTATTCTTGTGACTGCATCCGATCTTGACAATGTTCGTCAATGCCGAGGTTGTCATGATAGTAAGTCAATCGGTATATTCCTCATATCAACCTCAGACTTGGGTCTTAATGGTCTTTCTCCAAGCTGCTGCAGCATCAGGTCGGCATATTCACCCAACTCAGAAGCACCATGCGGCAACGAGAGAGCTAAGATGCTTTCATGACCAGTCAGCTTTGTTTCACGACTGACATCATTCCTCCCTTGGGCAAAATTAACATCACTCACAACTGATCATGTCCTTCTGCGGTAGGGTTCAAACCTCACCGATTATTCACAGAGTAGGTCCAGGCCTCCAGCTGAAGAGTTCGATCCACTCTGAAGATCTTATAAGATCCTATTGGTCAATTTACATGTGGATTAAGGTATGATTGGACAGATACTGTATTCTCCGTGGAGTCATGTACCTCTATTTCAGCTTGAGCATTCCAGCTCACCAAAGGAATGTCGGTCAACTCTGCAACATCAGTATATCTACAACAAGCTATATGTCTTGCATCGATCGCTTCAATTGTGATTCATCAGAAGGAAATATTCACAAAGATTATCGACACCAAGAGCGTGTTTGCTGCCACTCAGACATAGCTGACTGCTTCTCGCCTTCTTCGCTAGCAGTAGCTTACCTCACCTGCTCCTAAGATATCACGAACTACATTCAATGGCAGCCCCTCTTCCGACCTACGATCCCAAGGACATACCATCGCCTTACTCCAAAGAGAAGACCGATCCTGCCTGTCTTTACAGCAATGTCTTACTTGGCCCCAAAGACTTAGACAAATCACATGTTCCGAATGCTCTGCTTCAGAACTATCATCGATTTGGTGAACTGACTCCCAAGAAATTCCTCGAGACGTATTTCCCGAGCAAAGATGTAAGTATATGATGTCCTCAGTACGTTCCTACGGCAATCTCCCATATAGTATTCACCATGATGTATCATTCTTCATCTACACCCAACAGGAGAAGCCCGATAATGCGAACTGACGTAAATCTCGCAATCAAACAGGGAGACTGGAGATGGCCCAATGGGAGCGACAATGGATTTGTTCTCGACAACGCCAAACATCCCATCAAGGGAAACGTCACCATCAAAAAAGGTACCCTCATTGATCGTTTCGGTGACGAGAACACCGCATACTTCTGTCCCTTCGGCACACCATTCATGATGCGATCATTACCACCAAGCATGTTGAGAAACCCCGACCCAACCCGGAACGAAAGGGACCAAGACAAATATCGCGTGTACCAAGTACTAGATGATTTGATTGTAGAGGCAGGACCCATCGAACCCGGTTTCGAACAAATGGGAGGGGGAACGCAGTACATTGTACACAAGGAGAGCGCTTTTGAATTGGAAACCCAAAAAAAGAAAATTAGGAAGTTGAGTGATGATGAGGTCAAGAAGCTGTATGCTTGAGACCTCCCGTCAATGAGGGTTGTATTGATGTATCAATCACACACCGAGACATTAATAGACGATGATCGTACTCTATAGAAAAAAAGTCTAACAAGATCACGTACGATTGAAACGTAAAATTCTTGCTACTACGACCAGACTTAAGCACCACTTGATCTCGGAAGTCGCTATGCATGCCAACGTAGTAGAGATCCTACTACGGATTATGAGAAGATTCGTGATACATATATCGATCCAAGACAGCATCTACTATTTCTACAGTAGACTCCCATATCCAACATCAACTCTGCTGCCTATACTAGCCCATTTACAGTAAATCATTCCACACATTCTCATATTTGCTTCTGGTGATAAAACCAGACTTCACATTTCCGTAGTGACCAAAAGCTCAAAACAACTCTACCATTCTTACCTAGGCACTAGATTTTCTGAACTCATAAACAATACTCGGACCCTGAACTCAAACCTAAATGTTACTGTATCACTCGACTACTACTCGCTCGTAAATCGGAGTTCTGACCTCCGACCTAACAGCCTTGCTTACGTACATATTCTCGTCTTAGTAGCAGCCACGTCGCGTGAATCTTTCCACATGCAAGGCTGCGCGTGTTAAATGTATGCGACAGCACGTCAGTCGAACTACTGTACAGTACATGTGCGGACCAACTTAACAATAGGTGTCTTGTCAACTGCTACTAGTACAACATCGCACCACTGTCCACACTGCTTGTCCATCTCCTGACTCGTCGGCAACATCATCATCATTCGAAACTCAATCGTGGACACGTTAGCATTGCAATAACAACAAATCGAGATCCTTACATTACATTCGACTTGACCTTTACATCCTCCAGGAGGTTTTATACTCACTTACTCGACCGATCGATTCCCTCTTTATTTCGCATCATTAAATAGCAACGCCAGCACCGACCACAATCTACAATAGGACCGCTGTTACTACCACTACCGGAAGCAAGAGAGTCAACATGGCAGATACACCTGGAACGCTGAATTGGCGATTGAGCGCCCACCCCATCACATTGCTCTGCTACCTCAGTTTCAGAATAGGTACGCACAATTGAGCAAGTTCAATTCAATCCACGTCGTTCCATCCCATCCCATACTCTCTACTCCCTACCCTCTATCTTACATCCCCCTTACATCCCCCTCTCCTTGACTCAAACTCAAACCCACAAATACAAATACAAATACAAATCTAACCAACCCAGGTTCCTTACTAATGTACCTCTTCGGCGTCCTCTTCATCCGCAACTTCATCCTAGTCTTCATCCTCACTCTCCTCTTATTGTCCGTCGATTTCTACTACCTAAAAAACATAGCCGGTCGCCGTCTAGTGGGATTACGTTGGTGGAACGAAGTCAATACATCGACTGGTGAGGCGCATTGGGTCTTTGAGAGTGCACCGGAAGAAAGGAGACAGAGTCAAAATGCGACGGATCGTAGGTTCTTTTGGTTGAGTATGTATATTGCTCCGGCGCTTTGGGTTGGGTTGGCGGTCGTGGCGATTTTCAGTTTGAGTAGTTTGATTTGGTTGGTTACTGTTGGTGAGTATCTCTCTTTTTCGGTTGGAAAGGGTGAGGTAGGGAACTTGCTGACAATTTCACAGTGATTGCTTTGATTCTTACGATTACGAATACTGTTGCTTTCTCGAGGTGCGACAAATTCAGTCAAGCCTCGAATTTCGCAGGTCAAGCATTTGCCGTTGGTGGTGGTGCTGGTGGACTGGCAAGAAGTGTTGTGGGCAATATGGCAGGCAGATTCTTCAAATAAGAGGATTCGTATCACAGACGCATATCATTGACATACAAGAATCAATAAGATTCTTCTACGAAGCTGTGCTACAGAACACGAAATGCTGCATCGTCAAGACCACCAGCAATACTCAATATCTCATGTTATCCTGGTGCCCATAGTATACAGCTTCGATGTTATTGTGATCGTACGAATAAGGATCGATGAGCCACCGGGGAAAACAGTCAAAACATTGCTTTGTCAATCCTCTTCAGAATCAGCATCGATACCAGCTCGCAGGATCAAGACATGATTGTCCATCGCTCCCAAAGCACGCTCTGGACTACTCCTGAGTTCTACGTTCAATCTGACTACTCCTCTGCTTCCTCGAGACGGACTTCTGTTTGGAGTCAAATTGAATTTCTGTTCGATGGCAAATGGAGATCCACGTGGTGACATTGATTGTTTGAGCCTTTGTGAACGCCCACGCACAGGTGTTGCAGGCGAAGCTCTTACAATGTTTGATGCCTCTCTCAGCGTGTCGCCGACGATAACTGCTTCGTTGCTCGTGATATCAGACTTCTGTGATATGGATTCGGATTTTATAGATTCCGTGGCGTAGGAGTTTCGTTGAGTCTTACATGGCAAATGTACAGAGGCGAGCGACGCAGCAGAAACTCGTTCCCGTATGTTTTCTTTCATGTTGTGTTTGACATGACCTCTATCAATTGAGCCTAGGGAACCTCTTGATGTTGGGATGCCACCAGTGCTTTGAGCAAAGGCCATGAGTTCTCGAATTTTGCTTTGAACGACACTCTGTCTCTTTACGTTCTGAGTATCAGAAATATCCATCTGATGTCCCGTATTCCTGTCTGAGTCTATTGAATTGGTAGTCGTACTTAAATGTGTCTCTCTTGACACTGATCTGACAGCTTTCCGAGGCATCTGCTCGTCCTCAAGTTCCAACGCATTCTCAGGTATAGGAGAGATGTCTCTATACGATTGTCGAGCTGTGCTGAAGCGATCGGTATCTTCGTTGAGTAGATCATCGCTGTCAGCATTTGTTTGAGGTCTTTGTGCTACCAAAGCAGGTAACTTAAGAGGAATCAAGCACGCATTCGGTTCTTGTATGCCTGGAGGAATAGATCGATGTGAGATCTGTCGCATTTGTTTGACTTGTTTCTCAACATGTCCGTTCGCCTGTTGTGGTAAGGACTCTTTGAGGACGTAAACGTCAGAATGTGGCGCTCTGCATGCTGGATCTGGTTTCGGTGGCTCTTGGTACAGCGCTTCCCATAACTCAGCTCTTTGCTTGACTGGGCTCGTTGGGTATCTAGGAAAAGCATGATCTCTGAAGGGGCGAGGAGGTATCCTAGGCATGATTCTTGTGATCATATCATTCTGATTTGACTCCTGTTCTGGCTGTCTAACATGGACGGGTCCGATGGTTGCTGGAGCTCCTTCAACCCTACAGTAGTGCACTGGAGATGACCTACACAGCGTGACAGACGGCGAGCTTTCTGCTGTGTATGCACTGGTCGAAGATGGCACTGCATGTGACTTCAAATAGTCAGAGCTCCTTCTGTTGATACGCATGTTTGTTGGCTGATTGACTTGGGCCTGAAATGGGTTTTCGAAATGCTTTCCAAGAGAAAAGGTAGAGTCTTTGGACATACTTGCTGAAGTGTATGGACGGGACTCGCACACAGGGGAGATGTTAGTGTGGTTCGTTGTCGTAGAGATTCCATCATCGACGTGGTGCTCGTCAATAGCATTTTGAAGCAAGTTATCCAGTTCGTTCAACATGAGCTTGTCATGTCCAGGATCGTTGTGATTTGTTCTGCTCCTAGATACCGAACGAAGTCTAGACCTTATCGTAGTAAATTCGGCAGTGCCATCGAGTGGCCTATTCTGAATTCTAAGTCCATGATAGAATGAATCAACTGTTCCAAGGGACTCCGCGTTCGAGTTAAGAGAGTATGATGTCTTAGTTCCAGGCTCAGATTCAGGCAAATATCCTTCTATAGGATCCAGACTTGGATCTGGCGAAGAACGAAGGTTGGGTGTGTTGTTTGGAACAGATTCTTGTGAGGAAGTCTTCGTAAGGTAATCTGTAGCAGGAAGATCCAATGGTGTCATAGGTCGCACATAACTCGAGGCTGCTCCTTGCTGGTAATTGAACGGCGGTTCACAGATAGGCCGTAGAAATCTTGACGGTAGAGTCGAAGCGCTGGATGTCGCTCTACGTTCGAGGTCGGTCTTCTCGAATACTCTTAGCCTGGCGGCAACCGTACCACTCTTCACCTGGACTAGCCTATGTGGCTGTTAGTGGTACAACAGAGTGACAGAGGATCGACCTGCTGACATACCTCGAATTCATATCCGACATTGTATCCAAACGTGAAAACAAAACCATAGAATGTATGCAGGGGACGTATGCAGCACACTAGGAGAGAGTGTAGGATACCTGTATGTCATTTCAAAAACAATGGGCATTAGGTTTAGTACTTGTTGGGGCAGGTGCCGCAGCACTATCGGATTTTGGACAGCAAGTACGACTCTCATGTTGAGGTAGGCGCAGAATAATCGATTAGTGGTCAAGAGAAATTGTATTGTCAGCGTCCTGTCAATCAGTTTTGAACTAGTATATACAGGTGCAGGTCTAAAACTACTTCATAGCAGCTTGCAGACTCTCAAGAACCTGTAGAAGAATTATTAGCGATTCGATATAGCTGTCCATGAATTGCATACCTCAAGTTCAATCTTAGCCTCAGCAATATCAACCTCACTACCAGCACCACCCGCGATCTTTTGTGCTTCGGCAATCTGTGATCGCACGGACTCCTCGCTAAACTCTTCAATTGGGTAACCTTCGACGGCGTTAATGCTTAGGTCAGAATTTGGTTGCATAACCATGAATCCTCCGGAAACTGTCTGTCGTATTAGCTACTCTGTCTTCTCTTGACTTTCCAGATGTCCATACGGAAGAATGATTTTGTGCCACCGCTCTCCTCAATAACCTCAATCAAACCCGGTCTCAATTGTTCGATCGATGGGACGTGTTGTGGCAGAACACCCATATCTCCTGACTCGGCCGCGACATTGACCTGGACGCTGTACCTCCGTGTTAGTTGTTGTGTTGGGGTCGTGGCTGCTTCGAGCTCGCTGTGACTTACACGTCTTGTGACTTGTAGACAGACTGAATTCAAACAAGTCAGTATTCAGCTCCACAACTATTCCGAGCTCTTCACTCGTGACCACAGATGTATCATACCTGGTGAGGGAGAGCAAGAGAAAGCTTGATTTTGTCGGAGACTGCATCAGCATATCCTCTGCGCTGGACTGGCCTGATCGCTGCTGTTGAGCGTGCTCGCAAAGCAGCTCTTGCAATACGGAGGGAGCTCATGTTGACGGTAGAGCTGTGTATGTAGTTCTTCGTACTTTTCAGCGATTCTGTATACATTGATCTGAAGTTGCTTTCACGGAGCTTCGGTCGCAGCCAAGCCTCGGCGAAGTTTCCCGATTTGTCACGAGCTATTATCATGTCTAACAGACTTTCAATTCATGGAATCTCCACATCTCTACATTCTCGGGTCAGTCACTCGCTTTATCTGATCCTCACTTGTCAGTCAAAACGCGAGCTTTTCAAGTCTCAAATACGCGATTACTCCAAATCAGCTGCGGTGACTGGTGGGCATTGAACCTTCTTTATATCACCAACATAGACCGAAATGTCGTCAAACAAATGAGCTAGTCTTGTGAGTGCGGCCAGACCATACAATTTGTCGCTCGAGTACCTCTCGCTCAAGCTCATCATTACGCTGGCATGGTCATTCTTTGGGAGCCTGTTTTCCCCCTTCTACCCCCGTGCGCACGGCAAAGTGTGTAAGGTACGTCTGCCTCGCACAGCTTAATGCCCGGAATATGCGGCGGACGGCCCTGGTTTCTTCCAATTTGGATTCTTTTGACCAAGATTGCAAGTGACCTCTGTCAAGTGTCCTCAAATTCTTGAGGATGTATTGCTTGACTTTCGAAACAGAAATTCGGCTGCAGCTATCTGGCAGCACATGTCAACTCCCAATGTATCCAGGAATGAGCAGAGGTCTCATGTTCTTACGGCTGGGCCCTCGCTCAAGTCGTAGCTTTACACAACCATTGTTTTAGTCGCGCTCGCATCTCTATCAAGCTTTCTACTGTCAGTATGCTGGGTGCGGCATCTCAGCATACGAGCAGCTTTACCTCGTAAGAAGATCGAACCCAAAAGAAATCTGTCTTCTCAACATCTCGACTCATCCGCAATTAAAGTGACTTATTAGGGTCTAGCACTTCTCAAGAACCTCATCTGAGGATCTGTCCTGTATTTCTTTGTAGGCAAAGCTCAGTCTCAAAGTAAACGCGCAGTGCCAAAAGCGAAGGATGCTCTCCACTTGTATAGATCATTATTCACCATAACCTGACAAGGCTCGTGTTGTGCGAATCGTGTCTGAATTTCCAGTATGGAGACAAGAGCCCTCTGGCTTATGCAATGCCTTCTTGTCATATCATGTCCTGACTTAGAACTCATGGTCGAATACTTCATTCTGACGTGAAGTCTTGACCCCGCAACAACAGTCGGCTGAGGCGCGCTCGAGCCAGAACGCACGCCAAGCAGGCATGGCTCAGAGTATCAGGCAACCTAGACCGAGATCCCCTTGAGCGTGAGTGGTGAGCTTCGACAGAACCCTGCAAGGAAATATGTCTGGTGTGGGAGAGAACTATCTTCAAGCGGGATGAGCCACACTGATAACTATGAGACAGGCTTAGATACCGCTCAGCCTCAATCTGTACTGGCAGTTTTGGGATAAATTGCCCATCAGTCCACGTTCACTCCTCCTGAGACCGCGATGTGCTTGGACTTCATCATTCACAGTAACAAACCTCGAGGTGGCAATCTTGCAGTACCGTTAAGAACCTTCCGAACCATCTTCTAAGTCTACTTAATATACAAAATGCCAGCCGATTATCTGGGTAACATAAGCTGTTCCAAACATCCAGGTCAGTGAGGGTCTCGAGTCTTAGTGGATCAAGCGTGAGGCTGACTTCAAGTTATCAGATTACAGATTCCCTCTCGCGGCTATGGTTTATTATGATGAATCGCACGCAGGTCGCTATTGCGGCGAATGTTTCGATACGCGGAATATCGACATTCTGCTTGAAGACTTGTCGTTCGTGCATCTGAAGAGAATGCCCACCAATGATGGTCGAGCCTGTGATGTCTGCAGAACTTCCTGTAAGTCCTACTCCATCTAGTCGTAAAAGACCCAAAATTGATGCCTAGGCTGTTATAGTTACTCGAGAAGAGTGGACAGGATTTACATGCGATGAGCACGACTATGATGTATGCAGCAACTGTGTTAAACGCAGAATCAATAGCGCTAGTTCAGCGAGAGACCTGCTCTTGAGGAGTCATTGTGACAGCGCTCATTCAGGAGATTCTACGATGATCTGGAGTTACTACCTATTGCTGAAGCCACAGTCACCCGTTCCCCCTTCACCAAACGCACGAGACCAGGGACGAGCTGCAGATAGTTCCCTGCCAGATCGATTTACAGATAACACTCTGAGTTTCTGGCTCGCGAAGAATGGAGGGTACTGGTGATCGGTGGCTATCGTCTGTCACGACACCTTCGTGACGGCTTGATTTCAGAATGTGGTTCACATCAGACAAAACTCTGCTCACCGGCTTCGTCTGTGCTATCTAGGCGGGGACCAGTTGAGCGGGAGACGACTGTCCAGTACGACTGTCATTTCAAATTACGTGTCTTCGTCACGATGGGTTGGCTCCTCGAGTCATGATTGATACATGTGCAGTTGAGACTTGAATTCGCAATGAAAGCGCTGTCTTCGCTAATGATCGAGAGCCTTCCCAGCTGTGGAGCCTGAAGATCATTAGATTAGGCTCTACAGTACTACTACTTAAGTATTACCATAGTAGCTATAGTATAGTAGTAGTACCAATTATGATTATGCCAAGACAATCCTCAACAAGCCAGTGATCGAAGGACGTTGTCGTACATCAGTATCCACAACGATATTTTATGAAGAATTGGACAGTGGATACCGGCATCGAATGTGATCAATCAGGTGTATCACTGGATCTGTGAAGGCTCTAAAGTACGAGCACGCCAGCTCCGTTCTTCACTTCATTTAAGACGTGTCGAGGATTCAGGCTACTGAGCAGACATATATGGCCAGCGGACTTGAGAGTAGGTCTTTTGTTACATGCTCCGTAAGCTGTTGAATTCTGGAGAATATGGTTATTCAGCGGTGCTATGGTATCCAAGGATCACTTCTACGAATGACGGCGATATAAAGCATTATAATTTGTGCTAAATACCACAACCTAAATCTCGAACGACATGATGCATGAATGCTGTTTCAGATATGATAAGGCACTCAAATCACGCCTGAACATTGTGATCTGAGCCTCAACTGTTCGTGCTGGTGGTTCGAGGCTGAGCAAAGGTCTGTATGTCACCGAAAATTGCATATGTACTTCTGATTGGACGCCACATCCAAACTCATTGCCCAGTGTCAGCCTTACTCCCGCTACGAGCGGTGCTCTTTTGTCCTCCTCGGATCGTGGTAACAGTTCCAAAGTTTGCACGCTGAACGACTCTATAACTCTGGCCAATGATTTGCGTCTTTGGTCAAATATGGCTGACCCATTGTCGCTAGCTGCTAGCGCTTTTGCGGTTGTTGGGGTTGCAGACCTAGCGCTCCGAGCGAGTAAAGGAGTGTATCAATTTCTGTCTGACATCAAGAATGCACCTACCGAGATCGAAAACTTGAGAAGCTGTGTGGGGGACAATATTCGACTTGTCGAGCAGTCAAAGCAGCTATCACAAGAGCTCAGCAGCCAAAATGTGCCTCCGACCACCAACTCATTCCTGAACAACTCAAAGGAGAACCTAGAGCTGCTTAAAACAGTGATCAGATCCTTAAACCGGGAGTTAGATGTTCTTGCAAAGCTAGCTAAGAAGCATGCAGGAGCTAGTAAGACGTGGGGCAGTATCAGATGGATTCTTGATGATAAGAAAGTTTTGAAGTCTTTACAGAAGCTTGAGGCTTCCAAGACTTCTTTGAATTCTGCTTTGAGCTTACTTGGCAGGTATGGTCGTATAGATAGTCTTGACATTCGCTGACACGTAGAGCTAGCCAGCAAGTCATTCGGAGTCAGATCAGCGTCGAGCACAAATTACAAGATGAATTCCAAACACTGTCAACGAAGCTAGAAACCTGCCGCTTGGATCTTCAGTCAGCAAGTGATCAGCAGCTCAGCGCGATCGAGACACAAAAAATATCCACAGCTTTTCTGCAACGGAGTGTGATTGCCAATATACATGTCAACCAGAAGGAGCACACCATTACCAGACAACATATCTCGGACGAAAATTCAAAGGTCATAAAAGCAATTAGCACAAAATTTGAGGAGTTCTCCAGGACACAATTCTCCAATGCTCCTAGAAATTCAGAAAGCGGTCGAGTGATTACGTTCATTGGAGATTCCAAAGAGGATGTCTTGACTCCCCTACTTCTGATCAAAGAACATTTTCGTCACTTCATCCTCGACACAGTATCTCAACAAAGTAGACACGACTCATCTCGACATCTATATTGGCTGCAAGCGGAGTTCGATAATCTCATCATGTCGGTAATACAACAAGTCGCAGCTGATGCGAGAAGATCATCCTCTGGCAACTCAGATCGATGGATCAGCTCGTCGGCACCCCCCAGTCACTTCGGAAGAGAAGAAATGCTTCACGAGAGAAGTCAGATTCCTGACTCGCAAACTGTAACCAAGACTCAGCTAACTTCAGGAAAGATTCTTGCTCCCAGCTTGAGAAGGAGAACAAACAAAAGCTCAATCTGGCGCAATCACACATTCAAATGCGCGATTGGTGAGTTGTGTATCGAATTCCCGGCTTCTGATCAAGTCAGAGAAGATCAGATGGTAGTCGATCAAGTCGAATTCTCCTTCAAACCATGGTCCAACATCTGCCGAACAGCGGCGACTGCCCGCTTTGTGAAAGACTTCCGCGCGGGAGAATATCGCGTACACGCACAGCTAAATACTTTTAGAGTAGTCGAATCTTGCGAGAAACATTATGACTTATACTGGAATGGTTCGTTGGCAGAGATAGACGCCGCATTTCGAAGCGGAGTAGTCTCTCCATATGATGTGGATACATATGGTAATGTCTTATGCCACGAAGTAAGTCCTAGATCTGCTGAAATATAGTCTCTCTGCATTCTTCAAGATTTCTGATGAGTTGTGCAAGCTTGCAATCAATACCAGGCGTCCTGAGCTTCTGTGGTATCTGGAATCTCAAGGTCTGGGACCTTCCGCTTTGAAGTAAGCATCCAATAGCCATTCCTGTATCATGACTTACCATTATAGTAATAATGATGGTATCCTGTTCTCATTCTGGCGTTGCTTAAACGGAAGACGTCCTACATCTCACGACAGAAACCCGGTATGTTTCCAGACTCTCCGCTTCTTGCAGCAGGTCTCTGGATCTCTGAAATTCACCGAATATGACAATGATCGGGCATCAATTGGTTTTCCAAATGGCTTTGGTTGGTTACCTCAGTATAGAGTCGATTTGACAGCAGCTACAGAGAAGTGGCTGAAGTGGTTGCAGGAAAATGGCTATGGACTCAAAGGAATGAACAATCATGGCTTCTGCTGCGGCGAAACTCCGCTACACCGTCATCTAAGCACTTCTAGTCGGAGCCAATTTGTAATGGCTCGATTGCTCATAGATCTAGGGGCGGATATTCATGCAGTCGATTCTCTCCACCGGAATGCTCTGCATTGTGCCTTGAAAATTTGCAATGAAGGCTCACTTGTGTTGATGGAAGAAAAGTTGAATCTGCTTGTAGATCGTGGAGTCAACATCAGCCATCGCGATGTTTATGGAAGTACTCCATCTGACTTAGCTTTCCACTCGGGAGAGGGCCGATGCTGGAATACGTGGTGTCATGTACTGCAACAAAATGGAAGAGAGATTTTGGAAGTGCTTGAAGAAGAAGAGAACTGGAACTTGATCGAGCTCATACACCGCCGTGAGAATCTCGAGAAGGGAACTGTGAGTGAAGATGGACTAGAGCGCGAGTCGGATAGTTTTTATGATGATGAGAAATGGGATGGCGTCAAAGACAGAGATGACGACGGTAACGATGATGAAGACGGGCACGAAAGAGAGTAGTCCCTTACAGCGGGAGCCTCATCTAATTCCTAGCGCACCAGATGGTTGGGCTAACAAGCCAACAATTTGATCTGAAGCAATGACAGTCTCCTTGCCAGCAGCACCAGTCTACGCACCATTCTGTACCCTGGTGTTGGATCTTTGACAGCACGACAGTCATAAACAAGGTCATCAGCACTAACGTGTTCATCTAGAAGATGCAAGCAGTCGTTCTGATTCCTCTACAACTTATCCGGAAGCACATCCGACGTCGTTCTTGTTCCTTTCGCTAGCGATTCCCAATTCTCAATGTTCTTCAGGTAAACCTCAGAAGTTGGATTTGGTATCTCGTGAGGTTTGAAAAGACCTGTCCATCAAAGAAAATTCCATCAGCATACTCCTCTCGTCGATCAACCTCCCTTTCTTCATCGTCATCACACCGACACCAAATCCACAGTGTATCGAACCACAACGCACATGAGAAGAAGAAACAAGACCAGAAGCAGACTACTCACCCGCTTTCAAAAACATCTTCTCCGTATCTCCACCCGGACGAATCCAGATCCCACATCCACACTCATCGCACCAAGCGCGTTCCATGTCTTTGCCTTTATCGCCTTTCATGGTATGTTTTCGTGGTTCGGGACTATTGTGTGTGTTTACCTCTTTTGTTGGCGTCATTATGTGGGCGGAATACCTGGTTGGGAGTTTGGTATTAATATACGTCAATTGATGATATACTCTCTTGGTATTCGCACGTTAATCAAGCATGTGGGACGTAAGGACATACATTGAACCAGCCCATTTTCGACAATCGCTGCAATCTGTCATATTCCAACTCAATCAGAAATTGTTCGTGATATCAGATTGGTAATTTTGTATTGAATAGAAGATCGACGTACGACAAAGATTCATGTCTGTCTGTTGAGGAATAGTATACTTATGTCTGCCACAATTACACGAGCCGGTGATCGTTTTTTCTGACATCTTGTATACGTTTATTGACTCGATGTTTCACGACTATCAGTATGACTGTGATTTCTACACGACATTAAAGTAGAGATACTTGAACGAAGTGTATTGAAGCTTTTCATCATAGTGACGTATGTTGTTCTCTGATCTTCGATGCACTAAATTAGATCTATGGAGATGAAGCTTTGTTCTGACAGTTTCTAGAACGACAGGTGCTTCTAGTGTCTGCCCTTGTTATGTTCATCAAATGAGGTGCTCGACGTCTTGGGCGAACTAGATGCTACAGAGATCGGAAGTATTACGAGAGATTGAGTAGGGATCTTGATTACCGTCTTTGACCTTTCAGAAGAGCCACATAGAAGTACCATGAGCGAATGATCCCTCCAGTCATTGACGACATTCGTGCTGAGTGTCCTTACGAAAGCTTAGTCTTGAGGGAGCCAAATAACAGGTGAGGCCTGCGAGAATTTGAAGAGGGTTCATGCTATGTAGTGACTTCGTAATAGTAGCACATGCGATCAGCGTGTTTGACATCAGTTTTGGCGTGTGAAGTGATCATGTACCTCCTTACCATATGACTGTGTGAAGATTTGCTTAAAATCTTCTCGCTACTACCACGTCACAACACAAATCATAATAGGTGTCACGAAAAGTACCGGATGAGAATGGCGATGCAGTGTCTGGCGGGTAAGACAACATCTTCCGCATTGAGCCTCCTTTGTACAAATTGTGAGAGCACGCTCGCGTTGTTGTAACTCATTGTTCGCTTGTTATATTTCTTTTCAAGATAATAAACAAGCTCGAGACCAAGGACGTAGATCAGGAGGTAAATGTGGTAAAGACTTGATACTGTATATCGGGCTGGTCGGTCCGTCCTCGACCTCAGCTGACATATCTCGAAAGCGTTGATACACGAACAAGACCAGGACGCCTGTGTAAAACGGTAGATCGTGAGTTCAGTTGAATGAGTTTGCTTTGCAAAGTTTGAGCCTCCGAACTGGATGCTACTAAGATAAGTGAACAGATTGATATTAAATCCCATGGTTCAGTCTCTGGACTGAGAACTTCTTGCCGACTTCATGGACACCTACAGTGATCGGTACCGTAGATGAGGAATTCCTGGACAAGATCCCAGCGTGACACATTTGAAAAGAGACTGGGACGGAGCCTGATAGCCAGTGTGATTTTGCATCGTATTCCCCAGCATCTCAAATGGAAGGGAGCACCGGAGTCGCTGAGGCCAAGGTTGATAGATGGTGTCCTCTCCGTACTGCAGTTGAACATCGGTGAAGCCCAAAGCTGATACTAATCATTCCTCACCGACAAAAGGAGTGGAGCTGATCTTGGCATCCACTCAGTTTACTACTACTACAGTACGACTTTTCAGCTCCTCGCTTCTCCGCTAGCTGTCCACGTATCGCTATCACTCACTGTGTCCGACTGCTGCTTGCGTTGGCAACGAGTGGGCTTGGTCTCCACACGAACATGCATCGAGTCGTCCGGTAAGTCAGAAGCAGACAAGTGGGATTGAGCGAATGTGTACAACCTGAAGACAGATTGCGACTACCTCTCCTTGGATTAGCAATGATTTGACTAATGCCGCAGCGTCACGCACAAAGCTCAAGATGAAACTGTGCCACCGAAGTAGATCAGATTGATTTAGTAGTCTCTGAAACAACCAGTCAGTCATACCCGATTTACAAGATATATGTCCACGTCTGCTAAGGTTAGATGCTTGCTGCCTCCTAGTAGACGCGGAACTTGATGATCCCACAAGTTGTGATCAACTTTTGTTACCCTAGCCTGCTGAGCTGATGTCTCAACGCTTTGCCAGAGCTCAGTTCGGATTATCCACTGATGCCTCCATAGCTGAGGGTAAGCTATCCTGAGATCGGCGAGTCCGTACTTCGGTGCCTATATAGCTGATGTTATTGACTTCCCCACATGGCCCACTCTGGTTCAGAGTACAGTTCAGAATGGCTGAGGAAATGTAGTACCCTATATCGTACTGGCTATATCTATACATCTATTCGATGGAAAGATCAAATCCTCACCAGCAAGATTGGTATTGCAGTCCCTAGGCAATAAATTCAACGCATCTTTCTTAGTCTTCGTCTCACCCTCACGAAGAACTGATCGTCATGGACCGCGTCGTCGAGAAAGGCCACAAAATTCGGATCCCAGCCGGTAGCTTCACCCGCACAGAGATCACTGTCCGATGGCAGCAATTCTTCAGTGACAAGAGTGAACAATACTACTCGACACCTTTCTACAACGAGGACAAAAGTGAGCATTTTTCTCTCAAGAGAATTCCATTCCATAAAATGCAGTGTACTCACAGAACTTCTCTTTCTAAGACAATGAAGAAAGCGTTATCTTCATACAGAAAAGCAAAATCGATGAATTCAAGAGAAAGGGCGTGAGTGACGGTGACTTCACCGTGGTTATCGATCGTTCCTTTCAATACGGCGAAGACAAAAGCAAGAGAAAGCGCTGGCTTGTATTCCACGACAAGGATAACAAACCTTACCAGGTAAGCTTTCGCTTTTTCCTGCTTCTGACCAAATTTCTGAAAACAGTATCTAATGTGATAACATATGTAGTGGCGATTTGTCGAGGGTCTGATTGTCAAAATGGGCGATGCTGCTCTCGCCTTTGCTAATGGCTTTTTGGGCAAGATTGGTGTTTCGAGTATCAATATAGACTTCGTCAAGGCCTATATTGGTGACAGACTTCAAGATTATTGGTAGTAAAGCAGGTCTGTCGACTCAATGTCATCATTCAGCAAGCCACTGCTTTGTTTCCTCAAGTGATCTTCCTCGACACCCATATGTCTCTTATGTACCGACTGTCGAAATTCCAAAGGTTTGGAAACCGAGTATGCTGTAGGTGTTCGATATGTATCGTCCTGAATATGATAGTGGCTGAACCACCAGACGTGAGAATCTTCCATTGTTTGGAGTCATGAGCCATCAAGTTCATGCCTCCTTCTAGAACCCGTCTTGTACCGCTCTTCTTGTTTCGATTTCTCTTGTGAAATGGACTTCCTTTCACAACTCCAGACTGGTGGAATCAATCTGCATCAGTGTCTCGGTAATTTCTTGATATGCGATTCATTGGCCAATAAGAGAGCGGTGGAATCCATCTCGTAGGAGCCGCGTCGGAGAACAATGTAATTGACATATGGTTTGACTGAGCCAAAGGCAAGGACTTGACTATGAGAGAATACTGATGCGATCTGAGAACACAAGTGGCATAAATGATAATATACAGACGATACTTGTACCCATATTAGAGAGTGATTTCTTTTCGAAGATATCATTATCATAGTTGAATACTATACACTAGCAGTCCATAAATGAGAAGAGTCTGACATGACAATATTCTGACGTGACATCAATATTATGTACATCTAGCTGTATCACACACTCCATTACCAACGCAACTCAGCAACAGCACCTAACATAGTAGGTACATTGAGCGGATTAGCGCTAGAAATCACTGCAGTACGCGCATGAGCTCCCGCCTTAGGACCAAGAGCGTGTTTGATCAACAACGAAGCCGCATCCAATATCTTAGGCACGATGTCTACATGTCCAGGTACATCTGCTATAGCGACATGACCTTCCAGACGTAGGAGTTGGATTCGTGCCAGGTCGCCACCAGCTGCGTCTCGTAGTTGTGCTAGTAGATTCAGTGCACATGTACGTGCGGCTTGGTAGGCATTTGGCTCTGATACGATGGGCTTCGTTGCTGAGCTGAATTGGGACTTGCTTACTGGGCCCACGAATGCCAGTCTTGGCGGTGAGTCGGCGGGCAGGTTTTGACTTAGTTCCCAAGGTAGTTGGAAGGAGACGTGGATCAACCCCTTCGAGGAGATGGAGTAGGTGCTGTAAGCACCAGCACCGGTAGGAGCCTTATCAGGAATGGCCGACTCGCGACCACTGGCGGCAATTGATCGTAGGTCTTCCTCTGGAAAGAAATAAGCGTTGGTGTCGGTAGCGCGTCTGACGATATCTGTGTGACCACTTTCAAACCAGGAATCGACACGGGCTTGATTCTCAGTAATCCATCTCTGGGCGGCATCATGATATGAGAGTTTGTCGACATGGACATACTTATCCATCAATGTGACAGTGTCGTTTCCGAGAGCCACCCGGCTCACCACGCTCAACAGCGTCATTTGCTCATCATGCGAAAGTTTGCCTAGGAACTTCTTGCTCAGGACGAGACATGCTTTGTCAACAGGACGTAAGAGGCCTTTTGGTTCCGCAAGTGCGCGTAGACCGTACGTGGCGTGAAGGTATTGGGGATGCCACAGGGGAACGACGAACCATTCTTTCTTCTGAATAGATCGCTCCACCCTTCCAAAACAATCTTCCTGTGTGCCAGGTTTAAACTGCCAGCCTTGAGGCGCTAGGTTGTAGGCTTCAATCATCTCCTGGCTGAAGCGACTGATACCAGCGTCGGGATTGATACCTTGTAGCGTTCGTTTCCCACCTACTTCATCAACAGCGAAGCGAGCGGCCACGGAAGGATCAGCCAAGCTAGGTACGTCAGGGACGATAGCTTCAGGTACATAAGATGGAACAGCCCAAATACAGTAAGGATTGTACACAGCCGGAGAATGAATTACATTCTTTCCACGTGAATTGCCAAGGATCAGGACATCGTCGCGAAAGGGATCGATAAATGTACCATGGCTGCCATCGAACCAACCTATAAGGATATCGGTATGATCGTCTCGTAAGGCGGCAAAGGCATCAGGATGTGGAGCCGATGAGACCTCAATCTTCACCACGGGAGGAGATTTAGATCTTGAGATGAGGAGACGCGGATCAGTCAAGACATGAGCCATCACCTCACCAGCCACATGGTGAAAAGATAGATCAATTCGACCCTGGCGAATCGTCAAGGTTTTGGGAGATTTGTCTGTGTGAGAGTCGTTGCCCATAGCTGCTGTTGTTCTGACCTAATGGCCTGAGAAGGTTTCTTGGGTGTAATCTGACAAAGGTAGCCATTCTGGCAGCTACACTACTTACAGTGAACTTTATACGAGTATTCATTAACTCGGGCTAGATTCATGTGACTAGCCGTTGAGAGCTCAAATCAGAGTCTCTCCGAAGTGTCCGAGGATTGGTCATGTCAAACAGTGATGAATCAGCTCGACCGAATCTTAGCGATATGCAAGTTAGGTCAACGTTTCTCGTGTTCGATAAGTGCTGTACTAAAGTCGGAGGAGTACGGTGGATTTCCCCGAGCTTGACTTGCCAAGCATAAAATACATAGAATGTACGGTACTAAGTGTAACGAGTAATTCAGCACCGATGAAAGTCATGTAAACAATTGCGCTTCACAACTACGAGTTCACAGTTCAAACCATCGGATCCCATCAAGAAAATGGACCGCATCTGTGTTAGGTGCGCGCGTGCACCGTTACGATCTAATCGTAGCATCAGTCGCGTATTACAATTCACAAACAGAACATTTTCAACAACACCCTCGAACCGCGAGGATGGTGAGATCACTCGATGCAACTTCTGAACTATCAACTGACTTTCACTAGGTACTTCGAATAAGCCCAAACGTCCAGTAACAGCTTATGGACAAGCTTCACGGTCGTCAGGAAACACCGCAAATAGCACACAGCCAAGTCGGCCTGGAGGTCTAGTCATTCGAAGAGAGATTGTAGACAGTCCATCGAGACCACAACAAGGACAAAGATCAGGAGCTGGTAACAACACACGTCGAACGGGTCCTCCTCAAGGTGGATTGCTTATTAGACGTACCGGCGGCAACACACCACAAGGACAGCTTCTTCGTCGAACAGGAGGAGCTTCACAATCAGGTTCACCGAATCGCCGAACACCAGCGGGAAGGGATGGTCAACCGCAACAGGGTATGCAACGTCGACGTCGAAGAGGTGCCGATGCTCCCCGCGCGGCCCCTGAAAACGAGGCCGATATTCCTACTGAAGCTGAACTCGATGAGTACATGACGAAACACATCGATCGACCCGACAATCCCACCGAGGCGATTACTTACAACCCCAAACGACAATCTTCAGAAGATTTGCAAAAAGATTGGCCAAACACACCTTTGAGTTCTACAGGTTTGACAGCTTCAGTTGTTCAAAAGATTGAGTGGCTAGCTCGTAGAATTCCACATGGTTACCAGACACCTGAACAATTGGCCGAACATTTCGCAAAAGGCAACCTTACAAAGTTCGAATCTGAGGAGGAAAAGCAAATGGTCCTTAAGATTGCTCAAGACATGGCAAAGCAAAGGGCTGAAAAGATAACGGAAAAGAAAGGAGAACAAGTTCAACCCAAGGATATGAGCATGGTTGATTTGAATACGGCCAGCGATGACAAACAGAGTTTTTTGAATGACATGGTGAAGGGACAATTTACGGAGCTCGAGAAGCAGAGGATGCCTTTCCTGGACAATATACTCAAGACGTTGAGGAACAACGAGACGTACAATCCAAGAGAGACAAACAAATTCATGGCAAAAGTACAGAGTATGATGCCACCACAGGGAGTGAGAAAACCTGCTCAACAACGAAAGGCCGCTTAGATGAGAAGCAGTTGTACTAACACCTTGGTTAAATCATATTGTACTAAGAATCTCGATAGCAATTCCGGGGAGAAAAGATGGGTAATTCCAGCTTGAGGTCCAGTCACGAGGCCCTTTGTGTTGATATCATGTCTAAACATCACATACGAAATCTGAATATGTTGTATTCATACAATCTCGATTCTCTCTTTACTACCAATTGACCACTAACAATCACATATACAAACACTGTACATTTGCGGCCCCACATGCAGTGATACAAGCTCCGCAATGAATGATGCAATCTCAATGGCCATACAATTCATACACTACTATCATATCATGCAGTTTACATCACAACCTTGCTCCCCTCCCTCCTCACCACCGAGTATACATAGATGAAATCAACGACCCCATTTCTCCGTCTTCAACTTCTCAATCACCATCTCCCACATCGACCTCTCCAAAGTCTCTCATCAACTCTTCCACCTCCGAGATCCTCGACCCTCACTTCCCTTCCTCTACAACAGCAGCAGCAGCAGCACCACCATACCTCCACCTCAACAAACACCATGGCTCTGCCCCCCAAATTCTCCGGCCAACTCCTAACCCTAACCTCCTCCTCCCCCTCCACAACCTCAATACCTCACACACTAGAGTTCTACCTAGACTACGTCTGCCCCTTCAGCGCAAAGCAATTCTTAAACTTCACCTCAACCATCATCCCTCTAATCAAAGAATCCTATTCCACCCCCGGCTTCCGCATAATATTCCGCCAACAAATACAACCCTGGCACCCAAGCAGCACACTAGTACACGAAGCCGGTGCCGTCGTCCTACGTCTCGCCCCAGACAAATTCTGGACATTTAGCGAAGCGCTATTCAAGAAACAGACAGAATACTTTGACGCGAACGTCGTGAATGAGACGAGGAACGAGACATATAAGAGACTGGCGGACCTCATTGAATCCTCAACGGGTATAAAAGCATCGGAAGCTTATGATTTATTGGTTGTAAGTGATAAGCCGGGTGAAGATGGGGGATTGAATTCGGGGAATAAAGTTACGGATGATGTTAAGTTTATGGTTAAGGCTAATAGGATGACGGGGGTGCATGTTACGCCTAGTGTGGTTTTTAATGGGGTTTTGGAGGGGAGTATTAGTAGTAGTTGGGGGGAGAAGGAGTGGAAAGAATGGTTGGATAAGAATGCTAAGTGAATTGGTTGAGGAGCAGGGAGCTAGACTGGATTTTATTGGTGTCAATCGAGGAGGTCTTTGGGATTCTAGAAGTGAAGTTGAGAATGGAGGACTCAAGTCGAGAGTCGGGTAGTAGAGTCGGAATGGTGTTTGAGCTTGAGGAAGTTGAAGACATGGCTTACAATCATATCAATATTGATTGTATATGGATATGGACTATGGATTGCGGACTGTTCTAAGCGAAGCATCTCTGTGAAAGCTTTGATCCCGTATGATTTGTTTGAATCTCCTTGTGTGATGTCCATTGTGTTCCAAATCATTTGTGTGTCGTACACAAGTTTTACATTAAACAACAAGGACGTTTGGAAAGAAGTCATCGTAGGTCTTGAACTCGTCTCTTAATCGCTGTCATGAAATATTCTGGACGCCAAAAAGTTTATGACAACAACGCCACCCAATGTCTGTATGATATCGCTAGCATAGGAAAGTATCAATCGCATAGAGCTGTGTTGCTTATTGAGGAGGTTGATAGTTCATGGGACGTCTGCCTAGATTAGAGACATGCCGGAAGGGTAGGAATATCGTCTTACTTGAAAAGTAGAATATGCGGTTCGGGTTCATGCACTTCATAGTGCTCCCATCCGAGACTCTGTTCTTCGTCAATTATATGGTCGGGACTCGTATGTATGAGACCAACCTGAGTAATACCAAGATCTCTCCATTCCTCTTCCCATAGTAATTTCAGTGTTCCCTTTGACGAGTCGAAATAATCTCTTGGAATGGCCTTCAACATTGCTTTTGGCAGCTGAACGTGTCGGTATTCATTCTCGCCATCATCATAACTGGAAATCCGTCAGTTCTGAAATACACTCCTGAACAGCAATTCGCACCGAGCCGAATATCCGATTGAGTCGATGAACTCGGCTAGTCTAGACTTCTCACTCTCTTGTAGAAGTCTAGGCTTCTTGTTTCTTCTTGTTGCGTCAATATCCATGTTGAGGATTAAGTGAGTGCGTGAGCCTCGAGGCAAAAGTGTATGTGCAGGGTAATGCGATATCGCGCGCTAAGGTCGAGTGCGACTGTATAAATGATGGGTTCGTGTTGGTAGACGCGCAGTTAGGATATAAGGTCGAAAAGAGTGTGGCAGGTTCGAAGTGTGTTCAATCGAAGTGTATGTCGTGCGATTGTGGGAAAAAAGTGGTTTGTTTACTCGAGCGAGACGGACTGTGGAGGAGTGCCAGTGCGGCGGGGATAGACCAGGGCTTTCAAGCCACAACTAAGTTTCAAGACAGACTTTCTAGCATGAGGACAGGATTCAAGTGGATTCCAACGAGATGACAGAATGCACAGACAGGAGTACAGAAAACAGAGACTAAGAGATGATTGATACTATAGTTATACCCGCGCTTGCTCACATGTCTTCTTGAGTACTAGTAATTGTAAACAATCAGGAAGGCGTGACCCGTTAAACGCTCCGCTGGAAGTGCTTTGAGCGGTAGGGTAGGTTTGCCGAACACCAAGTGTGCAGGCACTCAAGTGAGAGACTGCGCAGGTAACTCGTACAGAACAGCAGAGTAGAGGGTCCGCACGCGTGGTCAACGAATTCGAATTAAACACCACCCTGCAACTACTGTATTCTCAATTCAAGTCGATTCGCAAATCCTCTTCGTTGTCGCCCAAATTCACAAAACGAAACACTCATCGTTAATGCGCATCTCTCAGCAATTCCTTCGCGGCTGACCACACAGTAACGTGGATTCGCACTCGAAGAACTGGACTGGTACGCGACGTAGAGATGGCAATGAAGCGGAGAGCAGGTCATGCAGCTTCGCCGGACTTGTCAACGCCAGAACCTAAGCGCATTAGAAAGCGCAATGATGTACGTTCCCTTCTATTCCTTACACTTGCATCCAACAACAATGTCTTTTATCCCTTCACCTGCAGGAGCCGCATTCACCTAAGATGTATGGTTCACCAGCGAAAAATGATGCGCTCGCGCAACGACAACGCGCAAACGCATGCGCCTTTAGTTTTGAACTTTCATAGACCGCATCACGTCCTTTTTTCTCTGCTTCTTGACCACATGTGATTTGGTTCACGCGCAATACTTATCATCTTGCAATAGGACACTTACTTTCCAGACCGCGAAAATGTAGCGACTACACAAGAGTTGGGCATGAAGATCATGCGCCTGCTCAAGAAGTCGACTGACAAGAATGGTCGTGTTATTGCGACAGCTTTTCTTGACCTTCCAGATCCCGATGAGTATCCAGACTACTACGAGAATATTGCCATGCCTCTGTCACTGAACAATATTGAAGAGAAGTTGCTCGGTGGACAATATGACAATATGGAGAAGCTGGAGTCGGATTTGAAGAGGATGGTACAAAATGCGAAGGATTACAATGACAGCAAGTCGTCAATCTTCGAAGATGCAGAAAGAATTAGAAAAGCGTTATCGAATTTTATGCCAAAACATAATCCAGCATACCTCAATGAGGAATATCGGGCATATCCTACACCGATACCACAAGCTTTACTTGATAGAATTCCCAATGGTTCGACACCCCCAACTGTGAGGAGTTCAGCAGAGCCTGCCAAAGTTAAATTGGTCTTCAACAAGGGTGGACGAAGACGACAAAGTCAGGCTGTTTCTACCGATGGTGAAGATGACTCAGCTGATATGGAGACTGCTCAATTGGAATTACTCGATGAGCTATCCTCACAGGAGAATGCCATGTAAGTCCCGCCGTTTGTGTTGAGCAATCCCACTGACAGCCGTCCAGTAACTTTGAGGACAAACCTAGTCGTAGAGAGGTTCCTGATTATTACAAGATCATAAAGCGTCCTACCGCGATCAACGATGTCCGCAGTATGGTTAGAAAGGGAAAGATCACAGATTGGTCTACTTTCGCAATTGAGGTTCGATTAATTTGGGAGAATGCTAAAGAGTACAATGAACCTGGGTCAGAGATTTATGAAATGGCCGAAGTACTAGAGGTAAGTCTGACGTTCTGTAGTACTGATCCTTTGACTAACGGTCCAGACATTCACCGAGAGTAAGATGCAGGAACATGGCGTGCAACCACGAAGAGTGTCAACAAAGATCACACTGTCCGCACCAAAACCTAAGCAACTCAAACTGAAAATGGGTTCTACGACGCCAACACCACATTTACCTCTCGTCACCGGTACAACTGTCGATAGTGAAGCCTTGCGTCGTCAAAAGGAAGAGACCGCACAAGCATTAAGTCGCGCGACCAGAGGCATGTCTAGGACTTACACTAATGGTTCCACACCTGTTCCTGCTGTTTCTACCAACTTGAGGCGAAGTGTTTCAGTCAGCGACATACAAGGAATGCGTTCTGATCAAACAAATGGTCAAGTTTCTACACCTGCGCCCGCTCCGGTACAAACTCAACCCGCGCAGACAATGCCTGCACCTCCTCCAGGTCCGGCCAATATTCCTACTCCCGCCGTCGTTATTGATCCTGTCACACTACAGCCACCAGTCGCTATCAATGGCGCAGCTCGAGTGCAAACCCAACAACCTGCCAGAAATTCTCAACTCGAATCTAGCAACCCAATTGAACGCAGTTATCGCGATCCTGGAAAGGGAATCGAGGATGCCCTTCTCGCCTCAGTCACCTACATGACTCATCCGCATCTACCAAGTGATCCTAAGTGGAGACTTACTCGATATGCATCTGCTGAGAAGACCCAAACATCATATTCCATCTATCTTCCAATTACTCACTCATATCTCCGATTGATACCAACTGTCACCAAGGAGTTTTTGACACGACGTAACCGAAAAATGGTTGTCAGCGTCGATTGGCGGCCACTTGAACCGGTCCAAGGTCTTCCAGCTGATGCAACCCCGGTATACGATTTTCCTCTGAAGCCTGGACAGAATGTCGTCGCAGTCGATGTCATCTCTGAATTGAAGGAAGGAGATAAGAAAGATTACGCACCACCACAATTACAAATCGATTTCGAGAGAATTGTCTTTCACATCTATATGAGAGATGGTCCTGAGTAGTATCAGCCCGTTCCTCCAGATAGAAATTGGCTCTTCAGGTCCGAAAATCCTGCAGCTGTTACGGTATGGAAATTGCATAATTTGTACCGGGATCCAGATAATCTATGGCACCTGTTTCCTGACGGAATCCCAAATCGGATCCATCCAGCCTACCTCCCTCAACCTCAACCACCTCCGATCCGCTATCCCACGATTTCGTATGGTCCTGTCCAAGATCATTCTGCTCCAGATCAGCCAACTCAAGCACGACCGGTACGAGCTCGTCCAGTCCGAGTCAGATCAAATCTTCGCAACTCCAGCGTTTCTCCAAGAAAATGAAGCAACATGGAAATCTGGGACTCCAGGCAACGCGTTCCAACGCGAAGCTTGAGCCGAATGGATGTATGATCAGGCTTGATATCCTTGGTATCAGCCAGCAAGCTATCAAGGTCAACTCCAATTGCTTGGTGTTGAGTGTGATCAACAGGGAGGCCACATCTCGATCTTTTGTCCCTTCGAATCAGAAGATTTACCGAGAAAACGCCGATGATGCAATTGACAGAGTCACGTCATCGCTCATGTCTCCGAGATGGACAGTAATTGTAATATTGTGCCTCATCGATTTGTAAGAAAGATGCCGTCAGCAACTTCTAGAATACTGAAATAAAAGATTCATATCATCTTGTTCCTGCCATCCAATTTATAGTGTTCATTCAAACCTGTGATTGTAACATCTACAATTGAAGACGTCTGCTACTCATACTCAACTGTATGACCTCACTTCTCTCCAAAGCACCTCGTTTACTCACTCGTAATTCAACACAGATCACGAAACTAACTAGACATACTCACACCTCAGCCATCATGACGACTGGTAACTTCAAATATATTGACCCGGTGTCATATGCAAACACACAAAACCATCCAGCCGGTCTGAACAAACCATGGGGTAAAGTTGACAACGGAGGCAACTCCTTCACCCTCCACGATCATCCTCGTTCCGTCATCAACATCAGAGGCAACGAGAAGAGTTTCGGCACCGACATCTCAGGCTTCTCAGTTCACCACTCTCCAGCAACAGAAAAGTCCTTCACAGACGACGCAGTAGTCCGCAAATCATACTACGCCGAAATCGAGTCCCTACTCAGAGCCGAACTCCCCAACATCAAAAAAGTAGTAATATTCGACCACACGATCCGTCGTCGCGAGAAATCATCCCCTCGCCAACCAGTACAACAAGTCCATGTCGACCAAACGCCCCAAGCAGCCGAAGCCCGAGTCCGTCGCCACCTACCCGCCGATGAAGCAGAAGATCTATTGAAGTCCCGCTACCAAATAATCAACGTCTGGCGCCCCATCGCCAACCCAGCCTCAGACTTCCCTCTCGCAGTCGTCGACTGGCGCACAACATCCCCAAGCGACTTCATCAAAGTCGACCTCCTGTACCCATTGCCCACAGACGGCAAACCCGTCGTCGACGAACGAGGTCGCGAACAAGTCGCATCCGCCTCTCACGACGATACATCCAACTACGAAGTCCGAGGCGAGACCTTCGCCGTAGCGCCCAATGAGAACCATCAGTTCTTCTACATGAAAGACATGACGCCAGATGAGGCCATGTTCATCAAGTGCTTCGATAGCGTGAGTCAGGTTCATGGAGGCAAGAAGGGTCTTGCCGATTGTACTCCTCACACTGCTTTTATCGATCCGAATACAGCGGAGGACGCACCTGGAAGACAGAGTATTGAGGTTCGATGCTTGGTTTTCTACGAGTAGTAGAGCAAGTAGATCTTGAAACCTCTAGATTCTGGTTTCTTGGATGATGGAGCAGAGAGATCGAGATGGGTCACAAACCTTACAGATTGCTGCGACTTGATCATTTTTCTGTACGCGTACACGATCTAGCTTGCTAGATGCTATCATTTCTTTCATATCGTGACTTTTTATATATTAGCGAATCAGATTTTGAATTAAACTGAGTTCAAAAGTAAATTCTCTTGAGTGAAATGCATTAGACGAGAGCATGGTATTGTCAAATGAAAGCAGGTAGTCAGTGTCCATCTACATTGAATCTATTGCACGATATTGTCTTTTTCAGTAGTTAGAGGACATCATTCGTATTCTATGTATTCATGCACGTACAGAAATTGGCAATTGTCAGTCCATATAAATATTTATGTATATATACAACTAAAACTATAGATCATGTAAGATTTAACCATATCTTGATTCTGATTCTGATTCTGTTATCAATTCCCATCGTGGTTCTCATTCTTCAGAACCGTCCTTCTTCGAAGAAGATTCATCATGTGGATCTTCGTCAGGGGACTTACTCGAAGAAGAATCAGAAGAATTAGAAGAAGAAGCCTGTTCTTTCACTAATTTCCTTCTCGCAACCTCCCCTTTATTACGCTTGATTACCTCTTCATATTCCTTGCCTATGGCGGGATAATCAGGTATGATATAGCGTTGTTTGACTTGAACCGTACCCAAGAATAGGTTCTCGGACGGTAAGTACCAGACTGCTATTTCCATCCAGAATTGTCCTCTTTCGCCCATAAATCTTAGCACGCCTCGGATTTGACATGCTCCTCTGACGTTACTTGAGGCTGCGGCTCTTTGTTTATGTGCTTTGGCATGATTGAATGCGGCTGCAGCTTGTGTTATTGCTAAACTGTATGGCATTGCGCTTACGACGTCTTGATGGATTTGTCTTGTGCCTTGGCTATTACTGAGGTCTGGTAGGAAAGGGAGGATAGGCAGTTGAGACTTCGTTACGCCAGTGTCAGTGGCTTTTGCGGCTTTCTCGGCCTCTGAGGGTGGTGGCATTTGTGGTATGAGGATTTGAGATCGTGTGGAGGGTGACCCTTTTCCTATATTAAGAGTTTCGTTGACCTTTGCTTTCGTGATAGCATATACCGTGTATACGAAGACTTGTGAGGCTATTGAAGCGGCCTGTAGTAGTGCAAGCGGACGGAACACCCTTTCAACTCTTGCACCTGTGTCTGGAGGTAATGAACGCCATCCGTATTCGGGTAGTGAATTCGTTGAAATCCATACACAAGGTACCTGATATATGGGTGGCGCACCCAGTTGTGGAACAATGTCAAGCTGACCAAGGACTTTGCCGTTGAACCCGATAAGCTGTAGCTCACGCATATTCATCCCGGATGATTTGAGAGACTTGAAGACACTATCGATGATCAACTTCTTTAGATCATTGATTCTCTTCTTATCGGATTGTAGTTTCTCGTATTCCTTGAACACTGGGTCTGTTGGTCCATAGGGATATGTCGGGCCTTTTCGAAACCATATCGGAACAGTCAATCGAAATAAATCCTGTGACCCTACTCCAGAAGCTGCGCTTGGTTCTACTGTTTTCCCCTGCGCCTGCTGTGCATGTTGTGCATGTTGCGCATCCCAATGTTTGCCATATCTGCTGCCCTTCTCTGAGCTTATGCCGTTCCCTCCGGTCTTGTCATCTTGATCTGGCAGAGAGTCGCGGTTCTGATATTGTCCAAAAGGATCTAAGTATTTCATTCCCTGGATCGTTAGGAATACTATTACTCCCGTGAACATGAACTGTGTGATCGCAGGCCTATACAGAATTAATTGCGTATCCTCATTATCCATGAACCACAGACGTACCTTGACTTAAACTGCTTCGGTTGTTGTATCACGTTGACTCGTTGAAATGCAATGTTCGCATTCTCGACCGGCACACGGACTGTCCGTGGCCTTCGAAATAGAGATCGAAACATGAATGGTAACCAGTTACTTTCATGATAGCAGCGTCGAAACTATTTTGCAAGATCGTAGGTGGCGACTCTGAAGACGAATCTAGCATGATTGACTCATTCGGAGAGAAATATTGGTGAAGAAAGTATCGTATGGCAGTAGAGCATAATGACGCGGGACATATGTATGGAATTGTATGAGTAGTTTGAAGTGTAGTCTGCTCCGCAGCCTTGAATGAGCGGCGTCAGGCTTGACGTAGATCATTGGTTCCCACGCCATCAGCCTTTCAAGATAGGGAAGCTGTGATAATCATTTATACTTCGTGCTTCAACACCTACAAGTGACTACCCATACGACTCTCCTGCGCCGACACGATAGCAGGCAACGACGAATATGAAGACAGCATCGATCCTTTCCTACGGCGCTGCGCTGCTAAGCTGCGCAGCTGCCCATGACGCCTATATCTGGACCATTGACAATGGCGCTGTCAAGTATGCTTCTACACAGGCATCGAGCATTTCTTCAGATACAGCAAGTTCTATCATCGCAAGGAGAAGAGGCTTGAGTAGTGAGAGATACCTGAATAATGTGGACGAAGGAGTTCTGCAAGATATAAATCAGTTTGGTGGTTACCAAGTGCCACTGTTTGGCGCAGGCAAGGAAGAAACACCAGACAGAGTCTTGATAAGAATAAGTGGATTCAGTGGAGGTATGTCGTGCTAAATAACGTAAGAAGTTCATCTTCTGACCCATACAGCTGTTTCTCAGTTCCCGTCGTTACCAGATCTGTGGGTTGAAGATGCCAGTCGAGATCTACTAGATGACTTCAAAGCAAGAAAGAACGTCGATGGAATTTGTGAATACAACTTGTCCGTACCGACAAAAGATGGCGTTGAGATCATCTACTCATATCCATCAAAGGTGAATATGATGCCAGTACTACAGAATCAAGTCTAATCAGCTCTATCAGGGTGAAGCATGTGTGACTGCTCAAGATGTCAGAAACCTCCCAGTCATCCTTACAATACAAAGTTCAGTACCTACCGCCAGCGGTGTCAGCAAAGGTTTGAATCAGTTCCTACGCATGTTGAGCCATTTGTCGGTCACATCAAGTGTCGAATCTACAATACTCGTGCTACCACCCGCCTCCAAACTCGGCAAAGTAAAGAATGTCCGTCGTGTTGCACTATCCGAGGAGCCACTCGATCTTCCATCCTCTACTCCGGCACCACCTACAAGTCCTATATCATCCATTGCAGCGAAGAACAGTACCAACGCGACTCACCCTCTACCACGCAATATCCCAGTATGCTTTGCATCGATGGATGCTTGTACCAACACGACAAACGGATGTTCAGACCACGGCTCATGTTATAAAGCTCATGCAGGCTGTTACAAATGCAAGTGTGGCAAGACTACAGTACGACAATATTCCGATGGAAGCAAGAAAACAGTTCAATGGGGAGGAAATGCTTGTCAAAAGAAGGATATCAGTGTGCCATTCGTTCTTTTTGCCAGTTTCGGTGTTGTCATGACTGCACTAGTCTTTGGAGGCATCGGTATGCTGTACGATATGGGAGCTCAAGAACTACCTTCAGTTCTAGGAGCTGGTGTAGGAGGTCCAAGAGCACAAAAATAATGAAATTAGGACGATTCAAAGTTTGGTTTGTTTTTTGCCTTCAAGAATTATGAAGTATCTGTGGCTGATATTTTACAGAACTTTATTTGTATAGAATATCATTTACAGGTGGTGCACAAAGTGATTACTATGGTCAATAGCCACCAGGAGCAGCAATATGAAGGTCTATACCACTTGCACTTCTTGACTATAATTTCAGATCAATTCAATTATATCATCTTACTCATCAACATGACATGGGACAATGTAACGAACACTTGACGACATCCATTCCCTCATGTTACAGTGCATTTCGCTGGTTGCAGAGTGCCACGGTTGGAACTAATAGCTGACTAGAACACAGCACAACTTGACGGTGTAAAAAGCATCGGCGTTCGAAGTGTACCCCATCACAAACACGTTAAAGTCAGTTATACTTCCGACCAATGATTGCGGCCGACCGTATGTGTTGAAAAGTGCTTGATTACGCGGCGCTAACATCACTTGCGATTGATAGGAAAGCAGTCCAGTCTCCATAGACTGCATCAACTAACATGAAGACCACAGAAATTTTCACTCGTCCAGAGAGTCGCTATTGTAGGAGCGAATGTCACGAAAAGCTACACAACAAAATCGTAAGACGTCCAGACAGAAACGTGTTGGCTCTTAGATATACGATCACCACATTGTAGCTTCTCGATGTAGTGTCAAAAAGATTGGTCCGTACCATTGTTGAGAGGTACCTGAACGAGAAGTTTTGATACTGACAGGTAGCACGGACCACACGCTTCGGCTGGACCCTCAACGGCGAACTTAAATCAACTAAAGCGCCGTGCAACGCTATATCGTGGAGCACGTGGAGTACTAACACACATAGTACCGTACAAGCGACTTTGGATTCTTGAATCGCACAAAAGTTGTGATTTTGTTTCAAACCAGAGAGGTTTGTGTATCAGATATGGGTAAGACGAGACAGCACACAGGTTGTTTCAGGGGGCCTGAAAGAAGATGACATTGATCATGTTGTTACAAGAATGTTCAGCATCACAAAAGCAGAGGATCAGTCGAGCTTTTTGGATGTATTTTCCAGAACAGCTCTCGAGCGGTGTGAGTAGGTCCATTATTGTTCTCGTCGAGGTTCCATCGGTGAAATTTCAAGTTCGAGTTCGTTCGTTCGTTCAGGTCTGTGCCTGCAAGACTATTGTTGCTAAGTTGCTGCAGCTAGAGGAGTATTGTCCTCGATTACTATCATCTTGTTACTGCAACCACGTCCGTGCCAGAGGAGTCTTCATGGTATATAAGGTGTACACTTGGTGTTCAGGATCCCAATTGTCATCCTTCAATCTGTCCATCTCTGTCTCCTTGCACAAGAATCTGCTGTCTACATTCAAAGCATCACATTCATTCATTCCTTTCTCACAATGTTCTCTTCAGCTACTACTCTCACAGCCCTGTCTGCTCTAAGCGCAGTATCCTACGCTACCAGCATCTCAATAACACCACACACCCAGTTCTCCTCCTCAGTAGGAGTCTTGGGTTGCAAAATTAACACCGATCGTGCCGCATACTGGCCCTCTTTCCCATCTTGTGATAACGTCTGCGTCCGCGTTACACATCCCTCTGGCCGGAGTCTAACGCTCCTACACGTCGACCAATCAGGAGGCGCCTTCGATATCTCCTACGACGCGTACAACTACCTCGTCACAGGGAACAATCTCGTGCCTGGCCCAGCGATAATGGGAGGAGGTGTCGATGTTGACTATGAGGACGTCAACATGTGGGATCCGGACTGCATGGCTCTCCTTACGAAAGAGGGAAGTGGAAAGTTGGCTTTCTCAGCATCCAACGCTATGGGGTTTGTCACTGCATGTATGGTCAACGAGCCTGGAAGCTGGGTCGCGAACAATTTCGCTCTCTACAATATTGCTAACCCGACTTGTACATTGGGACTTGATGAGAAATGCGTGTTTGATTCTGGAATGCTGGCTGCGGGATTGAATCAGCCTAGTTGTCCGAGTCCGTTAGGAATGCAACCTAAGTTGACGAGTGCTCCTGTCTTTGACTATTTGTATGGAACGAATGTTGCTGTTGTTGCTCCTTAGGCCAACCTGGGATGAATGTTATGACTTATGATTCATGAATGAAAGTGGAAATGGGCTAGGAATTGGGATGCTACTTCTTGAATAGATATAGAGGTACAGGCAATGGAATTTCATTACAATTCACAATCTGTTCTTCCCTCACACTGTACAGCAGATACGCAACACCAGCTTCTTCGACCCTACAAATGCTTGCTCTATATCACCACGCCATCCTTACCTGTAATCAAGTCAAGTCATGCCATATCTCGAGCTGATATCGCTCAACTATTTGTTCTCTAGTAAGCCTCACGTTCTAAATACGTTGAACACCAAGAAGCGGTACGTGCTCGACCTGACAACGTGGTGGCTGGACCGACCGCTTCGTTCCTGAGCCGCCGACAGCGGCACATTGAGCACAGACGAAGGAGAAAAGACCGAAAAGTCAAAGCTTAGAAGCACAGACTCGACACCTCGGTACGAGTATCAAAAATTCCATGAGCCGAGATTCATCCACATGGCTCTTAGAGATGGAAACGGACAAATGTGGGTATGAGTTCGATTTTGTATTGAAGGAACTCGGGATCTATAGGAGCGAAGTGTAAGTGAGCATAGGTGTAAATTTGAGATGGTCGTAAGTGTATTTTGTAGTACTGTTCAGATCTAACTGCATCCGTGAATCGCCTTCGATACCTGCTTGTTCTGATTGACTGCTATTGTGTGATACTGTGATGGAGAAAATTTGTGGTAGTGTACACGGTCTGAATAATCCTGATCTCTGTGCTACATACTTTTATGTTGTCCTTTTTGCAATGCCTGTGGTATACGGGCAAGCGATAGATTGTACTCGTGCAGCTCATCCTGATTCCCTGGGACGATGATGCAAATGATTTCGTTCCGAGTAGATGCAATGTCCAGCTACTTTAGGAGTTTTGCAAGACTTTTAGTCCTGCTTCATACACCCTCTTGACCTCGTCTTGCCCCTTCTTCACAACGTCCTCCATTCCTTTATGCGCCTTGTGTAGTTCGTCTTTAATGACTAGTTTTTGGATTTCCATCTTGCGGAATTTCTTTTGAGCATCGCCTCGAGCGTTCCGGACATCGAGACTGGCTTTGTCGTAGACTTTTTTCGCTTCGACTGCGGCTTGCTGCCGCGTCTCAGCTGTGGCTGGTGGAACAGGGATCAGGAGTAATAGAGGATTCGAAGAGTCGGGCTGAGGAGTCAGAGAGTATGGTGAAGATTGAATAGAGGACGTTAATGGTTTAACGTGCTGTAGTCCATGTCAGTGATGGATCGTGAGATATGTGAGGCCAGAGAGAGTAGAGATTGAACTTACCGCTTCCTCAGCGCAGAATATCTGCATCATTCTTCCTCCTTTAGGAACGACACTTGCTAAATCTCCCACCTTGGTGCGCTCTTTTTGAGCTGCTCCTCCTTCCTTGACACTAAGATCTACAGGAAGAGCCTCAATCATTTCTGCGGAGACACGGCCTGCATCTTTGCTCCTGGAAAGAGCATCCTTGAGTCGAGCTACGGCACCATCAATGGCAGATTGTAGTTCGCTGTAATCGTACGCATCCACCTCCTTGTCTATACTGGCACTGTGCGCATTATCTGGGATATGCTTCTGACGGTCGGATGAGGCAATAACGGGGGACTTCCTGTTGGATTTTGGAGAGCCCGAAGATTTCTTATATTGCGCTGCGCTGCGGGAGAAGGTTCTTTTATTGCTGGTTCCCGACCAGATATCTGACGTTCTGTTGCGGGTAGCTATACGACATGAGAGACATATTGATGAGTTCGATGCTCGTGATGAACCGTTAAATAAGTTGACAACAGTTCGCACAGTTGCGATATTTCTTCGGGCAGCCATATCGGATATCGAGTATGCTGTAGCTTCGAAACAAATTCCCAGCACATGTCATTGCACGGAAATTATAAGGCTGCATAGGGCTGAAACACATCATATTCGATCCTCATACATAAGTACTTCTTAAACGTGTCAAAGTTTGAGCCATCGCTCTCACAGCTAGAATATCGTGGCTCAGGCAGAGAACTCTCGTGTTCATCGATTATTGAATTCTATCTTGCGACATGAACATACTTGTACATATTAATTTCCATCAACAGGGCTGCTTCATATCATTCATGAATAACCTGTCCAGCAGATTTATCAAACATTCAGTCTGTGTGTTAGATCAACAGAACAGCGGCGCCAATTCCCACTACTAATCCCATAGCAGCCGTCTGTCTTGTACTGCCACCTTGCACAGTTCCATTTGTGGGCGAGGCATTAGCCGATGTTTTAGAAGTCGACGATGCTGTGGATGAACTTGAAGTCACCGACGTTGTGGTCGAAGTCGAGCCCGAACTCGAACTTGTCGATATGGTAGTAGAGTTCAAAGCTAGACCAGACGATACTGCCGATGCTATGGACGACGAAGCTGTCACAATCGTACTCTCAATCTCTGGTGTCAATGTTGACAGAACAGTCGCAAGGTCGCTATCGGTGTCGGTAGCTCTAGCTGTGATCGTGGCGCCCCTATAGTCGTTCGCAGCTACCAGCGCGGCGAGAATGGGCAAAGCAAGAATACAGAACCGCATGATGAAGCTGGAAATCGAAATGGAAGTGATATATTGTCGTTCTCGTTCTGTTTATTTGTTTGTAGAAAGGCGGATGGAAGATCGAATGCAGGTCGAGGACGAGTTTTATCTACGTTCTTGACAATCGTGATCTATGTTGTCTATATGTAAGGCAAAAGATGATACTAAATTTGTAGCTCTGGGCTGGCATCCATGTGTCAGGCAAGTCAGAGGTACAGCGTTTCACATTCATTAGACATGCAGTGCTTCAGGCCAGCAATATTACAAGCCACTTGGTGGTCGCTATCTCCAAAGCATTCAAGACACTAGCATAAGCACGTCCAGATGACACATGCAAGTAGCGGTTTCTGTGTTGAAATTAGGCTTCAAGTTGCATCGAATTGCTGTTGTTGAATTGGGCACATTTTCAAGGTAGATAGAAGCGTACGCTCGAAACGCAAACGCATTTGGCGAGAGATAAAGAGCACAGCATACGAAAACATCTATCGACAAATCACCATTGTGAGGTAGGTACACATAAGAAACATGGAGTACAATTTATTGAATTTTGTTGACTTATCGTAATCTCATTTCGCAGCTTTTTGTGATGGTAGAAAAGCCACGACTCTCTATTGGACAAGTAATTCCCAGCTTTTTGAAAACCAGTCCCCGGAGACGCCGTATTGGAAAATGCTATGCATCATCAAGACATCGACCGGGTATTGCAAATAGATTGATAAAAGCATACAACGATAGCTGTGACCTGCTTCGTCTGAAACTCTCAGATCATCTATCGAGTAGCCATAGCCTTGGTCATAGCTCTCTTCAACGCGAGTTCCTTCTTCTTCAAGTCATCTGGGCCAGAATCCTCAATCTCAAGTTGTTGCATAGCATCGCTAAGAGCCTCCTCGATCTTGGCCTTGTTACCACGCTTCATCTTCATCGAGAAACCTGGGTCGTTGATGAGCTCCTCAACACGGCCAATGTAAGACTCAAGAGCCTGCTTAGCCTCGAACTTCTTGGTGAAAGCCTCATCAGTGGTCTTAAATTTGGCAGCATCTTCAACCATCTTGTCAATCTCAGCTGTAGAGAGTTTGCCAACCGCGTTGGAGATGGTGATGTTGGCACTTCGTCCAGAAGTCTTCTCCGTGGCAGTGACTTTGAGGATACCGTTCACGTCTACTTCGAAGACACACTCAAGTGCGGCTTCACCAGCCTTCATAGGTGGGATTGGAGACAAAGTAAATTCTCCGAGAGAAGTGTTGTCTTCGCAGTTTGTTCGCTCACCCTGGTAGACAGGGAAAACGACGGAGCTCTGGCCATCGACGACTGTAGTGAATGTTCTAATAATCAAACAATGTTAGTAAATGACGCACTGGATGTTGCATGAAGTTGCTGCGTGGAAAAAACTGATAAAGAAAAAATGTGACCAAGAAGTAAACGAGATCTGAGAATGACGTCACACAGCTGAATCGAGCGAGCTGCCCTGGGCGGGCACTCTCCTCTATTGACACTCGTCGGAATGGTGTCAATTGATATTGCAACATCTGTTGTAACGGGACAACATAAATGAGCTTCAATCCCCCAGCAACCTCCTTGAGAGCTTTTTCGTAGTCGCTCTTAAAAGGCATCACGATGGTCAAGCTGCTGAGGAATGGAAGAACACAAAGGATCATGTGATACTCCTGATAACATAGAAATCAGAACAAGGGGAATGGGGGAGAACTAACCTCTTCTTGATAGTTGGAACAGTTTGTCCACGTGGAACGACTGGGGCAAAGATGTTACCCTCCATGGCAACACCGAGGGAAAGTGGGCAAACATCGAGGAGGAGAAGATCAGCAGTCTCAGCGGAGGTAGCCTTTCCGGAAAGGATACCAGCCTGAACAGCAGCACCGTAAGCAACGGCCTCATCAGGGTTGATGCTCTTCTCGAGCTTCTTGCCATCGAAGAAATCGCTCAACAACTTCTGGATACGTGGAATTCTTGTGGATCCTCCAACAAGTACTAGCTCATCAACAGCCTTCTTCTCGATGTTGGAGTCCTTAAGAACTTGTTGTACGGGGTCAATGGTGCTTGCGAAGACCTTTGCGTTCAAATCCTCGAAACGGGCACGAGTGATCTGAGCGTTGAAGTCCTCACCATCGAAGAGGGAGTCGATCTCAACTGTGGTTTGGGTACCGTTGGAGAGAGTTCTCTTGGCTCGCTCACAAGCTGTTCGAAGTCTTCGGAGAGCACGTGGGTCGTTGGAGATATCCTTCTTGGTCTTTCTCTGGAATTCCTTCTTGAAGTGCTCGAGCAAGTTGGTATCGAAATCTTGACCACCCAAGTGAGTATCACCAGCAGTAGCCTTGACAGTGAAGACACCACCCTCAATGGTAAGAAGGGAGACATCGAAAGTACCACCACCCAAATCGTAGATAAGGACGTTGCGAGACTTCTCAGTCTTGCCAGAACCAAGACCGTAGGCGATAGCAGCTGCGGTAGGCTCGTTGATTATACGGAGAACGTTAAGACCAGCGATGGCACCGGCATCCTTGGTAGCTTGTCTCTGATTGTCGTTGAAGTATGCGGGAACGGTGACGACGGCCTTCTCGACCTTCTTTCCGAGCTTGGTCTCGGCGACTTCCTTCATCTGTTTGAGGTGTTAAATTTTGTTCCCAAAATCAAATTGACTTGCTCAACATACCTTCATGAGAACCATAGATGAGATCTCTTGTGGTGAGAAGACCTTAGTCTCCTTGAGATACTCAACCTGGACCATTGGGTTTCCACCTTGGTCAATGACCTTGAATGGCCACGACTCGATATCCTTCTTGACTGTGGGGTCATCAAATCGTCGACCGATCAAACGCCTGGATCATTTGTTAGATATCTTGCATCTCTTCTGGATATTCTCGTATACTAACTTGACATCGAAAACGGTGTTGATTGGGTTCATGGTAGCCTGATTCTTTGCGGCCTCACCAATGAGACGTTCCTCATCGGTGAAGGAAACGAAGGATGGAGTGGTGAAGGAACCTTGCTCGTTGGCAACTGAGATCTTGTCAGTGTCTTTTCTCGACCACAAGAGAGGTACTCGTACTGATTTCGACATTTGCGCCTTCGTAGTAAGCAACACAAGAGTAGGTGGTACCTTGGCCATTGTTAGCAAGCGCAGTCTTGACAAAGTCGAGAGTGCGATTTACCCAAGTCGATGCCAATGGCACCATCGTAAGTCTCTTCAGCCATATTGATTTCTGGTTTAGGATAATATGTATGAAGAAGAAAGGTGAAATGCGGTGAAGAAAGGAAGATAGGTTGGAAGACGACCAGCAAAATGGAAACGGATTATCAACGCCGCGAACTTTCACAATTTTTTCGTCGAGTGCCCGTTCAGCAAGCGCAGGTAATGCCAAGACCGCGCCAAAAGTTATCAACGGATGATCCGAATTTATCTCCGCGACAATTGTACGTCCCCATTGAACTTCAAGTGAAATCAAGCGAATGTAGTCAAGGAATTGCACCAGAACATCTATCTACGGCTCTCGAGGATTGACAATTCACTGCACAAATCGTACGCCAAATTACAGTGAAAGGACTGTCCTGATAACCAGCACGAAGCAGAATCACTACCTCTGGAGGCCATCAGTCAGCACCATGGTCCTCTTGGCTTTTTGCTAGATGAGACGACGAGTGATCCCTAAACTACGAACACTGCTGATTTCTGGACCTTTCAGCTGCTGACCATTTTTCCGCCCTGTTTCTCCATTACATCGATTCTGCCAGAGCGACAGATCGTACAGCTAAAGAGTCCATCTGTTCCGTTCGACAAGAATCTGTGAAAACGAGTTTCCACCGGACAGCTCAAGGAAAAGGTCGATCCGGCTGTGAGGCCGAAGAACCTCAAACGCGATCAGTGCTTGACGTAGAAACTCGGATCGATATCTCAGCGGCTTGTGCTGTCTCTTACTGTCTCGATTACATTCAGTACCAGGAAAGTAAGCATTCCAGTTCGGAATATTTGCGTCTTATGGTGATGTCGCGATAGCCCTGCATCTAGTCGGCCCATTTGAGCATGCCGCATAAGATTCCATGTACATCCAGTTGACATGCCAGCCTGATTCGCCTATGATGCCCTGAGTGTCGACAATGCTCGAATCCGTCATACTAAAAACAGTGGCCAGTGATCCAGGAGGTTTAATAACATCGGAGATGATAAACAATAGAAAGTTGGCCATACATGTACAGAAGACCTGTTGACTACAAAGCACAAACTGCGGGCTGAAAATCATACTAGTCTTCATTTTGATAGAGCTGTCCGTCCTCTGCTGTCGCTTCTGATTGGTACAGATTAAATCAAACGCATTGCTTAGATTTCGAAGCTTCATCATACCTCAAGAGTCAAGCTCAGCCCCATACCAAAGTGAGCACAGTAACCCATCCTGATGCCGGACAGAACATTTGCTTCGCGTCCTTCACACATCAGACAAGCCACACAAGTACAAGGTAATTAGCTTGGTATGATTCTCAAGGTTCATTATTTGCAGACAGAAGCTGAAAATTCAGTATGCTCATTTGAGATACTGGTGCTCGCGTCTTACCCGTTTTGTAATTCCACGTTCATGCTCCGGAGATGCAGGGTCTCTCTTGTTTAAGTACTCCACAAACTTACCCCAGACTCCGGAGGGGGAGAATTATCTCGAAGTATTCTCCATGGACCAGACTCCAACATCTTACTCGTACAGTATCACACCATTGCTACAGCATCAATACGTTAGCGCACTCACTATACGCGAGTACCACATCTTCGGAACGCTTCATGCAAGCGTTGATCCGCGCACACGTTTGAGGGAAACCTCGTGGCATCACTAGACCTTCACTTGCGCAAAACATAAAACAAACTCCACCAGTTTCTACGTCTGCTGAGATAGCTTCAATCAAGCTTTAATTGACAGCCTAATGCAGTGAAGAATAGCAGTGTCCACGAGCTAAGATTCTGTGCATACCACGTGACTAAGCAATGTTGTGTCGTGGGGAACCCTCCGAGTTCGATGTCAACACGAAAGATCTGGAGCCAGCGAACTAAAGTAATAAGAGACGCGTCCACTGGACTGTCTGTATCAAGACGAGAACAATTTTACTACATTGAACCTGCTTCTCTTGGATAGCAAAGCAGAATCATCACAACTTTCACCGGGAAGACGCGGTACGACGGTAGGTTCCCACACCACTCATCCTTGACCTCTAGGGTCAGCTCGCAACGAGGAGCAAGAGTATAAGATTGGACACCCCAGACTACCCACCTTCATCAAGCATATCATGCTGTGTTACTGAAGTTATATGTCGACTAACTTTCTTCATTTGTCCCAAGTTAAGTCCGGGGTAGGTGGACCCCCTCCCCCGGAGCTCAGACACGTGAGGACGTGCGGGTACTACTGAAGAGGCCTCGACCAAAAGATATCTCCGTCCTATTCGTTGTTGTAGACAACCGACGAAGCCCTTCTATGTATAAGGTCCAAAGAAGTATATATGTCTCCTTCAAATCCCATTGAAATCGCATTTTTGACGAATACAGCTCAGATCTTCATTCCGTCTCTCGCCTGCTGCTACTATCTTTATCCCACAAACGTCGGTCAGCAGTTACATGATGATGGACAACAGTATCGCTCCCACAGGGGAGAACCTCAAGGTGCTGAATATGCAGAATGATGAATTTCAAGATCTAGTTCGACATGCGGAGGAGTCAGACGCAGCCGACAAGCAACTGACCATAAGAGAAGCATTGAAGCGATACAAGACAGCAACATTCTGGGCCATGATTCTGTCTACGAGTCTGATCATGGAAGGATTTGATTTGGTTACGGTCAGTCTTTGCGCAGGACCCTCCTGTCTCTCAAGCCAAGGGTCAATAAATCCTAACTCAAATCATATAGATCAACTCGTTCTATGGTCAACAGCAATTTCAAAATCGCTTTGGTATCCCAGTCCCCGGCTCACCAGGCAAGAAAGTCATATCCCCTTCATGGCAGTCTGGCCTTTCCAACTCTGCACTTGTCGGTCAACTAGCAGGTCTCATCATCAACCTTTACACTCAAGACAGATTTGGTTGCAGAACAACCATGATGTTCTTCATGGGATGGATGGTTCTAGCCATCTTTGTCCCCTTTTTTGCTCCTTCACTCTCCGTCCTTGCTTTTGGTGAGGCGCTTTGTGGTATCCCGTGGGGTGTCTTCCAGGTAGGTCAAATTACAAGGTTGGCAAGATCATCAACTGACGTCTGCAGACCCTCTCAACCACCTATGCATGTGAGATCGTACCTACCATCCTGCGTCCATATGTTACAGCTTATGTATGTATGTGTTGGGGTGCTGGTATTCTCCTTTCCTCTGGAGTCATCAGAGCTATGGTCAGCGTGCATGGTGATCTTGCCTGGAGACTTCCATTTGCACTACAATGGGTGTGGCCCATCCCTCTTTTGATCGCAGCATACTTCGCTCCCGAATCTCCTTGGAATGCCGTTCGACGAAATAAGCTTGACGAAGCCAGAAAGAGTTTGCAACGTCTTCTACCATCTGGATCGGACAAGGAACAACGCGTCGAGAACACACTTGCATATATTAGATATACAACCAACTTGGAGCAGGCTGAATCAGCTGGAGCCAGCTTTGCTGATTGCTTCCGTGGAACAAATCTCCGACGCACCGAGATTGTAAGTCTAGGGATCCCACCCGTCCTTTTCGGATCACATGCATTCAAAACTAACTCTCAAATTCTATAGAACTGCGTTGTCTGGGCCGCTCAGATCCTTTGCGGTAATGCCATTTTGGGCTTCTCCGTCGTGTTTTTGGAGGCCGCCGGCTTCAGCGCAGTCCAAGCATTCGACGTCAACATCTCACTCTCGGCATGCTACATTATCGGTGGCATGATCTGCTGGTCCTTGTTCCCTCGATTCGGAAGAGCAACGATTTACATGGGAGGTATGACGGTCATGTTCTTCATTCTTGTCGCCATCGGTGGCTTGGGATGGGCAAAAGGACAAAACTCACAACTTGCCGTCGGAATTCTTCTGGTTGTTTCTACACTTGTCAACATGATCACCATTGGACCAGCCTGTTACCCAATCGTTGCCGAAACTCCATCTGGACGACTTCGATACAAGACAATCATCATCGGAAGATTCGTATATAACCTTACTGGTATCTTCTCAAACTCGGTCACTCCTCGAATGGTATCTCCAGTTGGTAAGTAATATACACACATGGTTATACGTACGAGGACTAACACCACACAGGCTGGAACTGGGGAGCAAAGACCGCTCTCTTCTACGCAGGCACTAACCTTCTCTGCAATATCTGGTGCTGGTTCCGACTGCCAGAAACAAAGGACCGCACATTTGGTGAGATCGACTTGCTCTTCGAGAACAAGGTTCCCGCTCGCAAATTCAGGACCACAACTGTCAAACGTAAGTCGCTCTTGTACTACCCAGAAGTTCAGCTCCGATACGTGCGTGTACTGACTCGTTGTATAGAATTCGCCATCTCCGAAACAACAAGCAGCGCCAGTTCGCATCACGACGAGAAACCCGCTACAGTTCATGTCAGTGATATTACTCGAGTGTGAACAGATCAGTTGAAATGACAGTCTTCAATACATATGCACACACATACATGTATTCACACGATGCTGTCATATATCTTCGTAGCTACATTAATTAACACAATCCCTCAATCTCCTGAACCTTGTCTTTGATCCTGATATGAAAGTGAAACCACTAAGCATGAGAAGATACACTTTGATTGCCAAGCCCGAATCACGTGATATGCTGCACCAGATCCAGGCATATCGGTGCTCGCTGATTGGTCTATCGCACCTCTGGGCTTTGTACGTAGCGTCAACCTTACCAAATTGGGATCTTGACAATGCTACTAGTGCCAGTGTGGGACTAATATGTATCTTTGCAAGGCTTCAAATTTGACCTGTACTAGGCGGTGGTATATTCATTCGCAATACAGTACAGCATGTACATGAATAATATATTCTGCGACGTCAGACATCTACATGGTATATATGTACATAGTGTATTTGTATATGTGCACAATTTGTGTTTGTTTGCTATGTGCAAGCAAGCATACATGCAATGAAGCTGCAGACACACATGTGTATGCTACATGTACACATCCACGTCTGTCTCCTGGTTGTGTCGACAGAGCGAAATGAATATGCGCGTACATGTACTTTTCTTGACATGTACAGGCTGGAATGCAAGTTATCGCGATAACGAACGCGATGACGAGGACGGACGATTTCAAAGTCGCAGAGATCATCAGAGGTCGAATGTGTCTGTGCAAGGCTGAAGTTGGTGTAGTGGTTGATGGGTGTGTCTATTAGTGAGGAATGGATATGCTTCGAAGTGTCAGATGCTCCAGTACCCTGCTTGTCACTATCACTCAACATACCAAACATTTCATCGAGGCGATGTAGATCGAAATGGACAGACCGATCAAGACAAACAAGTATCAAAGGGTCGTACCCGAATACCTTTCTCGATCTTCCAAGCGAAGTAAGACAACAAATCCTTATCTACTTCACACCATCATACTGTGATCTTGAACGGGCGGCTCAAAGAGCACGAACGTGTAACTCAATCAGACCAAAAGGAAAGAAGATCAGATACAGCAGGTACGACATGGACATTGGACTCATCAACAGAACGCTCAGGGCAGACTACAACTCAGTCTTCTGGAAGCAGGCCACGCTTATACTCAGCTTCAGTGTGAATTACAACACTCTCGTGCAGAGAGTTGAGCTGCGAGCTCTCAATAACGTCGGGAGTGTTGGATTTCAAGGATACGAATTTATGAAGCCTTCAACAGCCACGCAAGCAGAGGTCGCAAAAGTCAAGATCATGCACCCAGAATTTGTATTCAACAGAAGAACCCTTGTGTGCCGTAGAGATTCGCCGCCGGAATGGTCCTCAGTCATTGCGTTGAGATTCTTTCCAACACGGTTTGAGGCCGTGGGATATGTCACAACTTCTTGTCCGCAACAGATCTTCTCCATGATATCTCCAATCGAGCACAGGTACGGCAGGGCGCATCGAGAATGTCACTATACCGGTGAGATGCGGGAGCCTGTCGAAGACATAGAGACGTTGTACAAGGAAATGTCCGACATTTTAGCGTTGTTGGATGTAATACCACGTAAGGAGAAGCGTCGTAGACATGCACTTTGGGATGATACAACTCACGCGCAGAAAGTTCTCCGAGCAGAATAGATCAGTTTTCCAGCATGATGATCAAAGAGAAACTCGAAGCTCTTGAGTGTGAGATGGATCATGGCAGCAAGCGTTGATACATTAGACAATGTAAGGTAGGCGATGAGATGGAACATTGATCAACCATAACATATTCGTACCTCAACGTAGAGAAGTACCATTTTGAGTTCCATGCAAACATATTCGAAGGTAGAACGATCGTATTCCTTATGATCTCAAGATATAAGTCGTCAAAAAAGAGACGTAGGATAGGTGGGGAGTCCAAGAGATAGTGGTGAGGAATGGGTAAGAAACAGGTAAGGAATGAGTAATGCTCGCCTATCGTAGCTGCATCGGAATGTCTAGGGCCGGTGTCGTCTCCGGCTTGCAGTGAGTCATAAGCCCCTGTACGTGAATACTAATCAGACCCTTGATTATCAAGTGATAAAGGTCGAGGCTGAGGGGATTCAGGTGTCTCGACGATACGGGAAGACGGAAGCTAGAACATCAACTTCCGAGTGGGACTTCACAGGGAACCAAATTCTTGGAGTCAAACGCTTACATAAGTCATTCTCATGTTGATATAAAATTACGGTGCGGGGACTTTTTTAAACATTCGAAACTGCGATTCACCAAAAAGTTGTTCCTGATTTACACCGCTAGACAAGTTCTCAACATTGTCCTTTTGTTCATATATCTGCTCTCTCTGTTCTAACTGGTCTTGACCAATACATTACTTTCCTGTTCATTAACATGGCTACCAATGGAGTTCCTCATGCTAAACCCTCCCTCCCTCCTGTCTATATCGTTGCTGTAGCCAGAACACCAGTGGGAGCTTTCCTTGGGTATGTCACCTCTGCAGATACCAGTTGATTGAACTGACCAAGACAGCTCTCTCTCATCCTTGACAGCTGTCCAACTTGGTTCCCATGCTATCAAATGTATGTCCCAATACTCAGCATATCACCTTAGTCACTAACATGATACGCAGCTGCCATCGAGCGAGTACCAGAGATCAAGGTACAAGATGTGCAGGAGGTCTTCTTTGGCAATGTTCTCTCCGCAAAGTACGCTCGCTTTACCTCACTCTCGCTTGCCATCTAACAGCTTATAGTGTCGGTCAGAACCCTGCTCGTCAATGCGCTCTTGGTGCTGGTCTCGATCAATCTACAGTCTGCACAACCATAAATAAGGTCTGCGCGTCAGGAACAAAAGCCATTATTCTAGGTGCACAAACTATCATGACCGGAAATGCTGATATCATCGTCGCTGGTGGTGCCGAGTCCATGTCGCAAGTTCCACACTACCTACCAAACATGCGCACAGGAGCCAAGTTTGGTAACCAATCACTTGTCGATGGTGTTCTTCGAGACGGTCTTACTGATGCATACGAGTCACAACACATGGGTATGGCAGCAGAAGAGTGTGCTCAAGATCACAGCTTCAACCGTGAGCAACAAGATGAGTACGCAATTCAGAGTTACACAAGAGCACAAAAAGCTGCAAAGGAAGGACTTTTTGATTTCGAGATCGCACCCATCACATTACCCTCCGTTCGAGGAAAGCCAGGTGCAACTATCAGCTCGGATGACGAGCCAAAGAACCTCAACGCCGATAAGCTCAAGAGTATTAAGCCAGCTTTCATCCCCAACGGCGGTACAGTGACTGCACCTAACGCCTCTCCTCTTAACGACGGTGCCGCAGCCGTTGTTCTCGTCTCAGAAGCCAAGCTCAAGGAACTCAACATCAAGCCTCTAGCCAAGATTCTAGGGTGGGGTGATGCAGCCCACAAGCCCTCGAAATTCACAACCGCACCTTCTCTCGCCATTCCCAAAGCCCTCAAGCACGCCGGCGTGTCACCAGAGCAAGTAGATGCATACGAGATCAACGAGGCCTTCAGTGTCGTCGCACTCGCCAACATGAAGATTCTAGGCTTGACAAGTGAAAAGGTCAACTTCCACGGTGGTGCCGTCGCTATTGGTCACCCTCTCGGTGCCAGCGGTGCTAGAATCGTCACTACACTCATTGGTGTATTGAAGCAGACTGGTGGTAAGATCGGATGTGTCGGTATCTGCAATGGAGGTGGAGGTGCCAGTGCTCTTGTCATTGAGAGTATGATGTGAATATGCTCTATTCCCTAAAGATCATCTGACACTTTTGATTTTTCTTCTTCTTCCTTGTCTAGCCACATGATCCATTGGGCTAGCTAGCTGGCTTATGAATATTACGTTGATACTTTATGCTAAATGAAATGAACATATACCATTTGAACCAAAAAATTAAGTGAAGCAAAGCCGATCAGGAAGTGAACGCCGAAACAAGACGGTGCGAACAGGATGATCGGGTCAAGAATTGAAACAGGCATAGACATTAACACCGACGCTGTGTAGTCATTGCATAAACATGGGTGGATGTAACGGCGCACGCAATACCATGTCAGCCACAACTCACCCAAACATACTCATGACTCCATGTAAACCATGTCCTTCGCCTAACAATCATCTCCTACTCGACTACCTCAACCCAAACCCAAATCTAAACCCAAACTAGAATATCATGGTTTCCTACCTCTACAAATCAAGAAGGGAAAGTCCATCATCTCGCCCTCGCCCTCTCCTCCCTCAGCCTTATTCCCAAACTCTCCTTCCCACCTCTCAACCTCCTTCTCCATACTCCACCCAACACTGACATCCACATCCACAAAACCCGCCTCCTTAATCAGGCCCTCAATCCAGACTTTCTTGATACCATCTCTCTCAACGCCCGGCATCCTAGATTGAGGATGAAACTTCCTGGCCTCGGGTCCAAAGTCCTCGAAATCCGTCAGGGCGATCTCGCCTCCTGACTTGAGACAGCCGTACATTGTGTTCAGGACGGGAGGGAGGTGTTCGATGTGGTGGAGGACCAGGTGAGATGTGATCAGGTCATACTTTTTCCTTGGTGTTGATTTTAATGTAGGCGCGTTGGAGTTGGAGTTGGAGTTGGGGTCTTCTGAAGGTGGTAGAGCTGGGTCTTCGGGATCTTCTAGCAAGACGCAGATGGCGCGGATGTTCTTTGATGGGCAATCTGGTTTGGAGAGTTTGGATTCTAGGACTCGGATCATGCCAGGTGAGGCGTCGATTGCTGTTATGTCTTTGACGTCTGGGGCCATTAGGAGGGAGAGGAGTCCTGTTCCGCATCCTATTTCTAGGACGGATGGTCTTGGGTTTGATTTTGATTTTAGGACTGGGAGGGTGTTGCGGAGGGCCTGGTGGGCGGCTTTGGTCGCGGCTTGGACGAAGGGATTGGAGTCCCAGCCTGCTGCTTCAGCGTCGAAGCGAGCGTTGTTTTTGGTTGTTGATATGGGTTGTGTATCGGCCATCTTTTAGGATAGCTGGGAGAATTATGAGACTATGATTTCTTGCTTTCTTTGAGATGTCCCCCTAATGAGACTTACCACTCGTCTTACGTCGTGCGAGAATAATGTTAGTCAAGTATGAAGAAGTCAGTAGAAGTTGGAGAGAGTGTTTACTCCATCTTGAAGTGTGGTAGAGCGGAGAAATGAGCAGCCGAGCTTCTCGTATTTCGCTACCCTCAGCTCACCTCGTCGACGAAGCTATGAACCGAAACTTGGATCCATAGCTCACATAATCTGGTATGAATACGAGTTCGTCAGCTCGAAGAGACTCGCTTATGTATGAGATGAGCCAAGTATACATTTGAGGAAAGAAAGTTGAGATGGATTCTTCGACGTGGACCGTTGATCACTTCACGCTTGCTTCGCCGAGCACGCAATCTGGAAACAATAATCCGACGTACTTGATGATCGTTTCTCACGGGCTTTATATCATCATGTCAATGATCACCGGCCGGAAGAAAACGGTGATACTTAGAATTCGAGGAGGCAAAGTCGGCGTCTCCTGCGAGTATCGAATGTGTCGTGTGCTTCCATTCACGTGGCTACATCACGATGTGTGATCATATGTCGAGATCGTCACACTTGTCACAAAGCTACAGACTACAGAGACTGTATTACCGCCAGGAGACTGATTTGCAACATCTTTGTACGAAAGCCCGTGCTGTTGACTCTTTGGAGAAAACTTATAGATCTGGATAGCTGACAAGGCCAGCGCTAATGTTTGGTCAACCCCTGAGTTTTCTCTGTCACTACAAACTGCTTGGTATTATGATTACACAATCATAGTAGGTATGTCGAGAACATGATGAGAAATCGTGGTTTGAAGCTTGGTCTTCTTTTCAGCATGAATACCGATCGATTCTGCCACAAGCTATCATATGTGACTCAAGCAGCTTCGCTCTTGGGAGTGAAACTCACAGATGACTACTGACGGTATTCAAATGATGTTGTTTCGAGCGGATTGGACATCATGTCTTTACCTAACTCAGAGCAGTCTCTGAGGATATTAACAGTACTTGACAGGACATGGTTCACCCCTGTTCTTCGTCAAATGAAAAGTCATTCATACATCGCGCAAAGACATCACTGATGGTACTGCAATTCATTCGCAGTTCCCAAAAGTTTCAAGCATATGTGGCATACACAAAGCAGGCCTTAAGACTCCGTGTGGGTGGCTACCAGAGCAGACCACTTCGCGAGGTTCCTCATCGGGCTATACCTTCGGCTCCTGAACGAAACTCGAGAATGTTGTAATTGCTCGGTCTGTTTTAGATTTGAGCTTCGAACGACTCTGTAACACAACGTCAACATCAAACAGGCACAATTACGGAAATTTTTTCTGTTATACACTGCAGTACCATCACATTAAATCATTTCTCAGGCAATTCGGACGTTCTCATCCGAGTTTCGACCGACCTTGAAACTTCAAAATACGTCACAAATATTTCTGCTCCGCTTCCGACCTCAACTTTGTCTGCCGAACGATCTCAGGTTCCGCTTATCTCTGGAATTTTCTCTTGAAATTTTTCATTCGTTCGAACCTGCATTTGTCCCTGGAAACAGTGGAAACTATGGATCTTATGGAAGTCGATGGCAAAATAAAGCTGACAAACGGTGAATATCGACGTGACGAAGCGCATTGACGTCGGTGAACTATTTGGCAATGATGTAACTGCCACGAGAAGTCCTGCTGCATTATTTGCGCTTCATATATAAACTAGGTAAACACATCAAGTGCAAATTGTCTTCCATTTACGAACAAATACTCAAGAAATCATTCAATCGTTATCTTCCTCATCTATCCCAGTTCCAACACACATCCGACAAAATGGTCAGCTTCACTACTTTCAAAGGAAGCAAAGATGGAATAGTAGAGTCCAAAACAACAAAAGAAGTCGCCGGTGACAAGGTTCTCGTCAAAGTGACTCACTCAGGTCTCTGCGGCACAGATATTCACTACAAATCCGCCGATATGGTCCTAGGTCACGAAGGAGTCGGTATCGTCGAGGAAGTCGGCGATAAAGTTACCCTATTCAAGAAGGGCGATCGCGTAGGTTGGGGATACGAACACTCCAGCTGTGGCCACTGCAAGCAATGTCTTGGCGGAACAGAAACCTACTGTCCCGAACGAGCTATGTACGGTGCCGCCGACCTAGATCAAGGCTCCCTGGCCTCCCACGCCGTATGGTCCGAACAATTCCTCTTCGCCATCCCAGAAGGACTCGAATCCTCTCACGCTGCACCATTACAATGCGGAGGAGCAACAACATTCAACGCGCTCCGGTCCTATAACGTCAAACCCACAGACCGAGTCGGCATCATCGGTATCGGCGGGCTAGGCCACCTAGCAATCCAATTCGCATCAAAAATGGGCTGCGAAGTAATCGTATTCTCAGGAACCTCAAGCAAGAAATCCGAAGCAGAGTCCCTAGGCGCAACCGAGTTCTACGCAATGAAAGACCGCACCTCACCCATTGACTTCTCTCCCGAGAAAAAAATAGACCACCTCCTCGTCACGGCGTCCGCCCAACCAGATTGGACCCTCTACCTTCCCATCATGGCACCAGGCGGCACAATCTACCCGCTCACCGTGTCCGAGGATGATCTCAAGATCCCTTATATGCCCATCGTATCCGGTGGTCTTAGGATCCAGGGTTCCGTCGTGGCACCGAGACAAGTTCACAGGGAGATGTTGAGATTCGCTGCCGTTCATGGAATCAAGCCTATTGTGCAGGAATTCCCTCTTACGCTTGACGGTATCAAGGAGGCCTTTGAGAAGTTGGAGAATGGTCAGATGAGATATAGGGGTGTACTTGTTGCTCAATAGATGGGCGAGTAAGTATGTATGCATGCAAAGTCAAAGGATCATTTCCTCCTTGTTTGGTTGGAGAGGAAATGTAGGAATCGTGAAAAGCAAAGGATGTAATTGACTGCTGCTGCTGCTATCATTGTACAAACAGATGTAAAACACTCAACAAAAATAGAATCTAGAACATAGTATCCCAAGCCTATTTTTCCCGTTTCATACCACATAGTAAAACTTGATTCTACTCTCTAAGAACAGATGTGTAGATAGGCCGTGTGTGTACTGTAGTATGAGTAACATCACGTTCGAAACATTGATGATTGTGCGATGACTGCATGATCAAATGGATGCTCACAGACACGCGTTATACTAGTATTTCACTGCATGTTCAGCGGGACGTGATTTACTATGAGTTTGTCCATGAGCGAGGTTACGATCTTTGGGGTTTGTTTTAGTCTCTCCGCATACATACACACGCATGATTATCAGTACCCGGCCAGCTCTTCAATCTACTGTAGCTACTATGAGGAATTCAAAGGTTTGATCATCGACTACTACTGCTAGTGCTAATGGTAGAGTAGATTATGACAACCTAGTACACCACCTCCTTTACCGCCACGCTCGTTGAACGTGAACATGGACAGTACTCCCTAGTATTCTCGGATATCATCAGAACGGCAGATGCCGTCTTACTCATCGGTCCAAAGGGGACCATATCTTGCCTCGTGAGCGTAATCGTAATCGTAATCTTGACCGCATCCGAAGTTTCCTCTTCCTCATCATACCATATCTGTAGGTCCTCCACTTGCATTTTTAGACTCATATGGTATATCTCTGATGGCAGTTCCAACAATTGCACTACACTCCTCTCAATCAATCAGTCGAATGTCCAATACGCCTTCTCTTTTTCCAAAGTAATAATAGTCGTAGTGTACCATGCACGATATCCAGCTATCATCATAGCGTCCCAAGAAATCCCACCATCATCATTGATTGTAAATCAAGAAGTTCCTGAAATCATCCCAGTGGTCACATTGTTGATATCTGTAATTCCATCAAAAGTCAGCAATCTCATCATGACAAAAAAGGAAGGGAGAGCAAGGGAAGGGGTAACCACATACATATACTTCATACTACTCTTCAAACTCGACTGCAGCGACTCAGGCTGATACCTAAAAATAAACATAACCATAGCCCAACTCAAACTAGCAAAAACAGGCCAAGCATTATCATGTATCGTCTTCCTAACACCTGGGCTCAAATTCTGCGTCCACAACGTCGGCGTAGGCATATTCGCCGTCGCACTGGCGGGTTCAATACTCAACCTCGCAAGCGCAAGCATAACTCTCGCAAAGACATATATGACAATCTGCTTGTTGACGGACCCTTGTCTACCGCGTCCGAAGACCGTGTATCCACCGAACAAGCCTGCGAAGAAGGAATCGTACGGTCCTTCTTTGCCTTGGTTGGCGTAGCGGAGGACCAGCATGGAGGATTTGTAGACTGTGGCGTAGAAGGCGAGGTTGCGGGCGTGTTGTTTTGTCGCTTTGTAGACTAGGTAGAGCTTTTCGCGGAGGGTGCCGGACCGGAAGAGGAAGACCATTACTAGGGCGTGAGGGAAGCGGACTTTGCAGCCGTAGACGGCGCCGTTGCGGGCGGCTTTGATGATTGCGAGGAGGGGTCTGAGGTCTTCATTTTTGAGGAGGGTGTTTATGCTTGTCTGTGATGGGAGAGAGAAGATGTCAGTTCGTTTAATGGTGGAATGGAGGGAGGGTATGAGAGAGGATCAGTGCTGACTTGTAATGCCTCCATCTTGACTAATGTGTATGTGATGTGGTGGTGATGAGATGTATTGCTATGACCTCTTCCTCTGCTCAGTCTTTGCTTAACTCCTTGCTTCGTCCCGATGTCCTTCTCTTACAATACTCGTCGCGTATTACTGCAGGATCTCGAATTGACGGAGGAGTACCGATGACAGAAGAACAAACGACAAGTTCTCGGAACAGGAAAGAAGCTGGAGAATACTGAAACCTGCAATTCTAACAGCTATGATACCCTGGAATAGTTCGTACGGAGATGTGAGGTATGGATAATCCGATCGCAAAAAAGAAGCATCAACATATCATCGGCATGCAACACGGAAGTTGAACGAGAGACCGACATGTGCTCATGTGCTCTTTTCCCCACAGAAAACGGTTAGACAGCTTGGGGAACCTCGGCTGGCAAACAACTACGGTCGGCTGAACGAGCAAGATTTACGAACTACTGCAGCCAACAAGAGCCGGGATATCAATATGGAACAATCTTGAGATTCGACTTATTTTGATCTATCATAGCTAAACATCGCAGAACGAGTAAACAAAAACTGTATCCTCCTCAGTAATCATTTTTCAAATTCACATGCTCAAAACTCAAATCATTCGTAATCTTGTGGTCTCCTTTCTTCAACAACAGCACGAGGACAACCTGCACCATGTGACCCACGTCTTCTGCCATGTCTGTACACCATTCCAGGGATGAATAGGAACGTGGAAGATCTTCGACGACGCTCTTCATCACTGCTATCGTTGAAATGTTCAAAGTGTGGTCGCTGATGACTGTGACGATGACGTCGATGGTGGTGATGATGGTGATGAACAGAACAGCCATGATCACCACCATGACGAGAATGATGTCGATGTGATGACGAATGTGAGTGTGAGTTGTGAGAGTGAGAGTGAGGCGATCTTGGTGGCATTGGATGGGTCACTGGCGTACACTGTCTGATCTCTGGCTCGAATCTGACCCTTGATGAATGACTAGAAGTCGCACATTGATGTTCAGTAGGACCATCACCTTCCGAATTTTCAGAATCTGAGTCTGCGCTCGTTGTTGAGCCATGTCGGTGTCGATATTGACGTGGATGGCGGTGAACGATTTCAGGTATTGGGTCTGGAAGAGTTGGCGTTGGCCGAGGACCATCAGCACCAGAAGAGAACGAGCCCGAACCACTGCATCGATATGGTCGACGAGTTCGAAACCCAATTCTCTCCTCTTGATCAAGTCTCTCTCGCATAGCACGCTCTTCTAATAGAAGTGCACGATGTCGCTCTAGCTCTGCAAGACTCTTGCTTGCCATCTGATAAGCTGGCGATACATTGTTTCCATGAGGTGATGCAGCCATATTGTGATGTTTAGGACTCTTCAACTTTCGAACAAATTCTTTCTTGCCGTTTCTGCAGCGAACGTAAAGATTTCCCTCTTTCATATGCTTGACTGGTTTCGGAGGAATAACAAGTCTTGTGAGAGTAAAGAGAAGATTCGATGCTTTTTCTGATTGTGGTGCCATGATTTCGGTATCGATGGAAGAGAACCTTATACGTTTATGCTTCGTTTGAAAACACAATACTCCAGGAACGAGAAAACGGAATTGTTCGACCATTTCGTTGTTTGTTTGCAACCACGTGGGAAAAAAGAAATCCAAGTCAATGACTTACCTTGAAACAGAATCGAGAGTACCAGGTCGCACATATTTGATTGTAAAGCTGGAACATATCATTATAGTTGACGTGGGTAAGCTGACTTCTCTGCATCATGCTGTTGAATACAAAGCGTCCATGACACCAGTGTTCGTGACATGGTCAATATTTGAGACTGCCTGAGACAGGCACGTATATGTAGTAAAATGCTAGAAGACACGCAACCATTAGAAAACTCACGAGATTTGCAGTCGATGTCTCATGGTCATTGTTGGTCAGGTGAACAAAGAAAATTGTGGTGTAGCAGGTGTCAGTGACCTCAAAATAAGGCTGAATTCCGAGAGCGTGATTCGTCAAGATCCATGATTCTACAGGCGAGTGTCTGGAATGTCGTTGGAACAAAGGAATAATGTCGTGTGAGATCATTCTGAGCACGAACTTGCTACGTTGCTCGTAAAGGAAAATGGTCAGATGTCGAATCTTCAAAATTTGGTAGATGTACTGTCCCGTTTGTGCTGTGCTTCTCGGCCTGCTCATCTACTGTAGCTATAAATAGACATAAAAACCGGATCCTCGAATTCCGGGGTTGTGGCATTAATTAAGCTTACATGAGTGACATTTCTCCATGCAAGCTAAATTCCAACAACAAACCTTCGAGCCATGACGTCTGAAGAAGACAATAGTATATCGAAATGAGGAGTAATGATTTCATGAGTTCAATAATATCAACAAACCTAATCTAATGTGATAGCTCAACGTTCTTTGCTAGAATCTCAGTATCTGTTCTCGTAAATTGTTTCTCTCGAGGTAGAATGTTATGACCAGGCAATCTTGACGACCAAGACTTAGCATAGTAGGCTAAGTAACGTAGTAAGGCTAACCCACTAAGGAAAGTTCTATATTATATATATTAACTCTATTAATAGAGATATTATAGTATACTAGAGAATAAGTATATATTTATTAGACGACTACGAATCTCTTATATTTATATAGTTATATTAATATCTTTTATAGTCTTTATAGTCTTTCGTAGTTAACTTATATTATCTAGTAATATAAATATTTTAGTATCTACTATCTAATATCTCGCTTAGAAGACCCACCTCGTACAAGTGCTTTAAGTGCTAGCCGTAACATAAAATCTACTTCAGACCACACTCAAATCGACATGATGTATCGCTCTTTGCAAAGCATAATCCTGGCTATACTACTATACGTTACAGCCACAACAGCTCAACTCAGCAACATCACAACTCCACTGCTAAACATCACCATCATATCAGCTGTCAATCAATCTTCAGTCCTCCAATGTTGGCAACTAACCCAACCATTCGCGACAAACAATGAAGCAGGCGTAGTCGGTGCCTTGAACCTGTTCCTAGGCGATGTCAGTAACATCTCTTACACAATCATCCCCTCACGATACGATGGAGGTGTTCATCATGCACCTGTCGCTCAATATGTTGTGTTTCTTTCTGGTCTCGCACATGTCACTTTACCAAATGTGACGGTGACCGCGACGACTGAAGCGTGGGTTCAGGGTGGGAAGTATGGGTTCTTGCTGGCTGTTGATACGGCTGCTGTTAGCCAGTATGGGCATATCACTAGATATCCTGGTGATGCTGATACGGTGACGTTGCAGCTTCCTGTCGCAGGATCATTGCCGGAGCATGAGGTGTTGTATGAGGGACCTTGTAAATGGGCGGAGATGGTTGGTTTGTAGGTTCGAGGAAAAGGTCGTATCGTTCGGTCGTCTAGGATTATACTTGTGTCTGTGTATGTGCTTGCGATCGTCCATCTCTTAGGACGTTGTAATGTTTCAACCAGCGCACTCGGGGTTCTCCATCCTATTCTTGGTCAGTAAGATTCGTTCTAGCTCTTCAGAAATATTACATTGCGTAGTGGCGCATGATTGACTAGTTGAGAAGCACAAGAGATCACGTCGTGTTGCATATCGTTGATGTATAGAGTGCAAGCGCATGATGAGAAGCTAAGACTGCTCACACTCTGTTGGAATCGCGCTTGAAACAGAAAGATATGGTTGTGCATATAACGGATCTTTGGGATGAGATTGGAGATACAAATAGTCGTCGAGATTCAGCTCTGTGAAGATCGGGCAAGACAAGAGACTCGAGTGAGTTACCATAAGTTCCTCAATTGTATAGCTAACTACTACTGCTATTGCATGCAACAATAATGCGGCAAGGCTTTGGGCCGGAATGATACTAGCTAGCGTCTATACGGTCGCTCATGCTCATCCTCGCCCACCTTGTAACTTGGATAGCCTCAAACATGATAAGACTATTCTTGGTCGGTACATAATGGAACCCCATTGCTGAATCCATATACAGTAAACACTACTGCTTTGCACTGCTGAATGGCGCGTCGTCATCGTGAGAATTTTTCTGATTGAACCATGGTTGGGTGTGTTGCGCTTTGGTACAAAGTCATCAACCTCGTGAGCACGTACTCCACTAACAAAATTTTGATATCTTTATCTCGTTCCTCAATGATCAGTTCTGGCATCTAGAAAGTTATCTTATCCATCTTCTGATACCTTTCCGAGTAGTTAGATACTTTTTTCGAAGTAAAACACCCAGTATTACCCTAGAATATCAAGGATCTCATACAATGCAAATGCAGTACCAGAAGATCCTCACAATCGCACTGACCATGGTCGACCCAATGCTTCACAAACTCGGTCCAGTCTCAGCAATGACTCACAGTTGCTTCTGTTTTTCGTGTGGCTTACTTCCCTTCTCCCTTCTTCTCCCTTCTTCTCCCTTCTCCTCCTCTTTCTCTCCTCTTCAGACTTGGTCTCTGTACGATTGTTGTGCTCTGTACGCTTGATTACTTGATCGATTCTGCTCTCTGAGTTGACTGATTGCTCTCGAGATTCTGCGATATTACATCTGTCCTCCTCCTCTCCCTCCTCTAGTCAAAGGTCACAGTGACTAGATTGTGAGTGTCTTCATCTCTTGCTTCATCCACGAATCTCAAGCTGACAAGTAATTGACAGTCGAAATGGGCTCCTTCACCAGAGTCGTTTCTCCCTCTTTATCCGTGGCCTCCGGGTCATCGGCCTCAAGCGGTAAAAACCACACATTCGCAGTCACATCTGGAAGGAAGCAAAAGCTAACACAATCAGATCTCGATCGTCGCCGCGAGATGCGGGAGTCTCGGGCTCGCCCTTGGCTATCGTGTGCTCAACGCACATCAGTTCGTTCCTCTGGTGGTGCTGCAGCAGTCAAGTATGTCGATCTCAAATTTTGACTCATTTCGAGAAAACTTCCACTGACCTTTTTTCCCAGGGATGCCCCCCTTGCTGCTAAGGCTAAGCCTGCCACTGTCGTCGGTCCTCGTGCCGCCTCTGCTGCCGTCAAGCAGCTTCCTGTTCGTGCCGCTCCTGTCCGGCCATCCGCTGTCAAGGCGCTTGGTGTTTGTAAGGAGCCGGCTAAGGTAGCTGTGGCTCCAGTTGGTGAGTCGAAGGTAAAGAAGACAGTGGGTTCTTCTATTACAGAGGCGGCTTCTTCGTCGGTTTCTGGCGGTTCTGGCCTTCGTGGCGTTCGTGGTTCTGGTGCTGCGGGTTTGGGTGCTGGTGCTGGTCACCAGTCATCTTCCGTCAGACCTGCCGTTGTTCGTTCTGGTTCGGTTCCTGCTCGTTCTGCTGGTCTTTTGACCAAGAAGTCTGTCTCTGGCGTTCCCCAGGGTGGTTCGTCCTCTTCTGTTCGCGTTTCTCCTCCTGCACCAGTCAAGTCGACACCTCTTCCATTGAAGTCGTGTTTGAAGAAGGAGAAGAATGAGAAGAAGGCTACCTCGGGTGGCGATGATATTGTTGGTGGTGGTGGTCGTCGTGGTGGCAAGAAGGTTCGCATCGTGGCGGTGAGTACTTTCCACAAATCGAAATCAAATTCCTGACAACTTTTTCAGAATGGTGGTCGGGCTCGTCCCTGCTCTTGGAAGGAGCGCACAGTCCTTCCTACCGATTACCAGTCCTGCGGTTGCTTGGAGACGTGCGTGCGTGGCACAACTCCAGCTTGCAACCAAGAAAGGCACCAAACCCCTTCTGAGTTTACCTAGTGGTGAGTCATCAAACCATTCCAACAAATGCAAACAAAGTCTGACATGAATCACAGGAACGCTCAGGAGCGGCTACGTGTCGAAGCTGCGAAGGCGAGAGGTGAGGATTCGGTTGATTGGTGGAGAGATCAACGGAAGGAGATGATTGCCATGACGAGGATCTGGCTTTCAACCTTCGATGAGAAGTGAGTGGTTGGTGGTGGTGGTTGTATTTCTGGTACGGATGCTCGCGAGTCTTATCCCAGTGCCTCAGGTATTGTTGGTGGTATCTGATAAAGAGATGGAGAGAAGCACTTTCGAGTTGGTCTGTTTTGGTGGTGGAGGTTGTTTGACCAGCATGGACATTGGTCTTATTCTGGTGCGACAGATATTGTTTGTGGTATCTGCCAAAGAGACGGTGACGAGCACATTCGGATTGATTGGTGGATTGATTGTTATTGGCGGTGGAGGTTGTTTGACTGGTATGGACTTGTGCAGGTCCTATTCTGGTGCGACAGATATTGCTTGTGGTGTCTGCCAAAGAGACGGAGAAGAGCACATTCAAGTTGGTTGGTAAGTTGGCCCCTTGATTGATTGACCTATAGGTTTTGGTGGTGGAGGTTGTTTGACCAGCATGGACACGAGTCCTATTCTGGTGCAACGAATATTGTCAGTGGTATTCGCCAAAGAGACGGAGAGAAGCACTTTCGACACGACAAGGAGGAAAGAACAGCATTTGTGTTGGGGCCGTGTCTCTGACTGGTAAGTCATCCTCATCATCCTCATCATCCTTCAAGAATCTCTGAGCTAACTTCTCTTCAGGGTGGGCATACCCGGTCATGCCTGTCATCCCCTTCCGCCGTTCTGAGTTCAGTCCTGGACGCAGGATTATCCCTGGCTCCCATTCCTGCCTTTTTCCTTTGTTTTTCCTTCCATTTTCTTTGATTGACCAGCTTTTACTACTGACCGAAGGGTCACAGATCTAACACGTGCGATATGCCCAGTAAGTTACTTTGATTTTCTTTGATTTCAGCGCGCTGCCAAGGGCTCTTGTTCATTTTGGGCGTTCTGATTTTTTTGCTGCGTTGGCCGACGGGCCTTGAAAACATTCAAGCTGCTTGCAGCACCAAAAAAACTTGAAAACAGAAAACCCTCACAAAAAAATCCCCTTGGTAGCGATTTGCATTAGATAGCGGCTGACGATGGTATCCCGCCTTCTCGTGGCGTCGGCTGTGAGTAGCAGCTTAACTGCGAAACCAAGAGGATACTCAGATAGAAGATAGAAAATGATGAACAATGAACAAAATGAAGAAGTCGTAGTAGTAGAAGTGACAGCCAAACGCGACAGCTCAACTCAACTCATCTTTACCAGTCAAAATCGAAGACATCTCATCATCATCATTGTCATCACCAATCCGCAACACCAACAACATGTCTAAAGCTCTTTCGACACCTCGAAACGTAATTGGTGAGTATGAAGTTCTCGAATTTCATGTGCTGATACCCTCGACAGCCACAGCCACAGCTTCATTAACAGCTCCCTGCCAAGATCATCGTCAACAACAACTGAACAGCGATAATTCTCCACAGTAAAGCCATCTCTCACCATAATTACTTCACTTACTCACTTACTGACCTCATACAAATCTCTCTGCATCTTCTCTCCAACATCATTGCCTTCTCTATAGCCAATCCAATCTCGTCGTTTGTAGTCTCGCCACTGCAGATGCATTTTGTACATCAGATGCTGCCACTTCCTTTCCCCCGGACTCGAGCTCAACATTAGGTACACGGTCGCAACAACGATACTGGCTTCAGTCTGATGGTTAATCTCCAGGAGGATGAGATGTCAGTTCGACTTCTGCATGAAGCTTAGCATGGAGAGCTTTTACGATATCGCGCTTAGATCGATGTAGAGTGAGCCATTCCCAGAATTTGGGAGTATAGAATGAGATTCTTGCAATCTGCAGATCATGAGTATGTAGCCTATGTTTGGCCAACTCGTGAGCGGTTCTACCAAAGTTGTTCTTAGTCTCGATATCCATATCATCGCGTGCGAGAAGGCTTCCTACAGCGGCACAGTTGCCTTTTCTAACCGCGTGCATTAGTGCAGTTTCGCCGTCTTCATCCTTCTTATTGATGTGCAACATGTCATGGGTAAGCAAGCTTTTCACAACCGCATGACTTTTTCGCCTTACTGCTTGCATCAAAGCTGTAACACCATTTGGGTCTTTGGCATTCACATCCATGTCATCATGTGCAAGAAGGGCCTCCAGAATGCTTATGTTCTCAGCCACTACAGCATGCATCAGTGGTGTTTGGCCTGCAAAGCCCGACCTGTTGACGTCCAAGCCTTGGTGTGTAAGGAGATGCTTCACGATCTCTTCTTGTCTACCATCGATGGCGTCAATCAATGGGGTGTTATCCTGATTATCTCGAGCATTCACATCGACCACGGTATATGCTGTAAGCTCTTTGACGATCTCAATATGTCCACGCCGGACCGAATGCATGAGTGGTGTGGTGCATTCGTTATCCTGTTTACTGATGTTCTCGACAGATCTTGCGAGTAATTCTCGGAATACATAAAGGTGCCCATTCTGTGCTGCACAGCATAGAGGTGTCCTTCCCTCGTTATCCATGGAATTGATGTCATCAGGGAATGTCTCAAGTAACAATTTTAAAACTGAGTGACTGCCGAATGATGCAGCATACCATAGAGGCGTTCGGCCCTGGAAGTCCGGCTGAAACAATCCTCTATCGGTTAAGAAGCCACCATCGCCATGCTGATAACCCAAATTGTTATAAAGCAAGAAAATCTGTACAATATCGACCTGGTTCTTTTCCAAGGCTTTAACCAAAGGCGTCCGTCCCTTCCAGTCCGTGATATTGGTGTCAATATTAGGATTTGTAAGCAAGATTTTGGCGACTGCCTGACCTCCGCGAGCTGCAGCCTGTAGCAGTATACTCTGGCCTTCACTGGCTTCGAGTGTTCCTTTGTGTTTGATCAGCCATTCTGTTGCCTCACGAACGTCCCCTTCGGAAGGAGGAAATGTTCCATGAAATTTCTGGAAATCGCAAGCCATAAAAAGTAAGTCTAAGAGCGCTCTAAGGGCCTCCTCGTTTCCGGCAGACTGAGCAGCAATGAGAGGGTCATTGAGCCATCCACCTCGAGCTTTTAGTTCATTATTTCTCTCGGAGACAGCGAGTATAAGAGCAGCCAGATTCTCTTCGGCCAATATGTAGAGAATGCTAGCGTCAGCTGGATATCGCCGCGTCTGATTTGGACGCAATACATTGCTCGAATGAATCCATTGTGATAACGCAAATCCGTTTAGGAAGAGGACTTGAGAATGTCCGAGACGCTGGGCACTATCGCTGTGGTGAAGCACCTCTCGGACCGCGTAATTTATAAATGGGAAAATATCCTCTGCTTTTTTACATATATTTGCCGCCTCCTTGGAGAAAGGACTGGGTAAGGGTGTTCTCAATGATAAAGCAGTTAGAACGTCAGCTTTCGAATAGTAGACTTGACAACATTGCTTCAGCTTCTCATGACTTCTAGCAGCGAACGTCTCTGTTGGTGCGAAGATTGGTCTGTTCAGGCCCGCTCCAGTGAGAAAAAACTCTCTGACAGATTCGTGAATGAATTGGACTGTTCTTGGTTCAAATCTGGTCGCTTCGACAAGCCCTTTGGAACAATCGAGTATGTAGCGGGTCATATCGTTCTCAGTTATCATCTCTTTTTGCCATTCAGGTACAAAATCTGGATCATTACCTGCAATGATAGCGAAGTAGAGCTCAGGGATACTCAAAGGGCGTCTCGCATATAACACCCATTGTATACAAGTAAGCTGTTCGTCTTGGGGTGGACCATCTCTCATCAGAGTGGCGTCGAATAAGTCTTCCAATTTGTCTGGTATTTCAGTGAGACGGTGCTTCATTTCATGCATACGACCACGGTCATGTTCCTTATTAAGGATCTGCAATACAAGTGTAACCCACAGGAAAACGCCTGATGCACGTCGCAATATCTCGCTCTTGATATGCGCCGCTAGCTCCGTACGCTCAATTCTCAATTCGCTATCAATATACATTTCAATATCCCTATCATGACCATCCTGTTCCTCGAGTGTGATCTTGATGCCGTTCTTGATACTGATGTAAGGATAATGTCGACTTGAGAACCAAATATAGAAACGAGAGGTATTGCTCATCGCTTGTCGACCCAGACGCTCGAAGAACCTCACCATCTCCCGGACTTGGTCTTCCTCACATTCATCCAGGGCATCCACAACGCAGAATATGGTTTGCTGATCGAGTCGCTCTATTGCACTATTCAACAAATCTTCTAAAGCTTCCAAATTCCAAATTTGACGGCTGTCCTCAAGTGACACACCAGGAACTGAATCCAAAAGAGCTTGCAGCGCCGGAATCTTGCTGAGTATTTGAAACAATAAGGCCCGATACATGCCCAGCGTCGTCCTTTCCAGCTCCTCACCGCGAGCATTGAAGAAGAATCTTATCATTATGGCATCTGCCGCCCTACTATTGAGAGACGCATAGACAAATTTGGTGATGGTCGACTTCCCTGTTGCTGGTTTTCCCTTGATCCATAGCAATCCATGATGATTAGAAAATGCCTCTGGATCAAGCCATTGACGATACTCGGCACGCTCGAACAACCATTTGCATGTGTCTGAATGTGCAGATCTAATTGTTGCATGTCGCGCTTCCATTTGGTGAAATGTCAGCGACTGCATACATCGTCGTCGTTGCTCCCCCAGTTCAAACAGTCTTGTGGCTGAAAGGCATCGAGTGGTTTCTTCAATGTCATTAGCCAGGTAGTCATGACTTGATTCGGCGGCATCGTGGACAGATGACAAAGCTGGAGGAGCATGATCCGAGGTAAGATTTTTAGTCCTTGCATAGATCATAGATGGATCGTAGCAGCTAGGTCCAGTATAGAATGAACTGGTGCTCAAGGTTTCACTGGGCAGCGGCTTCCTCTTGCTCGCCATTGACTGTTCGTCATTGACAGGTGCTGACCGAAGCAAGTCGAAGATGCCAATTCAGAGTCGTATCGCACCAAACCTCCAGTCAATATGAGGTCTCTGAAATACTGTGAGTTAGGTCTATCTAATTCCGCCAGCACTGATCAGGCTGTCGTTACGATAAAGACTCAGCCACTCTACAGTCGGCCCTACGGAGGAGTAGACGAACTCTATTTGCGAGCCAATCATATCTTTGATAGTCCGAGTTGCAAAATGGCTTGCATCGAGATAGTCTACTTTAGGAGCTAGTATATTTTATGTACAGCAGAGAATAGAATGCATACAATATAGCATATCCCATTGGAACAACACAAGATATCATCCGTCTTTCACCCACCAGACAGGTATACAGCCCACAAGAGCCCAGAATGCGAGCCACCACCATGCTTCACCGACTCTTCCTTTCTCAAGTCCGACCTGATACCATCGTCCTGCCACAATGGGACCCAGCGTTCTGAATGCGCTACTGGTCGCAGCACCTAGCCCATGAATCATGCCAAGTGTCTCAGGACCGGACGCAGTATTGTTGGTCAACAGCACTATTCCGGGTATTGCGAATGTACGCGCACTTATGACCATCAGCGCCACCATTAGTATACAAGCCCACAAAACAGTCTGGACTGGCAAAGAGTTGTATGAGTATGGTGCGAGAAGCGAGAGGTACGGTGCAACGATGTATGCAACAGGAAATAGGAATAGCGAGAAGGCTGTGGATCTGAGTAAGCCGAACCGTGCATTCACGGTGGGATAAAGTGCGAGTTGACAGAATATACCGACAGCACCAAGAATCGACATAGCCAGACCAATTGTGCTGGGACTGAATCCTATGCCACCGGTAAACTTAAAGGGCAAAACTGGAGCTGGATCCGAGGTGAGAGATCGAGGCGTTGTAGAGAGGAAAGTAGTCCAGAGACCAGTAAAACCACTGAGTTGCAAATCAAGTAATGCCACTGTGGTGAGTACTAGAAGTACTGCGATCTTGTTTAACGGCTTAGATGTTGTCCCCAGCTCTTGCGGCTTTTGATCCAAGCTGGATACTCGTTGTTCTCTCGCCCTGAGATCACTCATGGCGATTGATGGGGGTTGGCTATTGGCAGTCTCGTCGCGTGTTCGACCAATGCCTACAGTCTCGTCATCGATGTTCATATCTTCAAATTGACCAACAGGAACATAGTCAGAACGTGAAAATACTTTCCTAAAGAAAAAGCGAATTGTTTCAGCTAGTTCGACACCACGGTCTCGACTGTGCCTAATTGATGCAAGTGTCTCTCGGAGACAAAGAAAGAGCAAAATCGCGTCTGCCAACAGGATGAATGCGGAGAACAGATTTGGTACAGCATATGGGAATTTGCGAAGCCATGCGACACCATACTGTCCACCGAAAACAGAATTCTCTCCAAACAGGCTTGGGTAATATCGTACCGGATCCGAAAGGAGGCCTCCGACAACAGGGGCGAATATATTCGCAAGGTTCCAGGCGAGAGGAAGAAGGAGAAAAGTTCTCGAGTGGTATTTCTTTTCAGTACATTCTGATAACGCCGTTCTTGCTCCTCCTACAGTCGCATTGATGGCGCCGCCGAGTAGCCTCCATATGACTGCCGTCTTGAAGCTTCTCGAAAAGGCCACTCCTATACAGCTAAGTGATTGTCCAACTAGACTGATCAAGATTACGCCTTTCCTTCCACATGCTGGAGAATCGGCCAATTTACCGAACAGTGGACTTGTAACGATTTGCGCCGCGGTGAAAACGCCTTGAAGAACTCCAGATTGAAATGAGATCTCTGATTCCGGCGCATCAGGTGAGAATGATGCTAATTGATAGAAGATATAAGCTTGCATCGAAGCTTGTTGAAAGAAGTCAACTATTCGAATAGAACAAATCAATGCTAATTGTATTTTGTTTGGGATCGAAGACCATGATGGCGGCGGTGACTTTGATTTACTCATGATCCTAGACACTTTGACTCTCCTCCAAGACGAGACTTCTCATCTGCTCCGGTGAGTGTTCTCATCAGCAAGCCATCCAGATTCTCATCAATTACCACGGCATCGAGACAAGACAGAGTGGCAGTTATTCTTTCACAAGCGTAGTCATGAGTCATAGGGCTGAGTACATTGGTTTATCGTCGACATGCCAATGAATCTGCGATATTCTCCACAGAAATTCACAAGGTCGACTGATTCATCAGCCGCGCATTGATATGGAGTGACCACGTTGTTCGTCGGCGGGTAAATCCCAACACGTTGAATTGTCCACCTCACTGATATCTGGTAATTTCAATATTTACAATGTCAGATGATACGGTCATTTCATGTCATTTGCGTCATTAATTCCAACTTGCAGATCGTCAGAAATTCTCCGAACCTAGAAAGGTTTCCGTTTGCATTACGCTTACAACTTTTCTGATACCACATCCTTGAAATCATCTAGTGTTCCAACTCGCTCTATCACTCGTCAAAAGGCGCTTGGCTCAGCTTTCACTCTCGCACCGATCAATCTGATCATATCGCTTAAGCGCAAGCATGATCCAATCTGATAATCTCCTCCGCTGAAATTCTTGAGGACGCGCGGCCGCGTCATCTATAATCATGTACGAAGCAATAATCACAAACCGTCTTCACTAGTTTGAAAAAGCTTTGTTCATACGCTCTAGTAGCTGTCATCGTTGTACGAACATCAAGAGGGTCAAATGAGAAACTCTAACCTTGTGACGACGACATCAATAGCGAATATACACGTGTTCTACTAATGATCTCGAATCCGAAAATTGCGACTCACGCGATCAAAACCTTTGACCCCGTACTGATTACGAAAGTTGTCGCAAGAGATGAATTGAGCCTTTGTCGGGCTGACTATACTTACGCAGTCGCCGTAGGAAAGTCTTCAACAGACAAGTTTTTGGTCCTAGGGTCAACGAATCCAAGAGAGTTGGTGCTGCGCATCAAGTATCCCGGACCGCCAGTCTCAAAACTCGTAAACGAGCAAGCATACACACGTCGTTCCAAGAAATACACCAAAATACAACACTACAGATCCATTGGGCCAAGACACATCGCTTCCAACTCGTCCTTGCTTTCCCACGCATACTGTCCAAGAGTCAGTCCCGACCTCCAAGTCCCAAGTCTCATGATACGGCATCCGTTCGCTTAAGACTACTATTGTACCAGTGAAATCTCAAGTCTCCTACAAGCCAAGACCGATCAACCACGCCGTCACTCTCGTCCTCCATTTCACCCGACTTAGCCTTATCCAGCTACCTGACTCAAGTGCCGTCCACCCATTTATCACTTCCCAGTTCCGTGGAAGGAAGAGGCTCTGCGCTCTACAACCCATGTCGACTATGCCCGAATGCGCGCACGCCGATCATACAGTTAGTGGTACGTGTATGTTTACGCATTCACAGGCATAACACACTGTAAAGACTCCCGACGTCTCGGTCCACCTGTCTTTCCCTTCCCTATACAATGTACGTTACTTGCCGCGCTACGAATGAGTCGCGTGCCAACTTTCCCAATACTATCTGATAACCAAGTCAGTAGCGTACGAGATAGCGTAGCATAGTACAGTACTATCTCCGTCATTTCCGATAGCACAATGCCCATTATCTCACTCACTTGTGGCAGAAGAGCGCATATCTCTACCACGATCCAATCACGACGTTGTATCACATTTCGTGTCTTTTTACATGTGCGGTTTAAAGTATATCAATCATGTGACAACCCGTGCACGATTTCATCGCATTCGATAAAGAGATGTCTTGATAACACGCTACGGACGAGAAGTTATTATGGCATAAGTAGATATATACTGAAATTCATGCAATTGGGCCATACGAAAAATAATGACTATTTTTGATTGATTCTCGTCTCAACTATAGCACTTTAGAAGGTAAGAATGTACATTATATTAGTCTCATAGATTCGTTCTATTCTGTTCATGCTATTCGTGCTGTCAATACTACATGTCTACCGTCGTATCGACTCCTCCTCCTCTCCGTCTCTATCATCTACACAATGTATCTCACCACCATTCTCAGCCTCAAGCACCTCATCCAATCTCAAAGCTTTGTATCTCGCATTCGAGGCTCCGCTCCTTCCCCATCTGAAGCACAAAAGCAAATCCCTCGCTTTCCCGGTCAGAGTACCCGTATTCAGACGTCGATTTGAGAGGATTGAGCTCATGTAGGTCCATCTCGCAACAAGGAGTATACCAATTATCATGAAGATGGCAATCGTTCCTCGACGCATCGTAATGCTGTGGTCTGGTATTTCTTCAGAGACGTCGAATTGATCCTCAATGTCCGTATTCGTGTTTGTACTTGCATCTGCATCTGCACTCAGACGTTCCCTCTCCTCTGCACTTGGCATGAAATGACAAGCTAGATCATCGCAATATTGATCTCGCATCTTCGAGTTCGGAACAAACAGTTCTTGAACATTACTTCGACCGAGAACGCTGTTTTCTTTGTCTAGAGCTTCGATGTATATGTATCGATGGGCCTGGGGGTGTTTGTAAATTGTTTCGAAGCCCTGCTTGGATATGATGGCGATTTGAGTCCATTCGGCTGATTTATCGCTTGTTTTGGGTGGTGGAGAGGGTAGAGATGGCCAGGTTGATTCAGTAGAATACGTGCTTGGTGAAATCGAAGCGAAGATGCGCCATGATCTCACTTCGGTGGCGCCGTTCCAGGATACGTAGATTGTCATTCCCGTTGAGGTTGGATCGTCGTGATTACCTGTGTCTTGGATGAAGTCTCGTGGGTCGTAGGATGAGTTCTCGTAGCCGTGTCTAGAGTATGACCATACTGCTGGCTTGGTCAGCGGGAGGCCGATCCAGTCATCTGATTTGTGAACTCGATAGTTCATCATGGATGTCAGAGCGAGGCTACCGTAGAAGACAACTTTGCCTTCCGGATCATGCTCAGAAAAGAATGCGTCGTTGCCGTAGCCCATGATTTTGTTGCCAGTTGGTAGGATCTGAAAACTTCCTTGTGAACGGGAGGAGAAGAATGTACCGGGTGGTGGATCTTGTTCGTGAATTGCTCGAGCCTCTTTCTTGATGTGATCGATTGCGATGACAAGACCTTTTGATATCGTCCGAGTGACATTGAAACCATTGCTTGCATTATCGTAGAGGGATATGACGGTCGTTGTCTTGTTGTCACTAACAAATCTTGCATCGTGCTGGGATGAGAAAGTCAGTCCATCCATTAGAGTGTAGTCCGACAACATTCCGTTGAGGCGCCATAGAACTTTTCCGTCCTTCCGCGAAATCTTGTATAATGCCGAACAATGGCGAGCAGAGATGAGGTAATCACCCTCCTCATTCTTGTCGATACTGTTGATATGGAAGTAATCCCACGGGCTGGAAGGATGTTCGCCAGACCCTGAGATCTCGGTGCTGGAGGGTGGTACCCAACCTTCTCTAGGATCGACGTGATGTAGACTGTTCCACTCAAACATAGCTTTGCCCGTGTCGACATCAATCTCTTGAAATACACCAGATTGTATGTAACCAAGACCGTCGCATAGATTCCATGGTTCAACACACAAGTCATATACTGATCTGACATATTGAGTCATCAAAGCAGTCTTGCTATCTTCAATGACCATGAATTCGTGCATGTCGCTTGACGCTTGGTATGAACCAGATGGCTCGACTGACTTCACGATTCTGTAGTGCTCATCCATGATGACACCATGTCCATGACCCCAACCTGTCATCTGTCGACCTTGATAGAAGCATAAGTGAGGTCTGCCATTATACTGACACGTACGAGGACTGTGAGATACGCCAGAGCCATCTGAGCCAAAGGACGAATAAACAAGATTCTGTGAAGCATTGTTAGAACATGCGAACGTGACATGAGATATGACTTACAGCATCGTTGTCATAGATGTAAACACCTTCTTGGGAAGTCTGATACGGCGCGAGGAAATAGTATCCTGGTGCTTGAAGCTCTGGCTTTCGATCGATTATAGTAAGTATTGGTGCCTCAAGGTCTGGTCTCTACGCGGCGATCAGTCTGAGGGATCTTATCTAGCAATCATCACTGAACTTACTGATCGAAATATGGATATAGGTTGTGTCTCATTGTCGGCAATAACTCGTCCAGCAAGCATTACCAACAACAAGGCTGAGAGAGCCAACACGAGACAGCGCCTCGCACTCTTCGACATCATTCCCAAATGAGGCTGAACCTTAATTTCCCGTCAAGCAGATCACAAATCTGGCATGGGCAACGGAATGCCATCAGTCCTTCTTAACTGACGGTCAGAAACCAAATCTTCTCACGACGACTTCGCCCCATGCCTTACCCGCTTGGGCCACGAATACATGATGCGCCGCATGATGAATCAGCATAAACCGACAGGGGCCCTCCCATACCTTCGTACATCAACCAAAGAACCCATTGATTCAAAAGACACGAATTTATTACAAGCGAGGTTGGTATTACGCGTCCTTTGAACTTAAGGCAAGACCAAAAGCGCCAAAGCGTCTTGGCAGGTGGGAAAGTTTACGCACACCGCATTCGCACGGAGGACCATGGATAACGGTCAACTCTTCAGACGTGTACGAATCGTAATTTTGACTGGTTATTAACCCGAGATTGGACTGCATGCCAAGTTGTGGCTTCCGGGATCTTCGGCATGAAAGGCTTGTGTGAGGTTCTCAAACGATACCAAGGGTGAAGAAAACATGACGAGAACCTTGGAATATACCCTGGTCGGTCTGTTTAGACGAGGTCAGGTCAACTACGAATCATATATTCAACAAAGGAGGATCGTCTTGTTCATGTGAGATGTCATGATGCTATGATTCTATACTATCGCTCAATCTATGCAAACTCCGGCGCGCACCTTTTTGATTCTCTAAGGCCGCTATGTAAACATGCCGCATTATTTACCCTTGTTAGATAGGAACTCCGTCATCAACCTATAACCGATGCTATGTATACCTGTACAATGTAAAATCCATCCACTCCTAGGATCACGATACTGGCGCAAGGATTGGCAGTCCTGAACTAGTATGAGGGAGGTATCTGCTGTATGCGAATGTGGCTGAGATCGCGGTTGCTATCACAGGCACTCCAACAACTAGCGCCCTGAACAAGACATTCATCATTTGCTTTCGATTTTGTGTTTTGCATCGAGTCACAAATGCGTCTGTGTCATTTGATCGTGGAAATGGTGTATCTGGGATCGGATCCCCGAGGTGAGCACATAGAGGCTCCCAACCTTGGCTGACCTTGAATTCCAAAAGGCGCTCTGGTGGGACAAGCGATCTGACTTCTTCATAATGATCAATATAGCGTTGTTTTCCTTTGTTTTCGAAGTCGCCATAGAAGAAACAATCCCAGAACCTGCGTAGCATAGGATAGTAAAGGCCAGCACCCCAGTCGAAATTTGCAAGCGCCTTCAACTCAGGGTCGTTCGCTCTCCAGTTCACTGTCTTCATCACTGATTTATGCCATGAATCAATATCTCGTGTTGTCATGATGACTTTAGCTTCTGGATATGCTTCGATCAATTCTTTTGTAAATGCGACAGCAGGCCAGTCGCATACAGCTTGACAGTGCCCAAGAAGAGCATCCCATTCCTCTCGACCAAACCTGCCCTTGCCATCATATTTGGCAGCAAATGCATCCATCCAACACAGCGAGTCGGGTGGATTTTCTACACTTGCGGCCATCATGTGGTAGGTCCCCTGGTAACCAAGCATTTGCAATGCCTCTCTGAGTGAAGCAGTTCCAGTGCGTCCGAGGCCGAGGGCGAGTACTCGCATCGGTACTACTCGCTTGCATTCTCGTCTGTTGATGTCGGTTTGATATGGAGTGAAGATGTCTGTTGTAGGTTTGGGAGTGTAAGGTATACCGGACGCCATGTTTGTCAATAAGAAAGATGGTACTCAGGAGAAGTGAGACTCGGATTCAGTTTGCATATGAATTTGGGCGGCAAAAGAATTGTAGCACAGACATGGACATAAAGATGAGACGAGCAAGCGTTCAGGTATATACTTCCGCGCCTTGCAAGTATTACATGAATCAGTAGCTCGGCGTTGAGTATAGGGAATAAAATGCTTACCTACGTGGCCTATGACCATGGATTGCGCGGCCACTCAACATAGTATGGATGTCTCATTAACCAAGCGAGTCAAATGTCGTAGTGCCTGACCAATTGACAACCATTTCTGCGACGAGAAAGATGAGACGATCGGCGAAGCCCTGTACTGAAAATGGAGTACTCTATGTGGATAACAGTCTGTATCAGGGAAACCATTATCGGTAATTCATCCTTGTACGAGTATCAATACAGCTGACGAATGTGTTTTAGCTCGCGTGCTCAATGAATCCTTAGTTGTCCTTTTGGCGCAGTTGCTTGTGAGCAGGGACCAAGCTTCCGAATTCACTTCTCCACACTACTCTCTCCTAGGCAAATTGGATGGGTCGGATAACGCGTCCTACACCGTATGTCAAATGAGGCGTCGACATTGTCACGACCTTCTCTCACGACGATTCGAGTTTCAGATTGAGCTGAATCTATTTGAGATGTGTGATGTATTGACGGCGCTCAAACTTCGATGGCGCATTGCTTGGTGAGCTGTACGTTTGCCAGCAGGGAATTTCGGTAGCCATAAATCGCGGCAATCATGAGACAATATTGTCCGGCCTCGTTTCGAATTTAAGGAGAGCAAATGCCATGACAAGGTTGACCGCTGGAGTTGACCAACATGTTAGGGAGATGGAGGAATTGCTGTGCCGTAGAAAATCTGCTCCAAGCAGAGGAAGCCCGATGGAGAGTACATTATACAGCCTTATCATGCAATATTCAGCCTGGTCGTCTCTTATCGATAGCAATCCAAAATAATTTCTTAAGTTCTGCTTCATGGCGGACGTTATTACAGCAATTTCATTCAAGAATTGCCTACAATCCGACACCGTTGTGCACCCTTCTCTCGTATCTAAGGTTAACAGCAGCACATTATTCACAATATCTCCTGGTCAACAACAATAAGGTCTACTCTTCAGCACGATCCACTCTTCGTTATGTCTCTTCTTCGCGAGGTGTAAGTTTGCTGCCGTCTCTACGACCAATATCCTAACATAGTGATACAGCAAACCTCGAAATGCCCGTACGGCTCGTATAGTCAAGGCCCGCGAACCTCAACTTCTCGAAGAGCGCAAACGAGTTCTTCTTCTACACGGTTCAAAATGTCCTGTACCGGTGCACACAGTACTCAAGACCTTCTCGACTCTCACAAAACCACACAGTGTTATGCTCACGAAGAAGAACGGAGACATACATCCATTCGAAGATGCACAATCGATAGAATTTCTTGCGGGGAAAAATGACTGCGGTCTTGTGGTATTCGGTACACATTCAAAAAAGCGACCAAACAACATTACATTGACGCGCATATACAACAGCAAAGTCCTAGACATGGCAGAACTACTTCTCCTCAACACAACAGAAGAACTCTCAGCCCAGAAACCTTTACAAATAGGCGTAGAAATGAAACCGCTTATCCTGTTCGCAGGATCACAGTGGGACGACGACTCTACATCCGATTCTGCAGTCTTATACCGCACCCTCAAATCTCTCCTCTTAGATCTCTTCCAAGGCGAAGAAATCTCCTCCATAGACGTCGAAGGTCTCCAGTATGTCCTCATGATCGGAGCCGGCGAGCACTCAAATAACAACCCATCAATTCACCCAGACCGAAGAATGGACATAGATCTAAGCGACCCCAGCCAAAAACCCGTCCTCCACCTACGATGGTACAAAATCCGCACCGTCCGCTCCTCAACACCTAAGATCCCCCGCGTAGAACTCGACCCAATAGGTCCCACGTTCGACTTCAGGGTAGGCCGATCCCAAGTCGCCGACACAGAAATCTGGAAAGACGCAATGAAACACGGCCGTCGTCCCAACGAAGCCCGCACCAAGAAAAACATCGAAACAGACCTCGTAGGCGACAAACTAGGCAGAGTCCACCTCGGCAAGCAAGATCTATCAACTCTACAAACGCGAAAGATGAAAGGACTGAAACGATCCCGCGACCAAGCCGACGACAACGACGGTGATGTCCCAATGAACGGAGCCGGAACTGGAACACTGGACGACGACGAAGATGACATAATAAGTCAAGACGAAGACGGAGGCATGGAACTAGACGGAATCCTAGACGAAGACGACGAAGCAAGCAGTATAGGCGGAACAGGAGACGAAATCGACATTGGAGAAAGTGATGCCGAGGCCGCGGACGAAATGCCCAAGAGACAGAGGATCAAATAGAACAACTTTAAGAAATGGGACATGAAATGGAAGGAGATTGAAATTGAAAATGAGAAGAAAGAGAAAGGCAGATAGAGAGAGACAGTTACAGAGAGATAGTTCATCCGTCATCTGTCGTACCTGAGGTTCTCATGCTTACTTATTCCCTTCCAGTAGTAGTGTCAGAAGTAAGCAAAGGCATACTACTAGGGACAGAGACAGGAATATGAATATGAATATGAATATTTACCAAGGTACGGAAGAAGAAAGGAAAGGAAAAGAAAATAAACGTACGAGCATGGCGTTAATTTAACTGGGTTCTGTTAGAATCAGATACTCATACCATTCCATTCTATCCTGATGCATTCATTCATTGTTCATTCATATGTATTTCCCATTCGACCAATTACTTGCACAACTAATCGTCGGCTTAGCATCAAGGCGAAGCTCGAAAATCAATCATGCATGCATGCATGCATGTACATGTGCTTATCAATTCGATATCCATCCAATATCGAAATAGAATCTCTAGTAACGTACATTATTTAATCAGTTCAATCATTCATGTAGTTCGTTTCGATCTCGTTATATCATTAGGCTGAACTGAAGCTATGTACACATGAAATTAAGCAAAACGCTATATACTACTCCGTAACTCCCATTGCTAGCCAGTACTTACAAGATCATTAACGAAAACCCAGTCGGCGCCTCCTCCTCCCACTGACTTTATTCACATGCATCTCGCTCAATTCTCATTCTACACAGAGTAAAGCTCAATACCGTCTTCCGGATGCTGCTCTGCCGAAGGAATTGTTTTGTTGAAGCTGTTCCTCTCCGGGCTGGTGTAGATGTTGTTGATATTGCTGTTGTTGCTGGTGCTTGGACACATGGTAGTCTTGATAACTCGGCTGTTGCTGTGAGTAGTCTTGCTCGCGATGACGTTGGTCGTCACCTTCCCAGTCTCCATCTTCTTCGTCACTGTATAGATCATCTTTCTTTCTTCTTCCTTCGACACTGCTGAGAAGACCTCTTGCTTTGTCGCGGATGCTTAGACTCCATCTGCGTTTGGATTTTGGTTCTTTGTAGGCTTCTATACCGCTGTAGCCTCTTGAACCTGTGGGACTGTTGTCGTAATGGTTCTGATTTTGGGATTGAGATTGAAACTGCTGCTGGGATTGTTGGTGATTGTGGTGGTGGTGGTCATTCTGACTTTGGTGAGAGTTGTGATGATTGTTGTCGTGGTGGTGTTGCTGGTGATGATGACCGTGAGATTGAGAGCGATGGCTACTGTTATGATTGCCAGGTACTCCACCGTTTGTAGAGATGTTATTGCCTATGATTCCTCTACCACGAAGTTGAGTTTGATGCGGATGACTGAAGCCTGTATCAGCAGCAGAACCGATACCAAGAATACGCTCTTGTTTACTACTCTGTCGTTGAGGCACAGTGGGCTCGGGAGCCTGGTAAGATTGAGGCGGCTGACTGGATTGCATTATCTGAGAATATCGAGCCTCTTGCTGTCGTTGTGCTTCAAGATACGCAGCATCGGCGTCATATGGCTGCTGTGATGCGACTGGCTGTGGTTTAATAGGTGCAGAGCCACCGATCGTATATGACAACGGTCGACGCTTGTCTTTAGTGACTAGACTGGGCCGTGCAGATAGATCATTCTGTTCTTGTTGGTGTCGCTGTTGAGCGTGCGGTTCAGAAACTGATCGAGATTGAGATTTCGAGTTTGGTTCACGTGATAATGTTCTCTCCGGCCTATTGTAGTTCTGATCATTATCGAAGTTTTCTGGACCAGTGACATGATATCTGTGTTCAGTAGGAGCCGGATTTGTTGTGAATTGTGGCTGGGACTGATCTCTGTCGACAGAAGGATGAGATGGTGCAGAATTCTCATCGTAGTAAGCTTGATCATTGTACTTCTCCTTCTTGCCACGCTTGCTGCCAAAGAGTGAGAAGGATCGTTTTGGCTTCTCCTTTGGCTTTTGCTCATTTCCATCGTAACTGTCCGTCTCACTCATGTCCTGACCCCAGTTTCCTGCTCCTTGCCTGTCAGCTGCGCTTTGAGTCCTTCTTGGACCAAGACCTAACTTTTGCAGTACCGTATTGCTTCTGCCTACTTTAGCAGGCTCTGTAATCTTTTCGCGATCAGAACTTCCATCATACCACAGGGCAGGTATCAATATTCTGTAGGGCGTCGTAATGCCAGATGGGTCTTTTTGATTGACCTCGCAGTTTATTGAAATATCCAAGCCACCTTCAAGATTGACATGGTCGTTGATATCAAATTCATTACCCTCAGCATCGATGGCAAGAACGTTACCCTTCTTAGCTGCCTTTTCGGACAAATTAGTTGGTCTTCGATGGAATGCTGGACGGAAGCCTTGTGGATCTGACACATCATCTGCAGATGCAGCCCGTCCTTGCACTGATGAATCACGTCGCGACCTTTGATCTCGAGGAGAGTCGGCACCATCAAAAGATGCGGCACGAGCTTGTGGAGGTCTGTCAGGATCTTGACCCGTTCTATAAGACGATGGCGGTACTTGGCCACGAGAACTAAGACGCCGCATCAAATTTCTAGGATTAAGATCGCTCTTACTGAAAGAAGGGCGACGCTGAGGCTGATCCATTGGCATTCCCTCATCGTGCTCTTCTTGCATTGATGACGCATCGCTTATGCTAGATGGTGGTGTTGGTGGTGGCGTCTCACCAGGATTGTATTCTCGTATGGAACACCAATTCCTTCGTGGCAGAAGGTGATTGTTGTTTCGCTTCTTGCCATCAACGTCGTGTGTGAACATTGGAATCATGTTCTCATCTGTGTATTTATCTAAATGATGAACTTTGTTTCTCTTGTTCATGACGTCGGCCATAAATTCTGGTGGCGGTGTATTGACGATCGCTGAGGAGATTACATTTGGCATGTATCGGTGATCTCTATCCTTGGGGATTCTCAATTTCGGGTTAGAATAGAATTGACCAATAGCTGCAAGATGAACATCGCCTCCGAGGATAGTAACCCGAGCCGACTTCTCTGCAGCAAGGTCTTGAAGTTCTTGGATGAGGATGTTTCGTTCATCCTTGTGATGGCTAGCGGTCCAGTGATCATCTAGATCATCTAGGATCTCAACCCCACCATCAAACTTGTTGAGCATCTTTGTCTTGAGAATACCTGCCCGTCCGAGTGCTTTAATTGGGTCCATAGCACGACTTGTGAGGACATTCTCAAGCCATACTAGCCGAGGATATGCTATCGGAACTCCAAGCAAGACAATAAGATGCTTAGTCTGACCTTCAACCATCTCGCGGCGACATCTATCCAGGATGATCTCAAGTGTATCGATAGAAAGAACATCATTCTTGGTTCTTTCTGTACGGCAATCGATACCAAGAAAGGCAATGCTTTGACCTAGTTCTAGATACAAGCTACGACTTCGAGAATGGATGTACGGACCAGGACCATGTCCTAAGATCCAGCTAGGTTCATCTTTTTCAGTCATAGCTTCGATGGATTGATGTTGGAAGAGAAGGTAGTACTTGTAGGCTACATTACCTAAACCTGAGAAAACTGGTGTTTTCATGAAATCGTGTGGGTAGGAGCCAAACCCGTCGATGATATCGTGGTCATCCCAAATATTGACCATCGGTATGGATGCATTTGCCATCGCAAACAGCCCCTGGGAAAACCACAAACAGTATCTTTCGAGGTAAAATGATTCTAACTCTTCCTTCATCTCTGAGCTGAAAGGAACTTCGTGCTTGTGATGAGGATTTCTAATATTTGTCCATTCGCCAAAGTGTTGTGTATCAACCATAACTCTGTCGTTGTAGATCTGATCTCCACCCCCAATCATCACATGGAATGGTCTAGTCTGATGGTTGTTCAGTACATCACGCCATAGAGGATCTGGACCAGAGAAAGTATTCGGATCGACCGACATACTGAAGCCGTTGCAAGTGTGAAACATCATATTCATCGAATGTCCCTTAGCTGGGACCCAAAAGCCAACGGAAGCGCCTTTGTTGATTCTGTAGGCAATATGCTGTTGCTCTGCACCAAGCTCGACTTCGATATTGAATCTCCAGAATGTGACATCGCGGTCAGGATCCGCATAAATTCGTACGCCTTTGACTTCTTTAAATCTGCCGACAGCTTCAGCATTGGCGTCCATGATCCGCCTGTTGTTAGCAGCAGCTGTCGCGTCTCTGCCGTTTGTACCATCAAGAGGACTGGGAGATTCCTCATATATACCATTGTCATCTTCGACAAGAGATAGATCTTTCTCCTCCTCGAGATGGTCAATTGGCCGGACGTATCTAGCTCGGCCAGTTCTGCTTAGCTTGGTCAAGCCGGCGATGGGATCGATATATTCCGGAGTAAGCTCTTCCGGTGTGACCTGGGCCGGGGGCGGTGGCAAAAGCTTCCGAGGCTGTGAGAATAATCTTAGAGTAGGTGTGGATTCATATGAGCATTGAGAGTCTTGTGTGACGATCATTACTGATCCGCGCCAGAATTCCGTAGTAGGCACACCAGATTTGGCTCCATCCTTGGTCTTTTTCAATCCAGCATATCTGAGCAATGGACCACACTTTATATAAAGTTGTGGCTTGAATTGAGCAGTTCGATCATCGATACTTTCTCCAGCTCGGGAGCCACTGACAGCTCTTGCTTGATTGCTCCTGTTAGTCTTCGTCTTATCTTGCTCCCACCAAGCTTTTTGCTCAGAAGCTTCAGGCTTGTCAAGGGAGAAGTCAGCAAGAGTGAGACGTGCGACTTCAGCTTGCTTCCATTCATCAGTTGGTCTTCTACGTTCGAATGGCTCTTTGAAGGATACACTTGACTTTCGCTGTCGGTGCTTGCTCACATCGGTTCCGCCGATAGGAGGTGAGTCTATTGACCGCAGAGCAGGCGATTGTTGTAGACCGAGGCCGATGTTCTGCTGATCACGGGATGAGAAAGATTGAGGCGGTGACTGTTGATCATATTGCGTTTGAGGCTGTCTGCCTGTCGCACCCTTAGACTTTCGTGACTGAGAGAAGCCAAGTCCTGGGTCCCCACCTGCCATACTACTCAAATCGACAGCTGGCGGGCTGTCACTCCTTGTTGTCGAACGTGTATCGTTGAGTTTGCTCTTGTTCTGCGGAGGCGTCTTCTGTAATTTACGTGGTCCTGATCGTGGAGCATCAGGAGATCGCTGTGCAGTCAACTGCTCCAGAGCCGCTTGACGCGAAGCGCTTTTTTCCTGCTGACTGAGAGGTTTTTCAACTTCGTCTTCACGTGGACGGGATCGTGGCTGCTGTAAAGACACGGCACGGGCAGTATGTGGCTGAGTCGCATCAATGATAGTCCTTCCGTTCGTGCCCTGCTTTGCAGAAACACTGCGAATGGGATCACGTGTCCTAGAGTCGTGTTCCCGAGCAACCTGCTGACCTTGAGGTTGGGTCTCGAATCGTGTCGCGATCGAAGGATCGTTGTCCTTATATGGTTCAGTACGATATTGCTGGTCACCATTTTTCGAGCGCTTTGACCCCATTGACCGAGCTTCACGATTCTCGCGGCCTTCAGTTGGTACTGCTCTGGTCTGAGACATATTCGCTCCTGCTTGAGCACGTCCTTCACTTCTGGCTGTAGAAGGATTCGAGCGCGGGAGATCTGCTCGCTCTTTACCCATACGATCAGATAAAGTGTGGGCTGGGTGAGTATTTGACCGCGTCTTCTCAGATTTACTTCTGCGCGTGCGATCTGGAGTCTGCGGGATGTTCTTATCCTTCATCAATCTCATCTCTGCTTCCTGAACACGAGCTCGTTTCTCTTCTTTGCTAATATCAGTCAATTTGACTTCTAGCTTTTGTAGCGGAGATCGATCAGAAGCCCAGTCCTGTCGCTGTTCCTCAGTTTGATTCGATGAATCTCGGGTTGTCGTCGAATGGTGGTATAATGCAACAGGCTCAGGTGTTCTTGGTTGAGGTATCTGTTGCGATGCAGGTGCTCTAGCTGATGCTTGTTGGCGCTGAGATGTAGTTGGTCTGGGCAATTTCTCCGTATTGTGTGATACATCTTGGATACCATTTGGATAATCCTCATCACCACTGAGGTTGGAGTTATCAGGTTGTGGAACATGCTGCTGATGATTCTGGGACCGATCAGATTTCGAGGATTGACGTGGCAGAGGTGCTATATCCATGTCATCTAATTCATCGTCATCAAATGCCTCTTCTGCATATGGCAAACTCTTTCCCTTCGCTCTTTGGGAGAACGATCTCTGCAGGTCTGAGCCCGCGTCTGATCCTATACCACGATAGGAAATGGGTGCGCCAGTAGGGGCATCTGGCGCATATGGCAAGCGACCATTTACTTTCGCGTTGTATTCTTCATTGCCGGGCTTTCGAGTTTTTCCGGCGCTTATTCTTCTCTCTACTGCGCTACCGCGAGGCTTATCAGGATTGTCGACCAAGCCATCCAGGCCGGGATCGTGGTAGAGGTCGATAGGATTCATAGTAAGCATGAAGTATCACCGTTTGCGCTTATCGAATTCTGGAAAAGAAGCGGACGATCGAGATAATATGAACCTCTGCGACTCAGTGAAGTAGGCTTGATGCTTCGATACCCGAGGGCGACAGAGCTACTGCAGGTCGCGCGGTCATTGACAGTGCCAATATGTCGACTCGACGAGCAGAGGAGGACAGTGCTGGTACTAGATGAAACATATGGTTACAAAGCTTGAGACTGACACAATACAGACGGGAAGCAGGTGAACAAAACTCGCTAAATCAACGCATCAGCTAAGAATGACAAGTAGTACAAAGCAGGTGGAATCTGTGCTGGCGAATGGCCGCTATCACGACCAAAAGTGGCTGGGTGATGTTCAGCTCGGGGACTTTTGATGGTGCATATCTAGCCTTGCGGCTGACAAGGCTTGCCGACGATTTGTGGAGATCACTTTTGTCAAAGTGACTGAAGAATCTGAGATGAGATAGAATGAACAATCTCCTGCTGTTGACAAAAGCGACTGCGCTATTGCTAGTACGATCAACACGGATTGGAACGGACTGTATGGTAGTATTTCCTTGGTGTGATACTGCTACCGCACTCATCGCATTTTAGAGTGATTGGAGCTGAGTCCACTTCCCGTCGATCTGCCGTACACTACGCTTCGACAAGAAGAGGTAATTCTTGATGCTAAGACATATCCATATCTCGCAGTGTCTGATCAATGCGAGTGATGTGACATTACAGACGCGGTCCTCGAGGATAACTGACTACCGTCGAAATCAGACCTTGGTCAGACTGTAGAGACTAGCTGTATGATAGAGCAAACACGAGTCTCAGCTTCCGCTCGAAGAGTTGTTGTTTCCGAAGCATGAGAATTATGGAATACCTTTGTACATTTGATGACAAAACTCTAGCCAGGACGCCAGCTACATATTCTCACTGACTCTTGGTGGTAATCTGGAGGTTGAGCACGAGTGAGCTGTAGCAGCAATGAGTAATATGACTGCGCTCCAGATTGGATTTTCATCTCGAGAAGTGCACCGACATTTTTGGCTGGAAGATGAGCATGGATACCCGCTTTTTTGTTTCGGGGGTTCGCACGCCTCATAAGCCTCGTCTTCCAAGTCAGAAGGCGCCCCAGAATATCATCTTACAAACCCTCGAAAGGGGACACCTTCGCTGATCGATGTACATGTCGCTTCTTGCATTCACTTCATTCTTGTAGTATTTTTACCTGCGTATTGCATTTGACGCGACCAGCTATATTTCTGTTCCTTCCTTTGTACGCACGGTCCCTGTTCGCAATCATCCTCCGTCTACGTTACGCCGCAAATTCGAGAAGTTCGACGACGGATGGCTGAGAAGCCCTAGAGGCAACACCGCACTTTATTGGAAAGATGCGCTTCACAAGATGGCTGCAGGTTCTGCTGGTCAGTCATGTAGTGCAGGCAAAGAGTGTACATCGTGATCACGATCACTACGATTACTACGCACTGCATCTCCACGATTCTGCGAATCCTGAGAGTATTGCCTCGCTTCTTGGTGCTGAGTTGGAGGGTCCTCTTGGTGAATTACCACACCACTATGTGTTCTCGTCGCCGAAACATCAAAGCTCCCACCTCGATACCCACCTGGAAGATCTGAGAAGAGTGAGAAGGAAGCGGAGCACCGGGCTCATCTCAGAACTAGACAGTGTGTTATGGTCGCAAAAGCAGGTCCTAAAGCAACGGTTGAAGAAAAGAATACCTCCGCCGCCGCTAGACTCGAGACAAAGCACTTCGTCAGGGACACCAGATGCGAACAATCTGCTAGATCAACAGGACGCCATACAAAGATTGGATACAATCGCAGAAAAGTTGGAGATTAAAGATCCTATATTCAAAGAACAGTGGCACTTGTTCAACCCACTACAGATAGGGCATGATCTAAACGTCACTGGAGTATGGCTGGATGGTATCACTGGAAATGGTACCATAACGGCTATTATCGACGATGGGCTAGACTTTGAAAGTGATGATCTGAGGCCCAACTATTTTGCAGAAGGATCATGGGATTACAACGATCCTGGACCGGACCCAAAGCCTCGATTATCTGACGACCGACATGGAACAAGATGCGCAGGAGAAATTGGAGCGGCAAAGAATGATATCTGCGGTGTTGGAATGGCCTACGACGGCCAGATAGCAGGGCTAAGAATCCTCTCCAAACAGATCACTGACGAAGACGAAGCAGCATCAATCAACTATAAATACCAGAAGAATCAGATCTACTCGTGTTCGTGGGGTCCGCCTGACGACGGAAGAACAATGGAGGGACCGTCAGTTCTAATCAAAAAGGCTATGGTGAATGGTATCCAGCAAGGTCGTGGAGGTCTGGGCTCGGTCTTTGTCTTCGCAGCAGGGAATGGAGCTGCAAGTGATGATAATTGTAATTTCGACGGCTACACCAACAGTATTTACAGCATCTCTGTGGGTGGTATCGATCGAGCCGGCAACCATCCATACTATTCCGAATCCTGTTCAGCACTCCTTTTGGTCACATATAGTTCCGGTGAAGGAGACGCTATACATACTACCGACGTCGGGACCAACCAGTGTTATAATGGACATGGAGGGACCTCAGCAGCTGGTCCGTTGGTCGCTGGAGCTGCGGCTTTAGCTTTAAGTGTCAGGCCCGAATTGACCTGGAGAGACATACAGTATCTTGTTGTCAACAGCGCAGTTCCAATCAATATGAATGACGGCGACTGGCAAGATACTAAGATTGGCAAGAAATTCAGTCATATGTATGGTTATGGAAAGATGGACACATGGGCATTTATCGAAGAAGCTAAGACTCATGAGCTCGTGAAGCCGCAGGCATGGTTCAATTCACCATGGTTGAGCGTTGTACACCAAATACCTGAAGGCGATCAAGGTCTTGCATCTTCTTTTGATGTCACCAAGGAGATGTTACAAAAAGCCAACCTCGAACGTCTGGAGCATGTCACTGTTACAATGAACATTGATCATACGCGTCGTGGCGACTTAAGTGTCGATCTGAAGAGTCCAGAAGGAGTTATCAGTCACATTGCAACTGCACGTCGTTCAGATGAACATAATGGAGGTTACGATGATTGGACCTTTATGTCTGTTGCCCATTGGTAAGTAGAAAATCACCTTCAATTACAGAAAACACTAATTCTTCAAAGGGGCGAATCCGGTATCGGCACATGGACGATCATCGTAAAGGACAACATAGAGAATGAACGCAACGGCACATTCATCGATTGGCGACTGAATTTCTGGGGTGAATCTATCGACGCCTCCATACAAGAGTTGCATCCACTTCCCGACGAACATGATGACGATCACGAGACTGCCACAGCTCCTGTTGCAACTACTAGTGTCAACCCATCTCCTCCTGCTACTGACCTACCAGCTATTCCTTCTGATCACATTGACAGACCAACAAGACCTGGATCCGAGGAGCCTACTTCGACCTCCACAACACCAATCAGACCTTCTTCGACATCTACTGCCAGTGCTACATCGACAGAAACGATCGCATCGCCAACAAGTACTTCATCCTCCTTCCTGCCAAATGTATTCCCCACGTTTGGAGTCACTCGTCGGACACAAATCTGGATCTATGGCTCTTTCGCTCTCATCGTAACATTCTGCATTTGTCTTGGAGTATACTTTTTGATACAGCGACGTAAACGACTTCGGAACGAAGGTCGTGACGACTACGAATTTGAAATGATTGACGACGACGATGCCGATGAGGCAAAGCAAGGTCTTACCGGCAAAAGAAGAAAGAAGAGAGGTGGAGAGCTTTATGATGCTTTCGCGGGAGAAAGTGATGAAGACGTCTTCAGTGACGATGATGACGAAGAAGACCGCTACGAAGATACACCGAGTGGCAGTGGTAGTGGCGATAGTGATAGGAGAAACGATCATAGATGATCGAGTGAATATTATTTGTATATATCAATAAAAGACTTGGTATAGCCGTAAGCATTATTATTGTCGTGAAAGGATAACGGCACTGACAGCACAGGAATCAAAACTTATTGCTCGTTTTTCAAAAAGGCCATGTACGTGTGTTATACCAAATTAATCACTGACCTGATGTAGAAGTAACCTCTTGCATAACGAATTTTTGAACTCAGACAGAATTATATCTCATGCTCTACTATTCTTATTTCCAATAAATCATGACGTGGACCAACCATATTCGGTACTGGTCTATCCAACCTACCACTCTATGTCGTAAATCTCATTATGTTCTCTCGGATCATCTTCATATCATGTATCGTATGCACACACGTACACGCATCTTCTCCACCGACAACATCGTATGAACAACAATCACTCACAAACACCAGACCGGCATGCTTCTGATTCAAAATCCACGCTGTCTTGTCTTGTCTGGTCTTATCCTATCTCATGTTCAAAACCTCCACTCCCGTCACCCACTCACTCGCGCTAACTAGCAAGATCTCTCCCCATCTCTACACGGCAGCCTCACCGCCATCTCACTCTCTCTTACGATGCTAGCAGTACGAGTACGAGTACGATACGAAACCACCACTCCTGCCTCTGACATATGATAATATCCACAGTTCACGGTTCCCACTCACTGTCATTATTCTAACCCCACAACGCACAATACACCACCACCACCACCACACAAAACGCTCCGTCCCCTTTCCGAAAAACAAGAAATTTCCGAACCACGATTCACTCAATCACTCGCTCGCTGAGTCGTTGATTTCACAGTTGTTTAGATAATGCCCCTTACCCCGTAATTGCGTCCATATCAGACACAGATCTGATACTTGAATCTGACGCCCGCTTGGCTAAGTGGTATAGCGCATCACTAGTACTGTACTACTGCTACTACATGCATGTATGTGTGTATGTGTGTATGTATGGGAAAGGATATGATGAGATCACTGGTTCGATTCCAGTAGTGGGCAGGGCAAACGATCTATTACATTTTGTTTGATTTTTTGTTCTCGGTTTTTTCTTTCGATCGTATATATGTGTTTTCTTATTGATGCTTGCTGTGTATGTGAGAGAGAGAGATGCGTGTATCATTCATTCGTTCATTCAGAGAAATGAGGATCGAGATGGAAATGGGGATGGGAGTGATGATCAGGACTTGGACGTGGCTGAGACTGACTGAGAAAGTAAGAGAGTGAGAGTGGAAATGTATTACTTGATTAAGTAGAGTGAATCATTTGGTTGCTCATCAAGACGAAGGAGAAAATGACATGGTGTTGATTCTTCCCTTTTCTCTACTTTCGTCTCGTATCTGTAATATGATGTACATGCACAGAGTATTGCAGAGGTGAAATGATATCCCTTCCCTGTCCTCCCTCCTCTCATTTAACAAACTTCTCACACCTTCAACTAGCTCAGAGCAACGCCATAATACACTTGGTCTATAAGCAACTCCATAACCGCAATCACAAAACCCAATCTAGGCTTCTGGTCTTCTGTCTCAATACCTTTGCTAACATACCTCTATCACCGCCTTTTGCTTTAGGTAAAGCGAGTACGTCAGCTACCTCGATCGCTTTTCCAGCGTACCATTTGGCTTGGTCTTCTTTTCCTGCTACGTAGAAGTCGACGGCCATGTTGAAGAGGATTGTGGCGAGGTATTCGAGTTCGTCAGGAGGGTAGAGATCTGATTCATGGTCGTGATGAGAAGTTGTGCTATTTTTGTCCTCGTGGTTGGTCATGTCGGTGTCTCCATCATGGTCAGTCTTGGTTCGAGTCTTGTCTGGTGGAGGATGTGGTTCTGATGCCTCTGTTGCGGATTTTGCGAGCATAATGGCTTGATCGATGATTGACTTGAGGAAATCGATTGTGTAACTGGTGGCAGCACTGTCGGAAGAGGCGTCAAAATCAATGCTTGTAGCGGGGAGTAAGTTGCCGTGATCTATGATCAATTGGACTATGCAGCGAATCCACCTTGCTGCCTGATTCATATCGTATACTTGCAGATTTCGAACTGCTTGGACGATCTTGCTTAATACCTTCGTAGCTTGCCTGACAGATAGTACAGCCTGATTCTGAAGATCTCCTTCTTCTTGTGTAGTGGCAGCACATAGAATAAGGTCAGCCACAAGAGCGTAAACCTTAGGAGGTGCGTCAATCTTTACAGCTTTGTCGATTATTTGGATGAGACTGAGATCGTCGTAGACCATGGAATCATGGATTTGACCATCATTGACATTGTTCATGTGGAGCAATGCTTCGAATGCGAGTGGCAGTACAGTACACAAACGTGCATGTAGCTCTTCGATATCATTATAGATACGGGATTGCTGCTGAATTTCGTACGCCTGCATGATCAGGCAATATCTATCGAAGACGTTCTTGTACAAGGTATGCTGTATTTGAGTATCACGTGGCCTTGCACGACTTGTGAAACTCGTTCGAGGTAGAGAATCGACAGTCCAAGATTTCTGGCATGATCGGGCTTCTTTCGTATAGAGCACTGCTTGGATAAACGCGACTGCAAGTTCTTGCTTCTCCTTTTTGAAATTGGTTTGAAGACTTTTTGTGGCAGTCTCTAACGAATAACAGATCTTCGAGCGAAGTCAGTACTCGGCTCGATAGATTACAGTGGAGGGTTTGATTACCTTACTTGAATACTGCAATATGTCGATCACATGTTTTGCAGGCCAATCCTTTAGATGTTCCACCGCCGCATTGAAAGAGTGCTGCTCAAACCATCGACAATCCTCGTACGACAGTGGTGCCATTGAAGTCCTCCTGAACGTACTAGTGTTCAGATTGGAGTCCGACACAGTCGCCCTCATTACATGACATAATCTCGTGAGAATCTCGTCTCTGTCAACTTGAGGGTCGTCGATGATCGAGAAAAGTAGCTTTGCAGTGCAACGTAACAGTGCTGGGAAATCGACTTCTGGTGGAGGATTATTTGAGTATTTATCCAGGAGACGTTGGAGAAGGCGTGCCGATTGTAGTCTACTACCGTGTTCCATAGTCTCACCTACACATGCTAATAGCAATTTATTTTCCGTCTTCGGTAAGCTAAGAATAGCAGATAGTGAAGATTGAGTCTCTTGCTCGTCATTAAATTTCAGATGAGTACAGTATGCAAGATATTTGGATAGGTGATGTGCACTTCTCGCAAGTGACATTTTGGACAATATGGTTCTTGCTGATTCGTAGTCTTGTAAGGTGTGATAACAGGATATCATTTTCCTTTCGATCTTACCGATATGATCTTCTCCAGCTTTCTCGAAAATCGGGTGGACCCCAATCTTGCACCACAGTACCCCTTGATCCGGCATTTGTGCTGATAGTTTATCGATTTGTTTCCATAGTAATACAAGTCCAGCATGAGCAGCTTCTGTGGATAATTGGCTTTTCCAGGCACTCAAGACTAAATCCAGAAATGATTCAAACCCTGTCGGATTGCAATCTTGTCCCGTATGGGTTCCACCTGTAATCATCCACAAGTAAGTGATAATAGCACGCTCAGTCCAATCATTGTTTGCTTGATGTACCAGTCTTGAGGTAATATACTGTTGCAGCGCCCTAGTCCCGTGTTCTTGACTGAGCTCGAAGAGTCGGTGGACATAAAAGATGACAAGCTTATGGTTTGAGTCAATCAGGTGTGCAGATCGAACGATTGGCATAAGTCGAGCGAACATCGCAGGGGCATTCTCCTTCGATCCCTGACTTAATATTTCAAGTTCCAAAAGTAAAACAGGCAACTTGTCGTTGTAATCCGTCAAGAGTATTTCGAGTACTTCTGTAGCTTCGGTGCGACTATCCACTTCTCCCTCACCAAGTAAAGATCTCGTCAAAGCATGCAAGATGTTGAGCTTTGTATCGTCAAGATCACTGTAGTTTGACTTGTCCTGTGCTAATTCGAAGAATTGCCTTGCAGTACGTAGCCAATCTGACGCAGATGAATATCGGCGCTTTGCTAGCTCATCAACTCCGATCTCGTAGACCAGGTCAAGCCACGTTTCTACAGTGGTCAGTGGAAACGGGATTGACATCGACTTCTTGATCAAGCTGTACAATCGCAAACTTTGATGCTCAGCCAGATCAAGTCGGTCACGTTTCCACTCTAGAGCAATTCTCAAGCACATAAATTCACCCACAAGCTCTTTTTGTGATGCTGAAAAAGCTTCATTCAAGCTATCTTGGTTTAGTATGTCCCCATATCTTTTTGCAAGCAATTTCAAAATCCTAGTCGCGTCCTCAAGTTGATTAACCTTCAAACATTGGCGCGCGGTCTCGTTTCCAACATGAAAATGTTTCATCTGAACGTGAGGAATTCCGATGTGCTCACCTGTTGGACCATGCTTGATCACACTTTCGAGTAACAGGAATACAAGTGTCCTGATTTGGCATAGGTTTTTGTCTGTGGCCATGTCGATATCGGAGATGGTGCTACTCTTGTTGCACATGTTCCATACTGAAATGACCACTTTTCTGATCTGAGTCCGCTGTTGTTGAGAGATTTCGCTTCGTGTCAATGGAAGAACGGCAAGGTAATTAGGAAGTTCTGCCAAATTCGCTTCATTCGGTGGAATAGATCCTGACAAGACATTTTGCAGGTATTTTGCGAACTCTGGTAAAGGCTTAATCAGTACTACTAGATGTGAGCTGACCAAGCCTGCGTACCTAGTATACTCTCGATTTTGGTGGTAGAAACCGGGGCCATGACAGAATAGCTGTCGATCTCGAGCACAGGATGATCTGATACAGTGTGTTGTTTCAATTCGAATACTGGAATTTCAAGGTCAGAAATGCAATTGAGATTTGTGGCACTAAAACTCGTATTGACCAAAAGCATGAGCACGAGGATGAGCACAAGTACAACGCAAAGACCACAAACTTGCTTTAGACCACAGTCTCCCTCCAAACGCCGTCCATGCAGCCCAGTATATACACTTATTTGGGTATCAACAAGCCATTCCATTTGTACAGATTGTCAGTTATCAAACGTATTCAATGTCGTGAAGGATCCATGGGCAGAAAGTTCCCTACAATCAAGGATGGGCTACCGAGTGTTAGCATAAGCAGAGACTAGTCAACAGAATACATACATGTTATGATTGTCCCGCCTGATAGTAAAAGAGAAGCAGCAATGTATGTCTTCATTGTTCGCACCTTCAGTCGGACTCCGTAACGTGCAACTTGTCAGCATCGCCTTTTGTTGTTGATCGAAGCATATAGCACAAAACTTTTCCCAGTAGCTGACAAGTTGATCCTCTACGATAAAGTCGTGTATGGAGAGTTTGCCCTGTGAGTGATGTTAGCTAGCTGACCATCAGACACTGCATATAGTACTGACCTCACGTAAAGACTCTATCGGTACGCGAATCAACTCCGCCATCTCTTTGTTACCTCGAAAAATCTCTCCAGTTCTACGCCAGCAACATGCAGGAATTGCCATGCTTGCAAAGATACGATCATACTCCATAAGGCTTCGCTCGAACCACATCTCTACCAGCACCAATTCAATATCTGTCAAACTTTGCATACGTTCCCTGAATTTTGGTCGAAACCTGTCCAATTGCATCAAGATCTTATGTCGCGAAGAAGCTTTCATATTTTTCTCCATATACTTGTTAAGTCTTGCATAGCCGCCGACATAGTTAAATGGCTTCAGCATTCCAGCATCGTACTTCGCCTTTAAAAGCTTTTGCATTCTTTCTTCTGGGGAGTCCGTTCCAGATGGATCTGCCGCCATCATGTAGTATTTCTCACGCGCTTTGTCCGAAGGTGGCTTCACAGAATCAGGACGGGATATCAATTGTCCAAGCGACGTCGACGGCTGATTTAATGATAAATTTGTGTTACCATTTTGATTGCTGACCATGGGTTCTCCGTTGGTCCCTGAAAGTCCTACGTTCATCGAATTCGCGAAGGACGGATCACTATAAGCCGTCACATCCTCTGTAGAAAACATTCCAGCCTCATCAAATAAGCTTGTGCTGAGAAAGTCATTAAGTAGATTGTATTCGTCCGAGATCTCGTTCGCGTTGAACATGAAGTTTGGATGGAAGTTGTGTATGTCATGAAGGTGATTCTGCGATCCAATTTGTTGGTCGTTGAAGTTCAGACGATTCGCTGCGGAACCATTCAATCCCGTTGGTGTCATTCCTATTGAACTTGTAGCCACAAGTACACCCTGAGCTGTCGATGGTCGAGCTGTCATACTGAGATCGGATTCTTGCATTACCAGACCTGTCTCATCAAGCGCATTGTGTCCTCCTTCACCTGTCTCGTGTTTCTGTGTAGCATCCAACTCATCTCCTCTTGACTTCCGGCGCAATGGCTCTCTGGGTTCATCATGGCATAAGTGACCAATGTTTCGTTTTATACAGCGCTTGCAAGGTCTATCCGAGTCGCATGTCATATGCGATCGCCGACAGTAAACGCAAGCATGATTGACTTTGCGCTTCTTCTTGGGAGGAGTCTCAGTCGAAGCATTGAAGCCTGTTTGTGAAGGACGGGGAGAATCGCTAGTAGAGTTCGAGCCTCTACTATTGTCTGTCCGTTGCGCTGCGCCTCCTGTAGCATCTAAGTCGGCATGCTGTGTCATTGTGTAGGGAAAGGAACTGCTGTGCTCGATCTTCGCGCTCGCACCAGGTAAGCCATACGCTTTTTGTGTCAATTTCTATAAGGGTTGTCTAGGTGTATCTTAGAACATATCAAGTCAAGTCGACGACATGACTTTTCTCCAAACCCAGACGCGTCGATGAAACTTCGTTCTTTGCAAGTCTTAAGTCTATGCTTAATATTACTAGCATCCCCGCAACAAAGGTCGAGGTCGTGCGGAGGCCTCCCTGTGTCACCTATTAGAGTTTAGTCTACGTGAAGCACGAGTAAATGCGGCTGAGCTCTCGAACTTGATTTCCTGCCAATAGCGCTAAGCCCCATACTAAGAGTGAGTTTCTTACTTGTGGCTGATTTCTTTTTTCTTATGCGAGACGCGTCTTACGACTTTCATCACCATCACGATTATGCCCAAAATTTATCTGTATGCAGAGGTCTTGACGCACATCCGTCAACTGACGCTACATGCTTCACTGCAATCAGATAGGGATGAATCACCAGAAATCGATATATCCTCAGATAAAAAAGTCATCACCGTTAAACATGATGGAGAATCTTCCAGTCTGTACTTGCCTACTCAGATCTTGGGTACGGCAAATGTAACTTTTGAAACTCACAAAAGGGCTGAGTTGAATGCTCGAATACAGATCGAGGATCTCCAAGAGTGGAAAGACATCGAGACTGCAGGAATCGAAGCGCCCTGGGTAGCCTCTGAACTGACCTCATGTACCACCATTCGTTGTCGAAGCTGTGAGGAAGTATTATTATCATCTCAGCGCATCTCCACATGGAAGGACCTTCCAAGTCAAGATTGGGCCGACGTGATGGATTTGTGGTACTGTCACAAACCTCATGAAGGTGATGATACTACTGAACAAAAGGATGCCGCTAGAGCAAAAGGGACGTCAGCCACAAGTAGGCTGATATCACAGCAGGGTACGGGTATGGTAGACCTGACATCTTTCGTTCTAAATCCAGACGATTGTACAAGTATAAAGGTAGGTAAATATCATGTTCGTGCCATTATTACTCTCTGGCGAGAAGAAAGAGGTCAACCTTGTTCTTCAAGAGCTTCAATAGGTCAGAACTCTGATACAACCGCCACATATCGATCTCTAGCTTGACATAGTTGATAGTGTCATTCTCTTGATCACAAGATGAATCTCCTGTCATTCTGTGGAAATGCTTTTCTCGATATCTCACCAGCACGTTCTTTGAGTTTATGGAACCAGCGGGATATCTTCGAGAAACATATACTAATCTCTCCTTGCTATAGATCTCAGGTAGAGAGAATGAAAATGATTTCAAATCGAGAACCGTCAATTGTTCGAATTGCAGTACATCAATAGGATCCTTTTCTACGTCTGAAAACCTCGTTAGATTAAACAAATCTGATCTCGACGTGAAGTTGACAACCGAAGACTCGTACGCATCTTACGATCCGTCCACTTTCATCGGCGCGCAAATTCTATCATTAATCGAAACGACGCCGATCCGTAAAATAGTCGTGCATAGCAGTCATACTTCGCAATCAAATCAACAATCTCAATCCACATCCGATTCTACAAGTCCTGCAGCACAGGCAGGGAAGCCAGAATCTCCAGACCCCACAATTTCACACGAAACAGCAGAGTTATCGACATCGCCGTCAACCTCAAGGCCGAGCCTTTCAAATCAGAGTCAAGAGCATCGACAAGGGCCAAAACCCCAGCCCTCCACCTCACCAATCTCAACACAGACAGAATCAAACTCAAATACAAATACAGAACAGAACCCCGACTCCTCCGAACCAGCAGGTCTCCTCCTCTGGATCTTCAATCCAAACATCTACTACTCTTCATCTCTCCACCCATCAAATCGAGATATCCCTCAACCAAAATCAAAATCAGACACCGATTCAAACGAAGACTCAGCCCAAACCTCAGATCCAAAGCCTTCCTCCTCCGATACGAACATAAACAAAAATATCAACAACACAAATCCCAACCCCAGCTCAACCTCCCAACCCAAACAAAGAAAGATAGCAACCGCCCACCGCGCCCTAAAAATATTCTACAAGCCCCTCTCCCTTCCCTCAGTACTCACCTACCTCCCACACTTACAACAACAACAACAACCCTCCACAAGCAAACCCAATACCTCATCCCTAGACCTCCAAATCGAAGATCTACCTCTCCCCTCCCAATCCCACCTCACATCCTTAAATACAACACTACGTACATCAACATCCATGCTCCCACATACAGCGCGCAAATTCCAAGATTGGAACGTAGGGCTCTTGGATCGATTCGAGAGGAAGGAAACGGCCGAGGAGGTTCTGGGTTTGAATCCGCTTGCTAGACGGAATGGGGATGGAAGTGATGGTGATGGGAAGGGAATGAAGGGGACTATGAAGTGGGAATTACCGCCTGGTTGGGAGGAATTATATGCTTGAATACGAGAACGGGATCGAGGATCGGAGAGAATATCAATCGTGATTAGGTTGAGTTAGGTTAGGTTTGGTCAGTGTTGATTTTGTTCTGTATTGTACTACTTACTTACTACAATATGCAAAGTAAGCAAGTAATAATTGAGTAGATATTGAACGCTGTCGAATTACACTCATGCATCGATCATACTCGCTCGCTCGCTTGCCAGCCTCACTACTTGTCCATCTGTCATCATGTCCATACGTACATACATATGTATATACCCGAATCCCAGCGCCCAATGGCCAACGTGATAAATGCAAGAGCAGTATCTACAACGGTATCTGCGTTTCAGCGATAAATTGTATTGACGAAGTTGAGATATGAATAACCAGTACATACATACATAAATAGTATCCATCGTGTCTGAGATGAGATTTAATCCAGTGACTAGCGGAAAAAGAAAGGTATATCTATATCAGTTGCCGTAAGGTTCGATGTGATGCATGAATAGAAATCTGAATCAATGAGATTGGGAAGGAGTATACCATCGGTCGTCTGCATAGAGGTTCGAATTCAAGTGGAGTGAATATCATGACCTAAATTAGAGATCATTGAATGAAGTTGTTCATCTGTACAAAGTGATTTTTCCATCTCAGGTTATGACCGCTTCCTTCGCGATGTTCAAGAAATTTAAAGTCCTCCCTCCATCCAGCGTTCTATTCTCTTGTTGCTATTTGTGAATTTAATGCATAAATGTTTTCAAACTGCCATTCCGGGTATCGTTTGTCTAATAATCTGTACAAAATGTACAGTTCCGTGCTGTTATCCCAACTGCCTTATGCAGAGAAAAGTGCGCCGTTTAATTCTGAAACTCCTGCATGTCCTATCTGCATGGTTTAAGTTGAAGTCTCAACCGAGCTCGTTAATCATCCTCTGGTCTTTCAGATCATCGCCCATGTATGCTCAAATATTAAGACCCATCTTCCTAACTTCGCCATCCAATTGAATCTGCGGCATATGGATTGATAGAAGAGCTTGGATGAGTATTCGTATAAGTTGGTCTCACACCACTAGCACCACCATCTGGATCCATGCCCAGCATAGATCGCAGTCGTGCCACCTGAGACTTGACTCGAGCAACCTTGGCAACGACAATTTCTAATTTCTTCATGGTACTTTGCTTTCCCAGTTCATCAAGCTCAGGAACTAGATCATAAAGCTCAGCGTAAGCTTTAGCTGTGGCGTCTCTCCTTCTTTGCTCTGAATTAGTGTGGTTGAGCTTCTTCTGATCCGCGCTAAGTGGGACGCGTGTTGATGGTGTGCCACCGACAGAAGATCGGGCAGGCTTAGACTTGAGCTTGACAGGAGTATTAGATGAGGTTGACTTTTTACGTAGTCGGCCACCTTTATGAGAGGTAGACTGCTTGTTATGTTTCGATGACTTTGATCTGGCGCCAAACGCCGGCGAAGGTGACCTTTGTTGAGACTCATGGTCATCCTCGTCCTCGTCATAATCTGCATCATCGTCGACATCATCTTCTGTCTCCTGCGACGTCTTGACTGGTTTGACAGATACTAACGCATCAGGTTTAGAAACAAAGTTCGGCTCTTGTTTTACCTGTGGCTTCTTGTGTGGATATGAGTTAGGATAGTTGGAGGAGTGAGGTACACCGGCAGAGTATCCATTAGTATTGGAAATATATCCGTTCCGTCGGGGACCTTCATGATGATCTTCGAGTTTACGCTTTCTTGATACAGTTGGGCTTGAAGGTTGAGTGTTTGGTCGTGTGTTAGGACGTGTATTGCCTGCGGAACTTTGAGCCTCCAACCAATCAAGGTTCGGTATGGGATCTGGTTGAAAATGGCCTTCAGGAGGTACATAACCATTTGTACGAAAGCTGGCATCAGTACCAAACTGGACCATGTGTTGTCTTGGCACCTGGCGTACCTCATTTGTATGATGATTGGCGAACTGCTGCTGCCAGCCTTGTGGATATGCAGGTTGAACGGCTTGAGCTGCTAAATGTAGTTGATTTAGAGTGTTGTTGTCGTATCGACTCTGAGTCATGTAGTTGTTTGCTGGTATACTACTGCCAAAATTGGGGTCCGAAGCAATTTGTGAAAGACTTTGACCATTGATGAAGCTAAAGTCAGATGTTGGAATTCCTTGCCAATCGTTTCCAGCTCGTGGTCCCAACGATGTTTCGGATCTTACAAATGTCGGTGGCATTATCCAATTATTGTTCTGATCCATCCCAGCCGGGAAGTTGGTTTGTCCATCTGTAAATCCTGTGAAGAAGGAATCGAGAGTTTGATTTTCGTGGTCATCGAGAATAGGTGGACCAGGAGGTGGGCCTGGATTCATAAAGTCAGGAAGACCAATACCATGTAACTCATTTGGGTTGTCTATTCATGAGCTAGTGTTAGTGATCGGTTGTGTCATGTGTAATTGACGATGAAGCCTTACATCCAAACGGGAAGTTTTGCTGTCCGCCATGGGACCCCATAATATGAGCCGCCAACATTAAACGACCATCACTTCCACCCTCACTCACAAGCTTCCCTTGCTATCCTGATCCGTACCAAACAGTGGTAGGACGGATAAGCTGATGGGACGCAAATTTGACGGAAATGTGTAGTGTGTGGGGTATGCGCCAAAGATCAGATCGAAGCGCACAGTGTATTTGTTCGAGCTGTGATGAGTTCGCAGACAATGTGAAGATGTGAGATATCCGTAACGAGGTGGCGAACTGCAACGTGCGACTGCTTGAACGATGGTGTCCGAAGTAAAAAGGCAGCCAACGATCCGCTGGACAGGAAATGGTTGGGATAGAAAATTGAGCCCAGGGTGAGGATGAACGAGACCGATGAGGAGGAAACGAAAGCGAGAGGAGGTAAGAGCACGTATAGGCGGCGGCTGTGAGGACGTGTAGATTCAGACCGGGTTGTCGTCAGTGTTGTTATGAGATTTGGGACGCAGGCTGGTGTTGACTATGAGGCAAGGTCATCGAGAATCACATGTGAATTTGCTTGTTGGAGTCAAAATCTGGCGGGTCCCTGTTGGAAGGAACAGTGAACCACGCACCACGAAAAGACATCCGGGGTGGGCCTCGGAGCTATGCGATTGGTAGATTTAAAATCCCACTCTCTTGCTCTCGTACTGTACCTCGACGTTGTTACTCTCTCTGCTACTCATTCTCCGGTCATCATCGGCGCTCAGCAGGGTATACCTTCTCATCTAGTTTGACTCCTGCTTCTGTGGTTTGTGCATCTCACGGTTCGATCGGACTCGGCTCATCAAAACACCGAGGCTGTACGGGAATTGCAGTTACATCAACTCCGGAGACTATACCACGATCTTACATATCACCGACATCAAACAATAGGTACCACTACTTGTACCTTATGATGGGTTTCTCGACTTATGACTACGATGGTCTCTTCTTGATCCCACGAGAGCCGTACAGCATATTCGAGAGTAATCGATTGGAATGTTCGATATTACAAAAGATCATTCCGATTATTGTTCAATGTAGATAAATGCGCTGCAGTGGAATTTTCTGATTCGTCAGCCGATCAAGATCAGCCTCAACTTTACGCGCACCCGACGTGTCAGCTTGGCAGTACTGCTATGTCTCGCTTCGTATGCTTTGCGATCCGTCGAAAAGTATTCACGAGAGTCGAAAAGCCATGTAATCCGACCTCTCAACGATCCTCCTCTACTATCCCGTATGTCCCCAGCCCTCCTCTGCCGCCCTTCCGTGTCCACCGCCCCAGTCTTGGCAGTCTTTGTCGATATTTGTCCCCAGACATTGTTACGACAATTCGTCCGTCACTTCCTATCCATTCTGCTGGGACATATTCAATCTTGCTCTCCGACAACCATCGCATTGCCATGTATAGATGACCGACCGATTCACCCCAGCTGTACAATCGTAGATTTACACGAGTGATCCCAACATCTGCTTGGCGTGGCTCAACACAATCCTCCAGTCGGAATAATCGGACAAATCCCAAATGACCTGATCTGATATCATCACTGAGCCTGTTATAGAAGGCAATGAACTCTTCCGCTGTCCATGGACTGTACTTGTACTTTGCCGTGACAGGACCGTCTCTCAAGATCGTGTTAAGTCGCCTCCATTCTTCAACTTCTGACCAATGAGCAATTGTGATTGGTACTTGCCAATATCCCCGTTCCAGGACACGGATATCACGTATGACTTTCACAGGTAGGAAATGCTCCTCCACGGGTCTGCACTTGTCGTAGTCTTTGAGACGTGGTGTCAAGTCGGTCAGGAATTGGCCGTCGGGGATATTGGGTGTCGGTGAATCAATCTTCCAGTCTAGTTGGTCGATCGATCGTACTGTTTCGGCGGACACCGCCTGCTTTTTGTCCAGGCTGGTTGTATTTAGGGAATGTTGCGATGACAATAGATCTTCCTGCAATTGCTGACTAGGAGAAATAGAGCTGTCACTCACTATGTCGATCGGTGATGATGGTGGATGAGCATCTTCTATATCTGGCCCGTCAACAGTCTGCACTTCACTCATGTTGTTATCGTGCTGCGACGGGGTTGCCGTAGGTGTTATAGTCATATTTGAGACAGAGTCATTGCTCCGGGAGTGATTTGACTGAGACATGCCTTCCAGACTTTGATCTTGAAGGAAGAAACATTGGCGCTCTGGTTGCTCTGTTGCCTCCAAATTATTATCCGAATCAACTTCTGTAGGAATTGCATTACTGGCCTCAGCCGACAGACTCATCGATTTATTGTTGATGGCTTGTCTGATCTGATCAGACAGAACAATATGATCTTCCATAGCTTGCAAGTCGTCTGTGGTTAGGTCAAAGTTTTGAGAAGCGTTAAAAGGAATACCCCCTGACGGAGATGGTTGAGAATTCAGGACAGCAGAACCATAGCAACTAGAAGCGAAAGAGTCTGACAAGGCACGACGTCTAGCAGGTCGTTCAGTACAGGGAACAAGGACCTTTGAAGTGGTTGTAGTTGATGCAGGAGCCGTTCTTGGTCTTTTGATCACCGCGCTTTCTCGTCTGGTACGTTCCGTTCTGTCAGTACTAACAGTAGTGTTGGCACAAAGGCATCGTTTGTGTATAGTGCTTGTAGGTCTGTCTCCTTGGGTAGGATCTGCATCGGGTTGGTCGTCTCTGTAGATGAAACTGTCGAGAACTCTAGAATCTTGGAATGATGTAGAGTCAGTAAAGCACTGATATCCACGCTTACGTTTACGCGTTTGACTGGATTCAGCTGTTTTATCTGTCGAACCATTGTTTGTTACTGGCCAGCACAGAGTCGTCGTCTTCGCCAGTTCAGATGCAGGATCCGACACAGTCGACGGTCCTCGTCCTGAGGCATCGTTGGTCCGGGAGTACCTTGTCTCATCTCGTGTAATTTTGATTAGATTGACAGGTTCAAAGTCAATGATGCCTTTCGCAATGGCCCGGTATCGTTTATCATGATGTACTGTAGAAGGAGCAGCAATGTGTACAAGAATTTCTGTATTCATTCTCTGAAAGGCGACACTGGTGGTGCATCTGTGCAAAAGCCACCAAAAATAACATACTATCTCCTAATTGTCAATAAAGCGAGCTGTAACACGAAAGACATGTTTGTATAATATGTTATCACGGAATCACAATCATGAACTGTTGCTTGTGCTGTAGTATGAATAGATTCGATTGACTGATGTTCAAGTTGTGATGACACAACCCACTTCAGATAGGCTGTGCCTGCTACCTCTGCCGGCAACCACATTACGCTTCTAGGCATCACTTTCAGACAAATTCGCTCAAGTAATGATCAGGTAGAGCAGTATCTACTAGTATATGTTTTAGAAGACGGAGACTAAGAATGAATCTTTTAGTGAAATAACATTGTTCGCTATGTAGCATTGTCTACCGGTACGCCCTGTAAGGTCTACCGAGTCGTTCTTCATGCTCCCCAAGTCTGATAGTAATGACTGATTCAACCCGGTCTTGGTAATCATCTAAAGTGAGATAGCTCTTCCTGTCGAACCTTGCGCCACTAAATCACCAATATTAGGGACTATATGTTGACATTCATCACCCTATTCGGGCCCTGCGCAACCTCATGAGCTTCGACGAGTGTAAGCTTCTCAGATTCTTCATTATCTCCATCGTATCAATCAAAGAATGAATCATCGGTCTTTCTGACGACAAAGATTCGACCTCTTAACCCTCATTGGCATATACGTGAGAGTATCCAGTTAAGTCTTGAGATGCTAGTAATACAAGGAGCTTGAGTAGAGGGTGAACTTTGGGTGCCTAGTCAATCGATCGCACGAAACACACGCCAAGATCACGAACCGACTCTTAGTGTTGATCGAGACGGTGCACAACCTCGTCTGATAACAGTGGCCTTGTAACATCTGCTATCATCGATTACCGTGATACAGTTACGAATCTCTGAAATGGATACCGCTCACGTCTACCTTCAAAGCACATTGGCAGCGACCGAGATTCAGCTGCAGATTTGATTCGCTATTTCGGCTGTCGGGTTTCGGGTCGCGTGAATACCCATTCCTCATTGGCAATGATATAGCTGTATCACTATGGAATTCCAAATCATACACCAAAGTAATCCTAAACGAGTCAGAGACAGCAAATATAGGCGTCTGCCATTGTCGTGTAGAAGATCATAAGCCTACGTAGAGTGGCGGAAGCGAAGCGCTCATGTAGCGAGGATTCATCCTCAATTTCTATATTTCTTCCTTTTGTAACATTGATCTGCTGACACCCGCTCCTTCGACGCGCTCCTGCTTCATCAGCTCCTTCACTATGCCCCATCCTAACCAATCATCCATCCGTTTGTTCAGATTTAGGGATATCTTGTGTTGTACACTTATGACCACTTCAGAACCTCGGATGTTTCAGTGACAGAAACAAATATATTTGCGCAACATGCATACACAGCGAACATATCGGCAACGAAGCGTCTGGTTCACTGTCTATGAATCTGGAAACTTGTGCTAACCACTCGAAAAGGCCAAATCCTGAGTCGTATCAGAAGCTAACCCAGGCACAGGATCATATCGGAGACTGATGTTGCTAGATCCGAGCAATGCACTACTACTGTGAGAATCCAGCCATGTGAATGCATGATATGAAGAAGCGAGCATCTCCTACCTGTCTTCAGAGCAGAAGATGAGCGGAAAATTCACTCAAAGTATCGACTGGCCACAGAGCCCTGTTTGGTAGCCAGACCTGTATTGACCCATAAGCAGTTGGAATCTGGCAGCAGGAATTTGGGCCAGTTTTGTTCATCAAGCCAAGTGTAACTTTCCAGAAGAATCGGTCCACAAAGCGATTCAGAAACAGCCGACGTACTGGAGCGGTTGGTAAAATACACATGTCGAATATCTTACCATCTTCTGCCACATACAAGACGCGGCGACCAAGGTGCTCAGCTCGTATGGTCACGTCAGGTCGTGACAGTGATGCTGTCATCATCGCCGACTATCGTCCGTGTCGCAACGTTTCAGTTCAGAATCATGTGGACCACGACGCAGCGGGGCACAGCGTACGGTATCGCAGTCACACGAGCGAGGACGATGAGCGGCTCCGACATCCTCATCTACCGTGACGCATCAAGTCCTTTCTCCTTGTACGGTACCTCGAGGGACCACGATGCAAGAGATGGGAGGATGCAGATTCTTGGGATGCAAAACCTGAGGTGGCATGATTGGCAGCCAATAGCGGGGAAAAGGGTGCCAAAGTCAAAAAGTGGCAGTCACGTCCCATTGTATCCACGCCACTCAGCGATCATCTCGTCTCCATCTCTTGTTAGTCGCACATCAATGTCAACGCACGGAAATGCTATTGGTAAGGAGACGGTCTCCATATCGCCCATGGGTCTGGACTGCACCTTCCATCACCTCTGATGCATGTTCCGTTCTCTGCGAATCCCAAAAAAAATCATTCTTTTCCGCTTCTGCTGCTTCTACTGCTGCTGCTGCTCATTGCCCGTTGGACTCGTTGACGTTGATCCATAGGCGCCGTACTTCTGGTGTCCGCCCTGTGCCGAGCTTGTCTTCCCAATTGCGTGAACTTCTCATCTTGCTGCTTCGTCGTTTGTTTCACACTCGACATACTCCCCCCGAGAAGTCACTACCCGCTTCGTCACTGCGTCAATTTTCTCCGGCTCCGGAATCAGTCAAGTCGCACCAAAATCACGCAGCACGCTTCAACCAGGAGAACAGTCGTCTTCTGGAGCCTTCGAATTACAAGAAATCACCGCCGAGTGATCCTCTGCAAAAGAGCTCTTGTCCCGCTTCACACACCAGGCGCACAGTACACCTTAACCATAGCACCGACTGTCCACACCACTCACCCTTTCTGCTCCTCTCACAACAGCGGGTATCTTGCCGTGATCTGTGTCATTGAGCAACTTGATTGTCGACCGCCTGGCTTCCCAACGCGGTACACTTTAACCTCCATTTACGCCGCTCACAATCAATCCAACTTACACGACCACACCCATCGCTCATCAAAGATCCTGGTACCGCTTTGGTCTATCCATTCGTCAGCAGCTGTCAAATAATCATCCCGACTTTCAATTTCTCAACAGGACTCCTTGTGCTTCGATGCGATATCTGCTACAGTAACCAGCAATGACGTCGCACCAGCCTCAAATATCTGCGGCTACCTTGTCCAGCATGTCCCCAGAGCCTGGACGCTGGAACGACCAGCAGATGGGCATGTATGGTGAGTGTGAGCAATCTCGATCATCATCTCGTTATCTTCCCCTGCCAATTTGGAACACGGTGTTCTGTATTCTCCGCTCTGTATGAACCATCCGCTATGTTACTTGATTGCCTACATGAGGCTCTGTATGAGTTGCAAGAGCATGTACCCACATTTGAGCTTCTCGCCGTGTTCCAGATGATTACAGCGTCGTGCTGACAATTTTGTGAAAGGGAATGACTCACAAACGGACGACAAAACTCCCGACTTTGCGGATCCCAATTATCTGAGCGGATTCAATGCCATGCAAAAGAAGACAACACGAGGTAAATTTTGCTATGATCTCGGTAGATACTAAGCTCACAGCGCACAGATGGCCAACCCGCCAAACGAAGAGGACCAAAACCTGATAGCAAACCAGCTCAGACCCGAAGACAGGAGCTCAATCGCCAGGCGCAAAGGTGCATAGATTTTGGGTGTCTGGCTATCATATCTGACTGACCTTTATGTGCAGAACTCACCGCGAGAGAAAAGAACAATATATCAAAGCACTCGAGATCGAAGTATCCAGATTGAGAGAAACCTTTGCTCAGGAACAAAACCATGCCAACAATGTAGTGAAGCAACAAGAGATGATGCTTCGAGAAAGCCAGCAGGAGGTTATGATTCTTAGAGATATGCTTGCAGCCCGCGGTATTCGATACGATACCGAGCTTGAATCCAGAAAGGCAAGTGCAAGGATGACGAGTGGTCGTGATTCGAGTAGCCTGAGTCCTGCGCACATGACGGCAAGATTATACCAGACACCAATGCCGGGTCCACCATCAACGGCCGGTTACACTACCATGAACGATCAGAGTGCTTTCTCGACCGGCTCCATGATGAGCCCATCAGGTCATTCGCCTAGTGGAACGCACCACAGTCACTCATCTCCAGGACCTGATATACAGGAGCAGCAGCAAGGTTATTCCCCGCGCGCAATATCAGACCTGCCTGGTATCTTCGAGAAGGACCCTCAGCTGGGGGTCGATTTCATTTTGGCGTAAGTACATGTAACCCATAAGATGTTCATCGACTAATCGGTTTCCAAGTTTGGAGTCAACGTGCCGAGATCACGAAGAGTATTTAGTTCGTCGATCATACGCTTCGCCGAATGAACCGGATGAGGCTCAATTCTCAGGTCACGCTTTGATGGCCAGCTGTCCACCGCCCAGCCACATTGATAATGTTCCAGCACAAAAAGGAGGATTGGAACCCACCTATCCGCATCAGGCACCACAGGTTCCTATGGCAACTCTCCAGACTCTGTTGAATCTAAGTCAAAAAATGCAAGCAGATGGCTTTGTTGAAGGAGGCCAAGTCACTCCAATCATGGCATTACAATCCTTACGAGGCCACAAAAATTATGCGACATTGAACAGGGACGATGTGGTTGGTATGATTGATATGATCAGGAACAAGGTACGATGCTACGGATTTGGAGCAGTCATGGAAGATTTCGAATTACGAGATGCACTCTCTGGTATATTCGCGACAAAACCTGAGACTTACGAAGGACTCGGGAGTTCTGAGCTGGAAGACATGTACGGCTAGTACGTAGAGACTACATAATCCAAGTAAAAAGATTTCAGTCCGAGATCTACTTTCATGACTTAGCAAGCGCTATAAGCCAAATCGATGATTCTCAAAGAATTCGTGTGTAAATCTGTTCTCCTGATTGCAATGCAAGCGTAGTAGTCGTGCTCAAGAATCAATAGAAGTCGGCGTTGATCGTGTTCTCGTTGAACACGCACAAACGCTGAAACGCCAAGATTTTGCGGAAAAGGCTTTGATACGACTGCGGTTTGCCTCAGAAATAGTGAGTCGAAGATCGAACCATTTCCCGAACCATTCTTCCAATACCTGTCACCACCAAGATGCCCGGAATCAGTCTTGCGGATACGATAAGTCAACTCAGTGTCGACTCAGAATGGGGACCAGAGTCCACAAGCGTGACGACCCTCGATGGCGTACCCTACGCACCATTCTCGAAAGGCGATAAGTTAGGTCGCATGGCCGATTGGACACAAGAGGGCAAAGAAGGACGCGACAGAGGCGGTAGACAATTCAACAGAAATTATAGAGGTGCGTTGCGAGTTCTGATGGTGAGATTGAGCGGGACTGATATTCATAGATCAACAAATCTACGGCGCTGGCACATCATCGTTGTTTGCAGTACAAGTCGCTGAAGACGAATCTTCTTTCTCGGTTGTCGACAACACACGTACTACCAAAACTCGAGGGTTTGGTCGCGGTGGCGGTACAGTCTTCCGAGGCCGCGGACAGCGAGGTCAGCCACAACGTGGTGGTAGAGGGGCTTTCCAGAGAGTAGGGCAGGGTCGTGGCGGTCAACAGCAAGGTCAATACTACGACACTAGAGGAGGTAGAGGCGGCAGAGGAGGACGCAGATTTGGCTGGAGAGACTACGATAAGCCACAGCGAAATCGAGACGCATCCGTTAACATTCGACCTGGGTGGGTTATGAAGGAGGAGATTGATTTCAACCGACTCGCCAAATTGAACCTCGAAACATCAGAAGGAGAAGATCTCGACAACTACGGTTTCTTGTACTACTACGATCGCGCATACGACAAGCCACCCGTCAAGAACACCGAACGCAAACTAATGTCACTCGATCGTGCGGCTTACAATGTCACAACATCCGCCGACCCGGTCATTCAGGAATTGGCTGAGAAGGATGAAGCCACGATTTTTGCCACTTCAGATATCCTTTCGATGTTGATGTGTGCACCAAGATCAGTTTACAGTTGGGACATCGTAATCGTCAAACACGGCAATAAGATCTTCCTTGACAAGCGACCTGACAGCAGCATTGATATGGTTACTGTAAACGAGAACGCAGCCGATGCGCCCTTGGAAGCTGATGCACCAAACACTTCGACTCAGCAGCAGACTGGTGTGAAGCCAGATAGCATTAATACTCCAACAAATCTTGCTATGGAAGCTACCATTATCAACCACAACTTCGCATTACAGACTGTTGTAGAGTCACAATCAGCCAGAGTGGAGTTTTCTCACGCAAATCCCTTCTACAACGCTAGCGAAGAGACTGAACCATTGGCATCAAAAGCATACAGATACCGAAGATTCGATCTCAGTTTGGAGAAGGACGACGAGCCCCTACATCTGATCGTGCGTACCGAAATTGATGCTGCAATCAAGAACAACATCTCAGGTGAGGACCAATACCTGATCGTCAAAGCACTCAACGAGTTTGACCACAAGGCTCAAGGAGCTGGTGGTGCACTCAACTGGAGAGAAAAGCTTGCTTCACAACGTGGTGCGGTTGTGGCTACCGAGATGAAGAACAACTCATGCAAACTTGCCAGATGGACTACACAGGCTATCTTGGCCAAAGCAGACCAGATGAAGCTGGGCTTTGTGAGCAGAGCCAACCCAAAGAGTGCTGCAAATCACGTCGTCTTAGGAGTTATGGGATACAAACCTCGCGAATTTGCTGCTCAGATGAACTTGGGTTTCAGCAATGGATGGGGTATAGTGAGAACAATCATTGATCTAGTACGAAGCATGAGCGGCGATGAAGCTGAAAAGAAATACGTGTTGATCAAAGATCCTAACAAAGCTGTCATCCGTCTGTACGATGTACCGACTACGACATTTGATGACGATGATGATGGCGCTGGTATGCTGATGGATGACGGACTTGAAGAGGGTGACGAAGAGTAGATGAGGACGAGTTATTTTGTAAGGTCAGAAGCACGCATAAGTTGTTCAAGTCTAGACCGACGACATGAAATGATCATTTTCCCAAAACGGAACTCACTCTCGAATGGCTTCGATCAATATTATCTGCTAGCATTACATTAATGAGAGTTGAATGACTTGACACTTCCCCAGATTTCCCTAATTCCCTAATTCCCGCCGCGCCCTGCTGCCGCCAAGGCTGAATCATTGCAACGCGTGTACTGCATCAATGTTCAAACAATTACACCAGCACCTCTTCACTTCTTCATTGCGCTCGTCAAATCACGACGAACAACTTCATCATTCGCGTTCTTGTAGGTTCTTACCTTATCTCGTCCCGTCACGCCGTTCTCAATCCTCATCGTTCAGGGCATTTTGGTAGCTCTAGCACTCCTTCATCATCCTACTGTCTCCAACCCCCGCCCGCAGAGGTCTCAAGCCTTGTTTACTTGTACATTACCTTGACCACGGCATTATACGAGTTTTCGTTGTCGCAGACACTACAAAATCACTTATCTCTCTTACTGTTCACTCACACTTGAGCTACTTGCCTCAGAATTGCTGCTTGAAGCGACCATGACTTCTTATTTCTTACTTGACTTCAATCTAACCTCGATCATGTTTAAGATTAGCCTCCTCTCCTTTACCTTTACGAACCTTCGATCTGCGATTACATAACAATATCTGGGGGATTGGTCTGCTGCCGAAGGTGGGCGACGCATGAGCGAGCACAAAATACTATACGGGGCGCGAATACCATCTGTGTTTGTCTAGCGTTTTGATACTCCGGACTCGGACTCGCGTTCAAGATGAATCCCTACGATGCGTATGGATCTCCAACAGAGGATCGTCCTGCTGAGAGACCTCCCTTCGAAGAAAGACGTGAGCGTGGTGATGGATATAGAAGAAGATCGCCAGGTAAGTTTGGAAGCAGCTGCGAATCCTCATTCCGCGGCGCGAATTGTTGTGTCGCGTACTAACACGATGTTTTACAGCAAATAATGACAGACGTCGTCAACAAGCTCGAAACAGATCAAGATCGCCGGTTATTGATCGATATCAGCCTGACAGAGATCGTGGCCGAGATGACTACTACGATCGTAATGCACCTCCGAGAGAACGTGATGACCGTCGTCGGGCACCTTCACCGACAGCAGCGAATATCGATCGTTACGTTCCTGGGCAAGAAACTGACAAGCCCGTGGTTCGAGTCAATCCTCTTGCCAACCCTTTGGCCCTCGACACCCAGGCCGGATTTAGTTTCTTCGCAGACTGGTGGCGTTACGAGAACCAAATTAAGGAAGAGAAAGAGCGTGCGAAACACGGCGGAAGACGTCCATCAGATCGTGTGAAGGGAGAAAGAGAGGCAAGAGAACAACGCGACAAGGAGCGAGCCGAAATACAAGCTGCGTATGATCAGTACAAGCAAGATTTTCAGTGTAAGATGGCTAGACAATTCGTCATGCAACACATTTCAGAAGAATGGTTCAAAGAACGCTACGTGCCGGAAGTTCGAAATCCGATTCGCAAGAAACTGATGGAGTTCCGTGAAGGTGCGTTCGAGCAGTGGAAATCAGATATTGAAACTGCCGTTTTCGATGATTTCACTCTCGAAGGAATCTACAAGAACGACAGTGATGGCGCTGGTGGCATGGTAGAGAAGGAGGAAGGTGAAGCTGTGGGTGGTGGGGAAGTTTTGGGTGTATTAGATCTGGTGCCTGCGAAAGGAGGTGACCTGAAGGATGAGTCGTCAAATCAACCTGCTTTACTCATCAAGACACTTGCACCAAATGTCGGTAGAGAGCGCATCGAAGAATTTTGTAAAGAACATCTGGGTGAAGGGGAAGGTGGTTTCAAGTGGCTCTCTCTCAGTGATCCCAACCCCACAAAGAAATGTCATCGAATTGGCTGGATAATGTTGCATCCCTCACCATCAGCGGAGGGAGACGCAATGGAAGATATGAAACGAGGTGACGAGCGTGATGAACGCGAGGATGGTGAAGATGGTGAGGAAGGTGACAATGCTGTCAAGAACGAGGAGAGCAGTCCAGCTCAGAGAGCTCTAGAACTTGTTAATGGCAAGACGATAGTGGATCCCATTCGAGGCGATTTTACTTGCCATGTTGGTGTACACAATGCTCCAAGTCAACCCCGCAAGAAAGCTCTCTGGGATCTCTTTTCTGCTCCTGAGAGAGTTGAGCGGGATTACGAGTTGGCAAGACGTCTAGCGACGAAACTCGAAACTGAATTTGGTAAGGACGAAAATACAGGAGGACTCGCAAAAATCGATGCACGCGTTGAGCAGATGCGCAGCCAAGGATTACTACAACCACCACCAAAGGTCAAAAAAGTAAATAACGCATTCGAGGATAACGATGACGAGATCAAATTCGAAGATATGGAGGATGGTGAGGAAGCCGAAGACGACACAGACGATGAGGAGTTGCTTGTCATCAAGAAGAAGCTCGACATGCTTGTTGAATATCTTCGACGAGTATTCAATTTCTGTCTTTTCTGTGTCTTTGAGTCTGATTCTGTTCACGAACTTGTTCGAAAGTGTCCTGGTGGTCATTTACGACGGCCACGTGCAGGTTTGAGTAAGGCTGCGAAAGCTGCTGCAAGAGCGAGTGCTCTCGGAGAGCCATTCCCTGGCAAGAAGGATGGCAAAGAGAACAGTATTGATGAAGATACCAAGAACTTGGATGACAAGAGTAAAAAGTTCAACAAGAATGAGCAGCAACTTTTACGAGCTTTCAATTGGGTGAAAACGTTCGAAGAAAAGATACTACAAATATTGGAGCCAGAATACGTCGATCTGAAGAAGATTGGTGGAAAGAATGTTGATGAAGCCTTAGATGAGGAGCTAGTAAAATTCGTCAAGCAAGAAGATGAGTCCAAGTTTAGATGCAAGGTTCCGGAATGTACCAAGCTCTTTAAAGCGGAGCACTTCTGGAAAAAGCACGTAGAGAAGAGACATGAGGAATGGTTCAATAACCTAAAGAATGAGGTAAGTACTGACGCTCAACTTGGTCATACTGTACTAACCTCATACAGCTCAACCTTGTCAATGTGTATGTACTCGACCCATCACACATTGCCCCATCTCGATCAGACGCAAATTCGAATGGTCATTTCCCTCTCCCCAACAATCACCATCTGAATAACGGGACACCTCGCGGCTTCAGTCTACAAGGAATGAATATGATCAATTTCGCCCAGAACGGAATGCTCAACATGCAAAACATGACAGCATCCTTCATGGGCGGCATGCCAGGTCTACCCAATCCAGCTGGTCTTGACAACGGAAATCACCACGCCGGTCCAGTCCGACGAGGAGGAGGCGGTAACAATCGCTTCAACAACCGAACCACACCATATGATCGTAACGGCCGCAACGCCAGTCGCGGATACGGCAACATGAACAACATGATGAGACCTGGCATGCCAGGCGCCAATATGGGCTACATTGCTCAAGGAGGCGGCGGTGCTGGAGGTAAATGGGGCGATGGCGCAGGAGGACCTATGAACGCTATCGGTCCGAGAGAAGCTGTTCAGGGACGCAGTATTCGAAGTTATGAGGATCTAGATGCTGCCCCTGCCACTGGGAATGGAAGTGCAGGTGCAGCCGCCGCTTCAGCCGCTGGAGGAGGTGCTGAGCTTGATTATTGATCTGACGATATTCGATTTGATCGGGTTCAAAAGTGATATTGAAGAAGTTACTTCACTGAGAGGGCCGATGCTGGTACCGAGACAGCGAGAGGCACTGTCACTGTTATTGTTCCACCACATTTTCTTCGTTCGATGCAGACTGCTGGCTGGCTGGGTAGCTAGGTAGCTAGGTAATCGAGCGGGCAAAATAGCTAGCGATTCAGCTATGTACGTAGGGATGGATAGAGCTTTGACATCCTTCCTTACTTCCTTACTCGCTTACTTACTATTGTGCTAAAATAAAGGCGTTCCGCGAGGAAGAAATAAGAATAGCTTTGTTTCAGAATCAAAAACGGTAAATTGAATGTGGAACATGGAATTTGAAAATTACAAAACCGATGTATTCGAATCATATAAATTTCTCTTTATCTCTTTGAACGATCAATTATCCTCTCTCACCTAGTCAACTAATTAAGCAATCAATACAGTATTCTGGACTTCGCCCTGAAACATGAACTCGAACTCTCAATCTTAATTATCGACTTCATTCGATTTTCGACTCTAATGCAGTTCTAATTTAAGTCCTAAATGCAATGATACTAAAAACCCTAGTGTTTCCCGAGGAGCCTTTTCTATCACATCCTTCGTAATACACCACTATACCCCATACACCATATACCAGTGAGACAGACAAAACAATGAACAGAAGCGTTTATTGAGTCATGAGGCTTCGATGAACTTCTAACATAGCACCCCGAATAAAACAGAGAGACATTTGGATGCTTAGACAGATCCACAGACTGAGAAGGAGACGGTTCTGTTTCCTCTGTACATGAATGGACAAGCAAGCAAGTAGTGCGGTTCTTTTTCTCGACCGAGATCTCAGATCCCAGATCCAAGGACGCAACAAGACGAGATAGTATGATGGAAGAAGTCAGGGGCAGCCCTCCTTTTGATTCCTGTTTTGATTCCAAGTCCAGATTTCAGTTTAGATTGAATCAGTGTTTTCGTACTGGCTGGCGTACAGAGAACTAAACGCGTGACAGCGTGTTATTTCGAGATCAATGACAGTCAGATGACACTTATAACGAGATCTTCCACCCGTAATGCTTAGGATGCATACGTCCTGAGTTGCACAATGCCAATGAAGCTGATTCTGACAGACGAGCTGGTCTCATGTCGCTTGATTGATCGGTAGAAGAAACTTCAACCGCGCTGACAGCTCTACGCGTTTGAGTTGCTAAGCAAAATGAGACGTTTGAAGATATTATGAGCTTCTTTCGAGTTTGATTGAGTCAAGACAACGATTGATGGATCAAGCTCTTTTCCTCAAAACTCTCTTTCCAATTGCTGGTTCTGCCACAACCACTTTCTTCACTGGACCTGTCGTGTTCTTCTTCAATGCTGTTTTGGCCGCTGGTGATGCTCTGGCTGCAGTAGTTGCTTTGACTGGTTTCGCCGGAGGAGCCATTACCTTCTTGCTCGTGACGCGTTTAACCTTAGTTATGACTGTATTGTCCGTTGCTGTGCTAATGTCGGTGTCGATGCTGTGAGATGACATAACTGAAATTGGACGTGGAGCTGTTTTTGCCGTCGTTCGAGTTGTGTCCGTGGCTGAGGTCGAATTTGTTTCTTTACTAGCTTTGCGAACTGAATTTGTACGTGTTGGTTTGGATAGTGCAGCGCGATTACGTGCATGCTCTATCATTCCGTGGACTGATGCTGAGATAGCTGACGTGGCTGCTGTAGCGGCAGATTTCAAAGGGCTATTTGGTTTGAGAGGAGAAATTGGTCGGGCTATGTAGGAAGTTTGTTGGAGTTTCGATGGAGAGGATGGTGCAGTATAGTCCTTCTCTTTGATCGGGGAGCGTGGAAGAGTACGAGAATTGTGGGAGCGAGGAGAGAGAACACTAGCTGCTGGCTTTTGAGTACGAGATGTTGTACGCGTCGCCGTTGTTTTGGTTCGTTTCGTGTTCTTGGTCACTGGCAGGGCCTCAGGAGCAGCGGTTGAGTGTTCATGATCATTCTCTTTATCTGATGCAATGTGAATCTCCGAGCTTTTACGCTTGCGTGAACGTGGGATCTGATTATCTTGTTGAATCTTCTGTCGTTTCATACTCTGAGGCAAAGTAGATGGCACTGATGGGTTACCGAGCTGAGAGGGCACTGGAAGGGCATGCTGCGCTGCTTTGATGGGAGAGGTTGGAGCTGGCTTCTTAGTTTCTTGATGTTGAGTCATTAACTCTGCCATTGTCATATTACGCATTGCGATGGGTATGCGGTGGATTCGACGTTCTATTCTGCTTCGTAGGTCTTTACATTGTATCGCGTACTGAGCTCGTAGACGTCGCGCTCGTTCAGTGACTAGATAACATGTTAAAACGCGCTCATGAAAATACAAGAGAATTCATACCTTCAAGCTGTAAGTTGTCTATAAGTGCTTGCTTTTGTGACACTGTGATCCTCATCTTCTTTGGTGCTGGGCTTCCAGTTGGAGTGACCGCCTCTGGTGTAGCCATTTCGTCTGATTTACGTTTGCGCGTTTGCGAAGGAGCCATATCGTATGACTGTGGGGGAGGTCGATGATGTCGAAATCGTTTGGGTGTACTGTGGTCGTTGCTTGAAGAATGTTGAGAGTACAATTGGCGAGTTGCTTTAGTCGAGCCGAATTGCAGCTGAGGTTGACAGTCAATGTTTACAACAAACAAAGCTAACCCGGATCTGCATCAGCCTCGTCATGCTTCGTCATTGATGCAAGGCTGACCCCGATCGATTGGTTGCTGTAAGTTACACGTTAATGCCCTGCCCTCTTGTAATAGTAATGTGTAATGGAATCCTTTTTCATAAACGCGTAAATATTCATCTTGTCTATCTGTACGAATGCTCTGGCTTGTCTTCTATATTGTCTGTTAATCTCATCTTCCTACAGACTCCTATCGTTGAGCAAGACACACGGCTATCTAGAACAAATATAGCTTCCTCAAAAGACGAATTGGTTCGGGCATGTATTGTACTGCTGCTGACCGCATCTGTATAAAATGCTTGTCAGATACAATGTGTACTGTTTTCACCGTACTGAACGCTGTGCTTCCACTGAAGTTTCGATTGCCAAGCTTCTCTTGGTGACGGGAATAGAACTCTGAAATAGCTGCTCATGAGATGCACGTTCTTGTCATCTAAATGATGGAATGTGCTTGCGCACACCAATCTGTATCTAAGGGATTTTTATGCAGACGATGTATCATGTCACAGGGCGTGTACATTTGCGGAAACTTGGCCTCGGTTATGTAATGACTAAATATATTACAAGTGGAGAGAGTAACACAGACAGCAATGACGGGATATACCCATGATATGACGATCAACTCATGGAGATTCTGACTTGTTGCATTATCATCAGAAGTAGTCGATACGAACAATACAACCTACCCACCGTGAGTCGTGTGGAGACTGCAAACTAACAATCGCAAACCCAAGTACTCTAGTATAGGCGGTCGTCAAATATGGAGGACGCGAGCAATTACAATCTCTCTGGGCTCGGTCAGGAAGCAGCTGAATCAGGCGATTTAACACTTCTCTTCAAGATATGGGGAAATCTCTGGCATCCTGAAGACAACCCAGATGGATATCTCAGCCTAGGTGTTGCAGAGAATAATCTCATGCATAAGACCATGTCAAATTACATTCAAAATAACCTCAGTTTCTCCAGTCATGCTCTAACATACGGTGAGGGAGGTATGGGTAGCACCCGTACTCGCAAGGCTATCGCTCGCTTTCTCAATCGACATCTCAAACCCGTCAAGCCAATTGAGAAGGATCACGTAATTGAAACAAACGGATGTACAACAGCCATTGAGCACTGCGCATTTCTACTGTCGAATCCAGAAGAGTACTTCCTCCTTGGACAGCCACATTATGGTGCTTTCATACCTGATATCACACTTCGAACGAAGTCAAAAGTTCTATTGGTATCTTTTGGAGAAGTCGACCCCGTCTCCCTCGAAGCAGTCCAATGCTACGAAAAAGTCATCCTCCAGGCAAAATCTGAAAACAAAACAGTCAAGGCCTTAATACTATGTCACCCTCACAACCCACTAGGACGATGCTACCCTGTCCCTGCTCTGAAAGCATTGATGGTTCTCTGTCAGACCCACAACATCCATCTAATATCCGACGAAATCTACGCCTTATCAACCTGGACGAATCAGGAGGACACCAACCCTCCTTCTGTCCCATTCACATCAATTTTGTCAATTCCTTCCCAGAATCTAATATCTCCTCATCTTCTACACATCCTCTGGGGTATGTCAAAAGACTTCGCGGCCAACGGACTTCGAGTTGGTGTAATAGTCTCACAGTCAAACCCGGCCTTCATCCAAGCACTGAAATTGTCTTCATTATATTCATGTCCATCTTCCCTCGCCGACATAATAACAGGAACAATCCTTCTCGATGACACCTTCACAAATTCGTACATAGAAGAAATGCAATCCGAACTTTCGAACTCATATTCCCGCGCCGTTAAGCTGTTGAATAAACACAACATCGAATATCTCCCCGGGGCCAACGCGACATTCTTCCTCTGGGTTAATCTGGGTAAAGCTTATCGTGAAAGACATCCTATTGCCTCAATGACGACACTGTCAACAGTAGAAGCCAAAGGGAAAGAAGAGACCGACTCGACCCTCGCCGAAAAGATAATGACCCTCCTCCTCAAGCACAAAGTCTTCCTAGCCAGTGGACGAGCCTTCGGCTCAGAGAAACCAGGTTGGTTTAGAATAGTATTTGCTCAGACAGAAGAAGTTCTCAATCTGGGTATGGATAGGGTCGTTGCCGCTCTTGAGGATGAAGATAACGGTCATGATAGCGAGGAGGTATTGGTCAACGGCACGAGTAAGCTTGACATCAAGGCCAGACTTGAACATGAAGGAAGCGTACCTCTTCCCAGTACAGAATAGGAGAGACCAGAGGGAACTACATGTAGGCATGGCAATTTCGCGGTGAATTCGGACGTTGATGATTGCGATTGATAACAACACTAATGGCAGTGACGATAATTCTTCATCTATCCACGAATATTGATATTCAGATACTTACACATACGCACATACACATGTACTTAGAAAAAGACAGCTAAAGACATATAATATCATCATATACCATATGTATGATCCTACTCATGTGGTTCACAAACAGAGCATATTGTTTCACGAAGAAAGTATCCTCCCCCCCGGTAATGTACGTACATATGTACGCTGATGTCTATATGTATACACATATGTACAAATCAATAGACGGATCCGCCCATTTGTCTTACCACCCACATGACTCAAAAGATATTCAATCTAGTTTCCCGTTGTCCTCATCAGTGTCCCGAAAGACCGCGTATCGATGTACGTGTAGATATACGTATACGTGTGTGTATATGTGTATGTGCATCCATACTAGGTAGTGATGGCAATCGTAGTAGTTTAGCTTAGCTTAGCTTGTGCAAGAGGAGACGCCATGCATTGCGTGCGTGCGTGATACCATCAACTTACTTGCTCACATTTCAATTGAAGTTTCGGACAAGATCCGATTATATCCGAGTAGATGAGTATACGAGTAAGTGAGTGGGCGAGCAAGGATACAACACGACCGATATGACCCGACTTGCGTTACCCTGTTTCCCGACCATATCGATTCTGCGTGATACTGCTACTGTACAATTGTGAGTCGTGGAGGGAGAATCGTCTCATATTGACTGATAGTAAGAGCATTATATACAGTGTCTAAGTACTATTATTATACAGAAGAGACATTGTATACAATAGACATTCGAACGGTATCTTTATATTAATGTAGTAGAAGAGAATATTTTGATTAGTGAGTATTAAGTCATATAACGCTCACAACACATCAATGTGCATATTTTTGTTTCCCATATCTAAACAGTACTTATAGATCGCTTCAAACCCGCTTTGAATTTGAAAACATGCATACATAGCTTGAGTTACTATTCGTTAAGTACTCGTCAGACGCCACCAAAGGTTGTGTTGTCCCAATGCAATAGTTGAGTCAGAAATTCATTTGCGGGTCCAACCCACATTCCATACCACGTGTGCAATATCCTTGAAAGTATTGACAGCATACATCGCCTGTCCAAACAAAGTGTTACTTGCAATCGTATCTTCCTCCTCATTCTCGTCATATGGCATAAACATGCCGGATGGTGTTCTCCTCATATTTGGTCCCGGTTCATTTTCGTCTTCGTATGGGGAATAGCCTGACCCTTTTGGAGTCGTCCAAGGTTCATCGCTTACTTCCGGATCATCGTCTATCAAGAAGTTATGGCTGGGCCGCGAGGGTCGAAGAGTCTCCTGTGATGGCGACGGTGATAACCTTGAGTTCGACGGTGGAGGCCAAAAATGAGGCTTCAAATCATTCTGAGGTGGTTCAGGAGTATCCGTCCTATACTTGAGTGTTGTCGAGGGCAAAGGTGCAATGGTCTTACTTTCGGCACTGAAACTACCACGGGGGGTGCCTCTACTACTGCTTCTGGATCTTGTAGGTGCCATCATAAGACCACCGTCATCGTCCTCATCACTTTCTGATATTGCGGCCTCATACTCATCCTCTTTTTCGTCCTCTTCTGATTCAATGGCTTGTACTTGTCTGACTTCCTGATCAAACATGACATGCTTCTGATCTGCCGGTGTCGGTGCTTCAGGAAATCCAAAAGAAAATCTTTGTGATCGGCTTCCTGGTGTGTCGAGTTCGGCTGGCGTATTGAGAGCCGAACTACCTGTATAGCTTGGTAGTGTGAAGTCAGTACGAGTTCTTCTCAGCACAGGTCTGTTATGTGCCGGACTCGATTGCTGTACTCGAATAATCTCGCTGGCTCTCTGAAGTAGTGATTGTTGAGAGCGAGATCTCTCTAGAATTGCTGCAGAAGCAGACTTTTTCTTCAATATAGGTTTTCGTGATATGAATGAGGAAGAGGTCGACATACGACTGGCTGGTTGAGATTCGCTCATACTGAGAGATCTTTTTGTGTCTGGCTGTAATGGACCGTATAACCAAGTCACGTCACAATCTTTGAGCCAGTTCAGTGTTTCAGGTGATACTGTTTTAAGATTGTTCTTCGCCTTCATCCATGTTCTCCAGGAGGCGTTCTCTAGTCGAACACTATTGGTGATGGTTTTCCTCCTGGCCACGATATATCGCCACGATGACCAGATATCTTCTTCTTTCCACTCATGTGACAGGTAGTCAACATGCCGCGTAGGTTCGGCCTCTAACGACTGATCATCGGTTGTTTTATCAGGGAGAACCGATTTGTCCTCGCTTTGTGAGGTTTGTGATGTACTCGTTGCTGTCTCTTCTTCTACAACGGAAGGATCAGGCCCAATGTTCTTGTTGTATGTAGGATATTGCTGATATATAGGAAATGTGTCTTGTTGTTCTTCATCATCATCACAATCATCGTCATAGTTGGTGTCACCATTATCTAACGACAGGCTGCTTGCCGGTGTCGATGCATAAGACTCTTGTCTTGAATGTATGTATGTCGGCGATGAAGGCGCCGAGGAGGGAGCTGATAAAGGATAGTTCTTCTCGTATTCGGTGTGTAGGTATGGTGATTTTGGTTCGCCGCCGTCCAAAAAGTGCATGGACGCTTCTAGCGAGGTCAAGTCTGGATATGAGGATGAATGTATGATAGGTTGGTCAAAGGATGATACTCCTGGAATGGCCGACTGCAGAATTGTAGTCATCTTAGCAGTACCATACGATAAATCGAGTTCGGTGTGCCAATAAGCTGGGTGTGTTATTGTGTGGATACTAAAATGAAGAGTTCGGAGTCCTCTGTTCCTGCGCTGGTCGGTGGGGGACTACGTTCTTTGAGGTGCTCGTGATGGACAGGACATGCGACGATTGTCGACAGTAGCATGCAATGGTTGTGGGAAGTGGAGTGGTCGAGTGTACTGGGTGTGTCGAATTCGAGCAGTGGAGGGTGTATGTGTGGGAGTAAAGACAGTGTCCGAGAAAGTGTTTTCGGAGTCAATGGACGGAGGGGGGGAGATATTCGGACAATCAAATGTCAGAACGAGGAGGGTGTGAGATGTAATAGGAAGAGGAGAAAAGAAAGGATTGAATTGAGGTACAAAATCGTGAGTGGTAATATGTTATGATGGTGGCATCTCGTCTCATCTCTCATCTGGGTTGGTCAGGGCAGGGCTGGCACTGTATATCGACTGGCACTACTGTCGACTGTCCAGGAAAAACCAAAGCAGCCAAGTCGGGAGCAGCGATGTGAGAAGCCGGATGGTTGGAGCTAAAGCGGCAATGGGCGCAACTGGTAGGGTTATAGGGGCGTCACCGTCATTTGGGGGGGCTTGAAGGTCTCGATCTGTGGGGGTCTCTACGCACTAAACCTCCCCTCTGGAAGAAAAGTTCCCTCTCGGCGGCCACTAACAAACGCCGCTACTCCTCGCGGGGGAAACAGAAGGATCAGGTGAGTTCGTAATTGCCTCCATGGGTATTGCTTTATGCTATCCATCTTGCCCCATGTTGCCTGGCCCTGCGCCTCTGCGGTTACCGCTGTGAAAACCTTACCTGGCAAGTATCTGTTCATTCCATCACCATCACCTCCCATCCCATCAGAAGAACCGAGATCTGCTCCTTGAGGCTTCATCTTGTAAATCGAGATGGAGCTGGCTGTCAGGTGTGGTCAACTCTAACATCGTGGCGAGGACGCGAGCTTGGACCTGGTCTTCATCACCATCACTACTACGACGAGAAAGCTCTATAACAACAACGCAGCCGCCTTGACCTCCACGAACGAATTCGCAATCAACGCGGAGCGCGTCCGAGCTTCCACTTCCACTCCCACGAACCTGACTTCCTGGCTTTCCGACATCTTCCTCGAGACCCACGCCAGAGGATCTGATCCAATCCCACGAGATACACTCATCCATGGCTGATGCAGGTTTGCGGTACTGTCTTGCACTGCGTCGTCTCACACACTCTTGATTGCCTCTTATCGCTTGTTACCCCGGTCACGATCACATACGAGTAATATAGGGACATGCCGGTCATGAATCATGTACTTCTAAAACGCCCTCACGGCAACGCGTCCGGTCCATTGAAACATATCTTGGCCTGCTTATCCGACCTCGTTCGGGCCAGGGTACTAACGTTGTGTTCATGTTGTCAACATCAACCCCAGGCGCGCCATTCGCAACGTGCTGAAGTCCCGCAGACCTATGGCTTACCTTGACTGAGAAACACGTTCATGGGAGTGGGCCAGGCACCTTGAAGCCTTCCCGTTCGGACATCCAGTTAAACTTCATCGAAGGAGCAGATGGATACTGGACGTTCGGGTAAGACGAAGCCAGAGTGATACCCGTGCCCACTAGACGTTTTCCCGTAATCTAGGACTCTGCAAGATCAGCGCGAATTCAGGTCGTTCATATCTTCTTATCATCATAGAATCAGGTTTATCTCGAGGTTGCTCTATCTTGAGTTCAGCATAGCTCAGCCCAGTGTAGAATAGAGCAGCGAAGTAACCGTTCGCTTCTCGGCAGATCAGCCACAGAATTTTAGAAACTGGAGCATCTCGCTGAAACTCGCGCTCATCAAGTGGATAACATTGGATATTTGCGTACACTTGACTATCACTATGCCAATCGGTGCTTTATGCTTGAGAGTTTCAGCTCCATCCTCCTGTGTGATTTACCCACAAAACAATCTTGGACCTTGATACATCGAATTTGTCGTCATTGTCTTGCCTTGGTAGTACGCACTCTAAATTTTCACCATGCGGCATGGCTAGTAGATGATTGAGTTTATGAGACTTACAACATCAGCCTTATCACTTTCCACTCGGTCTAACTGAATCCGTCTGTTGCTATCTTCGATCTCCGGCCAATACTCACCAAGGATCAGGGATGGCTGAAGCAGCCTCAGATATCATTCGACACACGGTCTCTTGACATGTGACAGTATGTCGACTTTGTTCCTTTCCATAGCCAGCATCAGGAACCGTTGGAGTTGCGTGTGGGTGAATCCCAATCCTCCTCTCCACGCGTAGGATTTCACCCACGCTGCTGTACGAGTACGTACTCGTATCATCGAGGTCACCAATCTAAAGTCAACGAGAAACTACAGAATCTATTCCCAGTTGCTAAGATCAACATTGTGACTTTAGCTGTCCGACTTCTGCTTAGAGTGAGAGTATGTCGCTTCCGTGTAGCCGAGTCACATAAGTTTAAACTGGAGATGCTGCTCTCTACGAGCAATGGAAATTTCGCCTCATCAGGATTGCAAGCATAGCTTGTTCGATGATAGCATAAGAGGATGCCAGCACGACTGGAATCCTCCTCCTGCAATACTCCTCATCTCGTGTTGCATCAGTCGATGGTGACACATATGATCGGCACTTCACGAATAGAATCTCGTTTTACACCTCATCAAAAGCCTTGCACTACTGGACGATTGTCAGGCACTTTTGTTGCGAGGATAACCCATGAAGCCACCAGCTCTAGATCTACAGTGAGATTTTATGTCCGTGCTTCCAAAACCTTCGCTTGAACGACATCCTAATCCAATGCACCAAGTCTACGATTGCCCAACTCGACTTTGTTTTGATTGAATGGTCTCACAACGTTTCACGACATCATGCTACTGCAGCCAGCTCATGTTTCCCCCCTGGCAAGCATGGCCTTCACGCCGACCATTGTTATACATGGACTCGATAACGGTTATGTGTCGGTTGTCTTCATTTCTGTGTAACCTCGGCCACGCGAAAAAAGCGCCACAATCAGTCATCGCAACATTCCGAAGGACTTTTGTTCGTTGTATGGATGGTCAGTCTACTAACGCCAAGCGACCACCAACTGCGCGGCACCCCCGATGACCCATACCTTAAAATATACACCTAGAGTACTATATATACCAAATTACTAGTAAATAACTCTAATATTATACTATACGATTATAATTAATATTATAATATAAAGCTATATAAAGCCTATATAAATCGCTATTTTAATTATTTCGTAATATTACTAGCTTAACTTCTAGTACTTAAGCGGTTATTTACCTCGTAAATCTTCTTAATTACTTCGTCGACCTTTAATACCCTTTAATTATAATCTTATTTTAATTTCCTACTCCGTTCTACTTTTTAAGTTACTATACGCTCCTATACCTATAGGTAAAGGGTTATAAAATAACCTTTATTAGTAGCTTTAGCTACTAAACCTCGCTATACGATTTAATCGAATACTTTAGCTCTAGTAAACGTAAATTACTAGTTAATAAAGTCGATTATTTACTAGATTAAATCCGGATTTTTAAGTAGTATACTAAGGCGGTACCGATCCTTATTACTCTATCCCTTATGGTCCTGTATGTGCCCTTTTCACGAAGTTAGACTGCCAAGACGCTGAGTCATCATACCACATCAAACGTGAATAACCATAGAATCATAGTCGTCGGAATTCGTATATTCGACGTTTACGTAGCGAATAGCTATCGAATTATGATATAATTAATACCGTTAGAACCGTCTCGACGAGGCGCATCCAACGGTGCTAATTATACTATCGTAGCTATAAAGACCGTCCTGATGCAGGCAAATATATCGAAGGACGTAGAACTTTAATTATTTCTCGGCGGACCTTCCACGTCCTTGAATTCTAATCATAGGATTGGTTAAATCGACGGGTAGACTATGCCCGGACAGGAAGTGCCCTTAAACCCTTCATACAGGACTATAAGGGATAAACGATTCGCCGGCCTTAACGCTTTATTAAAATCCCGTTTTATTTATATTATATTAATCCGCTAGTAAGATCTTAAATTTTATATATATACCCTTAATCTCGTTAAAAAGGGTATTTACGATATTATTATTAAGGTTAATTAGTCTATTATTAACTAAAACTTTACTAGAAGTATATTAAAGCTCGAGGTTCCGCTTAAAAAAGTTACGAATCTATTTCTATCTAATAAAGGACGATCTAGATAAAATATAAGAGGTATAATTAATAATTAATTAGTTATTAACGCCTATAAATATACGTTAAAGCCTTATTATTTATTATATAATTATCTCTTCCTCGATAAAAGTTAGTAACTATTATTACTAGTTATACTTCGTTAAAGATACTCTTTTATTATACCTCCTCGAGATTATTCGAGGATTTACCCGCTATTTTAATACCGTTTACTTATACGATCGAAATTTACCTATAATAATATCTTATACTACTAGATCGACTCTTTTATCTTTTAATAGATTTATTTTACACTTAATTTAGTAATATATTAACTAATTAAAGTCTATAAGTAGGAGTAAAAAATAGTGTTATAAGTAGGTTATCGGGGGTGCCGCGTAGTTAGTAGTCGCTTGGCGTTAGTCCCTGAATCTCGAAATGAGTTGCAGTTCATTACATCATAACCCATCAAAAAACAAGGCAAAGATCAACCCATCTGCTGTGTTTTGTATGGGCTGCAATAGCGGGATTCTATCTCCCTAAATTCACTCTCTAGCCATCATACATCCCATGTATCACGACAGGGTCTGCAGAATGTGAGTGGTAATTGACTCTTGTACAATATGTCGCAAATCGCTCTATTGGAGTCGGTATTAGAGTACCGACCTGATCAGACTGCGCGTGTTGATCACAATGATCGATCAATCTTACTTTAGAGTGTCAATTTCAATCATCCATAAACGACTGATCTGACGCCTCGGCAATATGGAAGAGGTCGATACCAGTCTAGACACCGTTATCAGGCTTAGCTTGACATGCATGTAAAGCGGCGTGGATAAATCCAACGCCAGGGTGTTTTAGACTTGCACGCAAAGCTGGGAGCCATATCATTCGAGTTCTTGCTCTCGATAATGCTTTGTGCCACAGCCCGTTGCCGGAACACCATGTTCGATCTTTACTTGCAATCGAAGTTTAGGGGAATGACAAGGATTTGTCATCTCATAGTCAGTCCCGATCCATTATCGATATTTAGTCGAGGTAAGCCGAGTCAAGCTGGATGATTCAGAAAGATACGCCGCACACGAAGAAGAACCGGTTACAGAATTTTCCTTTTTGAGATGCTCACTTACTCATTTCTTACAGCAAGGTTCTCACTATGCCAATCTCTTCATCTACGCCATCGGACATATAAGGTACTCATCACAGTGGATTGATATGCTTGTCGTTACACGAAGCAGGTTTTCAGTGTCTGCGATAACAAAAATCTCTACCCTATGTTGCCGCTGGAGATGCCTGTCAATTCAAGTTAGTCGAATCGATCTATTGGCTTATGCAACTGCGCTTTCTGTACCCGCCTTCATCCCTACTTACGAGGCAATTCAACTTCAGTGATAAGTTCTCTGCCTAGTAGTGAGTGGATGCGGAGCAAAACCACGCGAATCAGAACCTGTAGACCTGAGCAAGGCTCTACATGAATATGGAGAAAAGTTCATCTTGGTCCTTCGTGGAGAGATTGTATCACAACAAATTCGCATATGCCGGCAACATTTCAGGTGCCCACCTCCACAGCCATGAAGAACTGCAGAATGTTCACTGTCTATCAGTACCTACTCGATAAGGACGTTCTTGAGGTAATCGAAATACAGGGTAGTTTTCACTCGTGTCCATACACTTCGACAACGACGTGAGCATCAAATCTTCAGGGTCCTGAAGAAATCCACATTTGAATGTGAAAATGCACCCAAACTACTCTCCCGTAGGACCTAACATGCAACCGCAATGACTGAAACGACATCGATCAATTGACTCTACCCTTCATGTCCTTCTCTTAGACATGGTATGTACGGCACCGAAGCAGAGGCAGAAAATCTCATCTTTGCCGTCTGAACCGATATGATTCAGCTAAGTCTCTTCCCTCGTATGCTTGCTTTCCCTTCCGACTATCTCTCTCTGACCATTTACTGAAGACGGAGTCTCACAACTTTTCTCTTCGCTCCCTGAAAGGCGGCAGCAGGACAACTGGTTGCGATATGCACCGACATGAATCGCATCTCAAGACATAGATACGGGCGAAGTCACAATTCGCATAAAAAGCAATCAACGACACGTGCATTGACGCTGACGCATTCACGGGGTACACACACGTGAATATGGCGCGTCCCTTCCGAGGTTCAATGCCTTACTCATGTTGCTTTTTCTTCTTGAATTTATCTTGGACCTTCTTTTTCTTTTTCTACAACTTGACCCAAATACACCAGCTGATTGATAGGCAAATAAGTGATCAAATGAGTAGCTGAGCAAACATGCACACAACACAGATAGAGTAGGATATTACTAGCAAACCAGGACATATCAATCGATGTCAGTGAAAGTCAGTATATACAAGATATACACATGTATCTGTACAATACAATCAAGCAATCAACTACACAACCCTGCATATAACATCTCGTCATGTCTCGTCTCGTGTTACATCGTCGCCATCCTATCTCATACTGTACCGTATCGCACTCTACTGTACCGATGTATATAACGTACCGTAAGTACGGCATTCATCCTAAGTAGAAAACGCAAACTATAGAACTTACTCCCTAAATACAAAATCTCAGCCATTTCATACTGACTACTTATACCCTGCATATCTGTGTATATACACGAGTGAACCAAGTAGATCTGTCGTGCCCTTCGTTTACATACATACATACATACATACATACATTCATTCAAAACATCTAATCCAAAATAATCTCGACGTATACGACGCGATACGACACGACAAGAGAACAAAAAAAGTGTCAGAAATACACATAGAGATTCAAATCACCGTCAGTTACACTTAAGGACTGTGCGGTACTGCTACATAGCAATGATATGCTGTGAATCAATAGAGATGATAGGCGATTATGAGAGAGGGATTTTAAGATATAGAGATATAGGAAGAACGAAAGAGGGATGGTAGCAATGGTGACTCGCTGATGTTCATTAATTTGTTTGTTAGGGTTGTCAGGTAAGTAAACTAAGTAAAGTAAGTGAGTGAGTGAGTAAGCGAGTAAGTGAGTAATCATATCTGAACAGGACCTCTCAATCATTTGCTTGCTTGCTTACTCACTCACTCACTCCCTCACCTACTCGACCATACCACCCAGCTCCCTTATCTCTCATCTCTCATTCCTGTTCTTTTGTTCTCGTTTTACAGCCCTCAAATTCAGCTCTGCCTTCCTCTCATGAGGAGAAGAAGAGGCTATCTCTCTAAGAATACATTGAGCTAATTTCGAACGATACCATACCATGCCATGCCATGATAGTGGAAAAGTTCAAGATTGAAACATCTGGCAGAGAGACGTTATGTCCCGGCTTGAATGGAATGCTCTGCTAATTCGATTGAGTGGTGAGTCTTCTTTCGTCTCTGTCGATGTAGAAGCGAAGGGCGAAGGGTGAAGGGTGAAGAGACCAGAAAAGAGGAGATTACAAATGTCTCAATGAGAAGAATCTTAGTCGTGAATTAGATCTCGATCCTCCTTGGAATGTTCAAACTGTCAAGTCTCCCATCGCAGTGGTTGATGCTCTGGCGTTCTTCCGCCTGATGACTTCAGCAGCTAGATCTGAAATATTAACGACGACGCCTTCTTTCTCAGGGTGTCCATCTGGCAATCCCATCTCCTTGATCTTAACTTGACCGCTCTTCATCTCGTCTTCGCCTAGAATGACAGCAAAAGGCGCACCAGCTGTTTCCGCTTGCTTGAACTGGACTTGTGGCTTGGGTTTCTGCTTATAGGTAAATTCAGCCTTGAGACCGGCGTCGAGAAGTTGTCTTGTTATTTGGATCCTATCCTTGGCCATGCCGCTGAAACCAGCTCCACCGAATGCCATGACATAGACGTCTGGACTTGAGGATGTGACGTAGTGGAATTTCTCTCCTGCGGCGATGCGGGCTTTGGTGATGCTGAAGATACGATCTACACCGAAGGAGATACCGACGCAGGGGAGATCCGCTTTTTCGCGGAAACGTTCGACGAGATTATCGTATCGTCCTCCTGCGGCTACTGAGCCAACACCGACGGATGGATCGTTGGAGCGGTCTTCATCTTCGTCGACGGGCTTCTTTGCCTTTTTGGCCTGCTGTTGAACCTGCTCTGCTCCTTTTGCTGTACCGTTGCTAGTGCCCTTAGCTGTAACCGGTGCAGATCCTTCTGTGACGACCTCGTAGATAACACCAGTGTAGTAATCGAGACCACGAGCAAGACTGAGATCGAAAGAGATTTTGTCGAGAGCACCCCATGCCTCCAAGTAATCCATCAAAATCTCAAATTCTTCGACACCAAGTTTCGCTTTCGGGTTTGCCATGAGCTTTTCGTCCTTCTTCAGCTCCTCAAGTAGATCTCTTCCTCCTTTTCGAGTGACGTATCCTTCGATTCTGTCTGCAACTTCTGGGTCCAAACCCTTCTTCTCCACCATCTCTTCCCTTACTTCCGACCAAGGCATCTTATCAAGCTTGTCGACAGCACTGCTTATGGTTCTAACTTTCTCTGGTGGAACGCCACAGGTCTCAAACAAACCATCTAGTATTCGACGATCATTGATCTTGATTGTATATCGTCCGGTCCATTGCAAAGCCTCAAATACTTCCACGATGATACTAATGATCTCCGAGTCCGACATCATAGGATCCGAAGCCCCAGCAAAGTCGATATCGCATTGCCAAAATTCTCTCATTCTTCCTTTTGCGATCGCAGGCTGATCTCTTCGGTAAACCTTTGCAATAGCGAATCTTTTGTAAGACTTGATCTGTGCGTTCATGGCCAACCATCTTGCAAACGGAACTGTCAAGTCGTATCTTAAAGACAACAACTCTCCACCCTGATCTTTAAGATCGTAGATGAGTTTGCTGTCCTCTCCATATTTACCTTTCAACACCTGGTCCAATTCAAACACTGGAGTTTCCAATTTCTTGCCTGCGTGCTTTCGAAACACAGTCGATATCTGAGCGAGAATGTCCTCGAGGAGCTGTACATCTTCACCAGACCAGTCGCGTGTACCCTTTGGGTTCTTGAGAACCGTCTTGTCCTTGTCTTTTCCCATATCTGAATAATACCGCAGGAAAGGTGAGCAAGCGAGTTTAGGCGTTTGAGAGGCAGACGATCTGTAAAAGAGTCTGAAGGAGGTTCGCAGAGGTACGGAGAAGATGTTCATGCGGGTTGAAGAATTAAGATGGTGGGCTGTCTACTATGTGAGTCAAGTGTAAATTATTTGGTCCCGCATCTGCGCATCTGACGAAGTTGGAGTCGAAGTCAAAGTGGTTTGAGCTCAGACTGCGCGATTGGAGATGGTATTGTGAGAGGAACGCCCTTCTTGGCGGCGAAGTGTGAGTGCTTGTCATGTTCGTCTCGAGCTCTGTTACTCACTACAATATCATACTCTTCATATCAAAGAGTGTCTCTCGATTCAGCTTTTCGTGTACTAATACATCGAGATCCAGAAGCATGTCTGTAATTCACCTTCGAAGTACTTCGATAGAATGTCTACAAGGTATGGCTGTCACAGGGACGAACAACAATATTTCCCATGATTTGAACCGAAAGTGAAATATACTGTCAATCATAACATGAGTCACACCATTTTAAATCTCATCCTCTCTACTCATGTAGCCCGATGACTCGGGGAAGCCCAAAATGCATATACTTATTCGCCTTCGTCGAACTGTTCACCGAATCGTCTCGTTGAGAGGTGTTGGCTGGTTCTTCGGAATACCTAATGAGAAGAAAATGGCTTCTCAGGCTCTAGAATACTAAGAAGAGAAAGGAAAAGAAGATTATGTAGAGACACAACATCAATCTCATTGTCAAGCTATCTAGATCACAGTCCTACATTGATCCATTCAGACCACTACCAAGAATTTGTAACCAGCATGCTACCAGGAGAATCTGTTCTCTTAGATGGACCACGTAAACCTTCGCCAATCACTCCAGCCGGACTGCCATTATTCTTACCACGACTGCTGCCACTCGACTTACGCCCGTTCATACCTGCAGCATCGAAATTAGTGGTGCTCACCATGGGAGGAATTGGATCGGCATCTTCGAGATCTGCAGAGTAATTGCTGTTGACTCCGATTGACTGATTAGTATTCGAGCGTGGTCTTTGAACTTTAGCTAAGGTATTGGCATATGCTAGGAATGGCGACGACTGTTGATCAGCAGAAAAGTGCGTTGAAGCTAGACCAGAAGGCTGGAAAGTTGAGAATCCAAAGGCACGAGACTGTGGTGGATTGGTACCGGGCAAGTTGCCTTCTGGTGTCAAAGGGCCGCTGTTGTTGAGCATCATCTCACGCTGAGCAAGAGCTTGTCGTTCCAAGACCTCAATTTCGCGGTACGTCACCTGGATTTGGGACTGGACTTCACGCAGATCATGGATTAGAGCATTGATACCATTGGTCATATCGTTTTCGCGACGCTGACGATCAGCCTCGGCGGCGATAGTCTCAGCGGCTTTACGCTCTTTTTCGTTCAATCCGTGGATGTTGGCCTCTGTTATGCGTTCATGCTGTTCAGCTAGTTTGGCTTGTCGAGTAATAAGACGCTCTTTGCGAGATGCAACTTGAGTCAGCTCTTGATTGACACCAGACAATTCTTGCTTGGCAGCAGCGCTCGCTATCTCAAAAGCTTCGTTGGCAGCGGCAAGTTTCTTGCTCTGTTCACTATGGTTGGCCTTCTTGGATTCGTACTCTGCCGCCTCATCTTCTGGGATTGATTCGAGATCACCAAGAGCAGCAATAATCGAGTTGGTTGTATCTTTGGTTTGACGGATGCTTCTCTCAGCTTGTGCGAGCTTCTGGTGCTGTTTAGTATCATCACTGCTAGACTTCAGACGTGCATTCAGACTATCAACCTCCTTTTCAACTCGTCCCAGAGCAACCTTATGCGTACGTTTTGATTTATTCAGTCGCATCCGAGCTTCATTCAATCTGGCTTCTGCAGTTTGGATCGAGTTTCTTAAAGTGGTAGCAGGCGATGACGGTCGGAGAGAGCCGCGGGCGGGTGGTGGTACAAATGATGTTGGAACGTCTCCATCTGCAATTGCTGGTGTTTTGACCATAATTGAAGCGAATTCATCCTCATCATCCGCGCGATTAAAGGAGCAAGTGTATGTGCAATCAGGCGCTAGTCCAGAAATGGTTCCAGACCATCGCATTCGTGATCCAAGTGCAACGTCAGTCTCTTCGATCAATTCGAGAGCAACAGAATGCCATCGTGCGCTGTTTATGCGGACAAAAAATGGTCTCGATTCGATAGATGGACCGCTTTCCTGATCTTGACTTTCTGAAAGTGTGCAAGTTGCCTCAAATTGTATATTCGATGGTTCAACGCTTGTAATCCAAACAGTGTCGCTAGACTGTGAAGTGTTCGAAGTCTGAATTGTATGGTCGGCACCTGGGTGTTCTCGATTGTGCTCAACCTCACGTAAAACATGAACCTTTGTACTTGCTAATGCGGCCCAAAATGGTTGTCGGCTTCTGACTTGATGTGCCTGACGTCGTCGTTTTTTGGCACTGATAAGCTTGTCCTTTGAGTCTCTTAAGCCAGGTGTAGGTGGTATTTGGTAATCCACGCCAGAAGATATTGCTGCATTCGCCGCGTCCACGTTTAGAGGTTCGAGACTATTGGTGGAACCAGCATACGCTTCGGTATCATTACGCTTGCTTGCTTTCGAGCCTGATCCATTCTGACTGTTGGCAACTCTCCGACGCACAAAAGCCATGAATGCTTGGCTCAGGATGTGAATTGCAAAAAGACTTCGTATTTTGGAGGGTGGTCCCGGTCCGTCACCGAAATCAGCCTCTGAGGGTAGGAACTGAAACAATTCAGCAACTCGTGGATTAGACAACATATTGGAGGGAACCAAGTTCGTGACAAACAGACGGCGCACAGCCGGGCTTCGGATCGAATGTTGTAAGAGTACCAGCGCAAAACAAAACATGTTAATGGTGCCGTTCTTCCCTGAATTGCCATTTCCAAGCGTGATAGCAATCTGTATCTGCGCAATATCGAGAGCAAAGTTCTGAGCCCAACCCCACAAACATATCCATAGACCGAGACAAATGGAATCGACGACCACCATAGTCCCTATTGAAGGAGATCCAGCGGATCCTTGAAACACGTCGAAAAGTGAAAGGAAAGAGACAGGTGATACGTTGGTAGGAGGCATAAGTGTTAGTGATGCGAAGAGAGCCTGTACAATTGTCAAAACCATTGAGGGTAGTGCAAGCAACACAATCAACAGTGCCACGGTGTCACCAGCCGGACAGGATTTTAATATTGTTGAAGCGACCTGTACGGCGTTGACCTCTGAAAAACTCTTGCTCTTGGATTGTGACATCTCGGATCGACGTTGACTAAGAGTTGCATGACCATTGACAGTATCCCATCTGTGTTCCTGACCATCGCTTGACGATTCCGAATGTCTCTTTCTCAACAAAGGCAGCGCATGCGGATCAGGGGTGACTGGCGAGGTGACGGCGTGGTGGACGTTGGCTTGTGAGTCAGTACTCGTAGGCGTGGGGATCGGTTCGTCGGACGCGGATGGTCTGACGCTTCCATTGAGATGACCATTCGACTTTTGCTTAGGAACACGTTTGCCAGGGCCTACCAGGCCATTCTCGTGACGGTTGTTGTGCTGGTTCTTCTTTGCAGCGGGGTTTCGGGGCATGAAGTGTAGACTCCCAATTCGGCGAGCAGACCAGCCAGCTTGTGGACGCGATGGTCGACAAGCCAACAGGACGTAGCTGAAATGGGAGAGGATGGGAGACCGAGAGGATTCGGTAACGGATGATGGTAGATGGTGAGGATTTAATCGAGATGTGGATTGACGACGGCTGCAGCGTGAAGTGTGGTAGTGGTGGTGGTGCGGTGTGGTGTGGATGAAGATGAAGAGACAGGAGGAGCCAGAAAATAGCAAAGTCAGTGCCGTCAATGGATGTCGGTCAGAGGTGCAAATGGTTACGACTAAACGGCTAGTCACTTTTTTAACTGCGAACTTGGCCCTCTAGTGTCGCCGGACAAGAATTTCTTCCCGCTACTGGTGCTAGTCTCAATGCCTAAAAGCTGCTGACTGAGGTGCAGGTGCAGGTGTGTGTGTGACTGTCCCTCTCTCCCCGCGGCATGGGCCACACCTTGTTCATCTTCCATCCCCCGTGGCGTCGCTACACTGTCCGCGATTTCAGTCATCATCACAACAGCCGTGACTTGGTGATCAGACAGCGTTCAATCGACTGTCAATACATCGCTCTGGCGTGGCGTACACGAATATTGATCCTTCTCCTGCCTGACTGGTACACCAATGTATCCCCACTGACAAACAGACGATCAGTTGTCGATACATCCGATCACTCCCACGCTGTCCAATGACAACGGGTGAAATCCGAAAATTCTGCTTCTGCATGTCCTAGGAAACCAGGCACGGTTTTACAATCTGAGCGCAAGTGGGGAAAGACACAACATGTCAACGGCTTCAAATCATACATGGTACTCCAAGTGAGAGGAGTGGCGTGGCCGCCTAGTCTTACTCTTTGATCTGTGTTGGACTATGGGCTTGACTTTGCTGCCGAGTTGGTTAAGCTTCATGCCCGAACGTTAGTCGACTTAGGCTGCTGCATGGCGTTCTCTACCCTACAAGTGCAAATGCGTTTGCTGCTGCAGAAGCTAATTCATCTTCCCGTCGATCATGCTGCACTGCAAATCCGCACACCGTCCCGCTAGAAAGCGCGATACAATCGCAGCGTTTTTCCTATCAGGTTCTTCGGTGTGGAGAACCGGAGTGTAACACTGACGCACATGTCGGCTGTACGAAGAACTTCATACTTCGTTCTACATCATTTACCCATATCCTGACTCTCTATATTCTATACTGTCTCCAACGCGGCAGGGTTTTGGGGCATTCTGGTTGTTCTGTAGACTGACCGTAGGGAGGGTTCATGGTACATGCGTCTGTAAATGGTCGACCACGACGAATACGATATATGAAGTCGGATGCTATGTACTGCATCAACTGGTTCAACAAGCATGAGAAGTAAACATTTTGACGAGCTGAGTTCACGCAGCGCTTCCCAGGTCCTCCTTCGCATCGGGTCTGTCCCAACTTTGTTTCTCAAGATAACGAACCTCATCCTCAATAGCTTGAATCCGCGCAAAGTTGTCTTTCTTAGCACTTTCCTGCAATTCCCAGATTTGGTGGAACTGCTCAAGCATATAAGGTGGAAGCGTGGCTTTTTTACCTGCCTTGTAGTCATAGATCGCAATGTCCTCTAGACATCGGGCGGCTGGTCTCTGTTTTGCTTCTGACATTATCGCAACATCGAGGATCATGGTCTGAGTTGACTCGCTAGGTTCATAACGAAGCTTGTGGTAAACGGATATTCGATCTGGCCAGGTCATTGGAAACTTGAAGTCCACTGTAATGCTTTTGAGAATTAGGCCTGTTCCCCGATTCGTCATAAGTTCATCCCATTGTCTGCGATTGGTTTGATCAAAATTTTGGCCAATGTTTCTGGTCCAATTGACTCTCCCACTTTCAGCGTACCTCACATACATGACATTGTTGATATGGCCCATTGTGTCTTGCTCTCCCCATACGATGGCATGTTTATGCAGGCCTGCTCTTTTCGGGTCCGTCAGAAAACCTTCGCTTCCCGCGACCAGATTCCGCCAGTCTGCCGAGATCTCGCGTAACGTCTTCGCAGCTTTGTCAACAAGTTCTGGGCTCATACCGAATGTGATGCATGTCCCTATGCGTGCTTTGGTATCTGAGAGCCATCGAGGATTGATTCGTGGAGCTGCCATAGACTCGTTGTCTTTCTTAACAATGCCTGTGCTTGTGAAGCTGCGACACTCTGGCATAGTGCAGCCCCTCCATGGTGACAGTACGTGTACGCCTTTCCGTACGCGCACGCAGTTCATTTTAGGCCAGCATGACCGTCTTACAAAAGTCCAAAGTTAGGCTTTTTAAAATCAAAATCATGAAGCCATGTCTGAGGTCTTATTCCACAGCCGAGGTCGGAGGCACTGACAATCTCCAATATACGTCTGTTGCGTCATTTCAATATGGACTGTTCTAGCTGGTATCATTCATTTCTACCATAACATGATCATGCTACTACCATCATCCGTGTTCAGTTCACGGAGAACAATTTAGGTCACTTTTTTGCTAACCTAAAGGGTAACAAGTCGTCGACGGTCACCAACATGTCGAATACTCTTCGCAGACAAGTTATCAACATCTACAAAGGTAGTTCACAATCAATATCAACCAATGGAATTTCCCTAACAAGAAATCAAAGAACTGTTAGAAATGGGGAGGTCGTATCCGCTTGGATATGATTACTTCAAACCTCGACTCCATAAAGCTTTCATGAGTCAAGCCAATCTCAAAGACGAAGAACAGATTAAACAGGCTATCATACGTGCTGAATATGTAAAGAAAGAAATTGAAGCGCTGTAAGAATCAAACGACTCCTTCTTGTATTCTTGATTGACCAGTATAGATACTATTTGAAGAAATACAGATCAATGAGACAACGATATTCATGATTGATGGAGTAGAAGGGTGATGCTGTTCGCTCTATCTTTGGAAATGATAACGTGCTTTACACGGAAGTTTCTAGCAAAACACCTCAGGGAGCATTACCATCTCGACTAGTGATACTCTTGGCCAGCAAATGCCGAATTCAGCCTGCCAGCGCTCCTGGCTACACAACCTAACAGCTGTATACCGGCAGACTGCTCTGTTCTACGACCGGTCGAAAGCTCGCCCAACGATGCGATAGATTAAAGCTCTGTCGTGAAGCAAGTATTTCTTAGCGATAAGCAAAGTCTTACTCCACGGGCTGGTATGACATGTCGGTCTGAGTCACCATGGCTCTATTCGATCACACCAAGCATGAATCCGATGGGTATCAGGATCACGTTTCTTAGCGGCAGATATCAGGACGGGCCGCTTAGCACTTCGTATCACGGCTATTATAACAGAGCTGGGCTCTCTGTAACTCTCAACAGACATCACCAGCGTGCAATCTGGACCTGGTCTAAAGCACTAGTGGGCAAAAGAGCAACGTCTGGTAGAAAGACCGGGCGACCTAGGATCATGTCGCTAGGAATATGCCAGTTTCTTCTGCCAACCTTCGATGGTCCGGATACGAGTACAGCGAAGCCTGTAGATCATTGGCGAAGAGGAGCACTCGATGCTTTACGCAATGAATCCGAGCGGTACAATGATGGAGATGTCTGTGTATTGATGCTTAGCTGTGGTTCCAGTAAACCGAAAGGGGTATTCAAGTAGCTTGGTTTCCACTTCAGTACCGATGAAGAGAACTTGTTTTTGAATATTCTTAAACATACTTTCCACATGATGACAGTGACCTTTTAATGTAGATTGAAGGACTTGAGGATACCGAAATGCGAGATTCTCTCGAAAAGTAGGTGCACTCCGACGTCAACTTTCGTTTTCGGTACACTACAGTAAGGAGTATGTCATTCCACGGATCCGCAGGATCGTAAGCAACAACGGGGTCCACATCATTTCGTCTTTGTCAATACTCTGGCATCTTAGAGAATGGGGAGTCGGGGTTTCGCCATATTGAACAGGCGGAAGCAACGGCATGGAACAAGCGTATGATGGTGTAGAAGTTCGAGGTAATTGCACACCCAGTCCATCGCATTGATTTGCAGTTTGTACTGACAAGACTCCCGCACGCAGCCATAACGCATGACTTGATATCGAACATACCTCTTGATCTGCTACGGTCTGAATTACGAAGACGACAAGATGAGAACAGCAAACCATCATGCGGGTCGCATTCGAAGAAAGGAGCATATAATGTTCCAGTCCACGTCTTCGCGCTGTTCCTCATCCTCATCGTGAGCACGTTAGGTATGGACAAAAGATGGACATGAGTGACTTTGTGACTGATAACATCAGCATGCTCGTTTCCTATAATCGCGCGCCGCTTCCCTGAACTACCGATACCACATCGATTCCTCTTCTTGTCACGACATTTTGGAACAGGAGTTCTGATCGCGACGGCGTTTATACATTTGCTACCAACAGCTTTCGTCTCTATGACAGATCCATGTCTCCCAAGATTCTGGAACGAGATCTATCCACCTATGCCAGGTTTGATAGCAATGCTCGCAGTCTTCGTCGTCGTCACGATCGAGATGGTATTTGCGATGCGTGGAGCAGGTCATTCACATGATAGTGATTGGAACAGGATACCCGATGGACCATCAAGTGAGAGACGACAAAACACCGCTCACAGAGTTCCACTGCACACAATACATCCCACCACGACGTCTGAGGAAGAGAGTGGCATAAGCAACGGAAACGTCAAAGAATCGCATGCCCGGTCATCAAACGACAACGACGATGATTCAGACCTCGACTTCAACGAACTAGACACTCTCGACCCAATAGCGGACGAATCAGCATTCCTAAGCCATCCTGGATCCCACAAAACCCACCAGCACGACCATTCCTCTTCCCACAACCCGAACTCACTAACAACAGCAACGTCCGACCAAAACCCGCAAAAGCTCCTCCTCCAATGCCTCCTCCTCGAAGCCGGAATTCTCTTCCACAGCATCTTCATCGGCATGGCCGTCTCCGTAGCTCAAGGCACCGCCTTCGTCGTCCTCTTGATCGCAATAGTATTTCATCAAACATTCGAAGGCTTCGCTCTAGGTGCGCGTATCGCAGCACTGATTCCAACTCTATTCCCTGCATCATCGCCCAAACCTTGGCTCATGGCTCTTGCGTACGGGACCACGACACCCATAGGACAGGCTCTTGGTTTGCTTCTACATAGGATGTATGACCCGAACAGCGAGGTGGGGTTGTTGATGGTAGGTATCACGAACGCGATCTCCAGTGGACTCTTGCTCTTTGCTGGATTGGTCCAGCTGATTGCAGAGGACTTCCTGAGTGATGAGAGTTATCACGTTCTCACAGGGAGGAATCGGATCGAGGCTTGTCTTGCTGTTGGGGCTGGAGGGATTCTAATGGCTGTCGTTGGCGCCTTTGCTTGAGAATTGCCTATATCTGTTGATTGTTATCGTATAACTGGTTCTGGTTCCATCGTGGTTATACTACTTCTCCAGCTTGAGCCTTTTAATTGAGAATATAATTGGATTCCATTTATCTACTAATACATCTTCATGCTGATGTTAACGTCGTGAGTTTGAATAAGGCTGTAGCGAGCTACGAGTTCGAATCATAGTAGTATGATTGATTGATATTTGTATTCACGTCGAATTAGAGAATCGTGTCCTTTCAGACTGTCTTTATCTATCTGGCCATATAGTCACCGGACATACTTCACGAGCTAGAGCATGAGTGTCAAACCCTATAGGGCAGGGAAGCGGGCAGGTAAGCAAATTAGATATAAGGCGCAGTCGGGTCAGGTCGTTAGAATATGGATACTTGCTCTTGGGGGAAAGGAACCTTCATTTCTCATGGATGTGAACTATTGACAGATCAACTCATGTGGTACACATCGTATATTCCATTTTATCTGTCTGTCTGTCTGTTTGTTTGCCGGTCTGCGAGATACAGATCTTCTGGACAGTCATGTATACATACACCTATTTGCTCTGCTCTGCTCTGCTCGTTTCCGCCTCCGCCTCCGCGTCCATCCCATCCATTCTATTCTCTTTCCCTTTCTTTCCAAGTCACTTTACTTAGTCTTGTCATCAACAACATCACCCACAATCAAGAGAGGGTCCTTGTTGCTGAAGTTAGGTACATCACCTAGGACCTTGCCTCCTCGGTCCTTGAGGGCGTTCTGGAGACCTTCGAGGGTGTCGAATTCGAGACTGCATTGCGTGGAGTAGGCGGAGGGGGATTGGTCGACGTTGCTTACGAGGGAGATTACGCGGTAGCCTGTGGAGGAGGGGTGATTAGATTGGGGGTTCGAGAGAGATGGAGGGTCTGAATTGTGTGTTGTAATGAGAGGAGGTAGATAATCATATAGTAGGGGAAAAGCAGAGAGAAAAGAGACTCTTGTTTGCTTACCCTTGAAGCCGTATGAGGAGAACTCTTCTGCTACCATGGGCATATGGCTGGTCTTGTAGTAATCCATATCGAACTTGCTGTCTTCGGTCTTTGGGTAGAGGACTAGAACTGAGATACCCATGTTGTCTGTCTGGTAGTTTTATTTGACGATGTTATGCTACTTGTATTGATATACTGTAACTGAAGAAGACTTGATCTGGTGAAGTAGATTGTACAATATACTGCGGTGGATTGGAAGTACTGATGATACAGAGAGACGAACGAAGTTGGAGAGACTTCTTGCGGTCGGTACCTACTTTATCAACTTCGACTGGAGAACTCGTGGTAGCATATGTACCAGTGTCAATGTACCACTTGTTCCAATGCTCCGGCCACACACCCCTCCTTCAAGACATGGCATCGTGTTCGATACGTAGTAGGGTACAGACCCTCTACCCCGCACGTTTCATGAATCGATCATGATCATGGTTCATGGGGTACAAGGGGGGGTTTACGATGTCGCTTGCTACAGTATGAGAGTCGGTTGTTGGTATGAATGGTCTTGGAAGAGGATAAGTTGGAGTTTAGACCTCGACGCGATTCTCGGCCGTGAGGAAATATGGATTTGCAAAGGACGGACGTGACTTTTGCGTAATGAGTTTGGATGGGTTTAAGTTTCAGCCTGGAGCGGGAAGGGTCCGTCCGTGTTATGGTTCGGGTTGCGCGTCTTCACAGCTTGACCATCATAGCAGTGGTTGTAGTATGGAACGAGAATGTTCAAACGACTTCTACGTGCCTGGAAGACACCTGATGAATCGTCGACGCTGAGCGCCCTGAGTTGAGTAGAGGGTTCTCCACTGACCTTCGATAAGAGGAGGATGATTGTATCCTTACGCGTCGCATTAGATCAGCTTCGGCAATAGAGAAGTCTATGCCTGTACCTCGGCTTGTAGGGTAATTGATTCAATCGAGTTCTCGTACGCGTTTGACAAGATTTTTGAGATTTAGTAGATATTTTGATGGAATAAGGTATTATTTATTACTGTACAAAACTTTGCCTGTACATGAATGTGCAATAAGACGCCCATTGAATGTCATTTTGGTGGTGACCAAGATAAATGACAGATCCACCTTGTTTCTTACAATAGATACGTTGATCCAACATGAACCGGGTTCAATTGCATCAACGCCTTGCTAATGTCAATTCAAACATTTCCAATACTACAACTCAAGAATATGTAACTTTTCAACTTTCCGTCAAGTGTATCGATTTACATGACAGCCATGACACCAGCAACTAGAGCGAGAAGACCACTCTGAACCTTGACAGCACCTGCACCGCTTCGAGGTGCGGAGGTAGTTGTAGTAGCGGCAGCAGAACTGCTGGAGCTTGATGCAGCACGAGAGGACGATGCGGAAGCAGATGACATGGATGCGGAAGCAGATGAAGACATGGCTGATGATGCTGACGAGGCAGATCGGGATGCGGAAGAAGATACGCTGGAGGCTGAACTGGCTGAAGAAGCTGAGCTACGAGACGCGGACGAGGAAGCAGACGATGCGGTTGTGCCTGTCGACGATGGGAAGCCAGTCATGGTTCCGGTAGCGCCAGTGATCGAGAAGTTGGTGGAGAAGTTGTAGTTGCTTGTGTTTTGCTCGTCGATAATCTCGAAAACGTATTGCGAGGTGTTGACAATATCGGCTGGAATGGTGAATGTAGCTGACAATGCGCTGGCTGGGATGTTGGCTGTGACGCAATTAGTTAATTGACCAAAGTACATGATGTCTCCAAGGAAACTTACAAGCCAGGGTGTATCCAGAAGTTGGGGTGACACCTGCGCCTTGTTGTAGCTTGATAGTCACGGTACCGCTGGATGGGTTTGTCCAGCGGATGGTGTTTGAACCAGTCGAGATCTGGAGACCTCCATTGGGGATTGTAATGGCGTTCTGCTGAGAGGAAGAAGTCTGGGCTACAACGGTAGCGACCAAGAAAGAGAGGGCGGCAGTGAAGAAACGCATGTCGACGGTATTGACTGATGATCTGGGGAAATGTGTTTGTGGGTGTAGATGAAGAATACAAATGTGAGTGAATCGGAAGAGTGCGCAGGAGGAAGTAAACGAGGCAGGCGCAATTATAAATTTGATGGATAGTGTTTCCTCAGGCCGAACTCCATGACGGGGCTGTGTTGACTATAGGATCGATTCTGGTCTGATGGATATTTTAGTCCACTTGGTCGACTGGGCAGCGAGTGAGCGCGACTTGAAGAGGGCAATGAGCACTGGAGGATGGGGGACTAACGACACGCTAGTTTCGCAGATTTGCACGCGCGAACGGCGGAGAAAGACAAAGGGGCACTTCCTTTGACACCACACAATCCATATTACTTTGTTTGTCCGTCTCTTTGATTTGCTCCTCAGGCCTTTTAACCTTCTCATCAGCCACCGCTTCTAACTTCGGCTTGGAGGCAAATCTGAGACCTTTGACTTGGTCTTCAAGTAAACGTAGAAGTAGTTGCCCGTGGCATCAAGGTTTGGTGGGGTGGCGGTTCGAGGAGAATTTTTTGCAGGACAACCGCCTGTGCTGACAATTCATCTGTGGAGAGATATTCCGTTAGAACCGAGTATTCGTGGTGATCATCATGTTCGCCATGAAAGGATGAAAACAGCTACCGTGGAAGGCGTAACAGCAGTCACAACTGTACAGTAGTAGTAATATGGAAAGCTCATCCAATTTGCTTGCCTGCCAAGCCACAATCGATTCTCCGTCACCGGCCCAATTTAATTTGCCCTGAAATTGGTTCACACAAAAGATATGGAGTGTCGCGAATGCAGCAGTGATCATTGATCGGCCGTGGACGAGACCTTTCGTTCCTGTACAAGTTGCAGTCTAGAAGTCCGTTGTGGTCATGTGATATTGGATCATGCTGCCCCTGTCGATTACTTCACGTAACACCATAGGACAAAGACATGCATGCAGTGAGGCAAGATGTAATCGAGCATCTCAGCGGTAGAACTCGACCAGGATGCACGAGTACAAGTATGGTCGGTTGAAAGGCGTCTCACAATGTATCCTGCATCCGTGCTTGTGCTTCGAACGGAGGCATTTGTACTCGCTTGTGTGAGGTCGACATGTCTGGGCAATCTTCCGAAATCTTCTCAGCCAGTCGGAAAGAATGACTTGTGTAAGAGACGTTGCATGACAGCGCATCTTCGAGTGTCACTGGGACAATGAGTCGAGCAACATGACTTGATAGAACGGTTGTAGCAGTTTTCGGAACCACGGCCGTTCGACCACGTTGCTAACATTATCATACCAGGTGTCTTACATATATTATGCTCTCTTCCTCACCTGTCTGGACACTGCTTGGTGTGGTGGATGATCTGCATTTAAAGTCTCGCTTTGTGGACGAACGGCTTACTGGCGCCAATACGTATTCGTGTGCCTGGTAGGAGAAAAGAACCGTTGTGTAGTCAGATCGCAGATCCATGTAAGCACCAATCCGGATTGCCCATCTGGGAAGGGAAGGATTGTGGTGTAATGTTCCACAGGTCGCATGCAAGCAAGAGCCAGGTATCTTTTGGCCCTGATTCTACCGGCTCACCAGTACGAGTTCAGAGTAAGCGGGCGGCTACCCCTTCGTTTGGCTGTTTGGCGCACGCAAAAGTTGGGTACGCAGGTAGCTAGTGGTGACTTACATGGGATGTGAGAAGGGTAATCCCAGTCTGACACGCCCATCACCTGCACCATACCCTCAGGACAGATAGTATAGTAATGACAATAAGAATTCTCTTTCCTGATGCTCATCTCGATTTTCAATCAGCAGTCTGGAGGTTGTCGTCGTCTGTGTGGTGGTGCACATGTTATATTATTTTGACATACGCCTGCAAGATTGCTCAGAACCTCTTCACAACAACATGACTACGATATAGGTGCACTTGGATTCCTCTCGCCAGCTCGACATGTATCTCGACCTCGACCCGATACCGATCCAATCAATCACGACTGCCTCAAACTTCACATTGAAAAGGACACACCTCGAAGCACGATATCATGAGTCTGCCATACCAACCAACCATGTCCGAACTGGACTTTGAACAACTTCCATTGGCACTTCGAAGAAAGGTTAGTTGACGTGCAAATGCCTTCCCTCACTTCCCACTACTCTGCCCTGTATGCACATGGCCACGAACTCCTTCACCCAAATCAGCATCTATACACAGCTGCGTCAGCAATGGAGAAGGACAAACAACGCTTGGACACGACCAGAACTTGATTGATCAATGCTCAACCCTGTCACGTCCGAATGCATAAAAAACTAGTCGATCCACGGACCATCACTTGCCCCCAAATCAAGAAGAAGTTTAGTGGCGTCGTTTACCCGCTCGGAGCTAAAGTTCACCGACACGATCACCAACCAAGAGAGCACCCCGTCGAATCTTGTCCAAGTGAGGTAACAGCAACAGCAGCCACAGCAGCGCTGTTACAGTCTGAGATGGTGATGGACTTCCTGGTGGATCTCTCCAGAGCCTTTTGAGCACCTACCAGAAAACTTCCGGTCGAAGCTACACCTCTTAGATGTCCGAGCAAGTCTTAGCACCGAATGTTTCACACCGCATACCCGTAATCGTCCTCCATCGGTGCTGCATGTTTGGTCACTCATCGTGATTACGAGCGAAAAGAGATTCAAGCTAACTCGATTCCTAATGCCAGTACTTTTCGAGTTTAGAGCGCCTGCGATTGGCACAAGATGGTGTCCACCACACTGACCACATTCGTGAATGCTCACGACCCTTCACCGCAACCACGACAGCTCGTCCAGCAAGCCGATATGGTTGTCACCCTCCTACCCAGCTAGATCAACGTCTTCTACATTATTCTCGCTCGACACGAAATCGCCTTCGAAAATCCTCCCGCTCTGGCAGTCGCTCACAAACCATTACGCAAGAAGACATCGCTCGTTTCGCATCCCTTCCACCTGCCTTGCAAAGAAAATACTACTCCCGAGGAGACCAAATATTGCTTGCTAGCCGAGTCAATACTGTCATCCTCGACGCCGCGGACGAAGCCGTATACAAACAATATCATCTGTCCAACTTGCAACCGTCTCCACATCATCGACTCCTCTCATCCTCTCGATCTCAACCCCAGTTGAATCTTGACTACAATTTACCAGATGAGGAGATGGACGCAACACAACCCCATCTCGAAGCCTTCAAATGGCTAGATCAGCCAGAAAATCTAGATTTGAGTCTATATGACTACCATGCAGCAGTGGCTGAGACTGCAATCAAACCACATGAGGCATCCTCAACGCAGGCATCTTTTCGCAGTCTGTCATCTTCGAGCCCAAGTTCACATAGACGGAGTCTGTCAAGGAGATCGTTCTCTACAAGGGCGTCTTGCTCAGCTATCAATACCACGTCTGTACCTGTACCGTCAGCAATCCTGACCAATCATCAGCGAAAGAAAACGCCGACTATCTCGCTCGAACCCGGTGCAACACATTATCAAGATCCAGCAGCTCGTATGAAGCTCAGAGTATATCTGGCATCCCCTCAAAAGTTCGATGAGGCAATTGAGTTTGGGTTCCCGTCACTGCAGCAGTCAAGTGCCACTCTGGCTCCGCGGTCGAAATCGGATAGTCGCTCAGCAGAGGAGACAGCCGGCACATTCTTCAACGATGACACCCCGTCGCTATCAGATGATGAGGACAAGGATTCTGATGATTTTGAAAGCCCTCGAACGCCATCGGCAGCTGCCTTCTCATCAGCGTACGCACTCGGGCCTTCCAACGACAGTAGTCTTGATCGATCAAGTTTCCGTCCAAAAGTTACGCGAGAGATTGTGGATTCATACGTGCACGCACCCGTATCGAATCGAGAGATGACTTTACATATGACTTTGACAAGACCGGATCTTCGATCACCAAGCGATCTGTCCTCGCCAAAAGACATCAATTCTATGCCACTTGAGCAACCCCCAATGATATTCACTGACAGTCCAACAACATTTTGGGACAGTCTTCCAGATGAGGAATCGAAAATGAAGAAGCTGTTCAGAAAACTAAAGCTGCGCACATAGGCAGAACATCATAGAGAAAACAAGATTTGTTCTTGTTGTGATATGGCATGTATTTACTACGATAGCGAGGCGTTCAGGAGTTGAAGTCTACACAGGCTTGGTCATGATCGGAGGAAAGTGCAGCATGGCATGTCTACCACCTGCTCCTGATTCTTTTCTACTTTAACCATTAACATAGCATGAATAGAAGATGAGGTCCATCTATCTGCCGCAGCAGTCATGCTAGGTGCTTCGTGTTTGACGTTGCTGACCTGAAGCCTCAGGCTGACGCTTGCATATTTGAAAGTGAAATACGTTTGGGTCGAACTTCTGATAGTCGGAGTATGATGACCGTCAAAATCTCATTGTAAAGTACTGATTGAACTCATAATATCCATAGACACCATCTCTGAGAATCCGGCGTCGTAAGCTTCAGAAAGGCGATGTAGGTAGGCCAACACTGGTAGCAAGCAAGACACTGTCGTGAGAGAGCACCAGCTGTTTAGGCTTTGTCAGTGACGCGGCTGAGGATTTGGAGTTCAGCGCATGCATCAGCCTTTCGTCAATTCAACCCAATCGCGACGCGGCAGCCTTTCTACTAATTGTCCACGTAAACCACTGTATGATTGTTCCCATCCTTCAACTGCCATACTCTGTCTGTACAACATTTCTTCGTCCGAGCGTTCTTCTTCGTTGAGATTAACATCTATCTAATGTCGCAGCCATGAGATCTCTCCTACCACTACTAACGAACGCGGGCGTCCTCTTGTCACTACTCTCAGCTACACTTCCTTTACAAGCCTCTGCAAAGAAAGACGGACCCGAAATAACATCTACAACCTTTGATAGCCCTCTAGAAAATATTTTTTATTTTGACGACTCGAATGTTATACTGGGGCATGATAGAGAGGCGAGCACCGTATACCGCAGCGACGATGCGGGCTCGAAATGGTCACCTATCAAAGGTGATGGACTAGAAGGACACAGCTGGGATTTGTGGCCTCATCCCTTCGACAATAAGCGCGCCTACATAATCGGTGATGCTGACACACATTGGATGACAAAAGATCAGGGGAAGACATGGAAGAAGTTTAGCCCTGGATCAGAGGCGAACTACGAGAGGTCCGCACCACTAAGCTTTCATGGAAGAGACCCTTCCAAGGTCATTTGGAATGGGCTGAATTGCTTGGGACTATCATGCGATGAGGTGGCTTCCTACACAGACGATGACTTCGCGAGTACGAGCAAATTAGGTACGGGGACAAGAGGGTGTTACTGGGCTGTCGGCACAACGATGTTCGGAGAAGCCATTGCAAGTGAGGTTGAAGACCGAATCTTCTGTGTCAAAGAGGGTCTGTACAGCCCGTGGTTGAAAGACAACAGGCTTGTGGTCAGCGACGATCATTTCAAGAGCGAGGAGGTTGAGCCTGCGCTCGATGGCGACCGAGCAGTGACCGGTATTATTAGCATGGCTGCTGTAAAGGGTTATATCGTTGCTGCAGCGAAAAGCGAGGGCACCGACGAACTTGCTCTGTATGTTTCCGACGACAGCAGCACGTGGCATCGTGCTATCTTTGGTCAACACCGAGTGACTGAAGGCGCTTACACAATCTTGGAGAGCACAAATTACAGCATGCAAGTCGACGTTATGGGATCAAGACCTATGAATCCGATGGGTTTCCTTTTCACGTCGAATTCAAATGGTACCTACTTCACGAAGAATATCGACTACACAAACCGCAGCCCGTTCGGTCGAGTCGATTTTGAGAAGGTGGCTAATATCCAGGGTATCGTATTGGTCAATGTGGTCGATAATCACGAAGAGGTTGAACGCTCAACATTAGCAGACAAACAGATCATTTCTCAGATTAGTTTTGACGACGGACGCACTTTCCAAGATCTCTTGGTTGGCGACAAGAAGCTCCATCTTCACTCTGTGACGGATGCGAAGCAGTCCGGAAGAATGTTCTCGAGCCCAGCTCCTGGTATTGTCATGGGTGTTGGTAATACTGGCAAATTCCTCAAAGCTTATGAAGATGGTGATCTGTATGTTTCCGATGACGCGGGTGTTACATGGCGAGAAGGTCTTGACGGAGCGCACCTTTACGAGTTCGGCAACAAAGGTGCGGTACTTGTCGCAGTTGATGATGAGGAGGCTACCAGTCACATTCAATACTCTCTCGATCACGGCAAAACCTGGACCAAGGCAAATCTGGAGAAGAAAATCAGGGCAAAATATCTCACTACCGTCCCTGATTCTACTACTCTCAGCTTCCTACTCGGAGGAACATCCGGATCCGGTTCCAAGAGCGAGAGCTTGATATACAAGATTGACTTTGAAGGCCTTCACGAGCGGGTATGTACCGATAAAGATTTTGAGAAGTGGCCTGCTCGTGTCGACGACAAAGGAAAGCCAAGTTGTATTATGGGTCATAAGCAATTCTATCGACGAAGGAAGGCTGATGCGGATTGCGTGATCGAAGGCGAATTTGAGGATCCCGTACCAGAGTTCGAGCCATGTATCTGTACAGAGGCAGATTTCGAGTGCGACTTCAACTTTATCCGCGATCCCAAGGACAGATCCAAGTGTCTACCAACGAGCCCGATGCAGATCCCAGACGGTGCATGTAAGAAGGCGGGTGACACCTTCAAAGGAAGCTCGGGTTGGCGCCTAATTCCCGGTAACGAATGTACTAGGAAAGGCGGCGTTGAACTTGACAAAGACATTGAGCGAGAGTGTTCTGATACAGCTAAGAAACCAAGCAGCGACCAGGTCGAGGCTGAGAAGACCAAGTTCAAGGCAGATCTATTCGCTGAATGGTATTACCTGGAAAGATCCGACACCTCAACAGGAACCGACGAAACAATCATCATGCGTACTAGTGAGCAGGAGATCTTCATGACTCGGGATCACGGCAAGACTTGGGAACCCATTTTGAAAGGAGAGCCAATCACCGCGATTATGCCCAATCCTCACCAACATGATGCTGTGTATTTCCTGACTGGCGGTAAGACAGTTCATTATACCATTGACCGAGGTGATACCTTCCACACCTTCGATGCTCAGGAACGTCCAAGCACTAACGGCTATCCGGTCTTGAAATTCCATCCGGACTATAAGGACTGGATGCTATGGGCGGGCCATCCTGGAAAAGAAAGTCACACAAATATCTATTATTCTAAGGATCGTGGTGACCATTGGCAGACACTTGCGAGATTCGCCAAAAAGTGTGATTTCATGTACAGAGAAGAAAAGGATGCTTTGATCTATTGCTTGCAGTATGAAGAGGAGAATCCAAGCAAGCGCTTACAACTGCTCTCCAGTGAGACATTTTTCGCCTCAACTGATCTGAAGTTCGCCAGTATACTTGACTATGCCACGATGGCAGAGTTCATCATTGTTGCAGCAAGAACCGAGGATCAACAAAGTCTACAGGTCGATGCAAGTGTTGACGGTGTGCAATTCGCTCAAGCCGAATTTCCCAAGAACTTCCAGGTCGCACACCAACAGGCATATACTGTACTTGACAGTTCTACTCACGCCGTCTTCCTCCATGTGACAGTCAACAATGTGAACGATCAGGAGTATGGTACAATCATCAAATCGAACAGCAATGGTACTTCGTACGTCCTCACATTGGACAACGTCAATCGTAACACTGATGGATTCGTCGATTTCGAGAAAATGCTTGGTCTCGAAGGTGTCGCTATGGTCAACGTGGTAGCTAATGAGAAACAAGTCTCTGATGGTGAAAAGAAGAAGCTGAAGTCCATGATCACTCATAACGATGGAGCTCACTGGTCTTGGCTACCTCCACCTAAAGTCGATGCTCGAGGAAAGAATTACGACTGTGTCAGCACTGCAAATGTTGCTACCGAGAAGTGTGCACTGCACATTCACAGCTACACCGAGCGTATGGACAAGTCTGCTACATTTTCTTCCCCCTCTTCGGTTGGCCTCATGATGGCCGTAGGAAATGTTGGCGAATTCTTGGAACGCAAAGATTCCGAAGCGACAGATACTTTTATCACAAGAGATGCCGGCATTACCTGGAAATCCGTTATGAAAGGATCGTTCATGTGGGAGTACGGTGACCAGGGAAGCATTATCGTCATTGTTCGCGAATCTTCCTTGACCACTAAATCTGTATTTTACAGTTTGGATGAGGGAGAGACATGGACAGAATACGAATTCTCAGACATTGAGATGAGGATTGATGCCATCACTACAGTACCATCAGATACTTCTCGCAATTTTCTCCTCTGGGGTCGCGAGACTGGTAATGGAGCTAAATCGAGTGAGATTGTGACCGTCAATCTTGATTTCAGCGGCCTCAAATCCCGTCAACGACAATGCAAACTTGACGAAAGCAAGCCAGTCAATGAAGATTACGAACTATGGGAACCGAAGCATCCATCACAGCAAGATAACTGCCTATTCGGTCACGTGGCACAATACCATCGAAAGAAGGTTGATGCTGACTGCTACAACGGTAGAACAATTGATCACCTTCATAGCATTGTGAGAAATTGTACTTGTTCGCGACAAGATTTCGAATGCGACTATAACTTCCAGATGTTCGGTGACGGTACGTGCCAACTCGTACCTGGTCTCTCACCACCTGATCACAAACTCAACTGCGAAGCGAACCCCAAGACGATCGAATTCCACTACTCTACCGGCTACCGCAAGATCCCTCTCTCTACCTGCGAGGGTGGCCAAGATCTTGAGTACAGCGACCCACAACCATGTCCAGGTCACGAAGACGAATTCCAACGTAAACACGGCCTTGGCGGCGCAGGACTATTCTTCGCCATTGTGATACCCATCATCGCAGCAGGCGGAATCGGCTACTGGGTCTGGAAAACCTACCAGGAACGCGGCTTCGGCGGTTTCGGCGCCATCAGACTCGGAGAAAGTCTCGGCGCCTCTACTGCTGGTGGTAGTGGTAGTGGTCAGAGTCCTCTCATCACTATACCCGTCACCCTGATTGCAGGAGTTGTCGCCGTCGCCAAAGCACTGCCGCTTCTTGCTTCATCTCTGTTCAGAAGCGCAAAGGGTTACGTTCCTGTCGGAAGTGGAGGTCGACAAGGCAGCTACAGTGGTGGTCCGTACCGGAGTCGAAACTCGTTTGCGAATCGACGAGGCGAATTTGCTGATCAGGCTTACGCTGAAGATGATGAATTGTTTGGTGGGGAGGATGATGCTGATGCTGAGGAGGTTTAGAATATTTGATCTGAGAACATGTGATGTGTAGTGGACTAGATAGGTAGGCAGATGGAGAGATACGATACGCTCGATCGATTGGTAGTAGTCCATAGGTTGGTAGATTGTATAATTTGTAAAGTAGTACGTTTTTCAAAGTCTGTTAGACCGCTATCAAGATCCCTGAGGTTGAATTTCCTCACATGTGTAAAGCTGTTGTGGTTATCATGATATTATACTGTATACGATCCGATGCTACTGTCGACGTTTTGTGGTATCATCACGGTGTTAATCAATTTCAATTAGATACACCGGACTAGACTAGACCAGATCAAAGCACACCGAATCAAAACGTCTCTTCTTGAATTAAATCGGTTTGAATCAGACCTTTGTCGCCATACCTCTTAGTCTAACATAACCCAGATACTCACTTGCGCCTTCATCTCCAACACCCGGTCTCATCGTAGCCCATTCCACAGCCTCACAAATTTCCTTCACGACCTCTTCCCTGAGATCACCATCTTGGCCTTTGGTGCCGACTTTCTTCTCTATGCCGTCCAGGACCGTAGAGAGCATAAGTCTAACCCAGCCCGGCATGCCCCCATCCTCACTCGCGCTTCCATCATCCCTCTTCGTCCTAGGGTTTAATTTCGTCGGTCGGGGCACGAGATCCATCTTCTCGACTTTGAAACCTATCTGCTCGAGAGTTGAGGTCATCCACTCTGCGTCGGGGAAGAACCAGGGTATTAGGTCCTGGGCTTCGGGGAGGGTGAGGCCTCGTGAGCGTAGGATCGGGATTAGGGCTGAGGAGATTTCGGAGACGTTACCGGCGCCGCCTAGTTCGAAGGTGAAGGTTCCGCCTGGGCGGAGGGATTGGTGGATTGCTTTGAGGGTTGAGTGGCGGGTTTGGGGGTTGCGGAGGATCCAGTGTAAGGCTGCATTGGAAATTCTGCGTGGAGGGAGGAAGGAGTTAGAGATTGGGGATCGAAGGATTTAAGTAGATTGCTTGAGATATGTTTTGTGATACTGATGGCGTACTTACACTTTATCCCATTTACCTTCGACGCTATAGGTGTCATTCTCGAGTTCGGTGCAATCGACGACATTGAATGTTACTTTGCTTGAGCCATTCGTGGGATGTTCCCTGCCGTAGACTCCTCGCGCTTCCTTGATGAATTGGGGGCTGGCGTCTACGCCGTAGACTTCCTGGCATTTGTCGAGGAAGTGAGATGTGAATTTAGCGTCTCCACAACCGATATCCAGGATTCGATCTGTAGGTTGGGGATCTAGCCATCCGAGGATCACGGATGCGAGATTAGGAACGAAGGAGGCGGATTTTTCATAGGTCTGTCCTAGTCAGTGAACTAGGTATGTATTAGATGACGGTGTGAGGCTATAGTGCAGGGCGGCGGTGAGCAGTAGTAAGCGTCTGATGGGTTGGCGCAAAGGCTGAACTTTGGAGACAAGTCCTAGATGGTGAAACTGCACTTGCTATGATTGCTTACCTTTGATGACCATTGGTCTTTCTTGGTCTCCTCGTTGGTAGACATCTTTCTCGGAAATTGTACAATGCACCTCAGACAGAAGTTTGGCTCCTGGACGCACTGGGTGATACTCAACGTTCTTATATTGGCACTGATATCGACATTCCTATTCTGTATTGACTTGCGACCTCGGACTGATGCAGTACAATTTACTTGTACATGTGAGTCATGTCCCTTTGAAGACTGGTATCAAGTATGTTGATCAAGCATATGCTGATGCTTCGTCGCACTTGAGTGGTTGTAGTTAATTGTGAGTTGGGGTACATACACGCTGATGGCCGAGACCGGAGGTAGTCTGCGCTCCAACGCCTTGTTGACCTTCTCCATGTCACAAGGCTGTGGCTTGCAGTAATTTATATTGGCCTCCTTGTATATTATGATGGTCTTTGGCTGGCACGTCGCCTCCAGACAATCCATTTCAACTCATTCTAGAGACGCTCAGACTTCGTTCATATTCTGTATGTCAGCATCTAAGGAATATTGAGGTGGAAATGAAAGAGAGCACCACTCAATTCCCTCGCCAAGCATACCGGAACTGATGTCCCGCTGTCAAACGCCAATCAAAATGGCCCAGCCTTGGAGGCTCAAACAGAATAGATAGGCCATCAGAACACAAGGGCGTAGAATAACTGGGTTGGATCTAGTATCTCCAAAGAGCGATTTATGTAGTAAGCATATATGCCGGAAATGAAGAGCCCAGCATATCCAGTATTCGCCATCCTGCTTGATTATCTCATGTGGTCTTCATGATAACAGAACTCACATTCTCGGGAGCTATTGAGAAGTTATTTGAGACTGGCACGATAGAATTAGTACGTGATTTGCCCTCCGAACTGTAACGAACTTCTGCACCTGGCTTTGACAACTCTCTGAAACAATGCCATCGATCACTCATGAAGTATACACACGTGTGTCACACTTGTGCATATCATCTTGAGAGAGCTAAGAATCCTCTTCCATGCCGGCCGATGATATCCGGACAGTCATCTGGTCAGATTTTGAGGATACGTAAAAGTCGATGGACGCACTCTCCTTCATAAGACGCTAATGTGTTCAGCCGAATGGCACAATAGACATTATACGCAAACAAGCGCTTCTTGAATCATGTTTCAGGTTTCCACACTCATGGTACTCTTCCCCTGCACATAGCGGACATACTGTAGGATGGAAAGAGTATGATTTGGAATCAACGACACTTCATGGTGCGTGATGGTGGTTTGATCGTGGCAAGTGTATTACCATACATCCCATACGTTCGGCCCAACAAATTGGTAGGACTGAATACTCACGTTGTTCGGAGTGAAGCCAGCATACGACGCTGGAGACAAACAACAAAGGCTCACTGGAACACATTTATACGTATGATCTGGATACTCTGGACCATACAAGATCCGACATACCTGATTCTTTGTCGTGTTATGTTGGGTAGAAGCGGGAGTGTGTTACTCAGAGCACGATGCAAAGCAGCGTCGGGTTGTTGCATATTCGATGCGGTGTAGAAGTAAGAATGAGTCAATGAATCACATAGCCATATGTAGAACCATGATGTGTATAAGATGATAGCATCCAGTACGTATGGCTGAGTTCGTGGTGAAGTTGGTAGGCATTGCTATGGAGAGCTTGAACGCGTTAACCTTAGAGATGTGGAGCCGCAAAGGTCTGAGCACGAACACGAGCGTGAATTCGAGATCGTCTGACGATGAGCAACAAACTTCGCCATCTCCAAATTTCACCTCATCCTCCATCGGCACCTCATGCACTCGAACTCCAGCGCTCTCCTCATCGTCTTTCTCGTCGTTTGTCAGCGCAGCAACAAATCCACCATCTTCTTCGACTCTACCTGCCGCGCCTGAGCATGCACACTTAAGACCAACGCGAGTGCCAAACACTACGCAACCTCATTTCTTTACCGTTTCCGACACCGTCAGCTTAAATCAGTGCTGTACGCCACTTTCACCCTCACCTACTTCCTCTTCATCACCCTCGCATTGCTTCAAGATGGGTCTCACCAAGTCCCATAGAATCTTGATTCTGCTCTGTATCGATGCTATATTCTTTCTGATTGAGTTATCGGTCGGTACGTCATACCTGCGCAGGCCGAAAATTGTATTGCTCAAAACTGACTGGTAAACAGGATATGCTGTTCATTCTTTGGCCCTGGTGGCAGATGCGTTTCATATGTTGAATGATGTTCTTTCACTTTGCGTTGGTTTATGGGCAGTTCGTGTCGCCAATACTGGCAGTTCTAAAACTTATACCTATGGCGTATGTTTACTCTATTCCTCTCCCTGTGTATGTAGCTGGCTAACAACAGAATAGTGGCAACGAGCTGAAACACTCGGTGCACTGGTCAATGGCGTTTTTCTTGTCGCTCTTTGTCTATCCATATTCCTCGATGCTATACAACGATTCGTCGAACCTCAGGTCGTTTCTAATCCAAAGCTCGTCCTTATTGTAGGCTGTTTCGGTCTCGCTTCGAACATCCTCGGTCTTTTCCTTTTCCACGATCATGGTCACAGTCACGGCGGAGATGGTCATTCCCATGGTGCAGACCCTCACAAGCATGCAGAGGAGGGGCATTCACATAGTGCTGGACACTCGCACGAACCACATGAAGGAACAAGCTTGATTGCAGATGAACGCGGTGATATCGAAGATGTTCTGCCAACAGTCAGGGTTGCCGGAGCCAGTTCCAAGTCCAAAATTACCTTTTCGAGATCCGACGAAGAGAATACGACTATCTCAAGCAAGATTTCAAGCACGCAGAAGCGCAAGTCAATTGGGGCCCAGAGTACTAGTAATAGACATAGACGTCGAACATCAGGTTTTGGATCTGTCGATGAGCTACCGATACATCCTGCTTCTTTCCGACAAGGACTGATAAGAGCATCTCAAGTTGAAGAAGAGTCAGAACCGGATTCTGAGGAAGCAATATATACCCCAGATGATCGAGAACACGACCACTCTTCCAGCCCACACGCGCACTCGCACTCGCACTCGCACTCACATTCACATACAAACGGATATGGAAGCATCAACAAGACGGGACAATCTGAATTCAATCACGAGAATCATAATCACAATAAGAAGCCGGATGGCGGCGAGGCAGGCGGTCACGGTGGTCATGGACACTCTCATGGAGATCTCAACATGCGAGGAGTCTTCTTACACGTTCTAGGAGATGCTCTTGGCAACATCGGTGTGATAGCTACAGCTCTCATCATCTGGCTTACACCATGGTCATTCCGCTACTACTTCGATCCTGCCATCTCACTAGTCATTACTGCCATCATCCTTTGCAGTGCAATACCACTATGCAAGGCCGCAAGTCGAATCCTGCTTCAAGCGGTACCTGCTGGCTTATCAATTGATGAGATTCGAGAGGACATTGAACAACTGCAAGGAGTGGTAGAAGCACATCACCTCCACGTTTGGCAGCTAAGTGATACTAAGCTAGTAGCTTCCTTGCATGTCAAGGTGGACTGTGAGGTCGAAGGCTCAGGCTCAGCAAGCTACATGCGTCTCGCCCGCGCGATTCGCAAATGCCTGCATGAATACGGTATTCACAGTTCCACGATTCAGCCCGAGTTCGTTCCGGGAGCAGGTGCCATTGGTGCTCAGTCATCTGCATCGGCCGGTTCCGAAGACGTATCTCCCAAGGCAGGTAGCAAGGCAGCCAGTGTCAACAGTACGACATGCATGCTAGAATGCGGAGAAGACTGCGAGAACGAGGGACAATGTTGTCCACCTACCGACCAGAAAGATGATGCGCAGAAGTAGGGATCCTGTCGCGAGGTTCAAGGTGAAGATGGTGGTGGAGTTCGTCTAGGACACTTTTTCGTTAATGGAGAGAAGAAGAATATGAATATCAGGAAGAAGAATGCGAGGTCGGAGCGGAAGAAGAAATCGTTCGTTCCAATACCATATTACCAGTAAGGCTTGTTTATGGATATGTTCCGGATTGTCCTTTATGTTTTGAAACTCAGATTCTTGGTATCGAGTAGCAGCAACCTTTGTATAAGATAGATGCAGCAGAAGAAGTAAGACCGAGATGGTTTAATAGCTCTACTGAATGACACGCTTTGTGTAAGAGATACTCTAGAGTAGTCCTACCTCGATCCGACTTGATTCAGAATACAATAATATTAATTCTATACTAATAGTCAATCGTTCCAAAGTAGCCAAAAATACCATAACAGCACCGGTCCAGAGACGAGATACAAACTCCGCAGGAACTCGCCTCTCCTCGTCGGTGAGCGGCGGAGATATTCCTTGACTTTACTCGATAAGACGTATGAGGACGTCGATCCCGACTGCTTGCGCTCTTTAGTAGGATAGCCCCAATCATCTGTCTCTATACCCCCAGCTACAATCGCGTTGAATTGCTTGGCACCTCGGGCTCGAGTTGAAGGCGTGGAGGACGTGGTAGAAGAAGAATACTCGGATCGTGATGTGGGTCGAGGGGATGCTGGAGGTGTATCTTTCTCCGAGAACGGTAGGAGAGGATGATTGTTATCGCTGTGTGAGGGTTGCTGGTTGTATATGGTTGATCGAGGATTATAGATGAATGCTCGAATGGCGAGGGTGATCAAGGTGAAGATTAGGATTGCCGCGTAGCGGAGAAGGATGCCTTCCATGAAGGGTAATAGGCAAAGATGGTTTTGGATTGTGTTTCGAGGAGTTGATGTATCTGCTTTTCCGCTGGCGATACCTTCCATGTCGATTGGATTCCATAGACTTGCTAGTTGGACTCCTGGGCGGCTCACGCCCATTGCCATGCTGGTGCTCTTGACAGTGATCTCACGGATACGGCCTGTGAATTCGCCATGTTCGATTTCGCAGTAGTCGTGGTCATCACCTGAGTAGATCATGGTGACTTCATTTGCGTTGAGGTGCTTGATAACGTCTGAAGAGATCATAGGGGTAAGCACGTTTTGGTATTGATATCCAGCTGATAAAGGTATCGAATTTCCTCTTTCACGCTGAGGCCCACAGGACACATCTTGATCTCTGTACAAGGGTACATGTGTTAGAAGGACGGTAGGGAAGTTCGAAGTCGGAACCTTGGCCGCTCCTCTCCGCCCGTTATCATATGTGCCTTCAAGTCCTGTGGAAAGTCGAGGCTCGAACAAAAGTCGGTCTGGCTGCTGCTGGTCTTGTCTAATAGATGAGTCAAGATACTGGTATCTTCTTTGAACCGCTTTAGATCTTTGATCATGGACGTTCTCGAGAAAACGTTCGACGGGTTTCCAAATCTTCGCATTTCTGTTGTCGGCACCGGTGCCATCTCCAGCACCAAAACTACCAGTGGCTGGGTCGGCCCTATCCATGGCACTCAATGATACGGTATCAATTGAAACAAAGGAGTGATTACCCAATACATCGATACGATTGAGAGGACCAAAATGTGCGTCGAAGCGACCCTTGACATGCGAATTGATCCCGTCTGCAAATCCCAGGTCATGGTTCCCGGGTAATGAAGCAATTATTCGTCGTCCCTCACTGCTGACTGACCGGTGTAACTCATGCTTGTGCCAGCTCTTCACAAAAAGATTCATGAAGCGATTGTACTCCTTCAACCAGAACGACGAACCATATTGCCTATATCTTAATTCCGGTGATTCATACTCTGATGTAGCCCACTCTCTTCCCCCATCGAATAGGTCACCAAGAAAGATCGTCGAGTGCGGTTGAAGATGGTGTAGCAGTTGGTTGTATGTCCGGCGCATGTACAGATCTGTGATCCACACAGTCAAAGTTGAGAGAGGCCATGGCCTTCCTGGGTATGTGTGAGGGTCAACGAGCTGAGGGTCTGCAACAAGGAGAATGTGGTGAGGGTTAGCTGCAGAGGGCTGTCTTTGGTTAGTTACTTATCTTGTAAGTGATGGAGTCGTACACACCCAAGTTTCCCAGCGATTCCACGAGCATGCAGCAGCACTTTGGCTGAAGATATTTCGCTCACCCCACCAAAGCGCTGTGAACCATATGAGCAACAGCAAAACTGGTGCACGACCAATTTGCCGGAGGGAGTGGTTCACACTGGCTGCTGCTATATCCAATGGCGCAGGCAGTTGCATAATTGAAGTGACAGCAGCGACAGAAGTATTATCATTGTCGGTGACTAGAGTGTGTGATTGAGAAGAATCGTAGTCATTGATCGATGTCCTCCTTAATCGTCGATGGCGTTCCTAAGGTGAGGTAAGTGTGTCTTTTCAAGAAGGGGGACGTGTGCATTTGATGCAGTAGTGTCTGTTGGCGATATCGTGCTAAACGCGTTGATCTTCCCCAGGTCTGCAGTACCCGAGACATTGGCCGGCTGAGTCGTTCCAACGACATTGGGTAAAGCAGATACCGTGCACTCTACAAGTTTGCTATACAAACAATTGTCCCAAGATTGCAGCTTCATGGAAACGCTCGATCGTCTCGTCTCTTAGTTCGATCGCATAGATACATCCAAAAGCTATTAGCGGACACAACAAATTAAGATCATAGTAGGTGGGACGCATCCCCCAACTTAAGGTATACAACTCCCCAGGTTTGGGGTTGTCTCGCCCCTGAGTCTTCATCGCTTACGGAAATGTGATCATCCTTAGGTTAGGCCTACTTGAATCTCAGTCATGTCACAAGCTCATATTTTGTCTGGCTACAATATTGGCGCCACCACTTCAGATTGATCCGCTAGTAAACCAAGTCCTGCGGGAAATATTTGACGCAGCATGACATCTTCAGTCCAAGCAGTAAATCTCTCTGCATTACCGTGAAACAAAGTCGACTCATCCTCAGTTGCGATTATGCTCAACGTGACATGCAAATTTGGCTAAGTTCTACCGCTCAAGTGCGTGTAGTCCTGACAAAATGATGCCATGATTGTACAGGTGACTCCTCAACTCAATCCATGGACGGTGTAACAGTCGCCAGTACCATTGCTGGGTTGATTTCGCTGGCTCTACAACTTAGCAGTACCATCACTCAATATACCACGGCAGTCAAGGACCGCGCAAAGAATGTCAGGGAATTGCTCGAGGAACTAACACTTCTTTCTGAGGTTCTCAATCAGCTCAAAGAATTTCTATTAAGCGATCATGGCAGAGGTCAATATTTTGATGAAGGATCAGTCCTTGGAAAGGCCCTTGCTGATTGCAGGAAGAGAATTGAACGAATCCAGGAGAAACTTAAACCGGTTGGTGGAAGCAAATTAGCCCGTGCTTGGGACAAGATGACCTGGCCATTTGAACAGAAAGATGTTCTGCAAATGGTAGAGAATCTTCGTCGATTCACACATACCTTTCAATTTGCAGTAAGTATCAAAGGTTGTGCAATCCTATCTCAGAAGTCGGATGAAGCCTCCAAGAGTCTGAAGGAGATGTTGGTTGAGGTAAAGAAAGTGAGTGAGTTAACAAAACACATACCCGGATTGGAGGCAGCAGCCAGAGAGTCTATGAAGACGAGTGCGCAAATTCAAGACATCGTCGAGCTTGTGCCGACGCTACTTCAGCAAGCAGAAGATGTAAGGGAATTGACTCAAGCGAATAAGCTCAGAGAAGAACGAGAATACGCATTGTTTAGATCTGATGTCCTCAACTGGTTGGCACCAGAGAGTTGTCTTCAGCGTCACCCTGATGTTCAGAGTCAGCGCACACCAGACGCTGGTCAGTGGTTCCTCCAGCATCCCGACTTTGTTCAATGGACCGGGGAGAAACATCAATTCCTTGACTTACTTTGCGTTGGTGGCCCTGGTCGAGGCAAAACGGTTCTGTGTTCACTCGTGATAGACTATCTCCGCAAAAAGTTTCAGGAAAGCTCAGACGTTGCTGTAGTACATTACTACTGCGATGTGGCCGAGCAGCAGTCACAAACTCCGATAAATCTGGCGCTATGTGTTCTGCGTCAACTGTGCAGCTCATCGAAAACGATTCCACCAGCTGTAGCAGAATTCTATGGTAAGACTAGGAATGGTATGCGCGACTCCTTCTGGTATCAGGAACTTCAAATTGTTGTCCAACGTGTGGTGGCGACGTTCAGTCAATGCTTTCTCGTTATAGATGCCCTGGATGAGACAGAACCAAAGGATCAGAGGCGTGGGTTATTCGAAATCCTAAACACTATAAGAACTTCCAACGGATCGACAAAGGTCTTCGCGACCACACGTCCACATCAAGGCGTCGAGCTCAAATTTCATAATGCTCTCCAGATTGAGATCAGTGCGGATGAGACTGATCTTCGCCAGTTTCTGCATCGCAAGATTGAAGAGCATCCACATGCTAGAGAAATCATAGATAATGAATTGGAACTCGACATTGTGTCGCAACTGTGTTTGCATGCAGACGGAATGTTTTTGTTGCCAGCCCTGCAGATTGAGGACATTCTAGACCAGGTGACAAGGGGTGATGTCAAAAGAGCTCTGAGTACCTTGTCGACAACATTGGAAGGTGTATTCGGAAAGACTTTAGACCGAATTCGAGGCTCAAAGAAACAAGAACGCGAGCTTGCGTGTTCTACTTTGATGTGGCTCGCCTATGCCAAGTGCCATCTAACTATTGCTGAGCTACGACATGCACTTGGAGTCCGTATCGAAAATGAGGATGTGAATCTTGACGACGTGCCTCCTCTTCATCGGATCCTCGACAGCTGTCGAGGTCTGGTCAAGCATGATGAGGACAGCCCTTATCTCAGATTCGTACACGGTACACTTTACGAACATTTGAAGCGCGAGGATCATGGTCTCTTCAGCGACGGAGAACTGGAAGTTACACGAAAATGTCTCAAATACATGTTGTATGAATCAGCGAGGTTACATCCCTCAATGAACCGAACCGATTTTGCCATAGCTCTTGAGAAGCTGCCACTTTTGGAGTACGCCTCGACTTTCTGGGGATTCCACGCAAGCAGTCTCGAAGTTAATATGTATGAAGACCTGGCCTCGATCTTACTCAATGACAGTACTCGACTTCTGGTGACTGCTCGAATTCGAGATTCAAGAAGTACAGAATTCCGTCGGAAATGGCGAGAACGAATGTGGGCATGGGCACTGGCAGGAGGTGGTATATCTCTTGCAGCGAGTTTTGGTCTTGCAGACTTGACCAGACTTCTCATTGAACGATCTCCCTCACCTGTGCTCACTGCTCAGAATATGTACGGTAGCACTCCATTACACGAATGCGCCATGCACGGGTTTTACGATGCGGCTAAGGTGCTCCTACAGCATAATGCTCCCTTGTTATATTTCAATAATGGAAAGGCAACACCGTTCTACCTTGCAATATCATATGAACAGGTAGACCTTGCCAAACTGTTGCTGAGTTACAGTAAAGATCAATTGAACACCATATGCAAAGATGGATATACAGCATTGCATAAGGCTTCTGACTCGGGGAGTTCAGCTATGGTAAATTTTCTCCTTCAAGCAGGCGCTCATATTGGCGCGCGTGACAATGAGGGAATGACGCCTTTACATCTGGCCAGTAGGCGCGGCTACCTCAATATTGTCAAGTTACTAGTGGAATCGGGTGCGCCAATAAACTCAAGGTCGCGGGATGGCTTTACGCCGTTGGATTACGCTGCTACTGGAGGGTTTGTTGATGTTGTTGAGCACCTCCTTACTCGAGATGCTACCGTCACAGATAGCAATAGGTTTCGATGGACTGCTTTGCATCGAGCCGCACGATCAGGACGTGCTGAGGTAGTGAACGTGCTTTTAAGCACCGGTATCAATGTGTTAGCTCAGGATCGCGCCGGACGCATAGCTCTGATCCTGGCAGCTCAATCTGGAAGTCAACCAACAGTGGAAGCTTTGCTTCAACACAAACCTGACTTGGCGCTACCACAATTACAGCACAAAGAGAAGAAAGGCTCGAGCGCGAAGATCGTCGCATTTTACACGGCTCACTTTGAGCTTCACAAATACTTGCGAGATAGAGAGAACGAACTGCTCGGTCATGATCCAATTTTCAATCCTGGACCGGATCCGACATATCCTCTTGCGCATGCTATAGAAAGTGGATCTCTATTCATGGTCCAAGCTCTACTCAAAGCACAACCAGAGTTAAAGGATAAGCCAGATTCATCAGGACAGACGCCTCTACACATGGCATTTATGGAGAGTCAAAGGGACATTGCTGAATTTATCCTAGAACAAGGAGTCGATATTAATATACGTGGGTTTCATGAGTGGACACCCCTTCACATCGCTGCTTCCTTAGGATCTATTCGGATGATATGTCTGGCACTTCAATGGGGCGCCGATATCAATGCTAAAACAGAGACTTTACAGACAGCTCTACATAAAGCTGCTTCAGCAGGCCAGGTAGATGTTATCACCGAGCTAATGCTTTGCGGCTGTGATCCAGCAACTCCAAACAATAGAGGCATGAATGCAATACATGTCGCAGCTCATCAAAATTTCCTAGATGGTATCCGTGAAATGCTTCAGGCAGAGAGAAATGCTTTAGACAGGGCTCTAGTTTTGACTCCCGATAATTCAGGTCGTACACCAAGAAGCTGGGCTGAATTTGGCGGTCATCTCGAGGTCGCCGCCTTCCTCAAGATCGAAGAACGTAAAGCAAAAGGCAGAGTCAGCAGCACGAATTTCAACAGCAAGCAATCCACCGGCCCTCATCGCACAAGCATTTCTAACATCAACGGTGCTGATCTTCTAGGTCTTTCCCGACAATCAACTTTAGACCGCCCTCTCTCAAGTCGGTCAAGTACATACACCGACATCAGCCCTTCAGCTTCCACACTTCTATCGCCTCCTCGCCTCCGCCACACAAGCACAACGGATTCAACTTTTACGAATGAAGACTACAACGACGACGAAAGCGAATACTCACGGTCAGCCTCTCCGTACGGAACACCATACGGTAGTGGAACACCTAGACTACCTCACTCACCTGTCCCACCACACGAAGACAACGATGTCTTACAGATTCAAAATCGCTACAACGAGATGGAATTACTCGAATCAGACTGATTGCGTTCTCCCGTTCGAAAGCTAGTACAAGAGAATTATGTGTGAGAGAAGGGGGGGTGGTGAGGGCTAGAGATCGCATGAAAGGACTCACAAGTTCGTTTTCACTCGGTCTAACACATCGTACACATTGGGCCTCAGCAACGCGACATAGAGATAGAAGCAAAGAATAAAAAATTGGTATGAATCACGGGTTCCAATTCCCCATACAAACCGATCAACGACGCAATTGCTCGTCTGGTACCCTCCCGCCATTCTAATATGATATGGTTGGTACAAGTAACAGAGATGGAAATCGTGAGAAATCAGAAACATGAAAATAAATGCAGGCGAGCAAGCAAGGTATGGAAAAAAAATATACTACTTAGTAAATCTTCCAATATTGCTTCAGTCATTGATCTATTGTAATTGACCTCATATTATTTCACTTTGGAGCTTTTGACACCATCTCTTCCAGTTCACTCCCAACGTGTGGTTCAATGCAGGAGATATGTGAACCACAAGCTGATCCCATTATTGTATATCCATTACGTTCGACATGAGTCTAACTTATTGCAGAATCGAGGCTTTGAATCGATTTGGTGCGAGACAGAAGTACTGTCGGACCAGTTTGTTCATGTCGTGATGTAGACAATAGATGAGCAACGCCAGCATATCGTACTTTGAGAAGCAGTTGATGATTTGTGCTGTGTTTACCAGCCAAGGTCTGACAAAATGAACTGGGCCACTCCAGGCGATCACATCTACCGACCTGGCCCATTTGTTTCTGCCAGACCTTGCCAGCATCTTTTGACATGTTAAAGTATCGCGCAAAATTGGCCCGACCACCTCTTTCTTGTTGATTTTTAGATCTCCTCTACTTCTCCTCCAATCTCACTCATCAAGTCTGAGCGCAACTCATTTAGCGAAATGCAGATCGTAGCCTAGCCATTTTCTAGCATTGACTTGCTCGACAGTCAATCCAGGATAACCGTATGTCAATGGGAAGAAGTACCACCATCCATATAGCACCAGAGTGAGTATAACACCGGTTGCAGCCCAGGTTGCGAGCATACTCTGGCCTGCATATCTCTCCCTGGCGCTGACGAAAGACCTCTTGACCTTCTTTTCGATAGATGGGACCTGGCCTTGTGAATTCTTTGTTTTATTGATAAGTAAATTAGATGGAATATCATCGACGACAGGTTCGACGTTGAAGATGAACTCGACAAGAGCACCTGTGACGAGACAGGAAGCAAGATGAGCTGGAAGATAATGATGAAGGAAGAGTTGACGACCCATGAGGTAGAATGGGAAGTAATGAGCTGCCCAGCAGATGAAGAAAAATCCTGTGCTGTTGTAGAAACGGGAACGAGTGCCTATTTCAAGATTAGTCTTCGGAACCAATACGAATTCAAAGAACGAAGACACTCACGTTGATCCAACGCATCGACGCCACGTCTGAGAGAGAGCTGGTCAGCTCCGACAATTCCGGCGAAAACTGCAATCAATGCAGATGCTATCCAGTAGCCAATGGGATTACCGAGGAAATAAATTTGTTGTCTTGTGCTGTCTTGTGTCCAAAAGCTGACACCACGGAGTAGGAAAGGCCATTGGAACGGTTGCGATGCGTATGGGTGCTCGGAGGTCAGTGCGTTGTTGTGATAAAACATAGAACGTTGTAGCTCTAGATATTTCTTCATGAACGGAACATACTTGACTTTCTTTACTTCCTTGACCAAACGTGGAGAGCCGGCGGGAATGTTGCTGATGTCATCAACGTACCAAATGTTACTGCTCTGCAAGATGTTCTTGTTGCCGTTGATCTCAGCTTGTTTGAAGGCCCATTCTGGGAGCGGTGTCGTATGGGTCCACATTGCTACTTTAGTTGGGTAATGAACAAGTCTGAATTGACCCGAGTGAGACTTGAAGGTTTGACCTGCTTTGCCCTGTTCTAATCGGATTTCGAAGAGTGTGTCATTGAATCTCTCTCCAGCGGCCAGATCAATACCGACGGTAGTGAACTCCTGATTGGTTGGGAAAGTAGGTGAAGCCACATCATGGGTCAAAAGCATTGTGTTAGTGCCCGTGTGACGGAGCTGAACAACATCACCATTCTTCACTGGTCGCCCAACTCCATTGTTGGTGAACTGCCCACGAGGTAGAATCTCCCAGTAGTTGTTAGTGTCGTTGAAGGGGTAGCCAGTCACTTGTTGACCTTGACTGGAAATACGGCCATCCTCATATCGAAGAGGGTAGTTCTCAGTATGGCTGTGGAGATAGACCTTGGTGTCTTTGTGTCGCATAGCGATCTGGTCGAAGTATTGAATATCAACTGATTGTGCATGCATCAAGTTGTCGCTGAGAGTTTCCTGGAATTCTGGAGACATGAAGTCATCACCTGGACCAGATCTAGAAAGGATTGCGAAATGAACTTGGAACCAGAAGAGGTAGAAGAGGAAGGGTATGACAATGAGGCCGACAACTCGAGCTCCAAAGTGCTTTCCAAATGTTGGCATGTCCAGTGCCCCTCCCTCCCTGTTTACGTCAAGCAGATCCCACAGGTCGATGGCGACTGCACAGCCGATTGTAACAAAGATGAAGAGACCGACGTATTTGGTGGAAATAACGCAGCTCATGTTGAAGCCGGTCAACAATAGCCACTTCCACCATTTTCGGCCGAATGGCTCGTGTCGCTGATGATAGAAGCGAATGTAACAGAGCACGCTGACTGCCATGAAAAAGACGAGCGTCGCATCGAGGAGAATAAGTCTGGTTTGGCCAATGTGAGAGTTATCGAAGAGAACCAGACATGATGCCAGAATGCAGGCGGGTAGAGAATAGCCAGATTCCCACATGATCAAGAAGACCGTGGGAACCGTCAAAGCACCAAGTATGGCAGGCAGAGCTCTGAATGCCACATAAGGTACCCGATTTTCAATATATTTATCGCCGATATTGTCAAACAAGAAATGTCCATCGTAACCTACAAGCCATCCCATCAACGCGAAGAGGAGTTTACCGAAGGGAGGGTGAACATCGAAGAAATAGGTACGTTGTAAGTAGTAGGACGCGAACTGTGATCAGTGTTAGAATATGATGTCTGCCGTCGTAGTTTCGAATACCTTTCCAAAGTGCACCTCGTCGAACACGACCTCGTTAGGATGCGAGATACCCCAGAATCGAGTCAAGAACGAGAGGAATGTGATGATACCGAGCGCACCCTTATAGTCCAGATCTTTGCTGACACTCTTTTTGGTTGACTGTACGACATTGTCAAGATACTCATCGGCTTGAGTAGCCTTGCCGTTTGCTTTGGCCTTCTCCTTGCCAGCCCTCTGACGAAGAGAGCCATTGGGCGTCGACATCATCCGGTACGGAAGGGCTGAGGTGAACTTGATCTAGCTGCAGTATTGTTTGCACTCCACTCAGACAGGAATAACGGCCGTGTGGAAGAAGATCAAGGAGAGTAAGAAAGAAGTTGCAATAAGTCAAAAGAAAAAGCAGTTTAGAAGAACAGTTCAGCTGAGAATGTAGCTGAACAAAAGTTATGAATTATCCTGGAAGGGGTTTATGGACACGCGGTTCTTTCGTAGTTGATGTGGAGTGAGACCCTGGACTAGAGGCACGTCACCCCTATACTTGATCAAAGCTTCGTGGGTAATTCACACAATTACTACAGCATACTTGAGTTCTCCCAAAGTTGAATATAGTGCAGTAGATGGTATTGTACATTTTTTGGATAAATATGTCGTCTAATCGTCATGATCAAATATCGAGAGGGTTTCCAATTCCCGTTGCACCATTTCATCGAATTCGTCCCTAGTCATGCCTGCGCTTTTTGCTAATCTGTACATGCTTTTGACAGTCGTACTAATGTGCTGTCTGATCCCTATCTCGGCAGACGCATGTCTCTCTGCTGATGACTCTAATCGGGCCACCGTGTCAGAACCTGCCCTTGACGAAGGTGACGATGGGACCGGCTGATTGACATGTACATCATCTTCATGACCCGGTATCGTCAGTGATTCGGTGTCAGGTCTAGTAGTATGCAGTGGTGAACGCGACTCCGTTTCCTGTACCCGTCTTGTCGATCGCGACAGCATCTCCTGTAGGGCATTGCCATTCAGTCCTGACTGCTCAGCTTCTCCATATTCCTCGTCTGGATCATGATTATCCATTGCTGGTTGTACATCTGCGTACCTCGCATAATAGTCATCCTCCGATGCATTCGCGGCTGGCGGATTTATCGAACCTTGCCTCGCTGGTGTGCGGCCTGGCGTCGAATCATACATCGCCCAATAATCGTCTTCGTTTCCAGGGACGGACAGCTTCCTCGATGCAGCGCTCGCTGCCTGTACTCGTGCTTGCGCCAGCGTACTCTCCAACGACTGGTCGGCATCTTGAATCGATTGCGACCATGTGGGATCTTTGCACAAATCCAGGTCCAAAGGTAGCAACTCAGCTAATTTCCATCCTGCGCCATTCTCATCTTGCGGGCACCACAAATACATAGCTGTAAGGTTCCATTCTGAGAGTGATATCTGCGCCTTTAATGTTTCTTCGTCAAACTTTTTATACGTGATTGATTCAATATCTCCCACTTCCAATTCGCCTGACACCGGATGTGGCTCGAAATGAGCCTCCTCCACCTGATCTTTCAGAACATTGGCTTTAGCGCTATCCCAGCACAACAGACGCAGCCAACTATCGTGACTCGATGTTCCACTGGAGGTATGTATCTGAAGTCGCTGACGGAGTATAGGTGACAGGAGTGTTAAGAAGTCGGGCGGCGGTCTCGGTGATGCAAACGAGGTAGGAAGTGAGGCAAGCAAAGGCGGTAGCAGAAGCTGGGGATCTGGGTTTGTTATCGCCACGACCATGTTCTATGCCTGGGCTGATACTCTTAGCAGTCTGTAGTACCTCACTGCGTCGATGGCTATGTCGACAGGACTGACGGAACGCGGGGATGTTGTAGGGTTGTAGGCGACAGCAGTGGCTTAGCTTGGGGCTGCGTGACTCAATATTTCGAATGTCAGAATCTGAAGGACGCATGCGACGTTAGAAGGGAAAGATGCATCTTAATTAACAACAAGCAAATGTTCGTTCTTGGTCGAGAACGTGGTAACTCTGCGTCTCATGTTGACAGCCTCCTTCTGGCCGAGTACAAAAAATGAAATCATTGTAACCTTGTCCCCACAAGGCATTGCTGTGCGGCATCCTCCATCACATGTCGGAAACGTTACACGACTAACCCTGTGAAGCTGATTCGTCCGACAGTCGAGAACAGGTGGGTATCTTGAGCTTCGAGCCGAGTGGTATGGAGTCAAAGCACCGTTCCTGAAAACACGACCTCTCCACAGGCTTGGGCTACCAGACCTCTCCTCGGAGTTGGTGACAAAGAGCTGAGATTGCATGTGGGTGAGAAGGAGAGAATGCCGTATGGGGATTTGATCAGCCTCACAAGCACTATTATCGATTGTGATATAGACCAAGCGCCATGCATTTGACCACTCTCTGACTCGTATGCCAGGTGGATGGTCTTATAAGCGACTCCAGGTAACAGATGCCTGGAATGCACGCCTAACGTAGCCATGGTTGGCGCACCTGTCTGGAGGAAATCTTCTGCCCAGAATTACTTCCGAGGCACGAAGGGTGAGCCATCATGCAGCCTTGCCGCAATCTGCCCGAACGCGAATCATATGCGTTTCACATTGCAGCAGCATCGTGCATGATAAAAATCTAACACATTGATCAGCATCGAACTGATGCTGAATAAGACTCCGTCTTCCAGCTCGACCTCGTCTTCCTGCAATATATCATATGCGCTCAGTGGGCATCTGAGAGTTCTATGACGCATTATCAACGACTCCTCTCTATTAACAATAGCGATTCTCGATAGTACAATATATGCAGCCAACAATGGAGGTAAGCTCCGGTACCACCACTCCTGTTGGTCGTCATGGCGCTAGTAAGACAGCTGCCAGCGTCAGGTCGGCGGCAAGCACAGCTTCAATGGATGTTCCGTTACAAAACAGCGTGAGCGACAGACATTCGCTGGAGAAGAGCCTCGTGCGAAAGATTGATCTACGTCTGTGTACTATTGCAGGATTGTTGTGCAGTTTGAATCTCCTGGATTCAGGTATCATCTCATCTGCATCGGTAACTTCGATGCTGAAGGATCTGGATCTGACAGGAAATCGATACTCGGTGTCCATCTTCATCATGACGTTAGCCTCGATCGCCTGCCAACTCCCGGCAACAATTCTGATGCGCATCGTCGGTCCATCCATCTTCTTCGGGTGTGTCACGGTGAGCTTTGGTGTTATCACTCTGTGCACTGCCTTCATCTCATCTTGGCGAGAAATGATCGTTCTAAGAGTGCTTCTGGGCGTAACGGTGTCCGGTATATTTCCAGGGCTCAGTTATCTGGTATCAACTTGGTATACCAGAAAGGAACAGCAGCTGCGATATGCCTTCCTGCAGTCAGGGGAGATAATCATCCTGGCTACTGGGTCCATCGTCAACTATGGTCTAAATCATCTGGACAAGAGGCACAACCTGCGAGGATGGCAGTATATGTATATTGTTCAGGGTTGCATTACGATCTTCTTCGGCTTGCTCACATTTCTCTGGATTCCCGAGTTTCCGGAGAATTGCCACAAAACAATCCACTTCCTGAGCAGGGAAGAGATCCAGCTTGCTATTGATCGTATCAACAAGGATCGCAGTGATGCTGGGAAACCAGAGCCCTTCACACTTCGCCAGATCCTTACCCCGTTTCTTGACGTCAAGCTCTATATCTTTTCAGTTCTCTTCTTTCTGCTGAACATCGTCTCGACAGCTCTCTCATATTTCCTCCCTATCATCTTGTCGAATGGAATGGGATTCAGTTCAAATCAAGCGATCTTGCTGTCAGCACCACCATATTACTATGCTGTGATACCAGTCCTTTTGTCCTCATACATCGGGGACAAATATCGTCTCCGGGGCCCTGTCATCATCTTCAATGCTCTGTGTCTCATTGTGGGCTTTGCTATGTTGGGATTTACATCTCAGGTTACTGTTCGATACGTCGGGGTATACCTTGCGACTGGAGCTTATATTTCGAACTGGGCCGCGTTGAATGCATATTCAGCAAACAACATCACAGGCCAGTGGAAACGCGCAGTGATTTCAGCCGCCGTATCTGCGTGTAATGGAGCGGGAGGCATTGCTGGTGCTTACATTGTCCGATCCCCAGAAGCACCTCGATATATGACAGCAATCTGGGTCAGCATTGGCTCTCACGTCTTGATGGTTGCGATCGTGTTGTCATGTACATGCTTCTTCTGGTTCGCCAATCGTAGGGCGAGATGTAGAGGGACTGTCATCGAAGGTGTCAAAGACTTCAGATACACGTATTAAAACAATTATACGTGTTGTTACGTAGAATTACTCGATATGGAGACGTACCGGTATTGCATTCTGCGTGATAAGACTTTGCGAGCCATCGTAGTCAGAGCCGCGGACCCACTTTTAAGTGCACGCGTCTTCAACGCGTCCCCACAAGGCGGGAATATTTATTGTTGATACCGCCTTACCGCTTCACACAATCCATCTCGATACAACCGCCATGAGTCGTGCCGACTCAGCTCGTAACTCAAGCACGCACTTTGCAATACTAGAGCCGCGAATTCGCCATGTCTCACAAAATGTGATCAAGAAAAGGTGGAAGAAGCTGTCGCCAAGCGCTCAAGAAGACATACGTAACGTCCTTGTGTCGCTTAAGCAGACTTCCAGTCTACCGAAGGACCGACGTGTAAGAACCATTTCCGCGTCGGAAAGTTGTGTTGAGGATGTCACGAACAAGTACGTGTGCTATCGAAGCGAGGTTCAGTGTTAACCGAGTCAGACTCATCGAGCGTCTTCCACGAATGCCTTTCCCTCCTTCGACCCACGAAGAAACCTTCGACTATGAACTCACCCTCCAAAGAATAGTGAGTGCTGTTCGAGGCTCCGTCTTTTACATCGACTAATATCTCGTCAGCGTCAGAGTGAGGAACAACTGGACGCAAACATAAACTCGGTGAACCTACTCAGAGCGCAAGTCAAGCGTGAGCAACAGCTCCTTGAACAGGACCAAAGCGAGACTACTCAGCTCGAACGAAACCTCAGGACAAGCGAGGTTCTGAGGAACCAGCAGACGAAGACATTACACATGGTCGCGCAAGAAATGCCCATGTCCGACATCGATGACGTGGGAAAGATACACCATGGACTGCGCACATCACAGCATGATGATCACGCATGCTCAGACAGTAGCGTGACTATTCTGGCTGCAGATCCAGATGTGGCGCCTTTACTAGCGCTGCTTCGGAACCATCTTGAAAGTATTCAAGGCAACGTTGGTAGTCTGCGTGCCGCCGTAGAAGCGACGACCGACACAAATCATGCCATGAGTGTTCGCTAAACCATCAAACGATGACCGATGGGTGCCAGCCAAGTAATTTGTTGACTGCAGGAGTGTTACCGCCAGATAAGCTCACAGTCGAGGTTTCAATGTCTGAATAGGACAAAAAGCTACAAGCACGTATTGATTGGTCAGGACTCATCATCCGGTCGATCCAACGACATCTAAACTTTTCGTCAAATAATGGCAACAATCGAAGCGACGGCAATAAGCACGTCTTGAAGTCATTGGACGGCTTTAGCAGACGACCAAAATTATGGCGGACCGCCTGATTGGGTACAGAACTCGCTATGGAATGATGAAATACTCAGAATACAGGCTATCTTAAAAGGCAGTCACCGCAGACTAGCTGGTTGTTTTGGAGAATCACGCAAACGTGATAGATCTGTTCAGATTGCACTCAAAAGCATCCCTTTGTACAGTAGGTCCATGGTCACGCTTGTTCGATGATACACCATCCCGCAAGCAGCTCCTTCATCATGGCACTCGCCCATGCAGTCCATTCTCGAGAATCTCCCCGAACGTATCCATCTCGTTATCAACGCATAGGAATCGGAGTCTCATGCACTCGTGACCGCGTATCGGCGGGAGACGTGCCTACTCGGTCCCAATCACATCGCTCCACCATCCCACCATGATCGTTCTGCAGTCAGAACATGTACCGGTTGTAATGCTCTCCACTCGAAGCAACCTCGCAAAGAGAATAGATTTTTTACTCCCGGCAACGAACTCGCAGTCTTGACGATATCACAAAGCACTCATCAACGCATGGGAACGGTGAGAAGCGAATAGCCTTGCTCTTCGAGAATGGCAGATTGTACGACACTCAGACTACGCAGCCGGTGCTGGCCGAGCTAAACTCAGCCGGTTGCAGTTCATTAGTGTCAGAACCAGATCAGTAGGGTTCGTAATCGCATTGATTCTCTTCACGTCGGAACTTTGCGCTGCACAGGGATGAGTAAATCCCCGCAGGCCCACCACGGATGAGTACAAACTGAAGATTGACCCAGCGATCTTCGAATCTGACCTTGGCCCGAGTCATTGAGCGAACTCAGCTTCCAACAGGAATTAATGTCAACGAAGTTTCGCATGTAGGTGACGAAAAATCGTGACAAGTGCGATTCCATGTCAATGACTATACTCCGTCTGCAGACTATCTTAAACCTAGTCGGACAATTGCACCTCCCAGCTCCTGTCGGAGAAAGACCTTCTATGCTGTAGCAAAAACATGAGAGTGATGCATTCGGGAATTGGTGACCAATCCTTGCCCAATGTTTGCTGCAGGATTCGTGAATCCGGCGTGTCCCAAAAGAATGCTACTACCCGTGTCCCGCTGCATGGGTGACGAGCCAATCCACGCCGACAGGTGGACGCACAAGTTGCCACCATCGCGTCGCGTTGACGACACATTTTACCCAAACTGGTGGTGACCTTCACCATCATGATCCCTACTTTGACAAGCGGTCACCTTTCCGAACACGATGCTATCTAGCCCAAGCCGCTCCTGAAGACGATTGGCCCGGAGGCTGGCGATGTAAGTCGCAAATGAGAGTGGTATCTAAACCTTTTTCAGTATTCTGACTGATGTGACCTGTATGTCAGGAAGATTAGTACTTCACGTCTGTTCTCATAGGTGGGGGACTCTTACCTCTTGTGTGTATCAACGATTGTCAGCAAGCATTTCCACAATTCTGGCATCGGGTGCCGATCGTGACCCAGACCTCAAGGCCCTTCTTCTTACATTTTCCACACTTTGTCGAATTCATCTGCAAGTAAGGGTCAGCGGCCAGATCCTTTCGCATCCCAAGTAGTGCTCTTTACCGGCCGATTTCGTACAGGAGCACCTTGCGATTGATATCGAGGTCTTGGCTCTTGTGCAGTCAGGCCAAGTGACTGGTCGGGGTGGATGTGTTGAAGGACCATTGTATTGGAGTAGATGTACTGTCGGTAGATGGCGAGAATGAGGTTGAACAGTCCATGCCGAGTCGCGACCTGTCGACAGATTTAAGTACCGCCATCGTCTCGAAGCAGTTGTAACATGTCCTTTAAAGTTCTGAGCCAACACGACGTGCGAGTCGCCGTTCCTCCTTGAATCTTCAGCTAGCTAGTAGTCACAACTGGATCTCCAATGCAGGCAAGCACGCACGTTCCATTATGTGGCTACCCTCAGGATCCGTGGACGGGGAGCTCAAGGTTTGGTTGTGAAGATCCACCGACAAATCATGCGATTGCCAATCTAGCCGTGATCTGGTCCATGGTTCTGTCTTCATTCTGACTTTCGCGGATGCGATGTAGCCCACCCGCCTTTGAGACAACGCACTTACCGCAGATCTACTGCCAAAGCACCACAGCAGCACAGACAGAGACTGTATACGTGAGCGGTCGCACGTCTGCTTCACGGACCAATGACATGCTTCAAGTTTCGCGACACACTACGGTGTTCATGTGGCAAGTCTGCGGCAATAAATCGCAGGCATGGATTCACGACTACGCGGAAGTAGAATTCCAGGAGGGCAGTTGCTGTAAGGCTTCCGTACCTGGGTCGACACTGTGTCAATAAAACACAGGTTAGACGCTGGCATGGCTTCGGTCTCAGGACCCGTGGGCGACTCGTCAGTCCTGACTCTGACCGCAACAATCCGATCCACCTCGTGCTCGTGCTAGCTGGCAGTGACCGCGACCGAGACAAAGATTGGATGAGGGTTCGTCAGACGGGAAACCACGTAGCTCTGTCACCTTTCCACGCGGGCACCAGACGACTACAGTACATGTCCAGCGCCAGTTCTTGTCAGGGTCCAGATGGGCGATTCTTAGTCAGGCAGATTATAAGGGCAGATTTCATCGTCGACCAGACACGACACGAAAAAAAGGGACAGCGGTCGATGATGACAGTGTCGATAGATGGTCTCAAGACCGACTAGTATGGGTCCAACCTCCACAGGGAGTGGGATGACGGGCATGCAAGTCGGAACACAAGGACAAGGCTTTTGCACCAACGCTTACAGTACAAGGCATCGGAAAAGGACAGTGGCGTCCCAGAAATGTGGCCTCAAAGTTTACCAGGTAGTATTTTATGCTCTGCTAGTCTAGCCTAGTAGTACAGTATGCTGCAGTAGTACAATATCACTAGTACAGTATTACTAGTACAGTACCAAGAGTACGTACAGTACAGTACTTGGGCTAGCTGTCTGTCGATTAGCCTGTTGCACAGACCCGGTACGGTTCTGACTCTTGCTCCTTCTGCCCCAGCCTGTCCGATCTCCGGCTGCCGGGTGCCATTGCCGTTTGTGTTTTTTTGTTTCTGCTCCTGCTCTGGCTCCCCGACTGATTGGACGGTGAGGGGAAGAGTTGGGAAGAGGACACTCGGCTATCTAATCAAATCTTTACTTTCTGCTTGTCTCGGCCTGCAGCAAGATCGCCCCACATCGACACCATAAATTTCGATGGATAGCTTACTGTGCTACTGTACTGTACCACTGAAACCACACTGTAACAGGACAGGACAGGACAGGACGGTACAGTACTTGCGCCTCCTTATCGGCAGTTGCGACTCACCTACTGCCGTCGCGTGCCTGCCTCCCTATGCGTCGACTGACCACCGTACATGTGGTTCTCACTGCTTGCACCTTCTCACCGCCTGCCCCCTCCCGTCCCGACACCAAGTACACCAAGTGGGTTCTGGAGATCAACGACAGAGACTACATGGCATGGTCGACCCGACGTCGTACATGACCTGGTACAAGATCAATATCTCCGATGCAGGTTGACTCGTCATTGTTGGTCAGCCTGCAAACAACATGGCATCTGAAAATCTCGGACACCCGCTACGGTGACAATCCACTCCACCGCCGCTTCGGATCGTGCCTAGTATGCACAGGACGATTCCGAATTTTCTGAAGCTGCCATGCAACTATCAAGGGCTGGCGTCTAGATCACGCAATTGTGAGGAATCGGCTGGAAAAGAATACGTCAAGATTACAAAACATGTACACGGCACAAGAGGTGACTGATACGTGCCATTGCACCATGTCTCCACTCATGACGTTTTCGTTGATGATTGGGAAACCAAAAATCGCGTTATCCAACGCATCTCTTGTCCCGTGACGAGCATTCTATGCGGCTCGATCGTGGCCCGATTGGAGCGTCTTTTTCCAGACAGATCCGTCAGCTGTCATCCAAATATCACTCAGTCCAGCGAAACTCATACGTTTGCATCTGAATGGCACTTCCGGAGTTGCAGCGAACTGGACATTACGTGTCCCACGCAATTGCAACTGCGATTCCGGATGGGCGTTCGAGTCCAGACGCTCTACCCGTGGCATGTTCTTGCTGTCCTCTCTAGAATGCATGCACGAGGTTTTAGGATCTTTGTTTCGGCTGCGGTGGACATGTCCAACTCGAGTTCTCGTAACCACGTCCTCTGACAGACAAGTGTCAATGGTATTACGTATGATCCTCTGACACAGTACGTAGTGGTTCGAGGCCCAAAGTTGTGCTGTAACCTGACCTATTGTGTTGCGCCGCTCACGAGTCATGGGTGGGTCTTTCGTGCTCAATCCAACGTGCACTACGGGGGCCCGCGCCGTTGATCTCATCTGACCGAACCGACAGACCAGATCCTCCAATATCGAAGGGTCGAAAAGCGGGTCGCAGATTCTGTACAGGGTCACTCCAGATACGCCATGCCATGTCTCTGCAGCCCAAGCGACTGAGGAGGAAGCGTCTTTGCGATATCAATGGCTTTGGAAATCGATCTCATCAGCATCAGTCTGCCTCTTGTTCTTCATGTGGAAGCTACTGGCTGCATGTTCAATAGTAGTCTTCTAGGCTAGTGGTTGGCACTACCTTGTGGGGGCGTATCTACTTTGTCGATTCGCATCCGACGTGACCAATAGTTGCCATCTGTTGTGCACTTGTGACAGCGAAGAACGGTCCGTTTGCTCACCGCCAATTACAGCAATACTAAATGTTCGATACAATTCCAATGATTGACTATGAGCTCCGTCAGCTTTATCGAGAAACGCAACGGGAAGGCCTCGGTAACCCTCTTACGAAGATAGCGAGCATTAGCCATTGAATCGAAGAGATAATGAGAAGTTGGCTGCAGATGACAACCGACACTTGTGGTTCCGTGACAGGGCCGAAGCCATCTGTACATTTGCATTACTGTAGCTCGATCTTCCGTTCATAACGAGGGCCTCGCCACGGCACCGTCATTTCAACTGGCATCTGATGTACACTACAGTAGTTGAATTGTGTCTACCCAATTCAATGACTACTCATTGGTCTACAGGACTGGCCGAAGTAGTCCGCAGGCTCACGGATCGCGACGAGATAAGTAGATAGAGTCTCCGCCAAACGCGCCAGATAGCAGCTCGTTGTACTGTATAGTGAGCGCTCAGTAGCGGAGTGTAGGAGCCCAACACCACGGACCCGCCTAGCCAATTATACTCACAACATTGCGGTATGACATTCCCCACCATCCTAGAACCGCTTAAATTTTCCGGTCTCAAAGTCACTGTCTTTGATATTCGACCGGTCCTGCTTAGACTCGGCTTCTTCATATTTTGACTTTCGGATCCTACGTCTTACCATCTGACCTTATGTCGCAAATCATAAAAGTAAAGTGACAAGATCAGGATTGAGCAGACTGGACTGGGCTCTGATGTTTACAGCAGAGAAAAGACTTACTTGCAAGAATCATGAGCAAGAGTCGGAACGAAAAGACCATTTCCTCATACTGGCCCTAGCATGCAGCGGTAAAAATCGACAAATGGAGGCGCTAGATGATCATTTGTGCGGCATTGTAGTAACAGATAGCACGGTGTCGTGCCAGTAAGTGCCAATGCAAGTCAATCGGGCAACTTCGCTTGGACTGCTCGCTAATCTGTCATCAAGTCCTTCGCAGATCTAGCAGAGTCAATGATGGATTTGTGATGGATCACGCTGTATGTACCGCATCCTGAAGCACTCCGAGGATTTGATGATCCCGGGATCAAACACGCCCACTCCACCTACGTCTTCTCGGGGACTGTACTTATGCACGCTCACTGAGAGTTTGGACAGGGAATCTCTACCTCGATCTAGGAGCGGGCCTGAGAGTTTGGTCTCGTCTTCGCCAACGATTGTTGTGTGTACACCTGATGCATGTGACATGAGGGGAAACGTCTCGATCTTGCTTTGATGCGTTGAGGGTTAATCACGTTAGTGCAGCGGGCTGGCTCTCTACAGATGATACTTAGCGCTTCAACTTTTATTCATCTGTGAAATACGGAGAAGCCGCATGTCAACAGGAATGTTCCTCGAAAATGTGTACCGACATGTCATTATCGTGACTACTGTAGGCACGTAACAGGAAAGGTCGATCGGACAGTCTCACTCGTGTCAGTCTCACTTGCCATGATTGATCGGGGTTACAATATGCAACGAAGTGTACATTTGACGCCGGTCAATGGCGCAGTGGGCACGATTGGATGGGGCGCATGCATCCAAGGTTCGATCCAACTCCTTTGGAGGGAATCAAATCCCTGGCAGTCGCCTGTGTGGGCGCAGCTTGTGCATCTGATTCGTAACTGACATGAAAGTACCATAGTCATGAAATTCCGCTCGGAAAGTTGGCCAACATCCCAGCGAGTGTACAGTACTCATGATGCATGAACTTTAAAGGTTATTTCGTTCACCGCCCCGTCCGACTACATGATGCGCAAGCTAGGTGCCCGTGTCATGACGGTAGCAAGAAAGGGGAGGTAGCTTGATCTTCCTCAGTAAGCCGGACGAATCGGATGGGTGCAGACGAACTAGACGTATTGTTGAAACCGAAAATCGCGACCGTGGCACAAGGTTTCTAATTACTGCACCTGAATTGTTGGCGGGTGCTATCCCTCCAAATATTTCATGTGGCCGGACCGCGTGGTGAATAGTAGAAAGATTTCAGACCTGCTGGTATATCTTTGAACTACGTAAGGAGGTCCACAGCGCTTGTCAAATGAATAACGTAGCTGTCATTCTAGAGAGCCTTCAATTTTTTGCTGATTCTCACCAGCAAGGCACCCTGACAAGGTCGGCCACTCGCATCGAGTAAACGGACCATTCGATGTCCACATCGAAGTCGACTGAGTTTGATGCATGCCCAGGCAATCAGATCGTCCTTACTGAGCGCACGATCGTCGTTGACTTTGAGCCTGTCAGAGAAACATGATGGATCAGCGAGTGTTCTGCCAAAAGAAAGAGAGAGAATCTATAACTACAAGCGATTCGTCCGATTCAATTTCAATATCATAGTAGCAGGCGCATTTATATTTCCGCCTATGGCCTGTTGAACATAAGAGAGCGAGTATAGTGAACATGACATTTCGAAGGCACGGTAAATTTTTGACCATGCACTGCTGTCCAATGAGATTGCTCCGAAGGTTGGGTTTATCCGAGGTCTCGGAAATAATATCCGAGTGGTAATTAGGGGCAGCATCGTATCAAGTAAGCCTCTGAGATGCATGAGGCCTGCATAAGGCTCATGCAGCTGGCCACAAACGTGCACTTTTTCTAATGGTTGATGCAACCTCGACTCTGAGGGAATAGAGATGACCGTGTTTTGGAGCTGATTGAAGAATCCAATAGCCCAGACTCTGCAGCAGATTTGAGCTGATGATGAGTCGGGCAGCATGGGAGATTCCATGCGCCTATTTGCATGTGTAGTGTGGTTAGTCTCCCCTAGGGCAATCCGGATACTGCACTTTCCTAAATCGATTGTTCGTTCGTGGCGATTGCGGCAGATGTTGAAGCATGCGATACCCATTTGGATGCTGTTCTCATGATTGTACATTTGGCACAGTCCATGACGTAGGAAACGATGGGTCACATGGCTGGCAAGTTGGTACTCGTTGGGAAGGGGGCGGACCATGGTCTGTGAACACACACTCGGCTCGTATGCGCATGGTACAATATTGTCCAGCTTAGACGAGAAGACAAAATGAAAGGACACAACAGGTGATTACTCGAACTTTGACATACCTTAGGAAGCTCAATTCTTCAACCACGTCTGGGATACCAGTCCATTGCATTGTCTCACCACCAAAATCCACATCTGGAGACCTTCCGTTCCTCGACCTGCGTTTGAGTTTGCGTTCGTCTTCGTCGTCGTTTCCATCTTCGTCTTTCTTCTGAGCGTGTGTATGGAGGTGTGGCGCATATCGTGATATACTGTGTGAATGTGAACTTGATTTCGAGCCCATGTCCTGACCGGGTGGTCCGTGAGTATCAACGTGAAGCTGTATCTTTACGTAAGGTTTCATCTTTGTCAGGTGAGAAGCGTCCTTGTCAAGAGGCAGTGGTAGGTTTTGAGCTGCGATCAGTTCGACCTCAAGGTTTAGAAGGAAACGTTTAGGTGTTGGTGTTGCTACTGACCCGGGATCATGTTGTGTGCTTTGACCGCGGTAACCTTCTGGTTTAAGAACCCATCCTTCCTCTCCCGCGAACATACCCTCGTTCAACATCATACCCTTATCGAGCTTCTGCCAATTCAGGGCTACCATTTGTGCACCCTGCCGCCAGAGGAAGCATGGCTCTACATTGCTGCTGTTGACTCGAAGTCCGGACGGGAACACTCGCATGAGAAAGTTCTTATTGTGCTCAAACAGCGCTGGACCGTCATGCGGATCTCCATGGATATCCTCGACCTTGGCTTCGTTCAAACTAAATACGTGTGTCGGTATCTTCGCTTCTGGTTGGTCGAAACGCTTGAAAGAGTAAGCCCGAGTATATACACCGAGCTGAGATAATTTCTCCAAGATCTTTGATGCTTTCTTCTTCTGCTCAGGATTGCTTGACTGACCATCTGGTAAGGTACTGTCCCTGGTATGTACGTGTTCGAGTGGATCGTTTGACTCCCCTGTTTCGGTGTTGGGTGCATATTTGACTTTAATCAAGATCTTACTCCTCAACTCATTGGGACTCGGTAGAGCGTGAATATCATCTCTGCTGGAAAGTGGAATGGCAACCAAATAGTCGTGGAAAGCATGCTGTAGGATCTCCACCATCACCTCCTGCTGGTCTAGAGAGCAGTGAACTTCGAGCGACACTATGAGAGGCATGGTTGTTGCTTTGAAAGCCGAATCTCTGATTGCGTGACAAACGGTACGGAAGGGGACATCTTTGGTTAGCGTATATCCATGCTTGACTCGCGGTTCAGGTCTGTAACTTTCAAATTTTGAAGCTGACTGCGGATCCAAACACGAATTTTGCTCTCGTTCTGAAGCCTCGCCTTGTCGGTTTCGATCCTGCCGTTCAAGTCCAGGTGAAGGTGAACGCATCCTCGTTGCCTTGTCCTTGACGCGATGAGTGAAGCGAGAAAGAGCAGAATTCGCTCGTTCCCTCCTCCCTTCCGGAAGAGCTTGCTTAGGCTTCAAGTGTCCATCCTCCAAGTCCGAACTGCTGACCGAAGATTGGTCGTCTTCTCCATCCCAGACATCGATCTCAAGACACCTGCATCCTCTTTCGAGAACGTTACGATAGGCGTCGCCAGAGGACGCTCCATATAGCTGATTTCCACTTAAATATGTGTTATGGGAAGACGAGATATAGTAATTAGATAGAGGATAGGAAAGGTCATGGGTTGGAGGAGGTGCGAGAGCGGACGCCTGGGAAGATTTGAACCATGCTTCTAGGTCTTCGTAGGACCGAACTGCATCGAGCCAGTCATCTGCAGCTGCAGCCGTTCTAGAGTTGTACAGATTCTGGAGAAAGTATTGGATACGAGGAGATAGGGAGACCAGTCTTTGTTCTTCTGACCCTTCCAGTCGTGTACCACCTCCAGCTTGTAATAGAGTACGTGTGGGCAGGGCTTGTTGTGCCATGTTGGCTATCGAAGGGCAACTTCGGTACCTATAAATGTAAGACTCGAAATGCTGATACAATACTCTGTGCTCAGGTGCAGAGTAGCTTGGATTCGAATCGATCAACGCAAGAGCTGTCGAGTAGAAGTTGTGTCAAGTAGGCATGCAGTCGCGGGGCAGGAAATGCGAATTCGAGATACAGCGGGTTCGATCAGGCTTGAGAAGAATCACTGATTCGCCACGTTACCTTTTCAGTGGGAGTTGCCACGAATCCGATGTTTCAAGATAGTAATACATGATACTATCTGTTTTGTCATTTACTCTATCGCGGCCTACTCGAAGGTGAAGTTTAGGGGGACATGCGAGAGTGCGCGAGGCTGATAGTACCGTGGAGGATAAGGCTGAACATTACATGACCACTGACACCATGACGCCGAACTGTAGCAGTTTGTTCACGTGCATGTTCTACAGCACCCAGCGTCATCCCACGGTATTGGTTCATCAAGGCTGAATATCGATTCATGGTGATTCATGATACAATATGCCGCCTCCGACGTCTCGTAAAGAGATAGTGGCGGCCCTTCGCGCTCAAGTAAAGAGCGGCCAACCTCTCGTCGGGGCAGGCGCGGGTACAGGTCTCTCAGCCAAGTTCATAGAAGCAGGAGGCGCAGATTTGATTATCATCTACAATTCGGGCAGATTTCGTATGGCTGGACGGGGATCTCTAGCGGGTCTCATGCCATACGGCGATGCCAACGCTGTCGTTGTCGACATGGCCCGCGAAGTTCTCCCCATCGTGAACAGCACGCCGGTACTTGCTGGCGTGTGCGGGACTGACCCCTTCCGAATTATGTCGATGTTCCTCCAGCAACTCAAGGGTATGGGTTTTGCGGGCGTGCAGAACTTCCCAACTGTCGGTTTGATTGATGGGACGTTCCGAGTGAATCTGGAGGAGACTGGCATGGGCTACGACAAAGAAGTCGAAATGATCAGACTAGCTTCTGAGCTGGGCATGCTCACCTCGCCTTACGTATTCAGTGCTGATGATGCGGTTGCAATGACCAAAGCAGGAGCTGACATTCTAGTCTGTCATATGGGTCTGACCACCAGTGGAAGTATAGGCGCGCAGTCCGGAAAGTCACTTGACAATTGCATTCCTTTGATCCAGAGTATGAGAGACGAAGCTGTCAAAGTGAATCCTGATATCTTGGTCTTGTGTCATGGTGGCCCCATTGCTGAGCCCAAGGACGCTGAATACGTCCTGAGTAGGACCACAGGGGTCCACGGCTTCTTCGGCGCAAGCAGTATGGAAAGACTCCCCGTGGAGATTGCCATCACCAACATCACTAAAAGTTTCAAATCGCTGAAACTGAACACCTGAGGACGAGTCTAAAATATTCGAGAGCTTGATATTACACCTCGGACGTGCATCAACAATTACCATAATGCAGAACATGATTCCTAGTTTGTGAAGGTAGCATATTCATAAGAATTAGTATCTGACATAGCTGCTGTCATCCAAAATATAGAGTAGCTGTCTTAGACATTGATGGGACTCGGCAGAATTGAATACGTTCAATCGCAGGCACTGGAGGATGGTGCGTGAGTGATGGAATGAAGTTCTCAGCGTCTACGGATCTGAATGACTCCTAGCTTATCATCCCACTCGCACTGTTCCGAAAATGAAATCTAGACGTTATCAAGTGCAATGGAGCAAGCCTGATTAACCAAGAGGTTTGCGGAGCCTCGCAAGCGATGGCGAGGCTGGACCAAAATAGACTGCAGTGTGATTTGGAGTACGTTAGACAAATTTCTTGTAGCAATTCTCAAGATTGTTTCCAGCCCTCCGACCTTGACACAAGTTCCCTTCGCGTCAAAAGAGACATCATGGATGACCTGTATGACGAGTTCGGTAACTTTATCGGCGAGGCGGTCTCAGATGAAGATGTGTCTCAAGACGGTGATACAGGCGCAGCGTATGTGTACGATGAGGATTCAGATGCGGAGGAGCAACCAAATAATGAGCAGGCGTTGATGGAAGTTGATCACAATGGGCCCTCAAATGCGATCATTTTACATGAGGACAAGCAGTATTACGCTACAGCACAGCAAGTCTACGGTGAAGATGTCGAAACCATGGTTCAAGAGGAAGACGCGCAGCCACTGTCACAACCAATCATCGCACCAGTCACGCAGAAAAAGTTCCAGATTGAGGAGACAGATCTGCCGCCCGTCTATTACTCCAGAGAGTTCATGACCGATCTGCTGAGTTTTCCTGAGGGCATCCGAAACATTGCGATCGCAGGACACCTTCATCACGGCAAGACAGCTTTTGTGGATATGCTGGTCATGCAAACCCACGACATTCAGGGAAGACTAGACAAGCGAGTAGGAAAGAAGCGAGATGAGCAGTTGAGGTACACAGACACTCACTACTTGGAAAGAGAAAGAGGAGTCAGTATCAAATCTGCACCTATAAGTCTCATGATGCAAGGGACGCGAGGCAAGTCACATTTGCTCAATATTATCGACACTCCAGGTCACGTCAACTTTGTGGACGAAGTCGCGGCTAGCTTGAGACTGGTTGACGGTGTAGTACTCGTGGTGGATGTCGTTGAAGGTGTTCAGATCAACACTGAGCAGGTCATTAGGCATGCTGTGCTTGAAGATTTACCTTTGGTCTTGGTTGTGAACAAGATGGACAGACTGATCTTAGAGTTGAAGTTGCCGCCAAACGATGCCTATTTCAAGCTTAAGCATGTGATCGAGGAAGTCAATACAATAATCGAAAACACGATACCTGGTCAGGGAGAGAAAAGACGTCTATCACCTGAAAAAGGCAATGTCGCATTCGCCTGCACCTCGATGGACTGGATATTCACGTTGCAATCATTCGCTGGCATGTACGCAGACACATATCCCAAAGTTGATGCCTTTGAGTTTGCTCGAAGATTGTGGGGTGATATCTTTTACAATCCTCGAAGCCGCAAGTTCACGAGAAAGGCAGTAGAGGATGGTGCTAAACGAGGATTCATACATTTTGTACTCGAACCAGTCTATAAATTGTACTCGCATACAATCAGTGAGAGTCCAGAAGATTTGGCAGATACGTTGGCAACTCTCGGGATTTCGTTGAAACCATCTGAGCTCAAATCAGACGCAAAAGACTTGCTCAAAATGGTTTGCGCGCAGTTCTTCGGTCCCGCTTCAAGTTTTATTGATATGATTGCTCAACACGTTCCGTCACCAGTCGATGGAGCACGAAGAAACCTAGAGAAATATTACACAGGTCCATTAGAAACATCGACTGGAGAGGCTATGCTCAAGTGTGACTCTGACGGACCACTAGTTGTGCAGATCACTAAGCTTTACAGCACTTCCGATGCCTCCACGTTCAACGCATTTGGCCGAGTCATGTCAGGAACTGCTTATTCTAATTCCACAATCCGAGTCTTGGGTGAGTCCTACAGCCTTGAGGATGAAGAAGATTCAGCAACAGCTACGATTGACGGTGTGTTTCTGCCTTGCTCACGATACAACATCCCTCTCTCTGGTGTGCCGGCTGGCAATTTCGTATTGCTCAGTGGCATCTCCAATTCAATCGTAAAGACTGCAACCATCGTGCCGCAAAGTATGCCCAGCAATGAAGACGCTTATATCTTTCGACCGATTCGTCACTTCACTGAGTCAGTACTCAAAGTTGCCGTTGAGCCTATCAATCCCAGCGAATTGCCAAAGATGCTTGAGGGCCTTCGGAAGATCAACAAATCATACCCTCTCATTACCACGAAAGTCGAGGAATCTGGAGAGCACGTTGTCCTAGGTACAGGAGAACTCTATATGGATTGCGTTCTACACGATCTCAGGACGTTGTATGCCGAAATGGATATTAAGATCTCGGATCCTGTCACTCGATTCTGTGAGACAGTAACTGAGACATCTGCCATAATGTGTTATGCCATCACTCCAAATAAGAAGAACAAAATCACTATGATTGCCGAGCCTTTGGACGACGGCATAGCAGAGGATATTGAAGCCGGCGTTGTGAATCTTTCCCGTCAGCCGATACGTCAGGTAGCCAAGTTCTTCGAAGAGAAATATGACTGGGACAAACTTGCCGCCCGCTCGATTTGGGCCTTCGGACCAGAAGACCAATCCCCCAACATTCTCGTGGACGACACACTTCCCTCGACCACCGATAAGAAGAAGCTCAAGTCCGCGCAAGAGTCGATAAAGCAGGGGTTTTCATGGGCAACACGCGAGGGTCCTCTATGTGAAGAACCAATCCGCAACACAAAGTTCCGTCTCACGGGCGCCGATCTAGCAGACGAGCCCATCTTTCGTGGTGGAGGACAGATAATTCCCACTGCCCGTCGAGCAGTCTACTCGTCTTTCCTCCTTTCCGGACCTCGTCTTATGGAACCGATCTATAGCGTACATATGACTGGTCCAGCTGACAGCGTCTCAGGTCTCTACACCGTTCTGACCAAACGAAGAGGTCATGTCTTAACGGATGGTCCTGTCTCTGGTACTCCTCTCTACGCGGCTAAGGCTTTAATCCCCGTCATCGATTCCTTTGGCTTCGAGACCGATCTCCGAATTCACACTCAGGGAGCAGCGTCGTTGTCGTTGGTGTTTGAACGATGGGATACCGTGCCGGGCGACCCTCTTGACAAGGATATCAAAATCCGACCCTTGGAGATGGCGGGACCGCAAGCTGCAGCAAGGGATTTCGTCCTCAAGACAAGAAGAAGGAAGGGTCTAGCTGAGGACGTGAGTGTGCAGAAGGTGTTGGAACCAGAATTGTGGAGGAGTTTGAAGGAGAGCGGTGTACTGGAGTGAAAAAGCATGGAAGAAGATTTATGTGTCCTCATGGAGATATTACGCATCAATCACCTTCATGTCTCAGCAAGTTTATGCGGCATGGGATGCCCTTGCTATTCGATTTCGATGCCCAGCGTACTATGATCAAAACAAGAGCCTTGCGGCGGAACTTCAGTCCAGACTACGGATCCGGCACTTTCGCGTGGCTGGATCAAGTTTCAGACCTTCGAGAAGTGTGGGCCAAAACATAACGAAATTGAGGCGAATTAGTCCAAGCTACCGTCAGGTTTGATGCGCTTGTTGTTGGGTAGTATCTGGAGAGAACGAGAAAAGACGAACCCAACGTCGAGTGGGAAGATCTCGCATAGAGGAAAAAGGACTGGAACCTGGGAATGTTTTCTGACCTTGATCCTCCGACAGATTTGGTTCCTTCCAGTGGCTTGCGTGATTCCAATGTCCAGTTTAAAGGAACACTTACAGCAAAGGAGCATGTCCGAGAGGCAGTGTGTTCTTAGCTACTACTCATCATAGAAGATTAATCTACGAACCAAGTCCCAATAAAAACAAAAATCAATCGGTCAACAAAACTTTTTTTATCCTCTATCCCCATTAAATACATGTGATTCTCCTCTCGACTCACGTGCACATCTAAGGTCACCAATCAACCAATCAATCCTCCTTGTAGCAAATAATCCAGTTGAGATACCCCATGGGCCAAGTATGCATCGTAGTCCCACTTCTGAACTTCCACCTCTTCACCTCATCTTCAGGCACCTGTTTCCGAATAAGCGCCTGGACCTCCTCGGGCGTCCTCGTGCGCAACATCGATACATAACCGTCGAGGACAACGATCAAGGGAACAAGTGGCGGGAAGTACGTGAAGAGCAATTGGAGTGGGTCGCGGAGGTAGTAGAACGGTGTTTGGAGTATGAGCATCGGTTGCAGGAGTGTGACGAGGAGGAGAGAGCTATAGGATCGATCTTGGAGTTCGAATATACTATATTAATCACCAGTGTTAGATAGGTTCTTCCTCGGAGAGTCGTGATGGAGTGCTTGGGGATATGGGAGGATACGCAAGGCAAAGTGCTGCCGTGAGAAGCAAATACTTCAAAGAAGAAGAACTCAACATACCAGAACCCATCCGAGGTCTCAAACGTATTCTTCAATACCCTGCCCGCAAGCTCATCGTCAAAATGATGAAAGGCAAGACTGAACAATCTCATAACTTTCTTATCCTTGACATCGGATTTAGACGTCCCTCCAACCACGCTCTTCAATAGGACCTCCTGTCCAGGCGCATCCGTCGCATCCACACTCTCACCCACATAACTCAAATGATCACTTTTCTTCGCGGCCTTCTCCCAAGCCCCGACATGCGGACTGATATCCGTCAGGACAAAGTCCACCTCTGACTTTCCCTGACGCTTTAGCTGGGCGTTAACCTCGCGTTCGAGGAAGGGCGTTGGGCCACCTGCTCCTGAGGCGAAGTCGACGTAGATGTAGTCTGATATACGGGAGGCGAGGACGGAGGTGAGGAGCGAGGCAACGAGTGCGGCGGGAGACGTGCGTTGTAACAAGGGGAACTTGTTGATCCAGCCTAGTGTCAAGGCATTTTGGACTTTTTCGCGGAGGATCTGGGGCCACCTATTGTGGTGGGAAAGGACATGTTAAGGACTTGAATTTAAAGGTTTATGCTTATATAGAGGGACTGGTGGAAGTCATGTTGCTCGTTGGCTCATGAGTTGACTTGGTAGGAGGTGTAGCAATGGTGGTGTGGTAGAGGGATGGAATGAGAGAGTTGGAGATGAGATCGAACGAGGAGGACTTGTTACGTACCAGGGCTGATCATTTATTTCATAGAAATGATATCTCTTACAGAACGGCATGATCACTTTCCCACGTCGTCGATAGATTTTGAACAACACAATCTCGTATGAATGTGTCTGCTATTGATCGAAGGATGATTTCAATGCCGGAACTCGATTTCTGATTGATTTAAAAGTCGTCATCATCATAGTCGAGGTCGGATAGTGTGGAGAGACTCAGACGAATATGGGAGCCACCTCTCCAAGTCATGAAACAACATTTTTCGAATACCTACAAAATTCAATACCTACAGATTGAGTTCTCTACACAATTTCAATACGCATCAAAGTGAATGAATGGTCTGAAGCACGGACGAATGAATTCGAATGACATGTCGAGCAACATCAATCTCTGCTTTCTTCTACACATCCTGGTGGAAATTCCAGCTTTGATTAACTTTATGGTCTATCCTAGCAAGCAATTGGGTATCTACACGCCGCACGCTCATGCAGTCATCCGACAATATGCTCTGTTACTTCTGTGTTCTGTTCTCATTGCTTTCATATTCCTCACCAGGATCGACGATGATCTGACAGGTCTGGTTGCGGGGGCTCTTGCAATCTACCATATTGGCCCGGCAGTCCGATCAGTTGGAAGGTTACGAGTTCAAGCCCGCACAGGTCAACGAATCCTGATAAGTGAGGCTGCTGTGTATCTTGTTGTCCATTTAGGTTGTGGTTCAAGTTTAGCATACTGCTTCTGGCGCCGTTAAGCAGATTGACCTATGGTCACCACCAATTCACAACTCGACCGAGCTGTCTGCTAGATTCTCATACAGGCTCTGTGGCCAAGGAAGGACCCGGAGAAGGCTCGGCAGGTATCTGTAAGTCTTGATGGGACTGAAGCTTGATTGATGTCTTGTCAGACGAGCCGGGATTTCTTAGCGTATCGTGATGCTGATCGAGGCAAAGTTTTGATGTTTCTATCTCAATCTACCTCCTCAGCCACTAGGGTTTCCGCAGGACTATGCGAGCCCGACAGAGAGGCTTGTTTCCGTCTGAATATCATCATCTCAACAGCAATTCCTGGGCCGAAAGCGCAACCAACGATATGATCGGTAGTCTCCCCAGCCAAAAGCCGTTTCATGACGCTGAAGACTGTCGCACTAGAGCTGTTTCCATGGCTCATGTATACTTCATAACAGGCTCGCAGGTGTTCTGAAGTGAGATTCATGGCAGTTTCGACTCCAGTAATGACTGTGGAGCCTCCAGGATGTAATGCCCAGTCATACTCGTTAGCTTTCAGTTTACCGATATCAACGAGCTCGGGAATGGATGCGACCAAATTGTGGAATATATCTGGTACAGCAGCAGCCGCAAGTTTAGGCACTCTCTGTGATAAAACTACTTTCCAACCTGTGTCTGTTAGCGGAAATGATGGATCTGAAGAGCGAATTATACTGACCCAACGGATCAACATCGAATCCGAGATCCTGCTCCGTGTCATCAATAATCTTATGGTCCCAACCAAGCAGCTCGAGTAACGGCTCCTCTCCGAACCGATCACTAAAGCCGTTTCCTAATACGACCGCCGATGCGCAGTCACTGAAGAGAGTGAGCCCGATCCTCACTTCCTGGTTTTTATGAACTGAATCAAGCTCTGACCGGACCAGAACACTCGAGATTTCGCAGGCCACGACTAATACTCTGGCGGGTTTCTGACGGAAACTCGAGCCTAGAGCTATATTTGCCGCCGTTCTCAGAGCCGCAAGACCGCCCGAGCAACCTACACCATGAAGCAGGACTTTTTCGATACTGGTGTTGAGACCAAGTTGTTTAACGACATAGTGATCGAAGCCAGGATTTGCAGAATTGGTACATGTAGTGGCCACTACGTGGGTGATTTCAGACAAGTCACCACCCCACTGCTCCAGAGCTTGCTTGCACGCGGCTACAGAGAGCTTCACGCCATAGTCGAGAAAAACTTCGCACAGCTCAGCTATGCTCGGTGGCTCGGGCTGATTCGCTATGGGGTGATCAATGGTGCCAATGGCTGAACGTGTTTCGATACCCGTATACTCATTAATCATCAACACCTTGTCGAGTCTGACATCACCGATTTAGTTCTCAGTAGTACGAGTAATGTCGATATGCTTACGCTGGGGAGCTTGGATAGAAGCGTTTTGCCAGAGTGGCCAGATGCTCTGGCTTGATCTCATATGGCGGGTACTCGACACCAATACCGTGGATATATAGGTTCGGGGTCTGGTAGGGAGGAGTAACCTTGACATATTCTTTCGAAGGCGACATGACTTCTATGTGTTGAACTGGGTTTGCGATGGCGAAACGAGACGTGACGAACAACGAAGATAGAGGTTGACAATCAATACCAGACTCTTGCTTTAAAACATCAACTGAACTTGCCACAGAGAAATCAAATCAAGGACGTAGTGGTGGCAGATGTAAAATAGACATTGAGCTCGCGTGGACAAAAGACAAAAGACAGCATCGACGAATCATGACGACGGCGCGACACACAAGCGGCAGGAACGACTGGAACCTTGGCACCTTCATAATTCTGGGACATTACTTCCATCGCATCTCATTCTTCGTGGCACGAGTAACAAAATCTTCATTATCTCCACCGGTACCTGCATCGCCTCCTCGTCATAGACACCTGGTGTACGCGAATCTCTTCCTGTGACTGCTATATGGTCGGCACGGCCACCCTGCTTGTCAACCATACCTCTCAACCAAAGTGGTGTGACATGGATCAGTCGGAGAGACCTTCTTCCACCTGAGTTTCCTGCCGAGGCTGTATCATGATCCTACCTCTCCTAGCCTCGTTTCTGCTAGTCGCCCTCGTATATCGTTACCAGACCAGACCCAAGATACGTCGCAATGGACAGAAATTGAGGTACATACGACTGTTCCGTACATGTCGAAGCTAATCATAGTACTAGGAATGCTCCCGATGCTCTGCCCCTACTAGGAAATGCCATTAAATTCTTGCAGCCAAGGCATGTCCTCTTTGATTGGTTCGTCCAATGTCAGAGACGCTACGGGCGGGAGACGCTTGAGATCTCGGTCCCATCACTACCTCCCGGCGTGGTGATCAATGATCCAGTGAATCTAGACTTTGTTCTGAAAAACGAAACTTCCATCACTAAAGGCGTTTTCTTCAAAGAACGCTCCTGGGACCTGTTCGGTAGGTCTTACTGTAGTGGAAGTTTGTCTATCTGCTAAGCACTGTCAGGCCATGGAATCATCAATGCAAGTGGCGAAGTCTGGAAGGCACAGCGAAAAGCCGGCTTGAAGTTCTTCAGTGGCAACAACTTGGACTTTATGGTCGAAGATGTCTTGCCAGATGCATATTCCAAGATGAAAGCAACTCTTGATATAGCCGTCAGTACCAAAGCTACTGTTGATATGCAGAAGTTATTTCTGGACTTGACTACGTCAGTTGTGGGACAGATGGCATACGATGCGAGTATCATTCCGATCAACTTTCCATCATTGACTGACTGATGTAGTGAAGATGGACATCGATGCCTCGTCTCCGTTCAGTAAAGCATTTGATTATGCTTCAGACCAGATTGGCCTGAGGTTCCAGAATCCTCTTTGGCAGATCACTGAGATCTTCACCGGATCAAAACTCCGGCAATCTGTCGCTGAAGTCAAGAAGTTTGGTCGTGAGATTGTCTCGAACGCTCGGACTCGCAGATCACGGGTTGCATTCGAAAGCTTGGTAACCAACGAGGAAGTTGTGTTGGGTAGTCTTATCGATTCCCTATTCGAAGCCTTCCGAAACCCATCCATTATAGCTGATTCAGCCTTGAACTTCCTCTCAGCAGGACGAGACACAACAGCTCAATCTTTCACATGGACATTATACGCCTTACTCCGTCACCCAGAAGCAATTGTACTCTTGAGAAAAGAAATCGCTTCCATCCGCAGGTCAAGTGATGGTGAAACCAACAAAACTGATACCGAAATTCCATCCTCGCGCTCCACTTTAACAGTCTCCCACCTCCAACCACAGTCAATCCCAACAATGATGTCCATCCTCTACGAATCCCTGCGTTTCTATCCTCCGGTCCCTTTCGAGCTTAAGCAATGCGAAACATCTATCACCCTACCAGACGGAACCTTCCTTCCTCAGTCTTCCATCGTGGTATGGTGCATTTGGGCTTTCAACCGTTCTCGTGAGATCTGGGGCGAAGATGCTGACCAATTTCGCCCTAGTCGTTGGATAGATCCGGACGGAAAAGTAATCGTGAAGTCAAGCTCCGAGTTCGCCGTCTTCAATGGAGGACCTAGAGCGTGCTTAGGCAAGAAGATGGCCGAGTTGATGGCCGCATGGGTACTTATGAGTGTTTTAGAGGAGTGGGACTTTGAGGAAGTGTTCGGTGATGGCAATACCAATGCAAATCAAGATATGAAGGAAGCGAGAACCGAAAGGCTAAGTCAGAACAGTCTGACCTTACCCATGCAGGGCGGTCTACCTTGTAAGGTGATCAGGCGTGATGTAAAGACAGAAGCAAAACCGAAGTCTGCACACGTAGAAGACGGCACAGATGGTGTTGCCGCATGACATGAGTTGTAACGACTCATCTAAATAATATAGAATCATGCATGGTCGATGAACTCAAAGTTTCTGTGGTACTTGACGATGAAATTGGAGGGAGGAGAATCTGTCAAGACTTTCTCTTGGACATGTCTGACCTTCCATGTCATCGAGCAATAACGATAGAATACTGAGGATTTAACATTCCACTCATCCAGCATCTGACCACTGTAAATGATCTCTCTGGGTATGAAATACAATAGAAAGTCAATTATTCATTGTCTTCCCTCCTCGACTTTTGATCTAGAACAACCCGGTGACTCCTATCGAATCTGTCTAGCTGTCTAACTATCTGGGTAGTTCTCTATTCATCGATCGATCCATTCATATCATACACTCCTCTCTTCCATCCGCCACCAATCCATCAATCTATTTTGATATATTTTGACCTGATCTATCCCTCAAGCTTCAATCTCTCCAAATCCTTCATCGCCTCCTCCAGTCTCAAAACCTCACTCTCGGCATCCGCCAACCTCTCCTTCTCCTTCTGCCTGGTGGCCTCATTAGCTTTGGCCCAACCCGCTCCAGCCATAATGGTCCTGCTCTTTTCGGCCTTGGTCTTTGCGGCGGCAAGGTTCTTTTGGCGCTTGGCGACTTCCTCGTCCATGTTGATTCGGCCGGCGATACGGAGGTAGACGGCGGCGTCGGCGTTGATGGATTGTAAGGCGCAGCCTGATGGGGCTTTGGACGCAGCGTCTGGGGCCAGGGTTGTGATTTCGCCGCAGGTCTTGCCGCCTAGGGATTGAATCGCGGTTATTTGTGCTGTTACGGTCTTGTGGGCGGTGTCGTTGTAGGTTTGAATCATTATGTCGCCTGGCTCCTTGAAGTCGTATTGGGCGAGGAGTGAACGGATACCGGCGGCTATGGCCATGGTGAATTCGTACTCTTCTGCTTCCTTAGGGGCGTCGAGTTGAGATGAGAATTCGGGAAATTTGGCGATCATGATTGATTCTGTCTTGTCACCTTGACGACGAGGGAGGGTCTGCCAGAGGTGTTCGGTTATGAACGGCATGATAGGATGCATGAGTAGAAGGCCACCCTCCAATGCTGTGTACAATGTCTGTTGTGCCGAGGCGTAGACATCGGCTGGGGCGTCCGGCGTCAGAATTGACTTGGAATTTTCGATAAAGGTATCACAAAGTGCTGTGAACCAGTATTGATACAGTGCTCCAGCGGCGTCGGCGAATCTGCGTCCTTCAATTGCATCATTGACTTGACGAGTAGTCTGATTTAGACGGTGCAAGATCCACTTTTCGGCCAGCGTTGAAGGCTTCGACTCGAGTGGTGAGCTTGCAGCTTGAAATCCTTCTGGTAGTCGAAGTACTGCGAAATTTGTGGCTTGATAGATCTTGTTGCAAAATCTGCGTTTGGCTTCAATCTCTCGGACATCGAATGCGATATCACCACCACCAGTTGTGTAATTGACAAGTGTGAATCTCAGTGCGTCGGCACCACACTCCTCAATACCTTTGGGAAAGGCAGACTTCTGATAAGCTTTAGCTCTGTCTACTTCCACTGGATCAAGATTTCCTGTCAGGAGAGTCTTGTGCAGATCTTCCAATGTGATCCCTCTAATGATATCGAGAGGATCGATAACGTTGCCGAGTGATTTAGACATTTTCCTTCCCTCGGAATCTCGAATGAGTGAGTGGCAGTATACCTCTGTGAATGGTACCTTGCCAGTCATTTTGATACCGAGCATGATCATTCGTGATACCCAGAAGGTAAGAATATCCCAGCCTGTCTCCAACATATCGGTAGGGTACAGCTCTCTCATGTCAGGTGTTTCCTTAGGCCAACCCAAAATCGCCCATGGCCAGATACCAGATGAAAACCATGTGTCAAGTACGTCTTCGTCCCACTTTAAAATGAACTTCTTTCCGGGGTATTTCTTCTCAGCTTTGGCCCGTGCATCTTCTTCGTTCGTAGCGCACACCCATTTCTCACCATCTGCTCCATCGTTCTCCTCCCCCTCCAGCTCAATAAAATAAGCTGGAGCTCTGTGACCCCACCACAACTGTCTGGACAAGCACCAATCCTGCATATTTGCCATCCATTGATGATATTTCTTGGCCTCCGACTCTGGCTTTATCACGATTTCACCATTTCTCACAGCATCATCACCAGCTTTAGCAAGGTCTGTCATTTTCATCCACCATTGTGGCTTCAGTATTGGCTCAACAACATCCTTACTTCTTGAGCACATGGGAATGGCCATCTCATTATCCTCTTGCTTTGTATATAGACCGAGGTCTTTGAGCTCGGCAATAACACTGTATCGTACATCAAAACGCTTCTGACCATTGAATTTACCAGCATTTTCATTCAATGTCCCATTGTCGTTCAAAATGTTGATGAAATCAAGATTGTGTCTTTGTGCTTTGGCAAAATCGTTGGTATCGTGAGCAGGAGTGATCTTGACGGCACCGGTACCGAATTCTGGATCGACTTCCTCGTCGGCAATGACAATCATCTTTCTCTCTGGTAGGAAAGGATGAATGAGCTCTTTGCCCACGAGATGCTCGTAACGTTTGTCGATAGGGTGAACAGCGACAGCTACATCTCCAAGCATTGTCTCTGGACGTGTTGTGGCAATTTCGATAAATTCGTACCCGTTATACTTCTGACTTGCCGCCTCTTTGTCAGTTGCCGCATCCTTTTTAATTGGGTACTTGAAGTATGTGAGTACACCAAATTCAATCATCTTCTCGTAACCAGGCACTTTGATCTTCGTTCGTCCTTTGAGCTCCTTATTGTCTACCTCTAAGTTTGATAGTGAAGTACTAAGAGCAGAGCACCAATTTACCAATCGATTTGCTCTGTAAATGATTCCTTCATCATACAACTGAACGAATGTTTGCGAGACTGCGATGGATCGTTCTTCGTCGAATGTAAACGCTTCTCTTGACCAATCCATTGAGCCTCCCAGTCGTTTCAGCTGATTTGTGATACTGGCATGATACTTGACTTTCCACTCCCAGATCTTTTCCATGAGAGCTGGTCTACCCAAGTCATGCCTGGTCTTGCCCTCGTGTTTGTATATCATCTTCTCCACGACAGTCTGTGTTGCGATACCGGCATGATCGCATCCTGGTATCCAAGCAGTTGTTTTGCCCTGCATTCTTGCATGGCGAATCATGGTATCTTGTAGAGCATTGGTAAGAGCATGACCCATATGCAGGGAACCTGTAACATTTGGAGGTGGAATTGGGATGACGAACTTTCCCTCTGGTTTAATCTTGCCTTCGGGTGTGAACTGTGGTTTGAAGTATCCTCGTTCCTCCCACCATTCGTATCTGGACCCTTCAATCTTCTGTGGCTCGTAGGCAGGCTTAGGCGCAGTGTTGACGACCTTTTTGTCCTTTGCTTTTTTCCCAGCAGCATTTGCTTCGGTTGCTTGCTGCAACTGCTTGGTCTTCGCTTGCTTCTCCAGGAATTTAGCCTGCTTCTCTGCTTTCTTGCGATCTTTTTCAATCTCTTTGGCCGTCTTCTCTTTGCCCGCCTCACCCATTACGGTCTGCTCGGCGTTGTTATTCTTCTTGTCTTTTCCCGCCTGCGTTTGACCCGATGCATCCTTTTGTGTGAGATTTTGTACAGCATCTTGAAGATCACTGGAGACTGGAGGGGCAGGGCCTGACACAGAACCTGTCGGCTCAGCAGCTAGTCATATAGTCAGCAAGATGTCTTCAGAAGCGTATATGGTCCTCGTACTCGAGTTGTGTGATGCAGCATTCAACGCCATAGTTGTGGTCGAGAAGTGTCTCCAACGGGAATGGTAAATAAAAAGTGGTCGCAAGACTGCGGGGGACAGTGCCCTTCGATATAGGAATGGGCGGAGAAGAGACAGTTTGACTTTTCAAATTACAATTCGCGTGAGAAGAAAGAGGATTTAATACAAGAGTATCGAGTCATAATACACATATGATCCTGAATGGAAGACAATATGAATCACCTGCTAATACTGAGTCAGAAGCTGATCTCCCTGTTTATATCAGCCTCGCCAAGCTCAATACATAGCCTTGTTCAATACTACTGCCCCTTGCTGACCTGCTTGTACTAATGTACTGAAGCACTCATGAGTATTGGCTACAATGTCGAGAGGGGTCACATCAGAGGCTGCAAGGTAGTTGTAAGTTTCTCAATTCTTCTATTCATGCTCTTCTACGACTTCAGAAACTATGCCACCAATGAAATGCGCTTCATTTACACCAACTCCTTTTCAAGCGTCGTACCTGTGTGGAACGCTTGAGCTATGGCGTAGTCATATTTGGTTCGTGGACGCTTGAGTCGACTTGATGGCTCGCCCCGATCTATACCGCAAGAACACCGCTGTCCTTCTTTTGACGTCTTCTCCCGGATATTTTGTTGGAGTTGAGTTTCATTGGATAGGTTCGCAGATCTCGATTTTCCACTGGTTGGTTTGTTCGTGTTTGAACACTGATCAAGCGATTGCTTTGTATTTTTGTCAGAGTGTTCGTAATTTTTTACCTGATCTGTTGCTAGACGTGCAGACTATGCTGAAGGTTCTATGTACTTCACAAATTCATTTGGAGCTTTCTATGACACCGTATGATTTTGTGGCTGTGCACTGGTGTTTCTGACTGGATTGAAGTAAGGATGAGCCATAGCCTCCTGGGCAGTGAGACGTTCCTGTGGCCTGTTTAGTAAAGCAAATCTGATAACGTCGTCAAACTTACCTGGTGGTCATAGCGAAGCAACTTGTCAAGGAAATCTATTGCTTCAGCACTGACAAATCTCTGATTTTCTGCATTTACGAAGCTCTCCCACTTCTTACGAGGGAACCTTCCAAGAATATCATCATACTGCTGGTCCAATTCGATATCGTACTTGTCGAGATATTCGAATAAGTCGTCGGTTCCAAGTACCTTTGCAATCTTAACAAGTTGATCTGAGTTGCTGTTACCGTGGAAGAATGGTTCCTTTCTGAATATCATTGATGCAAACATAGCACCTAAAGACCACATGTCGAGAGAGTAATCGTATTCCTGGTAGTCAACCAATAATTCTGGTCCTTTGAAATAACGTGATGCGACCCTAACATTGTATTCTGTGCCTTGGTGATAGAACTCAGCTAGACCCCAATCGATGAGACGCAACTAGGAAGAATTAGCATCTGCTTTGGCAAATAGTGCTCATGACTCACTTTTCGCTTCTCATGGTCGATCATAACGTTGTGAGGCTTGACATCTCTGTGCATTATTCCCTTGCTATGACAGAAGTCCAGCGCCTTTAGAAGCTCAAGAATGTAGTATCGAACATCGTAGTCGACAAATCTGGGATACAGCGTTCTGAAATCTGTGTTGTTTACATTTTCGAATATCAAACTAGGTGTCTTGCTCTGGCTGTCTCTAACAACGTCCAGCAGCGCAACGATATTTGGTCCACCAGACAAGTTCTGTAGAATCTTGATTTCTCTCTTTATCTTCTTCTTTTTGACAGGTTTGAGGACTTTGATGACGCATTTCTGGTAGTTGACCACGTTTATGCCTTCGAAGACTTCTGAGTACTTTCCACGGCCTATATGTATCATTAATAACTATCAAGATTTCTAGAATATGGCGCACCTACCGATCTTGCGCACAATTTCATAGTTTTCCAACACACCCCAAGATATGGCTACTGAATCATAATCCCAGTATGACCGTGGCATGTTAGCGTTTACATCTGCGTAAACGCGCGCCATGGTTGCGGTAGCCGTTGGTAACGGTGGTGGGGTGAATTTCTCATGTAAATGTGAGTTGCTCTATAGCTGCACTGCTGGACGTGCAGTTTGTCGGGAGGTTGTGTGATGAAGCGTACGAGGCGAAAGCCTCCTTGAGAGATCGAAGTGCACTATGTGGCAGGGAAAGGATATGACCTGGGAATACTTTTGAAATGCAAAGTCGTGGGTACGACGCCTGGTTTGGCCGCGAAATGACGAGTCGGATGCCATTTGTATGATCTGCGCCAGAAGCAAATTGGGAAAGGGCGACTACGGATATCATAGCCGGCTGGAATCACGAAATTTCTCCATGACCATCCAAGTCATTTGTTCAAAACACCTGAGCAGTTGTAACCTAATATGTTCTGATCATACGACACCTCAACCATTGTCTTATTAGGCACACGATGTACTGCCGGTTCAGTATAACACACTCGCCTGATTTTGGCACCAACATAATATCACAACATGCCTTTTCATGACCTGAATGTCGCGTATAACACAGACCATTCCGACCTATCCCACACATTATCGTTTCATCACGAGTTAGGTTATCATGTCGTCTGTGTCGCCATTACTGTCACAGGAGAACTTCCTCCTTCATCAAAATTAATCCCAATTTCGAGCCTCAATATACCACCAAGCCTGCGAGTTCTTACGCGTATGACACTCACAATTTCAGACACAGCGCAAAATCATCGTCTAGCAAGTCTGAACGCGAATTACGAGATCCTTGCGCTTCGACCGACGACTGAAAAGACATTCCAACTCTGTTGTTCCAGCTTGGAATGCGATTTAATCTCCATAGATTTCTCTCAACGATTACCTTTCATTCTAAAGTTCACGACAGTGTCTTCAGCGCTGCAAAGAGGTGTCAGATTTGAAATATGCTATTCATCAGGTATAACGGGATCGAGTGATGCAAGAAGGAATTTGATCAGTGGAGCTGCGAGTCTTATCCGCGCAACTCGGGGAAGAGGTATCATCATATCCAGCAGTGCCCGGAATGCGCTTGGAGTACGAGCGCCATTGGATGTGATCAACCTTGCTCAAGTATGGGGATTGAGTCAGGAGCGAGGGAAGGAGGCACTTTGTGAAGAAGCAAGCAAGGTCATCAAGCTCGCCCACATCAAGAGACAAAGTTATAGAGGAGTTGTGGAGGTGATTGATAGTGGAGGAGGTGAAGCCTCAAGGATCAACAAAGTCAAGAGTATGGCAGCAAAAACGGCTACAGCTGCTACAGCTCCAAGTGCAACTACCGACAACACTGCCATCAGGACTTCTGACGTTGTTCGTTCGAATGGTATGAAAAGAAAAGCATCGACTTCTACACCCAATAATTTTCAACCACTGACTTCACTTGGTGGCAAACCTCTTTCGAAAGCTGAGAAGAAGCGAAGGGCCAAGAAAGCTCGTCTAGAAGGCAATTCCTACGCCGAGAAGGAAGACAATCCTTCGCTGCCACTGGCGACTAATGGCTTTCCATTGAAGCATGAATCCCTTTTGGAGTCGAAGGACCATTCTCGACCACTAGTACCAGTAGCAGGGGCAGTCACGGCCAAGGCCGCTGCATCTACAGCAAAACCGTCAGCAGTGGGGAAGAAATAGACGCGAGTAGCATAATCACTTAACAAGAACATCAATAGTCGAGAGCTACAATCCTTTCACTCCACAGGCATGAAAAGATCTTGTCCTTTCGTGATACAACATGTCGTGTAATGCCATACCATTTCGTTTGTGTCTATAGAATTTCCACGCGAAGAGCAAATACTAGTACCAGCAGTTCAAATCATATAACATAGGATAATCTAAATTCAATACACAAATGAGCAAATAGTCCTACCTACTCCTTGACTCCAATTCATTTCATCCCATTTCATTGCATCCATCCAACTATTCGCCCATCCGTCCGTCAGCTAGATAGAAATATCTATAGTCCCTCATCTCAAAACCAGTATTTGCATGATTGGTTGATGGATGAGTGAAAGAATGAATCAACAAGTGAGTGACCAGATGAGAAACTAATAGACAATTAGTACCAGCGAGGAAGAGGAATATAGTTCGTTTCCTCTTTGCAGGGACATCCGTCCAAAGACCAAAATACCAAATACCAAATACCAAATACCAAATACCAAATATCAAATATCAAATATCAGAGAATGCGTAGTAATAAGATGTTGACATAGCTCTTATCATGTACCATACTCACACATGATTCACATCACATCATCTCGTCTTCGACCTCTAGTTTGAAATCGCCGTCTAAACACCGCTGCCGCTAGGTTTCGGCCTAGCCATAAACAAACCCGTCTCCCTCGCAATAGTCTGCAATCCAATCGGAAGCGTAGTGCCGCCCGTGAGTGTCGAGCACACGCTGGCCGTGGAAACTATACCGCCACTACCGCCCGAGAGCGTGACAGATGTTGCTGATGTTGTCGCTAGTGATGTTGCGGATGTTGTCATCATGGTTGTAGATGTGGAATCACAGGATGTTGATGTACTTGTGCTGGAGACGGACATGGACATGGACGTGTAAGGATTTGATAAGGACGTTACCATGCCTAGCATTGCTGTTTCGGCTGTTATTTGGTTACCTAGTTGGGTTGCGATTGATTTTGGTATTATAGCTAGACCTGGGGTAAAGTTTGGGTCGTGGGTGCGGAAGCAGAGGATTGAGGGGGTTGTTGATGTGCAGGAGGTTGTTGATGGAGTGGTTGTGCAAGATGTGGTAGGTGATGGCGACATCATGTCTTTTGGTATCATCGTGGTTGTTGGCTTGTCCATTCTGACGTTTTTGGCACTGGTCTTCGTTGTTGTGCTCAAAGTCATTGTCATAGTCATGTTGGATGGGATGGTTGTTGGGACTGCGACTACGCTGAGTCCTGTTGGGTATGTTGCCATTGCGGCGGCGACGTTCATGCCCATGGATGTAGTTGTACTTGTACTTGAGCCTGTACTTGAAGACGTCATCATGTTTGTGGTGGGTGAGGAGCTGGTGGTGCTACCTTTCACGGATGGAGATGGCATTGCTGCGGCGGCTGTAGGAGGTGATGAACTACCAGCCCATGTATTCCAGTTTGTGTTTCCCATACCCATAGAGGAGGTCATAGCTGAGCTGGTAGCTGACGAGGAACTTGTCCACATATTCCAGGTATTAGAAGCTGCGGGAGTCGTTGAGCTGGAGGGACCTATCGATGTAAGCGAGTCGAGGGAAACGCCTGGTGGTCCCGACCATTGATTCCAGCTACTGGAACCCTTTGACGAGCTCATTGTTGTAGTGGACATTGAAGTGGTCATGCCAGTCATCATCGAAGTAGTCATAGCTGAAGTAGTTGATGATGAGGTACTCTCGCTGCTGCTCGACATTAAATTGGAACCACAGCTTCCTCCCCCTCCGCCTCCACTTCCTCCACACATGCTACTGGTTGTGCATGATGGCCAGTTTGTCACTGTTTGAATACCAGCACACGGTTGAGTTACAGTCATTGTAATCTGTAAAACGAGTTAGTATCCTCAAAAATATTCTCGTGGATAAGTTTACTTACGGTTGCTGGACACGATGTCTGTGCAGGAAGTTGAGTCATTCCCATCATCTGAGCCATAGCAGCATTGTTGTATACCCCCGCTGTCATCTGTGGCACATACATACCCGTTGAGTTCATCTGCTGCATGCTTGTACTCGTTGAGGTCATTTGTGGCATCATGGTCCCCATTGGCATTCCAGAGTTTGACGAGGCGGTCACAATTTGTATAGCTGGCGTACTGTATTGTCTCCTCGTTCTCGGAGAGCGTCTGGACATTGTCGACGACGGACCGCCGAGTGAGGCTGTCACAGAATCTGTATTCGAATCTGAGTTGTCATCTGTCGAATCTGTACTCATGATGTCCATAGACGTAGACGCTGGATCTCCTTCCGATGTTATGGTAGCATTCTGACCTCCTAGCAGAGAAGCACCAGTTGAATATCCATACATCGGTCCATTCGTTGAAAGTGGAGGTCCGGCTGACATCAAGGTGGTATCTTGACCGGACATAGTTGTCATCATGGAAGATGCGGAGGCTGAATATCCGGTGGATGTCAAAGTAGTCCACTGGCCGCCCATCGACATAGTAGACATCGTGGACATCATTGGCGAACCCATTCCTCCCATGCCACCCATACTGCCCATTTTCCCTATTCCACATGATCCGGCTACTGTATGAACTTCAATGACTGGCATCGGACAGGCGGAAGCTGCTACCGTTTGTGCTACTGTTATCATTTGCATTTGAGTCACAGTCATTGTCTGGTCACAAGAACTACCACCGCCAACCGTAGTTGTCATGATTATAGTCATATCCCCGCCTGGCGGAATGCCGCTTGAGGCTTGAAATGAGCCCGAAACTGTCATCATCTGCGTTTGAGTCACAGCAACTGTGCTGGTAATTGGTGGTGGACAGCTTGCTGATTGAGATACAACTTGTGTATTTGTCACTGCTACTGTTGAAGTTTGAGTCTGAGGTGGCGGGCACGACATCATCATTGTGACTGTGCTCATCTGCGTTATTGCGGTGGTTTGCGTCAATGGCGGCGGACACGTTGTGCTTAATGACGAAACAGCAGTCGAAGTCAATATAACTGTGCTCGTTGTTGGTGGTAAAGTGGTTGTCATGAATTGTGTCATTATCATTGTCTTAATCATAGTTTGTGTGATGGTAGATACCGATGTGCTTGTCGAAACAGATGTACTTGTCATTAGTTGTGTTGTAGTCGCTACCATAGTGCTGGTGCTAGTCATCGGTGGTGGACAAGTTGTTGACTGCGTCACATCAGACGTCAGGGTTGAAGTCTCCGTTTTCGTAGAAACCATTGTGCTGGTCATAGTTTCCGTAGAAGTGACGGTACTGAGCATCGGGGGTGGACAAGAAGTCGATAGAGACGATGTCACCGTCGTAGTCGATGTGCAAGTCGTCGTCTGTATTTGTGTCTGTGTCATCCACATAGTTGACACCATTGTGCTAGTCACCGTCGAAGTCTGTCCAGGAGAACAAGTTGTGGAGCATATTGAGGATGTAGAAGTCGTCTCCGATGTCATGCCTGTCGTGCCTGTCGAAGTTGTAGAACCAGTGCTCCACATCGTGTTCGTTGAGGATGTAGAAGACATAGACGTTGTCCCCCATGTCATACCAGTGCTCGAACTGCCCGTACCCCAACCCATACCTGTACTTGAAGTGCTACCACCTGTTCCCATGCTCTGAGTACTCGAAGTAGTTTGAGAACTCTGGCCCCAGGATTCCCAAGTCTTCCCCATATCCGAACCTGAGGTCGACATAGGCATGGTCGTGGTCGTGGTCACAGACATCATGGAATCCGAAGTTTGTCCATTGCTGTTGGAATTAACCCATGAGTTCGTCATCTGGTTAGCGCTGTAAGGGTTAGAAGACTGCTCTGAGCTCATGCTTGGAGGTGTTGAGCTCATCATAGCCGCAGAGCTTGAACTCGTCATCTGTTCCCACATCGAGCTAGTCGACGGCCATTGACGTTTTGTTGGTTCGACCCGTGGCAATCTTCGCTTATATTTGGATTCATTGTGGTTTCCAGAGTCGGCAATGACCTTTGACAAAGGTCAGCTGGATCTCTCATCACGACCCTCAGAACAAACATACCTGGACCACCAGAACCGCCAGTCCACAGTATCGCAGCAACATATCAGCCCAAGAACCTAATAATCGTTGTGAAAAGCCAATGCAGCAAATATCATAACAAAGAGAAAGAAACGTCAGTAGCTTTGGCAGCGTAAAGCGTCGAAAGTTGTCAATACCAGAACTCTAGAACAGAAAGCAGCAAGAGACAGGGAAAACGGGACGGTGACAACATGTTATTGAGACAACTCTCCAGCACGAGAATGATTCCCTGAGCCCCAGACCAAAGCATCTGCAACGTACAATGTTCCCAGATTCATCCCACAAGAAAGTGACTTTTGGGCCGCATCTGACTTACATTAGCAGTGACAAGGTGGACTCACTTACACATCCGCATCTACAAACACAAGCACCTTGGTGTAGGGTTTGCATGCAACGGTCGTCACATCTGCTTTTCATCAGACAGGCCTCAAACAATAAATGATGGTATGGTTGAGGTACATAATGGGGCCTGATGCCGGATTTGTGGCATAGGGGCTCCATTGCGACGGGCGCTGTTTCAAGAACAGACGTAGAGTAATCCGGCCAACGGGTCAAACTCAAGGGAGTGTAACTTTGATCTTAGACGCGAGAAGAGATAGCCGCGTTTGGAGTCGTATCTAAGAAGACGATGCTGACAACTTGATTGTGCGGAAGTTCTCTGGATCGGCCGTGGGAAGGATGCATGAAACTTTTAGCTGTGATCCGCGCAGGGTTGTAAGATTAGTTGACGCGAAGACGAGAGTAGAATACATGTTGTAGCTTTATCTATAGACACGAGACAGTCGGAGCAACGACAACAGTCATTAATCATGGTTGATAGTATCTTCAGCAAGCCATCGACCCATCAGAATATCGGTCAGTGTACGCATGCTTGACAATGGAGAGAGACAAGGAGAAGAATACAGATAGCGAGCTTCGGCTTCGGACGACCTTCCTCAGATCGTCTCCATGCCTAAACAGCCTGATACACTCACGTGGTCCACACCGTTTCTCCCTATTTCCTTGCGACACAACCAGAATCAGAATGCCATCAACATATTGCCACATGCTAATGAGCCAGTGACGCTTGGTACGCCTCTTGCTGACAGAGATTATGACCTAAATAGGCGAAAAATTCATGAAATACACATTTTGGGCGATCTCAATTCAGGGGTTCAGAATTCACTCAATAGATGAGCTTATCTGCATACTACGGACGTGGGATATAAGGCCATGACATGAATCATTCAGCCCAGCGTTTGATGGTGTTTAAATCAAGGTAAGCAAGGCTTATATTAGTGCTATAGCGTCTCATACTATTCAACATTTCTACTTGGTGGATCATGATCTTGAAGAGCTTTTCACAGAATCAATCAACAATCTTGGTCATCAGGGTTGGCTGAGCCAAATTTAAGCCGCTTCTCGTAAGAATCCGCATACTTATATCTATCAAAGAGTCATGCCTTTAGGGAGTGGTCCAATCATTCTAAGTCATCGGCAGTGATCATGCCGGGGTAGTGGAGGACGCCAGCTGTTGTGTTTGTGATCGTACCATCGTAGTCGTTTCCGTTTGTGGGAGCAATAATGGAATAGTTGCCGAAGCAAGCATAGTTGTAGTTGGCCAGAGTCTCTGCGCTGGCTTGACTTTGAAGGAAGTTAGACATCGAACACATGCCATCACTGCGACCGGCACACAAGCCACCCCGGATAGTGTATAGTGGCAGGATACCACTGTTGAGACGCATACGAATGAACTTGTGTGTGGCCGTGGTGGCGTTATAGCCATATTGCGAAGGATAGTATTGAGTGCGCTGAGAGTGCACGGCAGCTGGGTTTGCAGAGTTACAGCCAATGACTTCAGTGATGAGACGGGCTCCGAATGGAGTCATCTTGGATAGTCTGAAATGACGGGCTGGATTTGGTGGGAACTGATTGAAAGAGGGCGCTTCTCGGAAATAGTCGAGTGACATGGCAGTCATTACTGAGATGAGAATATCATCGTGACTGAAGTCGGCATAAAATGGACGACCAAGAGGGAACTGGGCTGCGTTGTTGGTAATAGTACTATTCACCGAGCTATTGGAGCTTGTGATGTACTGGTTTGTAAGGCGAGCAATAAGCTCCTGGAGGTAACCAAGACCCTGGGCGCGACCAGTAGGATTTCCAAACGAGTAATCGTAGAAATACTCGACATCAAGGGTATTCTCGAAACCATCCCACTCATCCTGTGTGAACAAGGTGCAAAAATCCGACATGCCAATATATCCCGATTCGTAAGCACAGATGGATTGCATGGCGTATGTATCATTCAAGGTGAAAGTGAACCCTGCTGGAGCGTATCTTTGTATCCTTGCGGTGGCTGCCGCAAGATACTTGGGCAGGTAGAGCTCGAGATCAAGGTCACCAAGCTCGCCAGTTGGATTGAGATCATCATTGAAACAGGAATCGTATGACGCCAACGTATTGTTCTCAGTGCCTCCCTCAGGAATGATAACGAGATCGTAGAGACTGCCGTTGGTATAATCGGTCAACATAGGGTTTGGAACTTTTTCGAAGCTTGGTCCAAAGAAGCCCAAAGCCCAATTCAGTGCACTGTTGTAGATACGAGATTGACCAGTCGTACGAAGCACTGGCTTAGCTCTAGCAGATCCGTTGGTGTACGAGGCATTGTAAGCCAATTGACCTGGGACTGCGTTATAGAGGGTACGCCCGTATCGATTCCAGAATTGTACTCCAGATGCGAATTCAGCGTTAGCTCCCAGACCGGTCAGATAGCTTGAACCCATAATATAGTGATAGGTGTTTAGAAATGTCAATGGACCAGTGAAGGTTTGAGACGGGTTAGCCTGTGTGAAGTTGCGGAGCTTGGTAGCAAAAGCCTCGTCGTTGATACCATCGTCGAAGTATCCAGTGGGGAAGCGGTTGGCATGTCTCTGAAGAGTATGCACCTGCTCTACCTGACATCCATCGGGAAGTCCAACGTCATTTACACTGAAGTAGTTGGCCGGGTTGTCCGAGTAGGGTGAGATTTGACCCCAGTACTGCGAGATGACATTGATGTCGGTGAGCAGGGTATTGTTTGTAGATTGACGCTTACTCGTAGCCGCAGCTGTGGCCAGAGCGGCGAAGGTAGTAGCAACGACGACACGCATTATGATGAGGACAGCTCGGTTGGGAGATTACCTTGACGCAAGTAGAACAGAGCAGAGCAGATTCAAATTTGTAGTTTTTCCATCAACTTTGAACCTCAAATCGCTTACCTTATCGAGACAGCTTCGGCTGAGTCAAGCTCCACGAGAGAGCTATGGTGCCTTGCGTTAGCATCCAAGACCCAGTGTTTGTACTGCATCGTGCGCAATCGTCACCACACGACTGGACTGCTAACATGTAACTTTGTCGTTAAAGAGGAAGTGAACGCGACACTGAGGGGACATGGTTCTCACTAAGCCTAAAAGGTGAATCAAGCTTTGCCGATGGCCACCTTATCAAGCCTCAAGCTTTGCATGGCTGTTCTTCCCAGCCTACGTATTATAGTAGTGTTCCACCACCTCAACTTGCACAAACTCTCCCACTGTCTACGGATCTCCGGACACTATGCCGTATATACGCTACATGACAGAAAGTCTGCGCGTCTCACACGCCTGTTGCGTGCATCGCGAACCCGATCTCAGTCGCCATGTGAGCGACCTGGCTATCCATGCTAATCATCCCATAGTATCAGACACGCGCTGCTCGTCTCTCTACCAATGACCCCAGTTGCCCCAGTCACCCCATCCATGACCACCATCTACACCCAGCTTCTCTAGGATCTGACCAAACTTGGGTGTACCCCAGCCTGTGACCGCATCCCAACCCTTCTTTGCCGGGAAACCATCAACTTGGCAGCCATATGCACTTCCATTCGTGATGTCAGTGAACGCTGTGTAGCCACCGCCGTACAACCACGGATTGAGGAATCCCAAGACTGGCTTGCCATCAGCGATCAGTGCATCATTGACAAGAGCTAAGACCGCGCTGCAAATAGGTGTACTGCCTGACGTGCCTACAAGATTCGCTGTGCTACCATTCCATATTGTAGGAAATCTTTGACCGACACAGGAGATGTCCGGATACGCTCGTCCTGTCGTTTTCGTTAGCATCAAGATCAAATAGCTCGGAATAGTGATCAGTTGGGTTGCAGTCACCTTTCTTGTTGTAAAATCCGTCGTAGAGGCCATTCAGACCTGCAACGTATGCGTTCACCGCCCCTGCCTGATAGGATGGCTGGTCAAAGTAGTTGCTAAATCCACCACCACTGGCAAAGATGTTACCACTTCTGAGAACCGCAAACACAGCTTGTTCAGGATACAAGTATGTACCACCAACATTGGTGACGTACGGACAGTCATTTGGGAAACTCGGAAGGAACATGTATGTCGAGTTGTCCTTATTGGAATAACATGTGTCATTCTCACCCACACCATAATCACCAGATGCAAATAGCAAAGAGACACCGCGAGCACCGAGTTGAGCAAACTGGTTGCAGACTGCTGTCGCATAAGCTTTGGAGACTGTCTGCTCGTCATCGCCATACGATGTTGATATGATTTGGGGAACCTCCTCGGCCGGCAAGCCCAAGACATAATTTACCCATGTCAAGAAAGGCTCATCACTATTGTCCGGTGTCGACAAGGAAGGCATGAAGGTAGGGTTCAGGCCACCAGTCGTGAAGGCGGTGAGGTTGAGTGGCCACGCTATACCAAGCATATACTCAACATCAAGGTTGCCCTCGAGACCAGCGCCATCATCAGCATGTTGAGTGCCATCGTCGATTGGGCCATCAGCAATTGAGATGTATTCGAACTCATATGCGGCTTGAGCTGCCTCAGGACGATATTTGCTGAGGAAAATGTAGGTATCTGATCGATTGTTGTACTCACCAAGGTAGTCAGTGAGGCCCATTCTGCTCTTGCCTCCTGATTGAACCGTGTAGTTCAACGTGCCGTACAAAGTTCTCAAACAATTCGGTGTCACTGCGCTGAAATTGCATGCCGCCGTGATTGCTGAAGGTGGTGATGGAGGGTAGTATTCAAGTAGTGTTTCTGGAGCTTCTAGAACTTGTGACGAGCGCTCCTCTAAGGCTTGCAAGCGTCCATTTGGACTAGTACGAGCCCAAGAATTGGTTGGTTGAATTGTGGAGATATGGTCGTGAAGATACAGGGGAAGCGAAAAAGACTCGGTGCGAGCGAACATCGTTCCATCAGCGTGCTCCCAGACGGAATATTCTGTGTCCAGAAGGCTTTCAATCAAATTGACAGGTAAGGACATCTTGATCCAATCCTTAGCCGGACTGTAGCTGAGTTGATGAGTTTTGATACCATGATCTTCTAGCCAGGAGTGTACCGCCTCGATTGCATCGTCCTTTGGTCTGATCAAGGCATGAACCTCCTCAGCAGTAAGATGTTGACCGTAACTAGCATGGCGTGGATCGGAGACTAATGGAGGTCATCAATACCGTCCTAATCACAAGCTCTGACTTGCCTTCGTAAAGCTGCTTTTCAAGCTCCTTGAAATTGCTCTGGGTAAGTCCAATCGAGAGATTAATTACATGGTCACTGGGCGCTCTCCCGATATTTCTCCATGCTTTTGGAGCTTTGTGGTAATCCTTGACGGCGTAACGCTTGTTCAGTGAAGGACCAGCATCGACGAGGGTGCTCGAAAGGACAACGATAGCAGTAAACAAACCTGTAAGAATCTTGCTTGCCACGATCATAGTGAGGCTTGATCTTGTAGCACGAGATGAAGAGAGGCCAAAAGAATCAACTCTGAGAATCAAGCCAGTACTTCAGCTGAGCCGTCACAGCACTCATCATGGAGAACAGCTCGTGAACATCCCAGACTTAATTTGATGGTGGACTGGATTGTCCTTGAGTAGCTGCATATTTAGGTGTGACTAGATCTCATCTTGTCGTAGCGGACTTAGCTATCCTGGTCAAAGCAGAGATCGGAGCACTTGACATGACGCATACAAATCATGCAAAAGGACGTTGATCGCAGTCGTTGGAGTGTTCGGCAGACAGAAGCTGGTCAGACCTGCACGGATTCACGATAAGCATCGCCAAGACTCCATATCCGGCTGAGTTCCAGCTTGACGGAGGTACGAAGGAACCGGTCACAGCGTCATAATAACTCTCACAAGAGTTGGAGAAAGCGGGCGGAAGCTACCCATAAGTGAACGCCCATATGGCTCTGTTCTTGCATAATGTTAATTTGATCGAAGATCAGGGGATACAGTCCTTGTTGTTATTTGGTCCATAGGACAGAGTATTGATAACTATGTAGGCTAGCATCACGGTCAAAATGCAGAAACATCTTTATCTACCAGCATACTTGATCTCAAGGTATCTGGCAGGGAAGTACACAATGATAGAGATAGCCCCGCTCATGAAAATACCGCAATCACCACCGTATTCGCCAAACTTTGCCGCAATGGGACCAACGAACCAAACTTGAGCCATACCAGGCAGCCCACCTCCGAGATATGCGGTTAGTAGTGTAGTAATTGCGGCAATGCCGATTGGGAGTTTGTTTGGCGTATCCCAGACCAATAGATTGTAACCACGCTCAGGTCTTCCCTTTCTGAACCACTGATCTTCGATTAGGAGGACAAAGGTGAAGGACACTGTCCAGTAGCCCAAGAGCGATACAAAGTCGGCCACAATGGATGCTAAATGATCTTTGCCAGCAACTGAAAGGACAGTGATCACGATCGTGACGGCCACGGACCAGACCAGTCGGGGTATGGCGTGGAAGTAGTGGCCAAGTAATTGCAAAGATAGACCAGAAGAGTAGATGTTCATGATGTTGTTGCCCAGGACAGAGAATGTGAGGAATACCAGGGCGAATTTAGAGAATGCTGTTGGGTAATAGGCTTCGCGAAGCAATCCGCCCAGGCCATGGTCCTCATATGCGGACGCATATGGAGGATATTGAGCGTTAATAGCAGCGTTACCAATGCATGCACCGACCATTGTCGTGAATATTGTAGGTATTGTAACTCCCTGTAAGATGTTAATTCACGACCAAAGTATCGTTCAGTGAAAGTACTAACCCAGAATGTCAGCGCGAAGATCTTCCATTTCTTAGTGTCGGCGGGATAATTGCAGTAGTAATCCGCTGCAATACTGCACCATCCGGAAGCATTAGAGAAGGTGAGAGCAAAGAAATTGAGCCAAGCACCAGCAAATGCGAGACCTGGAGGTGCGCTGCCAGGACTTGATGCGCCAATATATGGTTTTGATTCACCTAGCAGGACGCAAAAGAGAATGAAGCTCGAGATCCATGAATATTTCTCAAAGCGGTGAATAATTGCGAAACCGAAGACGCTGACAAGATAGCTTATGACAGCAATGATGACGATACCGACAGAAATAGTCATAGAATAATCCGAGACTGCCGACAAGATTTGTCCACAAGTCACAAAATTGACGACTGCAAAGCCGCATCCGATCACGACATTGAGGATCTGAAAGGATTAGTATGGTCAGACGAACATCACGTTGGTGCATGACTTACGGAACAGAGCTTAGCACCGTAGAATCCAAATGAGTATCGTGAGGTTGCAATGGCTCGCAGACCTGTGACTGGACCAAGTGTAGCGCAGAATGCGGTGCACAATGCTCCTACGAGAGTGCCGACCACACATGCAGATGCAGAATCTTTCAATGACAGTCCAAACTCGGGTCCAAGGACACCGATAGGAAGTGTACCAGCATGACAGGTTACCGAGAACCAAATAAAGAAGATATTCCAGATGGATGGTGGTCGCTTTTCGTCCTCAGCAATTCGGTCAATGCCTTGGGTTTCGATGCCCATCTTCTTGTCAAGCCATCGTTCACCATTACCCAACCATCTCAAAGGTGCAACAGCATCTTGGATCTCTTGCGCTCTGTAGGGCTTGGTCTCTCCCTCTATGACCTCGTTCGAGGACTCAGGGTCGGAGTTTTGATATGCTGTTGCTTGCTTCCCGGCCTCAAGATCCTTTTCATGCATCGCTGCCATGGTGTGTTCTGAACGTCGCTGCCTGTTGGTAGAGTGAATGAGAACACACGTACGAGAGCCCGGAGAACTGTATCACAAAGAAGAAACGAGAGGCAGGAGCGACCCGATCCAGTGTCTAATAAGTCGCGAGGACGTGTATTTGTGCCTTTCGGACCCAAACTCAATTTGAGGGCCCATTTGACCATGTTGCTGTAGTTCCATGTGGCAAGAGGTCGGGGAGCATGATAAGAGCCACTCGGGCTGCTCTGGCCGGTCTGGATTTGCCTCTCTGCCGTAAGTCAGAATTTGAGTCGTGTGCGGGTGAGCTCAAACCTCGTGACTAGTGCTTGCGCTTGATAAGCAAGTATCCAATGGACGTAGTGAGGAAGCAGGGCGACAGGGCGATAGGCCTCACGAAGCTCAGAATTGCAAATGATAGGGCTTCTCGAAGCACATAGACTCGCATTAGCAGACTGCAACATCAAGCGGGACAAAACCATTTGCATGCATGTGTGGCACCCACACCCGGACAACTCCAACTTTGGATGAAGATATGGTTGATAGGGTTAGCCAAGCATAAGCAAGCCTCGTCCCTAAGATTGCAAGCTTTTGTTAGCGTGACATTGGCGAGTCCCGATTCTCTCGCGCTAAGGTCATGACCCAGTCCACTATCACATCGTTACAATTTCTGCCGTGATTGTCGTCGAGGTTGCAGATATCTGAATACGCGAGGTGCGACTCTTCCAGCCGCGTCATGTACTAGTACACAGATATCGTATCATGTGATTTCACCGATCGCGTCAGTATGGAATGTGAAGCATGGGCAAGTAAGCACGCCCGGAAAGCTTCATCGAACATTGTACAGTCGTCCGTACACCTGATGACATATAAGCGATTCGCATAGTTTCATCCCATTACTGAACGTCTAGCATGCTAGATTGAGAATACTGACTCATTTCGTGTATGGACAGCATAACCAAACTCTTCTTAGGCCTGCTCTGCCTCTTTGTCCCATTTGTTCAGCCATTGTACAACATCTGCCTTATCGTCATCACCTGTTGCTACTTCAATGGGCTCATCCTCCCAGTCTACCATCTTCTCCTCGTGTGACTTATTTGCATTCTGGCCCTTGTTCTTGCGGTTCACAGCCTGTGCTTTCTCTCCTGTACGTGCAGATGTGACCGCTCTGTCGTCTTCTACTAGTTCTTCCACAATGCTGGTCTCCTTCTCCGACCCCTTCTTCTTAATACCTCGAATGGAGTCGGCGTCGATCTTCGCCTTTGCCCGGCGCTCTGCGTATTCCTTTTGGGCCTTAATGCCTTCTTTAGGCGCAAGGAGCCATGCCGCACCCTTCTCAATATACGGTCGGAGTACGAAATATGCAAGGACGAGGACGCCCAGTCTTAACCAATCTTGTCTGTCGAGTTGACCCTTCTGTAGATATCGTTGGATTGGGTTGAGATGGTCTAGCGTTGGTGGAGGAGGGGTGTATTTAGGCATATTGAAGGGCTTGTTGCAGGGTTTGATGTATTGGGTCTCTTCTGGAGTAGGATGGTAATGCAGCAGAATCAAAGACAGACTTATAGTTGCTCTTGAAGAGGATGTCCGGATGCAAATGAAATTGCTGTTGAGGACTGTGCCTGCGCCGAAAGTATTGACACTAGTCCGTATATCCGCTCCGATCCAGATTGTTGTTTTGCAGTGCCAAGAACCTTCTCCCAAGACAAATCTCGGTTCAATTCACTGTTTGGTGCTCTACGAAAGACCTCACACGAGTATAGTACACCACTCATACTAGTCAGTCGGCTCGCATAGTTTCTGTGCCAAATCATGCATCCAAGCAAACAAGAACCATCGTCATGCCGAGCAATCTTGATATCAAAGTGAGATGGGAGCAAGACTATTGGATGATGTAGCACCTTCCTGACCTGCCTGATGGAGATGACAAAAGTCGAAACACTTGAACCAAGCCGTTCCTGACATGAATTCCACTGCCTGAACTGAGATGTGGCCGCACCAAAATCTGGGTCTTGAGCGGACGTCTGTTGCATTCGGTTCAATACTTGGCTTGCTCAAGATTGTAAGGCGCGATGGAAGCAGTGAACCGAGACATCAGTGCAGGTACCCGAGGATCCAATGAATCATTAATATCCTGTATCAACATCAACCAAGTGCAGCCAGTAAACGACGATTGTCCCTTTACTAATTCGAAAATTCGTTGAAATCCTAGCACACTCCTTGTGATTGCTCTACATATCTCTTGTAAATTGAATCTTGAGCAAGTCTTACCTTTCACAAGTCTACAAAATGGTCATGCCCTTATATCACGGAATGTTGCATGGGATACTGACACAAAGGCAAATTGCATGAACGGTACAAAGCCCCTGAACGCGAGTGAACTTTCTACAAATGTCTTCTCGGCAATTCCTGTGAGGTTCAGTATTCTCCAGGTGCAGACTGATCTTCTCGGCGACAGAAGTGATACAACATATTCGAAATTCATCGACCGCGAAACTTGACTGTATCATCAACCTCGTCAAGATCAAGATTGCCTTTCGCCATGGGGTGGCCACTTACTCTGGTGCTTCTTCTTATCTGGTCGCTTGTGCAAGGCGTAGAATCATTCAAGATCACAGGTGCGGTGTCAGGAATTGATCCGGTCTCGGACAGCCTACCTACTCGATATGAGATTAATGATTTTGCGACCTCTGGCCCTGCCTTCGATTTATACATTCTAGCACTCCAAAGCATTCAGGATCAAGATCAGTCGGAACTCTTGTCATACTTTCAAGTTGCTGGTACACGATAGCCAAGGAAGACTATATTCATGACTAACCAAATTTCAGGAATTCACGGTTACCCTGTAGCACCATGGGATGGTGTTTTTGGCAATGGACCAGGTATTGGTTACTGTATGCATAATTCGGTCTTGTTTCCAACGTGGCATCGACCGTATCTTGCATTATTGGATGTAAGATTGAAGTTGCCTGCGATAGACAATCTACTAATCGCAATAGCAATTGATTTCAGCACGTGCACAGATCATTGCGAGGAATTATCCAACAGCACAGCGCGATCGATATCAAGATGCTGCTCGAAAAATCCGCATACCTTACTGGGATTGGGCTTCTCATCCAGGTTTACCTACAGTGGTTACATTACCGCTTATTCCGATCAATACTCCGTACGGTTATACAGAAGTTCAGAATCCGTTGTATGCCTACAATTTCCATCCAGGTAAAGAGGGAAATGGAATACCTAACGGACACATACTCGCAACCATGAGAAACACTGTAAGACACTACGATCCTGGTACCGGCGAAAGCAACAATTCTGCGGCTACAGCGGTGCTCGTCGCAAACGCTGCAAGCACTCTCAGTCTGACATACCAATTTCTGGCATCTGCTGATGATTATACGTCGGTCTCTTGTGTGTGGACAGGTGGTGACTACAACCCACTGTTCAATCTCGAGAATATTCACAATAACATTCACAACTACGTGGGAGGATACGGCCATATGACATATCCCGAACTATCAGCTTTCGACCCTATCTTCTGGTTGCATCATGCGAACGTCGATCGATTGTTAGCCCTCTGGCAGGCTATGCATCCACAGAGCTATGTTGCTCCCGCAGTCAATCTGTATGGTTCCTACTACGAGATCATAGGTACTGTGGACTCCGATGGCACGAGTTTAGCTCCCTTCCACTCTGATAATGGCACTGCTATGTTCACATCTGAGCAAGTTCGAAACACTGCAACATTCGGCTATACTTATCCCGAATTGGTCAATAACAATCTCAGCACTTCCGATTTAAAACGCGCCGTGACTCGAAAGATTAATCAATTGTATGCGCCTTCAGTTACGAAAGGATCTAATCAGGCTAAACTTGAGCAACGCACATCTAGTGTCGAGCAGGCTTTCAGTCATGTTTCTCTCGCAGCTGTGAAGAGCTTGGGGGTCAATAATCGCGAGATTCAGTGGTCGATTGCGGTGAGAATGGACAGAAGTTCCGGCAACAGACACGACACCATCGATTTCTTCATGGGTGCCTTGCCATCAATCAGTCAGTCCTCAACGGCACCCAACCTTGTTGGTTCATACAGCCAATTCATGCCAGCTAACATCTCAGATTTCGAGAATTTGCCCGGATCAGTCCACGGCGGAATTTCTCTTACGCACACTCTGGTAGTTGGCATGGCGCGAGCTTTCCTCAAAGACTTGTCGGCCGAATCAGTAGTGCCTGTGCTTCATGAACATCTCCGTTGGAGAGCCAGATCTGACGATGGCCATGAGATTGATTTGAGAGATCTATCTGGACTTGCCATCTCCGTGCAGAGCAGACGAGTCGAGCCTCGTAAGTCACTTGACGAAATCCCAGTGTATGGTGAATTGGAAACTCATGTAGATGTCACTTCTGACAAGGTCGGAGGCTTTGGACACGTGCTCAGCAAATGAGATTACTGATATGAACAAGAATGTCACGGCACTTGCTTTGTGACGGACCCACAGGAAGAGGATATCCAAGAAGTCATGATACTTAAGAACAACAGCTGCACATCGTTGGACAACCTTTCATAAGCGTAACAGACCAACCGATATGTCAATGCCGATTCTTTAGAGCTGAGCGATGACGGACGACGGCATGAAATTGCATGATTTGGATCCAGACGATCGGTTGTGAGGAAAGGCGCGACGAGTCGTTCGCTTGTTTGAGATTGTGGGCCATGATTGGCTACGAGGGCAATGGGTCGCGCTAGAATCGATTTCCCTTCGCAGCCACAACAAACTCTCCGCTGAGTGAGAGATTGAGAGCACAGTGAATTTTCTCATCCTAATCAATTATTCACGAATGACCAAGATTCTCCAGTCAGCTGCTGCTTGCCATGTGTTCCCCCATAAGGGGCTTGGTGTCTTTGCTAATCGGATGTTGCGTACCATCTCTCTTGAGCAACTTAACGTCGTAGAAACACGCTTCGATCCTTCTCTTCTTGACCAGAGCACCCTACATTCATTTATCCCTTCCGTGTTGCTGTTGTCGCTCTCTTCGTTCTGATACTCTTTGCGCGGTTCCACAGTTGACTCGACATTCTTTACTACAAATCGTGAGCGAGATGTTCTTCAAATCACTTCTAGCAGCGGCCTCGGTTGTCGCGCTTGCTGTCGCGCAGGCACAGACACCCAAGATCGCCTTTACATCGGTTCCAGCAGTCGTCATTGCAGGCCAGTCATACAAGTGAGTGGGAGATGGATCGCGTGGTGTGAGACAAATACTGACATGTACGAAGCATTACATGGGGTGGTGGCGATGGTACTGTTGCTACCTTGGTCCTGAGACAAGGAGACGATGTCAACAACTTGAACACTGTTGGCAATATTGCTAGCAACGTCGACCAAGCATATTATATATGGACAGTCCCTACGAATCTCCCAACTGCCAGGTATGACAGCTTCTAGCGTCGGATTGACACCCATTGACACGTGGTAGCAACTACGCTCTTCAGATCATCCAGGGCCTGACCGGTATCAACTATTCCGGAGGCTTCTCCCTCGTCGGCGGCACTGGAACCTCAAGCATTTCATACAGTGGCTATACCAGCTCCACCCGTTCAGCTAACGCGACTACTTCTCAAAGCGCAACCATCACGGGTGGCTCCGCTGCCAGTATGGGAACAGGCACTGTCATGTCGCGAAACACTACCTTCAGCTCAGTTTCCTTGACCTCGTCTAGTCGCTCGGCCAGCCTCGCATCCTCAGTATCTGCTCACACCACCACTCAGAGCACCACCGTACCAACCAGCAATGCGGGTGTCAGCAATTTGGGTAGCTCAGCAGCTTTGGTGATGGGTCTCTTTGGCGCAGTCATGTTCTTGCAATAGCTGGAAAGCGATCGTTGAGAGTTCAGCTTAATCAGTGGTGCATACATCGGCGTATACGCACTTGTGTTCAAAAAGGTCTCTATACAAAATATATCATCACGTCTTGTGGGTTGATGGCGGTGGTAGAATGACGATCGAGCCTCCTGTCAACCCATCGGATGGAGAACAACCATATAATTGCCATAATAGCCCATTTAAATATCTTGCATATTCTTCCCGCCACTTGAACTCAGGATTTGGAGTTGCGATGATGTGCGAGGACTCTCTGTGTTGAGGCAGCGGACAGTGGAACTGCTGAAACGATTGCACCTTGAATTCGTTGTAATTGATGCTGTCAGAAGGACAACAGATCGACCAGGGCGACAGCAGGGTATATCTCGCTAATTAAGTCGCGGATTGGCGGAAGCAGGAGCGTCCCTGCAGCAAACGCGTCCTTCCCGGAGGACTAAAAAATGGGAACCGAGCAACCAACCGTTCGAGTGGCATCCCTGACACCTGCATTTCCCATGCCTGCGTCTTTACCTACAGTGAACACTGCTGTACAGATCGACTTCAGATCGACTGGTTGTCCTTGCCGTTCTCTTGCTTTCATTATCTACGACTTCTTCATTGATCCTTTTGTGTACTCTGATTCCGAAAAAGATGCTTCCAATATGCAACAAAGCATCTGATCTATCTACTCTCGTTTCCGAATGCCTCTCCAGGAGAACCCAAATCTGGCCAACAAGCGAAATTCGTCCCCAGTAGGTACAATGCAGTGATTGCTATGCTTGCGGCTGACGATACATACAGGCCACCTCACCGTACAGACCGGCTGCACAAAAGCCAACGTACAGTAGCAATCTGCTTAATGTCATGAAAATCAAATCTCGCGCACTTATTAGTGTCCCGGCAGACCTTGTGCGACCTAGATCTCTTGAACGAGAGCTTCTGACAGGTATGTACGTGTTCATTCTTTCTCACAGAGCCAACAACGGGCACCATGCATGCCTTTATGAGGCTGATTCTGCACAAGAAGCGTGCTGAAGAAAAGACACTGACCAGGTCATATAATGCAGAAACTCCACGTCTTACGAGCATTAATATTGAACCGGCCATGAATATGTCACAAGTAAATAGTCACTTTAGGGAGCAATCGCCTCAGGATACACAACGAATTCCGTCAGCTCGGATCATCAGTCCTTCGCTACTTCGATCAGGTAAGAAGTCATGGAGAATTGCAAAAGATGATTGCTAATATGACAAAAAGCGGCTTTATCATTTCCCGAACCTACTTCTTCCCCAGAGCCAGCCTGGTCATCCGCAGTGGGTCATGCGGGCACAGGAAAGTCAGGAAGAGTAATTGAGAGACTGCAAGGAGACATTGATCGGCTGCATCGAGATAAGCAATTATTGAAGGTTCAGTTCGAAGATGCAGAGAGAGCGAACGAAACACTTATTACAAGCATACAATTTCTGCAGGACAGAAACAGCAACTATGAGCACTCCCACGAGACAAACATGCGACAACTTGAGCGAAAAGAGCGACAGGTACAGGATCTGCGGGAAGAATTGAAGAGAGAGAAAGCCAATACCGCACGTGCAGAAGAACGTGCGAGGGTGGCCGCTGCTAGCGAAGAGACGTGGAGAGACGACGCAAATCGGGCAAAATCAAGGGCGGCTCAGAAAGAGGTAGAATACGAGGTGATGGTAGCCTGCAGAAGTTCAGATAACGACCGACACCAGAATGGTATCAACAAAATAAAAACCAACTTGGACGCGTTACTACGGCAGCGGCAGGAGGATATGGCAAAGCAAAAGAAATTGGAGATCATTGCAGAGCAACAGAAACAGACAATACAACAGCTAGAAGAACTGACGAAAAAATTAAGCGCCAACTTCAAAGCATATCGAACTGAAATCGACTCGGCAATCTCGGATCTGCGGAGTTCAACGAGTGACAACGAGACGAATGTAAATTCAAGACTGGATGAGATGGTCAAAGTCACGGGCGAAATGAAATGGGTGATGAATGTTGAGCGAGACGTCAATCACAAATCCATACCGATCAGGAGACATGAAAGCCATGGTAAAGATTCAGAAGACCGACCAGAAACTCCAACCAGTCCATCCGCTAAAAACCGCAGCAGTATAGATATGAAGGGCAAATTTGGCAGGAAAAGACTCAGCAAAGCCAGCAAATAGTGATGAAGGCAGAGCGTGAGTCTGAACATACACTTTCAAAGATAACGACGAGACGACATTACGATTGAGAGTATCGGCAGATAAGTCGACAGGCGTTTTATCTAAATCATGGCCGGACATAGAATGGAGCAGGATTCTCCTAGAGCGAAAGGGGGGAACGCATATTGGAGTCATACGTGGTATATAGAATTAGGACGTGGTTCGAGGTGAGGAAGTCGTCTATCGCCGCTTATGGTCTTGTCGGTGTCTGCTCCTGACTTTTGCATTCTTGATGGCAATGATCTTTTGAGGCATGGCAGCCGCATACGAGCAGGACCAGCTTGGTGGTAGTAGTGATTTATGCACGTGGATATCAACTGTATTGATGCCAAGGTCAATACAACTAATCGGGTACACACATCCTTAGCTCAAGAGCATTCTGCTAGGGACCAGTGCGCACTTCATTCTCGGATCGTACGCCAAACACACACTCATAACAGGCTCTTACTTTGTTCGAATGATCTCTGTTAAACGCGAGTAAATTCTCAGATCAAGCTCACGTACATGTCTGGACGATTGATTTACTCATACAACTCCAGCATTCAACTTCAAGCGTATGTCATACTGATACCACCGCCATTCAGCACCAGTAATGCAATGGCTATTTCCAGTCACATCATGTCAATCTGAGCTGCACTTGCCGATGTCAATTCACGTTCAAGATTGTAAGGATAGCTCATAATCCGAAAATCTGTGATACAAATACACCACCAGTCTCACACGGTATTCCGTTAGCAATAGCAAACGAGCGACTAGACACTACACCGTCTCCCGTCCTGTAGGAGTGTGTCCTTGCATGTCTTGTTTATTATGTTTCTTCTCATCGACTGATCCATTTTCTAACATATGGCTGTTGCAGTGGTTGCATCAATCTCAGCAACAACCAAGTGAGGAGAATTCAGGGAAATGTTCACTTATCTGCTTCGTTTCTCCTGAGTATTCCTGGCCTTGATTCAGCCTCTTCAATCATGACCGACTCGAAGAAAGTTTTCTTTGGGTCACTCGTCGAATTTAGCAGCACCGGCGTAAGTCATGTCACGTACAAGTTTCTTCCCTTTACGCTGACATCTTGACAGGCGGAGGAACTCATCCATGAGTTTTGCGCCTCACTAAGTGATCGTAATTCAGCACCTTTCATTACTTATGACAAGATTCACAAGGTAAGGAGTCTGCACAGACGACAACGACAACTCGTGTCACATCTAGTTGGCTAACATGAATCAATACAGATATTTTCTTGTGAGGTTGATCATACTGATAGCCATCTAATCGAAGGCTTCATAGCACAATTCCACGCCTACGTTGAATTTCATCACATCAAGAAATCGGATGACTTAGTGGAGTCCTCTCCTCGTTTGCGACCTGTCGCAGGGACGATCACACAAGATGAGATCACCGAAGCCACACTCCTTACAGCCAATTTAGAAGCTAATCTGGATCCGATGCTGGATTATGCTGAAGAGACTGATGATTCTAATGATGAGACATCATCCCTTGGTCACGCAGTCACTTACTGGACACCTCAGGATGGCGATGTCAACATACTCACCACTGGCATCGCAGAGCAGATTGCAAATCTTACGGGCTGCCATCTATTTGCAGAGCCTACTGAAAGACGAGTCAGACTGGTGAATGGTGACTTGAAGGCTGCCCTAACAAAGCTACAACAACTAGAACCTATTCTGGTGAGGTCGCCCTGTCATCATTTGTGTCTCGCGCTAACTGCCACCAGTCTCGAACTGCAAAACATCATCTAGAAAGTGAATCGAAGGTGGACGGAAACGTCGCCGTGACTCGATCCGACAAGTTGGGAACCTTGATCAAATTTGCTAAACTACAATATCCTCATTGCGGCTTTCACCGTGTTATGGTAGGTACAGATACTCACAAAAAATTACACCAGAGCTTCTTGAGTGAGCTACGCATCTGGGAAGATGGAGAATGTGTTAAGCCGCCTAATTTGGACCTGGAAGGAGTATCGATACTGGATGTGCCAGGGCCCAGTCGAATATTTCGTGATGTCCGCATGCCTGCGTTTGGTGATCCTGCTAGAGCACAAGCTCAGATCAAATTGAACCCAGAATCTCTGCTACCAGCCAATGAGCAACTACAAGCTGGGCCTAGCAGATTCATGGGAACTCGCAATGCTTTGCGCGTCACCGAATGGACGAAAGCAGTGGACCCTGAGGCCAATCCTGAGATGCCGCCACCCGAACCTCTTCCCGAGCAGGACGCACCTGTTCGCAGACGTATTGTAGTAGAAGACTCGTCTGACGAAGACGATGAAGTTCCACCTCCACGAAGAAAGGAAGCCACTGTGAATGTTCCGCCACCGGTCGAACCACATTCGAGAGCTTTACAAGAGACTGAAGCATTGATCCGTTCCAATTCTAGTGCTGGACGCAACATCATCGAGAGCAGCCCGATTCATGTACAGCCGAAACAAGTCAGCAAACCTTTTACGAGCAGGAATACCTTTGACCTTCTTGGGCTGGACGACGAAGATGAGATTGAGGATCTTCCTAACCAACGATCTGACGCGAGATCGATACCACATGAATTACCTATGAAGGGGCCCACTGTTGATGATACTATTCTAGTCGATATCGGAAGCCAAGTCTATTCAAAATCTCCTGAGGAATCAAAAGTTAATCAGAAGACTGTTAGGATTGATGAACGAACCCAGTCTCCTAGACACCATCACTCGACTCCTTCCCGCATAGGGCGTAATGACGGTATAACTGGACCAGTGCCTCCGCTACCTCGTCCTGTGTCACGAGGTATGTCACCTCCGCCACGACCCTATGCTAGTGGCAGTCGTGAGGCGCGTGGTAGTGGTCGCAGAGTCATCCAACAACAGCCTCCTCACAGCTCCACAAATCAGATACAGCGTAATAGACTTGTCGATACCAGTGCAACTCAGCCCGCCCATTCAATATTGTCTCCGCCTCCTGGGTTCGATTATCGCACAGACTTTATTAGAAAACCATTGAGTGAAGCTATAACAATCACTCCTGATGCTCACGTTTCAACATCTATGATCACACCATCACCAGAACCATCTGACCAGACTGGCTCCAGTTCTGTGCCTTCTGCGGAAGCCACGAGTTCAAGCCGCAATCCTTTTGGTTATAGTCCCCAATATAGCGTTCCAAAACGCAATATCAGATTCATGCAGGAGGAGGCTGCTAATAGACTTCGAGGAGAGATGCAACGCCACAAAGTCACTGAAGGCGATCAGGTTGATGGTGCTAATGATGAAGACATGCCGCCTGAGAGAATAGAAGTTCTTGATGAGAGCAGATCACGAAGGTTGCATCAGATAATGCATCAGCAAGCTGGGAAAGGGGCGAAGCCTGCCAAAAGTAAGGGTATTGGTAACAGTGCTAAACAAGAGACCAAGAAAGAGAAGGAAGAGCGTATCAAAAAGGCTATGAGCGAAGCATATGGCGCGCCACCGCCGCAAGTTAGACCAAAGTCAGATGCTGCTCCGGAGAAGATGTCAAGCAAGAAAAAAGCCCTCATAAAGTCAAATCCTGAAATGGCTGCTCTTCACCCAGAGGAGCTTCAGAGAAATGCGTTTGAGGATCAGGTACAGCGATTACGAACTGAACTCGAACCATTATTCGAAGACAGTCGAGCTTATCCGGGTCATGTCAAGTTCGAGTTGCAGATCGGTCAAGCATTTGTTTTACGACATGATCGCGTCAATGAGCAGATGTTGTACAAATTGAGAGATTGGTACCAGCTCTTTGATACTGCGAACCAATCCGCAGCCTCTGTCATGTTTACGAATCTGGTCACTGTTAATGGCTTAGATATTGACCGTCTCCTTGACCTTCAGCTTCCTGGAACTACTTCAGATCTGTGGAGTAAGCAGAAGTCAGTATTTTCAACAATCGTCTACGAGTTCTTCTGTCTAGACAAGTCAGGGGCTGAGTTTATCATCGGTATTGACCAGAGCGCCAAACATTGCCTTGGTAAATCAAGAGCCACTTTGGGAAAGGTAGCAGTTCATTGTCCTGGTCAGGTATGGGATGCTTGTGCTATTCTGTCCGGTTCCAGAGAGTGGCATGACGCACCAACTGATTTGATTCGAGATGTTGCTCAATTTGTTGATGAAATTTATATTCCAGATCATCCCGGGAAAGCATCAGTATACTACCGACTTCCGGCCACAAACACATTCACTATCCGTCACATTGAGGTCAAGTGTACAAGCACTTTTGACTGTCTCGATCCAACCAAAGTAGACTTCCAGCTACAAGTGACCGAGGTTAAGTCCTTAATACACAGCTCTCATCCTGTTGATAAAAAGTTGTTTCGAAGCCATGACTTGTCTTATCAAGATATGATTGAGAAGGGCCGTCTGCACTACGAGGCCTCGATTACTCACAAAGGAATCAACAAAGCCCTTCTTGAGAATGGGAATCTTGAAGTCGGCGAATTAACCTCAGCTGAACGTACTGGCAAAGCACTAGTTACCACCAGCATATCCCGTCAGATGATCGGATTGATCAGTTATGTAGTAGAATGTATAGACTGGCTCGGTGCGGCGAATACCGGTACCTTGAAGCGTCTAGAAGAGGAGAGTCAGCTTTATCAGCGAACCATTAATGCAGGACTTCCACCTCAGGCTCTGACTCAAGTCGGTCGAGCCATACCTCTGCAAACCGGCACGGTGATTCATACAGTCACAGGACCCTCTGGTCCACGCACAATTATTCCCGGCAGTAACACTGTTACAGGAACCTCAACAGTAGGAGGTATAAACGAACCACGCTTCATTCCAGGTGTTCGCGCCGGCACGAATGCAGATCTCTATCAACAAGACGGTCAACTATTCTATTATGGTGTCGGAGGCGCAAAAATTCCAGTCATACCCAGCGAGGTACCAGGATTGCAGGAGTTGCATATGAATGTCAGTCGTGAACCTCTCATGCCCCAAGATAGCGCGAGTCAAATTGGAGGAAGTTCCAGAGTTATACGACAGGGTCTCGGTATCGCGGGTACGCGTGGTCGCAATCCTCATGACAATAAGCCAGCAGGATTCTGGTAAGCGGGGATATCTTCGAGTTGTCGATGCACGGACGAATGAATGCAAGACTGAGTAATTGAATGAACGGATGAAACGGGAGAAGTGTAACGATTCGTGTGCGACTGAACGGACGGACGGACATAACAAGAAGAAGTTCATGTTACGATAAGCGAGAGGCAGCCTTGCTATATTACGGGACTCAATTGTTCGTTAGGAGAATGGGTCGTATGTTTTGTATGTCTGTCTGTCTGTAAAGCAACACTCCTTCAAAACGAGGAATAGCGCTTCCTTGCTTCGAGAAGGAAAATAACAATACTGTAGCAAATATTAATCCTACTGTCGTATGATGTCAACAGATAGATACGTGTAGACATGTGACAGAATAAATCGCATCAGATGCATGCATATATGCTGTAGTTGTACGATGTTGTTACTATGCGGAACTTGACATTTCATACCGTAGAGGTGCATACGCACTGCACATGGTATCAGATGAATTATATAGTTTAAACTTCCATTCATTGATTCAATAGATAACTATCGCTTGTTCTATATCTACCTGTGCATGTATATGTCTGTATCTATGCACGTATGAAATCAATTGCCGTTTAAGATTTCAATTCAAATTTTAATAATAATAACGATGCTGATGCTACTGCTGCTATACTATCTGCAATGGATATATCCGTCAATGCGATGCGGTATGATGATGATATCGAGATCCTGTATTAAAAACGGGAAACCGAACATTGAGACAAGCGATATATTGCCTCGTCTAGCATTTATCCCTTTTTGACTCCTTTAACGCCGCGCTGTAAATGATTCTAGCTTCCCTGAATTCAAAGACAATTTGGTCGAGATCATGCTCATGCTGTGAATATAAAGGAATTCGTTGCCGGTGACTTTGATGTCTAATGTCAATTAATGGGACCTGACGGTGTGGCCATTTTGTTGAGGTTGAGGAAAGTTCGTGACTCCTGATTGACCTTTGTTCGATTTGACCGCTGCCGTGGTATTGCCTTGTGAGGATATTGCGCTTGGATGGACTGGATATCTTGCCTTACGCTCGAGATCATCGAGAGGCATGAAGCTTCGGATGAATTTCTTACGGCCATCGTCTTTTTCACTTCCGCGCCAATCCCAGCTTTCGAACCGTCCCTTTGTCAGTGCGGACCAGACGAAGCGACGCTGTCTTTGGCAGAGGAGAACATCTTCAGTGATCTTTGCGAAGTCCCATTTAGCGTGGGCTTCTGCGTCGAATGCTTTGAAGACTTTCTGAATTGACGCGTCTTTGCTCGTAGCCAGGTTATTGATCTCGAGAGGGTCGTCCTTGAGATTGAAGAATTGGGGTGGGTCAACAGGGCAAGTGATATATTTCCAGTCACCCCTTCTGATCATCATGAGGGGCGAGATTGTACCCTCACCCATGTACTCTGCAAACGCGGTATCGTGTCCACCACTAGTGTTGTATAGATGAGGTAACAAAGTAATACCGTCCATTGGTAAACCAGGGATCAATGCACTTCCAACCAGATCTACAAATGTCGGGAGTAGATCGAGCGTACTGACGTTCTGAGTTACGTGGTGTGGCGTGAATTGCTTTGGGTGTTTGAAAAGTAAAGGAACTCTGACCGAGTTTTCGAAGTAGGACATCTTGTACCACAGTCCTCGCTCACCAAGCATATCACCGTGATCTCCAGAAAAGACGACAATCGTGTCTTCTTCCAACCCACACTTCTTGAGGACATCAAGTAGTTGTCCAACGCAGTCATCCACATAGCTCACGGCTCCGTAGTATGCGCGTCTGGCAGTTTTAATCTGCTCGTCTGTGAATTCGTAATCCTCCAAGTCTGTCACATGACGAAGTCGTTTGCTGTGAGGATCTTGGTCTTCAGGCTTAATCTTGACTTGAGGAAGCTCAATGTCGACATCTTCGTACATATCCCAATATTTCTCTTCGATGGCATATGGATCATGTGGATGTGTGAAGGAGACTGTCAGATTGAAAGGTCTCTTGTCGTCGACCTCTCTTGCATAGTCGTATAGATATTGTTTAGATTTGTGTAACACCTCCTCGTCGTAATCTAGCTGGTTTGTACGCACGCAGGGACCCGCCTGAATGATAGAGCTACTGTTGTGATACCATTCCAAGCGGCGATCTGGGTCATCCCAGTTCACCGCCCAGCCAAAGTCTCCGGGATATATGTCCGCTGTCAAACGATTTTCATAACCATGTAACTGATCACCAATAAAATGCATCTTTCCCGCCAAGATCGTCTCGTAGCCAGCATTTCGCAGGTAGTGGGCGTAAGTTGGAACCTCTGAACCGATCGAACAGGCGTTATCGTAGGCACCGATTTTAGAGACGAGCTGTCCAGAAATCAAGGACATGCGGGAGGGTGCACACAAAGGTGACGGACAATATGCTGAGTCAAAGACCACGGATTGTTGAGCAAGTTTATCGAGGTTCGGTGTCTTGATCTGTGACTTAGGGTTGTACATCTTCAACAAAGGAGCTGTCAATTGATCTGCCATAATGTAGAGGATATTGGGCTTGGTCGGGAACAGGGCGGTTGAGAACCCTGGTAAACCCTGGATGCCATTAGGAGGAGAGACAGGCGGCGAGTCTGGGAAGGCGTTGGTGCTTATGGAACCCATGATGAAGTGCAGAAGACCTGTGTGAGTTTAGAGAATGGGTGATGAGGAAAGAGATGTGAGAGATAGGAAAGGGAGGGAGAATGTTTTATGGCAAGCAATTGTTTCTGGTAGGATTTAATTCTAGATCAACGGGTTCGGCACCGTCTCTGGTGTACGTATCCTTTGGAGATATAGTGGACTCCGGATGAGATAGTGTAAGCGGCGAGCGTGAACATGAGCATGAGGATGAGCACGAGATTGCAGCACGCGACTATACAGCCGACGACTTTCTCGAGCCTTCTTTATCGGGTTCAAAATTCCAAAATCGACGGAGGAATTTAGCCACCGATGATGGGTGACGTTGTTTGATTGGAGCCAGAACAAATAACATGTGGGTTTCTTGCTCATGCTCTGCAGGCGGTGAAGGCGACCATCGGGGGTCCACGTAATTATCACGCCATTTCATAGGTTGAGCACGAGTACACTACGCTCGAAGCATCGGTACCTTACATGATCTACCAGATCCCAGCTGCAGGGCTGGAATATTCTTTATGAATTGTTATCAGTGTTCAGACTATCGCATGGGCCAGGAGGTTATCGTCGGGTGCATGTGAGATACTCGAGATGGCATACAATTAATGATTCCGAGTTCAATTCTTCAACGTCGCAATCGACGACGAGAGGAACTTGAATGTACTTTCGCCGTCATAGTGATGGTGTGCAATTACGTGACCTGGCATCATCTGGTTCGTGAATTACGTGCTCGGTCCATGACACACACACTACCAATCCACTTCTTCAACTCTTCGCCATCCCTCCACCCCAGATCTTAATCTTGATCCAGCTCCATCTTTTGCTTTGCATCATCCGGGGTAGATGTAACGCCCGCTAATCAGCCCATATCGTTGCTCAATTGATATTACAAATCTCGATATATCATAAGACTGGTTTCGATCTCAAGGCTTTACTCTTCAACGATTTACTCGTTCGAGTAATACTATCCGTCCCACGACATAGCACCGATTAGTCGGAAACATGGTTGCTCCGCTGCTATCTATGAGCACGTGTGGCACTGTTACTTGCCAGTCTAACGTCGAAACATTATTGGTAGGAGTACGCAGGACCACAGGCTAATGAACATTCATAGAAGACTCCATCGACAATTCGAGCTTGACCGGTAGTATATTATAACATTGTTTCACACGTGAACCACAAAGGTTTATCTTCGAAAGCACAGAAACTCCAAACCCTATAGCTACAGATGGACTAAAAGAAAGCACCGTCACTCTGAACCCCAAACTCTTTCGATCGATAAATCTTGTTACTGGACACTTGCTTCTGCGTACCTTCCTCCCACAGAACCTCCAACTGCTTCTCAGACTGCGTTTCTGCAATGTACCGCGATCTCCGACGTCGATCACACCGTGAACAGTTTCTTCCGCTGGTTTTGGAACAAGATGACCTAGGTCTACATGATGTTAATCTAACCATTCCTGTGAAAGCTGTTCGACTGTCACTGGAGGTGGACGATACGGATGACGCGGGAGACAAGGGTAAGGAAGATGAACTTGATGTGCATGATTCCTCGTCGATAGCGTCGAGATAAGGTGGAAACATCGGCTGAACGACTGGAGCATTCATGTAAATGGATGTTGGTCTAAGATAGCCCTGGGGTTGATCATGGGTGTAAGCATCCAAGTGTGATGTTCCAAAGAACGAAAGTATCGACTTGAAGAACGCCATACTGGTGCTGTGGTTTTCGAAGCAGGTGAGTGCTGATATGGATTCGAATACTCGATATGGTTGATGAACCCTTCGTTGGCGTTCTGCAAGGCTCGAGAAGATTGTCTCTAACCTGTCGGAGTCTCCGAGTCCCTTGTTTTGGAGTCAAGTGCTCGATAAGTCGATGCAGCGTCAATCTCACCGGTGAGTCACGCTGATAGCGATAGCGCCTTGGTGGAGTCTGGTCTTGTGATAAACGGACAACGAGCGACGCCTCAAGTTCGACCAATTATTAGGCGAAACGTGTCTTAATGCGATGTCAAGTGTGTCAAAGAATTCTGACCACCGCTTTAGAATACGAGGAACAGATTTTGGGATGTGTTGGTAGGTGATTGAGTAATATCGGAATCAAGATCGACAGTCTGCTATCGTCCGAGTAATAGTAGTGGTCGATCAACGACGACGTGTACAGAGTATCCAAGTCGCAATGTTCTTGTTTGTACGGAGAGAACCTGAGACGTACAGGCCGCATAGGGTCACCTATATATCTATTGTGATGTATGTGTAAGCTGATCTGTTTCAATCTATCCGACCGCCTCCAATAAGCAACATCTAACGAATACTCTTCAAGACCACTACACCTTACGGCCTCCATAAAAGCAACCCATGTGGTTGACTAACCAGGGCCGAACTTCATCGCGGCACCTGTACGGTCGACAACATCATCGACTCTGCATACACCCGCGAGACTTGGGGGCCACATATCGATCAAAAGAAGAACTACACAGCAAAATAGATTAGAGTTCACGACCCGTAATGCACCGAGCCTCTTCAAAAAAGCACGCGGCAATGAATCGACCTGACACGGTTAGTAAACGACCAAAAGGGCGATTAGAATGCATCGTGAATGGCTACTCTCGAGATCTAGACTGCATAATGTCTGTAAGCTGTCATAAGCAGGGGAAGTCAAAGTGTCGCACCAGCGTCTACAAGGTCCAAAGATTTTTGGGGGCTGTACCATACAACAGCCCTTCTTCTTCCTCTTCTCAGCCCTACCATAGTCTATCATCTGCCAGTGATCGTACGAATCTGACATATCTCACTCTCTGAACAATCATCTCGAGTCATCCTCATACTTTCCAATTCTCTTCTTAGCTCCCCAATTCTCTATCCACTGTAATGAATAAGCCGCACAGAGAGCGACAATGGACAACATGTGGTCCAGCAATTATCCCGAAGCCTCGAAACGAAAGAGTTCGCTGCACTGCACTGCACTGCCCCGCCTCCAGCACAGTACAGTACAGTATGCAATTCCTGTCCTTCGCTCTCGAGTATGAGCTCAGCACAAGAGAAACATCTGGCCTGTACTACAATGTATACTGTTAATAACACAACACAACACTGCACTGCATTGCATTACAGTACATTGCATGAGATCGCGTCGAGTGTGGATATGATATGCTATGCTATGCTATGCTATGATATGATACAGTACATTGTTTCTTTTTCCTACTTTTTATTTGCTTGCTTGCTTGCTTACCTACCTACGATACCTGCATGCATGCGGGACAGAGATAAAAATAGATCATGACCTTCGACGCTGCTGTCACTGTGTTGTATTATTACTGTACATGTGCGTGCCGTTTGTGATGTACCGTATCGCACCGCATTGCACATAATGGCAACCACGAGCAGATATGGATTTACTGCTCTGTATACTTCTTCGATGAATAGATAGATAGATAGATGTATGAATGCTTTAATTGAAGTATCGAGGATCATTAATTAGTACTATAGCTGTAGGTGAGATGGAGGTTACATTGTAAGAAGACATAGAGATGGATCACTACAGCAGAGTGACAATACACTGCACTGCACTGCACTGCTCTGCTCTGCTCTGCTCTGCTCTAGATAATTCTACAGTAATCCGAAACACTTTGTCATGTTGTGTCATGCCATTCTACTCCCAAACAAACGAGGGCCAAAGGACCTCATTTCCGCTCTATCGATAATGTTACATCTCTTCTCCACATACAATGGAGTGTGGCATATAGGTGCCCATGAACAGTTAAGACCATCCATTCCATTCCATCACATAATATAGTGATAGCTTTTCCGTTCCATATTTCTTCATGTCGCTTTTCCAGAAAGACATGGATCCAGAAGAAATATCTTACAGCCCAATACCAATACCAATACCAATACCAATATCAATACTAGTATCAGTACATCACGTCGTAGTGTTAACGGTAGTAGCGGCAGTTCCACTCCCACCTTCAAGTCTACCAACCAGTTTTCTTACACCCTTCCACTCTTCGATCCCAACATCACCCTCCGCACCTCTCAATCCACGTCCGACTTCAAATAGTGTCACCATACCATCTAGACCGCCCGTGGCGATGAATGCGCCCCGTCTCTCTTCCCACGCAAGTCGATTTAGACTCTTGAACGGGAGGGTCCCGTTGCGACCTCGCGTGGGTGAGATCTTGGCGACGGGGACTTCGATGTCGTAGTTGAGGTCGTAGACTTGGAGGTCTCCTGATCCGGTGACGGCGGCGAAGACGGAGGGTTTGTGAGGGGACCATTTGCAGTCGTAGACTAGGTCTTCGGTTGGAATGTTGAGGATTGGGCCGATCTTTTCGTTGGTAGAGCTTGAGGTTGCTGTTCCTCCTATTGCTTGTGAGGCTGAAGCTGCTGCTGCTGCGACTGCTGCGGCGGAGGATGACGTTGTTGTTGCGGGCTTGACTCGCCATAATTTTATGGACCAATCTGTGCTGGTTGAAAGCATTAGATCTCCGAGGTCGACGGGTCCGTGAGCTGGATGGAAATGTGTTGACATTACGGGTGCTGTGTGTCCTTCATAGGCTAATCGCGAGTCTACACCTGCTTTGGCTCCTGCTCGGTCATATCGATGACATGGATAGATTTTACCTTCTTCTGTGCCGACCATGAAGAATGTTGGGTCAGATGTCGGAAATGACATGGATGTAGGAGCTATTTCGTCCGTTTTGCTTGGTGGGGGTGTTGCAAGTTCGAGGTATTCTTGAGGTTGTGAGAGCATATCGAACGACCAAGAGCATACCACGCCGTCCAAAGAAGAGGTAAGAATATTATGAGCATTGGGTGTCCCTACTATGCTTATATTGTAGATCGGATGTGTGTGACCTAAGTGAGATCCTGATTGTGGTGTCTTCTGCACGGGCTGACCATTACGACCAGATATCCGAGTATCCCACAGACATACCTGACCAGAATAGCAACCACCAACGACCAGGTTAGGATGGAAGGGAGAAAAGCGTGCAGAGAGGACGTCAGACCCTGCTGTAAAGACGTACTCTGGTCGAGATGGAGCATGAGTGTTCCACAACAGAACCATACCAGCTGGTTCATTTGGTGCGGATGAGTTCTTCGTGTAAGAACTCAATAATAATTCGTTGAAGTGAGGAGAAAAATGCAGGTCTGTGATCATTCGTCTCCTAGAATGTTTATCGCTGTACAGTTGCAGCGACTCTCGCAGCGAAAATGCTGTTTTCGTATTACTGGCGTATGGGTCGTCATCGTCATTCAGTGTTGAGGTTCGGGTATAATCTGCAAGTAGGTCGTATTCTTCGTCAAGTGCTCGCTCAATAACTTTGGATGATCGCTCAAGAAAAGATTCAAATTCTTTGGACGAAGTGACAGCATTCAATTCATTCTGCGTCAGTTGTCGTAATGGATATCTCGGCTGTGTCGATAATGCTGCTTCTATCGACGAGCCATTTTGTGTAGCTTTTATCTCCTCCTCGATCTCCTTTCGAAGCTGCTCCCTTATCTGCTCGTCCTGTTCTCTTTCGACTCTACTCAACCTCTTCCTACTCCGCGGTGACTGCGCTCTCTCCAATTCGCTGTCTGTGCTAGTTCCAGCATCTAGATGTGGTTCAGTTTGCACAGCTTTAGTGTAGTAGATAACCTCCTTCTTGGGAATCTCTGTTGTTGGTATGGGTGCAGGCGCAGACGTGCTGACTGAGACCACCTCTGATTCTCCAGTCAGGGCTGTCTGAGTAGACACTGACTGCATCTGCGGTCTCGTAGTACTTGCGACACCATTCTGAGGAGAGCGAGGAGTGAGACTGCCTGATCCGTAGAGAAATCCTGTCCTCCCTCTACTGGGGGAAGCTGCTGCATCACGTCTTTGGTCGAGAATATTCGAAACCAGATTATCAACTTCCTGACGTCTTTCTTCTGCGGTTTTGATCGATGGCGATCTCTGATCCACGTTAACAAGGTCGTGAAAGTATGGTGAAGTGCCTAACCTCTCCACCAGAACTCGCGCGTCTTGACGAGAGTTGCTCTTCTTTGAGTTCACGCTGTCTCCTGAGTTCCGCCAGACGTGCTCTTTTCTCAGCTATCCTCTCCTGAGTCGACGACATCTCCGCCTGTCAAAAATATCTGCTTCTAACATCGACCGTTCTTGTTGTGATACGAATCTATTTCTGGTCAATGCGGTGACTTCGTGGTTGTTTGTATGCACGTGACTCCGGAAACAAGCTCTCGAAATGTTCCGCAAAGAACTTGCTAAACAGCTCACCAACACGACGATTACATCCCAGACTCCAAATACGAAACAAACCCACTCTCTTTACACTGTGATTCTATCGAAAGACATTCGTGCAGCTCTACAGTAATTTTTTGACACCGATTGAGACTGCGCTGTGGTTTTAACGTCCCTCAACATGTCTACCTCTCAGGGAGTAAATGTACGGGATACGCTATACACCAACACAACCATGGACTGACCTGAAACTTAGGTTCTTCGTTGGTCGGCACTCGTATTCGGTCTAGCATACGGATTTACACATCAACGAACCATTTATACGAACGCGCAAGTCGCACAGCAACAAGCGGAATGGAAGCACAAGGAGTCGTTAATAGAAAAGGCCAAGCTTGAATGGGCAAAGAAGACGCTCCCAGCAAAGGCAAAGACTGCTTCAGGTGACAGTAGGTTTCCCAACTGAACGCGGATGTATTGGAGATGGAACGACTGCAAGGTACTGACAACTTCTCTCTAACAGTTATCACGGATCCCGAAGACAAGAACTTTGACCTGGAAGCATACTTGACAAAGGTTGCCGCAGAGAACTAAGCATACCTCCTCGAATTTTCAATACCTGAACCACGGGACTCCCGACCTATACGAATATGCAAGGCGGTAGATGTATGGCAGATGATACCGGGATGAATTAAAAGTCATAGAGAACAGCCAGCAGCACTAAGTCACAAGGCGATACATTTTTTTTGAGACATTGGTTCTCTTGCGAATTGTACATACAAATCAAGTATGTGGCGCATGAACTTGTATCTGTATAATACAACGGAAAACAAAACGATTTCTTGTAGCATCTGAAATTCTTCAGACCATCCAACGATTTTTGTCTCCGCTGCAATGGCACCACTTCCTCCTCTGTCCTTCTTCTTTCCTACTTCTCTCATCTGCTTCGCACAATTCGGATGGACTGGCCTACACGAAAGGACTATTTGTCGCACCGACTCAAACAAGGTGATAATTGGTGAGAACAAAGACACATGTGATGATATTGTGGCATTGCTGAGCATGTTTCATGACCGGACGAAGATAGGCCTTGTTCACAGGTTTGGCATACTTATCAACCGTTAGCAAGCAATGCGTGCACTCATCTCACATTCCGGTTGACTTTGATGAGACTTTCTGCAAAAGATATTCTGCTGCAGAATTTGGAGATGTCTTTTCATTCTTGGCCCGACCAGTTGATCTTCGTATGACTCGGTAGCGTCAAAGAGGTATTCGGTACAGAGATGGTCCGTGGCGTAGAACCTCGGACTGCTTCGGTTCGTTGTCTCATTCGCGTGCAGGACGAGAATTGATCTTTTTCCATCTACCCGTGCTGATCGACACAATGCTCCATGAGACAATACGTGCTCTGCCCTACTGTGCACCATGGATGATGCATGAGATATATTGCTGCGATGGGAGATGATCATGAAAAGCAAGACATCAAGAAATTCTATACTTCTGCGGCCTTTAAGGTCGTTTGAGAAGACGATGCCTGTCCTTGCCCATGATGTCCTGGAGCACGATCCCGATCGATGTCCCTGCCACCCAAGCAATTGATGAACATCATCTGGTGTAAGATGTTCATATCCTAGTAACTAGCATAGACGATAAATCACGCTTGACACTGCAAGCGTGATGTCAGTGTGCGAGCACATGATAACACCAAGAATGCTTCTTACGAGTCACGACATCCGGTCAGCCTTTTGGTGTGGATCAGACTAAACGCTTGTTCGTATTGGCGTGAGCCATTGGCTCCGATATCCGTACATAATCTGTAAGACAAGGTTAGCTCGGACATAATGGTGCATAACTGGTGAAGACCAAGGTGGCCTACAGTACTAGTAGAGAGATGAGAGGCCTTGCAGATGAATTGTCGAAGTAGGATAGCTCCAGTTCTGTTCTTGTCAGTCCCCCACAAAGTTCGAAGGATGAAGAGGGAAAGATGACAGCTGATCATGTTCCGGGGATACGGAGACAGCACCTTCCTGATTCGCCAATGGTATTCTAATTTCCGCTCGGGTTGGAGGGTGAGCACGAGTGAAAGACACTGTCGCTCGTCAAAGGGTCGTGTAACATCCAACGTCGCTGCCTCACATACTACCGTCTTTCTGTATACCGTCTCTGCGTTACTCTCACAGCCTCCTCGACAGTCAATACCGACATAGACGTGCAGAAGCCAGGTACAACCTCCACCACACGACATAAGCAGACCCAACATGTCGTCACGACCGAGTTTGGTCTCATCTCCATCGGACAGCGTATTGGCAGGAAGGACATGAACAACCCCAGCTTTTTCCCCGCAGCTCCCCCAGACCTGTGGACTTGATTAGCTTCACCAGAAATTGGAGCTTGACTCGCCGCCACGAGCTCGACCATTGGCTTGATCTATTCTTCGACCTCGTAAGTGGCGTGAAAGCCTCTAAAAGTCCTGGCGCCGTCGTACACTGAAGCCGCAAGATCCATTTCCACTAGCAGATCAGTGCGCCAGCTTTGATTGACTTCGTCCGACGTGCGCCAACAACACTACCAGATGGACTCGGTTGAGCGGCCATCCTCCTCATTCAGGAGTGTTAGGAGGAGAAAATGAACTAGTCATGGCTTTGACGCGTCGTACGGTAAGTATATATCCTAGGCTGCCGTCTCTCGCCTTGGGATTTCACCCGTTTTCTGGTGTTGACCATCTCGAGTAATCCCTGGTATTGTTTGTTTTGCAGCCTGCAAGCCCTAACTAGTCTGATTTGAAACTTGCCTCACGCACATCGAAGACTCGAATATAACTGTTGTCTTACAATCACAAATCAGTCTTCACCAAAACAAAAGCAAGATGTCTAACTACGCGGATGTTGAGAAGGATCAAGCTGGTGCTGGCGCGATCAACGGAAACAACAAATACGACCTCCATCACGATCACCATGATGAGGATACCGCTTTGAGAAGACTGCGCACCGCAGGAAGTCTCACCATTTCCCCAGAACTTTTCGAGAAGATTTATCTTTCCCCAAAGAACCAAGTCTCAAACAATATCAGATCGACTGTGGGAAATCCAACTCCTCTGTAAGTTCTCATCACGTATTCAAACCGCTAAAACTAACGAAGCTCACAGTGCTCTTGTCGGCTTCTTGTTGTGTCTTACTCCCCTTTCCAATGTCCTCATGGGCTGGAGAGGATCAGGTGGTCTCGGAGCTGCTGAAGTGTATGTTCAACCTAATCCAATATTCAATCAAGGCTAATTCATGGCACAGCGGTGCTTACTACTTTTTCGGTGGTATGCTAATGACCATCGGTGCCATTCTCGAATTCATTCTGGGCAATACCTTCCCCTTCGTCGTCTTTGGAAGTTTTGGAGCTTACTGGTTCACCTACGCTGCTACATTGACACCATACTTCAATGCTGCCACCGCATACGCTCCAGGAAACCCAGCAGCTGCCTCCAACCCTGAGTTCATGGCCACATTCGCCTTCTTCCTCGTCTACATGGGCCTTCTGTGTCTTGTCTACCTTGTCTGCGCACTCCGAACCAACATCATCTTTGTCGGTATCTTTTTGACCCTTGTCCTTGCTTTCGGTCTACTATCTTCCGTCTTTTGGCACGGTGCACAGGGAATTGCAGTCCCACATCAACAAACAGCCGCAGGCGCTTTGACATTTATCACATCCCTGCTCGGTTGGTATCTATTCTTCGTCCAATTGTTGGCCTCAGTCGACTTCCCACTTAACCTGCCTGTTGGTGATCTCAGCCATTTGATTAAGGGCGCCAGTGAGAAGGCAGCTTAGATCTAAAGGATGTATTCTGAGGTTCCAAGACATACGACAGAAAATCAAATAAATTCATAACAAAAAATCTCTTGAGGAGGAGAACACGGAGCAGCTATTGGTGTGTACCAAGATGTGAATGCAAAAGGATTGGCTATTGCCGGTGGGAAAATAACGACCTACTAGCACGGTGAGATATTTTCTGATATCTCGTGCCTTTACGAAATGAAATCTGGAGATACCCACAATACAGCAGGTGGCTGGAGACACTTTGAGACAAATACCTCATCATTAATACTCTACTGTTCTTGGTAGATGAAGTTTGATACCGGATTGTACGATAGCAATATCCTTTCAACCTTGTTTATCTATATACCATGAGCAGAATCGCAAAATAAGTATGTTGTAAACCATCATCGTCATCACTCTCTTCTATCTCTTCCCTCACTTCCCGCTCTCATTTTCTTGCCTCATCTTTGCACTATACATGTATAGCCGTAGTGATATCAACAACATGCAAGAGAGGAGAGATACAATTCAGCAATTCTCCACTACTTTGCATATAACACCGAGTCAGACAGAAAAGCATATCATAATCTAGTCCATAATAGCGTACTATAGCATAATACGGCGTAAAGTGTACATGCTTGAACTGAGTTCTGTCAAGCATAACTTGGCACTGTTCAAGAACGTATCTCTGCCTACCTACCTACATAGCTACCCCCTTTCCTCCTCCTTCTGGAGCTCGTTTATGTTCGTCTTCCACTTGAGTCAAAGCGAGTCGAGTCGAGTTGAGTTGAGCTGAGTTTTTCGGAAATATATACCGTGACGGACCGGGTTGTTAGTATAGTATAGTATAGTTTAGTCATTTAGTACCACTGTACTGTTTCATGCATGGTCTTAATCTTAATCTGCCTGAATTGTCGTGATGCTAGTAGTTCTTAGCTTGGTCCTTGAAGCTAGTGCACCGTGGTAGTGGTAGTGTTTTGATTCGTTTGGATGTTTAGTGTTGTAGTGAAGGGCAGGGGCTGGGGTAGGGTTGAGTTAGATTAGATTGTAACGCTATTTTAGTCTCTTGTGTCCTTGACAAGGGGGCGTGGGAGTAGTGCTGTGGAGGGCTAGGCATTTGTATTGGAGATCTGACTTGAATGAAACGAGACGGGTTATGTTGATGATGGAGGGGGAGCAGCTTGTTGGTGGTGATGGTGGCTTTTGAGATGGAAATTGGGAATTTCGGGTTGAGTCTTGGGGTTTTGGGATGGTGGATGAGTTTCTTCGCTTCTTTATTGGTTTGACTTTACTCGATTCGATTTGATTGGATTCAGACTGGTTGCTTGTAGTGAATCGCTGATAGTGTACTGTATCAGGTTGTAGTGGCGAATGAAAGGATGACTGTGAAATGCTGCTCTGGATCTACAGATTTTCGAGACGGGTCACCTTGTCAGAACCTGTGAGTGTAAGCATGGCCAATTTTAATCCTTGCATTCCTCCAAATGGAATATCGATATGACAGCGGTTTGAGAAGACGTTTGTGGCTGTGCGATATTTGGATGAAGGCACATGAATGGATTCATTTACTATCTGATGATCAGCTTCTCAGACCATTGGGCTGAGAAGCTTTCCTTTTCAGCTTTCTTTCCCGCGACCAGATACTCGTATCAGCTTGGTGGGAGACGACATGAATCAGTGAGCCTTTTCTTCTCCACCAAATGCTTTTTGAAATCGGACTACTTGTTTGGCACATGATCCACTGTATGCGCCTCGACATAGCCTTCCGCATATTCATACATTTTTCAAGCACTTTGCTTCTTTGCAAACTCCTTTGCAACTATCTCTCGGCAAATTGGGTGGTAGAACTTCTTGTTCTTTTCAAACGTCTCTGCAGCAAGTTTGAAATCCATTTTGATCAAACCTCTGTACAAAGGTCGGACGAACTTCATTCTCCCAACTTTTCCCAACAGATCTACCACAAGGGGCTTGATAGAAGTGTCGTTACTCTGCATCGCAATCTGGTAATAACGACTTGAAACTTCGACATTCTGTGTATCACGTAGACGATACATGATTCCGAGATAGCTAGCATGCGTAGTGGGGAGAGGTTTCTTGAACAACAGGACTCGATCAAGGAAGACGACGACCTGATTCGCCTCCCAACCCTTGGTATCATTGTTCGTTGGCACAAAATCAGGATTCTCCGTCTGAGTGAATTTCTCCCATTGATCAGCCAACTTGTATGCCACATCAACTAGAGTTGTATCGAAGTTTGGTTTTGGCGGAAATCCAGGCGCATAGAACCAAGTATCCCAATCAATGGTTGACAACTTTTGTGTTGCTTCACTATCCGATGCGAAGAAATCCAACAGCGTTGTCTTGAAATCATAACTGTCGAGCGATTTGCAGCGCCACGTCTCAAAGTAATGCGGAATGAACTTGTCAAATTTGGCTTTGGTTACCAAATTCTCGATGAAATAGAGGAAGTTGAATCCTTTCTCATAAGGAATACTGCTGAAGGCATCATCAGGATCTTTTCCTTTGAGATCAGGAATCAGCTTTGTAAACTCATGCTCAGCTCCAAATTGCTCGATGCTGTCCGTCAAAGCTTTCCAGCCAATTATGGCGCTGAAGCTACGCCAAGTGTCGGATCCATGTATTGCGGCAATAATTCGTCTTTCGAGGTATACAGTCCAACCCTCGTTCAGCCAGAAGTGTTCCCAGCTTGCGTTGCTAACAAGATTACCGCTCCATGAGTGGGCAAGCTCGTGAGCTATCACATCAGCATTTTGTCGATCGCCAGAAATAATAGTCGGGGTGGCAAACGTATACACTGGATTCTCCATACCACCGTATGGGAACGAGGGAGGAAGGATTAAAACGTTGTATTGACCCCAAGCGTAAGGGCACACAAGAGTCTCCGCGGTGTGGATAAACTTCTCGGTGTCCTCTTTGAGTTCCCATTGACACGATGCGAGCTCATCAGGGCCCGTAGCGACGTTACTGCGTGGACCGATAGGTGCTATCTTGATGTCTCCACTAGCAATAGCGAACAGATATGCTGGAATTGGGACAGATTGGTGGAAAGTATACAATTGTAACTTGTCATCTGATGACGGAGTTACTGGATTTTGGTCCGATGGTAGACCCGAAGCGATGACATGAAGAGGTGATTTAAGAATGAAGTCGAACGTTGCTTTAACATCTGGAGTATCTTGACAAGGAAAGATGGATCTAGCATGAATGGCTTGACACTGCGAGAACATATATGGATACTTTCCGTTCGAGGTTTGCGCTGGTGTAAGCCATTGGAGAGCGGTACATTTCTCAGTGGTTGAACAATCGATAGAGACCTCAATCGTTTGATCTCTAGCAACACCTTCATTGAGTTTGATCTTGAGGGGACTGCCATATGGCTCCGTACGTGGTAGCAGCTCCCACTCTATCTTTTTGTCGTTGACCTTAACATCTTCGACGTGGACATAGCTTGAATCAAGAATGATCTCTTTGGTCTCAGCATCAGTGATGGACTTGAGCTTGTGAACCACATTTCCTACAAGCTTCTCTTTATCGAACAGGACGTCGAAGGTGGTCGTAGTATGTGTTGTCCGCCAGTTGTTGTAGTTGGACAGCGTGTTAGGATCACGTGGGGTATTGATTATGGTCGCCATTGTAGCCAAAAAGAATCTAGAACCTTGTTGAAGCCTGAGCTGTGGATGGATTATGGTGCGGCTAGTAATGAAGCCAAAAGCAGTTGTATTCCTCAAGAAAGAGATGTTTGTGAGGGCGATACGCATTTGAAGATGGAATCGCCCAGTGCCTTGAACATAAGAACACGTTCAGTGCTACATATCAGTACTACTTACGGCGTCATAAGCTTCGGCAAGACTTTAGTCCGGTCAAATCGATTCTGATTGGATCAGCCTACGACACACTTCATCTTTTGTATTCAATACCAGGAAGGTACCTGAACACTGTAGTCACTAATGATCTGGCAATCGTGAGTAGGAACAACAGAAAGAATGTTTTCTTATTCGCTAGAAGAACTTGACACGAGCACACACCTCATTGAAGGATTTCTTCAGCGACTAAGAAGTGATCGGTGAGTTTCGTGAGTCGATGGAGCACGTCACAATGACAACTCTCAAATCTGCATCACGCAGGTACACATCTTTTTCTTTCTATCTCTTCTGCTATTCTCATTCTGATTCAGAGCAATTGAACATTGAGGCACGATTCTACAGCGTACTATGGCAGGATCAGACTCGGAGACACGGCCGGTACTGTTCTTCGTAGGTGTTCTATCGGGTTTGAGTAATGTTACTTACCAGACAAGGATGTTGATGATTGCCTGTACGACAAATCAATCGAAGTTGAGAAACACGTCAATAAACTCATCAACCAGGTTGGTTGACCACAATTGCCCTTACGAAAGTTCTAATCTCTTCAGTTTCTTGTTAAGCACCTCTCCCTGTCCGCTGAGGATGCACAGCAATTGAACTTGAAATATTGGAAGGATCATGGTTTGACGGTCATTGGCTTGCAGAAGCTTCACAATATCGATCCTACGGTCTACAATGCTGAGGTGGATGACGCATTACCGCTCGACAAACTTTTATCCCCAAACAAAAGGCTCCAGGGTATTCTCGATAGGTTCGATCGTACTAAGGTCAAGCTATGGCTCTTTACTAACGCCTACGTCACTCATGCCCGTCGTGTGGTCAAGATTCTCGGAGTTGAGAAATACTTTGAGGGAATCACCTATTGTGACCACCTGACCGGCTTCTGGCCTTGCAAACCATTCCCGGAAATGTTTGAAAAAGCGGAAAACGAAGCAGGTGTGACGAGTGTGAAACAGTGTTACTTCGTCGATGATAATCCAAAAAATTGCAAAGCCGCCTTTGAGAGAGGCTGGAGTGTTGTCCAGATTCGCGATCCCAAGCTTACGCAGCCATTGGAGTCTGAGAAACCAGGATACGAAACGATTGATAACCTCGAAAAGCTGCATGATATTTTCCCTGAGATCTCAAGCTGAATTTGAACATACGGATCATTGTGTAATATTTGGTGTCTCTGGTGACAGTATCTCCTTGCGAGTCGCTAAGATCGTCCTGCGATGCATATGAGAGGAGCAGACTCAATGCTATCATTCACCGCCGTTGAGCACAGGCAGTCGCGCTCATACCGTCGTCATATATGGTTCAAGATCGCACGGCGCTCATGAAAACAGGAGCAAGATATGCAAATGACGAAGAGCTTGGTGGTGTCAGTCGTCAGTATGAAGGCCAAGCACAGCATGCTGATGTAACAACCAACCGTCAGACGTTTCTTCACATACATGCATCAAATGTCTTTGAAGACGTTTGATATAAGCTGAACATATGGCATTACAGGCCATGACTTGAGATTTTGTGCTGCAATGATACGTTTCGCGCAGATGCAACGTCAAAGATCTTGGATCGGTCAGTCTTTAAAGGAGTTGAGCATTCTGCGAGAAGATCATGATCGGCTCATCATTCAATTCTTAGCGACAGGTATTCGGGTCGTCTGGCCCACATCACGGTTATATACAGTATTAGTGGCTGTGCGGACTATTGATCGGAGCTCGTCCCATTGTCATACTTGCTAATGACGGAAAAAGATACACCAAACATAGCAGGTAGCACATAGCAACATCAGTATATATGCAAGCCAAATGGTGGTGCTCATACAGATTTTCGTACATGAGACTCCGTGTCACAGGCCTTTTTGAGTCAAGTGTCGCCCGATTTAGCGCATGCGGGCACGGCATGGCGCAAAGATATAGTCAGGCACCGGACAGCTTTCTTGCATATCAACCTATCACATTTTGATAATCTCGGCCAGACTCGTCCGTTGCGCGAGGATTTGGGTACGGTAGGTTCCAAGACCCTGGAGGCGGTGTGAAAGCATGCATGATTTTATTCATGTGTCCACCGCGATGAGATCCCATGAAACCCCGCTGTCGAAATGCGGGCTCAATGGTAAACAGCAGATTGATTTAAGTATCTACTGCTGGACTGGCGGTGTTGTTATTACTGCCACTTTTCTACGACCATCTAACTCTACTGTAAATAAATAACATATCAACTTATATACACAATGTCTTTGACTAAGGACAAGATGATCTCCTTCGAGGGTATGTGCAAGACACAATGACCACAAATTTCCTGAACTGATTCGTTGTCCTGCCAGACTACCAGGGATGCCTCACTGCCTACTTCGAGTGGGCAGACAGTTACGATAGCAAGGTAAGTCACTAGGATAGAGCTGATCTAGAGAGATGCTGTGTCAAGGAGTGAACAAATAAGACTAACTGAGTTTCGTACAGGACTGGGCAAGACTACGAAAGATTGTTGCTCCCGAACTTCGAATCGACTATCGATCGTTCCTCAACAAGCTATGGGAAGCCATGCCAGCAGACGAGTTCGTCGCAATGGCTTCTGACCCCCACGTCCTCGGTGATAAGACATTGAAGACGCAGCACTTCTGCGGTGCCAGCAAATTCGAGAAGATTTCAGATACAGAGATCATGGGCTGGCACCAACTGCGTGTACCTCACCAGCGATACGAGGATGAGACGATGTCCAAAGTCGTTGTTAAGGGTCACGCACACTCCACCAACACCCACTGGTACAAGAAGATTGATGGTCAATGGAAGTTCGCTGGCTTGAGCCCCGATATCAGGTGGTTCGAGTATGACTTCGACAAGGTCTTTGCCAGTGGACGAGATGCATTTGGTGAAGATGAGAAGGAGACAGAGGCTAAGAAGACTGCTGCACAAGCCAGTGGTATTCCAGCCAAGTAAATGTGCTTGATTTTCAGAAGCACGCTTTTTGGTTTGACTCAAAGGTTGTCTTCGCACCTCTATGTCGGACCTTTCTGGATAGTCTATATTTGAGCGACAATGACATATATTTTCTGTGTTTATGACATGCCCAGTACATCCTTAAGGTTCCATTTTCCAGAATTGCTCTCCAGGTTTTGGTGTCGCGTGAGACTAAGTGTTTACTGATCGCCCACCTATTGCTGAGCACGTGAAGCTCAGCTGGAGTCTTTGATGTTGGTGATGCATGTCGTTCAGAGCGGACTTCCATGACGATGGATTACGGATAGAACAACTCAATAACTATCGATACTGATCACTTAGAATCAGCATGATTAAGTTACTCTCACCATACATCCAGAAGCGTGAGCAAGTTATTCAAGTTTCACTGGCTCGCTCGCATGCCTCGAATTCCGGCTTGGCAACCTCGGCATGGCGTCCCTCCAAAGCTGGCATCGACAGCTTCACGCTGCACTACACTATTTCCCTCACTGACCACGTAAGCAAACTACGAAATCCAAACCCATCCGCTCACATCCTAATTCCGCCTCATCAACTACATCATATCGACCACGACGCAAGATAAATTTATATTTTCCCCATCGATCCAAGGCACTATACGAAATAAGTTGAGAGCAGCTATTCAATCAATCAAAAATTATAGAGAGAGAGAGAATATAGAGAGACAACAAACAACAGCAACAATGTCCTACATACCCTCCCTCACCCTCCCCTCCTCCATCTTCTCCTCAGCCCCAATCTCAATCCTCCTCCCAGCAGGACTAGGCCTCATCTCCGGCCTAGTATCCCAACCGGGCGGCTCGAAACCCAAAACAACATCCGAGGCCCCAAATCCAGAGAGATCGACCTACACAAATAGCACGCAGAAAAAGTACATGACGCTCAAGCAACCACCGCTACGTCCTCCGCCGTGGATCTTCGCCCCAGTCTGGACAGGTCTCTACCTCCTAATGGGATACGCAGCACATCGAGCGTGGACCGTGGGCTTTTCGAGCATGAATCCCCGCGTCATCGAGGATACGAGGAGGGGTGCGACGCTATACACGGTCCAATTGGTTCTTAATCAGATTTATATGCCTTTGCTTTTTGGGTCGGGGAGACCTGTGGAGGCTCTTGTCGATGTCGTTGCGTTGACGGGGAGTGTGGGGTATTTGGCTTGGATTTGGAAGGGGGTTGATGAGACGGCTGCGTGGTGTATGGTGCCTTATCTTGCTTGGTTGGGTTTTGCTACTTATCTTACGGCTGGGACGGGTTATCTGAATGGGTGGAGCTTTAAGACTGAGGAGGAATTGGGGAAGAAGGAGCTTTGAAGGGGGATTAGTTGAGGGATTGAATTTAAGAATGGAGGAATGAATAGTTGTGTGGGTGTATAGATTGGGGAGATGTGTGGTGGATTACTCTTTATTTCTATGTCTTTATTTATTGAGCATGGAGTTTCTGGCTTTGATTGTGGTCATGATTGAACTCGTGATAGAGGCTGTGGATATTGGAATTAATACGATTTTACTTTTGACGATTTTCTGAGTGCATGGTTTGATCGTATTGTTGAATCGGTAGACAAGGGAATGTGCGGGTGAGCTTCTCCGTCAGATCTACCTACACTGTACGACTCGAGTGTCTATCTTGCTACTTCCCGTGCAGGAGTTAGGATCACATAGCAGGTCAGCTCAATGTCACATCGGCGTACTCTATCCTACAAATGAACCCCTCGTATTCTCTGCCCTTTCTGCTTCAGGAGTAAATTCGGACGTAGATACCGAATTGGGGACCTCGAACAGCTTCTCTGCCAGACATCTGAGCTGATAGGGAGTTTTGACATGTAATATCTTCTTCCACACGAGATGTAATCAGTATATCGGCGGGATTGTGCTAAGATCAATTTCATGCTTTCATAAATGTCTGTGCATACGAGAAGCAATGACAGCAGGATTCCAAAGCAATAGTTGAAACCATGTATATAGCCATATAATGATTACTCCCCTCGGCTTTGGCTCGTGGAACCTTCATGGTCGAGGTAGATTCCATGATCCTGATTTGTGCACGCGGTCCCGATGCAGTGGTTCAACTAATCATCTAAGAAGACCGCTTTAGCAAATGGTAGTCTGCTGACAGCTGATGGTTTAAAACTGGACTTAGAACAAGTTCACGTCCTTTCATGTCCTTCTGTTTGTTGATTAGGATTAGATAGCGTTGGAATATAGGACTTGGAAGTTATGTTTGCTATCACCACAACTTAGGCTAGTCTAATGTTGGCGCGGCACAAGGTCATGAACGTGGTCCCAATGCTTCAGAAACTTAGCAGAAGTGATTCGCTCGAATCAGCGTCATGCTCGACACATGTCGAGGACCTCATTCTCAAAGAATTCAATCTTCCGGAGTGATTGGACTGGAAGCTTCGGTATCGTGATCCTGATATTACTGTGGCGTCAAAAGCTAACAGGCATTTCCGAGATGAAACGTGACTGGTGTCGAGCCTGAAGCTATAGTCATCAACAAAAGACTTCTGTCACGTCTAGACTGGTACTACACATCAGCCATGTCCTTTACGTAGGTCAGTAAGTATTAAGGGGCACAAAGGCTCGTTAGGCTTACGGTAACTTCCAAACCTTACAGCCAAGGGTCAAAGTGATCGTCCTTGTCAATATGAAATTCGGATTGGAATGGCGACGTCTTTGGAGCAGGTGCGGTGCATCGCGCAGGTCCAAGCGTAGTCAGATTCCACTACTGGAGGCGGATTGCCTCCAGGTGTCACTCGAAATCAGCCTGTATCACGACCCACGAAGATCTTTTCTTTCTTTCGAACCAGTCTGAAGGAGTGATAGATGGTTACACGGGAGGATCGTAAGGTTGATCGACGTATAATCTGGGTAGCAGCATCCGGTAGAAACATTGGAACACATAGCAATGGATATTTCCGTCCGTGGATTTTGTGTATTACCTCCGAGGATCATTGGTAGCTTTTAGGTGGTCAATATCGTTTGCAGTGATACTCTGAACTCTCTCTTGACGTTTTCTAACGAAGTTCCTGGTTTGCTGCTCGGCTCCAGTTCGCAGTCACGCACAGCTATTTTTCTCTTCTTGGCTCTAAAAATCACAAGCCTGATGATCATGGAGAGTCAAGAAGTGCAAAATCAATGCTTCACGTGGTTTTCAGGCAGCGTAGAGTTGCTCCTGGAAAGGTGCTCCTAATCTAATTTAGGCGAGAGATGAGCAGAAGATCCCTGACGTACATTGGTGGATGTCTATACCAGCAAAATGTGCCGGTCAACACGCGCACATTGCCACGTTTGTCTGGACAGGTGCCAGTCAACAACGCAGACCACGTAGCGATTAGCAAGAGACTGATCAGACATGTCCGTATCGTGGCATGATGTTAGATGATCTGCTCATCGCCCGGTAGCCTCGGCGACAAAGCTGTGATTTCTGGGTGGGCGATCAGCTATATTATCGTAGCTAACAGGAATCGGATGGATGGGAGCGCCCCCTTGTGGCCTTCCCTTTCCGGATGCTCACAGTTACGGGTATAAGGAGCCGGCGGGCCTAGACACTTGACCCCTTTGGTACCGGGATCAGTAATCAAATAATGTGTGCAGATCGTCAGCTTTGCTTGGGTACGGTAGATGTGGTGGTATGGTAGAACCCGTTGACTGGGACTTGCTCGGCTTTCGCTTCAAAGACAAGTGAAAGTGAACAGCATGGAATCTGGAACGAGTAGTGAAGCACGGAGCTGAGGGGGACGACGGCAGTTCTGGTCTGTTGCCATAGCTTGAGACATCTCGGTAGCAGCGCGGACCATGTGTGTGTTCCCTTCGCCTCGTGGCAGGACAACATGGCATCGCTGATCTGTCTGGCGAGTCCGCGAGTCAGACGAGTTCATGATCAAGGACGGATAGACGTGCAGTGCAGCGTGGATTGACGATCCAGGCGGTGTGATTGACCTGTGTGGCAGATTTGGGGAGGGGAAGCAGTCAATCCTGGTGGCACGTGGGAAAAAGAACAGCGGCATTGATCCACGAGCCTACCAACGTACTCGGCCATCGCTATATCGTGTTGCCGTAATAGAGAACAATGATGGCAATTAACAAGAACACGACGTCGAGCCTGGGACATGGATGTTGCATTGAAACAAACAGAAACAAACTACCGGTAGAGAAGAATTAAGCCTTTGCCATGATCCTCCCCTTAAGTTGATAGAGTTCGTTGGTGTCCTCCTGCCCTCCAGGGATCCAGAACCAGCAGCAAGAGAAGCAGAAGCAGAAGTGAGAGCCACGACTGGGTTGCGCTCACTTCCAAAGAGAACTTATCTGCATCCTCTACTACTCATCCTTCACTTCCTGACTGAAGACCTTCACTTCCACCGAGACTGCGACCTCTTGTCTATCTCACTTCTAGCCTCTTCTCCTTTTTACCCATTGCGACTAGACCCTACAGTAGACCGCGTTCTGCCCATCCGTGCCCCCACTTAGACCTTCCTGTCGCTGGTCTGGCACTTCTTCAGTACTGTATGTATGTGTTGCTCTCTCACACCTTTGACCACCACATACCTACATGGCCTCGTCGCACGACAAAGCGCAACCTCTCGACTTCAGTTACTGATACCCAGTCTCTAGTGTCCTCCTCTCAAGTACCCTCCCGGTGCACCATCAGATTCTCCTGCGAATTAGTCGACACCCACCTTCGTCCTACTCAACAAACGTGTACAACCATCATCAACGTTTTCCCACCTGTCAGATTGTCGGACAAGTACATTCAAACCATCCTGTCTATTCTACTTGTATTTCTGAGCTATTTACATCACGTTGGACCTGGTATAAAAATCTGGAGGTGTCTAGGAAGCGTTTGCGCCAGTCACAGCATCTCTCTTCATTCTCCCGTACCAACTACGACGCCCGAACAGAGACGACATCCAGCCCTCAGTCCTCACACGAGTTCGAAATCTAGCAGTGCAGTTCAGACGTAGTCTCAGGATTGAAGAAAGCAGACTTCGGCAATCTGACCTGCGATCGTATCACAAGCGCCTGCAGTGTTGGACAATCGATCAGCGTCCACTCTGACTACCTTGACCTGTCGTCTCAGTTGGTTGTATCTACGAACCCTTGTCGATACGTGGCTACGGATCGTCCCCCAAAAGTTTCTGAGATCGGTCTTGTTGACTAAAGGCGCTGTTGGTATATGTCACATCATACTCTAGAATACATACCACAAGTGAAACGAACGTATCGAGCACGAAATACCCAGCATGGATACAACGAGTCGCAGACCGTGGGACACTAGCTCCCCAATTTCCCATCCACAAACACAGACATTGCCCCCTATTGAGACGCTGACGCGGGAGTTTGACAAGCGAACAATAGACAAAACTGCTCCCGTCGTCTCGTCTCTCAATGGTCCTCGGGACTCAGGAAGCTGGTCCGGCCATGGTATACGTAAGTCACAGACATGTACTGCTGCTGATTTGTATCATGCTAATCGTGATGGAAGTGATAGGCTCTCAAGCAAGCAACAACATGCCATACCTGAATCAGTCAACGAATCCGGTTCCATCAGGGCCATATGCTTCCGATGTATCTAATCATCATCCACCACCCTTTCAACATCCCACTCATTCTTCACATCCTTCAAATGCATCAGGACCTGGTAACCGTGGCAGTGGGGATTTTGACGATTCGAGAAGGGGTAGTGTCGACAGTAGAATCCATCAAGGTATCAAGAATATGGATCTAGGACCAACATCGCCATACAATGGCAGCAAGAATGCATCCCAATCATCTCTAGTGCAAGGGCTGAACCGAGAGAGAGGCATACTCACGAACGGTTATCGAGGACCACGGTCTTCTAGCGGCAGCGGTGGTCCTATGTCACCCATGTGGCCTAGGAGCAGTGAGCAGCGTGGGTTTGTCGCTGGTCGTGTTGCTCCACCAATTCACGAAAATCCAAGATCAGAAGTTCATCTCGCAGAAGCACCGACAAGAGGTCAAGCCTGGGCATTCCCTGATCCAGATGCTGGACCAGTTCGTCCACCATCTAATTTTTCAAGGCGGAACAGTTTTGCAGAATCCTTCACGAGCAGTATCTACAGTGATAGATCACGTCTCCCGCCCGGGCAGCAAGGTACGTGGATTGGTGTACATATTCTTCTCATATACTCACTCCTGCAGAACTACCGAGCAACACGCATCATCACACTCTTCAGCATCGTCAGGTCGAAAGCCTGCGTGATGATCCCGAATCACCGAATAGTGCGACACCCTATAGCCGGACACCCGAGTTGAGAGTCACCCATAAGCTCGCCGAGCGTAAGCGAAGATCAGAGATGAAAGATTGCTTCGAGCAGCTTAGAGCCAAGCTTCCGGCAAACCAAAACAACAAATCCAGTAAATGGGAAACGTTAGCAAGAGGTGCGTCAAGACCAGGGGAAATGACCAATGCACTGACGGTAGTGGCAGCAATTGATTACATCAATGGACTCGAGCAACAGATCAAGACTCAGCGGCTGGACTCAGATAAGCAGCGGCACCAAATTCATGACCTTGAACTCCAGATGAAGGAAATGAGTCAACAACTCCAGCGCATGCAGCATGCTAACTCGTATCCAACGCCTGCTAAGTCGTTGCCACAGAGTCCTCTTAGTTATGGACAGCCGTACACGAATGGCATCGACAAGTCGAATGATGTTCCGCGCACCCTTCCACCCATCATGAATGGTGCGATGCAAGGTGTGCAATACGGTAGTGACGATCGCAGATGATGAGACGACGGACGGCGCTGGAATGAAAATTTTGGAATGTTGTTCCACGCTCTTCTCTTCAGAGCAAACATAATACGCAATGTAGTAATTGGTCCAAGGATGTGGAGTAATTCACCTTTGTTTGTTGGAGGTGTTTTGGGTTGGATGCAAAGGTGTCGGATTGCGCAATGATAAAACGTCCAGCTTTTGAGGCATTTCCAGTTGTCCCGGACACAATACCCAGAGGAGTTCAATGACAGACCTGGCTGCGATGTATGTGTGAATGATTAAGTACATTTAGATATAGCAAATGTCTGTGAACATAAGGCGATATATCATGATATCTTCCAACGATTTAGACTGGATGCTCCTCCTCGAGACATGTAATTGCAAATGATGCCAAGTCCCACTCTTGTTTCATCATCGCAGCCGCCAGCTGCATTTGATGGGTGGAAGCGTTTACGCGCTAGCTATGAAACACCTCGCAACCAATTTTATGTTCATCTTCTTTCACGGCGGCTACTTACATGACTTCGATCCAGTAGTTATCCTCACTCGACTCTGGCATTGCGTGTATAGCGGGCGCCCGGCGCGCCGGCAACCATATCCACCTATCGAGTGCAGCAATCCTGTCTCCGTACCTGCTTTTACCTGGCGTTAGCATCTGACGAACCATGGACGCGGACGTGTTGATATGGCTGATGGCAAAATCACCAGATGGTCGTCAATCCCAGGCGATGACTGGGTCCTCGGTAGGTGAAATAACAAGACTTGTGCTAGTCTCTTGAGGCTCAGTACGCGGAAGATATTGTCGCAATCTTTTGTTCAACTTTGTCTCAGCAGGACTGCGTGTTTTGTTGTAAAAGCTATTCAAGACATCCGTCGTTGTCGTTTTCCTATTGTCTCATTTGCCTATTCTTAATTGTTTCCTTGCGCAAAAGATCTTACCAGCAGCAGCAGCCAATCTACCTTTCAAGAATTGATCGACTACAGGAAATAAATTACAATTGTGCAATAATCTATGCCAACCATTATTCGATATTCCAAGCCGTGTCCTTGAAGGAGTGATAGATCGGGCCTGACTTTGGGAGCAGGAGAGAGAAAGAGAAGGAAAGAGAAGAGAAGAGAAGCATGCAGCAGAATCGCAGCAATCGTGGTCAGGATTCTGTGCCGGTTGATATCCGCGCACAGTTAGATGCCCTCCACAATCCTACTTTCCCATTCTCCTCACCAATGGTGGATAACCACGACTCTTTCAGACATCATTCCTCAGATGTGGCTACAGAGCACAGTTTCATTTTTGCTTCACCAGATCCTTCCATGTCTGCATACACGGATATTACAAACGGCGATGCAAGCGAGCAAGACGAATTTCACCGGGAGATATACAGCCGGGGTGCAAACATGGCTAACAAGAGCAAGGAATCCGTCGTAGTGCCTGGGGTCAAGAGGAAAGGTGCACCTGGTCTGCAGCTTGTTACGGATTTTTCCAAGCTCAAGTCCACTAACAAGAACTTGTTGTTTGACCAGGTGGCAGCGAAGCGTGCTGAGCCCAGCAAAAACCGTGCTCGGTCAATAGTTTCTCAAAAAGGTGTCAGAATCAGTAACTCATCTCCGGTAGTAGGCAGTCACGCTGGCCGTGTCCAGAATTCATCATCGAACCAGAGAGGACCAGCTGGAGCACAACCAGTCAACTACTTCAATCCTCCTCATCATGAGCATCGAGAACATTCGCCTTCTAGACGATCTGTGATGATAGGACTCTGTGTCTCGGAATACGAAGCAGAAATCCATCATCGAAATGGTGTACCGCAGAGCGCTATAACATTGGTCACTCCGATCACTCCAGCTATCATTGTTACACCCCCTGATGCGAACACATATCAGATGAGGGGCAATCGACAAGAGATTGGTGTAAATAGACCACAACGAAGACCAGCATCAAGCATGTACTCGACATTCACTTACCAACACGACGCTAGGTCCAATGGCACAGTCATACCTCCTATGCCCTCGATACCAACCCAGCATAGTATACAGAAGGGCGTTCTGCAAAGTCGAAATCCGTTTAGGAATATCCCTCAAGCTCAAGTGGGTATAATAGAGGATGATTCAGAGGCCCATCAACGATTTTCAGAAGATAGTAAAGAGCACATACTGCCGAGCAGCTCGGAAACACCACGTCCCAAATCTCAAGGTTGGTGGAATGTTTTGTCACCACTGTTATCAAGAGCCAGCTCTCTCGCTAGCAGAAAAGGACGTGATGCAGCTGATTCTGTGCCACCTGTACCTCCTCTGCCGACCAACATCGAGAAGCAAACGCCAACTTCTGCTGTGTATTCTGACCCTTCTCCTGAGACACCTCGACGACAAGGACTCGCTATTGTGAGAGACAGTACATGGTCAAAATGGACCGAGTGGGAGGAGGAGAGAGAGCCAGCACAGGGACATCAGATCAGCCCAGTAGCTAGGGATCTCTTACAAGAAGCCCCTGGGAAGTCTGAATGGCTTGACATGGACATCAAGAAATCTGGCCGAGCCAATGAAGGATTGGCTGCTGAGTATTATCATGCCTGTGCTATCGAGCAGCTTGCTGGAATCTCCTATTTTGAATGTGTCAATCATTCGTGTAGCGAGCGTTTGCCACAGCTGAAGTCTATACATGACGCGCCAGAAAAAGTGACATGTTCTCTAGGCAGCCCGTTCATTGGCAATTCAGGTGGCAAGGACGATCTCAGCAAATGCACCAATGAGAGGGAAGATGCTGATATGGTAACACCCATTGACAGTGATGATGAGGGGGACGATTCTCAATTACAGAGCAAAAGAGAGTCAACATCGAAGAAAGGAGTATGGTCACCAATGACGGAAGGTGATGAGGGCCCAGACGAATTGTCACCCAATATCCGGAAGGCCAATACTGCTGCAGTAGTGAGAGCTCGAGCTCTTGGATCTCCAGAAAAATCACCTACACCGTTGCCAGTATACTCCAAGGCAACAACTCAGAAAGAAATGCCGAATATTGCATCTATTGCAGCTGTCAAGCCAGAGAGCAATATTCCATCCCCACATCCGCTTTCACCAGATGCACAAAAGCCACTTGCGCCTGTTGGTGGTATCCCAATGATGCACTACAATCCACCGATAGCTCAACCTGAGAGGGTTTTCATCACGAATCAAACTAGTTATCCCGAGTTACCCACGAGACACGTAGTGGCGCCAATCACGATGGCCGATCTTCGACCTATGCATCAAGTAAGAGCAAACGTTGAAGATAGACGTGTACAGAATGAGAAAGAAGATACTCGAGCAAGAAGAGCTGGAGGCTTATGGCGTGGTCGAGGTTGCATTCCGCAGAAAGGTTGCTTTGGACGAAGCGGTCGTGAGGGACGTCAAAGACGTCGCTGGTGTATATGCGTCACGTTTGTTCTCATCCTGATTGTCATCATCTGTGTAGTACTTGCAACCACTTTGACTCGTCGAGGAAATGGTACACCGGTTCAAAGCCAGTGGCTCAACTTAACAGGATATCCACCAGTCCCTACTGGCATATCTACTATTGCTCGTCCAAGCCTCATGAAATCCGAAAACAGATGTATATCGCCTACTACGATGTGGAGCTGTGCGTTGCCAAAGGAGGATCAAGCAAGTGTAGCGCCAAATGATCCAAATCAACCTAATCTTAGATTCCAGATCACGTTCCGCAATGGTACCGTACCAGCGAACATGACCATCCCAATTACAAAGCGTGCCAACGATCCTTTCACGAACGACCTCTTCACACCAAATCCATCAGCTCCGAGTCAAGCCGATCAGACGTTTTTAGGTCGCACAACAGATAATACCAGCAAGCCGTTCGATGGAGAACAAACACCCTTCTTCATCACTTTCATGAGTGCATCGCCAGCACTTCCGCCGGCATTTAATACGTCACGAAAGCTACAAACTCGTGACATTTCAAGTAATATTCCAGGTCCAGCTCTCGCAGCAGATGGTTCAGCAGCTCCAGCATCGCTTCTTCCGACCAATCCATTTCCTATATCACAACCTATTAAGCTGTATAGTCGAGGTCTTCAAGATGAACATTATGGGTTCTACATGTACTACGACAAATCAATATTCCTCGCTAATATAGCGATAACGAACAGTACGGCAGCAAACAAGACAGCTACAGATCCCAATGCAGATCAGAATGGAGGAAGTTTGAAAGCAGTAGCCAATGTACGATGCACATTTTCTCAAACACGCTTCCTGGTCAAAATATTTACGAACCGTCGATTCGGAGGGACTCTTCTACCACGAGTCCAAAATGTCACAGCCACAACTCCTCCAAAACAAAATGTTAACAGCTCCGCTACTGACTTCTCCCACCCCGGCTCCTTTCCGTATCCTACGACTATCGTCCTGGATCGTCATGGCGGCGATCTCAATTCGAAATTGGTCTATTGCTACGGCATGACCAATGGACAAATAGTGACCAATGAGAAACAGCTCGCGTTTGAACAACGGGATTTTGGAGGCATTCTGATTAACGCTGCTCCGGGTCTGATTGATGATGGAAGCAGTAATTTCAATTCGAGTGCAGGAGGAATTGATGGAGGTACGGGTGGGTGTGGATGCACATGGCAGAACTGGAGTTAAGAAGGGATAAATTCATTCGTAATTTCCTCTTTCTGTCTCAAGTTGGCCTGATGCGTGATGAGATCGCATATCACGACGAAATCCTGATATGAACAATATGGAAAGGATGATACGCGTGTGTATGGTATTTGTTATCAACCTTCACAACGCAAGGCGTAGCGTACCGCAGCTTGTCGTATATGATATGTCAAAGCAGAATCTAGCTGAAAATCATTTAGCAGCATAATATAGCAGTGAATGAGAGGGAGAAAGAAAGGAAGAAAATGGGAAAGATATCTAGACGTTCAATTATTCCCTCCATACACTTCCTATCTATTTGCTCTTTATGGGAGGAAGGCATAGATGAACATAGATGAATGAAATAACGAACAAATAAATAAACAGACAGACAGACGTGAAGCACACTTAATCAAAGATATGCCTATAAATTATACATACTCCATGTATTCGTATTTGTATTCATATTCATACACGTGGTGTTTGGATATCGAAGTAAATCTCAACCTTCATACGTACTTTCAAATCGCTTTATGATTGATTGATTGATTTGATGAGCATTTCAATGAGATGTTATAACGCATGTGTCGAACCGAAGGAGATGGTTTTAAGTTCTTCTTCTTTTTTTCCTGGAATGGAGATGGAGATGGAGCTGGAGAACTCGTGCTTTTCTACGTATATTTGTTTGGATATTTGTCATTAAGGCTCTGGGTGTATACGTGCACATATATGCATATTTATAGTACGTCGAATCTGGAATCATTATTCGAAAATCTTGTAGTTTTGTATGCTCGAGACTCTGTTCGTTTGTTTACCCACTCATTCATCCATTCAACCATCCATCCATTCGAGAAGGTGTATATGAATTGAGAATTCCAATACAGTAGTCTAATAGAAGAAATTTACTAAAAATTCCTTTTTTTACTCATGTAAGTAGACGGAGAAACATCAATCATCCTACTGCAATTGCAACTCAAATTCCAAGTTGGAAAATTTCTTTCAAACAGACAAATCATCACCCCAAACCTCCTTTGCAATCTCGACCTCAAGACGAATCTTATCCCACTGCTGCTCCTCACTCAACTGATTCCCTTCCATCGTCGACGAAAATCCACACTGGTGACTCAGACACAACTGCTTCAACCCCTCTGGACAAAAGTCCGCCGCCTCATTCAACCGTCTCTTTATTTCCCGCTTGTCGTCCAGGTTCGCGTTCTTGCTGCTCATGACGCCCAGGACCACGATCTTGTCTCGAGGTAGGTGGCGTAGGGGCGAGAAGTCGCCGGACCGTGCGTCGTCGTATTCGAGGAAGTAGACGTTTACGTTGAGGTCTTTGAAGAGGGATTCGGCGACGGGGTCGTAGCCTCCTTGTGCGAACCACTGGGAACGGTGGTTCCCGCGGCAGAGGTGGATTCCTATTATCATGTCCTTGGGACGGGAGGAGATCGAGGCGTTGATTAGGTCGATGTATTGCTTTGTCATTTGTGAGGCGGAGATTCCGTGGCGGGTCTCGGCTTGTTGGCGCATTGACTTGTCGCAGAGGTAGGCTAGGTTTGTGTCGTCTAGTTGGACGAAGCGGCATCCTGCTTCGTAGAGGGATTGGAGTTCTTGTTGGTAGACTTTGGCTAGGTCCGTGAAGAAGGGGTCTAGGGTTGGGTAGGCTTCTGTGCTTATTGTTGATCTGTCGCCTCGGAAGTGGACCATTGTTGGCGAGGGGATGCAGACTTTCGGAGTGGCGTGGTTGGATTGTCCGTTCTTTGAGATGTGGGATTGTAGGAAGAGGAAGTCGTCTACTTGGATTGGTTTTGGGTGGGCGAGTTTGTCGGTCACAACTAAACGTGGAGGTTGCCAGCCTTCGAGAGAGGAGTTGGTTGAGTTCATGCTGCCTTGGACTTCGACGCCGTCGAGGTGCTTGAGAAAATCGAGATGGAAATAGGCACGACGAAACTCCCCGTCTGTAATGGAACGAATTCCGTTCTCTAGTTCTTTTGGTACGAGAGAGGAGACGTGCTTGTCTTCTATGGTACGGAGCTCATCTGATGTGACGCCTTTAGCTCGAGCATCCAGAACTTCTTTCGGACGCAGGAAAGATCCTACATGGTCTGCCCTGTAGACGCCATATGGAAGCGGCATACTGTAGTAGCCTTGTTCGATTGAGATTGGGAGAGGTGTGTACCAAAAGTCACAATGGCGGTGTATATAACTGACGAATACTTCGGATATAGCTAACGTAGCTCAAAGTAGAACAGGCGATAGTTTGTGTTTAAGTATTCTACACGCTCTTCCTGGGACTCCATCTGATCATTTGCATCATGACATGATGATGACAACCCCTCGTCCGGCAGAGTCGATTTTGCTGTGTCAGTTGGTCGGCAGTTGTAATATTTGTGTTTATCTAACCACAGGTCTAAAATAATAAAACGTAAGCCTCGATCGCCAAGCGAGATCTATCCTCGGAACGCGCGAGTATTTTATCGTCCAGAATGAGATAGCTACACATGACTAGGAAATGAGAGCGACTCCAAGAGGGATTCAGTCTTGTAATTCTGCGACTCGTCACGAATTATGATTTACTCGAGCACGGCAATGGGAGAAAATGCGAGAATTCGTCAACACAAGGGTCATACCGTATCGTATCGACTATTCTACACATCGTATGAAAGATCGAACATAATCTGTTGTAGACATCGTCGCCACCACAAGAAAAATAACAGACGGAAGATACAATTACCCAATTCCTAGCATTTACTCCCACATCGTCTTCCATACCACATTATAGAGATCGACAGAACAGGTATCATCAATCTACTCAGCAGTCGGAATATCAACCTGACTCGCCCTCCTCAAAGCAGCAATACTCTTCCCGTGGTCAAAACTCCACTGTCGTCTCCTAGCATTCGCCAATCGGTATGTCCTGGGATCAACAGCCATGACATCAAGCAAGAGTTCACAAACGTTTGCGGCAAATTTCTCACTATTGATATTCTCGGGCTGTTCGATGACTTTAATCTGTGAACCTGTGAGACCGGACTTGATTGAATTGAATAGTGCTGTGTCGGCGTCAGGGTCATAGAATGGCTGACCTTCTGCATCGATCATGCTCACTCCTCTGGTCGGAAGTAGGACTTGGATCTTGGATGGATCTGATGCGTAGTCTTTGAGTTTGGTCGTGATGAATCCCCCTATCTTTTTGTTTTCCTCTGGTGTCGTCCTCATGAGCGTCACGGCTGGATTGTGAACATATAAGTTTCGGTCTGAGAACTGTGCTGGTACAGTATCTTTGGGTCCGAAATTGACCATGTCACAAGCTCCTACCGAGACGATCATTGGAATACCCTTTTTAGCCGCAGCCTCCAATCGATGAGGACCTGCTGAAAGTACACCACCGAAAAGTTCGTCAGCGATCTCGGTGGTAGTGAGATCAATTACAGCATCGATCTGACCTTCTTCGATCAATCGTTCCATAGAACGACCACCTGCACCGGTAGCGTGAAAGACATAAATCTCATAAGCCGAGATATCGTGTGGTGTAGTAGTTAGCAAAGTCCGAATCATATCCACACACTTCGTAGTAACACCGAACATCGTCACGGCAATTCGTTTCCCTACCGCATCCCGAACTTGCTGTTGATGCTGTTCAGCTTCCCTCTGTTGTGGCCGAGGAGCCCTTGTCATGCCCACGATGGCACCGGCAGCGTTGGACAAGATCTGCTTCAAGACCGAATTAATGCCAGCGATATCGACCACACTGTACATCATAGTGATATCCGTCTCCTCGATATACGGCTTGATGTCACCGCTAGCCATGGTTGAAACCATCAGCTTGGGAAATCCAATCGGACATGCTTTGCGCATGAGTGCCGTTGCAAGAGTCGATCCAGTGCTACCAGCAGCAGACACTATGCCGTGAATCTCGGCGTTGGTCACCATCTGTTGGACCACAGGGATACATATGTCTATCGCTCTGTCTACATACTCGCCTCGTTGCAGAGAGCTCAACTCAACGACTGCCTCAAGCAGTGGTGTCAACACCTCACCAGGTGGAAACGCAGAGTAAGTTCCTGCTTCCTTAGCCGTCCGACTTACATCTAGAATCTTGACCTGACAAGTACTGTTGGCAGACGCGAGTATTTGTTCACGAAGAAATAAATTCTCCCCGGCTTTGGTGTCAAGGGTGCCAACGATGAGAATGGTAAACTTTGACGATGCCATGACGGTGACTCACTGCTGTACACACTACATGATCCTTAAGTCGCAAGAGAGATCTTGACAAGCGAGATTTACGAACAAGTTTATGAATAGTATACGAACTTACACCTTCCCCTCTTTTCCTGTTTTGGAAGGTATCCTCAAATCTTGCCGGGTTCCTTCTTCGGATCTGAGATATGAATATATTCGTGTTCCGGCAAGTAGATCGTAGGCGTTCATCTTAGTCGCTCACATGAATGTTACAAGGACAGATCCTGTGTGGTTCAAAGAGTATATGTAACATATAAAGTCATCCAAATATATTGTGGGTATCATATTGTCAAACAAACAATCATGACCAAACATGCACCACCGCAATGCCGCTGAGTAAATAAATCCTTCCTAGAAATTTTCCTTGCCCCAAACGAAGCGATACCCGTCATCTCCTGGCTCGCTGTACATGTTACATTTCACATGCAGTTGACTGCCTAAACCTTTGGGACCGCAGAAGAAGACACCACATTCACCTGGACCATGAAGCTTTTTCACTGCTCGGAAGATCATATCCCAATTTGGTCGACCGTAATTCGTTGGCGCGCTGAGACCAGTGACAGCATCAGTGCTTTCAGAGTTGAGCATAATATTCTGAGCGTCACCTGCGGAGATTTTGGCCGTGAGATACTAGATATGTGTTAGCTCTATCTCGATACATGGAGATATAGATGTCTTACTGCATGTATCTCAATATTATGCTCTCGATCCTGGGCCTCAATAGCAAGCAACAAACTTTTGAACCATTCCAAACTGCCAAAGTCGCGACAAACCCAGAAGAAATATACCTTTCGAAGCCTCGATCTGTTTGCAGGATTGGGGTTACTCATTCTGTACCAAATACTCTTCAAAATTGAGGCGAATGGCGTGACACCGATGCCAGCGCCAACCAAGATAGCTGTTTCAAACTTGAAGACGTCCTCAGAAGCCGAACCAAATGGACCGTCAATATAGAGTCGAGGTAGAATTCTTTGTAATGATCCATTGTTCGTGGTTGCAGTACGGTCGTCCTTTTTATTGGGTGGGTTGGCAGGGTCAGCACCTAAGACCTTCCCTAATGCCTTTGTAAAATTACCCACCATTCTGACATGTACGGATATGTAATCTTCCTCAGGCGCTGAGGTGAGAGTAAAGGGGTGATATTGCCAGATCGAAATCTCGGGACAACACAGGAAGATGTATTGACCGGCATTAGTCTTGGTGTGTTCCTTCTCGATCTGTATCTCACAGACATTACTCGGATGATGAATCACCTTAGAGACATAGGTCTTGTGAGTTCCGCGAATTTCTCTCAGTACTCGCTCCAGCAGATATGCGAAACCGCCAAACATCCAGTACTCCCAAAAGACACCTGTACCGAAGCAGAATGGAGCCGAGTCGGTTTTGATCATACAAAAGGCCCCGTGGATGGACCAGAACATGAAGAAAATTATAAAAAGATGATGTGTGTACCAAAATCGTTCGTAGTTGGCTCTGCGAGGTTTCTCAATCGATGTCGCAAGCATGGTCATCAACGTAATGAGCATTACCCATCCTGACCAACCTGGACCAGTAAGAAAATTAGCCTCCAAGAACCCCTTGAAGCCTAGGTTGTTCTTAGCCGATAGTTGCGCGAAGTTGTTGAAATGAGCTATCGTGTGAACCCATGTCCAGAAGACCAAGGAGTAGGCTATCGTCTTGTGGAAGGTGATATTCTTGTCAAACTGAATTATTCCATTTACAGGTGTTTGGCGAAGTAGCGAGATGAGCGTTCGACACACCGGGAGGAGGATGAGGGCGATATCAAAATGCAGTACCAGAGCGGCGGAACGTGCTATTGGATACGTAACGCCAAAGGTTGCTCGAGCTCCAGTCAAGTTATCCTTCAATTGAAAGTTCATAAACGCAAAAGCGAAGATCATCCCGTGTACAAGTATGAACAGAAAGACGGTCAGACGCCGTGATCCTTCGTTGACCATCCATCTATCAAACTTTTCCATAGTGTTCAAGTCTCTTGGTGGCTCACCACTGACATCGCCAGACAAAAGCAACCTCGACAGTGGTGTCGTCCTCGACCTGCCCATCGAGGACGTGGTCGAGACTGTGTCGGAGCGACCTAAACCCTTCTCCTTGAAATCCATTGGTACTCGGTAATGCGGTGATATCTCGACGAGAGACTGTAGAGGAATATATCGAGGAAGGGGACCGTCCAAGCCATCTAGGCGTGAGTTATGTCGACTGTGCCGCATGATGCGACAGGCGGTAACGGATCGCCAGGCTCTCGAGCTTCAGGAGGGTCGCAGAATCAAGGCAGACTGGGCTGAAACAAATTGTCAAACAAGAGTGAGAGCGAATGGCGCTACGGGTCCAGCCCTGCAGTGAGTAGGTGTATTAGGTTCAGGTGTTAGAGAGCCTTGTCACGGATAAAACACAATGTCAGCATCGTCTTACAGCAAAGAAGCATTCGAAGAACAGAGAGGGATCAGGCGCAAACCTGTGCGCTGAAGCAAACGCTCCGATATTCAAGAAACACTGGCGCCTCTCGACAACAGCACTTTACCTGGTAAACAGCCATCAACATAACGATTGGCCAGTCACTGCCATCATAAAGGGGGAAGGCGATTGACAGCGTTCTTCTCAACTCAATATTCGTGTGAGAGCAGGCGCCTCCGGGACCTGGAGAGTGGAGTTGTGTACCATGGGTACGCAATGGAGCAGTACAAGGGAGGTATACTGTACAGCAACAGTGATCCGAGTGCGACATTGATTCTAATGGAGACAAAACCCAGGCGTCTATTATGTTGATACAGATGCAGGAACAGCGAATGAATGATCGAGGATGCTGGGTGGGACAATGAACAGCGGTGCCGGAATATCGACAGCAGGGAGTTGCTGGGTTTCAGGGCTCGCCCAGTGTAGCCTAACGTGGTGGCCAAGACTGGAAAGCGCCCGGGATCCGGTGCATGGGTCTCTTGAATAGTTCTGCTTCAACCGTCGACATCGAGGCACTATTGCATAAATGACACCCGAGACACAGCAATCTATCTTCGAAACGTCGGCCATGGTTCTCCTGACACTGGTACTTTCCTGTGCAGACTTGCAGTGTGCTGAGCATTCTCATTTCGCCACATGTTAGCAGCCCGGACTATCTTACTTCTGTCAAAATCCATCGTCAAAGCACACATGCACGACACGAATGTTACTGTCAAACCATTCTCTGGACTACACAGTTTGGTCGAAGCCGAGACAAGACGACAGGGGAACGATAAGACGAACAAGACCTCTCAGCTGACTTGATGGCGTCACCTAGACATCAGTTGTTCGGCCAGGCTCCAGATTTCGCATTATATACGTTATGCTGTTCGTTGCCTCAGTCTCGTGACCGTCACAGCATGTTTTGGTTTCAATTGCACAAATACCAACAGCAGAAATAGCACATAAGAACAGGAATCACAGGACGTGAACCCATAGGTCGTGGAGAACATAAACATTCCGTATCACTCCATTCGTATGTATGCATCATCAACAACCGTATCCCAGACGGTGCTGGGTTGACTGCTTTGCGCCGAATCCGACTCGAAAAGGATCACCATGCTCAATATCGTTCAAGCTCCGTAGCCAGTCATAAAAGTCCTCGCCATCACTTCTCTACCAGCCCGGTAATTCCTGTTGAGTCCGTCCGAATGTGCTTTGACACCATGTATGTCTATTTGATAGCTCGTAATCAAACCGCAAACTTTCTAGTCCATTCTTTGGCTGTGGCTTCGTATCGAGCTCGGTCAGTCTTGTAGACATGTGCGATTTCGGGAACTAATGGATCGTCGGGATTTGGGTCCGTCAACATTGAGCAGATTGAAAGTAGAACTGCGATTACAATTAGAAAGGGTCAGTGAAGATTGGTTCGGTATTCGCCAACCTTTTGAGATCGTCAAAGCAGGGCTCCATTGGTCTCTGAGAATGTCTAGACAAATACTGCCGTTTGAGTTGATGTTTGGGTGATAGATGCGTGTGGTGAAGTTGACCTTGGGTGGCTTGAATGGGTAGTCTGTTGGGAAATGGATTGCAAGGAAGAAGACACCGCCCTGGAATGGACTGTCACCCTGAATTACATTGTCAGTGGGGATAGTACAGGAGTTGCTTCTGACTTACTGGGCCCATAATTGTAGCTTGCCAGTGAAACTGAAGTTATCATCGTTAGCCTGAATTCTCATTTTGTACAAACACTCATGATGCTGTTTCTCCATGATTGTAACACTGCCAGATGCGTTGAAATTGACATACCAAGTCGTCACCTAGAGGACCGGCTGAGCATGATGAAGGAGGGTCTCTATAAGTTGCTCGTCAGCATGTATTTCATCAATCGTCTTATCGCCAGCATCCCCTCCATGATATCATTTTTCAAGAAGCATGACTTCATAAGCTGACGTACCGGCCAAGATCGACGAGTTCTTTGTTGATTCTCTTCAACGCCATTGTAACTGAGTGAGGTTCAAAGTGTCAAGGTCGCTTCGATGTGGTCGTGTGGTAATGTGGTCTGGTGTGGAGGAAGACAAGTGGGCTGAGAAGACTTGAGTCAGCGGCGGTAACGGCGCTATAGATCGCCGGGGGAATATTACCTTGCGAGGCGCAAGATTCGTGATGTCCAACGAATTATGTAGTACGCAGTACAAGACGGATCAGTTGAATAACAGATAGAATTATTTGTTATTTGGATGTGGTCTCGGAGTGGGTTGTACTAAGTGTGGGAAGATGAAAGGAAGAATGTGTAGAGAATGGATTCGGAAGTGACCCAGTTGGCGCAGTCACGTTTACTAGTAGTGAGGTGGGCGGGCAGGCATAGGCAGGCGTAACGCAATATTTGATTCACTTGTCCTCAAGTCTCTGCGTCTGCAGTGCAGGAAGGGTGCCACCCGGCTAACTTATCAGGCGCCATCACTGAGTACTGCGTACCGCTACTACTTTTACAGCCCAAATGCTGAGGTCACCTAGGCTGAACCTCTCGCATATGTTTCTGACTGCTTCCTTTCACTTCCGCAGCTTTGCCACTTTGATGGAAATCTGCAAATATGATTGCTGCATTGAGTAATACGAAAATGTTTTCTGCCAATAGTTACTTTAGACATCGTTTTCCCTCATGGCATCTTATAACATCATCTATGCGGAAGGCTCGCCATGAGGCCGTGACTAATCAAACTTCAAATTTTTTACACACCTACACGAATGCTTGGATCCCGGTAATCGCTCGTCCCAAGATTAATGCGTGAATATCGCTTTGGCCCTCGTATGTCTGAGTGACAAACAGATTGGAGACATGGCGTCCAATATGATATTCGTCGCTGACCGCATTGCCTCCGAATATTTCCTGCAAATTTCGGGTATTGACCAGGGCACGGTCACAATTCTGTCTCTTGATCATTGAAATCATCTCGGGTGCAGCCTTGCCCTCATCCTTAAGTCGTCCAACATGGTAGGCTGCTAATATGCCATATGCTGCATCCGTGGTCGCCTCTGCCAGCTTCTTTTGCACTAGTTGATATTTTGCAATTGGGTTCCCTTTGAATTGTTTTCGTTCTAGGGAATAGGTACGAGCACGGCTGATAGCGTCTTCAAGAGCGCCGATGACACCCCAGGCAATACCGTATCGGGCAGAGTTGAGACATGAGAACGGTCCTCTCAAACCTTCTATTTCAGGGAACATATTCTCTTTGGGCACTGGACATTCGTCAAGCTGAATCATGCCAGTGATCGATGCTCGCAATCCGTTCTTGTTCTTTAGTGGCGGTGTTTCGAGTGATCCTGGTGGGCACTGATCTCGTTCAATCAGGAAGCCTCTGATCTTGCCTGTTTCTTGCAACTTGGCCCATACGAGTAAGACATCGGCTATTGGTGAGTTTGTGATCCAGGTTTTGGCGCCAGATATTGAGTAATACCCTTCCTTGGAGGGATGCGGTTTCGCCGTCGTCTCCATTGAGCCAGGATCAGAACCGTGGTTTGGCTCTGTTAGACCAAAACAACCCACAAGTTTGCCTTGACCCAACTTCTCAATGAATCTGTCTTTCTGTTCTTGCGAACCGAATTCGTCAATACCACCCATAACCAGAGAACTCTGGACAGACATGCCGGAGCGATAACCTGAGTCGACTCTTTCCACCTCACGCGTTATTAAGCCAGAGGCTACACTGCTGACTCCTGCACATCCATATCCTTGAATTGTGGCACCAAGCAAGCCTAGCTCACCCATCTCGAGCAATATGTTTCGATCATATTCTTCAGCTCGGTAGGCCTCTAATACTCTTGGTAACATCTTCTCCTGGCAGTACGCTCGTGCTGTCTCTTGTACTGCTTGCTCTTCTTCTGTATATAGATTCGCAGCGCCTAGGGGATCCTCCCAGTTGAATGCTGCAGGTGTGGTCATATGTCGACGACCAATTGGACATATTGGCTTGGAGGCTGCCACCCTCCTTGCGACTTGACGAAAAGCAGACCTAGGAAGCATCTTGTGGTTAATTCTCTTGGTTCAGTGGTGTTAAGATGGACGATGAAAGTGCATCAAGATCATGTAAGAATACCGTCTCATGGAAGCGCAGTGAGGGCCCTTTATTCGTCACTCAAAATAATATAGCCGGTAGCCAGCCGAGGCTGGTGCTATTTGTCAAGGAATGAGGATATCTCCGATACTACAAGTCATCCCGAGACTTGATACGTAGGGGATATCCTAAGAGCATGTAAATGGTCAATATTGATCTAATAATGTCCACAAAAGGGCATATAGAAAAGCCCCAAACAAAATGCACCCTTTATGTCAAGATATCCCGACTCGCAGGCAAGCAACTTGCGATCTCAGCATGATCTGGCATATTGATGGATTCGACGTAGAGCCTTGCATGCAAGCCTTGGGCAAAAGGCTTCAGGGTCAGATTGGAGAAGCTGCCAAGCATGACGTGTTGCCCGTCGCGACTCCATGATCACTGCACTTTGCACGCGTTTCTTGACCGCACCGTGACGTGACGTGAAGGTCCCGGAATTGTAGATTCCTGAACGACAACACATTATAGTCAAATCCTGTGTCTCGAATCGCTGAGGCCAGTTTATCACCATGGGTATCAAGCGTAAGCTCTGAGTTATTGTTCGTAATGATCCATCTTCGCTAATGTAATGCAGAACTATTCCATGTCCTCTCTGAGGAGGCGCCTGAAGCCATCAAGACCGGCGAGATCAAGAACCATTTTGGAAGGAAGGTTGCGATTGTGAGCCCGAACGTCCCACAGGACTTTCCCAAATGCTGACAGGTTTTAGGATGCGTTAGTCACATGAGCCTGTTGCAAATGACAATACTGATATTCTTCAGCTCGATGAGCATCTACAGTTTTCTTATTGCAGTGCGATCCGAAGGACAACAACTTACGAGTGAGACTGGAGAGACGACATCTCATCTTATGGGAATGTTCTATCGCACCCTGCGAATGGTAGACAATGGCATCAAACCACTATATGTCTTCGATGGTGCGCCACCAAAAATGAAATCCGGCGAATTAGCAAAGCGATTCGCGCGCAGGAACGAGGCTACAGAAGCACATGATGAAGCGAAGGAAACAGGAACTGCCGAGGATATTGAGAAGTTCTCCAGAAGGACAGTCAAGGTCACCAGGGAACATAATGAAGAGTGCAGGAGGTTGTTGAAGCTCATGGGCATACCATACATTGTCGCACCGACTGAAGCAGAAGCCCAATGCGCCGTTCTTGCCAGAGCTGGTAAAGTTTATGCAGCTGCGTCAGAGGACATGGATACGTTGTGCTTTAACGCTCCGATTCTGCTTCGTCATTTGACTTTCAGTGAGCAGAGAAAGGAACCAATTCAAGAGATCCATCTAGACAAGGCTCTCGAGGGGCTGCACATGGAAAGGGAGCAGGTATGTTACATTGCAAATATCGTGAATCTGGCTAATCGTTGCTAGTTCATCGATCTCTGCATCCTACTTGGTTGTGACTACGTTGATCCAGTCCCAAAAATTGGTCCGAACACGGCTTTGAAGCTTATAAGGGAACACGGCTCTCTCGAGAAGGTTGTTGAATCCATTCAGAACGATCCCAAGAAGAAATACGTTCTCCCAGAGGACTGGCCGTACCAGGATGCAAGAGACCTTTTTATCAACCCAGACGTGCGACCTGCTGAGCACCCAGAATGCGATTTCAAATGGGTAGCACCTGACGTGGAGGGACTTGTGCAGTTCTTGGTGCACGAGAAGGGCTTCAGCGAGGACCGTGTTCGCAATGCAGCTCAGAAGTTGCAGAAGAATACCAAGGTCGCACAACAAGCACGGCTAGAGGGGTTCTTCAAAGCAGTGCCCAAATCCGACGAAGAGAAGAAAGAGCTCAAGAAGAAGCATGATGACAAGATTGCAGAGGCAAAAAAGCGCAAGAGGGAGGAAACGAAGACGAAGAAGGAGTCTAAGAAGATCCACATCTCGACTTGAGTATGCAGTGGGAGGACGATACAGGAATCATTATTCATAGCGCGGCGTCATGGACATGGGAAGGTACACGTGCTTCAGTCAAACATGAGACAGAGAATTCGTCTACGCAAACATTGATAGTGTTGACATTGACGAGATGTGCTCGTGCGAAGACGACCAGTAGCTACTAGTTATTAGCCAACAGGGGTGAGACATTTGCGATTAGGTGCAGATATTCGAACAAGTAATTAACACGTCCAAACGATCAACCTGTTAACTGGTAGTTCGTGATCCAATCCATGGTGACACGCTCATCGTATGCAGCATTGTTGAGGAGAGAAAGGAGGAAACGAAATATGGGAAAAGATGGGAGGGGGGACGAAACGGCGGAATTGCTGGGCGTCCTCGTGACCGCGGGTGGCATGCTAGATCAACCTGGGAATAATTCGATTTTTTTGGTTTTTGGGCGAGTGGTGCCAAAAAAGATCAACCTTGGGCCCTTCGTCACTGCTGCGATCCGAGATAAACAGTTCCCCACCTCCCGCGCGCGTCTCTGCTACCCTCGCTCTCACTCTGATCTCAACCACGTACTCGACTCCAGCATCTCGTCGCGATAACAAGCAGATATACATAGCCCGGTCGCATACCATCGCTTTACACATTCATCCAATTTCAATCTACCCAAATCCATCACCATGCCTCCCAAGAAGACTTCCACCGCCGCTGCCACCACCAAGAAGGCTGCTGCCGCACCATCCCATGCCTCATACAAAGGTGCGTCTGACATGCACCATACCTTCGATGCGTTCGAATGTGGTGTTCCTGGAACCGCGTGTCAATGCTGACCCTATGCTCTAGATATGATCAAAGAGGCTATCCTCAACGTAAGTCCACGATGTTTGCGCCCACCCTCGTCGTCGCGGATGCTTGAATTGCTCGCACACCTATCTTGTGACCAACACCTCGACACGTCTGCGCGCGCACTATGTCCGCACCATCAAGACCAATGAAGATCATCTGCTGACACGCTATATGTCTATAGCTCAAGGACAGAAATGGAAGCAGGTATGTCGTCACCCCAGAGCAATAACATAGCTCCGATACCTCCCCGAGCTATAACAAGCTGACAATTCTCGCAGCCGACAAGCCATCAAGAAATACGTCAAGGCCAACAACTCTGTCAACATCACCAGCGAAGCACAATTCGACTCACTGTTCAACAAGGCTTTGAGAACCGGTGTCGACAAGGGTGAATTCCAACAGCCAAAGGGTACGTACCTTGCAAAGATATGGAGAGGATAACATTGCTGACACCTTGAAGGTACATCTGGTCCCGTCAAGCTCGCTAGAAAGGATTCCAAGCCTGCTCCCGAAAAGAAAGCAGCTGCACCAAAGGTTCGTCGTCACTATCATGTCGCATTGACCTCACTGACACTTAGTATAGAAGGAGACCAAGGAAGCAAAGGAGACAAAAGAGACCAAGGAGACCGCCAAACCCAAGGCCACAGCTACCAAGAAGGCTGCACCAAAGAAGACCGAGGCCAAGGCTACATCAACCACGAAGAAGGCACCTGCTGCAAAGAAGGCCACCACAACCAAAGCTAAGGCTAACACCGCAAAGCCCCGAGCAAAGTCCACCAAGACTGAAGCACCGGTATGTAGTTGGTGTACCCAGAACGTCGAATCTTACTAACAAGATCATCAGGCACCTGCTGTCCAAGACGCACCCACCGTCCTCAAGAAGACCAAGTCAGGTCGCGTGACCAAGCAGAAGGCCCCAACAACCAAGAAGCCAGCTGCAAAGGCTGCTCCAAAGAAGAAGGCCACACCCAAGAAGGCGACGCCTAAGAAGGGTGAAGCCTCTTCGTGAGTGGAGATGTCTCTCCATGTAACGATTTGACGCGCGTCCCATTCATGATGTTATTTTTATATCTGTATCAAGCAATGGTGAGATGTCTGATGTTTAGGGTTTCTCAGCAGAGACCGTTCCTCGACTGACAGATGATCATGCTGAAGAGGTTGAGGTTTCGGGCCCATGGTAGTTGACAAGCAACTTGATGGGTCGTGATGGAATTTCCTGGCGTTCATCGGCATCAAGGTAGCCTCGGCGTTTTGCAGTTCTGTTCATCCTCATGACAGAAGGCGTACATGGAATCACAGAGGATGATGTGGATTGATTGTATGTAAGAGACTTCTGTGTATACAATTGTCTGGATCAACATTGATGACCAAAACTCGATCGCAACGTGATTACCCACTGTGGAGGAGAAAAGCGGTTTTACATGTCTCGGTGTGATTGTGTACCCGGATGATTTCAATCCAATAGTGTAGTGCGGACAATAAGCCATCGAAACGTGATCCTTCCCTCTAAGCCTTATGGATGCAGCCAAGTGATTCAGGTTCCGGCCGCAAACATTGACAACGCCATAGTACTGCAGCAAAGATTCTGATATTAGTAACGTACATTACTGGATGCGGCACCACCTCCGACGATGTGGCTGCTTACCGCGTGCAGCTTTGGGAAACAAATTCACGACTAAATTGCTTTGGTACACTTGCTGACCACTCAAATGGAGACGGTGTCTTGCAGTTCAGCTGGACAGGGTACATCTCTTAGTCTGTGGCGTCGAATTTGGGGGCCATATCTAAGAAACTGCCCGACCATGTTTCCTTAACCTTGTCACATCTATATCAGAAGGATTCAACCGCACGGCTTTGAGAAGCGATTCAACCGGGATGTCCGAGGTGCCGAAGCTGGCATCTCTTCAAGATCGACGGTGGTAAAGCACTGAAACGACAGAAGGCGGCGGACGAACAGGGTTGACTTTAACGACCCATTTCTAACCGTACCACTGCGATATCATCACCGAGGGGCAATCTGCAACACTACGAGTAGCGGTAGACACACCAAGGAATAGAACTCCCGGGGGAGGACAATGTCATTGAGTCTTACGGTATGTACATTCTCACACTTTTGTGTACATTTCTATCTCAACCCAAACACCGAGGACGCCTTGCGTCAACGTGGCGCAGTAGCTTAAGTAACGGACAGCGCCTCAACCGTACAGTACCATACTCACACTACTAGCCCCCCATTCTATTCCATCCCGTCCCTTCTCGCTGCCAAAGAAACTCAATCAACACCACCAGCTTTCCCACTTGAACCCTGTTGTCGTTCTGCTCGATTGCACATCTGCCAGATCTGAATGTACCTTTGTTTCCACACGGTTCTGCATCGTACTGCCGGGGTCCCGAGCCAGAGGACTTGCCAACCACCTGCCTACAACTACTATGTACGATTCAGCCTTGGAGATCCACCGTCTGTCGTGTGATTATGGCATCTTGCTTCTGGGAAGCTCTACTCAAGCCTCAACCAGTTCATACCGTTCCTCAGGTAGCGCACTCAAATGAAATTAATTTCCGAGATCTGTACAGTGCTTGCATATCGACTGTACTGTATTGGCCGACGACGTGAGTCTATATTACGACGAGACTGTCTCATTCCTCAAGCTTCTCCTCCTGTTAGGTATCCAGTCCTCTCACGTGGTTTCCTCCTTCCAGATTCCGCATTCTCCTGCACCGCCCGAACCACTGGAGCCTGGGGCAATCATTACCTTCCAACCCTACTTTACCCCCCCTTGCTCGTTCTTCCCTACAGATGACTCCTGGTCGTTCCTATGTGACCGTTCAGGCTCCATCATAACGCCCTTCAGCTCATTGTAGCCATCTCATTGACATCGCCATCATCACCGGTCACATCGATTTAGCATCATCAGTCAAAGGTATTTAGTCCTCACATTCCTGCCGTCATGCTCCCCAAATTTGATATGGTCTTGCATCGTACCTTCTTCTCCTCCTTCATCATCATCATCACCACCACCAACTTGCTCCATAACAGAAAGAAGAAAAAACTTCTCTGACTAATCTCAAGAGTCAGGTCATCGAACTCGTGCGCCAAAATAGTTCCATCCAGAGAGAGAACAACTTATAAGATTCGTCGAGTCCAAGTTGAAGGAACCGACACGGCAGCTGGCAAACTCTAGTCCAACCTAGAGGGTGCTGCATGTCTGATCCCAGACGAAGGTTATACGAACCCAAGGAAAATCCACCACCGATCATAGTCAACAGGGAGCCAGAGGTACGTCCTCCGCTCGATGAGCAAACTGTTCCCAGGCACAGAGTTCGGAGTCTGACATTTCGTGAAAAGTTGTACAATCTATTCAGCCCATCGAGGACCAGGACCCGCCGAGTCATCATCACAGAAAATCACATTAGCAGCAGACGACGACAGAGAATCGAACGCTCACCTTCACCTCCACCTCCACCGCGTATTTCATCGTCTAGAGTACTGAATACCTCTCAGCAACGCACCCATAGACACAGTACAATAGCAGCAGCCATGCCTGAACCATTTGTACCCCTACCTCCTCGAGTCTCGCCGGATAACCAAAACCCACGTCCTGCAAATAATGCACCGCAACGTTCAGGATCAGCCGAGACTGTCAGGCCTGTCATCGAAGAACGTTCCCCAGATAGACGTCCCAGAGTCTATGCACACCCATATGAGGTCAGGGAACAAGTTGTAGGGTCGCCGTCACCTGAACATCGTCAGTCAGTCAATTACGAGGTCAACCAGCCGGTCCGCAGTCGTCCTCCTCAGGCCGCTGAAGCTCAAGAACTTGCTCGGATTCGTGCAGAGTCTCATCACCGTGAACAGCAACTTGATGAAGCTCAGAGGACAATAGAAATCCTCCGGCGCCAGCTGGCTCAGGCTGCACGAGAGACAGAACAGCAGAGACGTCGTGCTACAGAAATTGAACGCTCTCTCAGGATCTGCGAGGACCAGCGGCAGCTCCTTGAACGTGAAAACAGAATCGAAGCTGGAGAGGCTCAGCTTGCGAGAGAAAGATCTGCGGATGCCAGAGCTGCACTAGAACAAGAACGACAACAACAACGGACCCTACAAGGTCCTGACTCACAGGCACGGGTCGTGAGGAGGCCTACAAATGTAGTGCAATCCTATCAACCGAGAGAACCTCGCACTATACCTTCCACAGGAGGAGCACTGCGCATCGACACACGGGCAACACAAGCACGTCCAAGATCGAACAATCCGGCTCAAGATGCGATTAGAAGGGCACAAGAGGACGCTCGACGAGGTGAATCTACGTAGACCGTTGGTTTTGTGGTGGCTTTTTGTAGATTGTGATTTGAGGGGATACAGGCTTGGTGGTCTTTTTGTTGTTCCAGAACAGGATCTGACCCTGCGGCGCATAGACGGCTTTAGAAGGAGTCTTGAAACATTTGAATTTAAGCTATTGATAGAAAAACCCCTTCAGAGGAATACCCAGACTGGTGGCGTTAGGTACGGCAGATAGCATTGACTGGCAAGATGATACAGCAAGCGATTGCGTTTGAAACATGTATCTTCTGCATGAACTCTTTCAAGAGCAAGTGACTCAGCGCACTAGCTTTGGGATGTAGCGGAATCAGAGCAGATGTGGGATGATGATCAATGGGCAATCATTCGGTCCAGACCACGCTCACTGACCATATTCGCGGCGTCTAGATTTCTTCTTCTTGATCAACGCGTGACACATGAACAAACGTACGAGTATTCGGGTCTAAGCTATTCACTACGTTAGGAGATCAAAGGACATCATCATTGCACATTGATGCAGTCGTAGCTGGTAGGCAGCTCCCCATTCTTGACTTCACAAAACATAATTTTCAACTGTTCCACAATCTTCATAAGCATCGACAAGATCTTCACGCTATCTCTATCTTTGCTCTGTCGCACGAAATTAGGTACAGATTGATCCCGGTCGATCCATCCAACATACCCCGCCGCTCCAACCACTGACACCTGCCAACCGAACGGCTGCCTTCTCCGCTGCACCACCACAACTTTTGAAGGTGTATTACTGTCGCTTTCGACGAGTATCGTAGCCTCTCAGGAAGGCATAAACACCCCCTCGAGATATCGCCAGCGTAGGCAATCGACCGCCACATTTCACTCTCTCGCCGTAACAATTCCTATGTCGGATACACATTGAACGAAACTTTTACTGGGCCAGAAGATGTGTCATTACACGGCAGGGATAACCAAGATATCCAATCACAGCATTCAAGATTCTTCAAAGGCGGTCGAAGCCTACTGCTCATACTTCGCGTTGTGAGATAAGAACCGAGGAGGCGGAGAGATACAAAGTATGGGAAGTCCGCAGTCAACGGAACAACAACCACAGGAACAGCAACAAACGGAGTTGCAAAACGAGAGTACAACTCACAATACCAATGCGGCGACGATGACCCCTGCTGATCCGCCATCGAAACCGAAGCCCGAGAATGACACAGCGATTGTTCCTCCGCTGAAGTCTCCAGCACTAGAGGATGAAGTGCTGACACCCGAAAGCGTCGACATCTTTACTATACAACCTGTATCAGCCCTACGTCTATTATGTCGCAGTATCGACGAGCTGGTCCGTATGACAGGCGATGTCCCCCCTACACCACCGGTTCGAAGTCGAGCCCACTCACCAGTACGGTCCTTGATATCTCCCACTTACGACCAGAAGAAATCGATAAATACAATATGCTCGCCGAAGAAAGATACGACGACTCACAACATCAATATACCCCAGGCACATGAAAGAGCCTTTGCCCATGATAGCATCGATGGGGTTCCATTCAAGAAAACACCAATTGGTAGTCCGGAAGCCGGTCCATGCGAGCCCACAAGTCCAGAGCATCAGGATGTAGGCTACAACGCACCACCGTTACACGTACAGTATGGCGCGTTAGCCAGGAAGTTCTACAGCAAACGTCCACCTCCAATCTCAACAGAAGACTATCTCCTTAGAATGCACAAGTACTGTCCCATGTCTCCCGCTGTATATCTAGCCACATCATGCTACATCACACGTCTAGCGTGCGTTGATCGAGTCGTGCCTGTGACGCCACGAAACGTCCACCGTCTCCTCCTCGCAGGTCTACGCGTCGCCATGAAGGCCCTAGAAGACCTAAGCTGGCCTCACGCACGATTCTCCAAAGTCGGCGGTGTCACGGAGGCGGAACTAGGCCGTCTCGAAGTCACGTTTTGCTTCCTGATGGATTTCGGTCTCAAGGTTGACGCGCAGACTCTTCAGAGAGAAGCAGAAGCACTTTGTCGAGTTGGTCCACGGAATGGTGCCGGTAGTGGCGATGATAGTGCCGTTCTCGACGGACCTGATCTCGCAGCAAGGCTTGAATTGCGCTTACCCAGTCGACGAACTGGTGCATTCGCTGCTGCGTCTGGAAGTCCGACTCCTATCCGAACACCGGAAAAGAGAAAGGCCAGTTCGGCTTTACCTCATCGACCTTCTGCTTTGGTTGGATCCGGTGGTATTGAAGTCGTGGGACAATCTTGATCTTAATCTGATTGATTTATAGATCAACTGATCGGTTGATCGATCACTTAGTTGGTTGGACTTTTTTGTCGTTGGATAATCGGGAGGGTTCCTTTTCTTGGGATTTAAGGGCTGGATTGGACAGGTCAGGTCAGGACAGGAGGAATCATATATACACATACGCACATGCATGAACGCATATGAATACATTTCAAGCGAGTGAGCGAGTGAGAGAGAGAAATCAAGGCAGTAATAATTCATTAAAACCAGATGAACCCAGATGAAAACAAACCAAATTAAATGAAATTAAATGAAACGATTTAAAAAAAGTTAAATATACTGTTCTGTTTGCTGTTTCTATTGCTATTGCTATTGCTTTATCTTCGTCTGTCTATCTCCCTGCCGAAGAGGTAGTTAGTTAGTTAGTTACTTACTTACTTATTCATTGCTTGCTATTTGCTACTTATATATAATACTACATATCAACATGAACGAACGAACAAAGAAGGAAAGAAGGAAAGCTAGTGAACATGAATACAACATCTCCATCATGATAATGACGATGATGATGATGATGATGATGACAAGGAGAATTGAATTAGATATTTAGATGTGATTAATCATAATCAATCATAATCAATTAATTATAAGCCTACATAAACATAACCATAAATACAATGACAACTTTAATGACGATGAGAGTATTAATAAAATTTCACAACTACACGATTAATTTATATCAAAAAGTTTATTGATGTATGTATTAATTAATCTTTGACTTGATGACTGACTGACTGACTGTATGTATGTATGTATGTGCTGCTATTCATCATTGCTACTGTCGTTGTCACTGTCACTGTCATTAAGAGATCTACTGATCAAAGCAAATACGATATCGATATCGATATCAATAGTAACGACAACACTGCCACTTCAACAAGTAGAACAGCAGTTGAGTCATGGAAACAAGCGTCCTTATCCAAGAAAAATTAAAGGTCTATCCAGACCCGATGCATGCATGTGTGCAACTCTTTATTTGATCAGACAGATTTCGGAATCTGCTTATTTTCACCCTTAAAACTCCGTTAGGCTATCACGAGCCTTAAGAAACAATCAATCCACTCCTTTTTGGGGCTAATGCGATAATTCGTACAGTTCGTTTGTATCAATGAATTAGAGAGTCGTGAAGATTATCCTCAATAATCTGAATACTGCTCAAGCGCTGAGTGCGAGCGGTTGTATGAGAAGTTCATTCCAGGAGGATGGAGACGTCGTTCTAAATTTGTGTTAGTATACGAAACTTACATTAAATCTGTCAACGTTGCTTACCTCTTTCAAAATCTCCCCATCTCTTCATTGTGATCTTACTGCTATCGAACTCACCCTCATATTCGATACCCGCCTTCTTCGTCTTTTCGCCTGCCGTCTTTCTTGTATCACCCCAGCTGAAATCATCGAACTTCCAGTATGCGTATAGTGGTAGAACACCGTTCCAGATAGGCAGAGATAGAAGATAGATAACCATCCACAAGAGATATGACCATCTCTGAGCTGTAACAACAATGAGTACAGCGGGTAGACCTAAGATCAATGCCAATAGAATAAGAGGAATGACTGGAACTGGTTTTCGGACAATTGAGATGATGATCAGATAAATGGTGAATGAGATAGCGGCAGGTAGAACAAGAGTACCGATGAGTTCGATGAATACAACGAATTGCATGCTGAAGCAGAATGTACCACAAAGATCGCGCACAAGAACAAGTTCCATGAGATTGTGCACTGTACTGTTGATCCATCGACGACGTTGTGAAAGCAAGACTTTGAATGTCTCGGGTACTGTAGTTTTGCAGACAGCTTGAGGGACAAAAATTTGCTTTCGCTTAGGGAATGTCTTTAACATGAGAGTCGATAGATATCGATCCTCACCCAAAAGTAGCAAGTTCTTGTCGTGTAACGTTTCGACAACGTTCTCCGAGTAGTGTTCGACGATATCCGGATTTGCAAGAATTGGTACCCAATAGTTCTGTCCTCCCTTTGGTGCTTTAATTCTGTACATACAGAAACATCCAGGCAAACAGGTAACACCACCGAAAACAGACTCGAAAGACTTGGATTGATGATGAGAGATGAAGTATTCGAAGACTTGAATCATCGAGACCCAACTGGCTCGCTTATTGGCAATCTTGGTCTCACCACAAAGACCCATGACTTCAGAATCCTTCACCATCGCTGAGATCATGTGTGTCAAACTGTCAGGGAAGACCTTCGTATCGGCGTCGACCATGAGAACCATTTCGTAGAAATCGGGAGACATGCCAGTGACTTTCCATATACCGTTGAACATCTCGAATTCTAGTTCTGTCATTCTTTCGTCGAACATCACTTTCTGGAGGAAAGACATCAAGATGATTTGACTGTCACGTTTACCTCGGTTACCGGGCTTGCTCTTTGTTGCTTCATCAGGTGTACCACATTTGACCACGAGTATCATTGGAACTCGTTGTTGCTTGTTAGGCGGGATGGTTGAGTTGGTGCCATAATCGTAGAATCCAGCGTAAATTTTGGCCATGTTGTGTCGCTTGGATCCGGATGCCACAGCAACATAAGAGAAAGCTTGTACATCTTCCGGAAGTACTGCGAAATCTCCCATCATGTTCAATACAATATCCGGTGTGGTATGCGTTTCGCCTTTTCCTTTGATCAATCCATCACAGATGACGAGGATACATTTGTGACTGTTCGGATAATCTGTAGTGGCAATTGAATCCAAGGTGGATCGAATACCTTCTTCACCTTCAGAATAAGCTGTAACCAAGCATAGAACATGAGCGAGGGGATAACCGAATGGTTGCCACTCAGGTGGTGGTTGTGGCACGACGTTATCGTGAATAAAACCTTCAGGACCGGCTTCGTCGAGTTCTGTGAGTGCGGTAGAATGTCTGTTCTCATTTCCAGACAGTAGTACACTGGATCTGCTAGCGGCTACACTAAATCTGGAGCCGGGAACCTCAAGAGTACCTTGACTTGCATTGTATTTGCTATGCCTGTAAGGATTGTTATTACCTGCCAAAAGTTTTGCGCCGCTCGCTTGACTGGTCATGGTAGTAGGCTGTGGGCGTTTGGTCGATCGATCAACTGCATACGGACTAGTGAAACGTGAGGTCTGTGGGAATAGAGTACTCGCTCGCTTGCTGGTACGGCTGTCAGATGCAGTGACTGTGCTTGTAGGTTCCGTGATTCGAGGTGCTGGCTTGTAGATGTCGTCGGCCCATTCCTCAATTTGCTTTGCGCGCTTCTTTGGATCCGAGCTTTGTGAGGTCTTTGCTGCACCATACTTTCTGCAGAGAAACCATTGGAATAATAGTGCCAGAGCAAACTTGACACCAACAATGGATAAGATGAACGCCAAGGAAACGTACAATACAACTTTAGAAGCAATGCAACCAACACTTTCCGTATCGATGGCACCAACTCTCATAATCTCGGAAAGACACTTGCCCACTCTTTTATCAGCTGCTGATTGCAGAACGCGAGTCATGTCCAGACCTCGAACCTCTGGATTGTTCCTCAGATCATCGAATTGAGATGGATACTTGACTTGACTTGCATTGAAGAATCTGATCAAATCCAAATCAATGACCGAACCCGAGTATACCATTAGATTTCGACTCGAATTTTTGATATCATCCCAAGTGAAGAATACATCACCAGATTTTCGAAGATTGTAGAAAGTATTCCTGCCTTTGCCAGTTGTGTGACAGGCGTAGCCGAGATAATAGGACGAGTCGTAATAGGATCCAGTAGTATTTGCTATGCTTGAACCATCCTGATTAACCGCAATACATGGGAAATACCACGCAAGATTGCCTTCTGAGTCTGTAGGAACATCAGATCCTGGAGCCAAGGTGACCAGATCTTTGCATGCTCCATTCACATTTTGAAACATGAAGCTGCCATCCTGGCCGCCATATTGATGTGGCAAATCGTACAGCACGTTCGTCCCAAGCGGAATACCCAGAGCTGCCGGGTGCTGAGAATACGCAAGGTTGTAAGCTTCACCATGGAAGATCATGTAACCTCCGTCAACCTGGTTGATCTTAAGTCGAAGACCTGGAGCTAGACATACTGCCTGGGTAAAACCGAAAGTCAAGAAGCCGACGAAACCAGCAATCAAAAGAATGAGACTTATCAGTCCCATCTTCTCTCGCCATGCTCGTCGCTGAGCTTTCGCAGGCATACCAAAACATTTCAGTAAGATGTCTGGTGCCCAAAATGTTACAATGGCGCAGTAGACGTTCCATACGCTCGGTGGTCTGATCTTGTCCAGTTCCTTCTTCTTCCGCTTCTCTTCTTCGGTCAGCCCAGGCCTGGTCTCTCTTCTGGTAAGTTTCCTCTGCTTTCGACTGAGTGGTTCTTCTGCGACAGGTGCTCTCGCCTTCCGAGGGTCACTAGCTATGTTGTCCTCTTCCACAATTTCCTTCAGGTTCGTACTCTCCGAGCTGACCGTTCGACCCTCCTCTTCAACTATTGGATCGTTACCAGTAGTCGATGGAAGAACCTCCATATGGTGTGCATGTTGTCTGTAGTGATAGTTTGGATGGTCCTTGTTCATTCTCTGCCTCTCGGGCCTAATCAACGATTTCTTTCTGCCCAAATCGCTGGCTGCAGGGTTGTACATAATTGGGTCATGGTCATCGGCTCGAGATCCAGGCGTAGGAGGCGCTGGATAAGAGAAAGAGTTCTGTGAGTAGGGTGATTCTGGACGAGTCATGTAGGTACCGGTCTCGATGTCACGGCGTTGGCGACCTGGAGAATCTCTGTAAGGTGGTTGTGCCTTTTCACGTACAGGCGACGTTGCTGGCCGCGGCCTCGAAGGATCTGACATGGTGGGACTGTGTAGCGGCGAATGTTCAGCAGGATGAAAGTATAACCTCTTGCTGCAATTGTATACTGACGATGTGATCGAATGTGCTATTATGTATCGACAATGCGAGAATGTGGTGTGATTACTATGTTGTGAAGTGAAGCAAAATAGTTGTTGACACAGCAATTGTCTGGTTCGAGAAAAGAATGAACTTTTGCCGACGTCCCTGATTGAGTGAGCAGGTGCGACTCGTGTGTTTACAACATCTGTCGAGAGATGGCAGATGTTTGTTTGATTGTTTAATTAACGACTGACAGCGGATGAACGCTGGATGAATGGTGAGGTGCAGACAACGAAGAGCAATGCAAGGGTGGAAAGTAGAGCACGAATGCACTGCACGCCAATGTCAGGAGGCGACGACAGTGGTAGGGAATGATTGGTCACTGGGAGTGTTCTAAACATGATGGGGTTTGGTTGGTGCAGGCAAAGGAAAAATTGCATGCAGTTCGTGCCCCTTAAGCCGTGCGGCCGTTGACTCGACTGCGTAACAATAGCACTACCGTACGAGTTTTACAGGCTCTTTTCGGGGGCATCCTCTCCCCCATTCTCCCATCTCCAGGCTCGGCGATCCATCTCCCAAGGCTGTGGCTGTGGTGGTAATTGTGGATTGGGTAGTCGGCTGTGCCCTCTATTCTTAGCCCGAAAGAGTGGGTTGCTACAGAAACTGTTTCACTTCGGTATCCTTCTCTCTGTGGCCACATCATACGTACGACTACCGAGTAATGTATTACATGCCACCGCGTTGACGTGAGATGATGGATAATGATGATGCTTATGCATCTTGACATTGTGCAGTCACTAGAGCATTACCTTCTCACCAGCTTCGCGAGCTACCACCGCAGTAGGTTTGTGACTTAAGACATTGTCACCATTCTGTTAGTCATGTTTCAAGGTCGTCAAGGGGATTTGCTGATCGGCCACAGTGATGCACCATCTGCATTAGTGTCGATGTAGCCGTTCATTCGAAAGGCTGAGAAATTTTCCGCACTCATCCAAAGAACTCATGTCTTAAGGCCAAATATCAGCGTCATGGACGAGGATAGACGTACGGCTCGAGGGAAAATGGAACGCTAAAGGTTGACAACTCCATGTCTAGAGGGACGCTCGGACAGTCCAATGCTACTGTTGCCGCCCTCAGATTGAAGCTCAAGAAACTGTCATCGCACAAGCCCTTGGCTGATGCTCGCTAAAGGGTGATCCGCCGTAGCAAAAGTGGCGCTCCTTTCTCCATGAAAAGGCGTAATTTTTTTCACGTCTCAACCATCTTCGGTAGCGCGGCAGTTCTCTTGAGACTCAGCCATCTGTTGGAGCGGGGGAGATCACTCTCTCTAAGATGAGGGTCGAGGCCATGAGCGTGGAATCACAGAATGCTGGTTGAACTGTAACGAAATTGAGCGAAGGTCACTACTATGATCTTTTTTTGAACATTTGTGGTGCCGCGCCATCTGCCAGGTACTACACGTTGACAGGGGAGCATGGCCGAAGTTCTGTGGAACTACTAGTACAGCATATCGAGTACTACTAACTACTACTACGATGCTGGAAGGCACGGGATCGCTCCTGCTGCTCAATTCTGTCATACCGTTGCTTAAACGTTCACATGAATCTCTACCAATACGTACCGTCTCCACTCACATCCGTCCCCTTTCGTCTCCTACCAACCCATGCATACGCAGTCCCGTCATATGCTTAGTTGCTCTCTATTCTTCATTGTTCTTTCAATTCCTGTACAGTCGTATACACGCTGCCATCTATTCCGCTACCTGATCCATTGAGTGAGTCGCTCGTTTACCCGAATATCCACCACCGTACCGTCACCGCACGTCCTCGCCGTCTCCCGAAATATTGTACATACTGTACAGCGATCAAGGCCTCATATACAGATCGTCCGGTCCTTATAAAGGTGCAGGTGAATTGTTGAAGACACATCCTTGTCTCCGAGGCTGGCCGTGCACTGCATTCTCTCGACGGGCACGGCGAATACGCACAGTCCTGTTCCGGTCACTTCAACACTGTTTTCGTCGAATTCTGTCATTTGCAACCTGGAACAGAATTGATTAGTCGGGGAGAAGTGAAGATAAATACAAAACAAGTCTGCAAGTCTACACGATAGGTTGCACCATTATTCTTGTAGTCAAAAAGGAGGTTGCGCCTCGTTGTTGCACTTCAGATTTGATCACATCATAAAGTTCACCCTACCTTCTCTAGTAATCTGCTGGCTGGCCAGCCAGGAGAATCGACACGTTCTACAACAACCATCTCAGATCGGACCTGAAATGGCAAGACTCAGGCCCGCCTCTCCCCAAACCACAGATCTTTCGTTACCTCCTCCAGTCTACACCGGTAATCCAGTACGATCTCAGACTCCTCAGTCCTTCTCCTCGAACGATTTACATAACGCGAATGATCTAGCATTCAGGCAGAACAAGACTGTAAAGTCACCAGTGATGGAAGGTGCTCTACTGCTGATTGCTCCTACAAATGGGACTGAGTCGCAAAATGTTTCAAGTGAGCCAGCAAGCGGAGTACAGATACAGGCCCCTCGATGGCCTTTCGCAGATGATCAGGAACCCTCAACACCCACTCGGAATATGACACCTATAATCGTGGCGACACCACCGGCAGACCGTTCAGAGATACAGAAGCCACTAACGATTCCACAATTAGTGGTGAGAAAGAAAATTGGCGGGTCCGGTAATACTTCAGAGCCCACGCATCGTAGAGTATTTTCAGACAATCCAAATGGTCAATCCAACTTAGAACCTGGTGACAGACAGCCTAGATCTGTGTCGATGATGATGTTGAAAGAGGATGATTCTACAGAGAGCTATCAGCCACTACAGTACCACCATCGGGCGCTTGAGGACGCGCAGAGAGATCTGAAGAAACGAGTTTCCAAGCTGACGCTTGGTTCAGAAGGCTCGGGTGGCAGTGAGTCTGCACGCCGCTCTGACAATCTTGGACTCCCTGGCGTGCGCAACAGTTATGTCGGTGGTAACCTACAACGTCCTGACTCGGGCTTTTCCTCCACATCAGACTTCCGTGGCCGAACGAACTCGCCTCGTTTGACCCCACTTGGAACTTCTCGAGGAGTATCGGCTCATTCAAGATCGCCTGACAACCGATTATCACATATCGACTTGCTCAATGTACCGTATCCGCAAGCTCCTCCCAGCGGAGCGGAAAATCTTGTTAACAGTGGTTTGCGCACTGTCATAGGCAATAACGCTTCACTGTTGTCAACGAGGAAGACTTTGGATATGTACCGAGCCAATGTGAAGAAGACCAGTGATCCTGCGATTCAGTACGAGTTTGCAGTCTTCATGATCGGCGCCGCACAAGAGGAAGGGTTGGAGGCAGACGGTGCTTCGGATGCAGGGTCAGCGAAGTCATCTGGCTCCATTAGAATTGATCTTTTGAAGGAAGCTAAACAAATCCTGCAGAAACTATGTGACCGTTCGTATCCGTTCGCACAGTACTATCTTGCTGATGGGTACGCTTCTGGACTATTCAACAATGGCAGGCCTGACCTAGAGCGATCATTCCCTCTGTTCCTGGCAGCATCGAAACATGGACATGCCGAGGCGATGTATCGGACTGCGCTTTGTTATGAATGGGGCTGGGGTTGTCGGGTAGACGCAGCAAAGGCTGTACAATTCTACCAGCATGCGGCCAGCAAAAACCATCCGGGTGCAATGCTTCGTCTAGGTCGTGCATGCCTGAAGGGTGATATGGGCTTAGGGAAGAGATACCGTGAAGGTATTCGGTGGCTGAAACGTGGAGCAGAATCCGCGGATTTTCAATACAACCAAGCGCCATACGATCTGGCATGCCTTCATGAGTCTGGCTACGGCGCTGATGTCTTCAAAGACGAATCGTACGCTGCTCAGCTGTATACAAAAGCAGCCGACCTAGGTCATACAGAGGCATCATTCCGTCTTGGTGAAGCCTATGAATACGGTCAGTTGAGCTGTCCCAAGGATCCTGCCTTAAGCATACATTTCTATACTGGCGCAGCCGAAAATGGACATCCTCAAGCGCAGATGGCTCTCTGCGCGTGGTACATGGTCGGCGTAGAACACGTCTTGGAGAAGGATGAAAGTGAGGCTTATGAATGGGCAAGAAAGTCGGCCGAAGCGGGATTACCAAAGGCTCAATACACTGTAGGCTATTTTACTGAAATGGGTATTGGCTGTCGTCGTGATCCTCTTGAGGCGAACGTATGGTACGTACGTGCAGCAGATCAAGGCGAAGAACGTGCCAAACATCGAATCGCGGCTATTAGAGCTGCTGCCACCGGAGCAGATCCAGTGACGGCAGCTAAAAAGAAGCCGGGTGTGACTGAGAAAGTCAATACGGTTGGTAAGTACACATTCTCTCCATGTTCATGCAAGACAATATACTAATACCGAAATCCAGAAAGTGACAAGAAAAAGAGGTTCGGTATATTCTGATCGGTAATCTCGCCCAGTCATCCGAACATTGTGTATCATATTGTGGATTATCATGAATATCGACGGCGTTCCAAACTGGGGGTGACACCAGTGCTAGAAGCAGTACATCCCAAACGAGGGTCCCTCTTGTGAAGTGGGAGAGCATGATTCCGGACCTGATCAAAAGAGTGTCAATTTGCATAGCAAGCGGCGAGGCATAAATTCGATGGAGAGAGGCATTGGGCGTGAATGATATGTGCATGATGTTGATTTGCGGCATGTAACAGGTGGAGATTTAGCCGATATTTGAAGAGCTATAATTTTCGATAGATAAAGCTCGTCGAGCTCGAAGATGCAGGTCAGAACATGGCGGCATCATGTTATTAGCCAGGTGAAATAGACCTAACATAATATTCCTCGATTTGCACTCAAATCCGGGGAGAAACATACGACGACTTTCCTTCCCTCCTGGTTTGGCTATCTCAACTTGTCCAGCGATGTAACAACCCCTGCTTCTTGCATGAAGCTTCTGTACATCGGACGATACCGTCAGAGTCAAGAGTGCAGAACGTGGGTATCCGTGGCCTTCCTGATTCGCACAAGACCCATTCGCTTATGGTGACCGCGTCGTGCCGGTCATTCGTGTTGGAGGCGGTCAAGAATCTGCTGTGTGGTCGAATCTTGGCTGCATGAGGTTCCGTCGATCTATCGCACACTAAGCTCACCGACATCCATCCAACTCCTTCATACCAAACATCCGGAAAACTTTGAACGTGTTCTCGACCTCATTTGCCACACCATCTGGAGCTCTTCTGCCGGCACGACTGAGCTCCCGACATCCAAATACCAGCGCCGACCGTGAGCGCGTGTTACCGCCAGAGGCACCAACTAATTTGGTGAATTACGCGCTGCTCGGTTGGTTGACGGATTTCAAAGCTCCATCTACAGCCCCTCAATTGTGACCAGTTGTTGAGCATCAAATCGCTGCTAGACACAAGAGCCATGTGAAGAGCGTGGCTGTTGTGTCCTAGAGAAATATGGCTTGTGACTGATTTGAGGTCACGGAAGTGTGGTCATCTGCTCAGAAATGCAGGTGTTCTCGTCCAATGACAATCTAGACCCATCTTTTAGTTCGCTTGTACCTCGAGCTTTCAAGGTATGGACCCCGGTTTATCTCGATCTATTGTCAAGCTCCATGGATTGAATAGCTCCCGTTCGTGCATGCGCAGGTCGTCCACAACATGGGTTATCTTTCATCGTTTCGACGTGTTTGAGTTTCAATGTCGGAGTAAGGAGGTAGGAATCGCCCGGCCATCGATATGACCCTCAGTGTTGGAATTTGCTTTAATGCATCGTAGCCCCGGCTCTTTCTCCCGAATGACTTATACTCCAGATAACCGGTGACTTGTTCTATGCATGCCAGCTAATGTGTCTCTGACATATTTCGTACCCTGACGTGCTTATACATCAATCAAGTTTCGAGTTCTATCTGCCACACGCACATGTCAGAGTGGTAGTCAATGAGCCTAGGTCTCATATCAGCTAATAAACGTCGAGCTGGTCCCGAAAATTCAGAATTACGATATACCGAGTGATGCCAGTTCAGAGGTCTCCTACAGTATGAGATCCGAAAAGTCTTTCGAACCCCACACCGGACTCAATGTCCACGGTTATTATAATGCACGATCATCAGACGCCGCCAATATGAGGGTCACCACAAAGAGAGGATCAGTCGTTCGAACAGAAAATCACACAATCCTGGGCAATTCATCGAGCGTTGATCCTGGTCATTCATCTAATAAGCCTTCCACATTTATAAGACACCCTGGAATTTCAGATGCCGGTAAACCTAGTATTCCTAGAAGGACAAGCAGTATCAACTTGAAGTCTAAGGAAAGACGATCAAGTCGGACAGATCTCATCTTGCTACATCGACAAAGCTGTTTGTTGTTCTCGTCACTTGACGGTTCCGTCGCTGAAAAAGGAAACCCGGCTAGCATCCAGGACCTGGTTCCATCACCGGACAGCATTACTGCTCTACCTCAAAGTAGTGAGAACATCACGACTTCATACAGAAACTCTTTCGTGGGAAGCACATCTGACGAGAGTCCACTTGCCTTTACCATGGCCAGAAAGAGAACATCTTTGCCATCAGTTAGTGACTGTCGAGCATCCCGTACACTTTCCAAACGGGATTCACGACTTTCTTATCGTTCATCTTTCCTCTCATCTTTCCCCGAACCACCAGTCACACCCGCTCCAACATTGCCAACACTGAACCATCTGCGAAATACATCTACATATCATGTCTTCCCACAGCAACGACAACCAACCCCGACTTCACCTTCGGCGGCCATCAAATCTCGTCCACCTATTACCACAACCGATTCATACGCTTCAAATCCCAATCTTGACCAAGAGATATACACAAAGGATCCAGCTTCACCCACTTCCATCTCTTGGACATCTCCAGCTACGAGACAAGCAGAATATGCCAAAATCGACCGTGCACAGTGCTCTCGCCAGAAAGTTCTGAGAAAATTTGCTCCCAAATGGCTCTGTGGCAGTTTAGGTAGCGAGCGAGGCAAATTCTACAACGACGACGATGGAAAAAGAAGTGTGAGAAGATTCAGGATAGATCGTCCTGTAAATCAAGCAGCGATGGAGAAGGAGCATAGTCACAACTTTGATAGTGAACGGTCATCATCAGATGGAAAGCCGAGTGTAGAAGCAACTTCAGAAACTCGCAACTCGAGCACAAGTCAACTCATCGATGAGAAGAAAGCATCAGAACGTCAAAGTAAGAAGGCGAAGAACAGTGGCTGGGCTCGATTTACCTGTTTTTGAGACAGAACTCCTATGTTGAGCTCGAATCATCCAATCGGAACAAGATATACCATGACTCAGTACTGACAAGCACATGGACAACATAGCAGCTCCGATATCAATAGCATTACAATCCAAGTTGATCACTCAATAAGAACACTACCTGTCTGGTGGCCTGAAGTCAAAACCACCACATCGACACTCAACCTTCATATCCATATCATTCAACCGTCAACTTAACCACACACAAGAACAGAAACTTCATTCAAGAAACATCTCTCCCTGCTTTTTGCTCCATTGGAAATTTCGATAAACAAGTCTGGAAACAATATTTCAAGTCAGACGTCTACACGATACCCATGAGACGCAATGTTTCACGGCGTTACAACATTACAGCGTTATAGCATGCATGATAGCAGGATATCATCACGCCAGAAGATACACATACAAATTCATACATACATACAAAACCCCGCGCCCAAGCGTTTTTCCTTTATACCGTTTCCGTTCCTGATCGATCATCACTATCAAAACACAAACAGTGTCATCGTCATCATCGTCATGATGTCTATTCGACATAACGACATCAACCAACATCCTCGAGCGCAAGTCTTGCATAGTCAATCTTTTTCTTCAGTCGTTTGGAGTATTGCAACAATTTCGGAAGAATTCACATACATACATCGAAGGCGAATAGACATATACTGAACTAACGAACGAACGAAACAATGAATGAATGAATACATCACACGAAATCGAACGGTCGAAATGAATACAATTATTCTATTGCGTTCCGAGGACACGAGTAGATAGATAGGTAGCCGTAGTACCTAGCTAGATAGATAGAGAGAGAGAGAGAGAGAGAGAGAGAGAGAGAGAGAGAGAGAGAGAGAGAGAGAGAGAGAGAGATATATATACACACACACATATAGATCGGACAAAGATATATTTACGAGAATTCATGTTCGAATCTAAGTCTGAAATCAGATATTAATCCTCTCCTCCTCTTCCCCTCGAAACATGAACGGAAACGCTAAATATGTACGTAGAGAGCGATGTCTCGATGCCTATTTTCCTCCTCTTCTACTCCTCTTCAATTCACCTCGTCAGTGTGAGCAGATCCAATATCGCCGCACATCGCTTACCAAGATACAACTGAGGTATTACAATCACATCAGACCTCATCATAGTTTCGATTTCAATTTCGATTTCAATTTCGATTCCCATTCTAGAACGGAACACTAGTGTTCCATATATTCCATCACAGCCTCGTCGCGCTCTTAGTTCCGAAAGAATACGTCAAAACGCATCGATACCGCGAGACAGAGAGGGAGAGAGACAACAACGAGGGTTATATATTACCATTCTCCTGAATTTTGTTTCGGAACAGTAGCTTAATTAACATTGAGCTTTTGACGGAGTCCGTACCCTCACGGTGGGATGGGTTTGTCTCTGTTCCTTTTTTTGATTTTTGATTTTTTGGTCGAGTTGAGTGAAGTAGGGTTATAGGTTGGAGTCGTGTGTTGCGTCTTGTTTTGTTCTTGTTTGAGACTCATAATTTTGATTTTGTGCGGGTTTTGAGTTGGGTAAGTGGTGCTTCTTATTGTTTCTCTCTCTCTTTCTCTCTCTGTGTATGTATGTGTTTTGTGCGAGGATAGACACTCTATTTCAGTGATTAATGCTGTGTGCGTGATGCCTCCTTTTTCATGATGAGGGATGACTTTGCAGACAAATAAATTGGTATTCGGTATTTGGTGTTGGGGTATCATTATCAGCCACGGACTTTTCCATTGTGTAGTACTATTGAACCATGCAGAGTTTTTCGTAAATCATGAACTTCTTCTTTACCTGAGATCCGATCATAGCAAGTCGAAATCATCGAGTTTCTCCCTGTATTTCAATACCTGTCTTTGAACCTTGCTGCCATCCACCCATGTCACGAAATCCTCCATTCCCCTGCTGATTAGGAATGCTGGATCTGTCACAACCTCCGTTCCAACTCTGACGTGTCCTTGCTCGACGAATTGACATGCAGTCTTTACATGTTCCACCATATCAGTTCTGACCATTAACACTCCTAACCTCCTCCTGCAGAATGCGCTAACTGTCACATCCTTCTCTACACTTGACAACCCTGCCCCTTGTTCTCTTGTCTGCTTGAGGATACCCATTTGCCATAACTTCTCTAATATTATGGATTCTTGTTGCATGCGCTTTGGATCTGATGGGTCGAGTTGTGAGAGGAGATGTGCGAGATGACGGAGTCGACCGCAGAGTGTGTTGTATTTGTCGTAGTCGAGGGGTGAGGTAAGATGATATCTACGTCGGATGGCGGCAGCGCGGTGTGATGGTCCATCTGATTTGTAGGAGATGAGGTCGACTTTACGAAGGAGTTTTTGTTCGTGATGCTTTAGTTTTCGGACCATGATGGCGGAATTGCGTTGATGTGATTAGATAGGAATTTCCGCTGAGCAATTGCAAGAATTTGTTCTCTGAGCTTGTTTGTGCTGGTGTAAAAGCTTTGCTGCTAGAGTCAGTTCTACTGTCTGCTCTCTCTTCTGTTGGTATGTCGAACGCAGCGAGCCGTTGCATAGAGTTGAAGAATAACTTTCCTTGAGAATTTGTTCCGATATTTAGCCGATATGTATTGCCGTCTTAGTCACACCACGTGACTGTGTCTCTGGAGGCGCTGCTGGCTGAGCGCTATCAACAACTTGCAGAAACCGTGCTCATACGATCTTGCTTCCCAACCACAGCTATCACCAGCAGAATGTGCTTCCAACTTGCCTCTTATGTGTGAGCAGTTCTTTTAATTGGGATGACCATGTAATCTACACGAACAGATTAAGCAAATCAGTTTCGAGGTTCAACACTCCAGCGAATAATCAATTGATTTAATATCTTTTGAGTCTATGTTCTGTAAGATGCAGCATCAGTCTACTAACGATACGACAATCGAAATTGCTCATCAATAGAAGCACTGGCGCGTTCGATCATGGGAAATCATCTCCTTTATAAATATTTGTGTCATCTGTTTCTTCACGTGTCTTTTCCAGCCAGATCCCAGAGATCAAGAGGGATGGTGCTTTCCTGACGCAGAAGAGGTATACCTGCTGCAGTGTCCAAAGGAGCCACACATCTGTGGGCCAACACTATACTCTTTGCCTCTCATCCCCTACAGACCTCATCTACTCTTGGTAAGCATGAGCAATTGAAGATCATTGGCCAGCCTCCGCTACTCGCCGAGCAGTACGATGATAAAAACTACGTGAACTCAACGCTCCGAAGAGATAACTGCTTTAAATTGCCACAATAATGGCTCGTGAAGTCGACCGAAGATCTAGCCATCATGCAGGACAAGATCCCATATCCCATTGTCGGCAAACCAATCCGTGGGAGGGGTAGTCATGGAGTCAAAGTTTGCCGCTCCAAGAATGAGCTTGTCCGCCACCTCGAAGCGATTCTGAATAAGAGTCCGGAAGTCATGTTAGAAGAATTCTTTGCGGGTCAGGAGGGTACAGTGACGGTGATGCCCTCATCAAGGAACAATTCTGAGTACTGGTCAATGTCGATCGTTCTACGCTTCAACCACGTCGATGAAATTGCGCCCTACAACGGAGTTGTTGCCGTCACTTCGAACTCTATGTCCCATCAGATGAGAGTCTTGAATTGTCGGTTTACAAGGGTATATGTGAACGGTGCACGAATGTCGCTAGGCGGCTCAAAGTCAAGGCATCTATTCGAGTGGATGTACGACAAGTCATTGAAGATCTCGAGTCGGACTTTGCTCTGTTCGACGTCAATATGAAGTCGGTAAGTGATTGCCTAGGATAGGTCCTTTCCCTCTTTCTTACACATTGCTTGCAGAATATGACCGGGCTAGGCCGACCAGGGAGAGAAGATCAAGCTAGCTTGACTGCATTGGCAGCCTCGAGGCTCGGCTGGGATTATTCACGACTCCTAGAGGAAATATTGAGCGGTGCTACTGAGCTAAAGGATCTTCGAAATATCAGACTAGACTGAAGATTCTGTGCGCCCTGAGGCTACCGAGAATGATACTCTAGGAATCTACAGGATGTTGTCCAGGAACACCTCCGAGTCTGCCATCCGACCGAAAATGATGGAACTTTATTGCGAAAGAGATAAGGCTGACCTGTGGGTTAGGTGTGGAGTCATAAGCCTTAAGTGTTATGAAGCATAGCAGTGTGTTGCGAATCATCGGGCGCGTAAAGGCAACCTGATTACTTCTGAGCGCCTCGACACATATTCTATAGTCCGCATCTTGAATGTTCACGATTGCCTTGTGTTAGTACTGTACAGATGAGAACCGATCTGATTGTAATGCAAAAGCATGATCATTCGAAGTGCTAATATACTAGCATCAGTACTAGCATCAACGATAAAGACTTGTCATATGTCAGAGGCTTATTTCCGCTGCATGACGTCTCTTTGAACTGCGCCCGCAATTAACTTGCATACCACTTGTCACGCCAAACGCTTGTAGTATTTTTGTTCAGAGTGCCATGCATGTAACGTGCGCATGGCAATCCATTTATCGTCCACAAGTTTGCTGAGGGCCGCGTATGCTTTTAGTTCTTGGTGATCTTATGACGCCAGTTTCAGACGCTACTCTCTACAATATCTCTGTCAGGCCTGTCCCACGGCCATACATGCCACACGGCGCTTGTTCGCTACAGCATCACTTCCGCGCCCGTTAAGAATTTATTATCCTTACTTGGTTGCACAGTTTTATCTGAACAGTCTCCCCTGCGGTAATCATGGCCTCTTCGAACAAATTCATGAGCAGTGCGGCACTGGCTCCTTCGTCCACAATATCTCCATCTGCGCCGACAACTGCACCTACTGTCAATGGCTTCCTCACACCTTCGAAACCCTCTATGGACCGAACCATATCCACGAAAAGTATACCTCCGGATGGTCAATTGTTGACGGGAAAGCAAGAACACTACTTGAAGAGAGAATTGATAGCAAGACAAGTGCATTACGAAATTCAAGAACTGAACAGTCCCACCGCTTTGCAGAGGTTTGGTGCACCATTTCGATCAGAATATGGTGAAGTTTCTCCAGTCGATTCAGAATTGCCCATCCTTCGTTACATCTTTGTCAATCATGTCAGAAAATTTCCCTTTCTCAACCAAGCGAAGGAGAAGGAGTTTTGGCAGGATAAACTTCAAGCATTTCTTGAGTCATTCGCAACGAAATACATCTCATCCTCGGAAGACAGACTCGAAGAAACCAAGCGAAAGAAGTTGGCGAAAAAGGCGGAGAAATTGGTTGAATTGATGATGGTGTCTGGTATACCTACAGCATCTGGATATGAAGAGCGAATACGATTCGCTGAATTGGAGGTTGTAGAAAGAGGTGCCAATGAGCAGGGTCTTATTGCGAATATACCTGAAGGCAACTTCATCCACGGCTGGGATGTCAATGTTGCTGGAGTACGAATGACATCTGTCAGGAGGACGGTGCGATATCACAAACATGCTGAGTTTTTGCTTCGAGTGAAGAGGGTGGACCAACCTGAAGTCTATATCGGTCGCAGGTACGGCGAGTTTGTCAGACTGCACAAAAGACTAGGAGCAGAATTGCCGGGCAAGATTCTACCACCGTTACCGAGGAAGAACAAATCGTCAACATCGTCGACCTTTGGATCTTGGGGTGGTCATGATGACGACGCTGACTCTATCTCGTCAAATTCTACTGTTGATACGACGCGTGATGATGGTGCCTCCTCAAGAAACCTTCTGCCAGGACATCAAAGATTGAGGTCCGGCGCATCTTTCAGTGCTTCTTCGTCAAGAGGGAGCTCGCCACGTGCAAGCATGGATCGCTCGCCTAGTCGGGTACGTCTACATCGAGAAGATCAGCGTGTATCTTTACGAGCATTTTTACGTACACTACTACAAAACCCTCAAGTGGCTGAGTCAAAGGCAATGAATGACTTCTTGCAAGACACTCCGGTTAAGTTGAACTCCGAGGAACAAGATGATATTGCTCGACGAAAAGAAATGGACGAGAGAAGATTGGAGGACCAACGCAGATTTTACGAGATCGCCAGGCAAAGAGCAGCAGAATTGGATGTCTATATGGAAAAGTTCAGACGAGGTATTGTGGAGGATAACGGCTTGACAAAATTGTTCGCCGAAATCAAGAATAAAGAAAAACTTGAGGATCTCAGTCCAGAGTACAAGAAGTTCGCAGAATGGCTACGAATAGAAGTTGCAGCCACCATTTATCATCTCTTTCTGGCCGAGGACAACTCACCGGAGCTGTTTGCACAATTCAAGCAAATACACTCGCTACTTCCATATACAGTGATGAAGAACGTAATTAGGATAACAAATCCGGCGGCGGTCATGTCTGGCGTCTTGGATTTGTTCTTAGCGCAACCCTTTGGAACCAGATCACTGTTGCAACGAATCTTCTCAACCACGCTCTCAAATGGCATCAAGCAATTCCAGAAGTCAATCGATACAGTGGTGGTGAAGATCGATGAGCCGGTCTTTGTAACAAAGTTGAAAGCCTTTGTCGATGCTCCAGAAGCAGTAAAGAACGAGCTTCGTGAAGAGGCAGCTGATGAACAGGTGGACTTGATTGTGGCAATTTTGCGATCAGATCTATTCAAACCAAGTCTCAATGGTCCACAAATCCAAAAGATCTTCAATGCATATGTGGCTTGGAATAGTGCTGTCGAGAATGAGGACGCTGAACTCATCAAGGGTGCTGATTTGTTCTCTTATCTCAAGCAGTTGCTGAAACTACAAACCCGTCAAAGGGACAAGATGATGATGGCAGCTATGATCGAAGAGCCTACTACACTGCAATTATTCCGAGATCTCTTTACCATCTTCTACGAACCACTTATCCGTGTCTACAAATCAGCGAACGTATACAACAGTATTACCGATTTTGCTATATTCGCTGATGATATGATCAAGACTGTAGAAACGGCGCAGAGACAGGATATTTCCAGCGATCCAAACCAAACTGTTCAATCATTTATCGACCTCTGCCAGAGACATGAGCACAATCTCTACAAATTTGTTCACGAAGTTCATACTCACGACAACGGTCTTTTCGGAGCATTGATGGGTTGGATCGAAGATATTCTAGATTTCCTCCGTCATGGACCACAAGGTGGTAAACTCGACATGAATGCTATATTCCGTGGAGCGTTAGATATGGGACAGGTAGACAAAGATACCTGCATCAGTGAGATCATCTCCCTGATTAAATGGCAAGAGGCTCGTAAGAGATGGCATCAAGACAAGACGAGACAGAAGATGGCTGCCGAAGGTACAGGTGGAGAGATGATGCCAGGGGGTAGATCATTCCGAAGCAGTGATTTCGGTCTTCACGAAGTAAGTTCAACCTCTTGATGATGCACTTGATACAGCAGTACTGACGTAAAGCAGTCGGACTTGGCGGATCTCAATATCTCCGATCAAGAAGACGATGACGACGAAGACGAGGAAGAAGCAGCAGATGATTTAGATCCCATTGCAGCCGAACGTCGACGACGAAGCAAAGCACAAGATCGATTGAGGAGAAGTGCTGGAGAACCTCTCAAACCTGAAGTAACTGAAGTGTTGAAGCTACAGGAGGGGTTCCTTTCCATGCTGAGAATGGTATTGAGCGAATAGAAGTGAGTATGGTTTAGACATTAGGACATTGATAACTAGAATAATGGGTGATTTTACCGGGATAGCATTTATCGTGAGCAAGCATGTTCTATCTGAACGACCGGGATGAAGACGTCGGTCTATGCTTACATATATGATACGATACAGTAATAATGATAGAAAAGAAGTGTTATAGAGGACTCGATGATATACTATTTTACCTGTCTACTTACATGTGCTCTGTGTTATTATTTAAAGCACAGTGAAAGATGGATAACGTTCCTGCATGCATGTACTACGATGGGAACTCTCTAATTGGTTCGTTAAGCATAGACAATGTTTCAACTCTTCCCATGTGATGAATGGATGGACGGATGCCTTTCGGATCATGATCCGGCTGGCTGGTAGATATCCCGACGAAGTCAGAGAGGGGATATGAGTACAATACAGCACAGCACAGCACAGTGCAATAATGCAGTGCTGTAGCAGGGATCCGGCCACCACGCGCCAGAACGGCGGAAATACAATTAGGTCTGAGGAGATGGTGTGGGATGTTGTACTATATGGTAGTACCTGTAGATGGAGATTTGCACGTGATGGTGCGCTCTGAGAAATACGGCAAAGTAGTACGTCGGTATAGCGGTCATGATGGAGCTGAGACACTGTCGTGTTCATGTCGCGCTGCGCTGTGCTGTAATACAGTGGTGGTACTTGTATGTTGTGCTGCCGGTGTACAGTGGTAGTAATGGTAGAAATAGTAGTGATGGTGGTGATAGTACCGCGAAGAGTGGACGCGCGCCATCAACACGAGCTCGGGCTTTGCATATCACCCCCCTGCGTGTAGAGCTGAGAACAAACAGCCACCAAGAAACAGACAAACTTATCACGTACGCGTACTCGTAGTATATGTCCTGATCTTACTTTATCTCATGGTCACTTACGGTGTTTACTGCGATACGCGTGATATTGGCATGACAATGACTCAATCACTCACTCACTCACTCACTCCGGAGGTGATTACTATGTAGGAACGCGTGGAGCGAGATTTGAATAATGATGAGATGAGGTTGGATATGATGAAGCGTGATCAAGTCCAATCATCACGCGTCGCGCCCACCGCCTTGTCGGTCCCCACTACTAGTACCATCACCACCACCATCATCAATTATCCACCGTCAACACGTAGCCCTAACCCGTGCGTGCGTGCGGGCGTGTTCTTTTGAGTTTCGGTATTTTATCCAGGAGTCTTGTACAATCAGCGATCGGCAGCAAGTGGTACCTCGTACAGCACTACGTACAGTATCACTGCTTGGGAATCGGTACAAATGTGATTGTGTTGGTGTGTGATGTTACTGTGATTCCGTGTTACTTGCTAGCGTCATTGTGAGGACTCATGTTACACGAGATCGATATCACTCGTGTATACGGCTGTATTCTATTGTCATTGATGGCGGTGATGAAAATGATGATTTCAGTTGTGATGGAGACTAGATTCTGTATCTGTCACTAGTTAACCTAGTCCCGTAGTATTGTTTGTGGTGATGCTAGTTGTGTCATGCTAGTAGTGGATGTGTGTGTGGGAGACAGGAAATAGCGTAAGGCGGCAGCAGCAGCAGAAGCGGAAACAGACACAGAAGCAGAAGCAAAAGAATGATCCCATGTTTGATGAGTTTGGTGATCGGGCAGCCCCGAGGATTAGCGTGATACGAATCAAGTGAGATGAAGCGAGAGAAAGAGGAGGCGGAAGGTGATGATGATGGTGGTGGTGATACCGCTATTGCTGGTGCTTTTGTTGTCTGAGTTGCTGGGCCTTGCGGGCGTGCAATGCCATGCAGTGCAGTGTGAGGAGAAGTAGAAGAGAGAGTTTCGATGGACACGGCAAGTCGGTGCTCCTCGTGCATCGAGACTAGTGAGTGGTTGACTTTCCACGTCTCCACTGCTCGGGCTTCTTCTGCTGCGCCCGTGTCGCTGCTTTGAAACTTGGCGTGGAAGGAAGCGCCGGCCGGTCGAGTCCAAGTCAGCCATTCATCTGTCTTCTTCTTCTCCCCAATCATCATTCATCTCCCGCTTTCCTCTTCTTCTCAACCTCGTCCAATCGCTGTCGGAGCGCATTCATTCATCAAACTGCTCACCCAATCGTCGTCCAAAACGTCGACTGTCATTCATCTTGATTGTTCTGTCCCCTCGACGCTTATCAATTAAATCTTTCTTCAACGCGGCCAATCTTCTCGAAAAGAGAGAAGAAAAGAACACGCTATCTCTTCCAGAGCTTCTGCTGTCTGACCTGTCATTCTCCCGTTGGCCCGCATCTGCTTCAGAGACAAATATCCTACCACCAATAGCCACTCCAACTCGTGACTTCTCTCCCTTCACACTCCATTCAAAAACCCTCGTGCCAGGTCCCCTCTCCAAAAGACATCTTCACCGCTACTTCATTGGTTCCAGCGACTACCATCCGTCCTCATCTGTCCTTTGGAAGCGCGAATCTCTGGTCCCGACACCCGGCAAAAAAGCTTCGTGGGATTCCATCTTTCCCACTTCCGATACCACAACACTGGACCATTGCATCACCTAGATATCCCACTCAAGCGCCCCCTTCGTCCAACGACAAATCTATCTCATCACCAGCGGCACTCGGTCCAATCCTGTCTCTAGCTCTCATCGACGCGTCAAGTTTTGAGTCGAGAGATAACGGATTTGTGATCATATCATTGCGCACGACTGTATACATCCTAGAACCCGGGACGAGCAATCATACACCACAGCCACGAACTCCTACGTGTTTCCTGTTCCTCAAATCCTGACCGGGATTCATCTACAAACAATCGTGTCGATTACCAGCGGGACGTCTCAGCACAATAATAGCACTCTGGGTCGCTTGAGTTTGTGTAACTTGGGTTTAAACTAAGGTGAGTGGTGCACGCTGCCAGCGCATAACTGCATTCGCTTCCCGATGACCGCCACCTGGCCAGAAGATCCACTGACCTACCCCTCCAATAACCACTCCACGAGTCCTCGTTGACCAATACTAATACGCATCATCATCGCTTCAGGTCCCATACCCGAATCACAGCCCTCCGCGCTCCGTCGCTCGCTCCTCGACAAATCGTCTGTCCATCTGCCGCCAGGTACTCTAAAGCTCCATACTCAAACAAGCTTCTAGAAAGTAAAGTACCGCGATCAATATCTCCACGAACAATAGACCACAAACACATATCACGACGAGGGGTCAGTCATCACCGTTGTCACGCACGTGCACCTCAATAATACCTGGCGCCTCAGACCAGGCACTCCATATACCGCGGCAACCTGTGTGATACTTGCCCGCGCTTGACAACGCATCAAGCGGCTTCGCCAATCCCAGCTGTTGCTGCAAAGAAGCCCAATCCGAGGCGAACACAGCCATCTGATCAACGTCAGAAGCTTCGTTATCCTGTTATCGATTGACTTAAACCTCGATCTTTCAGAGTGAATAGCGACTAAGCTTCTCGCCGTCGTTGCAAATTTCTACAATTGACGCTGCCTCTTGAACGTTCTCAAGTCAGTATTGGTGCCCACCCATGATCCAGTGACCAGTTACTAATGCGCTAAGTTGTTACAGTCAGGAACCAGCCTTTGTTTGCTCCTCGAATCAGAGTTGTCTGTCTCACCGTCACCCATTCATACATACCGCGACCCCATAATCACATCCGATCAGTCTCCCCCAACCCAATATCATCTCACACTAGGCACGACCCTTCGGATCAGTCTGATAGCCGCGAGATAACGCGTCCTTACCTTCACCGCATATCCCTTTTTCATCACAACAACCAATACTCGCTTTAATGATGGAATATCCTCCGCAGTATCAGCCGCAGCACCCGCAGCATTCACATCTCAGTGGTCCATATCAGACCTCGAGTCAGAATGCGAATGCAAACTCCTTGACATCACCGACAGGACCGCAGTCGCATATGCAGCCACACAATCCGAATCAAGCTTCTCCCATACTGCCATCGCAGACACAAAATCATTATCAAGCGCAGGGAGGATCTGTACATCAACCAATGGGTTACCCATCATATGGAGTCAATCCTATGAGCCAGCAATATGGAATGACACCTACACAGGCTGCTGCTATGGCTACTGCAGCTGCATCAGGTACGTACAATAGATGTGCGGAATGCGTATCGCATGGGAGCATCTCGTGACCAAAGAGTCAGCCAATACTAATGTCGTTATAGGCCAAATGCCCCCGATGTCTTCTGGTGTTAACATGCCACAAGGAGGTCAAATGAATCAACAACGAAGAATGAGTCAACACCTTAGCAGTCCACATGGACAGGTCTCACAGCCTGTAATGAGTCAGCATATGCCTCGACAATCAGTACCTCCCCAGATGCCACCTCCACCACAGCAAGCTCCGCCTGAAGAGATAGCAGTCGGAGGTGCAGAAGAGTCTCCATTGTATGTGAATGCGAAACAATTTCATCGTATCCTCAAGCGACGCGTCGCACGACAGAAACTTGAAGAGCAGCTTCGGTTGACGTCAAAGGGAAGGAAACCATATCTACATGAGTCCAGACACAATCACGCCATGCGTAGACCTAGAGGTCCAGGTGGTCGTTTCCTTACTGCGGAAGAAGTTGCAGCTATGGAGAAAGAGCAAGGTCTTGGTGGTGACGAAAATGGTGAAACTTCTACAAAGCACACCGATTCATCCAGTTCAGGTACCAAGAGAAAGGCCGAGTCAAATCTCCGTGACACGCCAAGCAAAAAGAACAAAGTTTCTAGCGAAAGTGCGGATGACGAGGACGATGTTGATGATGAAGATGATGGCTGAGCTCAGTCATGAACTTCCTGAAAATTTCCTTAGGGCAAATAACCCAGACGTTCCTTTTGTGATGTTCTTAAGATGATTTGTTGCCATTTTAGCAAGCGTTGTCGGTTTAATTCTGCTCAATAACGCTGGGATGGAATTATGCTGAAACAAGCGTTGAACGACTTCCAGAATGGAGTCGGCTACGGCTTTGATGCTTTTGTGATACCAAATTGATGCTATGGCTATGGGACGGCACAGTAATGCTACGGATTTGCATACAGAATGCAGGACAGTCTCTACTGCATAAAGAAGACGAGAACTTTGCGAGAAGTTATCCCGTCAAATTCGAAGTTGATACCCCCACAATTTTGATACCGACATAACGATCTTTTCCTTTATATTCCCTCAGCTCACTCAGCTCTATGCGAAAAACAATATTTACTTTCTAAATCGATACACCCAAGAACGAAAGAACCAACGAAGGAACGAAACACAAAGTTTCACGAATCTGATTGATTAAAAGGTCGAACCCCAAGATGGGAAGAAAGCCGCAATCAAATATGAGAGAATGTTTTAAAGAGTCTCTGACCTCGAGCAATCTGAAGGTACAGACGAAACAGAATAACGAATGGATTTGTTTATATGGTGTTCCTTTTCTCTTCTCTTCGTCACTTTCACTCACGTATGTACTTACTTACTGGCTTGATGAGTCTTCAAGTCAAAGTTAAATAGCTCTTTTGGCTCACGCCTTTTCTAACGAATTATGACGATACTATTTTCCTCATTAGTTCTTCTGTTTCTTCATTGTCTTCCGCTGTCGTGTTTTCCTCTGGAATTGAGATGTGAGATTGAGTTGTTATTTGAACTAGAACGGGAATGGGTAGTAATAGCATAGGAGGATAAAATAGTAGTATCTCTCGATCTCTCTCATATGTGTTGTGTTAAGTCTTGCAGTACCGATTATATTGCGATGAAGTGGTATGGTATTAAGTATCACCAAATATCGTATCATTATATTGCATATCATATCGTATCGTATCATATTATATAATGTAATATAATATAAAAGGACAGCACGGCATGATATAGTAAAATCTCCTATTGAAATGGAACTTATTCATTCGTTCATATATATTCGTTTCTCACCTCTAACCTCTCCTCCCTTTTCATGCGTTATTTGTTCCTATTCATGCCCCTCTCTCATCCTCTCTCATCCTCTCTCATCCTCGCAGTTACCGAACTTATCCTCAGCCTCTCTTTCTCTTCTGTCCTTTTTCTTGTTTTAATATTTACTTCCACAGAATGAGCATTCCTCACAACGATATCATTTCGATCTAAATCGCTTAAATTCGAGATTAGATCTTTTTATTTCTTTTTGTTTTCTTTCTTTCTTCCAGGCTACAATTTAGCCTTAATAACGCTGCTGACATTACTACTACAATTATCAACACCTAAATCCAACGCAGACAAATCAACGACAACAGAATTCAAATCGTCTTCGGGATTCCCGATGAGAACTTCTTGACAATCGTCATTTCCGATTCCGTTGGCGAATTGCGTTACGAGGAAATCTATGCGTCGCGATCCGATTACTATCATTGGTGCGTGCCATGTTGCTGCGTTGTATGTTACTGCTGAGACTGCTGGGATTGAGGATGAGGATGAGGATGAGGGAGAGTGGGAATCGGTGTTGATGTTGGTGTTGAGGGCTATAGGGGAGTAGAAGGCTCGGAGGCCGGAGATATTTGGTGGATTTGTTGGGTTTGAGGTTCTTGAGGGTGTTGTTGGGGCGACGATTACGAGGAAGTAGGTTTGTGATGTTGAGTTTGAATTCGAGGTTGATTGTGAGTTGTTGGTTGTAGATGAAGATGAAGATGAAGATGAAGATGGGAGTGAGAAATTGAAGGGACAGAATGTTTGTGTTGTAAATGGATGTCGTTCTAGTATCGGTATTGGAATTGACAATGTTGGTTCTTTACCATTATCGTTGGTAGACTTGTTGGTGGTAAGACGTCGTGGAAAACAAGAAAATATACTCATCAACCCTGTTCCTGGCGTTGAGGTATTTGTTGGATAGTTGTTGACCAAGGGTGATATTGGTGATGTTTTGAGGGCTGTTTTTTGATTTGCAAATTGAGGGTTTGGTTGATGGGTTTGGTGTATTGCTTTGGGGGGAGATGATGGGACTGTTGTTAGGTCTTGTGGTATGGGTGATGTTATTACTGTTCCGAATGGAGCGAATGATAATGGAGTCAGTGGTTCGAGGGTTAGGATTATTGGTTTTTGGGGGTTGATACGTGGGAGAGAAGACATTTTGGTAGGATGGTTGTAATGAGTTCTTTTGTTGTTTGCTTTAGGTCGTGGGTTGTACTTGTTCTGGTGTTGTTACTGAGAACGATCGATGAAGGACGTGATTATGTCAACACGAATCAGAGTGATCGAAATACTTGTGAGGGTTTGAGGGTGATACTTGTTGTCAGTAGTAAAGAACTGTGTGCTGAAGATGAGATGTATGTTGGGTGTCTACCCATAAGCCGATTTTCGGACATGTGCTATCAGAATTATCGGCTGATAATATTTCCATGTCATAGCTTTCGATCCCAGAGTCGCATAATCGCATAATCACCGGCCTATAGACTTACGAGAGATGGCCAAAGATCGTGACGCGCAGTATTTTGCGTTCAGATATATGTGTGTATCTGACAACTATTCGATGGACTAGTATAAATGTAGATAATATGAACAGTAAGGCTACGTCTCGAGTATGCACAAGGCTTTGTCTCGGGCCTTTAACTAAATCTCCAGCCATTCTACTTAAAGAAAGTGTTTGAGTGATGGAATAAACTGGTTTAAGTACTCTGTACAAGTATGCATGAATGTCGTCAAGATGCTGGTTCTGATCTTACCATATAATGTCATGCTGTTGAATTCATAATCATTCTATTGCTACATCATACACAGTCATTCAGCTTGCAGAATCAATCGGAAGTATGAAACTTTGTTGTTCGACAAATAGAAACAGAGTGGGAACCCTGAATATCTAATTATAAGTCGCAGTAACAAACACCCCGGTAGTATACCTCGATTGCACAGACCAGTTCTGAATAAGTATGTTCTCAGCTTCCATCATGATCTTGCACGTCCTTCCGTCCATGTGTCGCAAATGTCTGTATGTAGTCTCAGCTACTGGTATATGTGAGAATGCAATTGTGAGCCGAAGCTGGTAAGGCTTCTGAGTGAAATAAGTTTTTCCAGCCTCAAAATCGTACCACACCCTCCTCTCACGTGGTAAACTTACAGTACCAATTTCCACTAATCACCGACTCAAGTCCTGCACCAATCCAATCACGATCCACTCTCACTCCCATCCTTCTCGTACCTTTTGCTTAATTTCTTCAAGCTCAGCCCCTCATGAAACATCCGTTCAATACACATTCCGACTGACTAAACATTAGCTCCAGTTCTAGACGTAGGAACAAGCCACTCAACGCCTCCTTTTGACCAATCTAGTTATCCACTGTATGCAGTGTACCGAGTACGGGACCTGAAATCTGGTCTTGATTCCAGGATGTCCTGCTGCTACTGCTTGCTTGTTCGTGTTCGCGGAAAGATGAATGAACATCGTCTCACTCACGCGATTCTTGTGGCTGGGACTAATCTCAATCGAGTCAATTTCACCGTCGATTATTCGTACGGTTTTGATGTTGACCCTGCTTCCTCGCTAAGTGAGGCTTTGGGTCGATGCACCGGCTCGGCTTCCGTTTTAGTTCATGGGGAATCAGAAGAACACGGGACCACCTCACTGCCTGAATGTTAGCCTAGGGTGTAGGCTAGTCTTGATGTGATGAGAGAGGCTGTGAGAACGGTAGGTGAGCAATGGTGGAGGAGGAGTAATGGTGGTGGTGGTGTCTTCTTTTGGCTCCCGAAATTGTTCCCTCAAGACTCATCTTTCTTTGTTTTATCTTACTTGTTTCCGACTTGAATCTGCGTCGAATACGTCCTGTGAAAGGGCTAATTTGTGAGGTCGATTGTTTTCGACATCCTGCTTCGAACTTGTGCAGCTCAAATACGATCTTGATTCTGGTTGGTGGTTCGCACCACAATATCCTGCACGATGCTGTTCGCGATTCACGCGTTACTGCTATCGATATTTCTCCAGTCCGCTTGCGCTGTACCTGATGTACGGCCTACATTGACGGCAGTGTATGGGGAAGGAGGCCAAGCTATACAGGGGATCTCACCGAGACCAACAGACAATCCATCAGATCCTCGTCGATTGTTCAGGAGAGCAGTACCAGACGACGTCTGCGGCTATGTCTCTGCCAATATATGTGAGATAGGTCTCGAGAGTGATGAGGTCTCTTGAGCTAATGATATGTTTAGATACGCCATTTACATGTTATAATGACCAATTCTGTGGTGTCCGAACTGATCTAGGTGTTGTGGGATGTTGTACATCGTATTCCCAGTTATCGAACGGACAATATACTTTGACGGGGTGTACATTCAGAACGGTGTGCTACAATTCTGCCGACACAACACTATGTACGGGTACATGCACGAATGATGCAAGAGTGGCGTATTGGTAGGTCTGAATATTCAAGACAACATTACATGCTAATATTACAAGTACCGATCCTAACTACCCGTATTGTATGACATACACCTTCACCGACGCCGGACTATCCTACTTTCGCTGCACCGCAGTCAAAGGAGTTACAACCAAAGTCGCTGAAACATATACGATACCCAGCTCGTCGCCAGCCTCAGTATCTGTCACACCAACTGCCGGTAGTGTTGCCACCACTAGCGTTACCACCATCATTACAACAACTTATACCAGTGGCGGTTCAGTCGTCACCAGTAAAACGGCAAGCACAGTGACCAGTTCGATAAGCGGTAACAGTCCAGGTGTGCAAGGACAGAATCAAGCAGGTTCAAACACTACACCTACAGGTGGAGACGGAGGTTTGAATGCCAGTGCCGCTCCAACTGTCATTGTCAGTCAAAAGACAACGTCGACTCCGCTTGGTGCCATTGTTGGAGGAGCAGTAGGAGGTTTTGCGGTATTGGTTGGTGCAATTGCACTATTTGCATGCATTTGTTTCAAACGCAAGAAGAACAGGAAGAAGACTGAAGCTAATTCCGCCGTTGGAAGTGCTGCATATACCGGCAACAATGCGAATAATCTGAATCACAATCCTGCCCCGGGGACAGAGATGAAGGGACCCGGAACAGCTGTCGCACCTACCTCATACTATGAGAATGACAAGATGGCTGCTCCGCCTCCATCATACCAATCTCCTCAGATGCAATCAGTACAGATGATGGGAAGTCCTCAGTCGAATACTGGGTTCATGTCCCCCGTAGGGTCTGAAATAGATGGTCGAGCGATTTCTCCAACGCCTCACTCGACAGGAAGAGCCGAGCTAGCTTCACCGCCGATGAGCTTCCAATCCGGTCCCGCCAATGACTGGAACAGGCCATATCATGAGCTAGAGTAGATGCGTTTTTGACTCAAATTGATCAAAACGATAGTTGTTAGGTGACATTATGAATTGAAATTGAGATCAGCGCTGGCGTTCGGGAACATGACACAGGACTACTGCGATTGTTTGGGAGGTGACCTTCTAACAAGATCCTGAAGATCGTGTTGTACATTTTTCATCAAAAGCTGGTGTTTCACAACAATATCTCCATCGTCGTGTGCATCTCCTTTCATCTCTGTCTCTTCCTTGCTGGTCCTGGTGTCCACGCCTCAGGCTCAAATGCATTGCTCGGGTTCGCTCCAGTTTGCTGTTTCGCTTTGTCCTTCGGATCCGGCACTGGAACCGGGTTATCAACCTGACTCATCACACCCGGCATATCGTCTCTCTGCGTTTCTTTGGTCTCTACTCCATCTCGCTTTGCAGTGACCCTTACATCGTCCGTCAACATCGGCTGAGGATTTGGGGTTGGCTTTTCGATGTACTTGGCCTTTGCCTCCCATCTTGCATCTGCTAGTCGAGCGTTTTCCTTCAATAGAGTCTGTCGAGCAATATCCTGCTGCTGCTCTACTATTGTAGGAGCATTTATTCGGGCTTGTCGTAGCCATTGGTGCCATTGTGGAGAGATGGCGATATCTGCGTAATGTGTTCCTCGTGCGGCGTAGGGTGATTTATGTACTATTCGGCGCATGCGTTGGGCACCTCCTACATCGCGAAACTCCCAGAATGTATTGCCTGCTAAATCTTGTCCTGTGTCGAAGGAGTGTTAGTTCTTTGGCTCTCGAGTGTCAGGCCCAAAGGCACGGAGAAGAGCATAGGATGTGAGTTGGATGATAATGAAGATGAGGCTGCGCTGGAAATGAGGAGAATCAAGCATGCAAATTGTTCCTTACCGATGAAGAACTTGCTTCGCCAGGGGAGACGAAGCTTTTTCCATTGTAACCAAGCATTCCTTATTGCTCCCATAGTGTGCAAGTGGTCGTGTTGACGATAAATTTTAGGAGAGTTTCGGCGAGCTCTCTTTGAATTCGAAGGATTCTGACCTTGCTTAATGGGCTGACGATGAGGTGCTGTAAGAAGGATTTATTCGGCTTGTCTTGTACCGGCTATATTTCTGCTGATGTATTCCCCCGTTCTCGATGATACTGCGGTGGCTGAAAACTTGTCTGATGTCAAGTATCGATAGTGAAGCTGTTTACATATTTGCTAATGATGTCGACAATTTTGGAGAAGGATGACGTTGACTTGCTTCGCTGCGGCCATCTTCTGGTCCCGCGCATTCCTTGAAACACTTTGTCAGTCTTGTAAACATCCTCCTCCTGCAACACATTTGAGCAGTATTTCGGGACGAGAGACTGTCAATAAGTCAGATCGTAAATCCATGTTCTGCTCGCGATCACAAGAGACATAGACCCTCCAAATCTACATACAGAGCGACATCCATACTTCCTCTTCTGGCCCCGCAGGCAACACACTTTATACAAGAAGCATAAACGCGCAACGAGCGCAGACGATACCACCATTGCAAGGATGGCTTCTGTTACTAGTCTCGACCAAGATATGCGAAAGCTACGGCTCGACCGATATACACCAGGTGCTGCGAAAGAAGTCCGTAATTGGATAGAAGGAATTCTAGGTGAGAGACTTGCAGCAGGGGATTTGATGGAAGCATTACGAGATGGAGTCGCGTTGTGCAAGTATGATTGTCATGATCTGACTATATACTCAGCTGACTGATAGAAGGCTCGTGAATCTGGTAGTGTCTCCAGGCGTCAAGTATAAAGCCTCCAGCATGCCTTTTGTACAGATGGAAAATATCTCCCACTTCCTCAGAGCCTGTGAAATGTCTCCTCTCAACCTACCTTCACACGACCGATTCCTGACTGTCGATCTGTACGATCAGAAAGATCCCGCGCAAGTTCTACAATGTATTGCAGCTTTCAGTCGTCGCGCGAATGCTGTCAAGCCTCAGGTATTTCCAGATACTATCGGAGCGAAGAGCAAGGGTGGTGCAATGAGTCCCCAAGGAACAGGGTCGAGCCAAACTAAGTCGTCCTATACCATGAACAGCCCACCCAAGCAAGAAACACCTACAACTTTCAATGCGTTGAACAAATCAGCATACAGTGGGCGGGCAAGTCCAACGAAATTCAACAGCCTATCTCGAGGCGGACTGGCTTCTAGTGGTCCTGTAAGTAGTTGGAGCAAACCAGGTGATGAGGATAAAACGGCACCTGCATGGAACATTCATCAGTACGGATATATGGGAGGAGCCAGCCAAGGCAATCAAGGTGTAGCATTTGGTGCTAGAAGACAGATCACAACAGCGGCTCCACAAGTCCCCAGTCTAGCTGAGAAGGAGAAGAGACTCAGAGAACTTGAAGAGCAAAAAAGAGGAATCGTCGAAGAACAGGAGAGAGCAAGGAGGGATGCGGAGGACCATGAGGAAGCCATGGCCAGAGAAGACGAAGAACGCAGGTGGGCAGAGGAGACGAGAAAGGTAAAAGAACGAGAAGAAGAGGAACAGAAGAGAGAGGAAGCCAGATACAGTCGTCTGCAGGAGGAGGAGAATTTGAGGAAACAAGAATCAGACGCCAAAGCAAGGCAAGATCAAGAATACGAATCCAGGTTGACGGCCCAACGCAATCAAACTCGACAGGTCAGCGATTCTAAATTAAATGGTCAATTCCTAAGTCAATATCGCGCAAGCCAAGAGACCAGTAACAATTCCAAACAGATATCGGCAGAACAAGAGAGAATTGCTGAACTAGAAAGACAACTTGCGGAGGCTAGAGATGCTGCACGACGGAATGAGCGAGCAGAAGAAGAAGAAAAGACCTCGATACAGAAGCCCGAGATGACTCAGGAGCAGAGCCAGCCTTCTCTTCTATCCCGCACACCAGCTGGTCAAACAGCACATGAAGATGATTGGGATGCCTCGGAAAGAGATTACCTAAAGAAACAGTGGCAAGAAACGCAAAAGATAGAAGCTGAATCCCGTCGAGGACTTCCATCTCGCTCTACTCAAGCACAGAACGAAACGTCTACATCAGCTTCCTCTCGACCTCTCCCCGATCCAGCTGAATACAAGCCCGGCACGAACCGCACAGACCGATATCTTTCATCTAACCCAGCTCCTCAAGCCGCCCAAACAGTATCTCACCGTCCAGCTGACTACAGTACTACCACAGAAGTAGATCTCGAAAACCAACGTCGAATCGCCTCACAGTCAAAAACAAAGGCCGGTAGATGGGCTTCGAAATCTTTACTCGAAAGAGAGATGGAACGAGAGAGGGAACGACAACGGGAATGGGAAGAGAACCAAAAGGAAGTGGCGAGTCGACCGAGAGATGCAAGTGAGGGAGTAGGACCCGGCCAGAGTTGGGAGTAAGTATTTCGCAGTATTTACTTGAGAAGATTCTTTTTCTAACAATGAATGCAGTGTCCATCAATACGGATTCATGGGCGGCGACAGTCAGAATAAAGGTGGTCCTGGTCTTGGTATTGGGGGAGCAAGGAGGCAGATTATTGGACCTAGACCTCCACCTTAGATATGTATCGTACTGGATATCGAGCGATTCCAATCGAGCAATCGAGCATACAAGCACTGCAGTACATGAATTTGAGACAAGCAGGATGGTGTGGAGCACTTCATCGAGCGTGATGGTCATGATTTTCATCTGTTCCGCTCCTCTAGCATCATCATTGTTTTCCTTGAATCGTCGACGCCGGATATCCATTACTTAGCCCAAACTCTTCAAAATCACTCTCATCCTCTCACCGCTCTCCACCAGCCACTCCCAGGACCCATCCTCTCCTCTGCCTTTCCTTCTTTTGACATCCATACCCTCCCCGACCTTTCCCAATCTCCTCTCAATCCCATCCTCAAGCGAAGTCTCCAACTCAGGCGTCCTCTCCAACATACCTGCCTGATTCAAGCGTCGCATCATCGCCTCAAGTAATAGGCTAACCCTGCAATTGGCATCGATGGTCCCCTTACTCGCAGCGTAAGGCAAGTACTCCTCCGCTAACTTCCGCTGCGTCAGGAGCGTATGGCTCCTTACGCTCGGGGCCGCGGATTCGATTGTGCGTTGGAGAAGGAACTCGCAGAGCGTTATGTGGGCGTCCGGTGCGAAATATGGGGACGGACGGATTAGATGGAGGAAGGAGGCGAGGGGGAGGGGTTTGATGAATTCGACGAAGAGCGTGTAGAGTTCGTCTTGGCTTGGGAAGATGTAGGGATTTGTTGAGGTTAGGGTCGGGTGACTTGCTATGCTAGAGAGGAGGTGGAGGAGTCGGAGACGAAGGCTGAGGGAGAGGGGTGGGCCTAGTGTTGAGGTTGTGTTGGATTGTTGGTCTTCTGGTGTTTCGAGGTCGGAGCGGAGGGATTGGTTGCTGCTTGTTTTTGGAGTTGCTAGACGGGTTCGAAGTCGAGATGGTTGGGTTCGGGTTGATTTGTTGTTGGTTTCGTTGTCGGTCGTTGAGTCGGAGTCATCTTTGTTCAGGTAGTCTCCATATTCTTCCTTTTCGATATTGACATCGGCTTGCCGTTTTTTGATGCGCTCGTCGTCCTTGGGTGGCTCTCTAAGCTCTTTGCGGAAAACTTCTTGGAATTCGTTCAAGGCTTTGGTGTGTCCGTCTGCGAAGATTGCGCGTAGCATACGTCGTGCTCGGGTATTGCCTCCGGGAGCTTGTTTTATGTATTGCCATAGAATGCTGCTCTCGCAAGTATTTCCTTGGTTGTGGAGTTTCCAGTCTGTTTCGAGCAGATCGAGCATAAATTCCAGCCAGAGGCTCCAGTATCCCCATCGAGTGGCATACATGCTAGGTAGACACGAGCAGTTCATTACCCAACCGACGACAGCCCAGAAATCGTCGGCTCTTGACCAGAGGCTGTCTGTCTGTGCATAGTTACTACTCAGCTGATGTTCCCCATTGTCATCTGTTTCTGATTGTCTGTCATGACGCGGTCTTGAATCGTACTTCGTAAAAAGAAAAGCTTCTCGAAAGCCAGCATTAATGGGACCGGCAGTCTTCAATATTAACCTCAACAGCCTGTAGGCAGAATTAACGTGATCTTTCTTCTCTATCGAGGTGACTCGAGTGGTGAAATTTGGGTGCACTGTCAAGGTGGTGGTAATGGACAGATACTGTGGTGGAGGAATTGTGATGACTCTTCTTGATGTCGATGATGCATCCGCAGAGATGATGGAAGACAAAAGATGGAAAGCTTGCATGAACATTCCCTCTTCAAAATAAATCTGGATATGTTGGGCCAGCTCGAAAGGTAGTTGTCGTGACTCCCCATATTCGATCTTTGACTGTGAAGATGTCAATCTGACAGCCTTTTGCGAGGATGGAGCTGGTGAGAGAGACGATGAAACGTCACGATCTTCCTTCATCTTGTTCCAATTTGAGGTCAATAATGTCAGGAGCGAGGTGTACCATGAAACTCATGAAGATTGATGGTCAATTTATACTAATGTTCTGCTCAAGCAAACATTTCTAACAACAATTCCCACCACCTGAGCTATTGGAGAATAGACCACAAGCTACTCTCGCGTAGAGAATTCAATAGAACATTCAGAAAGTTTTAGGCATAATTGAAAAATCGTCCAGGCGACTCAGGTGGTGAAGAATATCAGATCTGAATATTCCATGAGAATGCTTGCAGTATGTCGAACAGTCAAGTATGATTGGCTCGACACGACATGACAAAATGTGGAGTCCTCTGAAAACTGACCGAAGATCTCACTCGTACTAGAACAATATACACAGCTTCCAGACCTCACCATGATCCAATACATCTTCCCCTTGGACGAATCTGATTTCATTTGCTATCGGAAATGGTTCAAAGACGCCTTTTCGTCTTGTTCTGTCAGCTGTCGCGCAATACTCAGTCAACGAGCCGATGTTATGGCCCACGTGTGCCTGTAGTCAATGCACCCAAGGAACGATAGGATCCAAGTCGCAACAAGCTGCATTCCTGAACCTCCATTGAGTAGGTGAAGCACAATTCTGTTCGTTTTCCGGTCTCGTTTACATGTTCATGATGCGGCTTCCCTTGGCCTACTGACAAGGTATGTGATAAATATATGCGACCTAGCCCGATATCAGAGAGTGATCGTGCTACCTACGGTACACAACAACAGGGTTACTACTCCACTGTAGCAGCACCAGTTGCCTTGGAAAACAACCCCGAGTTGTCATCAAGTCAACGCTCGTCACTCGAGGAAGCACGCAAAGATTATGAGGAAGCACAGAGAAAAGCTACAGAGGACTCTGATCCAAGTAGCAGTGATATTGAGGAATTGCAAGAAGCGAGTGAAGAGTATCATAGTGAGGTTGAAAGTGCGCACTCAGATTTGGAGGACTGATATAGCGAAACGATCGCCGTCGATGAAAACCGGAGGTCCATCAATATGACCGGTATGTCGAGTTTCCTATGAAGGTACACAAGCTCTGTATGGCTTTAGAGATCTTTAGCTCTACTGAAAGACACTCAACCACGTCCGGAGCGCTCAAAGTTTGTTCAGTTATAACGAGTGCTAAATGAATCACGCAGAATCAATCTCACATTCAAATGTTCATCGTTTCTTCCTTCAACATCGTCGGACTTGAAACTAATCACTAAAGACTACAGTTCTGTTTACAAGGCCCACCAGAAACACACGCACCCAACACAATTCTGAGCCAAAAATGTATTACTCAACTACTCACCACACTGTCCGAACTCTTGTCCTCTCTCCTTCAAAGGTACAAAAACTTCACATCCAACCCCATGAATGGAGGTGGATGCCATCAAACCTAATTGAATAGGTTTTATAGGCCGGAAGCTGTCAGTCCGGGTTATACAGAGGGTTTGTTCGTTCGATCGAAGGAGGAAGAGGAGCAGGAGAGGATCGATCGATAATGCTTACGCGCATTACTCCAAAGCTGGTGTGTAATGTAGTGATTTATCGTCGAGGTATTATTGTTATTGTTGAGTTATTGCCTGTTGTGTTAACCACTACACCAGAGGAGCTTGTTTGGAGAGTCTCAGATTCGATGAGGGGAATTGCGGGATACTTGATTATTAGGTGTGGTGGAAGTGAAGGTGAAGGTGAAGGTGAGGTGAGGTGAAGGTGAGTTGGAGGTTTGAATGGTGGAAATGCTTATATCCTGTCTCAATACGACATCTCAGATTATGTGTGACTCTTACTTTTGCAAAGTCACACTTTCTCGTCTCTGCTTCATGTTACATACTCAGCTGATGATAGAGACTACCCTGCTAGAGTGGTTTGGATGTCATAGCTCACCGCTCACAAGTATAAATGAGACACATGCAATAGTCTGCCGGGGAGCAATCCTATGGACCCTGGATACGAATCGATATTACAGCTACAGCTACAGTTACAGCTATGAGGCAAGCCATCTCATCGAAGATTCAAGTATCACTCCTAAATCGACAAAGTACTTACCCAATCACTGATATTGCAAGAGATACTCATGCTTTACAATTTCACATCAGAAGCTCGATCCAGTCGAAAACTCACATCGACATCATCCCACTTTCCTCTCATACTCACCCGCCTTTTTTTTTTTTAAAGAACTCGAGAAGTCGACCATCCTCCTCCCATCCATCAACAAATCGATTGACTCAACAATCTTCAAATCCAAGCAAACCCCTCCAAAAGCGCCCTCTCAACCTTCTTTAACTTCTCCATCTCGATTTCATCAAGCTCATCTTCAACCTTCCCCCGCACTATATTTGTTCTCACAGCGGCGCAGCTATCGCATACCTGTACATTCTCGCCTATATGGGTCTTTGTTATTATGTAGGAAGGGGATGAAGAGGTAGAGTTAGCAGGATATGGGCCAGAACCGGAACCAGGAATGGGAGTGGCAGTGGGTGTTAGAGTTGGAGTTGGAGTGAGCACATGACGAGTCGAGCACCGGATATAGAAGCGTTGAGATGTCTTAGGGAGGGAAGAGTGCGCAGAGCAATGGGGACAGTGGTTTGTTCGAGGCATTGGAGATAGAGATAGAGATTGAGATTGGGGCTGGGCCTGAGACCAGGTTTGGGATAGATTACTCATCGTAAACAATAGGATTGAGGTCCAAGATAAGGATCAAGTGATCTGTAATCTGCAGATTATGTTAGCACAGAATCAAATGAGAAGAATAAATTTAGAGAGATATAATGACACAGATAGGGAGACAAAACTCGAATGAAGATGATCAATAGATCGATCTACTATATCATCTCATCACGGACAAACAGTATTTCTGGAGACTAGTAATCCATAGAGCCATTGTGCTTTGTTCATTCTCAATGAAAACATTGTATAGTACGAAATACCCATTGTTCAGTTTACGGTTGACTAGGTGGCTAGCTAGTCAGTCTTTGTGTCTTTTAGTTCCAAATCTGTTCGAGGACAAATGATTTCTTCTGATTGTTCTATTGTGTTAGGCAGTAGGCGGATGGGATGGAGTACTGAGTAGTCAGCTGCTTTGGACATGTCAGCGCAAACTACGATGATGTTGGGATGGAATGGTTGACGATGATGGGGCGGAAGAGCTGAGAAGTTTGCTGTGTTGCAGAATTGCTTACTTGATGAATGAATCGGATGATTTGGAGGTCAGGGAAGTTGCGTTGCTACTTGAACAGTGAGTGGACTGAGAGATGCGACGTGAGAATAGTGATATAACATGATATCATATAAAATATTGAAATCATTACATATTTGGAATCAGCGTAAGCTAAATTGAAACAATCTCGTCTCCCATCTTGTATTGATATCTTATTTCATCTCGGTCGATTGATTTGTTACTTCGTTCTCGGCTGAGTATCGTGACCATTATGATACCAAGAGAAGGGATCTGGAGGAAAAGGGACAAGGAATCTGTTCGTTTGTCCATACGTACGTGAAGGCGATATAGAACGTTACGAAGCGCGCGTGGAAAAGGTGACGTAGGATCGCTTGACTCGACTCGAGTCGACTAGACTCGACATAGACCTGTTCGACTCAATCTGAGGTATCTTCCCTCTGATAATAGAATATTAGACCAAAATGCCAGCTTTCTGCAAGGCCCTCACATCCCCTCCAGCCCTCTGAACCTCTCTCAGTGCAGCATCGGCCAATTTCTTCCTCTTATCCCTCGCTTCTTGATCCCTTCGAGCTCTTGTCTTGGAACTTCCGCTCGGGGCTACATCTGCCATCAATTTAGCTGAGTCTTTGGGCGTGAAGTTGACGAAGTCGACCTGAAATCCACCTGTAGGAGTTTTGGGGGTGCGTGGTGTCTTTGCTGGACGGGAGGTTGATCTTGCTCGATTGTTGCTTGTGCCCTCCCGAGCGTTGTCTTTTATTGGGCCGGCTTTGCTGATTGACTTGCGGCGGGAGTGTGTGTTCTCGCTGCGGGAGGGAGATCTTTGACGCAGACTTCGAGCTGTGGCAGCGTGACTGGGCGACATCTGAGGAGATGGAGAGCGCGAGGGAGACGCACGATCTCGACGTGGAGTTGTGAATGGTGATATGTCTGCGAAATCTTCTGGCGGTGGTGGAGGCAGAGGTGGATATGAAGTGAGAAATGGATTTGAAGGAGGAGCTGTCGATTGAAATGGTGTCGCACTGCGTTGTCTTTGATGATTGGTGTCGGGAAGATAGTCTACTGCTCGACCAATCTCGTGCGCTGCGGGATATTGGATTCCTAATCCATCATAGGGGAGACCTTGCTGCTGGTACACGATATAATGCGGCGCTCTCTGTGGTACAGGCGCCACGAGATTACCATGGTAATCTTGTAAATGCCTCGAAGAGTCCATTTGCAGCTGTTGATGCTCAGACGATACCCAAACATGTTGTGGCTGAGGAGGGTACGAATGCTGTACACTATCGTGTGAGTAATGCGAGCCGTGTGACTGGTGAGAACTGTCAGAGGAATGTAAATTCTCAGTTGTCCAGAGTGGTGTTCCATCTTGCTCAACGCTGACATACTGATATGGACCAGGCATTGCGACAAGCTGCTCGGGAGCTATATGTGATGTAGCAGTAGTGGCAAAGGATGGATCTACCGCTGCTACAGCCTGGCCGCCTGCCACCCCAACATCCGGACGTACTACATGTTGAAATGGATAGTGATATCGCGTCGGAGATTGTGGAGGATATGCAGCTGTCGCATTCTGAGCAACGATCCTGGAATTTGCTAGCTTAAGATCAGCATTAATTCGTGGGAAGTTGTGATCCACCAATGTTGGTGTGATGATTTGTTTCTCATTGGGCATGCGCAGGTGGAAGTTCTGGAAGTCTTGTTGCCAACTATCTTGAGCAGTCATGTCACCACCTGAAGGTAGTTGGGCGTACATTGGACTCGGTGAAAGTGTCTGCCCGCGTGTGATGGGTACTCGAATGTACCGATTGCGGTCGTGTATGTCCGGTTTCGGTACTGGTGAACGGTTCCTTGTCTCCGTGTTCGTGATAGCAATCAGACGTGTCGGACTCTTTGTCTCAACATTCTCATTACTGACAAGATGAGTTGGCGAAACAAAGGTTCGATCGGATTGATTGATTCTACGAGTTTTTTCGACTGTAAGACTAGGGGCATCACTACCCAAGCACCATAAACCCTTGCGCCATGGTTGTGGAGTGTCTCCTTCTGGAGTTGCTCTTGTTGAATGATGATTTCGAGAGGTGATCTGAATACTGTGAAAATCTTCGGGTGTGTCTTCTGAATGATCATCGTCCTGTAGATGATATAGTTCTCGATCGAAAAATTCATCAAAAGCGTTATCTGCAGGTTCTTCAACCGATTCAAAAAGCATCTCGAAAGCTTTATCCTCCGGTCTGAGAAAACGATCTGGGGAGTTTGCCAGTGACATAAGGATTGTAGGCATGGAGCTTGCAGGCGCAGGGATGAATTCATGTAGGTGTAAGGGGTGAGTAAGTAGTTGATTAGACTTGCTAAAGTCAAGGGATCCCAAACATTAATCATGTTCATTTCACCAGCTTTGGTGCTAGTAGTAACCATGGGTGACATTATGGAATGCGACCTATTCGTATTTTTCGACTTGGTCGTTGTGAAAGAAGATAGTAACGAGTAGGAATGCTACAGGTGTTGTCGGATCAATGTTACCCCACATCCGAATATACTCCTATGATCCCTGTCATATTAGACCTCAGCAGTCTGAAGAATGTATTGTTGATCCAGTCGATAGCTCACCTGTCCCATCGTAGTCATAGTGTTGCTTGTCACAGCAGCTCCTCCCATGCTACAAAGTACGTCATCTCGAAGCGAAGAAATATCACACGTTGTCGGATCGAGCTCTCTTTGCCTTCACCCAGCTTGAGCAGTCAATTCTGAGCCAACAGAAGAGATCTCCTTGATCGCTGTACATTCATCTGGTGAATATTTGCCAGGAGCTGTTGGCCGTACGTCTGACGGCAATCTCCTGCCCGGAGCTTTCGAGGACAAGATCGAGCATGTATGCAATGCAACCAATTAAACAAAGATTGATGTTGGAGTCTGCCTTCCTAAGCTTCAATCACATCCGCCTGTATAAAGACGCGTGTTGGCAGATTTCGTGAACAACGTTGGCTAATACCCCAACATTCAGCCAGATGTCATGTCACCGGGCGATGGCCCTCGTGAACGGCCAAAGAGATGCGTGTCTTTCAGCTCATCGGTTCTCGTCAACTCACGTCGAGAGGCCTCAATGGAGTCTTGTTGCTTTCAACAGCTAGTCGCGCACTGACAGGTCAATACACATAGTGCAGCTTAGATGAACTGCTCTATGGTCGATACCGAACCCGCGTTCTTCCTAACCAGTCATGCGGATACCTTGGGCATGAGTAAGTCGTGTTAAACAAGGTTGGAATCTGGGAAACCGCATAACATTTCTTTCAGTACCTCAATCTCAATTGCTGTCACTTAGTTCACAAACTCAACACAGTTTGCCTTGAGATTCACTTCATTCTCCTTCTGAAGCATATGGTCAAACATAACAGAAGATGGCACAATTCAAATCATCACCTCCTATCTTTCCATCCGATCACCTACTGGCACGCTCATTCGATCACCCAGACGAGCAAGTGAACTCATGCACAGAGTCATCAACAATGGGTCGTAGTCCACTCTGGGAGGACAGCAACACATTCAGTGAGGATAAGAAGAAAGAATTGAAAGAGCTAGGACAAAGCGTGAATGAAAGTTTTGCAAGACTAAGCAGGGTGACGGGTGGTCCAACAAAGGCTCCTTTCAAGGTACGTATCAATATGTTTGTTTATCGGACAAAGCCATGTTGTTGTTCGAAGCAGATGTCTGGACTTCTTGGTCACAATCCTTGTTGATTAAATGTGCATAAATCAAAAGCAATGAAGGAGATTATAGGAAAGGTCCATACTTACGTTTCGATCAACGGTTAGGAATTTCACACAAACCTCAAACCAGGCATGTGTTACATCGAAGATATCTACCACTCCCGATGTGGCCATTGGGCTGCGAAGCCAAGAGTCTATCACAGATGTCCCGCGGCTACTGAAGCAGATGGAAGTGGAGGATGTTTTAATCGAAAGAGCTGTGGATCGGCAAGCGAAGACTCAACATGCAAGGCATGTTTGGTCGAACTCGAGAAGATCACCAGACTCCAGAGAGGTACGTGTATTTCTGTGTCAGCTTCAGATGGCCTCGATATCAAGATCGTGAAGCGAACTTCCAGAGATCGTATCGGCAGCGTCTGCATACTGTCACCAGGGTTAGAAAGTCCTGGGTACTCGAACGACTGGAGAATGGACTGGCCACGCTAGAGCTGTTTTGAAAATTAAAGATCAATCGTCCATAAGTCAAAAACAATGCTAACCGGAATCATATAGTTGAATCAATTGCAATCAGTCAGCTTGAGAAGACAAACAAGTGGTATTATCGCGGAATACGCAGCATCCAGTCAGTCAGCCTTCCTTTACTCACATGTCCCTGAACCATCCACATACTGACAGTGAACAGGAAGCGACTACGATCCATATTCCGTATCCGACGTAGAGGTGGTGAGAAAGAAGGATGAAGTAGAAAGTGAGTACCTTTAGTCAGCAACATACTATTGGATCGCAGGAAAGCAACTTGGCCGATAAATCTTGTAGTCAGAGCCGGCGATTGATAACCGTGGTCGGGCACGACGAAGTCAGAGCAAGAGTCAGCAGTTGGGAGATAAGTGAGATTGAAAGTCAGAGCAAGAGCAAGAGGACAAGTCCGATTGAATTGCCTTATCATCCACATGATGATAATAGCGGAAGGTACTCTAATTTAGGCCGCGGCTATTGTCTTCCATTCCCCACGCCGATAATGGAGTCACTATGACACACTGCACTGGTGATGCTGTTCCTCGAAGGACATGCAAGACCTGATAACATACAGACGGTGTTAATGGTATGGAATTGATGCATCAAGAAAACGAGTAGATTCAAGCAGATTCTCAGTGGCAATTCCATCATTGTAAAATCTAGCTTACGAGGCGTGATCAGCTCTCTCTTTGTTTGCGTTTGCCCGCCTTCCCTTCACTTCACTGCGCCACTCCACGAATCACGCCACTGCATCACCTCATGATCAATGGTCCAAGTGAATCGCCGCCACAGCAGCCAATCAACGTGACTCATTCCGGTGGAGGATTCCAGACGCTTCAGCCTGCCTGCCCGCCCGGTCCTTGCCTGCCACTGCACTTGGCCTGCCTGACATATAAACCACTCCTCCCGCCCTCATCCGACTTACCTTCTTATCACTCACTCAACCACTTCACACAGTCTACCTCCTCCACTGTTTCAATACATCCACAACAACTACACTCATCAATCTACCGCAATCATGCAGATCTTCGTCAAGACTCGTAAGTAACCCGTCACCGCAATGCTCAATTGCCACTTGAGCGCATACTAACTTATCACAGTTACTGGCAAGACCATCACTCTTGAGGTCGAATCCAGCGATACCATCGACAACGTTAAGTCCAAGATTCAGGACAAGGAAGGCATTCCACCGGACCAGCAACGTCTTATCTTCGCTGGCAAACAACTCGAAGATGGCCGCACCTTGAGCGATTATAACATTCAGAAAGAGTCGACTCTTCACTTGGTCCTTCGCCTTCGTGGTGGTATGCAGATTTTTGTCAAGACTCTCACCGGCAAGACCATCACTCTCGAGGTTGAGTCGTCTGACACTATCGACAACGTCAAGTCAAAGATCCAAGATAAGGAGGGTATTCCTCCGGATCAGCAACGTCTCATTTTTGCCGGAAAGCAACTTGAGGACGGACGTACACTTTCTGACTACAACATCCAAAAGGAATCTACCCTCCATCTCGTTCTCCGTCTCCGTGGTGGTATGCAAATCTTCGTTAAGACCCTCACCGGAAAGACTATTACACTGGAAGTCGAGTCATCCGACACCATTGACAACGTAAAATCTAAGATTCAAGACAAAGAGGGAATCCCACCCGACCAGCAGCGATTGATTTTCGCAGGAAAGCAATTAGAAGATGGCAGAACACTATCAGACTACAATATTCAGAAGGAATCAACACTACACTTGGTATTGAGATTGCGAGGTGGTATGCAAATCTTTGTCAAGACATTGACTGGCAAGACCATCACATTAGAGGTCGAATCATCAGACACAATTGACAATGTAAAGTCAAAGATTCAGGATAAGGAGGGTATTCCACCGGACCAGCAGAGACTTATCTTCGCTGGTAAGCAGTTGGAGGATGGTCGTACTCTCTCCGATTACAACATCCAGAAGGAGAGCACACTACACTTGGTGTTGAGATTGCGTGGTGGACAGTAGACCGTTGCACCAGAGTAACGAGCTTGCTTGAGTGGGATTTTCACAATGGCGTTTACGAGGTACTCACTATGAGCACTATGAGGACATATGACTAGCATGATAACAAGCGATATGGATTGTTATGGCGATCGCCAAGCTACAGAGGATTAGACTCAATATCATTCTATCACCTCAATCATCACTTCTTCCCGTTCCTGCAAAGTAATTGTCACGTTTGACCGTATCATTTCCTTCACATTCTGAATAATTCTTGATGATCGTGGTTGCCTTCCGTGTGGCCACAAGAAATTCTAGTCATTCTTGCCTAGGTCTTGTCACTTTCGTGTCTTATCTAATTTGCAGATCGCATACACCAACTTAGGTTCACTCATTCAAACATTCACATTATGAACTAACAAAACAATTATGCGTCCGTCTTGTTAACATGCCTGAATATTTCTTCCACGTTGCTCTCGAACTACTATCTGATCCGACATACTTACCTCTAGAATATCCTTCAGCGCCAACCAACTTGAGTCAAGCATTTAAAGCACTCCGACCTTTCTCTCGCTCTGCCCACATACGTACGAAACGTGATTCAGGATTTGACACAAAAGCAGCTGCGGTCAGTGCACCCACTAACAAGAGTCTCGGAGCCCTCAAAACCAGCGGTAGCGCAGCTGATAGAACTACCTCTGTTCCAAACGACCACCGCACCGATCGTGTACGATTGGAATGTGTGGACATGGAACCATTACATGATAGCAAAGAGGACGGACACAGCTCAAACAATCACATAGAGAAGGGTATTGGCACTGCGATATCTGGCACGCAAACCAAAGGCAAATATACACCCGTAGTGCAGGAGCCAGCATGTGAGGAATGGGGGATCGTTCATCTGTATCGAGATGCTGCTGAGACGCCAGGGCTTTACAAAGATTCACCGAGCCTTGGTCCAGATCTATGGAACGCTGGCAACGGCGCAGCGAAAACTCAACCGACCAAGCCAAATCCACCACCGAAGGATGAAGAATGTACAACACTATGCATATTAGCTGTACCGTCTTATTTTACGCCAGCCGATTTTCTAGCTTTCGTTGGAGAAGAGACCAGAGAGAATGTCACTCACTTCAGAATGATCAAGACATCTAGAGCGAATAGGTACATGGTACTTATGAAATTCAGAAATGGCAGGAGGGCAAGAGACTGGCAACATGAATGGAACGGCAAACTATTTAACAGCATGGAGGTGAGTCAATACAGTCGCTTACACGTGCGTGCTGCTAACGCCCAATAGCCCGAGACGTGTCACGTCGTGTTCCTCAAATCAGTCGAGATCATACAGCCAGAAGCGATATCATATGAAGGCATCGATAATTCTGCCTATGATGGAGCACGAACTTTCCCCAAGATGAACAACGATCCATTCGCAGCACCGACTCCCTCCGGGAAGCCATTAGCACCTCGAACCTCGGCATTAGTAGAATTGCCTACTTGTCCTGTTTGTCTGGAGAGAATGGATGAGACTACTGGTCTACTTACTATACTCTGTCAGCACGTGTTCCACTGCACATGTCTAGAGAAGTGGTCAGGTGGTGGCTGTCCTGTGTGCAGATACACCCACGATGACTTCTCTACAAAAGCGGGATCTCACAAATACAAAAGTAAGCTCCACACTTCTGAGTATGAGGTGACGGATGGACCTCTGGAATGTGAAGAGTGCCATACAGAGGAGAACTTATGGCAATGTTTGATTTGTGGAAAGGTCGGATGTGGCAGATATGGTGGTAAACATGCATACAAGCATTATGAAGCAAGCGGTCATACCTTCAGCATGGATTTAGTCAACAAACGAGTCTGGGACTACGCTGCAGACGTATATGTCCATCGGATAATACAAGATGCGACAAAACCAGGAGAGAAGTTGGTTGAGTTACCTGGTCGAAGACGAGAGGGCACGACGACAGCACTGGAAGCGGACGAGGATATCGAGATCGCAAAGCTCGAGAACATAGCTCTAGAATACACGCATTTGCTGACCAGTCAACTTGAGAGTCAACGTGTCTATTTTGAGGAGATAGTTGAGAGAGCTGCAGATAAAGCAAGCACGACAGGAAAGCAAGCCGATCAAGCCAAGACAGACCTTGAAATCATGCAGAATCAGTTGCAAAAACTTACGGCAGAACATGAAAACCTCATAAACCGGATCCTTCCAGAAGTAGAAACTCAGAAACAACGTTTCGAGAAGCGAAGCTCTAAATACGAAGAGGAGGCGAAGAACGTCAAAATCAAGTATCTGGAGGAACAGAGCCTTGCATCATCTTTGTTGGATCGAGTCAAACACCTTGAGAATGAGCATATCGCCAGTTTACAGAAGCGAATACAAGAACTTGAGACCGACAATGCTACTCAAGCTCTACTTATGGAAGGCCTGCAAGAAGAGCATAGAGATGCTATGATTCAGGTTTCAGCTCAGGAGACGTTGAGAAAGATGGTCGAAAATGGCGAGCTTGATGAAGAGGATCTTGCCGGCGCGACTATAACAGCAGGACCGTCGGCGAAACCTGCACAGAAAAGTGCGAGCAAGTCTAGCACGGCAGTTCAGAGAGCGAAGTCGATTCTCGAGAATCCTTTGACTGAGATAATCTTCTCCACCATGATGCCGGATGCTCCATTCCAGCCTACTGTACTCTGGTCGGCCAAAGAAGCAGGAAGCCTGATTGACAGTCTTAACGAGAGATTGGATCTCGCTTCCATGTCATACGAACAAACTTCTGATGCATATCTGAAAGCATTGCTGGATGCGGGACTTATCGTTGACAGAGCCCACACTGGGCCTAACAAGCCTATCATCATCAAGAAGGCGCCTATAGTAGACGATAAGTGGTACAACGAGGTGATCTATGAGCTACATGACATGGACAGAGAGACCCTTGACCAGTTTAGTAGACGAGTCGCACAACTCGAAGGCGCAGGCTTACTGGTGAGAACACCCAAACCTGTATCGAACTTGGTGATCTCAAAGGTACATAGTGAGAGTGAAACTGAGGCAGCACCGGCGTCATCAAAGCCAAAGAAGAAAAAGAACAAGGGAAAGAAGAAATAGAGTTTACGTCCTATGTGATGATCTTGGAAGGTTTATGATTGCATTTGCTACATGGATAGTGCTCACGAGGATCGGCGTTGGAAACATATTGTATCCGTATAGTTAAGATTATGATGCTACGAGACATTCGTTTCAACATTATGATCTGATATTCAAATACACATCTTAGGAGCTTACATTGCTCCAACCTTTATGACCGCTATATTACACTGTTGTCTCTTCGTATGTGATTTCCTAGAAAATCTAGTGTTCTGGTAGATCTTAAGCCATTTTGTTATCCTACCTGACGTCCGGATCTCCCACTATATTGTAACAATATCAAATCCATACCATAGAATACACAGCCACCATCTCCAGCGCCCTATAAGTATCTCATCCCTCTTCCTACTAAAAGCAATTGAAACCATATATGTCTCGATGCAAAGTATTGTACAGTACTGTAGTCCATATCCTCTCTCCCATCTCTATTTATACATCATTCCACGACTCATCTGATCTGCTTCAAGCTCATGCCAGGGCTATTTTTACGTCGACCATCAGTGAAGAAATAACACTATCCATTGCCTGACATGTAAGTGAAGATGTAGGAGACGATGTATGTTTCTTTCTTTGAGCCACGCAGAAATCTATATGGCCATGTGCTTTTTCGTACGTAGATGTCTCTTCGATCTGATTGAATCCAATCCAATCCAATCCAACCCAATCCGTTATAGTCGATTTCGATCTGAATTCCGTTCAGCTCAGCTCAGCTTCTGAACCCCGAAGAAATAATTGCCAAAATTCTGCGATCCGTTGACGAGTTTCCAACCGAGAGCTGGAATGTATATTACGCCCTGGACGTTGAAATCTCCCCATTGATTCCCTCCTCTTCCTACCACGTTGTCATTATCATGCGTCGTCGTCGCTGAAGGATCCGAAGACCTCGAAAGCGAAGATATGATGTTTTCTTTTGTGAAGTATGCTTCCAGCTCGGATGGATTGATGTATTGGTTCCAGTCGTGGGTTCCTGCGGGCACGACGCCAATTAGAGGTGCTTCGGCTATTAGTTTTGTTGTTACGTAGGAGAGAGGGTGGCGGGCTATTGTGCTTCCTATTAGGAAGCCGTTTGGTTTTAGATGTTTGAGAGCTTTGTGGAGGAAGGTGGAGGGGTGGGTTATGTGTTCTAGGACTTCGAAGACGGTTATTATGTCGTATTGTTGCGGATTTGGTTGGGAGGATTGTGATTGAGATTGAGGTGATGTAGATGTAGATGTAGATGTAGGTGTAGATGTGGTGTTGTTTGAGAGATCTTCGATTGCGCAGTTTAGATAGGTGAGTTTAGGAGGAGAGAGGGCTGGGTCGGATCGTTGTTTTGCTTTGGCAACTTGAATTACGGATGGTGTTGGGTCGATTGCTGTTACGGAAGAGGTATATGGGAGACGAGCGGCGGATGTTGCGAATATTCCTCCTCCACAGCCTATGTCTAGATATGAACGTTTCTGTGAGGGATCGTAGTTGGGGTCTGTTTGTAGACAGGAGGTAATGAAGTCGTGGCGGAGAGGGTTCATGAGGTGAAGGAGGCGTGATGGGCCATGGGGATCCCACCAGGAGGAAGCGAGTTTCGTGAAGTGGGATACTTCATCTTGAGATACTGAAGAACTCGATGGAGGTGGTGTGAGAGGGGAGGATGGTTGCTCTGTTGAATGTGATCGAGACTGTGGTGCTCGGAGCAGGATGTTGGTGTTACCGCATCGGGGTGAGAATATCTTGTATGGCTTTGAAAGCACAGGTCGTATGCTTTGTCGCAATATAGAGGTCGACATGGATTTCGATTCCTTCGACGAGGTTTTCGAGTGCTATATTTCGAAGGCTGGTTGTCGCCTCACTGCTGTCCTGTCTCTTACCAGTGTCGATAAATTGTTTTGCAGCATTGAGATATGACGACGATTCACATGGAAAGTTTGAGCGGTGTTCTCCGATAGAAGCTATCGTTATTCCCTATCCATTAAGGTCAACTCAAGTCCACCAGTGCTTTCTACTGAATGTAGTAGAGGCAGTATCGTAATATTGCTATCATACTACAACATTGACATCTTGTCACAACATCTATATCATATTCTGATATCAAAAATATGCCACAGCATCGATATTATGCTACATCACAACTACCGTCATATCGCAACATTACTAACATCTTACATCTTACCACCTGATATCTACTCGAACAAACGTATATAGTGCTGGTATCCCAGCAGTGGTGCGCCAGTCTCTGTTGTCGGATCATGTCCAGCTACGCCGCCTATCATTCTCTTTCTCTCTTCTTGAGTACAGCACGTATCACTGAAAAGAGAAATTTGACCACTTGAATCAATGCTACTCTAACAGCCGTGTCTCATAAAAAGGTAGTCTCAAGTGAGACGGGAAGGTACGATGTGATCATCCGTCCATCAAGAACCTCCGTCTCGAACGGATGGCATACGTTTCCTGATTGATCACTCAGAGTGTTGTGACATTCGTGACACTCAAATCTACCTGTAAGCTCGTACGAGATATGAAGAAACTCGAAGATGGATATCTTGTCCAACATTACCCTTAAAAGCTTCAAGTGGTCACCCTATGGACAGACTGACGAGGCCAACAATGCCGATTCTGAAGTTTTCAGGGTCTGTAACGTAATACCAGATTTTACAAGATGCAATGCAGAGACGAAAGAAATGTGAAGGTGATTAATCCTCCCAATCTCGAATTTCTACCGTACTACAAGCTCATTGAAAATTGCTCCCTCTGCGTCTTTACTCAAGATGACATATTGAATTGAGATGGCTACTGTTGGTGCTGCATTTATAGTGTCAACTTGGACGCGAAACAATGATGACAGGGACGAGTATGAGCATGAGCATGAACTTCGAACATTTGGACTCAACTTGGCAACAGCAAATAGTCATCGCACCTTCTCATCCATCGCTCACTCGTTCACTGTTCGTCGTTCACGTCTGATTCATTTTTCCGAAGACCGTTCCAAGACGTGTTCGCCTGAGGAATGTGCTCCGACTGAAGCATCCAGATGATCCTACTTTCTCACTCCTCCCTCAAGTTCGCGTTTCTTGCCTACCAAGCGACTCGGCCTACAATCGACCTAAGCTCAGCAGGTCCATTAATTTTCCCTCCTGTGTCTATCTCCTTTACCGTTGTCCTTCGCGCGACCAGTCGAATTACACAAAATTTACTATTTTGAAACATGCAGGAGCTCCCAAAACCTGAGGTGTACCCCGACAGCGTGGCCAATCTCCTGTCAATACCCGTCGAGATCAGGGAACGAATATTGTTCTATGTTTTCGAAGGAAATGGAAGACTCAAGGTCGAATACGGCTACAATCCGCTCTCTCAGCGTAGCAGTTCCTGCGTTCGTTCACATCTTAGCTTCTCAATCCTGATGGCCTCCAAAAGACTATGCGAAGAATCAAGAGCAGTCTTTTTCAGGCACAAGACAATATCAGTTGGTTATCCACGGAGAACTTTAGCTTTCCTCCGTCATCATGGGTCTAGATTTAGTCCCCGACCTTACGGACTTGTTCGTCATCTCGAGCTACAGTATCCCAGGACCTATTTAGACTGCAATAACATTGTACTCTATAAGTGGTATGAAGGACTTAGTGAGGGTAGCCGTACTAGATGGCTCATCAAAAGTTTTGTAACATTTAATGCGCTCTCCTTTATGGAGACGCTCGTTTATGACATGGAGAGACTAGCTCGTCTGGACGTGCGCTTCAGCTTTGCTCCTTCAAGCATTTCTCATCCAAACTTCGACTCTGTTATCCATCAGTATCCTAAAGTCCTCGGTTTGCTCAACGCAGTGGAAGTTTTCAATGCTTGGTACTCAAGAGAGAAAGAGACGCGGTACGTGCCACCGATCACTAGCTACAAATTAGCTTCTCAACATCAGGAACTCATTAGCCGTTGGGGGTTCAACGTCAAATGCAATAAGACCATGCTCGGTCGCGACTACGAGGCTAGCTGGACGCGTGCATGAAATCGTGGACATAGAGTCAAGGACAAGAAATAGAAGATGTTACCAACACATCCCAACCTGACAATAGTCAGATGCAGTGCCTACCGACAAACACATCGACATCAGAGTTATGCTCGATTGAACACGACTCACAGTGAGACGAAAGAGCGAAAGATTTTACATCTGGCACGTGTGTGAGCTATGTACGACTGTATTTCACGGAACACGACACCACTTGTGTTTAAAATAGCAATATCAATGAACATGACTTTCTCATATTCAAGCACTCATGTTTTGCAGTCAGCTGCAACATCAATGGTGTATATATCTCTCAGACAAGATGATGATTTTATCACCAATCACGAGGCTAATAGAGACAAAGCAAGAAATGGACTGTCAATTCAATATGTTGTGATTGTTGTCTACCATCATCCAAACAAAGTAGTCTAAAGTGTATATCAATTCTATTCTATCTAATCAAAATCGCTCACAAACTTAATCTAAACATCCAGAGGCTTTTCGTACAAATCGTAATCTATATTGTTCTTCGCCTGCAATGGTAACAGATAAAAGTAAAGAAACCAAACCACTTAAGCAGCTGTAGCGGCTACATCAGCAGGACCAATCGGAGGTCGACTAGCAGCCAAATTGCACTGTCTGAATAATCTGACCTCATCCTTATCGAAAGCTCCAACCACACTGTGTAGAACACCATGGTTGTTGAACAGGACCAGATCACCCTCGACCCAGTCATGTGCGTAGACCAATTCAGGGGCAATGCCAGGTCTCTGCATTCTGTGCACGATCTCTCTGACCTCAGCGAGATCTTCAATCACGGAGCCGTCTTTGAGGTGAATCTTTCGGATGACGCTGGGGTGGATTTGAAGGGCCCATTGCTTGGTTACGGGGTTTTGCCATGTCATGGGTAGGATCTTGATGTCGGAGGGGGACTCGATTGGAGGAAGTTGGGAGATTGGGACTTCAGCTGAGGAGGAGACCATGCCTAGACCGTCTGGACGGGATTTGGCGGAGGAGATCCAGATGTATGGGTGGGGAGCGTATTCGATCTTGGAGGTCATGGCGAATTCTTTCTCTTCTGAGGAGAGGAGGTCGAACATCTTGTAGCTGGATACGAAGGCTGTTGTGCCGAGTGGGACTTCGAGAGTGTCATTGCTGCCGTCGTCGTAGAGGAGTGTTTGTTTGCGAGGCGCTGGAAGTTGGACGGCCATGAGAGATGTTACTAGAGGTGGGTTTAGGTTGCCGTATAGGGCGGCGTCGATGTGCCAGCGGTAGAAGCGGGTGTATTCTAGGTCCTTTTCTTGTGGGATCACAGTTGAGTGGAAGGTGCGGTGGTGAGGGTGCTTGAGGGTGATATTCTCTAGACCTTCGTATGATTTTATGAAGCCGTTGCCGATAACTTGCACTTCGGGCTGGTGAGGGACTGTCTTTAGATCTGGGTGGAGGATGGATCTTTTAGCATCGATGGTCTTGCCATGTCCGTACGATTGAGCCTCAGGATCGAAGCGACGAGTGAGCTCAGCCTGGGCCTTTGGTGTGAGCTTTCCCTGTGATTTAATGCAAACGACGTTGTGCCTGTAGAGTGCATCATGGATGGTGTTGAATTCAGTATCGGTCAGATTACCGGCGTCAACGTTGTAAATGGTAGCACCAAACTCGGGGTTTGATGCATTGATTGGCTGGACTTGGATGGTAGACATTGTTACTGATATGTTTGTTAGTGTTGTTGACGAGGTTGTGGTTTTGTAGGCTCTATGAGTTCGTATAGCTTGTAGTGTGTGAACTGTTTGTTATCGCTGGTTGTTATTGCTGCTCGTTGTGTGAAGAATAGTCTGAACTCGAGGATGTCATGGTCTACTTATATCCTACCTTTCGTTCTGGATCAATGTATTCCCGTTGCTCTAGATACATCGAATTCGTACATTCTCATGATAAGACGGTCGATGCCAGTAGCAGCATGTTCGAGAGGGCAAGTATTGTCGGACTGGTCCGAGAGATTTGGTTCTATCGCCACCCGACCCTTTTGAGATAAGGATCGTACATACAGTATCGTACCAGCCCAGCACTGGCGATTTCCGACTGGCCAGAGAGATATAGAAACATAATGCACAATGATCGCATCTAGACGTTGAGGCTTTGTTGGCCACGAGAGTCTGTTCCAAGGTTGGTACATATACTTGTGCTCGAGCTTGTAGGTGATGGAGACTGAGAATCAAATACATCAGAACTTGAATGCTAAGCAATACCAAGTCGACTTTGGAGAGCGCAGTGGAAAATTTGATCAAATATACACTTAGATATCTTCCCAATATTATCTGCAATAAACAGCAAACTAATATCTTACTAAATATCGCATCATTCATATCAAGTGTCTTCCGCTTCTGATATCGTCGTTGTTCTCATACCTTGTTCAACCTGTGCAAGACACTTGAACTCGAAACTACGCGCAATTCCTGTCCTATTAGTCAGAGATCCTAGCCAAAATGTCTGCACCCGCTCTCAAACGCAAGAGGTCCAGTATGCAAGACTCCCTCCAGTACACAATGAATGATGGAAGACTTACTTACATCGCGAATAGGAGCACAGTCTCTTCCACCCCCAGAACTACCACGACTGGTCGCGGAGCAGCATACTCCAATCCCTGCGAGCGACAAAGACACCAAAAGACTTATCGTTGTGCTTTCAAATGCCAGTCTCGAGACATATCGTGCTTCCCATGGCGGTAGGACAGGTGGCAAAGAGGAGAAATACTCGTTATTAAATAGTGACGAGCACATTGGTGTTATGCGAAAGATGGGCCGAGATATCAGTGATGCCAGACCGGATATCACGCATCAAGTTTGTCGGCTCATGGCCAGTCTATATCTTTACTGACTTCTTCAGTGCCTATTAACCCTCCTCGATTCTCCTATAAATAAAGCTGGCAGATTACAGATCTATATTCACACCGCGAAAGGAGTCTTGATTGAAGTATCTCCGACCGTACGAATTCCGAGAACGTTCAAACGTTTCGCAGGTTTGATGGTACAACTCCTGCACAAATTGTCCATCCGCTCGGTAAATTCTCAAGAGAAGCTACTCAAGGTCATCAAGAATCCGATTATCGATCATCTACCACCAAATTGTCGAAAGGTAACCCTCAGTTTCGAGGCTGAGGTCACGCGACCAAGAGATTTCATTCAAGGGTTGGGACCCAAAGAGAGCATCTGCGTCTTTGTGGGTGCAATGGCCAAAGGCAGTGATGATTTCGCCGATTCATTCAAAGACGAGTCGATCAGTATCAGTAATTACAGCTTGAGTGCTAGTGTGGCATGCAGCAAGTTTTGTCATGCAGCAGAGGATGTATGGGACATAATCTAAATAAGAAAAACACAGGTAAGTCTCTGGTTGGTGCTCTTGGTGATGCCTTCTGGACTCCTTTACTGCTGGATATCAAGCTGCGATCATAACATCAAAGCCTATCCTCCATAAGCACCCTCTATTCGAGTTTGATTAGACATTTTGTTTGTTTTTCAACAAGACATTCAATCTAACATATCCAAGGAGAACATTCTTTCCTAGTGTCAGTTAAAGTGAACTCGATACGCAAAAACTTCATCAGCACTGCGTATGAGACGGATGTAGTCAACCCAAGAGGTAGTCGTTGCGGTAACTAGAAGCGCCGCACTTCATCGAAGCTCTTCAACAATATTCACATGTCCACCAAACACATCACAGTCAGGCTCTGAAGCAAAGAATCAATGAAACAAGGCAATATCTTTAGATATACGGCTTGCAATAAAAGGTAGGTAAATCTTGTAACTTCATACAAGTCAGAAATGCAAAATTGAATCATTCTCCGCATCCACATTCTTCTTCCTTTCAAAAGTCAATCGTGCATCTTTGCCAATCATTTGAGATATGGCGAATGGGGACAATGCACGGCAAAACAATGCAACCAACAAATGTGCTTCAGCCCAATATTCTAGCGAATCGATTCGCGCCGCTCCGTTCGATTTATCCGTCATTCGCGAGTTTTCAATTTCTTCCAGTCGCTTCCTTTCTCGTCTCCATCTTTGCGGCTTCCTATTCTCCACACGAGGTTGGTTGCTCAACTCCGCTCGGCGTGGCACAACATCGACCTGCCCCATCGATGCCATCGCTTCATCCAGGATTGGCTTTCACGATGATCATTCATGGGCATTCACCGTGTTCATGACCCTGAATTGTTTTACGGTCACTCTAATTCGCTAGTATCATTAAGGACTTTCATCCCCGGGTTGGGAGCTAGTCGGCATCTGTCCATTTTACTACGCCTGACTGCATTCAAAGAAGTATCGAACCAGTATATCGTCAGGTACCAATTCCCACTTTGTATCAAAAGTTCTTCCGATACCAATGAAGTGACTTTGGCTTTGCCTATCATTATCCTTCCGAATAATACACACCCGAGGATACCTCCGTGTTGCTCACAGTTGTTGCTTCTGGTGTTGTCTCTCGTTGCCTATGCCGCTAGCTTAGGATCTTGCTGTCTCACATGGTGGCCATTCTAGCAGCCTTTCCCGACGTTAGCTGCTTGACAGCTTTTGCTTGCGATCTTATATCAAGTAATACGTCCTGTTGAATTTGTTCTCTCAGTGTCACGACTCATACTTTATCAGCGCACATATCGGTTAGTTTTCTACACCTCAGAGGTACGATCAACAATAAGAAAGTCGACCGGCTTCACTCAACCAATCGCTCGCCGAATTGTTGCAAGCTCAGGCCTAACATGCCTGCTTCCATCACCCTCACTGTCTCACACCTTCCGTCATCTACGTCATTCTTCCTTTCCTGCCTCCAGCCTCTAAATTACGTTTATAGAGGTCGTGTCAACAATACTATTGGACTTGGCTATCCTGATGCTCCTCCTGACTTCTGGATTACGCAATCGGTGCCCGGTGTCCCACCAGGCCCTGCGTATGTAGCATTCCCTGCATTATCACAACGACACGTCCACGAATTCTTTGAAAATGGATTGAGAGCCGGAGGGAAAGTTCACGGCGAGCCAGCATTGCGAGATATTGCAAGTGGCTATTACTGTGCTGCCATCATCGACTTGGACGGAAATAGTATCGAAGCAGTCTATAGAGCTGATCTTGCAGAGGTGAACAAGGAGAACGTCGCCTATACTCCCAAGAGTGTAGTCAGTATGACCAGGTCAACAACAAATTCAAAGGCACCGACCGTGGTGTCATCGGCGACGAAAGCCAGCAAAACAAGAACCGTGGTAGCATCAGAAGTCAAAAGTGCTGCACAAAGCAATGTTGCCAAATCCACAGCCTCTAAAGCTCCTTCACAGGCGAAAAGTGCTGCATCAAGCGTGGCGCCTGGTACTTCAGTATCAAGATCGCCCACACAGGCACGGAGTGTCGTCCCACCAGCCTCCTCAGCGTCCAGAGTCCCCTCAAATACCCCAAAAGGCGATGTCTTTGACAATCTACTATCAGATGCAAAAGGCACCATTGCTATGGCAAAGCAACTCGTCGATCAAGCACGTCCTCACATGACCTCTTCAGATACTGCGAGGAGTAACGGTTCTCCAGATAGCCATGGACCAAGCGATGCCATAGTCGGTACGCTCCTTGGTGTCGCCGCAGGAGCCGCCTTACACTACGCCTTTTCAAATCGTAACAGAGACGATGCTACTGCCTCCGCTCCAGCTTCAAGCCGCAACTCTCCCTCATCAGGAGCTGGACGAAGCGAGACCGCTCCTTCTTACACTCAAGAACGCTATTACTACTACCATGGACAACCACAAGACCAATACGCCATCGAAGCTCCTCCATCCTCCTATCGTGGTTCACAACGTCTCATTGAAATGGTAGACAACGATCCCACCATATCCGAATACACCAGCACAGCTCGACCCCGGGCCCGTCGATCTAGCAGCGCAAGCGAAATCTCCCACACCAAGACAGCAACAACAAGAGCCTCGCGAGCAACAAAGCTCCTACTCGAAGCTCCACCGACATCCTATCGTCATCCCACGGCCAGCACCCAACTCACTCATAGCAAGTCGACTCGATCCCGCGCCTCAAGCGTAATACGCGTCCCCGCCACAACAACCCCCCGTCACGACGAAGGCTACGCATCAGCATCTGAGTCTCGCAAATCCCACCACCGTCGCCCCTCCCGATCCGAAGCACCCTCCCGCACATCTTCTCACTCCCGCCGCAACTCCGTAGTAACAGCAATAAAATCTCCATCCCAATACCCCCTCCCCCCATCCCGAGCCGCAACCTGGACAGGTGACACCCACAATTCCAGCTCCAAATCCATATCCAAATCCACATCTCCTCCTTCATCCGCCTCCTCGTTCTTCAGCACACACAGCAAACCCTCCAAAACCGTCATCGGCAAATTGACAGAGAAACAACTACACAAGCTCGAAAGTAGTCGTGGCGGTAACCTGGGTGATGTGACAGGGAGTGTGATTGGGAAGGTCAAGGAAGTTGATAGGATCAAGGTTGATGATAGGGAGATTAGACCTTGTGATAGTGTTAGTCAGGTTAGTAGTAGTCGGGATTCGAGGAGGAGGTGAATTTGCTGAAATTGTCATGTTGATAATCGGTTGTTGCAATAGATATAGAGATGTCATTTATGATTCTGATGAGTTTGAATGAGTTATGATTCATGATTGTTTCTTTGTTCTTGGGGTCATATGAAGGATTTGTTTCTGAAGTCTTACTATCAGTTTCACTTCGAGTTGTACGATATGGGTACAGAGGATCACTCATGAGATGAATTGGGGAGAGAGGCAAAGGAAGATAGGCATAGATCGAGGATGGATTTTTAGAAAACTACTATCACCGAGACTAGTCTAGGAATTCCGACTAATCAGCACATTTTTCGGTTTCTTTTCTTTTAGTAGGTCGTTCTTGCTCGTGCTACATCCATTCAGCAAGTATCGCGTTCCCAGAGTTGAAGTGCCTGAATTGAGTCCTGCCTCGTCATCTCATAGGTAGCCCAGACCAGCTCCACTGATAGCCTCGATATCTCCTCTGACTTCCCACACTGTGCCGCCAACTTTGTCCGCCAAACTTGCTTTGTGCCAACTGCTCAGACCGATCCACCTTCTCACTACATCACCGTCTGTGATTCCACGTCCACCCATGCCATCTGTCTCTACAGCGCGGAAGGCCCGGGGGTTCAAACCACACGGTTGGTCCAGCTGGTTTATGAGGATGTTCTGCAGTGTGCTGAGACGACGATATGATTGTGTCGAAAGTGGAGTTATGAGAGATAAGGCTCCTGTTTGTGAGGTTAGGAGGAGATTGTGTTGTTTGTATGATTCGCGTCCGTTGATGTCGAGATCCATGTCCATGTCGTCTGTGTTGGACGACTTTGCTGTTGATGCGGCAAGACATTCGCTTGATACTGGTGTACGTGGGATCAGACTTATGCTGGTTTGGTAAGAGCCTGTGCTGAATGTGCTCCGGAGAAGGAGCTTTGCACCACGTTCGGTCTTAGGGTTTTCTGGATCGTATTCTAGGACCCGTAATTCTCCGTTACCATCCGCGGAGATAATGAATAGTTGTTTGTTGTCGGGAAGGAAATCCGCTGTCAGACATGCTGGATCAGAAAGATCGCGAGATAGAAGTTGCATCTTGTATGGCTCTTCCGAATAGCCCATCAGCCAAAGGCCTGAGAATGCATCACCAAGTATCGTCAAACCGGTCCCTGGGAGGTTACGAGCGACTTGTGTGTGATAACGCATGTCCATAAAAGCGACTGGAAGAATGCTTTTGTCCTCTTTCAATCCACGTACCATACATTTTTGACCTTGTGCAGCAAGGAAATACCCCTGTGATCCTATAGCTGTAATGGCCGAGACAGAGCCGCGTACATCCTCCTTCGTGATGAGTTTCAGCTTCTTGTCTGTCTCAGGAACACCAGGTTGAGGATTTACAGAGGCGATACTGAAAACATAGATATTGCCTCTTGTCACCACGTTCTCTCCTTTTGCTATTGCAGTTCCAATCACAACCACATCAGCCATCTCGTGGGTTTCTTCACTAATCTCAAGATTGAGGCATTTGATCGATAACACCCTCTCAGAAGGGTCAAACGTGTAACTGCTTATGATATTGTTAGAGGTGGATGATAGAAGTCGGATGTGTGATGTTGTGGTTGTAGGAAGAAATTGTGTGGTCTCTTCAGTCCACTCTGGGTGCCATTCGTCGTCCTGAGGTAATTGGAATGACGTGGGTGTATGAGTAGCAAGAATGTAGGAATAAGTATTTGGATGGTAAGATATCCCAGTAATTTCTTCTCGCACAGGGACTTTGCGGATTGGGTAATCGCAAAGTGTGTAAGATGTATCCGACGGAAGTGCACAAGACCTGACGGTTGATATTCCGTCAGTGTACATGAATCCGTTAGGGCAGGTCGAGTCATGGAAGCTACTGACATATCTAACATTTCCAACTCGAACACGGTGAATTTTAGGAGAGCTGCTGGCGGACTTGATTACGATGGCTGGATTGGACCCGCACAAGAAAATGGACATGTAGCCGCCAGCATTCTGCAAAGTCTGCAACTTTCGTCTTGGTTGAAGGTCTAGTGTGTCTGCATACTCCTCTTCTGCGTCCTCTGAAGCATCAGCGTTCTTAGCAGCAACTTTGGTAAATTTGTAGGCTCCTTTAACATCCGGTACGCAATATGCTTGGTACAGACTCATATCACCTGTCGTATTACAGATTGCTAGATATGGTGATTGATCAATATCATCACCAAGATCTGCGAGCAGAATTTCAGCAATTTCATCAGGAGTCTTCCAGTGTTTAGGTATAGGGTTGTCCACGGAGAGTTGCATTGGCAAGAAGTTTAGGCCTTGATACTCGAATACCTGGACTTTTAGATCAGCCATTGTATAGAGACCAAGTTTTCCGGATCTTGTCAAGATGGACATGATAACAAGATCCGGCTTGGTATCATGCTTGCTGTACTTAGAGGTTCCGAAAAAATCAAGCTTGTCATGATATAGTGTGGCGGAGACAATGTCATCTCCGGGAATATTGTTTGGTAGCTCCATCTCGTCGAGCTCCCCAGTTCCATCAGCTTTGAGCAAAGACAAAGTACGATCGTCTTTCAGGAAGACCACATACGGCTCGGCACATGTTGCGGAGATAACTTGGGCTATCTCACCAGAGTCTTCGTCCACTATCGGAAATATCTGCGACAGTCCAAAGTCCGCATCATAAACTCGAACATCATTTGCGGAGACTTGAATAGTGTGGTTACTGCGAGATAGTCTACCGACCGCAATAGTGACAGTACTACTATCGAAGTCGGTATTATCTCGAGGTTCGAGCCCCCCGTGAGAAAGACTAAACAGCTTAGACCGACCTGGACCATCCTCGGATGAGGTTGAGAATATCACTGTATCATCATAATTTGAACCTCCGGCACCGCTTTGTGATGTCTTTGTGCAAATAGACCAGACCCCGGTCACTCTCTGAAACTTATGTTGTGTCACGATGTTTGGTGTCACCTGACGAGACAAAAAAGCGAGTGCTCCAGCTTTCCCGTGACCACATGCCATTGCCAGTTCCAACGAAGCCATTCTGTCGGTCTCGGTTGTGTCATCCTCTCTTTTACGTTTGGGCGGTCTCCCAAATGCAGTATCACTGACGGGCCCGATGCAAGTCAACCTATCCGTGACTCGCAGATTGGTGGTGGCATTCGTATCATATCCATTCGTACCATTGGCTTTGGTGTCTGTGTATAGGTCATCATCGTCGTCATCATCGTCTTCTTCTTCGTCTGATTCTTGTTCATGGTCTTGGGTCTTTGACATTTGCCGCTTCACGTGACTTATCTGTTTCGCAGGTCCAAGCAGTATCGAGTCTGATTGCTCGCTGCCGACAAACACATGTCCATGGCCGATATGCGTCATTGTGGAAGCTCGAGTCATGACCCCAGTGATTGGATCTGCTGACTGGATTGGTTGCAAAGATAGTCCAGATACGGATCGTCCATCACGACGGAAGCTAAGAATACGGAATTCTCCTGATGCTAGAGCCACCAGTATATCACCATTCGAATTACCTAGCTGTTCGGCCTGACAACCCTCAAGTCGCAGGCGGTGCTCCGACTGGTCACTCATTGGGAACGATGAAACCTCTTTGGCAAATTCATTCACACCTATTGCATTTGCTTTGCCACCCTGGTCGATATGAATTATCTCGTTTCCACCGACCAACAGACTCCCACCAATTGGCAAGGGTAATGCGATCACTCTGTAGAGGTCGTTTGGGAGCTTCGTGATTGAAGATAGCGTAGTTGATGCTCTTTGCTCAATGTCCAGAGTATAAACAGCATAAATCATGACATCCTTACGCTCTGTTGCCATGTTGTTGGAAGGCGCCAAAGTAGAGTAGAGTATGCCAATTGTAGGTTGGCGATACTCGTAGAGGAATGCCATGTCCACAGGATGTACTAAGCTCGGATCAAGCACTGTCAGGGGAAGTACAAAAGAAGGAGCATATGGCCTATCATGATCGTTGGTGTCTCCATTGGATTGCTTGATGGCTGCTGCATCCGACTGCTCTCGATCCATGTCATCGAACTCATCCATTACAAGATCATCTCCTGATTGATGAAAAGGAATGATAGCGAGATTACTAACACCAAAATTGAAGGCTGCGCATCTGCTACTTGGGTCGACAGTAAGACGACTGACACAGTCTTTCAGGTCCGGAGACCAGGGGCAAAGGAGCAAGTCATGATTCTCGTAGTAATGAATTGAAATTGTAGAGATGCTGTGGTGAGCTGGATCCCACTCCACCAAACTCAGTTTGGCATCTCTGAAAGCTATCAGGATAGCATCCCCACCACTCGTAGAATGTAGTGGTTTGACCCTAGCCAGAGCTGTGACAATGCCGGACAATGCGTACTCCGCCACGAAGACTAATTTTGTATCTTGACCACGACCGGTTTGCTTGTGGGCGAAGATTTGTATAGTTGAGGATCTAGCTACGACCAAATTGCTGGCACCAGGCGCAGTGAATGACAGATGAAGACTACTGGTGACACCAGTGGGCGGGACAAGCTCCGTATAGCATTGCATGTTGATAGTGGTGTTGAATTTATATCGAAGCTGTTTGGGAAGAGAAAGGAGAGGATGAAGCTAACGCATCAAAGCATACTGTTTTCGTATCTGGCTTTTCCCGAATGAATGACAGACGTTGAGGCAGACCGACAACTCGTTCTTATACTGATTGTAGGTCAATAATTCACCGGCGGTTGAACGAATAAGACTGTTACTTGACAGAGATGAAGCGCGTCTCTTACTATCACATGGTTCTTGGCGCGTCTCTGATTTCGCTAGCCTCGTAAGGCTGCAGATACTGCAGTGTAGGGTAAGTCATACAGGAGCTTAGGGTCGCGATTGCCCATTGGTAGTAAAGCGCGTAGTGATTGTATGACGATTCACCACCAACTCTCCGCACAGCTAAACCAACTTCTTAGGCAACACTCTTAGCAGTGAGTCAAGAAGATAGAGTTTCCTTTCTCAAAAGTCGGTCGATATTGAAGAGCAGCAAGGTTGTCTTCAGACCACCCTTCAGCCATCATGCTGTCCGATATTACCACAATGGCATCTCAGGGCTACATCCAGGTCACTTTGATCTGGGTAGTCTATGCCATCGCCCTAGTCCTCCTACTCGGTATCGCCTCGCTCTTCGTCTACCTCTATCAAACACACCGCGATCGATCAGTCTTCGTTACAACCGTCTGCATATTCACCATCACCAGTCTGTTGGCAACGATTCTGCTACTGCCAGTTGACGTGGCTTTGGTCTCGAGTACCACGAGCTCGAAATTAGGAAGAAGAAAAGATTGGGCAACACAAGAGAAGGTTGATCAGATAGTGCTTACACTACGAATCGTCTACTATGCGTTGTACTCGCTGGATGCCGTTCTCTGCTTGATCGTCGTCCCATTTACATACTTCTGGTACGAGGAATATGATGAGGTTGCAACTGAAGAAGGCTCGCAGACGTTTGGTTCACGATTTGGAGGCGCCCTCAAGTACACACTTGTATTTGTGGTATTATGTATTATTCTGTTCTTGGTTGGGTTCTTCGTCCCTGTTGCAAAGCATCGCGAAGGTGCTCACTTCGACCTCGACTTTTTCAGACGTCTACTTTCAGAAAACCATGGCGAGCGAGCATTGACCTTTGCATTGGGACTGTTGATCACCATCGGTACCATCATCTACTGCTTCTACACGGCTGCAGGTCTTGCGCTGCTTCCCTTGACTCTCATTAAGACTGCGCCTGCGATCTCTGCACCAGCTCTCAACGCTTCAACAGAAGCAAACCTTGAGAGCAACCTAGAACGACAACGTCAACTGGAAGGTCGAGCTCAGGGCAGCGATGGTGGTCTATCTTCCAAAGACCAGCGAGAGCTCGATGCACTTGTTCGGGAAGAACGAACTCTTCGTCGTCGCCAACGCCTAGCACAGGAAGCATCGGGAGAGAACCAGAATACTTTTTACAAGATTTGGCTGAAACTCGAGGCCATCTTCCGACCCATCAAACTACTGCTGGGATTGCTAATGGTTGGAATTGTTCTGCTTATCTTCGCGTCTATGCTCATTACAGGCATCGATAAGGCCAAAAACTCTATCTGCAAGCGACATTGTGGTTACCTGATGGCTCACAATAACATATTCCAGCCGATAAACTATATCTTGGTCTTGTCAGCAAAGATTTTCCCTATCGATTACGTTATCTTCTTGCTGATTGTGATGTTATTCTTCACTGCCAGCGTTATCGGTCTAGCTACTATTGGCATTCGTCTACTTTGGATCACGATCTTCCGCATTCGCAAGGCACATACTTCTCCACAGGCTCTACTAATGGCGACGGTCATGCTCACGCTGATTATGTTGGCCATCAACTATTCAGTGACGATGCTTGTGGCGCCACAGTATGCCAGCTTTGGTCCTCAGACATATTGTGATCTTCCCCCAGCGTCTCCACATGGCCAGCCAGACTGTACTCAACACGAAAGTTACATCAAGCCATGCTCAGAGCTTGCGAATACCATACAAGCACGCAATGTCTGCACGCCATCATTGGCTTCTACTTTCCTTAACCGCGCCACAGTCAACTTCCCATTCTTTGGAGTCGTAGACTTCTTCGCGCAGTTCGCCTTCCTAGGTATTTTCATGATCGCCTTTATTCTACTGCTCTTCCGCACACCCAAATTGTCGGAATCTGGAGACTCGGATAGTGATCTCATCGAGGAAGAGGAAGAAGAAGGCTTGTTGGCCAGTACTGGAAGGCGATTTGGTGCCACCTGGCAGGATATCACAGGTCGGGTAGGCAAGACGACCAATGGTACAAGCAGCCATGGTGCATGAGACACCTGTCAAGAAGAATGAAGACGGAAATATGGTGAAATTGATATGATACCCGGTGGAACATGAAATACGTGTCCAGCAAGCAACAACCAGGATGTTATTGTTAGCGTTCTATACCTTTCCATACTTTTGTCGGTACTGGCTAGTTCAAGTTTTTTACCTACCGGCGCCTTTCGTATATGCGACGGGCAAGCAAGCGCTCTTTAATTAATAAAATTGATCTCGTGACCGAATGGTCTCTATCGTGCATGCATAAGTGAGGTTTTGTGCTAGAATGACATCTGTCAATATTCGCCGTAGAAACCGTCAAGCCCTCCTGCAGATTGCATCGTCTTGACAGCGCCACTATACCCAGTATCGGAAATACTGATCCGGTACCACTTGCTACATTTTTCCCTGTTCTATCACACCACTACCACTACCACTACCACTACCACACATGGGCCATTAAACATCTACTTTACTGTCATAATCTCTTTTAGTGTCTAACCTTACTTCTTTCCTTCTCCTCGAATCTTATTGTCTCGTTTTACTTGCGAGAGATCGCCATGAGCGCGTTGACCGCGTCCTGTATCGTTTGTGGGACATCGGATACAAAATACAAATGTCCTAGTTGTAAAGCTTTGAGGTAGGTTTATGTGTTGACATGATGTAGACGTATGTGCTTGAGACCGGTAGGTGAGGAACAGATTTGGAGAGAGAGTATGAAGTCTACTGGTCGGTAGAGAGGAAGGGCATGACTGAGAAGAAATCTTTCCCATGCATATTGTCCGCATCGTTCTCATCCTGTCGTCTTTCCACTCGTTTGTTTGTCACCTGTTAATACGTTGTCCTCTCTCGATATATAGTTGTTCACTTCCCTGTTTCAAGGCCCATGGATTGGAATGCTCTCCTTCTACTGCTGCTTTCTCCACAACAGTAAACGTCGAAAACAAGGACAAGAACGTGGATCATGAAGAATCCGGAGTTACAGTAGGAAGTGGAATGGTGGATGGTACGACTACAGCTACAGCTACGGCAACAACTATCAAAGCCAAAACCAACGAGAAAGACTCATTTAATACGGCGGATATCCATGCTTTATTCGTCAAGTATCCCGGTCTCAGGGCGAAGTTAGGTTCGATATATGGGGTTACGCTTGATCCGAACTCCAAAATTCAAAGGGATGGGAATAGGGGTGCTGGCATTGCCACTTCTACCAACGCTGTGTATCGAACGGGGAGAGCTCCTGACCGACGGTACGAACGCGCTTGGAATCCAGAAGAGGGATTTGAGAAGGGTTTGGAGGCGTTGAAAGAGGCGATCGATACTGCTGGGCCGGATGCGAAAGGCTTAGAGGAGTTTTTGAAGTTAGTTGGTGGTACGGAGGGCAGATGAAGAGATATCGTTTACGGAGAGGTAATTCAATTAAAACTCAATTCAGTTCAATTTAAGATGAGACAAAATGATGTATCATTGGTTCGAATGGAAGTAAGAATGAATACGGAGATAGAAATGAAAGAAATGTACATCGTTTTCGTTGTAATCGTTTACGTGGAATTCGTCATGCTTTCCAATGAAAGAAGCTTCCCCCCCTAAAAAGATTCCTCCCGTGTCAGTGTCGTGATACCTGTTATATGGAAACCTGGCGCTTTGCCATGCACATCTGGTCGAATACCATGCTCCAGTCCTCTCTCTGCCAGACGTCAGACCTTCTGTCTTCAAGTTCCTTTATTCAAGCTTGGAGATTTCTTTGTTTTCTGTCGGCTCCTCCAACCCGCCCATCTGTGCGTTAGATTTCGACCTGAAGATCCCAAGTCTGGCTTTACTCGGTCTCCTCTTGGGTTCTTCGTCTAGTTGTTCATCGTTCATGTATAGGTCTATCAATTCGTCTACTTCGGACCTTTTCTGTAGCCAGCCGAAGAGGCTCTTCTTCCTTCGTAGACTCGATTTGCTGGATGTGGCTGATGTGTCTGTTGGTGATATATCTGGTGTGAGTTCGGCTGGTGGTGGAGATGGTGTGCGGCGTGTTAGTGGTGTGTCGGAAGTTGTTGATACGGGTGCCAGAGTTTCTGGGACGGGATTCGTTTCTGTGGTTGTGTTGTTACTTGGTATTGCGGTGGTGCTTGTTGGTGTTAGTGGTAGGACTGGTATTGGGGGTGCGGTTCCGATTCTTGTAATGGCTTCGGGTATTTGATTCTCAAAGGGTGAAATAGTCGTAGCTTTCGTCGTTGCTGCTGTGATTGTTGCGGTTCGGGTCAGCTCATTTCTGATTTCTGCTGGGAGCAGTTGAGCGAGTTTACGAGACTGTTGCTGCTCGAGTCGAGTTTTGTGCTTACTCTCCGATAATGAACGCTCGATTTCTCGACGAAGTTGATCCTCAGTCGGAGATGACGGTGCCGTCGACGGTCTGTTTACGACAGCTGTGACAGCTGTAGGAGGTGGTGCTTGTAATGTAGGTTTGGGTATCGCCGCCCTGCTTGCGATTCGAGGTGGGAACTTGGCGTTCGGTCTTTGAATACCTTGCTCGGTACCAGCAATGGTCGCTCTTCTTTGCAAAGCCGTCTCTTCATGGGGAAAGTAGTCTCGCATAGCATGTTTGCTGGATGTCCTCACTGGGAGGGCTGCGCTCTGAATCTCCTGAGGTTCAGTGTTCAATGAATCCAGCCGCAATGGTGGAGGTCTGGTCACTTTGCGCTTCCTCAGAACTGATTGTGAATCTTTAGTTCTTGTCAATCTGTTACCTGCCAAACTCGACACAGTCTCTGTGGATAGACTACGTCGTAATTTATGAGGATATTCAGTCCTTAGTCTTGTTTTCGGCGACATAGGTTCCTCCACACCATCAGCTCCGGTTTGATCAAGTCGAAGTCTGAACCGCGCCGCTGCTGCTACATCATGTGCCTGCTTTGAAGATACGCTTCTCTGCTGTTGTCGCAACAGCGTCCATGCTACCTCGTTCCTTGAGTTGTGTTCGTTCAGTCGCTTGCACAGAGCCTCTAGGTCAACGCTGCTAACATCCGAATTTGTCGCTGTATTTTCCCACGAGGCTGCTGATGACTCGCTAGGACTCATGGGTGAGTCTCGTCGCTGAATGTTGGAAGGCTTGGTCGGAGATCCAACGAATGGTTCGGTGGTGTTTCCTGACATGGTCGCGATTCACACAGCACCTGCCAGGGTCTGCTCATTGATGATTTTTTCTAGAAATCGTGTCGAATCAAACAGCAGAACGTGGGATAGAGAGATTCTACATCTCCTGGTCGGTAAATTGTACTCAGACATATACGCCTGTGTCAAGGGTATCTGACGTGTGGACCGCATGTCTTCTAGCCACGGTCATTATCAGGCTGAAGTCACTGGTACCGGATTTGCGGTGGACTCCAGTGATATTTAGCTATTGCAAGCCCATATCAAACTTCACCCCGTTTCAAACAGAAGTCATTGCACGAGCTGAATTGAGCCCAAGACGGACATTTGATAGTGCCCGTTTGGAACTATTCAACGCCTCTCAAGAACGATCGATGTCACGCGGAATCTATTCTACGCCATGGCACTTCTCCAGGAAATAGTATCCAAACTCTATCAACGCCACTTAATCATTGGATGTAGTGATGCATTCGACGCGTTGAACTCACCCTTCATGACAGAATCTTAAGAACATTGATTTCCGACTTTAGAGCGCGATCAGCATCTGCACAACCAAAGTCAGCAAACCAGCAAATATTGAAGTTATTATGACCTGTCAACGATTATCAAACATGACAGACCAGTCAGTCTTGATCCCTGGAATGATAGCTGTCAATAGCACAAAAATCGGTGGGGGGGACCCACCAGTCAGCTTTACTTGTCTGAAATTGGACCTGTAGCACCCGAAATTTGGTCCGCGCAACGTCTTATCCGAAGATTATAGAGCAGGCAAACGATCAAGTACGAGAGATGAGCTCATGGTCCCTTGATCGCAGTCGGATTCTGCGTGGTAGATGTCTGCGCTTAATGTTACTGCTCCTCAGATAGCAAGATTGCAGACTGCAGAGGGAATCAGTTCAATTATGCAGTAGCTTGCATAGAACGCGAAGGGTACAAGTGGCTAAGGTCGAATGTGGTAAGAAATATGTTCGTGGGGCACTGGTAGAGTACATCGGCTTCCAAGCGAAACGACCTCGGATAGCCATTCGTAGAGGTGATATGGTACAAAGTACAGTAAGCCTTGTAGGTACGAACTATCCACTGTGTCGGGTAGCATTCCCGTAGATAACACGGTCCCAAGAAGACCGTGAGGGCTCATTGGTCCTACTGCAGGCTTGCTGCAATCAAAGCAACGGCTGGCAGAGCAGTCAACCAGGTTGATATTGCAGATGTATTGACAATTTCAAAGCCAAATGACGCGCTAGATAGCTGCACGCACAGTAGCAACATGCGGCACAGATAGAGGCGGGGATGTCCCATGCTTAGGGGCGGGAGGAAGTAGAACCGCATCCCTGATGCAGATTTGGTGGTGGGTGATCCAGGTACCGACAGACCCTGACTCGTCGAACAGCATCCACCATGTAAAACTTCCTTAACGTCTTCGCGCTGTAGCAGCCAACAAGAAATCCGATACGGTAGCGCGGACGAGGTCTTCTAATTCCTTGACTTTGTTTTTCACATGGCCGATTGCCTTAACGTACCAACTGTTGGGTGGGCTCGTCTGGTTCTTCACATCACCGTGCATACTGTTTTTCAACCATACTCTTTTCGTCTTTCTCTGCTTCTGATTCGATTTTGCTGTTCAGAGGGAAAGGTTCTGGTCTTACCATAAACTTGTCCTTCGGTGCTTCGTTCCGTTTGTCTCCTCTCCTACGTATACAGGTGCATGTTAATCCGCCATTCCGAGTTTTGTCGACATTCAAACTCAGCTCCGCAAATCGATTCGGCGAATCGCCCCATTGTCCTGGCGGCACTGCTATTTGACAGAGCCGTGAAATTGGCCAGAGGATTGACAGAGCCAGAGACTGCTGTGCTGTTGAGACCTCTTCATTGAGTGCTTCAACCTGGTGTCTCCGTTGCCTGTCGTCACTCACCATATCTGAATCTGAAACTTTCTGTTCTGTTTGTCAGGTTCTTCTTGATGGTTACCGAAGATGGCGCGACATTAAACATATTTGACCAACTCCATCAACATGGAAAATCAACGATCAATAAAATCTCGTTCGCTTGGCGTCGAATCGAAATCTCAAACGCCAGCACCAGTCATCAAGTTGAAGCGACCTGTACTAGGCGAACGCCACCAGTCGGCGCCTTTGGTTGGAAGACTACGACAGAGCAATACGCAGCAGGCTTCCGAATCATCTAAAGGTGTTGATGCGAGTGCGCGTAGTTCTGCGGCGAGCTCCCGAAAGGACTCCGTGTCATATGCTTCTCCCGAGAGCAGAAGACCCTCACAAGTATGCTCATGAACACTCACGCTGCTTCTCATGCTCGCAAATGCTAATGCGATGAATTCACAGATTGCTGAGCTCGACCGAGATCTCTTGCTCAAACTCGTGGTGTTGGGGAATTCCGAAGTGGGGAAGACCTCCTTCATCAGACATGCACTGGATCTCAAGAAGACAACTACTGCTCCGATATTCACTGGTCGCGTCTCACTCCATGGAATTGTATATCGTGTACAGCTCACAGAACTCGATCTCGAAGACGTGGAGATTGAGGATGGTAGACACATCTCGTGGCCAAAGTACGTTGGAGACTTACCGTTCAGTTCCCCAGATGCAGTAATCTGTCTATACGATATCACCGACTCAGACAGTATCCAGGGCGTCCCTCAGTTCTTGTTCGCTTTAGCGAATCTAGATACCACGGTTCAATTGGTAGCCTCGAAGACCGATGCACCAAAGTCTGATCACGAGCTTGACTCCACCTTTACCGATCGAGTGCGACAGAAGTTTCCTCACGTATTAATCGCGGAGTCTTCACACAAATCAGCAGAGTACGCCAAACGATGCATGCTGATGGTCATGAAAGCTATCTTGAGTTTACAGTCTAGCCGCGAATCATCAGTTGTCAAGTCGCCTGTCTCTCGGGCCACTCGACCAAATGAGTTCCATAAATCCCGTGACTCCACCACACTAGGAAGCTCCGACCACGCGCAAACTTCATCATTGAAATTCACAGACCAGTCAGAAGTAGGAGCTGAGGCTGAGCTCTCAATGTCTGAGGAGGAATCAGATACCGACTCTGATCAAGACATTACAGCGACAGAACGAACAAAGGCCTTGATGCGGCTTCAGACCAAAGATCTCCAAGGAACCTCAAGAGCGCCACAGGGTCCACAAACACCTGTCTCGGAGACAGAGATCAGTTCGAGCCAAATAGGCTCTGCTCGAGTAATGGCCGGAATTCCTGAAACTCCTGAATCTTACATTAACAATACAGCGATAAGACCTGGAACTTCTGGGACTGCAGACAGTCGTGCTCACCAGACGTTCTTCAATTATGATGATGAATCGCCGACCGAATCCGAATCTCAAGAAGAGTTCTTGAGGAATAGTTTGAATATCAAAGACAGCCCTCGAGTTGAGGGAGGGATTTCGTTCTCAGATCTAGTAGACAGGCTTCTCCAGCTACCTGTGTCGAAGAACGACTTGAAGTTTGCACCAGCATTCTTATGCCTGTATCGAAGTTTTGCCACACCTACAAGATTGATTGCCGCGATTATCGATAGATTCGTAACTATTGAGGCTAGTAATGCGCAACAGATGGTCAAAGTCGGCGAGTTACTTCGTTACCTGCAAGTCATGGCTCAATGGACATCACTTTATCCAGGCGATTTTGCCGGGGCAACCATTCGCGAACTGGCTCTGACATTTGTGCAAAACGTCGAGCAGATCAAGAACTTCAGCCACGCCGCAACCGAGATCAAGAACAATCTCCAGATTCCAATTCCAGATGAAGATACAGACTGGGCCTTCTCTGATTCAGCCAGGAGCAATCACAGTAGAACAGAGTCGGCTAAGATAGCTTTAAGCGAAGCAAAGGCATCTCAAGATGATAGTGACAGCAGTGAAGAGGAAGATGATGCAGCAAATCGATCTTCGCCCAGGTACTCTGGCACTGCTTCGACTGCTTCGAGTCTGCTCAAATTCAGTGTGCCATCAAGTCAGTCTGCCACCAATTTAGCTGCGCTAGAGAATGCTCGAGAGCAAGCTCGTAAACTTAAGTCAATTCCTCACATCAGTCTCAGCAAGATACAGTGGCGTTTTTTCATGGAAATACCCACTGATGATCTAGCTCGAGAGCTAACTCGTATCGATTGGACCATGTATTCAGCAATTCGACCTCGTGATTTTGTTAGACATGTCACAATGCCACGCCAGAGAAGTCAGGCTGATAATATTGGTGCCATGATAAAACGCTTCAATCATCTGGCACTGTTTGTTGCTGCAATGGTCTTACTGCGTGACAAGCCAAAACACAGGGCGAAAGCCTTGGAGAAATTCATGGACCTTGCATGGAAAGTTCGTCAGTTGAACAACTACAACTCATTAGCAGCCCTTGTGGCTGGTATTACAAGCGCCGAGGTCATACGCCTCGGACAGACTCACGAGCTCGTGCCTGCAGAGGTGAAGAAGCAGTTCCTGCGTCTGACCGTTCTAATGAGCAACGCAAAGTCATATGCCACATATCGTATGGCATGGGAGAACTCAACTAAAGAAAGAATTCCCTTCATATCATCAGTACTTCGAGACTTGACACTGGCTGCTGGTGCCAACCAGACCTTTATCGGAACATACATCAATTGGAAAAAGTTTGAGATAATGGGAGAGTCCATCGTCAGTATTCAACGCAGCTACGAACACCCATACACATTCCCGGACAAAACACAAAGAATACAAGATATCAACAGATTGTTCCTCGAAACTAAAGTGACAAATGAACCCGAGGTGAGAATTCAACTGTCGTGCATCAAGAAGATACTAATATTTACAGGACTCTGCTGATCCCCATAACGAGTTATACAATCGCAGTGTACAGGTGGAGCCTCAAGCGGGCAGCGGCGAAAGTAAGAAAAAGTTCGATTGGCTCCGGCGTTGAGATATGAAAACGGTACAAGTAAGGAGACACACGGCGGTTTAATGTTACGATGTTTATGCTCATGACTTGACGAGAACTTAATGATGTGATGAAAGGAGGATATTTGAACTGGTCAGTATTATAAAGCCAACCCGAGCGGTGACTTACTGTGCTCAAAAGTGTTTGTGGCAAATAAGGTCAAATTATTGTGCATTGACTTCATGCGGGTATATAGTATAATGATGATATTGTCGCTGCCGTTCCTGAGTAAGAAGGTCGAGCGCTGTATGCTGGTGGTAGTACTAGTACAGGGCTGATGTTGCTTCCATCACTGTAGCAACCAACCCCCACCTAAACCTTTGACAGCCTTGTGAACACATGCATGGTGTGAATTGTGCCATCACCACCAAGACATAGCCTTCGCTTCATAGAGAGTATCGTGGATCATCTCATCATCATAACATTCGCTTCCACAGTCGGTGCTTGAGGGTCCAAATACAGTTATTGCATGCTGAAGGTATGGCTTTGTTCTCATCAACAACTACTACAAAAGGACACTGACCAACATCTGGAATGTAGCAGTAGTTCCTACCCTTCGATAAACAACATCTGCCACACACTTTTCCAACATGTCATCTTTCCTGACTACAATGTTCGTACCACTCCATTCATCTCCAGCCACGGAAGCACTGGCTCCTCATTGCACCCTGAAACAATCCGCGTCCTGCGTCACATTCAATACATACACTTCGGGGAAGGAGATGCAAGACTCTACTTCTCTCTTGACGCGCGCCACTGAGTTGATTCGTGGCGGACTAATGGCGTATATGGGTGCTGACTCTATACCAAACGACAGAAATGCTCGAACGAGAGCGCAATTCAAGCCACGACAGGCGAACAAGGGCACAACTAGCTACCAGTTACGGCAATTTGCAGAAGCCACTCTCGGCAGCGGAAGTCTAAGAAAAGCAGTCAAATTGCCAGAGGGAGAAGACCTGAATGAGTGGCTCGCAGTGAATGGTATATACTCGTTCCGTAAATCCAAGAACAAACAGCTGACGAGGACTAGTCGTCGACTTCTACAACCAAATCAATCTACTCTACGGTTCTATCACAGAATTCTGCTCTCCTACAACATGTCCTGAAATGAAGGCTACAGACGAGTAACTCGACCTTCCATTATGCCTTCCTAGACCATTACTAACAACACCAACCTTTAGATTCGAATACCTCTGGCAAGACGCCCAAACAGGCTACCCTAAACCAACCAAGATGTCCGCACCCGAATACGTTGAGCACTTAATGAGTTGGGTACAATCAAACATCGACAACGAGTCTATCTTCCCCTCCCGCATCGGCGCCCCCTTCCCCAAGAACTTCCAGTCTACAGTTCGACAGCTTTTCAAGAGATTGTACAGAGTCTACGCGCACATCTACTGTCATCACTACCCTGTGATTGTACATCTAGGCTTAGAACCACATCTCAACACGAGTTTCAAGCATTACGTGCTATTCATTGACGAGCATGGTCTTGAGAAGGGTGGAGGTAAAGACTACTGGGGTCCTTTGGGAGATTTGGTTGACAGCATGTTGAAGAGTGATTAGATGATGTGAAGGGAACATGTTGAGATGCCCTTTCAGTCTTATTAAAAGCGATGATGATGGACGGTGTGATTGGTGGATGGGAAACGCAAAGACGACTTTCGCTTCGGATACTTTACTTACGCACGGCGTTTGGGTGTGGGATGGTCAATGATATGAAATATGTACTACCACTAGGGGGTTGGGACCGTCTCCTCGTTAGGCACGGCAACCTTTGGGGAATCAATCAGATGATTGTCACGCAACGGAGATCTAATGATACACTCTTTACGTTGTTCTCTGTATGGATAACGTTTGCTTGAATCGCTTCAATACGAATTGCTGCTAAACGAACCTCGTCCCAAATTCAGGACTGAAATCCTCGCCGTAGTCTCGTAATCACAATAAGTAGTTCACAGATCTTTCTTCCAGTGCCTCGCAATCTAGTCAACGACTAGCGATATGGTCTCCAAGCACCTCTGTAGCCTCCTCCACCGCGACCACCAAACCCGCCTCTAGTGTCGTCACTGTACGTTCTGCCGCCGCGATAACTCCCCTGTGCACCACCAAATCCACCACCGTATCCTGGTCGAGAACCACCCACACCGTTGCCGTAATGTGATGGTCTACCACCACCCCTGGGTTCATCGGGACGGTTGTTGAAGGATCTGTTGTTGTTGATGTTGTTGCTATTGTTGTCATCTCCTCTTCGCTCGTAATCTCTGTCTTGGGTTCTGTCTCTTTCCCTATCCCTTTCCCTGTCGCGTTCGCGATCGCCGTCTCGATCCCTGTATCGTTCGTCTCTGCGCTCGTCGTCTCTTCTCCTACCGCTGGTGGCATTCTTGTTGCTGTTGCTTTCGTAGCCGTCTCGGTCTGTTCTTCTTGATTCTCGGTCACGTCTGTCTCTTTCGGCGGCTTGACGCTCGTCTTCGTATGTGTCTGTTGATTGTGGCGGGAGTTGTTCGGTTTCTATGTCTTCCATTTCGATCTCGCTTGGTTCGTTGACGGGTTCGGGTTCAAGAACTGGAGCGGGAGCCGACGGGATTGATGCTGGTGCGGAGGTATCTCTGCTGCTGTTAGATTGGAGTTGAGACTTAGACATAGAGCCTGGTCCCGAGCGGGCAAGTCGTAGTTCGAGCACTCTTCCATCTGCTTTTTGTTTGTGGTACCGCTCGATTATTCGTTCGGCTATGGATCGTTCGGTGAACACCATCTCAGCGACGACGGTAGGTTTGGTGGAGGTGATACGACATGAGACTAAGGTATTGATACCGCTATTATCGATACAGTCTGCTTGTATGGCTGATTCTATGTCTGCGTCTGTCGTTCCTGGCGCAAAATTTCTAGCTTCCACCACGAATGGGGCTGCTGATCCTTTAATGCTGAGTCCTGGACCAGATGTTTTAGGAGAGGGTTTGATATTCGCATTTTGGTTGTTATTGATCTCGGCCGCTATACGATTCGCTCGAGCGTTCTGAGCTACATTGGAGGAGGGTCTGGTTGGCGGTAAGCGAGGAGAAGGTATGCTTGAGGTCGAGGAAGATCGCTGTAGAGTCGTTAGTCTCAGTTATGCCCTGTCAAACAATATCAAAACTTCGTCTTACTTTCGTCACACCAATTCGACTGGCCAAACTGGGTGAGTTTGCGCCGCGTTGATTATCTCTTCTATTACCGCCATCCTTTGGTTTCTTCTTGCTGAATATTGACTTTGCTAATTCCTCATTCTTTCTACGCTGCCTGTCTGATTCCCGTCAGTCGGAATGTTGCGCAGAGGTCAAAACAATAATACCGGCTTGAATGATCAGGTCGAAATCTGTTGCGACCTTTTGATTGGACATCTCCGATATTCGAGATCAATAATTGATGACTTAGTGTTTCGAGTGAAAAGTGGAAGCGATTTCTCAGAAGTCACTGGCAATCGATTAATAATAGGCGCAGTGTAAACAGAACATACGGTACTTTTGCTTGAGGCCAAAACTTCGGGCGGGTTGGAGAGCTCAGGGATATCAGAGACGCGATGACACCTTGGCGCCTCTTGAACACCACCACTGCCATCTCGTCCCAGCCAACTATGAGTCGCTCATCTTCTCTCAATCGCAATCGCGCGTATCCACCAGAAATGAAATCATCATGGTCTACGGTACTCTCTGGATGCGTCGGTATCATCTCAGCTAACAGCTACTTTACTCGCTCTCCTGGCAGCAGCTCTAAATCGCTTGCCTCCATGGATGTAGATGTCCACATCTCTGACGACGAATTCTTCATCTCATAGAATTCATTACCTGGGCCCTTTGCTCGAGATTAATCTATCCTAAACCTCATTCTTCATGCGGTGTCTCATCCAATTCATTCTAAAAGGACTTACTGAGACGATTCGATTGAGTTGGTGACACTTGCTAGATCAACGGCCACCAGGCAGGGACTTGTCGAACTGCAGAGGAGATCCGCATCCATTGCAAGCGCATTTAAAATTCTACCAATGATGGGGCTTGTATCCTACAGCGCTATGTCTGCAGATTAATGCTCAGAAACTAACTCGCCCTTAAAAGACTCCAGCATTTCAGAAATGGACATCTCCCCCTAACAGTAACAAGTGACGGCGAGGCGTATTGAAAACAAATTTCACACGATATATGGCGGCCCCTCTCTCCTCACAGCTGGTATTCGGTAAGACAGGAATTTTGGAAGGGCTTTGGTTGAAACACCAGGATCCTCCAATAACTTGGCTTCGTCCAGTTGCAAGATGTCAAGTAATGTCAAGTACCGTGCCAATAATTACTGCTAGCTGAACAGCGTCTGAGTGATCAAAAACCGTCTTGAGCGCATGGGCTGCAGCTTTGCTAGGAATTGTGGCATATAGAGCCTTCCACAAAGCTCTCTCGGCCTCTTCAGAGACTGTTGACATATAAAGTTGACCGTCTGAATACTCGCCTGCAAGGGTATGGATACGACCAAGGACGTTTTCAAATGGTTGCGGGAACGAGAGCTCCCAGTCAATGAGACCAGTTACTTTGAAGTCATCGCCGAGCATTACATTCGTTTCTTTCAAATCAAAGTATGTTATCTAGAGAGGTAACTTCCTCAGCGAATCGAGTTTCTGACGGATGTCTCTGATGGTGTCTTCGATCGATGTGCATAGCTGAGTTGCAGGGCATTGCATAGTAAAATGGTAGATTCGCCAAGCTAGACCTAGCTCAACTTATCAGTACATATAAATTGCAGCTCTGAATGATGGCGGGCGACAGCTACATCGCACTGGCTGCCTTCACCACTAGTCAATTTGTCTCTCATTCCACGACTGGTAAGCAGAATCTATCATACGATCTAAATTGGTACATAGAGGACACCAATACTTGTTTCGAACTTATGCTCCAGAACCACCATCAGAGCCTGGCAAAACGGCTGACACTCTCCTTTACATGCAATTAATCGCATTGAATCAGCTCTCCTTGCAAGATCTGTTCCATATATTCTAGAAACATACATCTGACCTTCAATCTCTTATCCGGAAACATTGAAGAACAAGCAGTGCATATGGGTTGTTATCTGCATCATACAGGAGAAATTTTGCGCCATTGGTCGAAATGTACAACCATAGTTCGGATATCCCGAAAAGATCAATCGCGCGGCTCCGTATTTACACTCCACACTCCAACCTTCCGCCATCTCTGATGTACCGGCTGTCGAGCTCAGCCATTGATATTGTCTCAGCGACTCCGATGTTGAGGAAGTCTCTCATTCGTACCCTCAGAAGATAGCTTGGCGTGCAACTCCAAGCATGGCAGAAACTGTTATTACGCACATCCCCATATGGACTCGCTCTCGGGTTGTTGGGATCGAATGCCTCCCAGAATGTGTCGGCTCCGGCCTTTACCATGCCGCCCCAATAAGATTTCATCAGATCCAAACACTCCTCATAGAGTTGGACTGAAGCCAAGGCATCGCATACGTGATGGTAGAGGTAAGGAGTGAGAGGTTTCACACTTTCTGGAAGCATCAGGGCCGACTGAAGACCTTTGCGGCAAATTTCGATGGGAAAGGCACCGGAGAGTGTTAGCCACGCAGCAGATGCATGAGAGACTTGCCTCTGCTCACCAGAGACGAACATTGCCGATTGCTTATCCAGGAATACACCTGCTGCATTTGTCATCTTTTCGATCTCTTGGCTGTAGGGCAGAGAGGGTATGTCGAGAAGTTTGGCCAGCGCTGCTGTGGCCTTGAGACTATACAGCAGTAGCCCGTGCATACCAGCGGTATGATCAAGTCTCTCCTCCCAGTCCAAAAATTTCCATGCCTTAGTTCGAGATGGATCAAAGGTACCAGTTACAGGATCGATGTGTGAGAGAGCCATTTCCAGACTTCCTTGGATAGTGGACCAAAGAATGTGACCTGTTTCCACGTCTCCAGAGGCAACGACATAATCGTGGACTATCGGACCAAACAAGGCATCGTAATCAACGATATAGTCTGTTGCAGCCCGAAGTTTTGGTTTCTCGAACAGACAAGCAGGTAGGGAAGAATCCTCTCGAGACAATGCGGCGAACATGAACAGACATCGCTTGACCAGATTATAGTCTTTGAACGTACAGTAATTCGTCAATGCTTGAAGCCTCAAATCACCAATCCACAAACGTCGATCGCGTCGAGGACCATCTTCGAAGACAGTTTGCATACAGTCACGAAGAGTGAACACGCTCAGCTGGTCAAGAGATCTGAGCAAGGGATCTTCAAAGTTGTAGATGTCGATGCAATTTTCTGATCCAATGCAACTGATCGCCTTGCAAACGATGTTGGAGAATTTGACCTTGTATTTTGGTGAGGTGTCGATTATTTGAAATCGAATATATCTGAATGAATGGCGTCGCGGCAAGGAGACATCCTCTGGCATGAAGTCTATTGTGATGGTCTCATCTGGTAGCCAACTTGTACTGATCCATGTATTGACAGACATTTGATCTTCGGTAACATCGAATGGTGATTCGCCGAATGTGATGCGCATCCGACATGGTGCATCAACATTAGTGCCTTCTCCCTCTAGATGGAATGACAGATGTGCGACCATGTGGATACCAAAATCCACGATGAATTGGTCATTTTTACCCCAGAGCATGGAAGGAAGCTTTTCAACTGGAGAGGTCTCGACAGCTCTGAGACCAAAATACTTGGAGCTGTCCTTTTCGAACTTTATCAGACGACGAGGAAGTCTGTCCCATGCTTGAAGCCGTGGACGAAGCTCATCTGCTATATCTGCGAATTGCTTATTATAGCGAACCTCTAGTAACTTTTCGATCTTCTGATTATCTGGTACGACAGCCATTTTGCTACAGATGTTCCTTGAGTGAGGCACAGAGCTTTGCAGTTGTGCAGGTCAAATTTAGTGAATATATCGATCGATATTCCAACAAACGAGGACTGTTCCGCCAAAGACACATGAGACACACGAGTCTCGTCGTCTAGCAGCGCGTCTCCGGACATCAATCACCCATGGGGAACGATTTTGATCATCTGCCGAATAAACAGAGCCTGCAGGCAGCCCGAACTGACGTCTTTGGATGTGCAATGCCTTTCAAACCTCTCTGGTGGAGTGTAATTCGGTATTCGATGCGCCGAAATCCGAGCCTGTTCTTTTCTTGCGGTCGGCTCGTAGCCTGCCCGAGGATTGGGCGTAGATGAGATATGGGGAAACAGCATCTCCGTATAGCTTCAGGGTCTCCCGGTATTTGTGGATAGGAGGAATCCCTGAACAAGTCGTCTTGGTGGACGGAGACGCTACTCGCTATAGCAATGGCCAGCATTTACCAATTCCCCAGCTTACTAGTAGCACCAGAACCAGCAGACGCTCCCCACGATTCTGCCGTAAATCACTTCCGGTAATGATGCGGATCTTCCGAATCCTACTTCAATCTTCGCCGTCTGCTGACCCGAAACAATCCATAGCTACACCTCGCTTAGTACATCGGACCATATACAACATGTATGGGTCGAGGGCTACTCAAGCGTGACTTGCTCCGAGATGGATGATATAAAACGACGATCTCACTTCGAGTTTCAGGAGGCATCTCAATTCAATCCAGCTCGACGTGGTGCTCAGGAGTACAAACAAAATACATTCACATAGATCAGAATGGGCCGTCTCGTTACTGCTGGCTCTGCCATATTTTTGGCCATTGGAGGTTTGTTGATGGTCAATTGAAACCTGGCACGGGCTGACATTCTCAGGTTTCTTATTCGGATATGATCAAGGTATCATCTCATCAACAATTGTGCAGCCTTACTTCACGAAGTATATGGGCACACCAACGGATGCACAAGTCGGTGGTATCGTCTCTTCTTTCACAGGTGGTGCAATCCTTGGTTCTCTATCGATTGCCTTCCTTGCAGATGCTCTAGGAAGAAGGAAGACAGTGTTCATTGGAGCACTGATATCTGTGATTGGCTGTGCTCTACAGGGTGGAGCTGTGAATATTCCCATGGTAATTGCTGGTCGACTGATCGCCGGTATTGCTGTTGGATTACTGTCTGCTATTGTTCCAATGTACTGCTCTGAAATTGCTACGGTACGTCTCACAACTATTATTTGTCAAATTCTTGAAACTAACACCTGGACAGTCCGAGGATCGTGGCAAACTCTCGGGCTTGCTCCAATTCATGTTATCATGGGGATTCTTCGTTGCACAATGGCTCGGCTACGGCTGTTTCCAAGTGAATGGCGATTTTCAATGGCGTTTTCCATTGTCCTTCCAAGTCGTGCCCGGTTTGATCATGGCAGGTGGTATCTGGTTTCTACAGGAATCACCCAGATGGCTGGTTGAAAAAGATCGGTTTGAAGAGGCCCAGCTCGTGTTGAGAAAATTACATGGTACTGGAGATAACGACGACTTTCTCACACTCGAATACGTTGAGATCCGTGATACCATAGTCGCCGAGAAAGCGATTGCTGTCAAGAGCTGGAAGAAGATCCTTACCAAGCCTAGCTGGAGACGTCGTCTGTTGTTGGGCTGTGGTATCCAAGCATTCGGTCAACTCTCTGGAATCAACGTAAGTTTCTGCCAGTCAAAAAGATCCTGAATCATGCTGATCCTCTAAAGGTTATCAACTACTACGGTCCTCGCATTTACGCACTTCTCGGAATCGATACTAGCACCTCACTCAAGATCATCGGCATTTCCGGATCACTTTCGATTATCTACTGCGCCATTGGCCTCATCCTTCTCGATAAAATCGGTCGCATGAAGCCAATGATCGTCGCTACAACTGGATGTGCGCTCGCTCTACTGGTCAACTCCGTCCTCAGTAGATACTACGTCCTCCCTGCGGGATCCACGGAAACCCACAACGAGAACGCCCTTCGCGCTATGGTCTCCATGAACTTCGTCTTCTCCCTCTTCTTCACCATGATTGGTATCATAACCTGGGTCTACCCCGCCGAAATTTTCCCAGCTGAGATCCGCGCCCGAGGCAACTCTCTCTCTACGTTCACCAACTGGAGTCTCAATCTCGTCTTCGCTCAGATCTCACCCCTGGCCTTGAATGCTGTTGGTTTCCGCTATTTCTACGCCTTCTTCGTCTTCAACATCTGCGCCGTTCTATGCTATGTATTCCTCTATCCTGAGACCAAGGGCAAGACGCTTGAACAGATGGACCAGTTGTTCGGCGATCAGATCGTGCCTCACGCACTTCAGGATCCCGAGGCCGCTAGGGCTGCTATGAAGGAGAAAGATATAGAGTCAGAGCAGCATATCGAGGTGACAAAGGTATGAGCCACTGAAGATGGCCTTCTGAAGAGATAGTCGTTCTGATCAGGGTGCACCGCATAATGGATATTCTATAGAGTACATGTATAGGCGTACTATTACGAAGAGATGTTTCCCTTGTCGTATAGAGAATAAGTTCCGATTGCGAGAAATGCGCGTGGCATGAGTCGTAAGCACCTGTATCAGCTCCTGCCCGCATCTCTGGTAATGCTGTAGAACCGACCTTCGGACATGTCTCTCTGGACACCACATTGTTCCACGCCTGCTTCACATCTAGCGCCCCATGCTCGGGAAAATTGACCAAGGAAGCACCCCAGGTACATGTATTGTGTAAGAATACATCGAGCCTTTCCAACTAATAAGGAAACGATACTGGCATAGTAAAATCCATTCTACTGATGGTGAGATCGGAACGAGCTGGTAAATATATCTGACAGCCGACAGACGCTTCAAAGTAAGGGCGAAAGGATTCGAGTGGACAGTAATATGTACAGTACATGTACATATGAAAGGACTGTCCACAGTTTTATACATGAAGTCAGTCTCAATGTTGTTCTACATACATAATCCGCATGCCACAAGCATGAATTTGCTTCTGTGGACCGAGACACCGGCTAGGTCAGGTCAACACACGATACATGTATATATACACATGGATTGACAAGATCGATACACTACAAGATTCTCTTTGCACGAATCATACACACCCGTACACGCTGCAGCCCGCCGACCACCTATGCTGCGGGCAGTGCAATGCGTGTAAGTACATACATATGTACATATAGTCGAATCAGCATTCGTCGATGATCACAGAGCCGGACAGAATGAAATACATGTAGACCGAGCTTTAGCTATATGTACCGTGGCGGCGTATCTGCCTCGTCCGTAAATGCGGCCAACTAGGATTTGTGCGGCAATGCAAAGAGGCGGATTTCTTCTCGTTCGCAAACGATACTACATGTATTTCTGCGACCTGACAGCAAGAAAGAATTCTTCGTTCGCTACTTGTACATGTATCTGATCACCGTATCACTGACTGTAGGCTTCTCAATGGGTCCGGATTGGGCTGACTACATATATGTACATGTATACCTTCAACCCAACCCAACCCAACCCATCCGATAGCCTAACTGACTGCATGGATGCCGTCACGACCTTGACTCTATAAGCTCACAGGCCTGACCTTCGTGCAACTAAACGCATACAATTGTGTGTGTGGTCAGATGTACGATCTACTGAAGTCCTGGGCATGATCTGCCTGTAGATATATGTAGCCATCCATTACCACGATGTCGATATTTACATGTATGTAATTTGATATATGTTGAACATTTTTTATACACATTTTCGCGTGCACGGCACGTGTGGGCAATTCATGCTTATTGCATCGATTATTACAATGATTATTACAAATCGCCAAAATGGAGAATTTCATCTTTTTCCCCTGCGCACCCTTCCAAAGCAAATTACTACATGTCATGTATGTAATGAACACGTGTGTACATGTATGACAAGGACTTCCTCCATGAGATCATTTGAACGCAACACCAGAACTCCCGCGTTCTACGGCGATAGTAAACACTGACAGAGGGCGCGTGCGCGGATCGCGACGTTCGACTTGGCAGTATAGCGGGTCGGATTATCCGAGCTGATCCGAGATTAAATGTTTGAGAAATACATGTAGAGGTATTGAATTCTGCGACTTGAGATGAGGGCTTCCAGGCTGAAAACAGAATACATGAATCGAATAGATGGCATCCGACTCATACGTACACACACGTACATGTCTGACGCGACATGTTGTTTCACCAAGTCAAGTTCACACGAAGGTGTAGCAGAGGCAAGGCTCAAAAACATGTGAGCGGATGTGTATCTGCACGTTTGATTGAGAACGGTATCTTAGGTAGAAATAAGTACGTGTATGTAGCCGACGACGCCTGTAATTTTTATACATGTATATGTACGTGTATCTCGACTCATTTCCATTAGAGTCGGGTCTGCTGAATCAAGAGTGATTTTGCCTCTGGGTCATATATGAATGACGATGATACACTCGCAGTGTACGGTCTTATTGTATATGGTCTAATGGTATTATGTCAGACGATGGCATGATGTATGTCATCGTCTAGCATGGCGTGACTGTGATAACAACTGTCTTCAGCAATGCAGTCTGTCGTTCCAAATGTGGCTTCGAAACTCAAATCCTCATTCTGTATGGTCGGGTCTGAATCAGGCCCAAATTTGGAACCAACTTGCTGTAACACTTCTTCAATCGACGATATAGGGATATCATAGTACTGAACTGGAGTCGAGCGATGGTTTCCTGTCCATGGTCTGAGAGAACTGGACCGAGTTGCGTTTGTATATCTTGATGACATGTGGCAAATACCTGGCAGCAATGAACTCCTGCCACTGTAATACGTCCATGCTCCAGATAGGTTGTCGCCCGCGAGCTGTTTCCATATCTCATGGACTTCAATTCGGTGGTTGTTGATTAGTTGTAGTAGGGAGATGGCGTGTCTGAAGGAGACATCAAATTTCTCACATCCGTCTAAGCCACAGCAACATGTGGAAGCTGTGTATCTGAATGATTGCAGTAAATCTCGTATGATAGACTCAAGTTCTGGTGTATGCTGTGACCTGGGATGGAGATACAATTTGCGTATTTCCATACCACACTGTCGTACGATATCTTTGACTAAGTGTGTATCTGCTTCTGGGATAGTCCCTATCGTGACGAGGCCGGTGTGCTTGTCCTCGACCACGTATATTGTTGCACAACTTGTTGTTTTGTGTGACTCGGCAGACCTCGGAAGATTGTGTTCCTCTAGAAGCTGCGCATTGCGACACAATGAGGAACGGCGATATCAGGACAGACGATCCGCTGTCAGATGACATGATAGCGGTGGATATACAATAGGTTCTTTGGAATTTCGTGAATTTGTGCAAATTGTCGCTAAAGAGCAGCTTGAGGACTCAGTTGAATCTGGAGTTGTGATAAAACTATATTCAGATATATCTGAGGGTCAGGGCAACCAGAGCAGAATATTCTCCGGACTGGGCGAATTGCAGCAGATTGGATAAGGGAACCGTTTAGTATTAGTATACAGAGAAGAATTGCCCGCTTCACGGCAGCGCCATACGCCATGTGCCAGACCCTATAAGGACTCGATTGCAGCGTGGACACGCCATCTATCGATAGGAGAATCATTGCTGAAACAAATTGACTGACTCCAGAGTCGAGCTGGAATGACATATCTTAGACTTAGCCAGCCGCATTCCAGCTCTCATTTGATAGCAAAGATGGGTGCGGCACTGGCCCTCTCAGCCAGAGGCGTACCAGTAGCGTGGTTACACCGGGCGCGGATGGACAGCGATGTAACGATGACAGGGGAGCTAACCATCGGTTGAGGTGCCCCGTTCCGACCCTCCAGTGAAGAGAGAATCGGGGCCGCGGGGATACGGACTGGGTAGATCATTTTTGAGGGAATCCGGCTTGTTGGAACCAGCTTACTCAACGGTGATGGTGTTAGCTGCGCAGATGGAACCCGTTCCCCGGCTGTATATTTCCTGTCTCGGTTTAACTTGGCTACACAAGACATCCCGGGGATTGTTCATTATGCACGATTCATGTAAGTACCTACAGTATGCATGAGACAGTTGAATTCTGGACGCGCTGGAAGTTGGCAGGATCGAGCTGCGACGCAGGTGGAAATTGCAGACATCATTTTGTGCTTACAAGTTGGTCTTGCTAGATACCAGGGCGTTGGCTTGTGCCACGTGGTTATTGGACTGTTGTCACTGTGGAGCTGGTACCGAGCTTGGTAGTCATTGTGAAAATGCGGCACTCTCTCTTCATCAGTTGACACAGTACGCAATCTCACTGACCATCGGGTATTTTCACTGTTCTGAGACGCTCAAGGAGATTCAAAGATACAGGAGGTGACAGATAAGTCATCAGAGTGTCAATTATCCATTCAATTTTACATGTAGGAATGGTCATAATCATAATAAACGTGTCATGACGTAATTTACAGCGCCGCGTCTCTATCGTAACTTCCGTCCTAATATACAATAATCTTTTCTCCTACTGCACACCCTTACACCTCATACCCCTGACATTATGCAGCTACTCAGCTCTTCCGCCCATTGTTCAGACAGTGCAGCACCTCCCACTAAGTAGAATCTAGGCAGCAAGATGCACATCAGGTCCACCGCTCGTTTCCTGCACCATCACTATGACAGCCGCACTGCCATGTCCGATTACATTGGGTAACTGAATCTTGGGTCCCTCCTCAGGGCTGTTCCGGTAAAGATTTTTCAGAAAATGCCCAGCAGGTTCAAGGCTGACTCCAGCTGCTGGACACACAATCACCAGTCTAGTTGAGACTTGGTGGGCTGAATTTCTTTGGCCTGATTGATGATCTCTTCCTGGTTTTTGGGTCCACCTCGAGTCATCTGCTGCCAGATACCCTTACCGAATTTCTTGTACGCATCGGTGATGCCATTGTTAGACGTCAAGTTGTACTCGGTGTCGGAGAGAGTGAAAGGAAATTTCCTGCCTCCGACTTCAACCACACGTGCAGCGATGTCGATCGTGATCTCACTGTCTTCTGTCGCAGCTTTGAAGAAATCTTCATCTGACATTGAGAACCCTAGCAACCCCAGACTTGGTTGATTCCGACCATAGATGAATGCAAATTCTTTGGCGATCACCGCTTTCACGCCGACACCTTTTAGCGCTGAAACAGCAACTTCTCGGGATGAGCCAACGCCGAAAGCATGTCCGGCCACAACAACTTGCTGTCCACTACGAACTTTGTCTCTGAAATCGGGGTGGGTGAACTCCAAAACATGCTCGCCGAACTCTTCATCTGTGGTACACGTCGTGAGTGTTGACCCGGGCGCTAGTGCGTCTGTATCAATGAAGTCGCCTAGCGTTACGACCCGGCTTTTTATTGCTTTTGGAGCCTCAATAGAGCTGTCATGTGGCGAGGTAGAGCGCTCGTCATTGCCTGATTTACCATTCATAGGTGTCGACAATCCTGCATTCTGTTTCAACGCAGGCTCCACATAGCTTGGGGGAGATGGTAGACTATGGCGGCCCCTGTAATTTTCGAAGAAATTGATATCGAGCTCTTCAAGGAAAGGGGCTGGATCAGTGATGGTCAAACTGAAGCTTGAAGCCGCACACACTACAGCTGATGTGACATGTCCAAACGCTCCCTTACCCATTCTGTTTTCGAAATTTCTGTTTTGCGAGCTTAGCCATGTTTCTCCCTCTGCCGCCTTCTCAGCAGAAAGACCAACACAATAGCTGCACCCTGGTGGACCTCTCGTGAATCCTGCAGCTTCGTACACTTCCAAAAGTCCCAACTCTTCTAGTTTTGCAACTATGGGTAATGAGCCCGGCACATAATGTCTCTTTCCACTTGCAAGCTTCATTCCTTTTGCAAGACCAACTTTCAAAACTAGTGCCGCGAGAACTAATTCTTCCTCAGTGGTAGTGCAGGCGCCAATGAACACACCGTTGAGGCTCGTACCCGCCATCTCTGATACTGGTACCACATGGTCAGGCTTTGGATATACCGCGACAGAAGCCTCAACTTTGTCCAGATCGATTGTATATTCGCCAGCATATGTCGCATCCGGATCGGCTCTGAAGTACATAGAGTTGGATTTGTTTGCCTTCCTCTTACGACGGGAAATGTATTGCTTCGTGACGGCATCCGGCTCAAAGACTCCAGTTATCGCTCCGAACTCAGTGCACATATTTGCAATGGCGAAACGCGCATCACAGGATAGCTCTGAGACACCAGGACCAGCAAACTCCACTATACGTTCTCCAGCGACAGTGTTCCTCTTCAATTGTTTGAGAATGTACAGGATAACATCCTTTCCAGTCATACCGGGGGCAGGTTTACCTATCAAGTCGATACGAATGGACTCGGGTACTTTGAACCAGGTCTCACCTAGTGCCAGTGTCATCATGACATCTGCAGTGCCGAGACCGATTGATAGACAGCCCACAGCACCCGCCGAGCATGTATGAGAGTCTGAGCCGATAGCTAACATTCCTGGTTCGGCACGTTCTCGTACAAATTCGGTATGCATGATGGTATAGTTCATGCCTTGATAATCAGTCATCTTGAAGTCAACCTTAGCCTTTTCAGAGGCCTCGATCATAGCTTTGATCTTTGGGTTTGTCTGTACCTTCGGATGAACTACATGATCGCCAGCAAGCCAGAATCGGTCATTGCGCCATATTCCAGGAGCGCCGAGTTTTTCGTGAGTTCGTGCCATTGACTGGCAAGATGGTCAGCAAACAGCAGAATGACTACTACCAATACACTTACTGCCCATGATAGTTCCGAAGCTAGAATCCAGTCGACGCTTATGCGAATTACGTCTCCAGCTTGAAGTCCTCGTTCACCACATCCACCTACCGTATGTTGTGCAAAGACTTTTTCGGCTAGAGTCATTGGTCTTGTATTGCTGGATCGATCATCGTTTGGAGTTGGTGGTCTTTCCATGCGTTCCTGGGAGTTCAACGATTCCAGCCATGCACCGAGAAGAAAGAGAACTTCTTCATAGTCGGATTGTTGAACGTCGGACTTTTCACTCAGACCTAGGCCACCAAAACTGGGCGGGTCAGTTGCCTTTTCGTGCACACGAAGCAACGCTTCTGCTTCTGCATGTTTTGATATAGCCTCCAATCTCCTTGATAGAGATGAGATGGCTTCTGAAACGCTTTGTGGGCCAGGTGAATTCCAAACTAGAGTCTCATGTGTGATATTGCGGAGTGTTTGTAGAGTGTCCAAAGCACTGTTCCAGAGTTGCTCAAGGGTATTGGGAGAGTTCTTGGTGACTGCCATGATTGATACTGGTCGAATACTTCTTCACCTGGACATGATACCTACTTTAATACACTTTGCTACTCCTACCTCATCCCAGCGCATATACCATCGCAGCAAGGATGCGTAAAGCGGTCCGACATAGGACTATAATGCCGAATGCACCGAAAGACGCGGCAAGATCACGTGCAGACTTCAAGAGGCAGGGACGACCAGCTTCACCCACTACGTCATTAGGCGAGCTACCCATGTCGATCATGAAGATCCGGGGACCGATCGGTCCACTCACTACCGAAGTCGCAGACCCGCCTACCGACTCTCGGAATGACACACCGGCTTCATGCAGTATACTAATGCCATATTTCCCTTGAACTTGATGGAAAGTCAGAACAGACTTCACAACATCAAACTTCAAACTTCATCATGACTACCAACGGCATAACAAGCATATCGACGAAACCTCTAACTGGGGCAAAGCGTCTTAGGCAACTACTCAGCGACAAAAGCAACATCGTTCTCGCACCTGGTGTATTCGATGGCCTCACAGCTCGTATCGCCTTGGCCCAAGACTTCGACGCCATATACATGACTGGAGCAGGTACATCAATATCACGACTGGGCTGGGCAGATCTAGGCATGGCCACGTTGAACGACATGGTAGCCAACGCCAGCATGATAGCCAGCCTGAACCCATCCGTCCCCTTAATCGCAGACGCCGACACAGGCTACGGTGGACCCGTAATGGTAACACGAACCATAACACAATACGCCCGAGCAGGCGTCGCAGCCCTCCACATCGAAGACCAAGTCCAAGAAAAACGCTGCGGCCACCTACTCGGCAAACAAATCGTCGACCGAGAAATATTCTACAGCCGACTCCGGGCTGCGGTCTCAGCACGAGATGATCTCGGCTCCGACATGATGATCATAGCACGAACAGACGCCCGACAATCCCACGGTTTCGACGAAGCCATAATCCGCCTCAAAGAAGCCGTCAAAATAGGCGTGGACATAATCTTCTTCGAAGCAATGCAGTCCAAAGAAGAAGCCAAGAAAGTAACCGAGATCTTCGCCGATACTCCCTGTCTACTCAATATGGTTCCCGGCGGCGCCACGCCCAACCTGTCCGTCGACGAAGCGAAAGAATTAGGATTTCGTCTCATGATTTTCCCCGGCGCGTGCATTGAGCCCGTTCTTTCGGCTGTGGGTGCAGAGCTGGAACGTTTGCAGAGAGAGGGAACTTCGTCTAATAAGGATTTCGGCCAGGGTGGGAAGAAAGCTTTCAATTTATCTGGTCTGCAGGAATGTATTGCTATCGATAAGAGGGCGGGTGGTAAGGCTTATGAAGATGTTGGTCATTAATTCTTTGTCAAAGTATGTGTACATGTACCACTATGTCGTGGCGTTGGAGGTTTTCTTGTCAGAACACATATATTACATTGTATTTCATTGCAACACATCACATCACATCACATCATATGAATTTAACTCAAAGAATTCAAAGCGTTATTTGTATGGAGATTTGCATATCAGATCGAAAACTCTCACTTTCGAACTTTTTCAGCTTCATCGAAGAAAACAGTACGGACCGCATCTCTCACCTGTACCCCTATCTGAAGTTATAGTATTGTGTGTGTATGTACACATGCGCAAAATGTGTACATGTATACATATATACGTACAATATTCATCTATGTATCATTGATAATGGTGATGGTGGTATGACATTAACACAAATTGAATTATATGAATACAAGTAAGATTAATGACGCACGAGGATGTTTGAATATATATACATATATGAAGAAGGAGATGTTAATGACGACGACGACGATATAGTAGTAGTAATAACCATACTAATAACAATGATAATGATAATCTGTATAACCACCGTCTGACCTATCTAGTATCCAATCTAACCATCTCATACCAAATCTATCCGGTGGGTAGTAACACGACACAACATAATACAATACAAGATAGACATGTGTATGTATGGATATATGTGCCAATGAGATATGTACAATACCAACAAATCAACAAGTATGATGTGCACGACCGAGATCCTTTCCAATTTGGTTTGATCGGATTGACTGTCTATTCATAGTCGTCCTAAAACGGACAGGAGCGGCGCTGATGATGATGGTTGTGTATATATTGGTAAACGTGTTTAGATAGGACACGATCTAGTGCGATGTATTGAGATACCATGGCGTGTAAGCTGGAGCTATGGCATTGTGTTATGTTGTAATGTAATTTAGACGTTAAAGGTACCCTTAGTCTTCTGATCGAGAGATGACTTGATGGCTATAGAAAAATACAGTCAGTTCTTAGCTTCAGCAGGACAAGTAAAGACAGAAAGACCAAAGAAGTAGGGAATGGAAATTGACTCACCATCACAAGTTGTCTTTGCGTCACCAAATAACATCTTCGTATTCGGCATGTAGAACATCGGATTGGGGACATCAGCTATATCAAAAGATGTCAGTAATGCGATCACCGAAGAGGGAAAGAGAGAAATGAGACTTGGGTTGACTTACCGTAACCACTGCTCATACCTCTCTTCATCACTATGACTTGCTTAGCCTTCCAAGCATGAAGGACAGGCATACCAGCAATAGCAGAACCTGGTTCAAGAGAAATTGGGTTGACGGTATCATTGGCACCGATCACTAACACCAAGTCGGTCTCAGGGAAGTCTTCATTTATCTCGTCCATTTCAAGTACAATGTCGTATGGTACACTTGCTTCTGCGAGTAGAACGTTACATTGACCCGGCATTCTACCTGCGACAGGATGAATGGCGAAGCGAACGTTAATATTTCGACTGCGAAGCATAGCGACTATTTCGCTTATGGCGTATTGTGCTTTTGCTACAGCCATTCCATAGCCGACAACTATGATAACTGATTGAGAATCCGAAAGAGCTTCGGCTGTATCCTCTACTGAGGTTTCAGATACTGTACCTTCCATACCGGATGGTTGTGATTGTTGTGCGGGTGCCTGTATACCTCCAAAGAGTACGTTTGTTAATGATCTGTTCATGGCAACGCACATGATGTATGATAGAATGGACCCAGAAACACCAATCAAGGATCCGACAGTAGTTAGAAGAGGATTGTTAAGCATAAGACCTTCAGCGACCAAGGCGAAACCAGAATAAGCGTTCAGAACGGTAATGACAACAGGCATGTCAGCTCCACCAATCGCGGCTGTCGTTGTGTATCCTTTGGCGAAACTGAGGGCAGTACTTGCACCCAAACATGCGGCAGCTATTGCTGGTGCACCAGGAGCCATAGTAAGGAAAGCGCCCATAGTAGCAGCATTTGCTGTCACGAGTGAAATGTTGGTCAGATTGCCACCTGGCAATTTGACTGGACGTGATGACATACGACCAGCTAGCTTTAGGAAGGCCACAATAGATCCCGTAAACGTGACACCTCCGATCAAAACACCCAGGTATCCAGTAACCATATGTAGCATAGAAATGCCAGCAACATGTGCCATGACACTACCGATACTGGTCAAGACTGCTGCCAGTCCAACCACTGAATGTAATGCAGCAACTGTTTGAGGAAGCTCTGTAGGTGTTATACGACGACCGATCAATGCACCAAGGATACCACCTGCTCCAGCCACTGCACCAAATTGAGCCAAGACCTCTATCGGAAAACCAACAGCCGCAAGAGAGGCCAAGATACCAGAACTGACACCAAGTATTCCGAATAGGTTACCCTGTCTTGCAGTCGACTGTGTCGAGAGACCAGATATCGAGCTAATACAAAGAACACTGCTGACAAGGTAGCCGGCTTGAACGAGACCAGCCATACCAGTACTCGCAGCAGCGATATATCCTCCACCAAACAATAACGCAGGGATACCATAGAGTAAAGGATATTCCGAAGGATCACTAGGTCTTCGGAACATGTCAAGCATTCGTTTCGTGATCACAAACCCACCAGAAATGTTGACGAAGGCTAGAAGCACGGAGGCTGCACCAAGCATTTGAGGTATCGTTTCTGGATAGTAACCACCACCCATGATGAAGAAGCCTCCAATACCCACCATACCGGAGATAGCGTTGGTCACACTCATGAGTGGTGAATGTAGAGCAGGACTTACTCCCCAGACGGCCCTATATCCAATAAGACTGGCAAGTCCGGCTGTGAACATATTGCCCATGAACAGAGGACCAGTAGCTTTGCCCAAAGCGAGAACAGATGTCATTCCACCAGTCAAGAGACTGACATCTCGAACAGCTTTTTGCCATGGCGTCAAAGCCAGGACGGGTTCTGGTTCGGGTAATGCGTGAGTCTGAGCAGGTGCTGGAGGAGGAGCGGGAGGAGCAGCAGGAGGGATAAGCTCGCCGTTATGTATGACGATAGCACCTCGAGTGACAACATCGTCAAAGTCGATGTCAAAGTTGTTCTTTGAAGAAGAAAGTGACAACAAGAATTTTGTAATATTGTTGGCATAAAGGGTGGATGCCTGGGTCGGAAGTCTAGAAGGGAGATCGGTATATCCGATGATCGAAACGCCTTCGTAGATGTTGACCTTTCCAGGAACAGTGACCTCGCAATTGCCACCTGCCTCTGCAGCAAGGTCGACGACTACCGAACCTGGCTTCATCGCTGCAACCATCTCTTTCGTAATAAGTCTCGGAGCAGGTTTGCCAGGGATCATTGCTGTTGTGACAACAATATCAACTTCTTGACATTGTTCCAAGAAAAGCTTCATTTCAGCCTCGATGAACTCCTTCGACATTTCTTTACCGTAACCTCCTGCTCCAGATCCATCCTCCTTGATAGTGACCTCAAGGAAGTCTGCACCCAAAGATTCGACCTGCTCTCGAGCGGCGGATCTAGTATCAAATCCTCTCACAATAGCACCAAGTCGACGAGCAGTGGTGATTGCACTCAATCCAGCAACTCCAGCACCAATCACGAGAACCTTTGACGGCGGGATCTTACCAGCAGCAGTAGTTTGTCCGGTGAGAAAGCGTCCAAAGTGGTTGGACGCCTCAAGAACGGCCTTGTATCCGGCAATATTTGCCATGCTGGAAAGAGCATCAAAAACTTGAGCTCGCGATATTCGTGGTATCTTGTCCATAGCAAACAGAGTTGCCTGACGGGCCGCGATGGCATTGACCAGATCCTTATTTTGTGCTGGCTGTACGAAAGAGATGATAGTCGTACCTGGTCGGATATTGTCCACTTCAGGTTCCGCTCCAGTCATACTTGGTGATCTGACCTTCATGATGATATTGCTTTCAGCCCATACTGTCTGTCTGTCAACGAGAGTAGCACCGGCTTGCTCGTAGATGTAGTCGGGCAGTTGAGCCTCATCACCAGCGCCTCGCTCCACCAGCACCCTGGAGAAACCTTTCTTGAGTAGTAAGGCCACATTTTGTGGTGTGACAGCAACCCTTCTTTCATCAGGGTAGATTTCCTTGGGTACTCCGACGGTAAGTTCTGAGTAAGGCTGAGAAGATACCGGTTCAGCAACAGTAGACTCCAATCGACGACATACGAGGTTGTTTTGCAATTTCGTCAGAGCATTCCATTTCCCCGAATTGTCATTACGTGACGTCTGGCGCAGAAGTCCATGCTGGTTCCCGGAATAGCAAGATGACTGTGGCAACTTGACACGACGGGTAACGCTCAACCCCCTTGCGATCAGGGACGGTGGCTGAAGGCCGTTTACAAACCTTCTTGAAGTAAGAGCAAGAAGCGGTGGACAAACGCCCAATGGGATGGACTTGGTATTCCGTACGAAAGCCATATCGTGATGCTTCCCGATCCTAGTCTCCTTGTATGCACCTTTCAATTGGCGGGGTGCGGGATAATGTCCGACACCCTCATTCGTGGAATCAGGTTTTCTGAGACGCGATCAGAAGGACACTGTTTGAAGTCTTAAAGTGGCAGAATCGATCAACATCGATTGGAAGGTGAAAAACGCGTCTAACTCTCTATGGCCACTAAGGTCAGCGGGAGGGCAAGGCGTATTAAAGAAGATCTAACGGAAGTTTTGGAGTCGAGATACCAACAGTACGCGTCGTCGAGGTGTCAAGGCCAAGAGAGGGTTGACTTTTTGACTGATCACGACACGCTGACATCGAGTGGTGTTTTGAGTTAATCAGGTGCCATTCATAATATACTGGTGGGCGGTGCGATGGTGGGGGATATCTGGCGTCTTCCCATTCAGCTGTCAGCGTGTGATCTTGGGCAGACTCGAGACTTGGGTCAACAACGCGCAGACATATCATTGGAAGGTACCGAGAGCTATAATGCGGGGGTTGAGATGGTGGTGCAACGCTAGATGTCTCTGTCGCCTCACCCCACGGGGAAATTGCGGGACGCGAAACACGAGCGCGAACATGACTTGCTTGAGTTCATGCGCGATCATGCAACCACAACCCTAATCATGGTGCATCGTAGTGTGTACATGTAAAATGGATTGATCACATATCTTTCTCGACTCACAAATACTAGACGCTGGACGCTCAATATATCACTCTGTTGATTCTTTCTGACCCGACGCTACTCGCTGACATCTACCAATCATCCTCGTCCTCTTTTTCGCGACGTCCGCTCATAGCACTTTGTCTTGCCCGTAGAGCCTCTGCCAAACCTCCCGCAAGACTACCACCGCCCATGCTGTTGGGCGTGGCTCGACCCGAGTCGGTTCCGCTGCCAGTACTCAAACTGACTGCGCTGTCTCTCGCTGCAGCAGGAGGTGGAATAGGTTTCCTTCCTGCCGCTACTGGTCGCTTGACAGGAGGAGCTGGCGGTCCTGGTTTCGCTCGAGTAGCTGCTGATGCCGCCGCGGCTGCGTGTCCATTCGTCGCCGGAGTGGGAATGACTCGAGCTGGGGCGGCTGGTGGAGGAGGCGGTGGAGGAGGAGCTCGTGCTTGTTCGATCTCCTCCACATACGCCGCAGGAGTCCAGCCTTGCGCGTTTGTCTGATTGTTCTTGCAGAGCCACCATCCTATTCACATGATCAGTCGAAAATCCACTAGGTGAGAGAACAGAATATTGAACTTACCGTTACTCTCCTTCTGGAGCAACTCTAGAATCTGACCAGCAGATATCGACAACTCATTAGCATTTGGCGAGTTGAAGTCATACTTGGCTTTCACTTGTGGTTTGCTTGCAGCCACTGGCGCTGCAGCTGGTGGAGGCGGTGGCGGTGGTGGAGGTGCTCGATTGGCTGAGCCTGCTGACTCATTTCGAGCATGATTAGAAGTACCATTAACTTGTGTAGCAAGTCTATTGAAAGACGCGGCACCTGCGGTATTAATAGCTGGTTCGGGTTGAGTAAACGCTTGCTGCATTTGGGCCGCAGGTTGAGGAACGGCACGTGGTATCTGTGCTGCGGGCTGAGGAACAGCGCGTGGCGTTTGTGCTGCAACTGGCGCTGTAGGTCGTGGTCGAGATGTCATCTTCGAAGGCTGACCGCCTGGACCACCGGGGCGTAGCAACTTGCCAGTAGTGATAGGTCGAGCGATGGCTTTGCCCTTTGGAGTCGGTCGTGACACAGAGTTAGGCGACTCTCCAGGTCCAACGTGAATAGTACCTGACTTGTACAGATCATCCCTGGGAACGGCAGGATCTCTCATAGCCTTCACCATTGCCGGTTTGCCAGGTTTCTTGTTGTATTCGATAGATTCTCCAATCTTCAAATTCATGCCACCGGGTGACACTGTCTTTAGTTGGAGGAAAAATTCCGTCTTGAATGGACAGTTCAGGAGCGGATCTGGTTCTTGAGGTGAAGAGACTCCCAACGAGAACCAGTCATCACGTAATGTCGAAGTTCCAACGTATTTGATGGCGCCCACAGGAATTGTTCGCTCTGCAACAATCTGAAGTGTATTGTTGATGACATTCTGCGCAACAATGTATACCGACTTGTTGGTCAGGATCAGGATGCGTGGCATTGGCTTGGAGGATCGACCAAACTTGGCCACCAACAAATCGCATCTTGAAGAGAATACGCATCGTTCTTGGCTACCAAGATTGATAGAATCGCGAATGATTCTACCAGGACCAGGCATATTGATACCAAGGTAATCACCGAAGAATCTTCTTGAACCCAACAAACTGTACCTACGACGCTCCTTGCGGCCTTGCAGAAGTCTATGTCCCTGATCGCGGAACTCGATCTCTTTGACGCCGACCTTCGACTTTCTCCAGAACCGTTGGATTCGAGTTGCTGCTTCTGCACGGTAACGCAAGTAGTTTCTCCATGCTCTCTGAATCCTGATGGCCATGTTGTGCCAATATCGGTCTCGCATAGCCTCCAGTCCGAAGAGAGTCTCTGGAGTCTTGATGAAGGCCTTTGTAACACCCATTTGATACTCTTCTTCAGGAATACTGGTGTCTTTGAAGATAATCTTGCTGGCTGTTTGCACGTCGCCAGTGTACGTGTACTCTCCGGCATAAGACAGTCTAGGTGAAAGTAGAGCAAATCGCTCCACAAACTTATCAAATGTTTGACGATAGGCAAAACCTGCTCTTCGGATGCGTACGTTTTCTTGTAGACCGAGATATTTAATTTGATGCAGAACGTTGTCATTATTGTACTCAGTGGGCGATTTGTTCTCGTTCGGTTTAATTGTTCGAATGTAAGATGGCTGTGCTCGCATCAAGGTCTCTACAAGCTCGTTGGCTGAAGTCTTGATCTTATCTCCAGCTGTCGGTGGTCGTCGCTTGTCGTCTTGATTGACTTCGTGAGGGAAGAGCTCGTGAAGGAATGGATTTGAACTTGCTCCAACAAGGTTGAGAAGATCTTTGAGTAATTGATCCTTATTCTTGTCAGTCATGCCTTGAACGGCATAGCTCACATCACCGGCATAGTGCTTAATGATGAATTGGCCTTGTCTGGCTTCGAAGTTTGGATTTTGAGATAGGAAATTGAGACGACCGACAAAGGTTTGGTCAGCAGCACCTGAATCAGCGTGCGCCGTCGCACAAGCGTCGTTCAGTGCAGCAAAAACACCAGGTGGTCGTTTATCTTCTATGAGTGAGCAGACAACCTTGTTGTCAAAGTACTTGATCGGGGTCCATTGAATTTGTTCACGCGCATACTCTTCTTGCTCCGTCTTTAACGTCAATTGAATGAAGATCTGTTGTAGCTTCTCATTCACGTAGTTGATGCACAGCTGCTCGAAAGAGTTCTTCTCAAAGATCTCGAATCCATAGATATCGAGAATTCCAATGGTATTCTTAATGTTGCCCCGTGATTGCAAAGATTTGTTGGTTCGGATAACAATCCAATCAAACAAATTGAAGTAGACTGCCTTTGCGAGCGCATCTCTGACTGCACCTGCTTGCACCTGATTCAGTGGCGATTCATAAACTGAACCTCTTCTGCCTCCACCACGCGCTGTTTCGACAATTCTGACAGTCAACGCCTTGTTGACATGCGCCGAGTCGACCTCAAGCAGATATGCCACAAAGTCTACCACTGACTGATCTGCAATATCCACACCACCCTGATCGTTTTCTCTGAATGTGATGTTACCAATCCATAAGATTGCTGCAAGCATTCTGAAGATGTTGTCTTGTTCGGGCTTAGTTAGTCCAATAATCTTCATAGCATTCAGAGTATCTTTGAATTCTGACGGATCGTCTATACCCGGAACATCGAAGCATTTCGACCGACTTGTATACACGTATGACTGTGGCTGCTGGATACCAAAAGCTTCCCTGTACTCTGCCGGCGCAGCCTTCGTAAATTGGTAGAAGATGTGGAAATTTCGCTCGTTCAAGATTTGTCCTACTACTCTCGACTTTTCCAGTAGGTAGTTTGTAATTTTTGCTCCTACCGGTTCTCCATTGTCATTGAATTCGAGCTCGAGGTATTTGCCGAAACGAGAGGAATTGTTATTTCGAAGGGTTTTCGCATTACCGAACGATTCTAGGAGTGGATTCGTTGCCAAAACCATCTCTTTTGTCCTCTGTATCGATGAGTCGGAACCACCAGATACACTCGCGATATACTGCATGAGTCGCTTTGCAGCTTCTGTCTTTCCTGCTCCTGACTCTCCCGAAATGATGACACACTGATTATCTTTGTATGCCTTCATATTGTAGTATGATGCTTCTGCGACAGCGAAAACATGCGGTGCGACCTCTAATCGATTCCTTCCCCTGTATGAATCGAGTACAGCATCTGTGTAGATTCCCAAATCTCTGAAAGGGTTCACCGACACCAACACATGACCAATGTATGTGTAAATCTCTCCATGCTCGAATCGCTTCTTGAGATTTTCATTGATCGCCTCATTGGATATCTTGCTAAGGAGCGTCAAATCCGACACGCCTACTTGCTTCTTCTTCGTTATCTCAAACGCAGCTTTCTTAATTTGAGGCTGTCCATCTTCCGCGCCTCTCGATTTACCTCCAAACAGTGAGGCCTTTGGTGCACGGGCGGTCTTGCCCTCGCGACGCTTCGTTTGACCCTATCGATACCGTCAATCGAGCTACCTTTTAGTTTCGTGGATAGCTACTCACCATTGACAATTACGCTGCTTGCTCAAATCATGTGTGGGGTCCAATAAAGGTGAAGAGCATGTGCTTCGAGAGGTGCGCGCTCGAAATGCTTGTCGTGTAACGGTGAGCTTGTGAAATATGTGAGCACAATAACGGAAAACATCAGGCAGAAATATTAATGCTGGCTCTTGGGTACTATCAAACGCAGTCAATCTGGAGGCGGGATGCTCGGTTTCATTAGACCGATCTGACGACACAATACGAGTACAAGCCACTCCGAATTACGCAGTATTACGACGACAATCTTTCTTGGTCACTTCTCCAGCCACATCCTCGCGAATATGTGGCGAATCGAATAGTGAATATTCAGGCAAAGCTTGATTGTTCTGCATGTCAATTCTATGGGTTACTAGTACAGCACGACGCTTTGTATACAAGGTCATTTCTTGAGTGACCTCTGAATGTGAATGTGCTGGCACGCCTTGAGGTGGACTTGATGCACCTATGGGAGTCTGTGAAGAAGTGATTGTTTTCCTTTCCTTCATGCTTCGCAATGCAACGCTCTAAGTCGTGCACTTGACAGTTGTGTGACTATCACCAAACTTCAGGCTGCAGAACGCTTCCATCTCAATGGGCGAACCAAGCGGAGCTACACGATATACTCATCCTGCCAGAACTGCACCATATTCTGCACCGTCTGCTCATCCAAGATCTGCCTCAACCTCATTTGACCATCTTCCGTTCTGACCGTCTCCTCAAGTGCTCGAATACTAGGGCACAACCTACTGACGGACCTTGCTTGTTGGCTGGTCAAGTATTGATATGGTACAGATGCGGTAGCTGAAGATATAACGCTGAGGGTATTGATTACTGGACGGACGTTGTGCTTAATGCTTGTTTGGAGACCTTCGAGATAGGCATCGATGTGTCGTACAACCTGGTCTGGAGACTGAACGAATATGAATGGAGCCATCGATTCGTCAAGCAATTGTCTGGAGGGAAGAATCAGCAAAATTATTGTGTATATCTTATTTATGGCTTGTGCAACCTTGTCTGCATTTTGGACAGCATAGCAATTCCATTCGGTCCATCTGCACTCGAAACAACACCATTTACCAGCACAATGATCTTGCGATCAGGCAGGGTCGCATTCTGGAGCGATGGATACGGCTTTTCCATCTTGCGGTTTTCATAATCAGACACCGGAATAAGAACAACGTATAACATTGCATTGTTCTCCTGGATCGAAAACGCTAGATCGAAGTCTGTTCGAGAGGACTCTAGTGTTCTGAGGTAAGTCATCTATTCGCTCGTAGAAAGGCACAATCTACCTTTCAGAGACCATTGAATGTCCTTGCGCATGTATTTCTCAATGTATGGCCACAATGGCTTTTTGCGAAGGTTTGCTGAGAACATGCTGAGTGTGACTGGAATTGCGTTCGACATTTAGGTGCTGTTCGGATTGAAGATCGGTCCAAAAATGCTTTGACAATGGTTGTCGCAGGTCGAGTAGGAGCAAGACGATCTCTGGCTTCACAAATAGTCGTATCACGTTTTGATAGAACCAGTGACGATGAGTTACATTCTCGAAAATGAGCGTCCATAACGCGAATCCAATTCCCCCTTCTATGGAACTTCCCAACCTAGTTTCTATCATCTAAGAGCGATGCTCATCATATCGTACATCCTGTAGTCAATCACAGGAGTTTTCCAATCATCATGCACAAGCGAGTAAGACTCCTTTTCATTTTTATCCCATTTCCTTGGATTGATAGCCCAATATGCAAAATCAGCATCCATGTCACCTAGATAACGCATCAAATTCTTCCAATAATGTAGGTCCCCTTGGTTGGGTTTGTCAGGAGCCCCTAGCTCTCCCACCCATACCGGCGCAATATCCTGCTCCAATAAATATCCCCATTTTCGTTGCATCTCAGCGGCAAAAGAATCATAAGGACGTTTCCAAAATGGACTCAAAGAGCCCCAGCCTGACCAACCGTAAACATGGGATGAATACACCAGCTTATTGGGCACACCGAGCTTTACTGGTCTTCGTGCAGCGCCTGAGATGTCATTTGCAGAAGAAACGCCTTCGACGATCATCAGCCACTCAGGTTGTAAAATATGTAATCGAGCTGCAGCGTGCTCTGCGGCCGTTGCCCATGAGTTCCACAACAGTCTATCAGTTATTCCTCGTACTTCGTTACGGAGGTCGACACCTATAACATAAGGATCGTTGATATGAGGCAACATGACTGTTTCAAGATTCCTAATCCAAGTTTCTTCTGTTTGACGAATGCGACAAAATGGCCCCCAATGATCGTTGTTCCACAAACCATCACATACATTTGCGTCGCAACACCACCTAGCTTGAGTAATGTGATTATTTATGATCACGAACAAGCCAACATCAGTCATGGCCTTGACTACTGCAGCATAGACTTGTAGTGCACTTTGACCGATTAAATCGGGATTGGCTGAAAGTAGGGTTGCGTCTATCGTGGGATCTTTGTACACCATCTCATCCGCATATGGTAATCGTACGCTGTTGAAGCCAAGCTTCTTGATGGTCATGGCAATACCATCTCGGTGTCGAACATCAAGACCACCAGGTACGAACCCCCCATCACTCGCTCCATACCAATTCACTGAGAACAATCTGGCCCGGGTACCGTTTGTATCCACTATATATCGACCGCTGGTATGGAGGGGTAGCTCAACGGGTGAATGCTGGTCTTTGTGAGGTGACAAAAACTGTGGGTAGTGGTCGCTGGGACGAAGATATTGACTGGGATCTACAGGTACCTCATTGGTACTGAAGACGGATCGAACAATCAGGTAAGAGGACAGTGGCACAATAATAAGGACGGTAATAAAGAACGAAAGGACGGCGGCCATGCCTGCTTGATTCTGAACATGTATGAGGTGGTAAGAATATATTATACCTACATTGAGATATCGATAGTGACCAACACAGCGACGTCAATTGTGAACGTTCGCTGTGTAAAGTCCACGATGTCTCGGAGGCTCGGAAGTCTCATTCGTCGCTCTGATTGACCAACGCAGTCTCCGCCAAGTGGCGGTGTAATCTTTGTACGACGAGATGTACGAAGGTGTGCAAACGTAACATTGGCTACGCAAGCTGGGTTGGCAGGGCACATCGAGACCTCATATAATATATTCGTAGTATCTCCTTCTCTTCGATGTGTGTACTACACGTTCTCTATTCGCGCATCGTATAACTTTGATCACTCACATAGTTGATGTGTTGATGCACTATACGAGTGATCTCGACCGACCGACCGAACAACGAAGATGACAGAAAGAGGGGAGAGGGCGAGACCGACAAGCACCATGTAAGAGCTGGTCTTCAGAATCGCGTCTGAACTACCAGATGCTCGAATGTCGTGGCAGCCACTAAGAGGTAAGGGCGTGAACGAGCCAAAGCGACGACCGGAAGACAATGCGCTGGTGAGAATATCGAGAAGAGGGAGCGCAGTGAGAAGCGGAAGCAAGGGTTGATAGGTGAGGATGTCATTGTCATGCGATCCATGGATTCTTCCGCGAAAAGATCTATCTGCCATCCGGTCAGTGCAGCAGTCATGGCTTGACACCACTCATCAAACTCAGCTCCTAGTTCTAGACTTGGGCGTTCATCGTCGACCCCGCCAAGCTCGATTAGGGAGTGTGAGAAGTCGACGTCGCAAGGCCGCATCAGCCAGTCAGGAGTTGGGAAGATGCAACGAGGCCAGACTTCTGACATTCGATCGAGGTCCCGCCGAAGGAGAAGAGAGCCACACTGCAATGCTAATCAAACTTACCTGAAAACAGTATTTGGCAACCCTCGAGAAATGCGCTAGATTCGTGTGTCCACCTGCGTCTTCCGTCTCCACTGATTGGCCATCCGAATTCAGACCTCATTCCAACCACTTTGGGCTGCAGAAGTGACATTCCATCGAAAATGAAGTCGGCCACGTTCCATTCTGAACTTCGATCGTGCCGTCAATCCCATATATTCAGACTCGGTGCCGTGCAATCGATAGGATCCGTGATCAGGGTGCGTGTTCTGAAGATTCATCAATCGGCTGTGTTTGAGGATGACAGTCACGGCGGGCCTATCGTGTTACGAGACCGCACCCTTTGTCAGACTCGAGATTCACTTCTGCTGCAGTTTGAGAACGCTTTACGCTACCGCCATTCCCGTTACGGCATACCCGTGCGGTGTGGTGACTGATCTGGTGAATATCTTCTGTTATTTCTCTTAAGGTCTTGTCGGTCGCCCCTCCTCCTTCATTGTTCTGCTCTTTTTACCCTCCTTGCTCCATTCTTCTCACCTCCCGCCATGGCTTTTCTTCAGTGGCTTTCACGTTGTGTGCCCGGTTTGTCACTTATTGTCCTGCTGGTCTTCCTTGAGTACACACTGGGTATCGTTCGCACAGCATGGGTCACTTTCGTCTCTCCGACCACCAAGGTTCTTCAAGTCGCCCATCCAGTGCTGTTATGGATCTTTGTCGTATATTCCGTCTTTTTGCACATCATGGCCTGGTTGTTTCCTTTGCGCCTGTGTTGGGCGGCATGGACAGCGGCCAGTAAGGTTGAAGAGGCTCACAAAGAGCTGGACGACGACTCAACAAGGGCCAGCACACCTGAAGATGATGAGAGTGTCACCAGTCTCGAACTCTCTCCAGTCAGCTCAAACTCCTCTAATCAACATCCGGTCATTATGGCAATCATCATTCCAAGTTACAAGGAAGATATCGGCACTTTGGAGGATACCCTGAACGTTCTTGCATCACACCCATTGGCAAGAGAAAGCTACGACGTGAGTTCATTTATAACGTGAAAATTTCCTCTAACATTTCAACAGGTTTATTTGGCTATGGAGGAGCGTGACCCAAATGCAACGAAAACAGCGCAGCAACTCATCAAGTCTTTCCAAGACAAATTCTCTAGAATGCGATTTACTGTTCATCCAGCTGGTATAGCTGGTGAAGCATCAGGAAAGAGCAGTAATGTCAGCTGGGCTGCGAAAGAAGTAGAAAGAGTATACGAGGGACAACCAGAATGGCGAAATGTTCTTATCACCACTATGGACAGTAAGTCGTCAACCCAATCCTGAAGGCGCACATGTGTTGACAATATCTAGGCGATACTCACCTGATGCCACAATATTTTCAATATCTGCGCGATGCTCACTACCGCAACAGAAGATCTGGATATCTCACAGACATGACATTGTATATGCCTCCAATCGTATTCGACCGTAATGCACATTCTGTACCTACTCTTGTTCGAGTAGCCGATCTTATGTGGTGTGGAGCAGGTCTCTCTTGCTTCTTAGCTGAACCTACTGCTTCAGGTGTCGGCATCCCAACTGCAGTTTACACGATTCCACTGGCTCTCGCACAACTTACCAATGGATGGGATACTGGTCCAGGCGCAATTGGTGAGGATCTTCATATGATGCTCAAGTGCTATTTCGCGACAAACGGAAAGATGAACATCGAATCTATCCCTTCACCAGCAAGTCAATGCAACATCACCAGTGACACGAAAGGTATTCGAGGTTGGTACGACAATCTGATTGCACGATACAATCAGGGTCTTCGACATATGTGGGGATGTTTGGATACAGGATTTGCTATTCGACAATGGTGTAATATGGGTAGTACTCAGTCTGCAGCCCAGAGCCCAACTGTCGGAGCATGCAATGCCATACAAAATCTCCTACCACAAAGACGAAGAAAGTTGAGTCACACCGAGCTTTCTCTGAAGCTCAGTCAGTATGCACTTCACGGCTGTGAACCCCGACGATTCACTATTCGCAACTCGATCGTATTCACACGGCTATTCGAAGCACATTTCCTTCCTGCTCATCTTTTCGTTCTCATCATAGCTTCCGCCATCTACACACCAGTCCTCAGATCAACGCCCGATCATCACTACCTCACGCTTCTACTTGATTTTACTGGATACATGAGAGGTATTTCATTCTTTACCATGGTTGTTTACTTCTGCGTCTTTTACGAACGTTATCACCGCATCTGTATTGGTGCTCGAGAAAGAGAGATGATGAAGGCCGGCCTTCACGCTCAACTCTCGGATCAATTCTCACGTCGATCGAGATGGAACATAAAGTATTGGGTCGATTACCTCATCTTCCCAGTCGCAGGCACAATGTTTGGAAGTTTTTGTCTATTCCAAGCCGCTCTCTCACATTTCTGGACTGATAGACTGGTATACCTCGTCAGTGCAAAGCCAGTACGACCGGCGTTACCTGCATCTACATCTAAGGATACATCAGCCCCGTATCTCGACAGTAAAGAGGTCTGATCACTTGAGGCATTTAATTTCTTCAGTCTTGTGCATAACTTCAACTTAGCAATCATTCATAGCGAGGCGTTTGTGATCATCAGACCACACGGATCAGACCTAGATAGACTAATGAACTAATCTACCAATTCTACATTCATTAACTCATCTTTGTTTACCAAACCCATCCACCCTAGTAAAAACCTTGACAAATGTAGTTTGTGAGCCCAAACCCCTCCAAAGGATCCAGATTTACGCCTCAATATCGCGTAATGGACAAAGGGGGTTCCAAAAAATATTGAATCCACTTTTCTTGGAGCAACCAATTCCTCGGCTCAAGATCCTCTTACTTTTATTTTAGACTTCACAACATCGATCCCCAATTTAAGTTTTGACATTTTCTCCCAAACTTTTCGCTTGTCGAAGCCGTTGATTGCTTGTTAATGCTTGGCGATGCTTGGTGTGGTAGTTTAATTTCGGAGATCTACGAGTCACAATGATGTTCGTAGATTCTATTGGGTTAGAGATAATCTATGGATGCTTTTGGATGGGGCTCTGCTGACGACGACGACGATCACGATTCATGTTTTATTTTAGGGATAGATAGATACATGTAGGCTTTCGCTTCTGAGACGTGAGTGAGTGAGTGAATGAGGCTTGAAATAGATTTATTCGAGTAGTCATGATTATTACGCTCATGATCATGATCATGTACTAATGTCTATGTCTGTGTCCACCGCACATTTATGCTCATGTTTACATAGTATGTATGCTTGATAGGATATGTGTATGTACATATACATATTGTGTCATGATATACATTACGAAGTAGGACGAGATGACGCGTACATACGTACATATGTATGTATGTATGCTAATGACTTACATATCATCTATCATCAAGTCATTTTCTGTTGTTTGTCTACTACGTAGTATGTACTGTATCGATCGCAATTTGGCACGGCACATGATAACCGAGAAAAGTACAAGCATAAGTTGTTCAATGTAGACAAGAACAATGAATTGTCACATGTAAGCCGTAACCCGTAGTCCGTAAACCGACATGCATGTCAGAAGTAAAATAAATGTACGCGTGTCCCATTTCCTCTTCAAGTTACTAACACGAGTAGTAGTACAACGTAGCTCGATACTAGACTGTATTCCGTTTGTTCCTTGAGCCTCCCTGCTCCTCTTCTCCCCCCGTTTGTTTGCAACGTACTAGTAGCGGTACCATCCCGTCCCCTTACAGTACGGTACGTCCTGTTTGCGGTTGGTATCCACAGCATGTTCCTAGCTAGATGACTAGCTGGCTAGTATCTATGATCCACGACTCGACCCGGATTTATATCCCTCGTTCCGCGCTCCATGTTCTACAGTATATTTAGATCAAAGAGCTAAGAAAAGTACTTACTTGTACGCGTGTCTTTTGCTTCTCAAGTCAAGAGTGGACATGGACATGGACAGTAAGGTACTGCAAGCGAGAATGTGAGGTGGTATTGATGTGGTAAGTGATGATCGGTTAGGAGATGATGGAGTACGATTTTGGAAGCGGATTGATAAGTGGATGTGAGAATGAATGAGGAATATGATATTTGAGGATGTTTAGAGAACGGAAACGCGGCTTTCTACTTTATTGGGTGTTTGGCGGGCTTTATGAAGAGGACAAATCTAGTATAGACGAGTGGGTGGAATCATGGTAAAGCGGTGGTTTAGGAGCCACCTGCCCGTACAAATTTGAACACTACCATCAGTACTCCCAGTCCATCTAGTGGATAAGTCATCTAGGTTACTGTTCTATACTACATGACATGGTACGGAGACTGGTATATCAACATAGTGCTTCGAATAAGAAGAAATTTATAATCTCCAAACAATAATCAATCAATCACACCTGACACCTCGCTGTCCAACCCCATTCCATTTTATTCCGATTTTTTCCAGTTTCATCCAGTGGTAACAGTGGTAGTCGTAATGATTTTCCAGAACTCGGATCCTGTAATCCTGAGAGACCGGATAGATTAGACAGACAATTAAACAAGATTGATAGCACCAACAAATGACCTTCATCATTCTTCTCTCCCAACCTACCAAGCAGTCCCTTCCTCCTGAGCTTGTCTCAACTTCTCGTAAAAAGCCAAAGGCCATCCAAGCATATCTTCATCCCTAGGTAGACAGCTTTGACCATCCTGACCCAACAAACCTTGAGCACGAAGATTCTCTTCTCTCTTACGACAGTACCCAACCACATTACCGATGACACGGCCTAACATCTCAGGACTGATGGCCACGGGATTCAAGAAAGAATCCGTTTCAGATAGAAGTTCTTTGATAGTCGGACGTAATGATTGATCGCGTTGTAAGCAGCGTCTAAGTGTCTTGATCAGGCCGAATGGTACGACTGCACCACCGATTCCGGTTGTGGGAAATCTAATTTCGACTTTTGGATTGGGGATGCTCATGATACGTTCGAATGGTTTAGCGATGTGGGCGAAGGGTGGTTGGCCGTAAGTCATCTGATATAGTATACAACCTAGACTCCAGACGTCACTTGGTTTACCTAATTTCAGAAGTTTTGTTCCCGGTGCTTGACCGGCTGCTGGAGTGTGACAGACCAGACTTTCTGGAGACATATAGTTTGGTGTACCGATTTGATTTTCTCGATGAACATTGACAGTATTATCTTGAATTGCGTTGGCGATGCCGAAATCGATCAATTTGAGTTGTCCTTTGACTAGCAAAAAATTGGCAGGTTTGAGATCGGAATGAACAATGTCATAATCGTGAACTGATTGAACACATTCCAGCATTTCTTTCCAGTAGTGCCGTGTGAATGTTATGTCGAGTTTGGCGTTCTCAGCTTTTAGTTGTTCATTGAGCATCTTGTTGAAATCGCTTTCTCCTAACTCCATCATGACATTCAGTACTCCCTTTTCTTCATTGACTTCATAATCGAAGAGACGAATTACTCGGTCAACATTTGACAATTTTCGAAGAAGGTCAATTTCACCCTTGTAGCCAGCAATGGCAGCAGTGTCAGCTTCCTCAAGGTTGACACGTTTGAGTGCGAAGATTTTGTAGTTCTCTGCCATTATACGGAAAACTCTCGAAGAACCACCACGACCAATACAATCAAGACGACGGTAGGTACGACCATTGAGAACATAATGTACTGACTTCTTTGATCGAGAGTTAGCATTTGATGTAGCTGCCTCTATTAATGACATCTTTGGTGGTGGAGCCGGGGCAGGTCTGTGAGGTGTATTGTTCGAACGAGAGGCGAGTGCTGGGCGAGCTGGTGATACCGTGGCTGGCGGATGCGACTCCTGTCTTTGCTGCTTCTGACCGGAGTCATCATCGACATGAAGTTCAAGAACTGCTGCTGACGGCTTTGATCGTTTGAAAGTTGGTGGTGGCTCATTCTCTTGGTCATGAGCTGACTCCAAGGGAGGAAGAGACGGGATCTTAAATTCTGGTTTAGTATCCGAAGCGGAAGTTCCAGATGACGGTCTCAGGTTATTTGCGGTAGATGTTGACTTTGCTGGTCCAATTGAAGTTGACAACATGTGTCGCACAGGAGATTGTTCGACCGGCGACCGGCGAGCAGGAAGTGATTGAATTCTTGATTGTAACGGCTGATCTTGCTGAGGATCCAGTGACTTTGCTTGATGCTTCGGACTGCCATATGAGATGGGTAGTTCGTCAGGTAAATCTTCTAGCTCTGGTTCATGAGCTCTTCTACCCTGCTCAATTTCTGGACTGTCCTGCTCCTCTGGTTTCTCCTCCTGATCTTCTTCGCTTTGCCTACGAATCATGCCGCGTCTGACTGGTCTGTTCAATAAAGTTCCGGTCCCTATCCTGCGAACCCTCATGGTGCTGTGTATGCCATTTTCTTCCGCACGCTGTGGTCGCATGATGGTAGACGGACCGACATTGTTCGAATGATGCTCAGGTGAGTCTCGCCTAACTTGATTCTCCGGGCTGAGATATTCCTCGGCAGGTCTGTCGTTACTGCTCGCGGAGTGAGAGTGGCTTTCTATCGATGGTGGTGACCTTGTACGAATCCGTGAGCCGCTAACTCTTGTACGCCTTATCTGTGGAGCTGGTGTTTTCGAGTCGCGAGTCGTGTTCTCGGGTACACTCTTCTCATGTATTTTATACATGAAGGATCCATCTCTTCCTAATATTGGCCTCGGAGATGGTCGAGTTGCATTGACGCGCACTACACGCGGTGCAGGACTACCATCCTCTCTTGCTGGAGACCACCTTGCCTCAGCCAGTACTCGCTGACTATTTCTATTCATCACCTGTTTCTCGTTCGCGTCTTCACCGGGTCGTAGCATTGCGTTCTCCTTGTCCGATCCAACATTTGAGTTATCTTCACCTAAGATCGCCTGAGCTTCAGCACTCAACTTGATAGGTGCAAGGTATTCATCGTCCGAGCTGTCATTGCTAGATGGTTCTATAACGCTTTGTCTGAATGCTGAAACAACAGGAGAGGTTCGTGTCTGGTAGGTTCTTGCTGTTGTCGGTCGCAATGATGCTCGACTCGTTTGTCGACGTGCATCCCTATTGCCAGGCTGGAAGGCGAGGGGAGTCGGAGAGGCGACTGCAGCCATCTCAGTGAAGCGCGTAATCTATTGTAAGGTCATGAATGTGAACGGTGTCGCAAGTAACACGAGTATACTAGTACAGTTATCTGTCGATAATATCGAAGGTTTAAAAGATCATTGCTGGGACAACAAAACAATTGGACGAGATGTTCCCGAATTGGGAAAATAACAACATTGCTGAATGCGCCAATGATGTGTGAGCTCAGCCCCACAAGCCACACAAAGCTCGACTATTGCATGCGCCACTAGTAATATGTGACAACGTTTCCAACTCTTGCCTTTACTTTCAGCACTATTGGCCTTACAGCATCAGTCACTGCTCCATTGATGACACGACCAGAATTGGTAATACGGCAGACATTCAATGCTTGATGCGCACAAGCGTCAAATTCCGGACAGGACAATACGATGGCTATGTACTAGACCCCTACGCAGATTCAGTTAATTGACCAGTGGTCTAAGACCAGAGGGTAGATCTGACTATTGGCGGGCAACTGCGCAGTGGACTAGCTAGTCAGTAGTAGCGTATTTAAATATACCGTCAGAGCTGTATTATACGATACACACCAGAGGTGAAAACCGAATTTCTACGAGATTAATAGTGATGGCGATAGTGATGGTGATGGCGATGGTGATGGCGATAGTAATAGTGGTAGTGGTAATGGTGGGCTTATGCCCATGGTTACGGGCATTATAGGCTTGATAATGTAGGGGTGATCGTAGGACTAATACAGTAAAATACGAGATTGATTGTAATGCAGGGTAGAATAGCAGCTAAGCAGTGGACTGGCGCCACTGAGCAGTGGTCGATCTTCGTAGGGGGCTAGTACAGCTACACTTTTCGCTCAACAAGCGTTCACGAGTCTCCAGATACTGACAACCAAATATGTGAGCGACAAGAGATGATTTGTACATAAAATCCCCAATACTGTGATGTGAGTGCTCTGTACTGTCATGATTAGTGAATCCACCAAGTCCAGACCGTACGATTTGCATCCAAATCTCGGCCCTGAAGTCTGTCTCGTACTGCTATTTTTGCTGGTCCATTGAAGTAAAGAGACATTCCTTGAGCCAGAGCGCTACGGCCGCTGGTCTTCTTACTTCCTATAGACCCGAGATACGTTGACTGCAGGATATTGACGAATAGCCTGAGCATAATTCACATCGACAATATCAAAGCTAAGTGCAAATGCCGCATTCATCCTCAGACATGTGTAGCGTCTGAAGCAGTATGGGTAGTGGTATTGGAGGCATGAGCAGCGGCATGAGCGATGACATATTGGAGTTTGGCCTGCGCCTCGGCAACTTGTCTCTGTTGTTCACTGACTGCTGCTTGCGCCATTAAGTAGCCCGATGAATGCATCACACCATTGATTTGTGCCACAACGGTGTCTGTCTGATTTGCAGCAGCTTGTGCGGCTAAGAGAGAATTGTTAATATAGATTCTGATCGGAATGGAATAGAGAACGATGCATACGTTGCTCTTGCGCCTCCAATGCCGCCAGCATCGCTGCCTATCTTTGTGAGTCCTTCGATAGCACGTTTATGAGTAGCTGGATAAATCTTACCTCTTTTGCTTTGCCCCACCATGGTGTATCTGCAAGAACTTGAGTTTGATGTGCGATCTTTCCCTGGATAGCTTTGAGCGATGCTGTTTGGATCTATCGGTCTTTTGATCCACTTGGAAGATAGTACCTTGACTGACCAGTGTTCTTAGCGGCATTACTCTGTGCGGTTGATAGTTGTTGAGCAACATTCCCATATCTGTTGTTGAATTCTTGTTCACGACTGCTCAGAAGGTCTTTCTCGTTGTTGTATTCATTCCTCGCCGCATCTCTTTCAGGAGAACTCGCCATGGTAATTGAGTCCGGGATCTTGACGATCAAGACGGTAACTGATATGACTTACACGCATCAAATGTGTTATTGGAAAGCTATTTAGGATAGACTGTACCTAGACTATAGATCTTACCGATCTCTCAACAGACTTCCGTTCCTCCATGGCTCAGCCATAGCTTTATAGAATAACATCCCAATCTAAGGTGGGTCCTTCAACCGCAGCTGAACATCTCTCGCCCACTAGTCCTGACCAACTGCCAATCGGTACCATCACTACAGGTCTTATGCTTTCAGACCACTCATAATCAAGATTTCATGCGCGCTACTGCAGCTTACTCACCGTACTCTTGAAGTCTGGGTTCAGGTCTAGTGTTCCAAAGGATGTTCGGCATCTTGTAGCAAAAAGACATTGATAAGGTGACGTCGTGAAACTGTTTCATGTGGTTCGCGACATAGCATAGCTTTGGAGCCTGAACACTGATCCTGTATAGTGATGATGATATTAAAGTTCTGGCAGACTTCTGATGCATGCTCGCAAGTCAAGAAGTGGAAGTATTGGTACCATGCATCCTCGTCGAGTTCGAAAGCTGATATAATGCCGAGAAGCGGTGAGGGGACAGCGACTTGAACGGCAAGACATGCAGGCTTCAGATTAGCCCTGCGCTCATGTCCTCATCAGCTGTGCCGCGCCTCACCATGATTTGAAATTGAGATTTACTTCTCTGTAAGGCTAGTAGTTTAACTCGATAGCCTCCTGACCTGGAGAGAGAATTGAAGACTAAGTTAGGTCTAATACCACTTTGCTCGAGCGAGGCGAAGACGCGTCTAGATGAGCACATACGGAATTCATTACAATCAAAAGGTTAGGAGCTGATTCTGAAGTACACATATTGGTTTAACCGATCTAGCCAAACACTGCATCATGTACTTTCCAATAGAATGGGATCCATCCAGCGCAGAGTCCTACTGCCATTCTTCCCAGAAGTGTTGGACCATGCTTTCTGAAATTGTCTCCATCTCTACTACAGACACCTATCTCTTTCAGCTCGCTGTACTCCTTGTTTAGAGCAATCTCTATGAAACCTGCTGCGAGGTCTGCGTAAGTGACAGTCATTGCAGTGGATTCAGTACTGAGTACTTGTCCACTCGGAACATCCTCCACAAAACCCGGTGGTTGAACCAGGGTCACTTTAATCAGTCCTGCGGGCGCACCATTGAGGATGTCATGCGCGTTGAGAAGATCGACGTATGTCCACCAGAAAGCAGTGGTAAGAAGCCAGTGTAGAAGCTTGGGGCTCTGAGCTCTAAATCGATCATTCCAAGGAGCTGCTGATAATTGTAGGACTCTTGGCTGATGCCATGTCTCCTTGGTTTGAGTCCGAAGGTTCTCCAATCCAGAAACAACTGATTGAGCTGTATCTCCCATCGCATGAATTCCAGGACGATTTTCATTCTGTCCAACAGCACAGATGATGATCTGGGCTCCCTGTAGACATTCCGCAACAGCAGGTATGTCTGTGATTGCTCCTTCGAATACCTGTATTCGAGAATCCGATTGAATTGTTGGAAACAACCCCATTAACTTACTCTGCGAACGAACATAAAGACGTAGAAGGACATCATCCCTCTGAAGAAGTTGCTGGATGATCGCACGACCTGTTCCTCCTGTACCACCGAATATAGCAATAGTCTGCATCATGTATGGAAACGGATTGGTGGATTTCAATCAAGGAAATCATGGCATCCCCTTCACGGACTTCATTATTATATTATCTCTCAATCGCCTAGAATTCCCCTGCTGGCCTGATGATTGATCCGAAGTACATCTCGGAGTCGGCTCATAACTGTTCCGACTTCACATAGATGTGGCTGGTGATGTCACGTAGCATATCAAGCAAGGATGATTGAACGTCGATCAAGATTTAGATGAGAATACGATCCAATGGACCGATGCCTTCATGAATCAATGATAACAATCAAGATGCTGCTAGCCGAACAATGGACGTGTCCTGTGCTGAGGTCTATGCTCGACGATCTTTGAATTATTCAACCATACCATAATCGAAATTGATGTTCCGATTTACTGCAACATAGAGACGAAATCAGCTTTCAACACTTATACGAAGGAGTTACATTGCGTCAGACCTTAAGATCCATGGTGAGCGTAGTCAGTTATGCTCCCTGGACCTGCAGAAGGTGAATGATAAACCTCTACTATAACAGTGTGTGGACTGGCAGTGGGTAGATACTCTCGCTGCTATCACTAGCAAAAGTCTCGACTCGAGACTGAATGATAGCGACAAGGTCCCTAGACTGGTGTATGATTCCTCAAGGTATTGGTCTTGGGGTCGAATAGCGTCAGACACGATGTCTCTCCTGAGAAATGATTGAAGGGTACTCTCATCCTTTGCGACATGAAGCAAGTAAGTTAGCACATGTACTTACATATGTCAGTACTGTACAATTAATCATACGACATAACAATGAGGTGGTGTTCAGAAGAGACTTGATCGTGTTGCCAGCTACCCCAAAAGACATGGAGGGAATTGGGACTGAATGCCGGCTCCATCTCAGCAGCAAGCACACCATAAGAGATGCGGGTCACGCTGTCGCAGAGTAACGGTGGGAGTGATACTATGCAGTCCAAAATACTCATAGAGATTATTCCTGCGGACCGATTGCGCACTGTCAGTATGTGGCAGGAGCAGATACGTACCTCAATAACACAATTCTATATCAAGCAGCAATGCAACAGAAGAATTGTCACCCACATACAATAACGAGCACCGGCATTTCATGAAGGAGCTGTCGCGCTGCTCATGATGCGAACCTCTGATTACTCTAGGCTGCAATGAGCACAGTCCAGCTCGCTGTTGCCCATCCACGAAAAAAGACCCACTTTTCTTGCATGTTATATTCCAAAGTTTTGCAATTCATTCCAACAATCAGAGTTCTCCAAACGCTCCTCTGGTGTAGTGGTTCTAACACCAGGCAATAACTCGACATACCTCGACGACAAACCACTACATTAACGCCTGCCTTGGAGTAGAGAACGCGGTAAGCGGTAACCTGCATAAGTCCTACTAGTCCTACTAGTATAGGCCATAGGAGTCTACGATTGCTCTATCGAACCCCCTTCCCGACCGATCGAATCGACAAAACCTATTAGCTTAGGTTTGATAACCTCCACCCCTACTCCTCGAGGAGTAGGGCTGGGGGTGAAGTTTTTGTGATTTTGAGGAAGGTCGAGGGTTCGAACCGTGTTGTGGTTGTGCGTTTCCTTTTTGCATTTTCGAGGTTGCCTTGTGGCAGTGGTACGTGCGTCACCCGTTCAGAATCAAGCTCCGGACCGACAACGACGTGGCCATTAGTCCTGTCCAGCACTTTCGATGACACAACTTCTCAAGCCGAGTCTCATAGAATGGCAATTGTCAGACGACAGATCCAGAGGCAAGTCTTTCACCACACTCCCTTGCCTGAGCAATCTAGCCGATAATTGTATATCACCAAAATAGTTGAGTATGTATCGTCATGCACAACTCACGAGAAGATGGCGCTGTCGGCAACGCAATTTGAATGTTTGAGATCCCGGTCAAAGTCCTGCTCCGGTGACCCATATTCCACGACGATAATGGTAATCAGGAACAGCGATATCATTGTCCATAACAAGTGGCACTACGTATTACTACAGTAGTGAAACTCCTGGTGACCGTTAGGATCAACACCAGATTTTCGAAGACGAACAGCTAAAGAGAGTCGCAATCGCTCGGCGGCACACATATATTTGGGACTGCTTTTGTAAGCTCATTAATGAGGGCTGGTTTGATGCTTGTATTTGATTGCTATCTAATACGGATCACCCATCGTACAAGGATACAGAGGCGCCGACGGATCCAAAGCTCTTGTAACTAATCCCCATACGTAAGTATCATAAGCCTCTCCAATATGCCCGACTGGATCATTGGGACAAGCATCTTGAATGAAGATGTTGGTGACATCCGCCTCATCCACAATGCTGGTTGTGTAAGGAGTTACTAGCTCGTCTTTTTTACTAATGATGATAGTCATAGTATTTCCAGCCTGCTTGATTGGAGTGCCATTGTTCAGTCGTTTCACTGCTGGACCATCTGGCCCCACATCGTTACAAGCAGCACATCCAACTGTATTGAGTATCGTGCCGACCAATTCTCTCGTCAAGTTGCCACCAATGTATGCGAAATCATATATGCTGGCAAATGTGGTGCCATGAGTCGGGGGTGCAATTGCCACAATCTTGTCCACTATCGCAGCGATACCAGATTCGAACTTCGGAACGTACAGACTCAGAAAGGCGCCCTCGCTATGTCCAACTAAGTCAACCTTTGACGCTCCAGTTGATGTTTGGACGAGCTTGATGAAGTCCGCGAGTTCCCCAGCACTTTCCGAGATTGATTTGAGACCTCCAACGAAGGGAAATTGTGGATACTCGCCGTAGGTGATAGCGAAAGTACAGTATCCCTGTCCAGAGAGGTTGGTTTGTAGAACGTTCAGATCCTCATAGTATGTTGCACCTAGACCATGTAGAAAGACAACTGGATTTGGATGTGCAGTAGAGCGACATGCAAAGTTGTTGTTTCCTGGAGCCGGATATGATCCTACGACCTGGGCTGATACATTTTCGAGGAAGATAGTAAAGAGAAGGGCTGTAAGAGAGAGGATCATGCTGCGAGCCATTGTGACCTTTATTTGAGGCTTTTGTACGTGGTAGTAGTACCAAAACAGGAAGAGGAAGGGAAAAGAGGAGAGAGCGACTGCCAGACTTCCCTCAAATACATACACATTAGTATCCATTAATATCCGAGGGAAAATACATCTCCATGACCCTATAATTCTTAGCCTTCACCTTTACGTCAAACCAGGAGAGTTTGCAGAGTTTGATAGACTTTCTATAGCAAAGATCGACAGTATACGGGAACATGCCGACTCCACACGATTTCACCTTTACCAATCATGCTCTTATGCGTTTCTGTCGACCAACATCACACGAGAGACATCTTAGACAACACAGGTCATAATTCATCGTGACATCTGGGATAGATTAAACTTCTACCCATGGCTCGGTAACGATCATTCACATCAAGTATGGTCTCGCCTCGACGTCCTCTGCCTCGGCCTGTACCTCAACCACAATCACGTCCACCAGTACTACTATCACAACCACAGCCCGAGATCCCCATCGCACCCGAGAGATTCTTCAAGAGACGCACACTCGTCTATACTGGAGCTGTCGCCATCATCGTCATCACAGGCAGCATACTAGGATCACAACTGAAATCTAGAAAACAAGCGCAGGAGCGCAGGGAAGCTCTACTGGCATTGGAGGCAAGCGAATCACAAGAGCAGATATCTACTGCAGCGAACGGCGTACCAGACAAAAGCAAAGACCACACTCCCGCCATCAAGCCCTCTACTGTGTCTCCGCCTACCGATCTTCAGCGACAAATTGCATTTCTCGAGGATAGACGCGGACGTCTGATGGGGCAAAAGATCAGTCTGGAGCAGAAGTTGGCTAGTGTGAGGGAGAAGATGAAGAAGGAGGAAGAGTTGAATGCAAGCCGAAATCGTGTGGAGCAGATCGAGCGCTGAAGCACAAGTGAGTGATAACCTCACACAACAAAAAGTAGCAAATATTTGTAGGATCCGGACAAAGATCATCTCTGCATGGTACAAGATCAGGCCTTACCACGATACGAAGAGCTTTGGCTGTAAGGTCTTGATGGATTGGTCTGGAGTGGTACACAGCATATACAAATCTGGGAGGCTCAAAATCAACCACAGACCGAGAAATCCGAGGTCGACCATGTCTACCATAATTCGCCTCGACGCGAGCTGAACTACATTCATGCGAGGATAGAGAGCTCTCTCAATCACATACGGTGCGCATGAGACTACTATCTATATCCGAGGCATACGTGTGTCTAAAGTTTGACGTCACGGACCAAGAGGTTACGCCAGCGCGATAGCCAGCTCGAATCTACAGTCGCGACATCGCTGATGGGAGATCTGAGAACAGAGGTGAGCCTGTGCTGGTATGCTGAATTCGGAGATTATTGAGGAAGACAGTGCGATATTTCCGGTGGACATACAGGGAATCACATACACACGCGCGGCATTATGCCAACACCAAATGGGGTATATACGGTACTGGTACTGCCAGAGTTTTACTCGTCGCTTCTTGTATTATTAATCGTATACAACATTGCTCCACTACTCATGATCACATGGATGGCCTGACCGCAAACGAGCGCAATCGTTTCTTCCGCCTACTTAATGATTTCTCATTGCCTTGGATACGCAAAATTGGTATCAGGTCTTGTATACGCACGCACATGTGCGTCGGAATGACAAGTCAGACTTCATTCACTTAGCAGCCGCGAGAAGTCATCAAGGACAGCAATTGTAGAATCTTCGTATATCTGTGTTCAGGTACACGGAAGTGAGCTCAATGCAGTGCTCGCGGTCAGACGGACCAATTCGACCGACCGACCGACCGACCGAAACTTGGTTCGATGAGTCGAGATTTGACAGCGATCGAACCATGTCTTCACCTCGGCGACGAAAGATTAACTCCAACAAGGAAGCTCATCATTTTGTTGAGAACTGCCAGTATGCCAGTAGTCCTGATCTTAGTTGGTAGGCTGTGATATGATGATCCAGTAGAAAAAGCCTTCGCTCACTGGCAAGGATAGTGTCAATCAATTCCCAAAGGAGGACTGATTAAGTGCCAGCAGGATTTAAGATCCGGGGTATAACACCTTTGGTACTGTATTACCCATAACTGGGTTCGGCCCCCTCCAAAGTACATTAAAGCTTCATGCCTCGTGCCGCATCATAGTGCTTATATCCAATATAGTTTGCGGAAGGAATGACAGGGTCAGTGCAACATCAATATACCAGACCACACGTGTCGATGCAGAAGGAGCCAATTAAGAGCTCAAGTCAATGTCAACCACTTCTGCTACAAGCACGATCGTTAGAGACACGGTTTTAAGGAAGCATCCAGCGCGCGGCGATATGAATTCAACCGCGTGCCCACTTGTAACCTCAGCTCATTAACGTCGTACATGATTTTTCTTTGTCTCGATCTTTCGATCTCCTCGCTTATTGGTTCGATGCATACAAAGGCGTCATGCATTCTTAACTTATCGTACAACCCTCGCCTCTTATTACTTTCCTGTTGGTGTCGCTCTCTTGAAGAAGAAAAACTTAACTTGTATCAACACCACGGTATCAAGAATGATATAGACTGTTGTCTTATCCTCTCCTTTTCCAACACGTTCGATCGTACATCGTACATCTTTCGTGGTTATTCATATATAATTATCGGCGGCCTCCTATGAGAAGAATCAATCAATATTGAATAATATTACTCTACCCCACATCATTGCACGACGATAGCCACAGACGACATACCTGCTCAGTTGATATACACTCTATCATCAAGTACAATAGTTAAGTCAACATGGCCAATGAGGCCAAGGTAGCAGCTGAGGGAGCGGCTCAGGGTCTCGAAGGACAAGGCACCATCCCTCCTCCAACGACATCAGAGAAGGCCATCCTAGACACGTCTGATCTCAGATCAAACCATTCAGCACACAGTTCCCTGTCGACAGGATCTCCCATCGATGGCGCCCCAGATGGAACTCCCAAAGATGGTGCTCCGTTGGAACAGACAAAATCCCGAGCCGACGAGATGGGCGCTCTCAGAATCGTCATCATTATGTTCAGTTTGTGCATGGCTCTCTTCCTTGCAGCTCTGGACGTCACTATCATTACTACTGCTCTACCCACCATCGCTGGAGTGTTCAACGCCAGCTCGTCGGGATACACATGGGTTGGCAGTGCCTATCTACTTGCCAACGCATCATCGACTCCCCTCTGGGGCAAATTCTCCGATATTTGGGGACGGAAACCCGCCTTAATGATCGCCAATGTTGTCTTCTTGGTCGGCTCACTGATTGCTGCACTCAGCAAGACGATTGGAATGTTGATCGGCGCTCGAGTTATTCAAGGTATCGGAGGTGGAGGTCTCATCATTTTGGTCAACATCTGTATCAGTGATCTTTTCAGTATGAGAGATCGAGCCAAGTATTACGGTATTGTTGGTCTTACATGGGCAGTCGCTTCAGGCGTCGGTCCAGTCATTGGAGGTGTCTTCACCGAGAAGGTCAGCTGGAGATGGTGCTTCTACATCAATCTACCACTGGACGGACTTTCACTCATTCTCCTATTCTTCTTCCTTAAGCTTGAAACTCCACGAACTCCGTTCATTGCTGGTGTCAAGGCTGTCGATTGGGTTGGAGTCCTCACCATCGTGGGAGGTGTCATCTGTTTCCTTTACGGTATGGAATCTGGTGGTCAAACGCATCCATGGAGTTCAGCTTTCGTTCTCTGCTTGATCATCTTTGGAGTTGTTCTGATCGTCCTGTTCTTTGTCAACGAATGGAAGCTAGCAAAATACCCTATCATGCCTCTTCGACTATTCAACTCCCGCACAAAAGCAGCAGCTTTCGGAGTATGCTGTTGCCACGGTATTGTCTTCATTGGTCAGAGTTACTATCTACCTCTTTACTTCCAAACGGTCCTCGGCGCAACACCAATTCTATCAGGAGTTTATCTCTTCGCTCTTGTGATTCCAATGTCCATCGGCTCCGCAGGCGCTGGAATTTTCATCAAGAAGACGGGCAACTTCCTTATTCCGTGCTATTTCGGAGTGTTCTTCCTCGCTCTTGGAACTGGCCTCTTGATCAACCTCGACGACTACGCCAATTGGCCCAAGATCATAATTTACCAAATCATTGCTGGTCTCGGTGTCGGTCCTTTATTCCAATCTCCTCTAATCGCTCTACAATCAAACCTCAAAGGTTACGATGTAGCGATTGGTACCGCGACATTCGGATTCGTCCGCAACCTTTCCACGTCGATTGGTGTCGTCTTAGGAGGTGTTGTTTTTGGTAATGAACTATCAAAGATGCGAAATTACCTCGAGGCTGGCCTTGGTCCTCAACTAGCAGATCAATTTGCCGGATCCTCGTTCGCGTCCACAACAGAACAATTACGCCGCTTACCACCGGCGCAAAAAGCAGTATTGAACCACGCATATACCCACTCATTGAGTATCATGTGGATTTTCTACACCGTCGTTGCAGTAGTGGGCGTCATTATTGCTGGTTTGCTCCAGAAGAAGGAACTAAGTAAAGAACATGAGGTCAGAAAGACAGGTATCGAAGAGCAAGAAAGAGTTCGACTCGCAGAGTTGGAAGAGAGAAAGTTGAGGAAACAGAACAAGGCTGATGCCAAAGGAAGGAAATCTATCGAAAGTCAAGTATGAGATCTTTAGGGAAAACTCTTGATCTTGTTCCGGTTCTGCTCGATGCTTCATTGGTCATCAAGCACGCATTCGGATTGGTATCACAAGGCGTTGGGGAGTCATTTTGTAGCGTCTGGAATGTCTTCAAGCAAGGCTAACACTTCATGATATGAGAAACATGAATTCGAGCATGTATGTATGTAAAACTAGAGAGTACCTCTCAATTCACTCGGTTAGAAATTCGACTACCAATTCAATTCAACTCAAAAGCTGTCTTATGAGCTTAAGTTTCCAACCTGTAGAATAATTATGGCCAAAGCAATCTCACCGTGTATCAAATGGTGATATTCCAAATGTAACTTTATTGTAGCGGATAGGAGCGGAAGGATTTCGGACGAGATATCCGACAAGCCTCGGCGACCGTTCTGACATACTAGTACTGCTACACCACACATGCATACCTTGTTCTTCCAATTTTCTTCCTTACAAAGCAATACCGAATCATCTTGCTATCCGTATAGATCCCGATTCACTGACAGTTTGAGTCACACTTAACCATTGGGGTTCTTACTATTACTCTCTTGCGGATACAAGGGTCTCAGCATACGTCGAGCTGTACCATCGAACTCACCTACGTTCTATCTTTAAAGCATCTATCATTTTCAAAGCTCAAGCAACAGTCCATCGTATAGATCAAATAAGGAAATTTTGAAGTCTTGGTCTTGTTTATACGTCAAGATGGTCAAAGAAGTTGAATCTTGGTTTACATTGAAGGATGGGATGAAATTGTTCTCGAAGACGTGGATAGTAAGTCGATTCTTAGATCTGTCAGCATTTCAGCACTTCATCAATTGCATAAATCCAAGGTAGTATTATAGTCGTCTCGCATCGAGGCATATTTCTTGTTCCTCTATGAGATGTAATGGTTTCAAGAGAGATGTTTCGTTGAGCGCAAACATATTCAACAAATCATCACTACTATTTATTCAAAACCTCATCATCGTATACAAGATTTACACCTCACCGAACCCAGTTAAACATCAAAACAACAAAACCTGATACTGACACAATATCTTTTCCCAACTTCAGCCCGAAACCAAACCAATAGCCCACCTAGTCTACATCCACGGCTTCAGCGACCGATGCGAGATCCATCACTACCTCTTCCCGACCCTAGCATCCCTCAGTATCCAAACTCACAGCTTCGACCAAAGAGGCTGGGGAAAATCAGTCCACACCCCCTCACAAAAAGGTCTCACAGGTCCAACATCCCAAGTCCTATCCGACATCCACGAATTCATCCTCCACACATCATCCACCCTCCCGCCCTCAACACCATTATTCATGATGGGCCACTCGATGGGCGGCCAAGAAACTCTACACTATACACTTACAACCAAGAAATCCCTCCTCGTCGATCGACCTAGATTAAGTGGAGTTATAATCGAAGCACCGTATATAGCGCTTGATCCCAGCTCAGAACCAAATGCAATCACGGTATTTATGGGTAAACTTGCCGCAAAGCTCATGCCCAAGATGCAGATGAAGCAGAAACTGGCTGCCGAATTCAACACGAGAGATCCCGAGGTAAACAGGGAGTGGGCTGAGGATGAACTTTGTCATGATACAGGGACCTTGGAAGGGTTGAGGGATATGTGAGTTGTTTTTCTTCTACTTTTCCGTTATGTATTCACACTGTGGCATCCTCCATTATCATCATCTCCTCTTCTTATTCCCATCAATCCATCCAACACAACACAACAAATCTAACACCCCAAACCCACAGGCTCCAACGTGGCGCCGACCTCGTAACCCTCACGCACTCCCATTCTTCTTCCATTTCCACTACCTCCCATCTATCAACCTCAATCCCAGTACCAATCCTCTGGACCCACGGCTCCGAAGACAAAATCTGCGCCATGCCCCCATCCCAGGCCCTCTTCAACCGTCTAGAACCCTGCTCCACACCTCCACCCAGCATTCAAGGCAAGACATTCAAAGTCTACGAAGGAGCATATCACAAAATCCACTGCGAGCCAGATGGAGTTGGAGTTGGGTTCGCGGAGGATGTCGGTAAGTGGATTAGAGACGTTGTTGGGGCGGAGAAGAGAGCGCGAGGAGAGGGAGATGGAAATAGAGAGACGGAAACGACGGAAATGACGAAGAAGGAAAGTGAAAGTGCTGTGTCGAGTTTGAATTCGAAGCCAAAGTTGTAGGTTTATTTTTCCCTTCGTTCATAGAGTAGATAGATACCATGCCATGTTATACTATGTTACACTGTACTGCACTGTAGAGACCTAATGCTCAAGATAGATAGATAGGTAGATCTTCACTAATCCATCCGTCTATCCATCCATCCGTCCATCCATCCATTCATTCATCCATTCATTCATCCATTCATTCATTCAATATACTTTAAGAACTTTGTTACAAAGTCCATTCTGTAAGATCGTACATAAACATACACACACACACACACACACACACACACACACACACACACACACACACACACACACACACACACACACACACACACACACACACACACACACACACACACACACACACACACATATATATATATATTGACTAAAACAGAGTACAATACTTTTGACACAATTGAGATACAGCAAGCTCAGAATGTTAGGAAATCAAGTATGTATGTATGTATATATGTAGCGAATAAATTCATTAATCGCTAATTGAAATATATTGTCTTGTCTTGTCTAGTTCGGTCGATCAGATGTATTATAGTATAATATAGTATATAGTATATTGTAGTACTATGAAAACGCTATAGATCGTCAGCGCGTGTGTGTGTAAATACGATAATAACACCATATCAGTAAGCAAACAAGTAAGTAAGCGATATTCAATCTAGTGTTGATGTTTCACGACTCTTGCTAGGAACTAAGTACAGAGCACGGTGTGAATTCTGGGATTTTGGGATTTTGATATTGACTGATTGATTAATCACTTCAAGTGGTTTCATCCAGCACAACTCAAACTTGTACTCAAGCTATCGAGTCAGTCAATCATCATTCCTTGCCTGTAGATCTATTTGATAGCTCTAACTCTCAACGTCCTAACTTAGCGGCTCCAAAACTATCATCGCATGGTTTTGCTGATTTTTCATGCTCATATCACGCTGTAGTATCATTACTCCATAACGCTCCTACACACGAGACATTGAACAGGTATGATCCACTTCTTCTCAACAGTCACCGTCAGTTTCTTCCCTTTCTTCGCATTCTCACTTCCGTCTCCTTTCAGCTCTTCTATTCTAGCCAATACAGGCTCATCAGCTTTTTCGCTCGATTCAATGATCGTCGTCCTCAGCTTTCCTTCCCAAGGTGTTGCTATGCTTGGTATATTTGACTTTAGTTTGTCCCCCAAATCTGATTTCTTCGAGCGACCCTTCTTTTTCGCTGAAGTATGGTTGTTTGTAATAGAATCGTCCATAAACCCATCAATACCATGCATCACAGATTGATCTATCACAGTATCGATTGCTGGCTTTACCTTATCGTGGACATATTTGCCTAACGATGTCAGGATGTTTTTCTTGTCATCGTTCTTAGCCTGGACATGATGTATATCCATATCAGTCAATGTTCCCTTCTTGTATGCATCCCAACTACGCTGCCTGATATCATTCAGCAGACAAGCTTCATGATTCCAGGTGTGACATTCCAATTTCTTGCATTGGTACATCGTAGTATCAGGATTGTATGGTTGTTGACAGATGCAATGCTTCTTAAGCACACTTAGCCCTCCCTTATTGTCCTTCCCTAACTTGCCAACATCGAACGTCTGACGCCAAAATCGTTCACCTACCGGTGATCCCATCTCTTGCTCGTTCCAATGTATAACTTCTGCCGCACTTGCTAGTGTTTGTGCATCCAGAACGTCCATCGCGTTGCTCATAATCAGTTCTTGCTCGGCATGGTACGGTTGTCTACCCATTGGTAATTCTTCCGGCCAATATAGCCAAAATACGCGCAGGTATACCATCGATCTATCCTTTTCGGCACGGGTGTCTGCAATCCTAGCAGTCCAGAAGTTCGCCCTATCATAAGCAAGAAGATCCGCGTCACTCGCGTCAGGTGGAGGCGGGTTCGGTGGAGGGTTTTTCTTGTTGATGTATACAATGCCGCCAATCGTAAAGGTATGTTCTGAATCTGTACGGGGTCAATCTGCTGAGCTCAAACTCACAGTAAAATCATTACCACCCACATTTGACATGACGATATGATTTCATAGACCTCCATCTTGAACCTGGCTCGACCGCGTAATCAAAGGCATAGCCCGGAACGATCTCTCTGTTCTCGGTGAAGACATCATCTGACTTGAATTTCGTAGCACTGTTTACGGGACAGTATGGTTTGAAAGGTATGTCGTCTATAGATGTGATCGACGCGCGCTTACTGCTTGTTCGTCTTTTCGATGGTTTTGGGCTTTCGTAATCTGTCTCGCGTTCAAGTTCAGAAGCTTTCCGCTTCTTCGCGCTACTAGGCATTATGATGGTGTTAGGCTAAGTGAGGCGTAGTTCAAAGATGACCAGACGGCGCAGGAAAATTTGTTTGTTTGTTTGCTTGCTCGGTATACGCGTTCCAGTCGTGAGCATTTGACACGAATAGTCGCGGATGCGCGTGACGCACTGGAAGCGTGATTGGTGACTTTGGGCGCTATATAAGCAGTGGATGCGTTCGGCAACTCAAGAGCAATACATTCGATCGGTGGTAACGGCAGAAGAGAACGAAATATGTAGAACGCAGGAAACTTAACCTTCAAGGTGAATCGTTGTGGCAGGAATGGCTGAGGTAAACAAAATGCTTGGGTTGCGGTAACAAGCAGCAAGTGCAGCGCAATGTATCTTCGTAATCATCATGGCATCCATCGGCGTTCTTCCCTCAGTGGAATACTAGCACAAGACAGCACAGGTTGGTAATTGTGTTTGTTACATTTCGAGATCATCACATCATGCTTACATATTGACAAGAGAGTTCTTGGTAGCGTATCTACTTCTGGTCTGAGCGTCACACAATGGTGGAACCGAAAAGGTAGGTTTCTACCAGAAGCTTGAGACAATCAAACGGATGTTTCCACGACCACTTTGAACGTACGAGTAGGCTTGATTTGTTATATTCTATCTCCTGAGTTGGCAAGAAGCTGCATCTCACACAACGCTCTCGTCTCTTGCTGGGGTATCATCGCCAATCATTCTCCGGTCCCAATACCTGGTCGTACTGGTGGTATGAACCTACTCGCCACTCTTCTTGCTGAACATACCAGACAGCTTCTCCTTGAGTGTCTTACCCTCATGCTCTTTGGCCTTGTGTACATGAAGGGAATTGCCAGCGCCGCCACGTCCAACATGGTGACTCTCTTCCTTTGCAAGTCGGATCGCAGTCTCTGGAACAATCTCTTCGTCATGTGGTGCTGCATGAATCTGTGGTGATCTCTCGCCCGCGATGTTACCTGTTCCTCCCCGACCTGCTGAATAGGCGCCGTCCCCTTGATCTCCAACTGCACCTTCACGTACAATACCACCGTCAGCGTAGACTGTATCGTCGGGGCGGATGTTGGCGGCGCCTGTTCCTGTGTCAGTACGGACAGACCGTGAGATGGAGTATCCTACCACCGCGGCCGTGAGAGGTCGGAGCAGACATGGTTGATCGGTCTACGTGATCCAAATCAATACTGGCCTTGCAGCTTCGTCTGAACAGTCACTTTCGAATGAACAATCGCTTCAAACTCTTGCAATCGTTCGGACCGGTAGAGTTATCCTACGGAACAAGATGTCGAGCAGAATTGACGTGCTCTGCTGAACTGTTCGAAGATAGCTATGGGTGTAACTCAACTTTAAGAGGTAGAAGAGGCAGTCGGCCAATTGCCAGTAGTCACATTATGACACCATTGTCGTCTGGGCATTTACATCCCACCATCTTCCGAGTCTTGTGCTGTTTCCCATGTCAATGAGTACCGGCCTCACACTTCTATTCACACGTGTATTTCGTATCTGAAAGTTAGTATGGCACAATTAGATCAAATAATGCCCCGAATGTTATCTTCATTCGCTGCGATAAGAAACGACGTAAGCCAAGTTTTTGTTATCTGTACTAATTACGGCTGCTGTAAAGATAATTTGTATTGCTAAAACTACGGAAATATACATAGAACTGCAACGTCTGTTGTATCTGATGTCTGAGATCGTTCGGCCTCACTTCATCATTCATAATGCAGCCACTCCTGCTTGTTTCAATTAACCAAGCATGGCTGTTGTCTACTTCTTCTTCTCGTCGCCACCACCAGTGGTTGGAAGACCCATGAAGATCTTGAACGAGTCGTAGATCATCCATTGGAGACCAGTCAAAGTACCCTACAAAGTGATTGTGGTCAGTAAAGTCCCAGCGCTGACAGCTTCTCGGAAAGATCCATAGGTTATCTCGTTCTCGGTGAGCACTTACAATCATGACAATTCTGACTGGTAGACCGTTCCAGAGACCACCAAATCCAATCTTGCTGTAGATGCGGCTTGTAGCAGCACCAAAACTCTCACCAGGTTGACGATCGGCGTTAAGCTTGCTGACCATGACATCTGCAGGGTGGGAAACAATAGCGCAAAGAATACCAGCAGCATAACCACCAGTGAAAGCAACGGCGGTCTGAGCACCCTTTCCGTAATCACTCTTGGAACCTGGGAGGTAATTGTAGATGGCGTTGACAATGTTTTCGAACGAAGCGAATTTCATCATGGTATATGGAATTTGACGACCCCAGAGTGGGTAGAGACCTTTGTACAGACTTGTAATTGTCAGCGGGAGCCCAGTTGTTTGGTTATGAGACTCACCCAGCAGTTCCTTCCTTGGCCGTGATCTGACTGATACCCTGCATTGTGCCAGAGAATGTAGGTGGGATAGTAGTCTGCATACGGACTTTGACAGCTTCAAATGGACATAGACCAACATCGGCGATAAATTCAGCAGATGCAGAGGCACTGAGATACAAGAGAGTCTTGTATTGCGCAGCATTCTCAGGGCCTACCATCTCGGAGTAGAGATGTTTGAAGTATTCGTAGAAACCATATTTTCCAGCACCTTGAACAGAGTATCCCACGAATGTTGGACCCCAACCAGTGAAGATACCACGGATACCTTCAGCGTTACCAATTGTTCTCCATGCCTGCATGTTACTCTTGTAAAGGTTTGCATCGACCTGTCGACGACATTTCACGAGATCGAGAGGAGTGACTGCCGTATGGGTAGTACCCTAGAGCTGGTGTTAGTGATCATACACCCTAACGAGTCTCCGTCGACTTACGCAAGCGAGTATACCTCCCACAGTACAAGCAGCATAGTACTTGCCAGAATATAACTCGATCTTACCAGCTTTTGCTTGTGCTTTTGCGCTGGCCTTTTCGTACTCCTTCTGGGCTTCGGCGCCTAGCTCAGCAGCCTTGTCCTTCACAGTATCGGCAGCACTCCAAGCAGAAAAGATGGGTCGCTTTTGAGGATGAGGAGTCGGCTCTGGAGTGGGTTTGTAGTAAGCAGAGGTAGGCATCATGGCCTGAGCAATGGCGGCGGGGGATGGAAATAAGCCCACCATGGTTGCGGTACTGATATGCTTATCGAGACAACCACGCGACCACCGAGATGGTAAAGATAATACAGCAAGACAAACTTTGAAGGGCCCGACGAGAGTTTCTTCAAAGTAACGGTATGGAAGTAGCACGTGTGGATTACAGATAGAAGAACAGGAGCTGAGGAAGGGTCACTTTGGAGGAGTCAGCCGGAGAGCGATGGAGCTATCAACTCAAAGTTTTGGCTCGGGCTGGAGTTGTCGAGTAGCAGCTTGAGCAGGAAGCAAGCAGCAGCTCCTCCTCCTGCTCCTCACTCTCTCGTCCTTATGCTCCGCAGATTCACGTCATTGGACAAAAGCACCGCTAACGGGAACCCGGATTACGGATTTCATGACTCGGTTGGGGCACTGACCCACTAGTGGAGTGCTGACGTTAAATGCTCCATCAATCTTCAAGGTTAATAAACACCATCACACTTTCACTTGATAAAGACAGCAGCACACCAAAGCGATACATGATAGGAAGACTCGAAGATTGCACAACAAGTAGAAACCTTAACAACCTCATTTGTTGGCAGTTAATGACAATATCATCCTACCTGTTCTACTGTCCACGCAGTACATATCCGTCCCATGATGGCATGGTCCAAGTACATACACTCGTTCGTCCACAAACAGCACTGAGAGAAGAGATCTAGAGCGGAGCGGACACCTTCAATCACACCTAAAGGAAGACCAAACACCGACAAAATCAATCTATCGATCAAGATAAGCCATCCTCTCAAGTAAGCAAGTTGTGCCGACAGATTCTCGCCTCGACCTTCCTTTCAAACAACATCTCAGAGATCGACATGACATAATACGACGTTAAAAAAACATAACGAAGCATCAACTCAACACCAAACAACAATTTAACACTCACAGCGACCTCTTTCAACCCACATCCAGAGACAGGAATCATGACAGATCAGCCGCCCCCTTCAAATTCTACCAACCCATCAATTTCACCTTCCGACCTCCTAAAAATCTGGGCCCAAAAATACCGCGGCGCAACCGTCGCCGACCTAGACCTCGCACCCGCCCTCTCCACGTCTCCCACCACCACACTCTCAAGCGCCATGCTCTCCGCCTCATCCCACGACTACTCGCATCTAACCGTCCTCTCAGAATCAACACGCTCCCTCCTAGGCTACCTTCCCATCTCACGTCTCCGCTCGCTCTTCGAGTCACAGCACCTCGACCCGTCCGACCCAGTAGAGAAAGCCATGGTCAAATTTCAGCCCTCGGACGGAGCCAAGAGGAAGAAATACACCGTCGTCACCATGGATACGGAACTCTGTGAGTTAGAAGGCTTCTTTGAGAACGTGGGTGATATGGCGACGGGGTCGAAGCAGGATTTTGCCGTGGTGACGGATGGAGGCAGGAAGTTTGTGCTGGGTGTTGTGACGAAGGAGGATTTGAATGAGTTTGTTAAGAGGAGGCCTTCGATGAGTTGAAGGATAATACAGAGGGTTTATTTCTCACCAGCGTGACCTTGTATTGAGGATACATACAAAAGACCACCCTTTGTCCGGGATTTGATATCACATGGCCTTGAATTATGCGCATTTCAGATTGACAGATCCTGGAAGGAGACGGAGGTCAAAGACATGCCGGTTCTTGTTGGAACTTGAGATTTGATGTGTCCGCTCTAGGTTTTTGACGGAGGGATATGCTGCACGAGTACGGATCGAAAGTCAAGGACTCCTTCCTACATGGTCGTCTCCTCAGCCTTACGCTAAGGGCAATCTATCAAGCAAAGCATGGCCGAGATGATGAAAGCCATCTACGCCACGTGCATGCATGCGCATGTCGACAGAGCGCAAGCATCGCTAGACTAATGAAAAGACAAACTGAAGCTGGAAAGTATTTGATATTTCTTAGAGCTTGAAGATCAAGGCTCAAGAACAAAATATATACAGCAATTCCCATTTCTACTTCTACTCCTAAGCTTTACCCTTTCTCTTCCTCTTCTCCCTTTCATACTCCTTGTTCTCTCTACCTTCTTCACTCTGAATCTCCGCCACAAGTCTCTTAAACTTCTTGTCATAAGCCTCGTCCTTCGCCTTCTTCTCACGAAGCTGTTCTCTCGCAACAAAGTTGGCATCCTTTCGCAGCTCGCGCATCGCTCCCTTCTTTTCTTTCTTGTGCTCTGCTTTGAGTTTGGCCATCTCGGCACGTTCACGGTCAGGATCGTAGTGACGATCTGGATTGAAGTTCTCGATGAAGGCTGGAATCGAAGATTTGATGGCGAGTGGTCGGTGACTGTGTAGAAGCAGAGGCTTACGGGATGAGATCGAGGTTTTGACTAGGTCGGTGAGAGTCTTTGAGGTGTTCTGGGCGATGACTCTGAGAGGGAGGGGAAGTGCGTCCTTGCATGATGGACCGAGGAGATGGGTTATAACTTGCTCGATTGGTGCGACGAATTCGGAGAATGCGGTTTTCTTCTGCCAGACCTGAGTCAATTGTTCCGAGAGGACCAGGAAAGCTTTGAGCAGAGCAGCAGCGGTAGGTGGCTCTTCGGAGGCTTTACGAAGTTGTCGGAATGACAAGTCGAGTTGGGGCTTTGATGTTGTTTGCTTGAGTCTCAGAGGCGACTCAGGGAGCCGTATAGGTATACTGAGAGGTTCGCTAGCTTTGCTTTGAATTGACGTGGGAGCCAGAATCGCTAGAGCATTGACGATATATGTGATGACTTCGGGCACCACACGCTTTGCGAAACTCTGATATTGCAGAGCCAGCGAGCAACAATAGGCGCCAATGCCTAGATCTGTAAATGATTGAACTGAGGTTTGACCCAAGTATCGCGCGATTGTCAACATTGCAGGTGTTCCCACGGAGTGAAAGTGATCGGATGTTGGAAATATCGTGGAGACTGCTGTCAACACCAGAATATCACCCACACCCAATAGCAAAGGACGCTCGTCTGCAATCTCTCTCAAATGATTTCGGAAGGCTAATCCTACATCCTCCGGTTGGGACTTGGCCATAGAATGCAAGTGTCTGATCAGAGATTCAATCACCGACATTGGCAAATCCTTTTCATTGCTGTCTCCGAGGTATGCGATATGTTGTAGTAGGACCGCAGCGAACTTAGCCTGCTTAGCTTGATTCTCCTGAGCCAATCCTTTATGGTAAAGTGCACGGATTCGCTGTACGATTGTAGGTAAGTCAGATAGTTTAGTACCTTGAGTGACCTCAAGTAATTCAGTGTGTGTTTGTGGGCAGGGAAATGTGTATGCGAGATTCTTCGAGGGCTTCTCAGTCTTCGTCGAGGGTATGGCAGTTTCTGTTGCCTTTGGCAAAACAAGCCCGTTGATAAAATCATCATCACCATCATCTTCGAGTTCTGCCTCGTCCTCCGAGCCGTCTTCTTCGTCATTGCTCATCGCCTCGGCTTCGGAGCCGCTGTCTAGCAGATCGTCGATCACAAATTCATCCTCATCTTCAACATCCAATTGTGGTCTCGGAGGATACTGTGGCTGTGCAAGACCAAACGCTTCGGCATCATCCTGCTCTTGATCCTCATCACCGTCAGGTTTGACCTCCTCTTCCTCTTCCTCCTCCTCATCTGAGCTCTCAGCTTCACCCTTCATTCTGCGTAGACGCTTTCGCTCTAGCTCCTCTAGTTTGGCGGCTTGTTCAGCAGCCTTCTCTTCTTCGGTCTTCGTTCGGACACTCGGTTTCGATCGTGCTTCTAGCTTCAACTTCTGAAGGTTCGCTTCATATTCCTTATCAGCCTCTTCACGACTCTGTCCTGCCAGCATAGCGGCTCGACCGGGGTCCATAGTTGGCTCAGTGTCTGTCTGAGGCGGCGATGGTAGCTGCTTCGCTGGTGGAGGTTTCTGTCCTCGCAATGCCGCATAGAAATCTCCCATTCCCTTGTCCAACTCCGCTCTAAGATCGTCATCATCAGCTTTTGCTGCTTGTCTTTCAGCTTTGTACATCTTGGATTTTGCAATGACCTCTTTCATCACTTCGTTCTTTGTCTTCCTACGCTCAGGCATGCCGATGACATCTGGATCTTCGTCTAGCTCAGCTCCATTATCAAGCCGTATACGTTTGGATGGTCTGTCGCTCTGGCCCTCGAAGTCGTCTTGCTCTGAACCACTGACTTCTTCGTCAAAGTCATCTTTCGTAGCATCGCCAAGTTCGAGTGAACGTCCGCCATGAGTGAGTACCATCTCTTCATCACTGTCGTCCTCGAGATTGAACATTGAATTCTTCTTAGATGTGCGCATAGCCTGTCTCGCAAACCTCTCTGCTGCCTTCTCTTCTGGTGTCATAGTCGGATCGTTCTCTCCAAATCGTTTGTCCATCATTCCGCCTACTTTGTTTCTACTCTGCATTTCCTTCAAAAGAGTCTCTCGCCTGCGTTCCTCACCCAAACCTCTAGTCACACCAGGACGTCCAATAGCAGCCTTGATTGGCTTGTTGGTTGCAACTTCAAATTTCTCCTTCCTTGCAGGTGTCTTTACTTCAAAGGGGTTAAATCGTTCCCGTATGCCTTCCAAAGCGGCGTTACGTTGGAGCCTCTTAGATGAATCCTTCGAAATCGCCTTGCGTTGCTTCTTGGACTTCTGTGGACCCAAGACTCCATGATCTCTCAATGAAGCTTTCAGCTGCTTCAACTGAGACGGCGCCATGATTGTAGATATTTCGAAGCGAAAGATGGAGAAGTAGTAAAACAATGTCGGCGTATGTTCTGAGGAAACAAAAATTCCTAGTAAGCCGAAGTTATTCCGATGCACGAAATGTATCACCAGTGAAACTTTGGACTGGCGCATCATTATATATGCCAAAATAAGTGGGGAATTTGTGCATTCTTGGTGCGGCTTAATGAATCACTTACTCTGACCTGACTGCGGACTGGCTATGTGTCCTCCTCAATCCTCCCGCAACTGAAATATCTTGACAACCCAACTTATTCAAGACTATACTCTCGACACTACAACAGACACGTAGCAGCTTGTGCGCCAGGACAGCATTCAAATACACGGAGTCACTCGGGAAATCTCACACAATCACCCTCTCGCATGCTCACAACACCCGCACGACATTCAAGATGCAGATAATATCAGTCTCCCTCTCCCTCCTCATACCGATAGCCTATCTAGGCATTCTAGTCGGCTCTCTAGCGACATTCTCACATCTCTATCGTCAGCGACAGTTTAATGCCAAACTACGACTGGCCCCCTACTTCCCACCCCACCAAGCCCGTAACATCTACCTCTCACTCATGCATCTCCCAGACCAAGATCCCTCAAATGCCACCAAAGTACCAGACAGCGTCCTCCGAGCCGCCCTTCTCAATCGCGCCATCGAAGACATCTACCGCATCATGGAGATCCGCACTCGAAAAGGTCCCCTGAACCAACTCCTCCAGCGAGGCATAGTCGGAGACGAAATGTGGCAGCGTCTCCTCCGCGCAGAGCAGGAACTAGAAGTCGAATTAAAAGACGTAGTAGCTGAAGCAAACGCCCTAGCCAACGGATGGGGTCAAACAATATTCCAAAGCGCAAGCGAAATGGCACAAAACAGAAGACTCAAAGAGAGTCTGACCTCAATCCAAGCCACGATTCCAAAAGAACAAGCAGCATGGGACAAGCAAAGGGAACAATCGAGATTAGAGCTCGAAGGCGAGATCGAAGAGGAGAAAGCACCACGCAAGATAACACCAGCAGCACCAACGTCAACATCAACACAAGCGCCAACTCAAGCATTAGAACCAACACCGACAGAAGCACCAGCAACCACGACTACCGCACCCGCAGCCGCAGCCGAAAAGATGGTAAAAAGCCTAAGTAGCAGCGACGACGGCGTAATAGTCGATCCGCCATCCACAGATGCAGCAGGTGGAGGTGGAGCCAAAAACAAAAAGAAGAAAGGCAAGAAATGAGACAGACGATTTATTTTCTCGCTTCCACCACTCAAGAAGATTATCGATGATCCAGGTACTCTACTATAGTATAGTATAGTACTAGTATGAAATTACCTATCTTTTCTTCTATCTTTCTACTTCTTCTCAAAATTATGAAACGAGGCGTTCTTTCAAGCAGGTCTGACTGAATGAACGCATAAGTTCGGTATGAAAACCATTGTAGAATGTATGAATGGCATTTGAATTGTATCAATATCTATGTATATATGTATGTTATTTGAGTGAATTGAGTGGAAATTCAATCTCCTTATGTCTCTCCTTCTGTATTCGTATTTGCTTTCTTGGAGAAACACAGATATTGATCTCTTCATAGAAAATATCCTGTTAATGACAGATTTGAATGAGATTCATCGCTTATTTCCAGTAGTATGTATTGTACAGTAAGCTACAGTCTTTTCTTGATGCTCAAGGAGCAAGCCTGCCAAATTCTATTAACACATTATCAGCAATTACAAATCTGTATAGTACAAGTACAGCACAACGCAACATCTCAAGCATCTTGCTGATTGGAGGAGACAGACAGATCAATCCCATTCATACTGACACCCATACTCTTCGCGGCAATGTAGATGTCATTGGTATATGACCCGCCGCCCGTCCTCTGCGTCTTTTGCATGAACATACACATGAACTCCGTCATGACGTCTAATCTCAAGCGTTTGGAGATATCGCTGTGTGGATCTTGAACAGCTCGGGCGTCAACTCCTTTATCGACTAGGTCCATTTTTTGTCTGGCTTCGATGGTTTCGACTATGTCTGCTACTTTGCTGAGGATGTTTCTGTGACGGGAGTGTGATCTTCGGATTCTAGGGCTGGAGGATTTGGTGCGAGAATTGCTGAGATCTTGAGTTTGAGGGATGAGACGGGATACTTGGCCGCAGATTAGGCGAATCGAGTTGTCGTCTGGGAGGATCTTGAAGATTTGGTGGAGACCATGGATGGCGCAGAGGGTGCCGGGTAAATCTGTGGAGATGGAGAAGCATCGGATTATTTGTTCGTACAGTTCTGCCGAGAAGTCTTGTGTTGCTTGATTAAGTTTGTTAGGGGATATTGCATTGGACCATGCTATCATTTCGGCGAAAAGTTGTCGTGCTGAAGGGAAGTCACTTGCACGAGCTGCTTTCATCGGTGAATACTGTACTTTGGCAGTGTCCCAAAGTGCAGCGAATGTTTCGAGATCGGGAGTGATCTCGACTTTAAGATTTCTGTATTTGTTCCATACCTCTTGAAGTCGAGAAGCTCTGAGATCAGCATAGAGCCAATGGTTCATGATGAAGGCGTTTGGCTTCATTTGACAATCCTTAGTCATTGTTTCTGTCAATCGTTCCGCTTGAGCATAATTAGACCGTCTTGTGTAGTGCAACAGCATGATGGAAAACGTCTCAATCGTAGCGCAAGGAACAAGCCTCCGTATGAACATCGGCCTTGTATCTCCAGCATCCCTCTGCGGCGTGAGTTTGCGGAAATGATCACCAAGAGCGGATATCGATCGATTCTTAACAACATCTGCTCTCGCGTCTATCATAGACCATGCCATTTGCTCGGCCTTCTTCTGAGCAGTCGGTGATCCATCACGCAACCATGCTCCTATAATTCCATTCAAAGGCTTTGCATCCGGAGCTATGCCACGCTCGTACATCAATTCCACGACCATGACAGCGGCATCTACACGGCCTTCTCCGATCAATTTCTTGATCCATGATGTAAAGAAGAAACGGTTCTGAAGGTTTTTAGGAAGAACCAAAAGAGCTGAAAGACCGACACGATTGATTTGTTCCTCAGTAGCAGCGTTGTCCATGACTTCAATGATATGCTTGGTTGCCTGCTTGTATACAGCCTGTGAATCATGAGAAGATGAATCTTTCATTAGGAGCATATCTTTGAACACGCTCAGTGCCATATCTGCACAATCAACGCTGAGGAAAGCATTGCTGATATCCTCAAACACTTCCGGGGTTGCTGTATCACCAAGTCTCTGCCTCAGTGCTAGGTAACATGCCCATGATTTGATGAGACCATCTCTAGTCTGGCTCTTCGCCCACGCCACAATCACAGGCACCAAAATCCGAGCATCAGCCTTGGTGTTATGTATTGCGTTGAAGGCCAGTTCTTGAGCTTTCATAGGTCGACCAACTGCTGCGAAAAGCTTGACACCGATCGTCCAATACGAATTACTAACTTCAGAATGCGTCTTAAGCAGTGCTTTCTGATCGGTCCATACGTCAATCGCGGTGGCTAGGTCGCCACTTGAATGTAAGGCCTCAATATAAGAGATCCATTGTGTAGGCTCCAATGAAACTTCAGCCGTAAGCATGTCTTTTGCAAGCATGACTAAATGTCTGGGTCGGACCTTGAGCTCGGCCTGTGATTTCCACAAAGTTTTCCAAACATCTTCTGATACAATCATCGAAAAGTTGTGTATCTGCTGCTGACATCTGAGGTACCAAGTCCACAGAACGAGACTCTTTTGTGTGTCACCTTCCGCCTCTTGCACAGCCCGCAAAGCCTTATTGAAATGTCGCACGTAAGCCTGATCCTTTTTCGGTATCCGTAGAGTTATTCCAGATTGGCGTTGTGGTGAGGATTCTTCCTCCTCGTCTTCCTCCACAGCCCGCTCGAGATCGGCAATACTCAGTAGATCCTCTTGCTCACCAGGAAGTGCGCCCTCCGCCCTCAGAGCCTTTAGGAGTTGTTCACGCTCGTCTTTTGGGAAGGTGGAAAAGAATTCGCTCTGTGGTCCAAACGGCCCTTGTCTCATGATCGCAAGTTCTTGCTCAAGTTTCTCCATCTGCGCTCGAACCTCTGCTATCTCATTGTTGATCTCACTGTTCGGATCCACTCGTCTGAGTGAGTCTTTTTTGCCCTCATCTTGCTCGTATTCGCGTACGACAACATCACTTTTTTCAGGCACTGGCAGATCTTCTAGAAGGTTTCGCTCGACTTCGTTGGTAAGGGGCGCTGGTCGTGGTCTTCTTGTTCTGGCGGCTTGTCTATATTCTCGAATTGGTTGTAATGCTGTCATACACCGTTGATGAGCCGTAAAAGTAGGGGAATGACAAAATTGCTGATGCCATCTTCGCGACAGGCGACAGACGCTCTGTATACGGTTTGACATATGAGGATGTCTTCTACAGGATGAGTTGGTATTGAGTGGAGCGATGATTTGACCATAACTTTTTTGATCGGTAAACTTACCTAATATTAGACGTAATTCCGGAAGCGTGTGTCAATCAATATTCACGCGTCACTACATCCATCATCTGTATCGCCGTCTATCTCTTGAAAAGATCAAGACACAAGATGACGGCTTAGCTGTGACGGTGTCAATGTCTATAGAATGTCTAGACGAGCTGGTTCTCATATAGCTGCAATGCAGTTTCGAGCTCCAGTAACGATAGTCAGGGACCTATTCTTGTTGGCTAACTGTCAATACTATTCCACTTCAACAGGTAGGAAAGCAGAAAATTGCATGAGATATAGGCAATGGGATTTGGATAGCGCGTTATCGCCAATCCTGCTTTCCACGAAAGGAAGTTTGCTTACCAAAAAGTGGTTTGGCAGACTTTTGCAAGTCCTAAAATCTAACTTACCGACTTCTTGACGACTATAATGAGCATTTCACAATGGGTATCACGCAAAAAGAGATGGTCAACCTAGGGTTTGAACCTAGGACCTTCGCAATTCCGATCCCAGCGCATCTCGGGATGCGTGCCTGACGGCTGCTTCCCATATGAGTACCACTTAAGATCTAGTGATACGATGTGCTAACCGCTGCACCAGTCGACCTGAGATATGTTCTCATTGATGTGGAGAGATAAACCTATGATCAATGGTAAATGTATGAATTCCAGGAGGGACAGGTAAGCACGAGGAGAAGCATGCAGGCAAGATTGGCAAATCGAGCGTGAGCATGAGCAGAAGTATGAGCGAGAGCAGGAGGGAAGCAGGAGCACGACATAGAATTATTTCCACCGAATTTCAAATGCGAGATCAGCCAGACTCAGCATGATTGGGGGTCGACTTGGACGTGGACGTAGAATACTTCCTGTCCTCTGCGTTGTGGCTCTCGGGTAGAATATAGAATCAATGTTTAGAGTACCTGCAGAGTCAAAATGTATGTAGAATGGTGACAGATCCACTGCTACGAGACATTTCTAAGGTTATGAGCAACACAACCTGCAACATCGTACATTTCTAATCTTTGCCGATGACTAGCTTTCTGGCCAGCGCGTGAGGCCGGCACGGATCCCACCTTCAGCAGTCGTGAGATGCCCTAGCACAGAGAGATCAGGTACCTCAGACGCACCAGTTGGAAGCACACCTATCAGACTCTCTTATACAGATAAGCATTCGGCGATGTACTGATGTTGTATTGTTCACACGCTTGACAAAATACTGAGTGTCAGACCAGTAATTACATTTTGCATATCGCGCTCGTCTTTTGAATATGTAATGACACTGCCCCACCACGACGCGTCTTGATAGACGAAGAAACAAGCCTGCCTGACCTCAATGTCCATACGCCACTTAACACCAATAACGGACTTCAGCCGTCAAATTGGGTTATTCCGTCTCTGCCACAAAAGTTGGCGGTCCGCTTGGAGGCAACACAGAGTACTAAGGACGCCCGGCAGTAGCGCGGCCGCTTGAAAAGTGCATCACAAATCAAAGATCAGAACTATCTCTTCGAGCCCTGCAATGTCGCATCAGCCTTGGTTGTACGTGCCAGTACACCCTCAGAGTGAGGTATTGCTACACCGCTCGCTCAATTTTCGAGCATTCCTTAAGTCTGGAAAGGAACAAGATTTTGCTAAAAGCGGCTGAACTCCTTCGCCTATGGGATGACCTCCGTTGCCTAGCTCTCTAGGTGTGACTTTGGTGACATAGCCTCAGCCGCATGTAACATCCACAACCATCTGTGCATATTCGAGTGTGGAGTAAGAGGAATATGCCTCTCGATCATTACACTTCCTGTTGAAGATCTTTCTGTGCGGTAAACTCAAGTCAACCCTTCAGACTCGCTCGAAACGATCCTGCCGTTAGGATCCTTGAGTCCGTTCGTCCCCAGGGGTAGGAAGAAGACTTCATTATCCTCCATCGACATAGTCCAAGAACACAACTCGGAAGAGATGGGCAAATCGGGAAGGAGAAGTGAACGTCTGGCTGAGATAGCAGCAAGAGTCGGGATTCAGCAAGATGCTAGTACCACTGAACTCCTCAGACCTGCCTTACCAACGACTACAAACGATCAGAAGAAGAGAGTCGCCGAAGCCTTGAATAGAACGAGAACGACTCACTTCGGGACAAAGAACCCATTCCTACGAAGGGCTTTCTCTACCTCAGCTATCACCGAAGGTGAAGCGACGACAACTTTACAAAATCTGGTAGAGGCAAACTGCTCTGCAGGAGAGGCTCTCTGTCTCATTCAACATGGAGCGAAAGTTAACCTAGCATCTCGGAGAAGCAGTGGCATCTTGAACAGGGTGCGAAGTGTGGATCAGGAGGGCATTCGCGGCAACATCTTTCAAAATGCTATCAAAAATGGTGATGTGATGTTGATAAATGTGCTGGTCGATGGAGCGGATGCAGCCAACGTCAATGAGGGCCTTCAGGCTGCTCTGAAGATGAGGAGCGCTGAAATTGTCGCGATTCTAGTGATAGCCGGGGCTGATCCCAATCTGTCGATCGGAGAATTGAAAGAAATCATCAGAGCTCGGGAAACAGATCTCTTCTACATCCTCTCGGCTGGAAAGATACGTCTGTCAGCAGAAACGGCCTCGGAATGCCTGTTCGAAGCCGTACACAGTGGACAATCAAAATTTGTTCACATCCTGCTTGCCTCGCAAGCCGACGCCGATCAACAGGATCCGTCTGCACTCGAACACGCTGTGGAGATGGGAAGCATCGAAATCGTGCTTGCACTCTGTCGCAGCAGCCGCTTCCCGTCCGCAAGTCATCTTGCTAGGTGCACCGCAAAGCTTTGCAAAGAAAAATCTTCCAAAATTCCGAATCGACTTCTTATTATTGAAACACTCCTTGCGGCAGGAGCTGAAGGAGAAATAGTCGGTCAAAGTCTGGTAGGGGCAGCAAGCCGGAATGAGAGTGAAGTGGTGGAGTTACTTATGGATTTCTGCGATTGCGATGCGCCTCAGCTATTGATAGCAGCTGAAGCCACCATCACGAATAAGAACTTCGTCTTGTTCTACACCATCATCCAGGGTGTGAACGACCCAGGAATGCTAGATCGTATTCTAGGTCTCTTGCAGGTTCACAGAGAGCATATACCTCTGGAGATAAAGCTCACAATGACAATTCGAATTGTTGAACGCGGACCCTCTTTAGAGAGCATGAGTCGAAATCTAATCGCAGCAGTCAAGTTCAAGGAACTCGAAATTGTGAGAATTCTATTGAAGCACCAAGCATCGGTCGATTTTGAGTCCGGGCGTGCAATTTGCGAATCAATTGAGCAAAATTCACCTCACATACTGTCTATGTTACTTGAGCACAATCCTTCTCAAGCAACGCTACTACTTGCTATGAGTCATCTGACTGGTCTATCATTACATGTGAAGTTACAGATGACTCCCCTTCTCATACACGCAGGTGTCAAAGGACCCATTATCGACAAGGCTCTTGATTTAGCAGTCGCACAATGTGACAAATCTGCAGAGAACTATGAACTCATCGAAATTTTCCTGAAAGCAGGAGCCCTTGTCAAAGTCAACAGTGGAGGAAACGTGCTATCTGCTGTTAGGAATCGTGACGATAAGGCCTTGAATCTTCTCCTGTCTGATGTCCATCCAAGCATGGATCTAGAACCGGCCTTCCTAGCAGCCAACAAAATTTCGAATGCGAACGACCAGTACAGAATAACTAATCTGCTACTCGACTCTGGCCATAGAGGACCATCGGTAACTAGACAGCTTATGCATGCCCTCGAGAGTTCTAAAAGAGATGATAAATACATCAGGTTACTTGTCGAGAAAGGAGATCCTGACGTAAACCTTTTTGAGGGAAGAGTGGTCAGTCAGGCTATTGTCAATCATGATATTGAGCTGCTCATGACATTGCTCCAGCGACAACCAAATCAGAGCACGCTCAATAATGCGTTGAAGCCTGCTATGAAGTCAGATCAGATCGGAATTCGTTTTACAGTATGTAAGATATTATTGCAGGCTGGTGCAAGAGGGCAAGAAGTAGATGAAGCCCTCATTCTTGCTACTCTGTCCAAACCATATGATCTGGCCTTGCTCAAGATGTTCATTCATGCCAATGCTTCTATCGACTACAAAGCTGCTAGTGCACTTCAAGTTGCTCTCCACCAATCTGACAACCAAATGTTGGATATCCTTCTTACAAATCCAGCCAGTCCGGGAACCCTGATACGAGTTCTACGTCATGCTCTTGAGCTAGAGGATGAACAGCGAAAGACAGCAGTAATTGCTTCTTTACTGAATACCGAGACAGAGCTGGATCCGGTTGCTCTTGGAACTCTGCTACCAGGGACCTTTGACAGAAATTCTGGACTCACTCTTTTGCGGATGTTTCTAGAGAGGCGAGCATCGGTCAATGTTGAACCACCTGCAACTTTCCAAAAAGCAATTGAGCTAAACCTAGACACAGTCGTAGCGCTTCTTCTCGAAAGCAACACTGTCCCATCTATTCAGCGATCAGCTTTCGAGTATGCTTGGCGAGCCCGTAAAACAAATGGGTATCAGATCCTGACCACTTTGACAAAGGATGCTGTGCACCTAAAGAACTCGCCGATTGATCAATATCTGCTGGACGTTGTGGCGAATCGACCTTGTCAGACGAGTGACCTTCATTTTCTTCTAAGCTTGAACGCTCCTGTGGGATGTATGGACAGTAATGTTACACGTGAAGTGATAAATAATCTGGATCTTGCTGCGCTGGGAGTACTTGTGCAGTATGTACAATTAAAGAGCGATATCTCGAAGATGTTTGCGCTCCTGATGAGGACATCCAAGGTCTGGATTGAAGTCGAGGGTCTTGACTGTATGAAACTTTTGTTGAAAAATGGAGCCTCGGGCGATATACTAGACGAAAATCTGCTACTGGCTGTGGAACGCCATAAATCTCACGCCAATGCCGCCGCTGTGGCAGAGTTGCTTATCCAGCACGGTGCGAAGTCTGATTATCAAAATGGTAAATGCTTCGAGGTTGCTATGCGCTGGTGCAGTACAGCTCTGATCGTCCGTCTATTCGATACTAATCCCTCTGCAATCACGATCCAGAACGTTTTCCATTGGGTTCTTATGTTCCAAGCTAAGGAAGTCGAAATCCAATCGTTGGTCAGTCTTTGCTTGAAAGCCAACGGAAAGCTCGACATGAATAGCCCGAACCATGACTCTATTCCTGCGGTGTTTCAATGCATAGAACCTGGAAACGAGAAGCTGGATTTGTTAGGTGATCTGCTTCGTGCTGGCGCATCACCAGACCAGACTTTGAAGTCTCACGTGGAGCTGTTTGGCGAAACTGAAGATCAAGAGACTTCAGCTCTTTTTTGGAGTGTCCGTCACAGTCCATCAGAGACACGTGGAACTGTTGTGGAAGTGCTTTGCAGAAATGGAGGTGAGTAATACGCGGTACATTTGGGTACAATCTGATTAATCTCAACTAGCGAACACCAACTTTGTAACAAGCAAAACTCGTCTTACACCTCTGTTGGCAGCGGCCAAACACAGTGATTCCACAGTTGCTAAGATTCTGCTACGTTTTGGATCTGATATCTCGGCGGCTGACGACTTTGGACGGACTGCTTTATGCATGGCGGCCCTATTAGGGAATATCGAGCTTCTACAAACAGTAGTAGAGGCCAAGGCGCCTGTTAACGATGGCAGTTTACACTATGCTGCCTGTCGTCTCGACTCGAAAGCAGTGACAATATTACTTAGAACAGGTCACGGCCCAAATTTCCCCAGCCCAATTCATGATATGCGGGGTGCCCTCGAAGCCGTGATTCAAGGACAAACTGTACAGAAGCCCTCTTGGCAACTCACATCGATTCTCAAGGCACTGGTTGAAAGTGGTGCAAATCCTAGGTATCGGAACAAGGGTAAATCGCTGCTCTTCATCGGACTCGATATGCCAAATGCCCAAAATATCATCCCATCCATCCTGGAGGCTTTTATGGGGCCGCTAATTAACGAGGAATTTAACCTTCTTGAACACGAAGGATTTATACTCTCTGCTCTCTCTTACGTCAAGAAAGATTTGCAATTTTCGCCCACGACTCAGAAGGAAGTACTCATGAAAACCCTGAGTCTGTATGGATGTAGTGAGATCTATTACAGTAAGGAGGGTCCCCAGCCGGCAGACTTCGTGGGGGCGCCTCAGGAACTGGTACAGAGAGAGAGAGACAGGCGTGAGCATATACGGAAGGTCAACGAGATCAAAGAGTTGCATCAAGTCAGGTTGCAAACAATCGAAGAAGAGAAAGCAGCCAGGATCAAGGCCGATGATAAAATCCATGGTGCGGCTCAGAAACACTTTAAGTCCGCTCACGGTGCAGAGATGATGAGGATAACAGAAAAGGCTCGACTTCAAGAACTAGTCATGCGTGAAGCGGCTAAGGAACAACTCGATATCGAAGACAAAAAGAATGACAGGATCGAAAGAGCTCTTAAGAGACAGATATCTCTAGAACTCGCAAGACAGACGCAATCGCGCGAGGCAGAACAAGCTCTTCTTGCTCTTGCACATGACAAACACTTGGCTACTTCCGCAGCGATAGCTGATATTCATGCGGCATCTGAGAAAGAGAGTCACAAGAGGCATCTTGAAGCAATCAAAGCATATAAGAAGTTGATTGACAAGTACGAGGCCTTGGCGCCCTCGGAGCGTGGTCCATTCCCTAGGCCACCAGCATCACTTCGGCCTCGGGGATTTGGAAGTTGACGGCACGATCACTGTTGATCTTACCAACTCGACGTTTGAGGCTCCAGATTATTGGTCTGTATACAGCATAGGTCTGATTGGCGAAGGAACCAACGAACGCGATTGGTGACGGCATCAGTAATGTGCGTGGCGACAGCAGCTAGGTGTTGACAATGAGCTTCATGTCTGGTTACCTCATGGACCACAGCTCTGCCGGCATTGGGAACAGGTACCAGAAGCGAGTCGGCCACGAAGATCTTGATTGCAAAGGTTGCCACTTGGTCCGAATCTTAAATATCAGTACGAGCAAGCGCCAGAAGTACGGATACCATAATGTGACCGGTCTCTATGTACAACACAATTGGGAGCGAGACAGTTTGCAATTGGCCTCGCCTTGTGTGCTGGTCAAAGTTCGATCTTATACACTACTGGCCATGTCCTCGGCGAAGAAGCATCCCCTCAGGCTTTTTCAGTATTCAGCAATCGCTTGACCGTACTCCTTGCCACCACACTGAATGCTGAACAACATCGGTCCGCTTTGGATTGTGACGAGAAGATGGTAACGCAATTCCCACCACTCCTTCATATGACCAGTTGATTTACAAATCGCTGTCTTCCTCTTGAATAGATCTTTCGGTACTTTCGACAGGTCGGTTCTTAGCACACAATTCTGCCTCACATCACCTTGATGAATATGTTAGCCAATGACTGCGTTGATTCAGATGCTGGTCGACACACCTTCTCGAGGATGGACAGGTTTGACATCCATTATGCTTTCTAGCAGCTTGTCCACAATCTGAAGCTCACTATCGGCTGGGTTTGGCGGCCATTTTCGGACGAACGGAAAATCTATCTTTCGACTTCTTTGTAAATCATCGCCCAACTCGATGTACCATGTCATAGCAGACACTCGGTAGACCTCATCATATTCATCCCAATGTTTGGGCTGGCCAACATCTCTTACCTCGTCATACACACAATGCGCACTCACACCATAGTGCTTCGGCGCGACGTTAGAGACGACTTGAGCCTCAGAAGGTAGCTGGGACATGACTGCTCCTCTGACAATTGCGGACCAGCTGGAGACTCAATTAGTAATGTCTTGCCGGGAAATTCAGCAAGATGGCACTTACGCATCGTTTGGTTGTATGACCTGAATGTCAGGATGGGCATTGGTGATTTGCTCGCACAAGTAGTCACTTGATCCGAAGCCACCGACAAGAAACACGGCCTAGATACCTGTCAGTTCTTAGCTTAACAAAGGCCTTGATCACTACTACCTTGACAGCATACCCATTTGAGACTCCCTTCTCAAGTCTCTTAAGTCGCACACTACTGACTTGCTCCTTTATGAGCTTATCAATCTCCCTGAAAAGAGGATCGCAAACCTCATACAACGTGTTCCTAACAGAATCAGTACAATTGAGCATACCATTGAGGCGATTCGTATGCTTACCCGCTCACAGTTATCGTATCACTTTCCAGACCTCTGTCAGGATTGTCAGCTAGTCGAGCTTTGGGAAAGTTCAAATAAACATCTTCATCAGTCCTGGAGCGAAATCCGGGCTTCAGCCTCTCATCGAAATCCTTCATTGCTGTGCGGTATGCGTCTGTTTCCTTCAAGTCTATGAAGGCTCTCTCCCCAATAACTTGTTTTATCCAGTCAGCAAATCGAAGATTGATCATCATTGATCCAGCATGACCGCCTGAATAGGTCAGCATAACCAGCAGTTTCAACGTGAGCAAGCAGACATACCGGTGGCTGTGGTCAATTCGCTCAATTGAAATGGCTGCAGAGACTTGATCTCATACGATATAAGATCCACCGTACCTCCACCCGCATCGCAAAGCACCAGTGCATCACCAACCTGTAAGTAGGTTAGCTAGCAGTCTATATGTATACTATCGACAATATACATTCAGACCTCTCTGTCCCATACCATGGAGAGTGAATAATGCAGCTGCTTCCGGTTCCTTGACTGCCTTTACTGGAGAGATGCCGGCATTGCGAGCCGCCTGATGATTATCAGCAGGATGATTTCTCAAGGGTAGTCAGTACAACTCACTCTTAGTGTGTCATTCTTGGCCTTATCAGACCAAACCGCTGGAACTGAGAGTACGAATTGCTTCTTGAGGAGGTTCAGATAACCTCGGGGACACTTGGATTCTATAACCTGAAGAGCATGCTTGTAGATGGCAGTAATATAATCGGTTATAACATCCATTGGTGGCTTTTGCAATTTCTTTAGCTCGGCTTCAGTATCTGTGGAAGGAACGCAAATAGGCCTGCTCTGTGATGGATCAAGCATCAGCTTGATTCCTTCAATACGACCACTTGTTGTTCTGTCAAGTTCGTAACCCCATTTGAAGCTATTGGGGCCGTCATATTTAATGAGCGTGGGACATTTTGCGTATCGTCCTTTGGTTCCTGGCCATGTATCAACGTTATAAATGGCATCTGGCTTATTACTGAAAGCGTAAGCAACGCCACTGTATGTTGTGCCAAAATCCTATGTCACAGATGTCAGAGTGATAAGTACTATCGAACGAGGAGGTACAGAGTTGGTTGCTATGGGCATACCAGGCCTATTATCAACCTTTCCTCATCTTCGTTGTCATCGAGGTCTGCTGCTCCAAGCCGTCCAAGGAGGTCTTCGAGTTCTTCTCGACGTTCATAGCGTGGAGGTGAATCCATGGTATAGAGTACAATGCTCGATCGAAAATCAGAAACAGCCTCTGATAAGGATTGCAAGCTGATAGATGTAGGTGGATTGGGTATGCTTCGTGAGCGGGGCACCTGCCTCATGCGCAGCAGGTAATCTTCCTGCGTCGCTATTCTAAGGCTGCAACGAATGGATCACTCGCTAGCAAGCCCAGACAAAATGCCTTGCGCTAGCGCCAAATTTGCACTTTTTGACTTTCTGTAATACCACTGTATCAGTGGTTCATATCGGAATCGGGCGCTTGAAGGTCGTATTTTATCCCAAGTCTTATATGCAAGGTTCTGACAGTAGTGTGAGTGATTCTGGAACCTTTCAAGATTGGACCAACTTCTTCAAAGTTCGTAACTTTTCCTGTGACTACATCACATACAACATCTTTGATGCCTGCGACACACAGAGTCCGAGTAATTCGTTTGGAGACGAAACGTTCCACGCGAAATATGTCTCAAGAATCAGGTCACCGTAAGCGTCAAGACGAAAATGAATGCCTCGACACTTCAATGAGGGATGTCGAGGATGAGGAGGCAGATAGACCCGAAAAAGTCGTGACACACATGAAAACCGAACAACAAAGGTATCATGAAGATCTACGAAAACATACGGATATCATCGAAAAGCTGAACAAAATTGTCATCGAATCCCTTGTTCCCAAGGTCGATGGAGTAGTGCCAGAGATCCGATCCTTAATAGTAAGCTGTTGAGTTCCAACCCAGAATTTGTACTCACGAATCTTAGACGGGTATCATGTCAACTCAAACACGGCCACAAGTGTCAGAAGTCAATCCAGCATCGAAAATCTCAGAGCTCCAGGACAAAATTCGGTCTCTTGAGACGGAAGCGGCAGACAAGGACAAAGCTATTCAGTTATTGAGAGGAGCCCTGAACAGGAAGAAAATGGAAAATGATAAGCTTCACGCCATGATCCAAGACAATCAAAGACAGGACGGACCTACAGACGAAAAGATCGTAGAGGAATTTCAGGACATGAACCAAATGATTCAGCAACTTACTCACAAACATTTCTCGAATAGTCATATACTGAAATTGAAACAGCCGTACGAGAGTATGCAGCCAGATGACAGGTTATACTACATACGTTCGTTGATCGCGGATCGTCTCGCAGAAAATATTTTCAACAAACTCGGAAATGCGTTTGGTCTGAGTCGAGACGCGGAGTTGGTGCAGAAAGACCTTGAGCATAAACTTATTACAGCGAAAGGTATGTGATACAACATATTGATTGAGCAAATCCTCAGGGTCTAACGAGCTCTTACAAATAGTACCAGATTCGGAAATTGTGACATGGCGAACCGCGACCATCAACGTGATCGGCCGTTTGAAGTTTGACAGTCGATATGATCAAGTTGACGAATATGCCAAGCAGCTTTTCAATGGGTTTGCCGACTTCCTGGAGCTTTCAGATATTGCTCGAGATGAGATGCGCAAGTTGTTTCGCGCGTCGTTCGACTTGATGCTCAAGCTACGGGGGTCCAAGGTCGATTACTATTGGGACCAGCGTGCGACTGATGATATTCGATCAAACAAATACTACGTTATCACCCAGGGATACCTCGAAAGGTTATCTGATACTACGTATCTTGCAAAGCGCGTCATGTTTGGACCGGTTTTCAAGGATGTTGGTGATCGTGAGGAATTGCTTCTGATGAAGGGAAACCTTTTAGTACATTGAGAGAGACTGAGCAGCTCAGAATGATCGATTGTCGGAAGCGCTTAGGGAACGATGTGTGTGCGAATGAGTGATCAGAGAGAGGTGACTACAGCTTTGGCAGACCATCAGCCGAGGGAGCCTCATCTTAATCTGGCAGTCACAGAGGGAGACCGCTGATTGTAAGCATCAATATTTCCTCGGCGTGTTCCAGATATTCGAATTTATGGCGACATGACAAGCTCAATGCACAGTCACAGACCCATTCTGGCCCAATGTGACTATTTCCTCAGGGTAACAACAAGCCAAAACATGGATTTCGCACCGATACTGACAGGTGCTCTAGCCTATCACGTACAGCTTACGCCCAAAGCCAATCCAACCTGGACACGAGCATTAAATGCCGAGCGATTCAAGACCCCTGAAAGACCTTACATCGCAAGTTCAAGTCACCCGATTTTGAATTACTGTCACAATGTATTGTAATAATACACACTTGTCCTGGTCCCTGGCAAAGTGCTGCGGTCTGCAACGAGCTAGATCAGGATCGTCCGCTGGGGCCCGTTGCACACCGCATTCTTGATGCTTGCAAAGCACCTCCCAGCTGAACTTGATGCTTGAACAAAAGTCGGGGCCTCACTTTCATGTGACAGCCTCGACTCAGCCCGCAGTAGTATCTGCACTGTTCCAATGACACATCTCTTGTGATTGCACCGTATTGAGGGGTAAATGCAACATGCGCATTGGTCGCCGCCTTGTGAAGTCGCAAGATTTGATGTCCGAATACACTAACGAGGACGGAAGCGAAGAAGGATACGCCGTACACAGTGACAAGGCAAAGTCGACCCACTTATATTTCCGGGGAGTTTTACAGCCTTGATCAACGACAGCACTGGTATTGAAACTAGCCTGTATTGCGGGGAGTGTGACAGTACGATACATGATACCGTATCAAATACATCTTACTTCTGTTCGTATCATAGATACACATATATATCGTGACGATTTCGACCAACGAAGAGGTCCCGACATATGTGCATACACATCTACGTATACCGGCTCAGATTGAATACATGAACAGCAAGTAGTATGTATGTTCTGTCAATATACCAAGATTCCTTCTGATTCCACTATCGATTCAGTCAGACCCTCTCAGCTTGAGATCTCGATGAAAGCTTGAGCTCTGATATGACAGTATTGATTGACAAATAGCACCATTACATGCTGGCATCATTATCGCCGATCCCTAAAGATATCGTACTTACAATCGCTATACCTGCACTGGTCGACTGTGTCGGTGTAAAGAATTCGGTTCAATCGCTAGAGTTCATGGGTTGAAATAGTTACCTCTGGAAAATCGTTCCTCCGACTACTACGTACAAGCTCGGAATATCTTTGTCCGCCCAAGCTAGTACTCTATGATCGTAGTTTCGTCCACGTTGCGAGTCGATTGGTCTTTGTACCATCGACTACAGAAGCTTATGTCTCCGCCAGTACGGCATGTATTCGTTCATGAAGAAACGCTGAATGGACCCTGTGAGGTATAAGCTCAACTATAAGAAGTAATATAGAATGAAATTTCTTCATCTCTGACTCTCTCGCAGTAAGACAGGTGTGTGTGTTCTGTATATCTCCCGATAGATACCAAGCAAAATGCGAGCTGTTTCTCTCTTTGCGCCGTTGCTACTACTGGCAAGCTGTGGACAGGCCAAGTCGTTTGATTATACTACTGTTACAGGGTTCTTCTTGCAGGACAATAATAGTACAAATGCAACGAGTTTCGACTATGTATGTTATCTTTGCATTTAGGTCTGATCGAAAGTAACATTCCTTTGCAGACTGCCGTCGACTTCGGTCTTATAAACCGTACTTACACCTCTGACTCTGCTGAGTGCAAGGATGAAACACAATGGCAACGATTTACTCGTTACGTTTCGTCCCTCAACCACCAGGCTCCGTCGAACACTTCTTACAAAGTCTTGTTCATGGGCCGCCATGGCGAAGGCTATCACAATGCCGCTGAGACTTACTATGGAACTCCAGCCTGGAACTGTTACTGGTCATTACTCAATGGTAACAGTACAACGACATGGGTCGACGCGCATTTGACGGCGAATGGTGTTAAACAGGCTTTGATCGCCAACGCCTTCTGGCAACATGAGATCACAGTAGAGAAGATCCACCCACCGCAGTCATTCTATACTTCACCTCTCTACCGCTGTCTTGCAACCGCTAATCTGACATTCTCAACCGGAGTCAATCTCACCAAAAGTAACCCATTTGTTCCCACAATCAAGGAGCTCCTGAGAGAGGGAATAAGTCTGCACACTTGTGACCGAAGATCAAACAAGACTTTCATCCATCAATCTTTTCCAACGTACAAGTTCGAAGCAGGCTTCGCCGAACATGATCCGCTCTGGAACCCAGTCTACGCTGAGACGTCGACCGGTCAAGATATACGATCGCAAACCGCTTTGGACGATATTTTCTCCCACGACAAATCAACCTGGGTCAGTATTACCTCACACTCTGGCGAGATTGCAAGTCTCCTTCGCGTTCTGGGTCATCGGACGTTCAGCTTGAATACTGGAGCTGTAATTCCTGTGCTGGTAAAGGCAGTGGCCGTGAAGGGTAATTCAACTCAGACTGCCACTGCGGCTACTCGAGCAACCAGCCTACATTGTACAACTGCTCCGATCACTTCGATCTCAAATGGAGCTTGTGTCTGTATGAGTAGCGCGGTGCCAGTGACCACACCGCTGGTGACAAACATTCCGTAGGGCGATGAAATGAAGAATGTACATAGCACATCAGATGGTGTTCAGATATGGATTCGTGGGGTGTCAATCGTGACTATTGACTGCCACGTCTGATTCCTCTTGTGACAACATCATTCAGACTGAGAGGTGTTGCTGTCTGTCGGGTATGTTTGATCCGAATCCACCGTATCCTCGCATAGAGGAAATTATGTCTCCTGATCGAATGATACACCTACTTGAAATTCCGACATGGATTTTTGAGCCTACCTTGAATTTAAAAGCATTATTATCTCCTCTGACGTCCGCATCGCCTGTGATCAACCAAGGCTTCATTGTTAGACGGCGATGGACTGATACTTGCCTCCAAACCTCGGATTCGATCTTGATTCCCTCTGATATCATATGTCTTTATGCACCATCAGATATGACAGCTTTGATAGGTATAATCTGAATGTATTTAATCAGAAGCAGCGGACGATGCGGGGATGCGGCCGCATTCTATCAGTTTTCAGCAAATGAGAAAGTCGGATGGACTTAACTCCGATCGACCGCCGTCGTCCGAGAGTGGTCGAATTACTTTTCCCTGACGTATTTACCTTCAACACTAAACAACTTGCACTTTGACACCCACTAAGACACTCGGCCGATCACGCTCGTCGTCACTTAGTGAGAATTCTATTTCGATGCTTCAAAATGAGGAGAATCATGGCTATATATTCCTCCAACTTTCCACCTTGACAGATCGCTCTTCATTCTCATAACAACCCATAAATACCTTCCTGCTACATCTCATCCTTCATAACAAACAGTCGTCAAAATGGCAGATCTATTCAAGCCACCACCAGAGCCTCCAACGGAGCTTGGACGTTACAGAGTGATGTCCACCACTGCTGGCATCAGAGTATCACCACTTCAGCTTGGTGCTATGTCCATTGGTAATGCTTGGGAGGACTTCATGGGAAGCATGAACAAGGAGAACTCCTTCAAGCTATTGGATGCATACTACGAAGCAGGTGGCAACTACATCGATACTGGTAAGTTTGACATTGTATCGATCAACACCTGACCCCAACTAACACAACAAACAGCAAACAACTACCAAGACCAGCAATCCGAGACATGGATTGGAGAGTGGATGGCCAAGAACAACAACCGTGACAACATGGTCATTGCTACCAAGTACACCATCCCCTATACATCTTACAAAGATGGTAAACTTCACGCAGTGAATCACGCGGGAAACAACAAGCGATCAATGCATATGTCTGTTCGTGACTCACTCAAGAAGCTTCAGACGGATTTCATTGATATACTCTACCTCCACATTTGGGATCACACCGTCTCAATAGAAGAGATCATGGACTCCCTTGACGCTCTCGTTAAATCCGGCAAGGTTCTCTATCTTGGTATCTCCGACTCACCCGCATGGGTCGTGTCAGCTGCCAACACATACGCCCGTGATCATGGCAAGACTCAATTCAGTATTTATCAGGGACGCTGGAATGTCATGATCCGTGATATGGAACGTGATATTGTTCCCATGTGCCAACATTTCGGTATGGCCATTGCACCATGGGATGTTCTAGGTGGAGGTAAATTCCAAAGCAAGAAGTCCCTTGAGGAACGCAAGAAGAACAAGGAAGGTCTCCGATCAATGGGAACCGGAAGCCGTTCAGACGAACAGACCGAAAACGAACTCAAAGCTAGTGAGGCACTCTCACAGGTCGCTGAGGAGCACGGTATCGAATCTGTCACCGCAGTTGCCCTAGCGTATGTCATCGCAAAAGCACCAAGAGTATACCCAATTGTCGGTGGTCGAAAGGTCGAACATCTCAAGGACAACATCCAAGCTCTCAAGATCAAGTTGACGCAAAAGCAAATCGATCTTTTGGATAATGTTGTTCCTCTTCATGTTGGATTCCCAAATGATTTCATTGGATTCAACCCACAAGATACTGGAACCTACACTGGTATCATCGCCAACTCGGCTCCTCATGCTATTGCTCTGAGAGAGAAGTCTCTTCTACACGAGTAGATTTGAGTAGAGTGGGAAGATTCAAGTGTTGATATATACGAAAAGATATGGATATGGATATGAGCAATAGATATACAGAAGCAAACAAATAAAATACGGTCATTATCACTATCCCATATTTTACTTTCGTGCTTGAATCACACTATTATGGAATGAGACCATATGTAATCCTCATCACTCCCCAATGACATAAGTACACCTATCGAATAGTCAGCATCAGGTTCATCTCTTTAACTACAGCATCGATGAAACAAATATCGCTATCCTCAAATAACAGAAGCCTCTATCAACAACTTGCCCCACACACCCTTACCACACCCTTCATCTTTTCCTCGCTTTTTCTCTTCCACTCTCTCCATTCCTCTACTTATCCTCACACCTGATCTTCACTAACATCGACAACACAGAATTAATTCAGCCTCCTCAACCCCATTCACAAGCTCTACTTAGCCATAAGCCCAGCCACCTTATTCTCAAATCGATCCAAAATCCCAACAGAGAATCAAAAAATCAAAAAATCAAAAATAACAATAAACAGAACATAGAAAAGAAGAAACAAGAAAGGCAAAATTAGAAAACTCACCCTTCCCTCCCAATCCAAACCTCATGAACCCGTCCAGCATCAACATCAACTCTATCCCCCGGCCCAAAACATTCCGTTTTATTCCTCACATTTTCATCTTTGTCCTCGGGATAAGAAATTGTCAATGTTCCCCTTCGGATGAGATGTGTTGTTAGACCGGCGTGTTTGTGTGGTGGGTAATGTGCATTCCTAAGGAGGTGTTGGTATTAGTGTTGGAGAAGGGAAAGGAGAGGAAAGACAAGAAGAGACGAAGTAAGAGGTAAGGAGGTATGAAGAACAGAAGGGGAAGAAAGAAGCACGAACGGTGAATCAGTCCAAGTGAAAATATGTCTGAAGCCCCATTGACGTACTAGTGCTTCGTCTTCAGATTGGGAATTTGACGTTGGTCTCGTTGTAGTAGTACGACGTGATTCTGTGTTCGACATCATATAATAGTAATAGTATGAAGTCTCGGAATGAGTGAATATAGTAATCCAGAGGAACCGTACGAATAAGAGTATATATGATAAGGTTGAAGTACTAATAGTAGTATAGCGATGGTATTTTGCGGTAGAGCTAGGCGAAGCAAAGCAAACAAAGCAATGCGGCGTGATTAGATTGCTGTAAGAAAAGAATAGTGCAGTTCCTAGAGACGAAGATATGTTAAGATATGATGAGGTATGATGAGGTATGATGTGATGTGATGTGATGTGATGTTCAGGGAGGAATGAGAGTTGAATAGGATTGAATATAGTGACAGTTCGAGGGACAGGTTGGTAGGTGACAGACTGACTAAGTACACAGACCTAATATCCTAGTCGTGTTTACTATATTGTATTGTATCTGTAGTCTTTATGAAGAGATAACGAAAGAGTGGCAATGTATTCATGAATATCATCTTATGACGCAATGAGATTCAAGTGATGCAGTGATGCAGTGTCAATATGCAAGAGCAGAGACAGTTACAGTTCAAGGATGCGGTATAGTAACATTTACACATTTCGATTCTATCTCATACATATGCATCAACTTTGCTAATTTTCATTGATATGAAACAAAGTCAAATGAACACGCATATCGACACACAACTGTGCCTGAAAGCACATGCAATACTGACATGCTCCAGTTGAGTAAACAGGAACGCTCAGTTGGAAAAACTATTGACATTGTTTAATGACACAAATCACCCTCTAGTAGGTTCTCTTGAATGGTGGAACAGCCTTGCACTCGTTTTCATCGAGTGTTGTACCGACTACCCTTCGGTAGCTGAGGTCTACCTTACCATGTGGCTCCTTCTGCCACGTTAACGTGTGCTTCATCCAGTTTTCGTCATCTCGGTCTGGGAAGTCCTCACGAGCGTGTGCACCTCGAGACTCCTTTCGGTTGGCGGCGGCAGCAGCTGTTTGTGTGCTATAAAATGTCAGTAAATGTAAGAAACGATGGAGTCCATTGATACTCACGCGCAAGTCAACAAGTTTCTCAACTCAAGAGTCTCAACCAAGTCGGAGTTCCAGATCATACTTCGGTCCTTAATACCAACTTCGCTGAACATCTTGTCGACGTTGTTGATCTTCTCAACACCCTCGTCTAATGATTCTTGTGTTCTGAATACACTGACGTCTGTCTGCATGACCTTTTGCATAGCAGATCGAATTTCGTTTGTGCTCTTTGAACCTGAAGAGTTTCTGATCGCATCGAGTGTGTTGATGGCCTCGGCACCGCTGTCGGCTGGAATATCCTTGTGTGGCATACCAGGTGAGAAGTTGTCTCTAATTGTGTGAGAAACAGCACGTCCGAAAACGATCAAATCTAGTAGGGAATTGGCTCCCAATCTGTTTGCACCATGTACAGACACACAAGCAGCCTCACCACAAGCGAATAGACCCTTGACAACCTCATCTTCACCCTTTTCGTTGACCTTGAGCACCTCACCAGTGTACTTGGTGGGGATACCACCCATATTGTAGTGGACAGTTGGAAGGACGGGAATTGGTTGCTTGGTGACATCGACACCGGCGAAGATGGACGCAGTCTCTGAGATACCTGGAAGACGCTCGTGTAGAACCTCGGCTGGCAAATGGCTGAGCTGTAGGTAGATGTGATCCTTGTCTGGACCGACACCACGTCCTTCACGGATTTCCATGGTCATCGATCTTGACACAACGTCACGAGAGGCAAGATCCTTAGCAGTTGGTGCATATCTTTCCATGAATCGTTCACCCTCGGAGTTAAGTAGATAACCACCCTCACCACGAGAACCCTCAGTAATCAAGCATCCAGCACCGTAAATACCAGTTGGGTGGAACTGAACGAATTCAAGATCCTGGTTAGGTAGACCAGCTCGAGCAACCATGGCCATACCATCACCAGTACATGTGTGAGCTGATGTACAACTGAAGTAGGCACGACCGTATCCACCGGTAGCCAAGACCGTATTGTGGGCTCGGAATCTGTGGAGAGTACCATCTTCCTGGTTGTAAGCAACAACACCCTTACACTCACCATTCTCCATGATCAGATCCAAAGCAAAGTATTCAATGAAGTAGTTGGCATTGTGTCGTAACGATTGACCGTAAAGAGTGTGTAGCAGGGCGTGACCGGTTCTGTCGGCGGCGGCGCAACATCTGTATGCTTGACCACCCTTACCATACTTCTGCGACTGGCCACCGAAAGCTCTCTGGTAAATCTTGCCATCTTCGGTTCTCGAGAATGGACAACCATAACCTTCAAGTTCGATAACAGATGCAGGTGCTTCTCGGGTCATGTAATGAATAGCATCTTGATCACCTAGCCAATCCGATCCCTTGACTGTGTCGTACATGTGCCATCTCCAGTCGTCCTCGTGCATACTGTACAAATGTCAGCAAATTTTCAATTAGGATCCAAATATTACTGACTTTCCGAGAGCCGCATTGATACCTCCCTGTGCGGCCACTGTGTGACTTCTTGTAGGGAAAAGCTTTGAAATACATGCTGTGTTGAAACCTGCCTCGGCAAGACCGAAGGCTGCTCTTAGACCAGCGCCACCGGCACCGACAACTAGAGCATCATATTGATGATCCTAATAATGTTATTGTTTGTTCGATAGACTCTCCAATCGGGGTACCAACAATAACTGGATATTTACTCGACAAGAAAGGTGAAGCCTCCTTCGCCCTTAATGGAGCATTGCCGTAGTATAGACCTGAGAGCTGTTAGATATAGGAATTCGTGTTCGTTCGTTGTCCGTATCGTACCGGCTGCTCTCGTCGATGAAAATTGTCTCTTTCCTACGATTTGCCGCGAGGTCTGTAAGTAATGCGTTAGTCTCGTTTGACCTGTCTGCGCAGTACGGAGTGATCGGTTACCTTCGCAAGGTTGAAGCTCCGCATCATCTTGACGATCCTGCGATAAGATGAAGTGAATTGTAAACGAAAGGAAAGCAGAGCGGAGAGTTGGTAGGTATACAAGTGAGCAAATAGAAAGACGAAGAGGCAAGGTCGAATGTCAATGACTACACTACCCAATCACGTGCAGGATAAACCTAAGCTCCAGATCCGAGCAATATCGGAAGAGAACCCGGCATGTGCCGCATCCAAAGATTCATATTATTACGCTCCAGATCTGAGGCTTTACTTTTACACGATTGCTAATGAGCTGGCCTAATACATCATACATTCTACATGGTCATCTAACTTTTCGTGGCTCCGATTGCTATGGAATGTGTATGTTAGATCGTGGCGAGTTTCACGCACAACAGACCGAGGCTATAATAGTGCATGTACCCCATGTTACTCGAGGCTGAACAAGGCTATCATCTGGCGCACCAAGATTGTATAGAGCAACTCTATTCGATATTGCTTGTCTTTGTTCTAAATAGTACAGTGTCGCAGGCTGACATACCAGCCTATCGAAATTTCCGAACTCCAACCCATGCCTCGCTAAGTTTGAAATGAACTCTTAGTTGTATTGTGCATAAGCAGCGGTTGATCCGAACTTGTTGTTGAGTCGGATGACCTATACACCAATTAGCTTGTGTTCTTACAAGACACGACATGTGTGAGTGCCAACTTACCTTTTCCACAGCCTCCAAGAAATCCTTCTCAGTTGCAACCTTTCTGCGAGCACGAATCGCAAACATGCCAGCTTCAGTTGCCACACTTCGTAGTTCGGCACCAGTGGCATTTGGACATAATCGTGAGATCAACTCCCATCGAATGTCACGTTCCACCGACATACTCTTGGCATGAATTCGTAGAATGCTGGCTCGACCATCAAGATCTGGCAGAGAGAACTCAATCTTTCGATCGATACGTCCAGGTCTCATCAGAGCAGGATCCAGTGTCGAAGGTCTGTTGGTAGCGAACATGACCTTGATGTTTCCACGCGAGTCAAATCCGTCAAGCTGTGTGATCAGTTCCAACATGGTTCTCTGTACTTCATTGTCACCTCCAGCACCATCATCGAAACGAGCGCCGCCAATAGCGTCGATTTCATCGAAGAAGATGATACAGGCCTTTTTTGTTCGTGCCATCTCAAATAGTTCTCGGACCATTCTTGCACCCTCTCCTACATATTTCTGGACCAATTCCGATCCAATGACTCTGATGAAGGTAGCATCTGTTCTGTTGGCAACCGCTCGCGCGCAGAGTGTCTTTCCGGTTCCAGGCGGTCCGTAAAGTAGTGCACCCTTGGGCGGATCAATTCCGAGACTGACGAATCGTTCTGGAGAAAGCAAAGGCATTTCAACAACTTCTCTGAGCTTCTCAATTTGATCCTTGCAACCACCCACATCTCCATACGTCACGTCAGGCTTCTCTTCGACCGTCATCATTGTAACACTTGGATCAATCTTAGGTGGTAGTGGTAGCATGATCGAATACTTCTGTCGGTCGACACCCACTCTCATACCTTCTTCGATATCTGTAGGACTGACTCGCTCTCCAAGGTTGACAACGAATTTTGCTATTTGCTTCACATTGATAACATATTTGCTCTTCTCGCTATCCTTCTCATCTTGGATGATTTTTGTACATCTTGCGACTTGTAAGGGTTGTTCTTCGGACATACGTTGTCGGTCGGCGGCGATATCCCATAGATGAGGTGGTGCAAGACCTGTATCTGACTCCTACATTATAGTCAGAAGATGGAAAGATCCGATGCTCACTCTTCATACCTTGACACCAATTTTGTCATTGACGCTCTGCTGTTTCTCTTTGATTTGCTTCTCCAGCCTTCTTAGAGCAGCAGCATATGGAGCTGCGCCGTATGTTTTGAGAACTTGAATGTCCCTTGTGATGGTCAGCGTGTAACACTCGTCGCTGAATGGTAGACATACTCATCAGTCAGCGGCGTTATCTTTTTCTCTGGTCTCTCATCGTCTGCGAACTCTTTCTGGAACTTCTCCCAATTTTGCCCCGTTGCGCTCGGCATGGCTGGTCTTTTTGTATGTTGTTGATCTGGTAGCTGATCCGGACCTCGTGCGGATGTGATGGAGGGTAGACGGAAAATTAATCGTGATAGAGATCGAGTGTCGTTGTCGCAATTGAATCGTCAGGATTGAATGACTTATGGTTGATGTTGATGGAGTTGATCAGAAGCAAGAGGGTGTGTATGCTGTAATGATTCGGGTGGCTTCACTGACGACGCGCCGATGCCTGTGAACATTAACATGCAGTACCAGTGCTGCAGGTCCGCCGGCTGATCGTCGGCTAGTGCTTTCAACTTTGTTCGCGTTCAATGCCACGAAACACGGAATTTCTAGTAGGCTGAAACACAACAACATTTGATACTATCAACACAGGAACGAAGTTGACACTGGATACTGTGTTACATTGGTGTCATTTACGAACAAAAACTCCACAGACTTGATAATTCACCAACATGGCGGCTGCCTTGGGAATACAGGGAAATGCGGGCAATGCGGCCTTCAAAGTAGGTACCTCAAATTCATTTTATCGGATACGGTGCTAAATGACGATGTACAGGACAAGGAAAAGCCCATGGCTGTGCGCACGGCGAATATTATGGCCGCCAGAGCAGTAGCAGACGCAATCAGAACATCTCTAGGACCGCGAGGTATGGACAAGATGATTCAATCCGGAAAGGGCGAGACCATGATTACGAACGACGGAAACACCATGTTGAAGAGTATGAGTGTTATGCACCCAGCAGCAAAGATGCTTGTCGATCTCAGTGCTGCTCAAGATGTGGAGGCAGGAGATGGTACGACGTCAGTAGTGGTCATTGCAGGAAGCCTTTTAGGTGCGGCAGACAAGTTACTCGCAAAGGGCATACACCCGACCATCATCTCCGAATCATTTCAGAGAGCCGCTGCTGCAGCAGTAAAGGTGTTACACGGAATGTCACAGCCGATCAATTTATCAGATAGGACGACACTGCTTCAGGCTGCTTCGACCTCACTATCCTCCAAGATTGTATCACAACACTCAGGCCTACTCGGACCTATGGCTGTAGACTCCGTATTGAAGACCATAGATCCAAAGACGGCAGACAACGTGGACCTCCGCAATATCAGAATCATCAAGAAGGTTGGTGGTACGATAGAAGATTCGGAGATGATCGATGGGTTGGTTTTGAATCAGCCAGTTATCAAGGGTAGCGGCGGACCTACGAGGATCGAAAAGGCTAGAATAGGCTTGATTCAGTTCCAACTCAGTCCACCAAAGCCAGATATGGAGAACCAAATCGTAGTCAACGACTACAGACAGATGGACAAAATTCTGAAAGAAGAACGAACATACCTGCTCAACATGGTAAAGAAGATTCAGAAGGCGAAATGCAATGTGCTCTTCATTCAGAAGTCGATATTGCGGGATGCCGTGAATGACCTTTCTTTACACTTCTTGTCTAGACTCAAGATTATGGCAATCAAGGACATTGAGAGAGATGAGGTTGAGTTCCTATGCAAGAGCACTGGTTGCAAACCAATCGCAAACATTGACACATTTACCGAGGACAAGCTTGGTTCAGCAGACTTGATTGAGGAAGTGTCTGCATCCGGAGCACGATATGTCAAGGTGACCGGTATCAGATCAGCAGGTACACAAAACCAGACTGTATCAATTGTTGCTCGAGGAGCCAACCAGCTGGTGCTTGATGAGGCTGAGAGATCACTTCACGATGCTCTATGCGTTATACGTTGCTTAGTCAAGAAGAAGGCCCTCATAGCCGGTGGGGGTGCACCAGAAATTGAAATCGCCAATTCCCTCGCAAAACAAGCTAGGGAGCTTACAGGCACAGAGGCTATTTGCTGGAAAGCATTCGCTGAGGCCTTGGAAGTCATACCAACTACACTGGCCGAGAATGCAGGTCTCAACAGCATCAAGGTAGTTACGGACCTACGCCATCGTCACGAGATCGGAGAAAAGAACGCTGGTGTCAGCATCAAGAGCGGTGGTGTCAAGAACAACATCACGGATGAGAAAGTCTTACAGCCTCTGTTGGTGAGCACAAGTGCTATTGAGCTAGCTGCAGAAACAGTAAAGATGATTCTGAGAATTGATGATATTGCTCTGTCAAGATAAACAACGAGATACGAGCTTCCATGAAGAAATGAACCCAACAGGTCCCGGAAAAATTTTCGTGCTTTTCATAGCGAAATGAGGATAGAAAAAATTCATGATACCCTGTCCATCTGCCTTCGTCCTCGCAAGCGCCTAAGCTAGTCAATTTTGAACGATGATAGGGTGTTTAACGAATCAGCTCAAGCTGAAGCGTAAGGCCTTCCCTAGAGGTATACTGATCAGAGATAGAAGTACAAATCAAGCAGTGCCATTTCGAGCCGCCTTGATGCCAGCTAGAATAGTTTTGATGAATGGCGTGTATCCATCCATGCCAGCACTAACGTTTTTGAGATGAACTTGTGTGACGAGACTGTTTTCCAAGACCGTTTTAGTCGCTTCAATCCGGATACTCATATCCAAACCAGCGCCAATGAAAACGTGATCAATTTGCTGTTCGACAAGTGCAGTCTTCATTTCATCAATGCTTTGACACAAGATATATGTGAAGTCTGGACTTGGGTATGATATCTCGAGAGCAGCGATTGTATCGTCGAGTACACTTCTCTTGAGTCCGAGCAAGAGACATCGTGCTGGCTTTGTTGAGGTCATGCTGCGATTACTATCAAACGTAATGCCGGCAATGGGCTTGATTCTTTGCGCGAGATATCTGATGACTTTGGGAGGACGAGCGAAGCTGTGTAGGAACACTTGACCTACTTTGGGGCTTATAATTAGCTTCCGAACGATGCCCACCTTTATCTGCAATGATATGTGTGGCTATAGGTAGTGTGAGTAAGAAGGCAGGATAGAGAACATGTCGTTGGCGACCGAGCGCCTTATTATAGTAATCCATGTTGGGTGCATGATGGCTTTGTGTCGTTCAAGTTGCTGACGGAGCGCCTTATTATATTGGTAGCCCACATTAGGTGCAGGATGACTTCACCAAGCCCATTTGCGTGCAATTATCGAGGGAGTGCGGGTGCACCACTCCAAGCATGACAATATATGCGACCCGTGATGAGATTCTAGGACTCTCAAGAACCTCCTTTTATTCGTCCACGACAGCATCATCATGAGCCGGGCACCAGCTAGATTAACATGGTTGCCAGCTCGAGGCCGTCACTGCGACGTCCTACTCTGCAAGGCGACCATAAGACAAAACAATCCGATAGTCCAATAATTGATCAGGCGCCTCAAATTCCTACAGATCCGAATTTACGACCGAAGCGCGTACGAGTGCCCTCGTTATCAGGGCGCGATCAGCTACACAAACGACGTAAAGTTGCACTGAGACCCGAACAAGAGGAAATTCAAATACCACTACGTGGCAAGACCACCGTACGCGATGATGCCCTGCTTGCAGGTATTACGCGTGCCTTACCACGGCACCCACTTGTAACGCAAAATACCAGCAGCGACAACAGTCCTCTTGGCTCACCATCTACGAGACCACAATATGACCAAATTAAAAGGATAGAGGAGAAGGCTCGAGCATTAATACAAGGGGATTCAAACGCGTCGCCCAAAGATGATAGACGGAGGCTGCGCTCTGAACATGGAAGCTCAAGATCAAAGACAGAACTCGCTCAGTACTTCCCGACGTTTGACGAGATGCTTAGTCTAGACCCACCAGATCCAGGTAAGAACATGGTGCATACGACAGCGAGTTCGAATACTAATTGTACAGATATATTGACCGCCAAAACCCGTATCATCCTAGTTGACGATACTCCAGAATTCGTGCCATCTTCTCCAAAACCGGATCCCTTCGGTGCCAGCAAGTCTCTACACAATGTCGACTATCTCGACTTGTCAGCACATATATCACCAGTAAGACATGCCGTGCATGACCCACTCAGTCCAGACGTGTATTACAAGGCTCATAGAAAAGCCGAAAGACATGAAAAGCAGATGAAAAACGGCGACAAAGAGAGAGCACAGCATGAGAAATATCAGCTCGAACGTTTGCTCGACGGTCTTCGTGGGCCTGATTGGCTGAAAACCCTTGGTATTACTGGGGTCACAGATACAGAAAAGAAGCGTTATGAGCCCAAGAGGGCCCTATTCATACGTGAAACGAGAGCACTGATAGACAAGTTTAGGAGATGGAAAGAAGAAGAGAAGCGTAGAAAGCTCGAAAAGGAGCAAGCACAGCTAGAAGATGCTGCTGACGCTGATGAGGATGGAGATACAGGAGCGGCGGCTTCAACCTCCACACGCAAGAATCGACGACGTCCAAACAGCCGGATACAAAGTCCATCAGTCAGTGCTACATCATCTGAGAAATTTCCTGACTCTAGTGAACTTGATGCTCTCGCCTCTCAACAGCTGTTACAAGAAGCAAAGTCGGCAATCAAACGTAAGAAGCCGTCTGCATCAGACTTGCCTACAATAGGCCCAGAGCTTCACAAGCCATTTACATCATTCTACTCCAAACGGCACATACGCGATGCTGTAGTGGCAGGTCGCCAACGGGGCCGTACGATACTAGCATTTGGCGAGCCTGTGCCAGATCTGGAGGAAGTAGATTTTGAGCTGCCTGAGTCGATATTGACAGAGGACGCCATCAGGTCAAGCCAGCGAAACAAGCGCAGAGCGAGAAGAAGTATCCACGAATGATGTATGATCCCACTGTGGCGTATAGCACAGTATTCTTAGTACTCTTGTAAGGCATCCAGATGAACGGAAACATGTTCGGGTGAAGATCAACGTCAGAGCTCTTGTTGCCCATATTCCTCTTTTGGGCAATGCTCCACCTCAGATCTGCAAGGCTGTGTGTCGCGAGGCCGATTCCGCCCCATTTCCCCAGCTTTACGAATATCACACAGCACCAAGTCTACCTGACTCTCAGCTGCCATGTTCCTTGTTGATCAGCTAACGTCTTTGGGCGTAAGGTCGCGAAGCCACTGCTCAGCACTGACATGGTGACATAACATCGCGTTATGATATTTGCTGGCTGGTGAGCTCATAGCAATCATGTTGCGACTTGCTGACTTGAGTGGAGGTTGTGGTAAACCTTCGATGTCAACAGCTATCCCAAGCTCTCGGTTCTGGTCATCAAGGATTTTGTGATTGGCGAGATGATCATCATTGATGCCACTGACATCGCTTGAGAATACCATCACACTGGACGGTGGCTCATATCGTGTAGCAATCCTAGTGCAGATGGACGGAAGCGGTATGGATGATGCAGATTTCATGCTTCGTACCTGATCTGTGATCGATTGATCGCAATGAATTCTTTGTATAAAGTCTAGGAAAGAACGAGAGCTCGCCCTCTTGCCATACTTCTTCATCTACAACGATCTCTTGTCTGACATCAAATCTATTATACGCTCGTATTGTCAATCGTCATGCATATCCTCTCATCTTTAGCTGTCATTGGGACAGTGGTCGGATCCCTTCCTTTCACTACAGCATCACCTATAGCTACACCTGCTAAGACATATGATACAAGGGCTGCAGCTCAGCCGTGTGCTCAGGCCTCTGCTGCTATTGCATCATATATCGCTGAGTACCCAAATGGTCAGTATGGTGCTCGGAAGGAGTGACATGATGCTCACAAGCAGTAGCAACAGCAGCCTATATTCCGGCTCCTCTGGCATACCATTGCCTCCAGAGCGTGCCATGCTATCCCGAACCCGCCCTCGACCTCGTCGCCGCGCTCAGACCATACCTGGAAATATATAGCACAGGGGAGTTGCTTACGCATCCACCATCCGGCTACCTCTACAACGCCGTGGACGTGCTTAGTCAATTGAATACGATTGAGCAGAAGGTACTAAATGGTTCATATATAAGCGAATACGCATTTCAGCTTGATCTCCAAACTCTGTTGGTAGAAACCAAAGACGGACATACAATATGGATTGGTGACCTGGCCGGGGTCTTCAGCTGGTCGCGAGGTGCCTACTCCTTGACGTCAGTGTCACCTGATGGCATCTCGGTGCCACAGATCTACGAGACTCGTAGGTACCTATCCCCCAAAGTCATGAAACGTGCTGACCAGCATATCAGGTGATGTGATTGCGTTGAGTGAAGACGGGACCATCAGCGCCAAAAACCTATCTGGAGCCTCCCCGGTTGCAAAGATAAACGGGATTGATGTTGTGACATGGATCAACGCGGATTCCAACTCAGACAATTCGCAAGATCCAGATTCGAATTGGAACCACGCCTTCATCGGTGCCCAAAAACTCTCTACTGGCTATGAGGGACGATTTGTAAGCCCGACATACTACCCTGGCGCGAACACTACCATCACGTTCGTCAACGGCACACATCTTAGTTTTCGAAATTTGGCCATTACTAGACAGACGCTTTCAAACATTACTTCTGGAGCAGACATGTATGCATACTTCTGTGAGCTACCAGAAGGTATAGATCTAGGAAACAACCCGTCCAGCACGACTGCTACACCCACCGCAACGATGTCAGTTTCGTCCTCAGTGACGGCAACGGCAACGGCAAAGGAGTCGTCAACACAAGTACCTGATGTTACACAGCTGCCGTACTACCCAGCTCCGGAAGTGATTGACTCTTCTGGTCTACTGTCTGGGTACTTCCTCGAAGGTAAAGGTTTCGAAGATGTTGCAGTCCTTGCGATCGCCGGGTTTCAACCACAGTCTTCTCCTGCGGACAGACACTTTGTGGACAGTTTCCAACAGTCACTCCAGGACTTCTTGACACTTGCAACATCAAAGGGTAAGCAGAAGCTTATCATTGATGTACAGGGTAATGGAGGTGGCAGCATCGACCTCTCGATTGATTCCTACGCTCAGCTGTTCCCAGGAGCCTCGTTGAATGGAAAGAACGACCTACGAGCATCCTACGGTATGCAACGAGTTACAAAAGCCGCATCAAATGGTGTCACATTAGCCGATCAGAATGTGAATATGACCATAGGAGAACTCGCCCAACTGCAGGCCGTTCCATTCGCATACCAAAGTATGATCACCGACAACGGAACCAACTTCGCTAGTTACAGTGACTTCTACGGTCCTATTACCATCGACGGAGGCAATTATAGCAACTTCCTACAGGTAAATTACAGCAACAACGAAGCCTCGCAACTCGGGTATGCGGACATTACTATCACTGGCACAAACAATCGTACAGGGTTCAAACAGCCATTCTGCGCGGAAAACATAGTCTTACTGACCGATGGATATTGCGCATCAGCCTGTACTATTCTCGCCGAGTATCTCAAAAATGGGCAAGCTGTTCGACAGATTGCCTTGGGAGGTCGTCCTCAGTCAGGTCCGATGCAAGCTGTAGGTGGTGTGAAGGGTTCTCAGGCCTTTGAAGTATCAAACCTTGAGTCAATGGTTGATGACTTTTATGATCCTGTTCTCAATCAAGGCGAACCAAATGTCACAGACTCGACATGGGAGGCATTCAGTTACCTGCCTATTGTTCGCTCGACTGAAGGGGCTCTGGTGGGTGTCAACGGACGAAACCAATATCGCCTCGGCGATCCCACTGACACGGCCTTGCAATTCGTGTACGAAGCTGCAGATGCGAGATTGTATTTTACACCTGAAATGGTCGTCAACCCTGTTGCAATATGGGAGAAGGTGGCGGAGATCTCCTTTGCAGGCACATGGAAATTTGACTCGCCATTTGTAGTGCAAGGAAGTACCATGCAGCCAACCTGTGTTACCGGTGGATTGAAGAAGGGAGAGCTTGGACCGCAGACACCACCTGCCGGAGCAAAGGCTGCCCTCGGTTGGCTTGTTAATGGAAACAAGATCGTACAGGGTACTGGATTGGGGGTCTTTCATTGAGGGATGATATTGAGAGGTCATCAGCATTGTGACGATGCCCTTGACATCGATGTTGATAATAAAATTTGCTATTACATACCTATCAACGAAGATAACCGATCGTATAATCTCTACCTCATCCATAGCTTGCAGTCATGCTCGATGCTCATGTCTCTAGATATACTGAACTACTGACCAATTACAAGTCTTCTTGCAATAGCCATCATTAGCGATCGTCGGCGTGACGCTAGTCATAGACGTTAGAGTTGCCCTTTAGGAAACGTCGACACGGTGTGTAGTATCGCGAGAAACTTCACTCATGAACAGTGTGCTGTGTCACATCAGAGATCTTAGAGCATCAATTGCACAATATAAGTAAACTAGGTGTAGTTCTTTACCCCCCTGACGATTAGTGATGGAACATCAACGTTAGTGGTCTGCGATGGCGGGGGAATGTGACATGCAATACGACGTGCCAAGGTTGATGCTTCACAACATTCACTTCACCGCCGTTTACACTTAGCTAGACCACCTCACGGAATAGTTAACACAGTATCATAGAGATCGTGCTCGATATTGAGACGCTCTCATCAAAGTACTGCTAGTGGGGAGCTAATGTAGGAGAATAGAAGTGGGATATCTAAAAATTGTTTTACCATTGGCAGCCCAATTATCGTCATTGATGGCGGCAAGCTCCGACTAGCTTAGGTACGAGATAGCGTACAATAGTAGGACAATATCTGACAAAAGAAAGATTTACAATTCATCTGCTACTAGTCACCGCTGAAAATCTGAACTGGACTGAAGCACGAAGCTTCACTTCTGTGATCAACCATGGACAACCACAAGTCTGCACGACCTCGGAGGCATACAAATGCATTGGTTGACTCGGACGATGATGATGTTGAAATCTATGGCTACAAACAGTCGAGGCAGAATGAAACACAACACAAATCTGCTCGTGACAAACAAACAAGCCAAGAGCCAGAGGGTGGCAGAGAAGATGTAAAGGAACAAACAAAACAGACACTTCAAAATGGTGACAGCAGTTCGAGTGATGATCTTGGCTTCGATGATGGTGATGTCCTGGAGGACGAGGAGTTCGAAGATGATGATGGTCCTCGACATCCTTACTACAACTATGCTACAGAAAAGTGGGATACTCACACTGACGCGAAGCTGATCTACCAACGCCATCGCTTGGACACGAAGACTGAAAGTGAATCTGGTGGCAGTCCGTATTTGATGGCGAAATCCTTCACGATGCCAGCAGGCGGCCATTTTGATAACAACTTGACGAGTCTAGGACGCTCTCCAAGTCTGTCATCACGCAGATCAAGACCCAGTCAAATCATGACCGGTCAATTAGGTCACCCTGCCGTGGGATTGACACAGAACAAGGAGCCGTTTCCTAGCTTACAGGAAACAGCTGCGGCTCACAATCGAACTCTACAACACATAGCCAACGCGGCAGATGCGCAAGCCAGAGAGCATGCTAAACACCCGAATTTACCACATGAGTACAAAGACCCTCTGATGCAGCATGAGGGGATGCACGGAGCAGGAGCAGGTGTAGGTCTTGGTTCTGGACCGGACGGATTCGCGAAGAACGAAGGCACCATCGTCTCGGAAGTAGAAGCGATATGTGACAAGATCAAACACATCCTAGATCTACGACAGGCTTACATGAAAGTTTCGAATCAGTGTCCTGGTGATAATCCAAAAGATAATGAAGATTGGCAGATCTATCCGGCACCTCCTGAGCCTGTATGGACGGAGGAGAAGTCTCGTCCAGCGCCACCACGTGAAGATAATCTCAACAGTGCATCGAGCAGTCTCTACATAGCTGATCCCAAATCTGCTATCACCGAAGGACTCAAATGGGGTGCGTCTGATGGTCTCAAAACTGGATCGTCTGCAAGTCTGGCAGGAGCAGCAGACAAAACTCCAACGTCTCCTACTGCTGCGAGAAAGAGAAGAAAGTGGGGAACAGATATAGGTCAAGATTTCGAGATGGATGAATGTGAGATTCCAGGCAAAGATGGGAGAGCACTGACCTTCTCACTTGATGAAGGTAGTGTCTATCAAGTTTACAATGAGAAGGGAAAGTCCATCACTAATGTGCCTACTTTACGAGACTATTACAAAGCGCTTGACGAAATTTTGGATATCGCTTCGGACGGTCCAGCCAAGTCGTTCGCTTATCGCCGTCTCCAGTATCTTGAAGGTCGATATGGCCTCTACACTCTACTTAACGAGTACGAGGAAGTTGCCGATACGAAGAAAGTACCACACAGAGATTTCTACAATGTCCGAAAAGTTGATACGCACGTTCACCACTCAGCTTGCATGAATCAGAAGCACCTGCTTCGCTTTATCAAGTCGAAGATGAAGAAATGTCCAGATGAGATCGTGCTTGACCGAGATGGTAAGACGCTTACACTATCTGAGGTATTCAAGTCTATTGATTTGACGGCCTATGATCTGTCCATTGATACGCTCGATATGCATGCCCATACAGATTCCTTTCATCGATTTGACAAGTTTAATTTGAAGTACAATCCTATTGGACAGAGTAGACTCCGAGACATCTTCTTGAAGACCGATAACTTCATCAAGGGACGCTATTTAGCTGAGATCACAAGGGAGGTCATCAGTGATCTCGAAAGCAGCAAGTACCAGATGGTAAGTTTGACCCGGTGTTGACATGCTGCCTGTAGTATATTTTGCTAACATATCTCATTAAGGTCGAATGGCGTATCTCAATCTACGGCCGCAATATTCAAGAATGGGACAAGCTCGCCGCCTGGGTGGTCGACAATAAACTTTTCTCCCCGAATGTCCGCTGGCTAATCCAGATTCCTCGTCTCTTCGCCCTCTACAAGTCCCTCAAAACAATGGACAACTTCGAAGAACTCATCCGCAACATCTTCCAACCCCTTTTCGAAGTCACACAAGATCCATCCTCTCACCCCAAACTCCACATCTTCCTCCAGCGCGTCATTGGCTTCGACTCCGTCGACGACGAAAGCAAGATCGAAAGACGGTTCTACCGCAAATACCCCAATCCCAAAAATTGGAACACCAAACAAAATCCTCCCTACGGGTACTGGATCTATTATCTCTTCGCCAACATGACGAGTCTAAACGCCTGGCGCAAACAGCGCGGCTTCAACACATTCCTCCTTCGTCCTCACTGCGGCGAAGCAGGAGATACAGACCATCTCGCGGCCGCCATCCTCTGCTGCCACAGCATCAGCCACGGAATCATGCTCCGCAAAGTCCCACTGTTGCAATATATATTCTACCTCGAACAAATCGGAGTTGCAATGAGTCCTTTATCCAACAACGCCCTCTTCCTCACCTATGACCGCAACCCTTTCATCTCGTACTTCAAGAAAGGTCTGAACGTCTCCTTGTCGACGGACGATCCTCTTCAGTTCGCTTTCACCAAGGAGCCGCTTATAGAGGAATACAGCGTTGCAGCGCAGATTTACAAATTGAGCGCGGTCGACATGTGTGAATTGGCGAAACATAGTGTTGATCAGTGCGGATTTGAGTTGTCTTTGAAACAGAGGTGGCTTGGGAGGTACTGTTACCTGCCGGGTGTGTTGGGGAATGATGTCAGTAAATGCAATGTACCGGATATCAGGGAGGCGTTTCGACATGAAACTTTGAGGGCGGAACATACATTGTAAGTTTTGCCGGGAAGGACTTGGTATATGAAGTGAGAGAAAGAGAGATGACTAACGGTTGAAAATGATAGTATTGCGAAGTATACGAGCGACTATAGCCATCTCGTCCGCTGTACGCCGACGATGCCCGACCCAGCTGATCCCTCTTCCCCAGTCGAAGAAGTATTCAAAGCCTTCGAGTCGCCGAGCCAGTACTACGCCCAAGTCTCTGATTCAATTCCCCACGCCCAAACCGCCAGAATGTCCGGCTTGAAGAACCATACAGAAGCAGAATCCTCTGCTCCGTCTACAGGTGCAGTCGGACAGCAATCGACCTCTCCTCTCCTCCGTAAGAGAACTCTGTCTCGCTCCTCCATGCTAAGTAAGACGGCTAGTCATCCTGATAGTCAGACACAAGCAGTGCCTCCAGGTGATCCGCATCTATCGGCACATGAAATGAGGGCTTTACCTGGAGTCTTGTACGAGAGGGAGAAGAGACGTAATAGTTTGAGAGTCAATTCTATGCCGGCGAATGGGAATGAGGATATGATGAGTTCGAGTATGCATTTTGACAGTGGGTTCGGGAGGTTAAGTGTTAGGGATAGGGATGATGATACTTTGGGGGAGGAGGTTGAGAGGGAGGACTGAATTGAATCGGAGAGGTGCAGTCTCTCGCTGGGACATCTATGAACGATATGCATTTCACGTAGAACAGATCTGCTTCTTAGACTGTAACAGAATGAATGCGTCGGTATTTTCCAGCAGGATTCACCGACAGTGCGACTACGGTGCACTTGTACACTTTCGAACGCAGTGATCGACGCTGGTGTCCATTTCCTTATGCAGGCAAGTCCAACAGAGTCTCAGTAAGGGTAGTTAGCTCAATAACAAAGTCGAGACTTTCTTCTTTTCTTGTGTTCTCAATGCTCGCAACTGCTTTCTTATATGCACTAGTAAGAGCATTCAGGGAGCAGGGACAGTGTTGCTTGGTGCTCTCATAGGGCAACTTTCGCCTACAGCTGACATTGTGAGCGAGACTTTTGCCAATCACCGAAGCTGGTTCCTCGGCACTGCAAGCTCGATCGTTGTCTTCAATGAATGAAGTTGTGCAAAAGGAGGAGGGGAGCTGTGAGATTCTGCATCTTGGGGGAACACCACCGAGAACTCTCAGCGATGAAAAGACAAGAATGATACTACTTGAGGAAGGCCTACCTGTCGTATCTGGTAATTGATGCGGTCATTATTTGCGGATTGTTTCTGCTCATATAGCGTTCAGACATCGGGACCAAGACGACGGCGGAGGGTGTACATATTCACGTCGCTCTATCGGGTGATTCGTTTGCATGATGTATGGTCGTCATGGAAGAATTCGTTTGACCCCAGATTGTTACCCCGGACTCCCCGTTAGCACTGTATTGTACTCCAATTTGGGTTCAGATTCGGACACGGGGACATGGAAGTAAGGGATATTCAGGAACGCGATCTTGACGACATAGCTCTCTGCCTTGTTTGATAATATTGATGGCGGGACTGATGCGATGTGATGTGATATGACATGACATGGCCCGGATATCGAAGAGCGTTGTATCGGACGGAAACCGAGGCATGTCAAAGGGTCTTTGAACTAGCAGACCCAGACCATGTGCATGATTTCCTTTTTGAACCTGATTCTCGTCAGCCGGGAAGATACGACATACGATTCTCGTAAGTGTCCGACGACCGCATTAGGAGTCATGGTGTTCTGATAATAGCATGTCGTGGTGTTGAGCCTCCGCCGATCGGGTGAGATCGGAGTCGAGTGGAAAGTCAGCTCTAGTGGAACTAGATGTTATTGGTCAGGACAGCTCTGGAGAGCCCAAGACATTCCGACCATAATGCAGGAACTTGGGCGGTGTGGGAGAAGTCGTCTGGGGAAGGTCAAGTATGCCGATCTGTGGGATTGTGTGGGTGGAAGGTGTCTGGGCTTGACCCGTGATAAGGATTTTTCAGCGATAATGGCCTGCATATGAGGTCTCGTGTGTCGTGACAGTCGCAAAGACCATGGATGATGGCTGCTTCAAAGGCTGGCATGGAATATGCATGATGAAAGCTGTGGACATTTAATCGTCGTGGTCCGATTCGTGGGTATTGGCTGACGCTGGCAGTGGCTTACAGACCATCACGCCTGAGGAATCCTGTTGGAATTCCAACAGATATTCGGTTTTGACAAAGTGACAACCACGAGGGTATAAAAAGCTCATGTAGATGTTGAATGAAAGGAAGGGTTCATGGTTCCTTCTTAGAAAAGGGGTTGTCGCGCAGTAGTAAGAGCACGAGCACGAGCGTGGGCAAATATTCTGGGCGTGAAATAGAGATCTGTAGAGCATGAGAAATGGTGTCGTTTGCTTCTCTTCACCTCGACTCAACCCACTCTGCCTCAGTTCTAACTCCACCTAGCATCATGTTTCGCGGCTAAAAGAGACCGCCTTGTATTTCGTGCATCTCAAGAATATTATCATCACACCGTACTTTGTCCCGCCCGTCCATTCTACAGATTATAACACTACTTCTACACTACACTCTCCTTGACAGTGTTCATCTGCACGCGTCGTACTCGAGACACGTCTGGACGTATCCCCTCGCCTCCGCGGTCCACCTATCACTGCGCTCAACCAATTTAACTCTCTCCGTCCTCTTATGCCATCATCACACCTGCAAGTCTCCCCGTCCACACAACCTGTCCGGTTAGAGCCATCGTGACCTCAGATTGTCAACAGGACGTCACAAAGGCCACCTCTACTCATGCTCGCGTGTTCAAGCGCCCTTGTTTCTCATTCTCGGTAGGACCGGCAACGTTCCACCGCAAGCACACACAACACCATGTCTTCAGTCTCTCCCCCACGCAGACGGATCTTACCTCAACCAGTTGAGTCGACCATTCGAACCTCCAAGCGTCCTCATTCCGACACTTCAGATGAAGTCCCTAAGAACGAATCCGTCGAGAACACAGAACCTGGCAAAATGACTGCTGCCGCGAAGCCCAAGAGATTCTTGCCTCAACCTGTTGAAGAGACTGTCAGGACGTCTAGGAAGAAGAATGCGGAGCATGTCGAAGATACAGGGGCACCATTACAAACAGGAAAGTCTCTTGCACCAGCGTTTGGTGACGATTCGACATCAATCACCCCGACTATAAAGAACTCAAACGACACTGCCCGTCGGTTTGCTCCGGAACCAATCGAAACCACCAACCGCAGTTCTCGACGCAAATTCGCGCCAGAACCGGTGGAAACGACGACGAGATCGAGTAAGAAACAATCAGAGCAAGACCGAGGCACATCTCCTTCGAGCCGTCCACGAAGGAAGTTTGCACCAGAACCTGTTGAGACGACCACCATTAGGCGCCGGAAGAAGACCGAAGATGATGTGAGCAATGCCTCTCCTCCCGACTCAGCATCAGAGACGTCGTCCTTGCCGTCTAGCAGACGGTCTACCGGTGGTCGTAAGTTCTCACCAGAATTGATTGAAACAGCCACGGGACATTACCGGCAGGGAAAGAAAGAACCGGGTTCGCCAGTAAAGAAGACAATAGAACCCTCGAGAGTTGAGAAAACTCATGAAGCCGAGCACACCGCAACGGAGTCTCGTTTTTCTGCAGCCAACCTAGCAAAACGCCGTCATGAGGAGAGGAGGCATTCGTACTGTGTTCCAAATCTACCAAGTATAGAGTCGGACTCGAGCGAAGAAGAATCAGTGTCTTCCAAGTCTGAGTCACCTTCAGATACAGATCACGAAATGCATCAATTAGACAAGATATCTGAGAGAGGTAGCTCTAGTTTTACAGACTATGTTCTTTCTCTTGCAGACAGGAACAAGCTACAAGAACAAGCTATGGCAGCGTATATCAATGAAGTACCCCGAGAACAGGTAAATCATTTTGCTGTTGAGGAGGATTCGGAAGATGAGTCTACTGGAATACTCTCCGCCAATGAAGGCGCAGACCCAAAAACTTTCAGGCGTTCTTCTCAAGATGAAATGGATCTTGAGCTGCAGAATATGCGTCGGCACCACGAGCAATTGGAGAAAGCGAAACGGGAATTGGCCGAGGACACAGCGGGTGCAAGCCGATTCAGCGCTGCCGCGCTTGCTGCGAGGCATCACCTCAATCTGGCGAATAAGCCAAAGCCTAAGAAAGAAGCCGACGAATTCACTAAAATGCGTGCGGCCGCTAGTCCACCGATGTTAGGTGATGATCTAGTATTCCCATTCACTGTCTCACCGAGATTGACAAGGTGTGATGTCGACCAAGCACCGAGACCAAGACGTGCTGACAGTGATGACGATCACAGCGAAACGCAAGGCGATCCTTCTCTTTGGAGCGCTAACATCAATGTATCAAATAGATCTAGTGCAGGGTTATGGATGGGTCTGTGTCAGAAGGGGGATGAGTCTACACGTCCTACCACCCCGATCAAGAGTGGTATTCAAACGCCAGCGGTGGAACATTCGAATCCGTTTGACTCTATGACGCCAGGCCGAGGTACCAGAACTCCTGGTAGGAAACACGGAAGACCATACAACGGTATGGGTTTGATGCCAATCACACCTCCTAGAAGCGCAGACGGTCGAGATGCTTTTATAGACTCGATTGATAGAAAATTAGAAAGAGAAAGACAGATGGAGGAAGAATTTCCTAACAGTGTCATTACACAGATATACAACTACCTGAGTCTTGGGTATCCAAGTCTGGCAAGAGATTTTGATGAAGAGCTCAGCAAAATTTCGCGAATTAGTGTAGAAGAACTGAGGAAGGACGACAGAACAGCTTTGGACAACGTCAAGGGCTATGTTGGTGCACCAGAAGCTGAAGGTAATTGGGAGGAGGATGATCAAGGTGCACTGAAGAATTGTCGCCGGTGGGAAGCACTACGATTATACGTTCGGGAGTGGGCTCGACAGAGTCCAACATTTGTCACAGAACGTCCGCAGGCATCGAATTTCGACTATAAGAATAACAGTATTCGTACTGAGGCTTGGGGTGCTACCGTAAGGAGAGGCAGTTGGGCTCAGTAATTCTGTATACTCACAGAAATGAGCTCTCGCATCATTTTGTACAAGCTGTTGGTGGTAAAAACAGGCGCTGGTGGTTTAGGGTCGGCAGGTCTACGACAAACAAGTATGGCCTTGTATACTAGGCATGAGGATAGAATAGCAATGACTAATTTCCCTCATGGTCCAGACTATATATGATTTCCGTGCATTTTCAACTTGCTGTAGCGCGTTGAAGCAAGAAAGGTATAGCTTTTTCTAGTGAGTAGGCACGAGACCGGCAGATCCGATCGTCTCGTTGATCTAGTCTTCTCTTTTATTCCGAACCCGACTCGCGGTACTTAGGGTTCAGCTTGATATCTCAGCATGAGCAAAAGTACAATATCTCTTGTGATCACAACCACATATGGATCCTCTGGTCCGCGAGCGCCGTCCCTCAATTGAGTGGAGCATGTGTGAGTCCTGGTGAGGTGTACCAGCTTCGTACCGATCCACAGTCTAAGTTTCCGATAGCTTGACTACACCTCTACATTAGTGCTTACTGATCCGATCTATCACGATACAATATGCAGCTCTAGGGCTCCATCTGTTCTCGGCGTCACGCCTGAAGATATGCAGGTCTACCATCGCATCATGCGGTCCAAAAGACATTCTGCTTCGTGGCGGTGAGAGCTACGAGTATCAAGTTGGGTCAATAACATACAACATATTAATCACATTGACGCCATGGCACCATCTAACTTGATGCCTGAAGGTATTTGGCGACCTCTTGATGCCTCGCGAAATGAGATTCGATTGTTGCACATCCAGCCCGCATGGTATCTCGAGGCTCGTGTTGTTTGTTCACTGTCCACACACTCTATCGACGACATAGAGGATCCCCGCGATGAAGACTCATACAAGGATGACGTGGAGCCCAAGATCGATGCTAATGCGCCATTGCATTTCACAGCGATCTCTTATGCGTGTGGAGATATCAGAGATACCACTGAAATCACTATCGAAGGTCGCCCATATTCAGCGTTGAGTACATTGGTCAGTGCCATACGATACATGAGGCATGAGAAGTATGAGCAGATTATGTGGGCTGATCAACTTTGTATCAACCAGTTTGATCCTGACGAGCGAGCTCAACAAATTCTACTTATGAAACTTATATATGCAAAGGCTGGCACCATGAGGGTTTGGCTTGGTCTTCCGGACGATCATGAATATGCGAGGAAATTTCTAAACTCGATGCTGTGGGAACGTGGTGAGGGGCTTGATCCGCGCATCTTCGAGTCTCAGGAGATTCTGGACCAGGCTGAGGAGGAGACGGTTGAAATTGGGTTTCTTCCGGGCAAACTCATCGATCTCAAGGGGAACAGTATGTGGGATCTCACCCGTACCGAAGAAAGTACTGAAAGACTTTTACGAGCTATGGAACATTTTATATCCCGTGCTTGGTTCGAGAGGGTTTGGACAATTCAGGAGTACGCCTTGGCTTCAGGAAGAACATGCTTCCACTATGGTACCATTAAAACCCGCAAGTTGAGTATCTTCAAAATGGTGATGTCTATTGGTTCCTTCGTGCTGAATGCAATCTATCAGCCTAATAGAAGAAGAATGGAGCTTGAGCGTTCGAAAAATCTACTCATGACGGCCGAGATTGCTTTTGCGCATCTTGGTCGACCGTTTGGTTGGTCCGCGAGTAACGCCATGGGGACCTTAGGAGAAAAGATAGGAATGGCAGCCTTTGCCTCTTACGCACGGCATCAACAAAAAGCAAGTGCCGGTATAGTAGAAAGACGAAATAATCTTTTTGGAGATCGTGTCGAGAATCTGAAACTCACTTGTTCCCGAATTCTAGCCATTCATGAGATGGCAGTCCTGGACGAAGATGAATTACCCGAGTCTGTGAGATTTCACAGCTTGGTGTTGGCGACACGATCTCGATTCTCTACCGATGCGAGAGACAAGATATATGGCTTATTGGGGTTGTGTCATACTAGCTTCGTGCAAGACATGACTGTAGATTATCGGATTAGTTTTGAGGAAGTCTACAGACGCTGGGCTGTTCTCGCTGTCCAAGAGTTACAAAAGCCCTTTTTGTTGAAGAACGCACAGCCACATCAGCCATCTACCAATCTACCTAGTTGGGTTCCTGATCTATCACAACCTATACCTGGAGAGACATTGACGTTGCTCAACACTGTTGAACAAGGATACAACGCATGGAGAAGAGGTCAGAAGTTTCCTCTAAAGCTTTTCAATGGCCGTGTCTTAAAATGCACGTCTTTACCTATCGATGTAGTCGAACATGTTATCGATCTGCCAAATGGTCATCCAAGAAGATTGGCACATCAGTATGCCTGCCAAGAAGTAGCAAGGATATATGGTCTTGAGGCCATCATTCCCGATCAATCCCCTGATTACATTGTCGAGGGGACTATCTGGCAAGCCCTCCTACAAACTCTGCATGTAGGGCTTTTACAAAACGTTGGGTCGGAAATGTTGACAGGACAACCTTACGGGTTGAGGAAGTTGACTGAGAAATTAGATTCTCTTCCCACAATTTTCAGCATGGACACCTCTAGTACCCGTCTCTTCTTGACCGAAATGGGATACATAGGTATCTCATTTGCACCCGATGTAAAAAGAGGCGATGAGCTATTCCTACTATGCGATTCCAGACTACCACTCATACTTCGCAAAGCACCTGTCGCTCTCGCCGCTGGTATAAGTGAAATTTCAGAAAATAATGTATTCCGACTTGTAGCGTCAACATTCGTGACTGGTCTTATGAAAGGTGAAATCTTCAAATCAAAGCCACAATTACAACCACAATCACAATCTCGCATTGAAGGCAAACTCGATCGATGGCGAAAGAAGTTATTCGAAGAAGACAGTGAAGAATACCCTGAAAGTGAGACTGATCCATATGGCGATCCACACGACGACCTATATGGTGATGCATACGTCAAACAAGATGTCGACCCATACCTTGGGCAAGATTCTAATTTCATGGGCCAAGACCCGTATGAAGACGAGATGAGATCAATGAAAACTCCTGGAGAAATTAAGCGCGACCGATGGCTTACGAAGATAGGGTTGAAGAAAGACAGAAAAAAGGAGAAGAAGGAGAAGGAGACGATCCAGGATCTTGCTCCTCCTGTTGTTGGTGATGAGACTGAGCCGAAAGCAAAGCCTGAAGATTATTATCTTGATGTTTTCCTCGTCTGAAAGAAGCTTGATGGGCTGTCTTGGCCAGTTGTGTGATTGTTCGTGCTCACTCGACCGCTTGCTCGCTCATGCCGTCGTACATATTACTCTTGCGGTATTGACAACATAGCAAGAGGGAAAAAATGGAGAGCCTGTGGATGGATGGATGTACGTATGAAGATGAAATTGGGTATCTCTATTCAATAAACGGAGGCCGAGAGAAGAAGAGAACGAGAACGAGGACGAGAGGAAGACGACGGACGGTCTTGATCATACCACAAGAGTAGTATAAGGGGTATCTTCTCATTCAAGACAATTGGATGATACGCACTCCATACTTTCAGGTACCGAACCATCAATCACACGGCCTCATACATGTAATCTTACTCTACTCGTATACCAACCAACCAACCAACCAACCAACCAATCAACCAACTAAGAAGAGTCCTCATCCCTCAATCACATCCCAATTCCATCGACAATTCTATTACCCAACTCTGACTTTCAAATTACCCGAAACGCTATCAATGCCGACATAACTCATTCCAGCATTCCCTTTTAGCCCTATTATGCCTCTTCCGGGTATGTTCTGGACAAGTAGATCTTTTCCTCCGATGTTGATGTCTCCCGTCAATTTCCTTACGTCGATTGTTCCTTGGAATGTGGAGGGGTAGAGTATGGTTTGGTTTCCGGCTGTGGAGGTGTGGTTTGAGTGGAAGGTTGGGTTGTTGTTGCTTTTGATTCGTTTGCTCGAAGAATAAGGATAAGATGGTGATAATCTTGATCTTGAGTGCGAGGACGTGGACGAAGTTGATGGTGGTAAGGGTGGAAGGGATTGGATTGAGATATTAGCGTTGCCGGATGCTATGTGAGTGGTGAGGCTGGGATGGTCGTTGGAATTGAAAGTGGATCTGGACCGTGAACGGGAATATGATTTGGTTGACGAGGCGGCGAAATCGATGGCCACGTCCATTGACCCTGATGCTACGGTTAGGGTTGTTGAACCATATACCAGAAACGTTCCTTTTATTGAGCCGCTGCCGATTTGAATTTCAGACTTTGAAGAATCAGTATCAGTATCGGATGTTGCATCGCTTCGGCGTTGCATGTCTAAATCGAGACTGCCGGATGCAATTTCAATTTTGGTGGTGCTACGTGCGTGTGTCAGTTCGCCTGCCATCGAACCACTAGCAATGTCACAGAGAGTTGTGGTCGTTTGGACCGGACCGGCTTTCACCCAACCTTTGTCGAGATGGATCTTGAAGATTTCAATGTTGAGCGAGGAAGGTAGTTTGCTGAAGTCGACTTTGTGGTAAGGAGCGTGGACATCAAAGGACAGAAGTCCAGATGTATTCAGTAGACTTGAAGGGATCTGGATCAAGGCATCCACATATATTCCATATCGGTGATTGACACGAGTGTCCACCGTGATGATTCCGTTTTCGTTCCTGACCACAATCTCGTCCTCTATATTTCCTGCTTCGGTCCGAATGTCAAGGTCTATAATGACTCCAATTGCGTCACCTGAGATTTCGAAGTTGATGTTGCCGAAGACTCGAGGACCGCGGATTTTCAATCCCAAAGCTTGAGACGGTTCGAGTTCAAAGTAGGTAGACCCATCATATGATCGCCATGCTTCAATTTCATGTTCAGTATAGACTACTGAGTTGCCGATGTAGAGAGTCTTGCTAACAGGGTCGACTATATTGATGCTTTGAGAGATACCCATTTTGTTCCGGATACTGTGGCGATGAGAAAGACAAAGTAGACAACGACTTGTGATCAAGAAGCTTTGGTGCACTGTCGACTGTTATCTTGGCACATTCTTGTGGTGTCAATAGCATGCATGTAATTTGCCCAAGCAAGGAGTACTTGGGATAGGGAACCCAGACACCATGTTTGGTATAGAGATTCTGTCGAGCCTTGCTCATCGGCATAGATATAATAAGCCATAGCTGCAGTCGTTAGCTTAAGAGTTGCAGATAGTCAAACTTAACTTGAGTTGAGCTTGTCAAATGTTAGACTAGTCAAGTAATGTTGGAATGTAAATACATGTAGACGTGAGATTGGTGTAAATGACGCTCCTTTCCTAACTGAGAGTTGTTACCGGTACCCAACCAAAACCACTGTTTATGGTAAGTTGTGAAGATGGAACAGGATAAGCTTAAGTATTGCATACCTGTCGTCTACCTTCTTAACCGTGAGAGCGCAATGTCATATGAGCTGATTGAGCATTTGAGTTTATTGGTTTCGAAAATCCATAGATCTTAGGGACCCCCCCTGCTAGTCGATGAAGAGTTGAGGACTGCTGGGAGAAGTCGAGCCGATTAGGGGCCTAGAAGTTAAGCGAACAGAAAGGCAAATGATGTTTCGATATGTGCAATGAGATTGATATGATAAGGTGGTCTATCAGCATAGTCCGTCTTTCCAGCATTGCTGCGAATATCTAGCTCTACAAGATGCCAGATCCAACGATACCCGATGTTAAGCACTATGGAGCCCGCTCATCAATTCATAAGACGCCCTCGAGTTGGGTGTCAGAATTCAACACCTACATGGTTACCACCTGGACAAATGCTCACCGAAAATTGCTCGTAAGATATGTCAAGCAAGATCCCGCGAATTGTTCAGAAGTCCCAATCCTCATCAGCACTTTTGATAGCCCATTCGAATTTCTCACGAAGGGTCTTGCTGAAGAATCTCTCAATAGGCACATTGAACTTCTTTGAGAATACTACCGTAAGTCGTGGGTCAATGTAGTTCTACGCATGAATTAGTCAGTCAATCTCGGCAGAGGGTGGATTCATCAAAACTTACAATCTTGGAGGTACCCAGAGCAACCTCCTTGTTGTCCTCCTTGTCCTGTGCCTGCACAGTCATCGTGACAATCCTTTGATCAAGCTTTTCGACGTTTGCTTCTAGCTTGTCGACGGTTGGTGATCTGCCCTCGGGTTCGACCTTCTTGGTCTTGAATTCTTTCTTGAGAGTCTTCTCAAGCTCGTTCGCTTCTTTTAATCTTTCGTCAAGTTCTTTGACCTTCATTTCTTTTTCGCCCTCGGCCTTTAGCTTTTCGTTTTCCTTTTCAAACTTCTTGGTGATCTTGGTCTTAAGTTCCTCTACCAGAACCTTATGGTGTTCTTGAATCCACTCGTCATCGAGTTCTTCTGACATGGCAAAATAGTCGGCGCCCTTCTTTTTCTTCTGCTTGGGGTCAAGACTCAGGATCATCTGTCTAATACGCCATTGTTGATATTTCAGCCCCTTCATTTTGTCACTCATTTTCTCCATGGCATTAGCATGACTTGCAGCAACAGTACGCTTGTGATTGCAAAGGATAGCCACCTTTCGGTTGGCGTCGTTGTAAGCCTTGACCATCTCTGGTATTGAGCCACCAGCTTTAATTTCCTTCAGAACCTTTGACATGGTGTACGAAGCGTTATAAGTACGGAACACCTTCGCAGTCAAGCCTGGCATATAATTCTGCAAGTGCTTATTGAGCTGAGTCGTTGTGAGACGGTCGAATATCTCGTCGCCATCGGATTTTGGTGCTTTTTTGAAGAGCTTAAGATTTTTAAAAACCTGATGATCGACGACAAACTCTTCATGGAATCGAATACTGTCTTTTCCCAGAAAATCGAAGATAACAGTATCTGGCTCTCGCAAAGTGACATGTTCGAACTTCAGAGAACAACATCCAACTGTATCGGCCTCATCGTCACCTTTCTCGTTACCAGCACGCAGAGCAAATTGATCGATCAGGTACACGGCTGTTGCTCTCTGACGGTCAGACATCAGCTCCGCTTTGAGTTCCTTGCGGTAATCATTTCGGATGTGGGCAATGTGCTTCTTCAGTTGCCGTGCCTTCTCAAATTTTTTGAAGTCACTCTGACCCTTGACATCGGAGTTGGCAGCTAGCATGACATACTTGTAATTGCCGTTGATGTTTTCCTGCCACATCGCCAGCCATGTACCTTGCTTGTCATGCTTGACCTCTCGCCATTTGTGACCTTCAGGTGGTACTGGTACTGTCGCCTCCTTACCAATGTTGATGGTGATTTGTTCAGGTTGTACGCGTGTCTTGACCTTTCCAGTCTTTGGGTGCTCACCACGGCCACGGAATAGACCAGGAGGTTCGACACGGAAATTGCCAACTTTCTGCTTCTTGCCATCCCAAATACAGTACATATATGGAGCTTCAAATGCGTCTTTCTCTGTCTTGATTTGCTTTTTCTCCTCCTTCGACATGGACTTCTTGGCTTCTCGCTGTCCATCGTAGTATTCGAAGATCGGTTTGAAATCACACTTGGAAAACTCCTTGATAGCAACTTTGTCACCCTTGGAGTTTGTTGCGCCTCCTGTCTTCTTGAGTATGTCCTTGAAATCATCAAGAAAATTCTTCTGGAACGTGGGGTTCTCGACATTATGTGTCGAGTTGAGCATGCTGCCAAAGAAGCCGGCCACTTCCTCCGCTTCTGGATGCAGACTTATTGGCATACCATCATACTTCATCTTGACAGATTTAGGAAGAGGTTCGTAGGGAGGCGGAAAGACGACGCCACTATGCTGGAGAGTCTCCCACTTGTTGGTACCATCACCTTTTGTTGGATCATCCCACCAATTTGCACCTTCCTCCTCATCGTCTTCAGCATCTTCAGGATCTTCGGTTTCTTCCTTTTTTACAGCTTTGCCATTAGCCTTAGATTTCGAGGTAGTTGGTGTAGGCTTCGCTTTTTTCCCGTTGGTGGACACCTTCTTAGCAAGAGGAATATCATCGTCACTGGATTCTGACTTCTTGATAGCCTTCTTTGGAGCCGGTTTCTTTGCTGTGGTAGCTGCTGCCTTCTTGTCTTTCTTATTGATTTCCCTTGCCTCCTTCTCTGCTGCTTTCTCTATCTTCTGCTTTGTTTGAACGAGTTTCTGACCAAGTGGTGTGTCTGAATCAGAATCCTCGCCAATCTGTGCCTCGCTTGCTCGTGGTGGTCTTTTTGCGACTTTGCCCTTAGTCTTGGATGCCAACGGTTCATCATCCGAGTCAGTTTCCACAGCTGTAGTTTTGCGTTTTTTGCTCTACTTCCTCGTCAGCCAGTATAGATCGATTGAGTCCACGAACATACCAAAGGAATATCGTCACCACTCGACTCTGCTTCAGCATAACTAGGCTTTGTCAAGCTATCTCTAGCCTTCCTCTTCGATGCGCTTCCCCCATTGAGTAGGCCGTTTGGTGCATCTGTCATCTTAGTGTCCTCCTGTACTGGTCCATTACGCATCGAAATTCCAGGCATCACCTCGCCATTCGAAGGATTTTGCCTGTCCATAGCGGCATCGGTCTTGGATGAGATTTTTGGGGCTGACAGAGCGGGGTGACCTGTGAAGCAAGCCAGTCAGTAAGTGACATCGAGTCAATGAAGAAGACAAGACAGAGATTGCCGAGTAGATGCACGTACTGCTTTTGACTCCATTCGTTCTGGGCTTGGTTGCCGCTAAAGGCATATCGTCATCCGAGGAAGACATCGCGCGCGAAGGGAGGGTCTTCCCAGAACAAATGCGCCGGAAGGCCGGAGGGAGGACAGAAGAAGTTGAAATGCGTGAGTGCGAGAAGGTAAGTAACGATGATCTCCTCAAAGCACTGCAAAACGCGTATCCCAGAGGCGAGATGGTGATGGCTGAAGTTGGAAGGAAAAGATCGAGTCCGGTGGTGACGAAAGTAGAGAATGTAGCTATGAAACGTGATGCAAGCGGGATGCTGAGTGAGATTTGGTGATAGTGATACTTTTGAAGGAGTCTATGAATCAAAGGTGAGGTGAGAAGATAGAAGTCAGAGGGAAGTCTAAAGCACGAGGGGAGAGGAAGAGTGAGAGTGCGAGTAGCAGTAGAAGCAGATGGGTCGCGCACTGGCACGGCACACACACTGAAAGCACACTCAGTGCACTGCAGGCTGATGATCGGTTTCGCGCCAATTACGATGCCAGTGAAGCCGTCAAAAAGAGAGGTGCCAAGTCGGGTTTAGCGTGCTTCGACCTGGATAGCCGCACCTCAAGCTTCAATTCTAGAGGTTTTGATCGAACGCAACCTCGACTCGCCTCTCCCCTCCCATACATCTCGCTTCTTCGACCTGTAGTTTCTCGAATCTCTAGGTCTGTCAAGATGTTGTCCAGAGCCGCCCGACCCGCGCTCATCGCTGGCAATGCCGCCATCGCACGGTACGTCAACGAACCTCCTCGATAGCTCCGGCGAGCCTGCGAGATGGTCTGAATCATCTACTAACAATCTCCAGCATTGCCACGCCGAACGCTGCGAACTATGCCACTCTCCGAGAAATCGAAGGTAATATCAGGAAGACATTGAGGGAAATGGAAGCTCATCGAGTACAGGACGTCTCAAGTCAATCAAGAACATCGAAAAGATTACCAAGACCATGAAAATCGTCGCCTCTACCAAGCTCACACGCGCTCAGAAAGCCATGACTGAATCCAGAGCCTATGGTCAGGCATCCAACCAAGTTTTCGAGGAGGCCGAGACCAAACCTTTGGAGGACAAGAAGACACTTTTGGTTATCGCCAGTTCCGACAAGGGTCTCTGCGGTGGTATTCATTCTGGTCTGTCCCGTGCAACCCGTAAATTGCTCGAGAAGGATCCCAACTTGGCCATCGCGATTATTGGAGAGAAGTGCAAGGCACAAATTGGTCGATCAAACGCAAACAACGTAGTTTTGAGCTTCGCAGGTGTCGGAAAGGACGTCCCAACATTCGCCGATGCTCAAGCTATCGCCGACCAGATCATCTCTCTTCCAGAGGATTATGCCAGCATCCACATTCTGTACAACAAATTCATCAACGCTCAGAGTTACGAACCCACCCCGATTGAGGCATACTCAGAAGAGGCCATCACTCAGTCACCAAACTACGCCGCTTTCGAAATTGACGATGAGGTCCTTGGAAACCTCCGCGAATACACTCTGGCTAACTCTCTGTACTGGGCTTTGGCTGAAGGTCACGCTTGTGAGCAATCGGCCCGCCGAAATGCTATGGACGTAAGTAGGAACCGAGCTTATTGTTTATCGTGGACTAAACAATATATAGAACGCCTCAAAGAACGCCGGAGACATGATTGGAAGATTTTCGATCTTGTACAACAGAACTCGACAAGCTGTAAGTTTATGGTCCATTTCTATCTTACAATCATGTTTACTGACCATTATCAACAGGCTATCACAAACGGCAAGTACATCCTTCTTGCAATCTCTACCAGCACAAGTTTACAAACCAGCATGCAACTATCAAAATTGCTGTTTGCTTGTCCTCCCAAAATCATCTGCCTCCTGGCGTTCGTGAGCTCTATAAATGAATTAATGCTAACTGTTTTGCAGAACTTGTCGAAATTATTGTAAGTCATTCTCCCATAATCCTTCAGTTGGGTCATCCGTGTTTGGAACGCCGTTTTGGTCAACGAACGATCAACCTGAGGTTCTCGCAAGAGACTAGCAAGGCGAATATTGGCAATCTGAGAGACCATCTCCTTAATACTCTATCTTTGTCACGTGCTAACAATTCTCAACTAGACCGGTGCAACTGCCAGTGCGTAAGTAATCCTTGATTTCCTATCCACAGATCTACTCCTAATCCCATCTGATTTACACAAGTATTTGTCTTAGTAGAGATGCTAACATCAATTTCAATATAGCGAACAGTAGTTCGACAAACGAATTCCTACAAAATCCGAGTGTATATAAAGCTTGTAGCAGTTTATGCACAATTGATAAAGTTCTTACCCATACTGCGGTCAATGTTATTGAATCGAATTTCAAGTTTTACTACCTGTCGACGTTGGCGTCTCCCATTTGCGCGATCCATCGCCCATCTCCATTCCAACCCGAATTTTGGCAATCCTTGTCTGAAGCAATATCTATGTGTTGTCACACATTGTTACCATCCGTGGAACCACTTTTCGATGTTGTACTACCCCATCACACCGCCAGTGGCCTGTGTCTCATGCATTTTGTCCTGCCGTACCAACATTGAACAGCAATCTAGTCTTATCTAAATACACTCACACTCTACCTGACTGCAGAGCCCACGTGATGAACATTGTATCGAGAGTCTGCACTTCGTCCCAATCTCGACGTGTCTCTGATGTAACAATTTCGATTACTTCTCCGGCGCTGAACAAAGGCAACAGGCACAATATCTTGACAGTATCTAAGAGGCATTGAGTATTTGAAGAGTATGACATACTTACACTAGAATGAACTCCAGTTGGCTAACTTAGCTCTCTGAAGTCTATGATTCGGCACACGAGAAATGGTCTCAAGAAGACGTAACGCTCATAGCTAACCCGTCCATGTTCGATGATGAATAATTGTATCTTAGCACAATGTTGGCGTATTGATTACATTGCCTAAGAGCAAAAGCCGTAATTTTCGATGAGTAAAGAATGCAGGTCTGTCTGCCTAGCATAGAACAAAATACCGAAGTGGAAGACGCAGCAGGCTGGTCTTGAAGTTCGTTCCGGTGTTCGAGTCAAGATCACAGATGCTGGCATTGACAGCCGTAGAGAAGGAAATATGATGCGTGATTGATAATATGGATATACGGGCCCGACGTGATGGAAGACCACGATTGTGCTTGTCTCAATGCCCGTCTTTTATGAAGGTCCAATGCAGTATAGATCCGTCAAGTAAATCAATCTATCGCTGATCTGTACTTTGTTGAAGAAGGAAGTATATCGTGTCCATGTATATCCATTCAACGGTTGTACTCAGTAATACTATCAACTATCTACGATCCTGTGGAAGCAGTGTGCTCACGAGCAATTTGTTCTTTCCACTTCTTGACGTCGAATTCCTCCTTCCTCCAACTGCTTTCTGATGTCCGGAGATGTAATATTGAGAACGGACCACATGCTCATCCTAGTCGACAAAAAAACAAAAGCCGTATACTCTCGTAGGTCGATAAGTGCTTCGAATTCAAGGTGATAATATTACCATCAATGCCGTCCTCGTCGTCTCGTGACATCGCCGTACTTGCCTTGGTAACATCCAGCCTTGCACAGTTGATGGTCCGTCCGCCGGGCCCCAGCTCGTCCTTTGTGTTCCATTTTCCTGTTGCCTGGCTGATCGATATATTGCATTGAACCACAAATTCCCTCACCAATGACTAGACTCCTGCCTTCAATGGCAAGCCTGTGTAGCTCAACTGTGCGCTCACGCCTTTCGAGGACGTGAGAGAAGCCCTACAGCTCTGACTACGCCTGGTGGAATCTACGAGGGAAGGACGTAGGTGCTCTTCGGCTAATATAGTTCGAGGAGCACCGAACCTTTTTGTGTTTCTGGTGTAGGGTTAGGGTTCGAGTCTGGGTGGTGATGTTGTTGAATTTTTGCTATTTCGTTTTGTTCTGCTTCGTGGGTCTTCTTTTGGATTGTGTTTGTGCTTTTGTTTCGAGGACAAGGCGTACGCTCGTCCCAGGGCTGACGTAACAAGTATGTGTTCTTTGGCCCTTGGCAAGTATCAGGTAGTACTAGTAGTAGTACTTTGATATTGTCTGTATTTCATGATCGGATAATTGCCTTGTCTGGAGACAGAGGGCACGAACGAAGCCCTAGCAGATTAATGTCACTATATTAAGATTTTCTTACCTCAGTCATTAGCAACCTCTTTGGAATTTGAAATCGACATTGCGCGTCGACATACAGACATATCAACCATAGGCTTATTCTCAACTGCCAACACAACTCTGCCTGGTGCGCTTGCGTATTCGCATACCTAGTCAGAGGCACCTTCACCTCTAATAGCCGTCAACTAAATTGATTCGAACCGACTGCGCAGAGTATGATCATTCATCGGATTAATTACCCCTTTCACCAAGTCGCGAAGTCACCGTATCAGCTTCTCCCGCGTGGCGATGGCATCTTTTTTGGCTCCTTCCGAGGTATACCATCGTAAGTCGTGCAATATGCAAGTAAGGAACGATCTCAGCTTTGTCCCTCTGGATTCAGACAAGATTGAACATCACTTGAAGACATTGTGCTGTCGAACTGAGGCAGACATCTGCAGCGCATGAGAGACTCTGGAAATCCATGACAGCTTTCCAACGCTTATTGTGGTCAAGTAAGATTCGTACACCGGAGCTAAAATTGGTACCACAGTACATAACGGATCGAAGGATTCTGCTAGCCTCAGACCAAATTTGCGGTTGTTGTTGATCTGCAGAAGTTGTATTGGAAGAGAGCGGCATCAATCTAGACTGTTCGTAGTCATGTTTCACTATGACTGGAAAGAGCATGATTTGGAGAGCTCGCCAGCGAAAACGAGTAACCCACACGGTCGGATCTCAAAGCTGGATGGTAGACAACAGCTGAAGTACGGCGGCTATCGATCCAGGTATGATGGCTTCAGCTCACCACCACATAGAATGACAGTCCATCACAATTTTTGGGCTCAGCTGGAAATGATAACGTCCAGATACCATCACGAAATGAGCACTGAAACGTTAGAAAGCAATGACGAATCTGACAGGAACTATACTCCTCTCCCATTTCCTCATTTGGACTCGATGATTGAATGAAACTCACAATTCATCTTCGAATTTGAGTGATGGAGGCTGGTCAAAATTCACCGAGATTGTCCACGACAGCGCTTCGCACTTAGAACGGCAGTCCACTACAGACATCTCCACAAAGAAATTAAGTTTTTGATTGAAAGCGAAATTACCACTCTTTCAAAGCTTGCTTTCTTCCGGTACGGGGATCGAAACTAATTCTCACCTCCTCGAAACTTGGACAACTAACCGAGTCAGGTAAACGTAGTACCACTGGCATTTCAAGTTGTGTCGCGTGTGCTTCTCTGCGACAATCATAAATTATCGGAAAGGGCACATCTTTGAGTACAATCGAGAGAATACGCCTCACAGCACCTCCAAGCGGCAAGCGTTTCTTGAGTATGGATGCAAGGTAGACACGCACTCAATTCTGTTGAGAACATCTCAATAGTTCAGTTAGTGTCCGATGTCAGTTAATAAAAACTTCAACTACAACAAACTATGTGGGCAAAAAGCCAGTGGGTTCGTAACACACATTCTTGAGCAGATTCGAGCAAAATCACCTCAAGGTAAATCACAGATACCATCTCAAGTAAGATACAGAGTATCCAGAGCCTCATCAGTAGAACCAATCAGCCCTCAAACTCATCATCCTTTATGGAATGCTGACCAAATCAATGACGCGAACATCAAAAGAACAACACATTTTTAACTTTCTGTACCTGCATTTCCACCAGCCGCAAGGATACCACAGTCATGCAGGAACATAATATTCGGAGTCAAGACACACGACACACGAAATATGGCACACGGACCCTCCGACTTGCGCGCACACGTAATTTGACTGATGGCAGTGGCAGATCACTGCCTCGTGTTGATTTTGTGTCTGCTCTTTCTGTACGAGTCCAAGAAATGTCAAACACGTGGTTGTGAGAGTATGGAATGCACGCGTAAGCAAGCAAGCAAGTAACCGAGTGGAAATCTATGCAGGTAGGATTTTGTGTACGAAGCGCGCATTGCTATCTATCTATGCTGTGCTGTGTTGGGTCGCACCGTACTATTCCTGGACGACAATATGTCACCGTGTTGGTGTCCACGTGTCTGTGTATCTGTACACAGCACGACACATGTAATACGACATCGAGTCCGTGATGTTAACAAACGAGTGATGAAAGTTGAGAGCCATTAAAGGACTCGTGTGAACTTACTTCATCTCAACTGAATGCAACCAAATACTGAGAAAGAAGGGTTGAAGTAGTGATAGGAGTACAGATCAATTACGATACCAGCATGCAGGTAGATAAAAGCAACGCGGAGAGACAAAAGATATAATTCTTGTACATGATTAATATGATAGAACTGATGTGAAGTGGTATGATATAAGCCTGAGCCATTACGATATTATTCTTAATTGTATCCGGATATCTGAAGACTACCACGTTCGTCCATTTTTTTGGATTGAAGTTTTTTTGGTTCACAAGGAGGTGCTTTGTTATGCTGTGCTATGCTGTCAAATAAAGTGATCATAAAACTGAAATGATTTCAGACAGGAAAGTATCATCTTCTCCGTCTCTCGTCCTCAGTCTGGAGACTACGTTGCTCTGGACCTCATTCGCTTTGATCGATGTGACTGATAGATTGATACGTCGGTTTCTACCAACCCGTCCATTCATTTGGTGGGAGGATATTCCATAGGCGGCAAACCATACGAGTAGGTAGTATAGATACCAATTGGGCAATTATCGTAATCCTGGAAAAAGCTCAAGCTGGTATCGTTGGTACTAGTCAGTCCAGCAACACAGGTACCAGCGCCAACGAAACATGGACCGACGTCAATGGTATAGGCGTAACCTGGTTCCATGTGGATCGGAGGGAAAGCAGGGAAGGGACCGGGTGCCGGTTGGTTGTTGTATGTCGTTTGAGGACCGGGACATGAACCTGGGTTGTAGCCTGTGAAGAAGAAGGAGCCCCCGCCTGAGTAGGAGTAGGACGAGGTCTTGAGTTGGTTTTGTTTTGGGAAGAGGAATTCTAGGGTGCAGTTTGCGTCGGCGCGGGAGGCGGGGATGTCGAAGCTGAAGATTGAGGAGACGTCGTTTGGTGTGAAGACGCCGTTGTATTGGGGTCCGAAGGCCTTGTCGGGTTGTGACTTGGAGATTTGCGTGATGTAGTGTGGGAACTCGAATTGGCCGGCTGTCAAGATGGCTGGGCAGTCTGTTCTTGGGTCGATGTCTCGGGGGGTGAGTTCGCGTTTGGCGATGAGTTCGAAGGGTGCGGCGGTGACGGCGCTCAGTAGAGCGGCTAATGCTATGAGGGACTGCATGATTGATACGTGAGGTTGAGGTAGCGACTGTATGTTTGTGTTGACGTGACCTGATGTGTAAACGAGTGACGGAGGTGGTGTTGTTCAGATATACCTAGGATCAGAAGAAGGTCATCTGGAAAACAGACTGGATCCCCATGAGATACATATATGAACCTGACAAGGCCAGCATAAGGGGAGAATACGAGCAGAGGACGTCTGTTGCAAAAGCATCTGGGGTCCCGACCGCCCACGTCACCTGTGACCACAAAATTGAGTACTACCTGGACCCATCTGACAGGACTGGAGTCACTCCGCAGACGCCTTAGTTGGAAAAAAGCTTCGTGGCCGCTGCAACCGTCGGTCTGTGGTCACTGATCACAGCAGAGGGCTGTGTTTGGATATTCGGGATTCAATCTTGTCTCTGAGAAGGAAGGGAAAAGTGGATCAGGTACCAAAACATGTGCCTGATTTTCGTGGAAACCAATCCCGAGAGGTCGCGTAGGATGAATGGCTACGAAGCTGTCAGACCGGCATGCGCCAATGCAGATTAGCTTGGGAGATAGCTTTGTGTCTGGTGAGATTTTCAGTGGACCGTCGATACTGTATCAGGGCAGTGATGCAGAAGGACCAAACTTGGAATTTAGGTTATAGCTCCTAGAGCCAATTGCTTGGTGTGTAACCTTTTATCCAGCCCCGGATATGGGCGGTACAGATTCGGGGACAGCACCCTAGCATTGTCAGCAGCAGACCACTGGACGTCAGTAGAATGAGGTAATTAAAGCAGAGAGAGTGGACATGACAGCACGCGAGATGTTTGGAGCAAACCACCACCGATCACCACAATATTTTGATTGAGCAGCAATCTCTGGAGAGGGCTGTCAGTAAGTGCCCTGACCTGGTCTGGCTTTTGGAGAATACGAGGACCTTGGAAGACAGAATCTCAAGCGGTGAAGCGAAACATAGCGGCGCTGCTGCGAGGTGAAATTGCAGGAGCCAATGCATGATCCGAGTTGAGCGTAGCGATGAGTAAGCTCTTCAAAGCGTTCTGGCGCAGGAAGAGGCTGTAAACAAGCTTTTGAGCATGCGACCATGTTTGTCGTAAGTCATGGGCATAAAAATAGGAGGCGTCTCATCGCTGCGGATGCGTAGTTCGTGTTTCTGCGACAATGGTGGCGCTTTGAGTTCGACACCATCACCGAAATGATGCGTAGCGTCCTGCGTTGACAAGTGGACCTTTTCATGCAAACCATTTCAGGTTGGGTTTTCCTTTGCGAAGCATTCCAAGAGACATGGGTTATGTCGATGTGTTGATAGCCGGGTGATCATTTATTGTTGGTATACAAGTAAGACAGAGGCACTTAATCAAGTCACACGTACACAGTACAGCCGGTTAGCCGGTACAGATACTTCCTGCTGCCTGCTTCTGAGTACTCTCTATCGGTACCTATACCAAAGCGAAGAGAGTACCCCGTGTGGTTACTGAGTAGACATGGTCACGGCTGTCACATCAACAATTATGGACACTTATCATTTGGTTGTTCGTGTTCTGTTCAACGAAACACGGTCCACAGTAGGTACCTCGTATTAGCCGATATATTGGAGAATGAAAGTCTCGCCAACCTCTGAGGTAGTAGAGGCGGAGTCTGCGAACGTCACAATTCTTGGTTATGCGAAGTCCGATGTCCATACTATGTATGCAGCTACGGAGAAATGGTGCCGAAACCCACGTTGCGGCTCTCAAAGTCAACTTCGAGGACATGGCAGGCGATGGAAGGTGAGGAAATGATTTGCGACAAAATCTCGTGGCTGGGTAAAGATATTCCTAAGTCTTCACCGAAAACCTCCAACCGACAGCTGCTACCCTTGCAGCAATGATAAGGCCGCCAGTAAGAATCAGCATTAGCCCAGAGAACAACTGCAACCCTAGGAAGTCGCCTGTCTTGGAATATATCAGACCAGCAATAGGCGACCCGATTAACAAACCAAAAGCTGATACGAAAAACATTTGACCCATCCTAGTGCCGAGTACCCTCATGTCGCTTGTGAGATGGGCCACAGCTGGAGCCGGTAAGCTCACGATGCCGCCCGAGAAAAATCCGTAGAGTAATGCAAAGATAATGATACCAGGAAGGTTGTCGATTGCAATCCAGGACAATGTCAGAAGTCCCGAGATCATCGCCAAAGGTATCATAACGTTGAGAGGACCAAGATGGTCTGCTAAGAAGTTGGGAATGATTCTACCGGGTATAGAAGCCGAGTTACAGATTGGCAGCAGGTAGAAACCTAATCTGACGGTAGTGATACCTTTCTCGATGGCATACGTTTGTAAGTAATACAACTGGAAGATGTCGTGTCAGTATGTGATACGTGAGTAGAGGTTGATAGAAGCGAATGGCGCATCGCGTACTCGCGCGAGCGAACACGCGCCTGGCCTTTCTGTCAGGCTTTTGATAAGACATGCTTGCACTTACCGGACCATAGAACGCCATGAGCGAAAAGAAAGTCGAGATCGAGAACAAAAGATACGGCGTCTCCTTGAACGCAGAGAACTGAAACAAGGATCTCTTCTGCGAGGGAAGTGTCCTCGGCTTCATCACCACACAACTGAAGGACAACCCCGCCAACGCCACGAAGGCCAAAACCCTCGTTGCCCAAGGAAATCCAATATCCTGCTGAAGTCTGCGAAACATGATAGGATAAATCACGCCTCCCATACTCGAGCCCGAGGCCGCGATTCCACTTACCAAAGACTTCTTCTTCGCAAAGTAATGAGGTAGAATAGCCACGGACGGAACAAACAGACATCCATTCCCAATCCCAACAATGATTCCCTGCGCCAGCATCGTTTGCCAATAAGTTCGGCACAAACTCGTCATCATAAATCCGAACGGCACCAGAAACCCACCAGATATGACCAGCGCACGGAAGTATCCAGCATCATATAATGGACCCGAGACGACTCCCACCATCAACAATAGAAAAGCTTGGATAGATCCGATCCACGAGATGTCCGACGGTGAAGCCTTCCAGTATGGATTGTCTTCGTAGTAAGTCTGAAAGACACCAAATGCATTTACTGTCCCCTGTGGTTTGATTGAATGTCAATTACGACCGTCTTGTCCTGAAGAAAGCAGGTATACGCGCATTTTGGCTTGTGGTTGAGAGGACACAACCAAGCAAGGAGCTCAAATCGACCGAAAGGGACAAGGACATACGTACCCAGCAATTGAAGAACAGCATGAATGATCCCGCAACTTGCATCCAAGCAACAGCGCCTCCATCGGGTGGTGTTGGCGGTGATGGTGGTGCTTGTGGTTGTACCGGTGGTGATATCGACTGCTGTGGTGTGACCAGTCCATTTTCGACCACGTTCGTGCCTTTTCCTCGTATCGCTTTGTCATTCTGATCGTTGTGATTCGTCGCATCGCGCTCTATAGAATTGTTGACGTGTTCGTAGTTTGTTGCACTGCTATCGCTGCTGGTGCTGCTTGTCCTCGAGGAGAGTCGTGGATTTGGCTCTATGCTTTTCTCCATTGTCCTTGTAATGCGGCTTTCGGTATGGATGATATAAGGTAGCTGATACACCACCTAGCAACTAGGTTAAGGCCTTAACGATATCCGAGCTCCTGTCTTCTTTCCAGAGAATGTCTAAATGTGTACGACACCTAGTATCAGTGTTTGGTTCATGGCACCATTTATCGCGTCATCAAAACCCTTCGATATAGGTACGAGCATGTAGTATAACTGTAGTTCGATCACCAGAGGGTATAGGCTTGCGATCTTGATCTTGCCATGTTACCCGACATTGCAAATATCGCTTTTTCACTGGCGTTGGTGTCAATACCATTGCCTCGGCGGGGTGGTTTGCTTTGTAAGGATATGCATTGATCTGGAGAAGCTAAGAAGTTGATATTGGAGAAGGGCGTGCATGTTTACGTGTTTACTCCGCACGCAAAATATTTGTTTGATCTATGTCTTTTTGATGCTGTTGTGACACCTGAATACAATAGTCCACCTGTGAGATCAAGCGCCAACCAGTTGATACATTGACGCCAGTTCTGCGGAAGCCATGTCTGTCGCGGACGCTAAATCCCTTTTCGCCTTCTGTCCATACCCAAAGGATAATCCCTCCTCAACACCTGCTTGATAAGTTCCACAGAACTGCCACCTGTCTGTCGATTTTCCTGTACCTCCAAAGCTCAATCTGGCTCTGTCTTATGCGTCTAGGGGTATAAACTCATCATAGTTGCCAGTCTGTTTGGTAAGCCACGTCAGGTCGATAAGGATAGATCTCTTCCTGTGTTTTGTTGGCTGCAGGCGACCTGCACAGATACGCAGTGATGGTCGATGTTCACATCGGCCAAATTCGAAATCTGCGTAATTCGTGCTGTAGGACTTTGTATCTCGAAGCTGTTCGGGTGTGATTGTATGTGGAATTTCTTCACTGATGACCCTATGATGTAGTGAGAAGTTCTTCGCAAGTCCAATCCTCGTACCTGAAGACATGTCAATTCAAGTTCCACGGAGGAACAGGCCATTACTTACCAGCCGTCAGGTAAATATCTTCGGATCACCAACGGGATTTTCTTCTGACTCAACTCTTTCATTGCGATCTGTAAGGGGTCTGTCTCCCCTTCAAGGTCGACCAGGACTGGAGCGTTCATGCTACACTGTCCGTTAATAATGCACACAATTCGTATCCTGAATCTTGTATTCTTCTTACCTAATCTGTAATGCCCTCGTGCCCAAAACTCTTGCGCGTTCGTACTTAGTCATGTATGGCGTCGTAGTTCGCTTCTCGTCTGGAATCTTCTTATCTGCATCGGACGATGGTTTCTGAGCACCCTGTTGATTGGGATCTCCTGACACGACTACATTGTCGTCACCCGCAGCTGCGCGTTCCTCCAAAGCCTCTTCATCTATTCCTGCGTCTGGCGCAAAGTCCTCCAGCTCCTCGTCTGGTTCGTAGAAGCGCTCATCTGGCTCGTCGTTTCCAAAGCTGGTCGTAAATCCTGTCAGAACCTGTACAGAATTCTCTAGTGGGATCTCCTTCTCACTCACCCTCCGCCATCATCACCACCGTAATCCGACATTGTTGCTTCCTTCTTAGATGGACGATTTCAGGTTTTGGCGTTCAAATATTTGTTGTGCGTCTCCGTACGAACAGTGATATCGAGCTGCTATGATTGCGCAGGCGAATGCTGCAGTGTATGGTCAACAGAGAAGTCTTGTAGCCAGTGAGTTGATTCTGTTGCTACAGGACTTGCGCCGTAGAAAAGTCGAAGCTTGGCAACATGGGAGGAGCCGTATTCATGTCTACTCGTCCGATAGCTCATTTCACATCCGCGGTGTTACTGCTTACTCTCAATCATATCAACTTTTATAACTATGACTTGTTGTCTCATCATATTCCTAGCATATTTAATTATCACAGTGTGTTAATTACTACAAGACTAATATACTGTACCATACTAAGCCTTTGCTCGTCCGGTTACAACGTAACACTCTGACAGAGATGTTATCACTGCACCTTCACATACTCACAAACCATGGCCTCATCTTTAGCCATGCTCGTGATAATACAGCTTCATCGCTGGCCACGCTTCTAGTACGATTCTGAAATTTGGCAATGATGTTATAAAAATTCTAAAGAGCTGTGGCTCTTGTATTTGAGGCGTTGACTAAAGATCAATTTATCCTCTACATGATTAGAAATATGCCGCTCCTCCTTGTATTATCATTCGATTAATCTGGAGATCCTGAAGTGCATCAGTCGCCGATGTCTTAATGGATCTGTTCTCGACTATTAATTTGTACAGCTCCAGCATCTGGACTGTGAACATATCTTCATATTCCTTGCGAAGCGTGGTTTCCCTGTACGTACCACCGACATTCTCCTGGATATGCACGAGGACGGGCAAAACTCTGATAGGTGGGTTATCGTACTGGATCTGGACCGACTTGTTTGTGCCATACACTTCGAGATAGGTGTCGAAGTTGAGCACTCTTTTGAACAAAACTCAAGAGAAGATACAGATACACCGCAGAGGTAGATGATGTTGAAACGCTGATACATTGAGTTCTAAGTGGGAATGTGAAGTATCTGTGTCGCCTCGCCACATCCAATGATACCTACATTGATGATTTTGGGAGGCATGGTAAGAGATGTCTTCGGTAGAGTGTTCTCACACTGAAATGACGCCTGGTGTCGATCTCTAAGGTATATATCACTCCAGGTGCAATCAGTCTTGCATACAGGTACATCATGGCCGGCATAAGCGATGCAGTCCCCTGATCATCAGAACGATTTGTACGGAATCAAACGACAGTGGTCTTTCATTGCCTTACGGCATTACATCTACTTAATAGCCAGATCCCGCCAACAATGCTCTATGGTTGTTCACACGGTCTACACGCACGACCCGCTTCAATGATGCTAATAAGATATTTTGATCTAACAACTTTCTCCCTTTGCACCCAGCATTGGTTATCCTTGAGTCGCAATAGCAATTTTGTAATCTTCGATCAGCAGAACACTAATGTCTGGGTTCTGGCTCAGTCGAGCTGCAGCTGTTAGACTCGTCGGTCCCCCACCAACAATGATGTAGTCAAAAGTTTGTTGCTTAAGATCAGATGGATTGTGTACGAGATGATCTTCCACACAGATTCCATTCGTCTTTTTTCCATCATTGGCACATGTGGTAATTCGCAAGATAGTTTCAAATGGATCAGGTTGGCTGACCAGGACTGTCCCAACCAGAACGGAGGTAGCAATGACCGACAGAACGATTACATTAATCTTGGTGGTATACATGCTTGGATGCCGTATAAACGAGGAGAATAATTACCAAGGCACAGATTACACCAGATCCAATGCATTTATAATGAGACTTTCAATCCATCCGACTCATGCATGGAGACGCACACGAAAGCTCATTGTCTCGGAACAGTCTCGTCCACATTCCACGTGTACGTGGTAGCATTGAGTATTCGGTCGTACCCTGGTGACATTCATCATGAAGCCGTCGAGTTTCGCTGACATGTGCGGAATTTTATACCTAGATTCGGTAGGTCGAGGACCAAGTATGTACATAGCCCTTTGGTTACAGGTCGATCCAGATATGCTTTGTCGCTTAGCATTATCCTCTACTGTATATTTTCTCAGGCTCATGCTCCACAAGCCTCAGAACTTACCTAAACGACGTACGCTCAGGTAGTTTCGATATGAACTGATTAGTAGCATGGACAGGAAGTATAAAGCAGACGCTACACCCCCAAACATGCCAGATCGAGGTCAGGCCCACATGACTGGTCAGGAGATAGGATTTCCGGGAATTGGTTGGGCCATTCAATCCGATGTAGCTTGGTGGCTACTGAAGTCCGGGCGGTGCCAATGTTCACTTGTCTTACTTGGTCAAATGGCTAATCCTGGCCAATCAGCATCTTCACACTTAGCTTATAATTCGTGTCGAGTGTCCAGAAGATCTGGCTTGACCAGTCACCAAAAGTAGTGACGGATTGCTGGCACAGTACCGTCACGGCTAAGAACACCACCAGGCTCTCTCAATGACGAAAGACAGCCTGGATCGCGATAAATCGATCTTAAAATCCAAGGCTCGTCTGGTCTGGCGCTCCATCGTCTTGTCAATGATAATTTTCTTGGGCACGATACCTTTGCCGGTTCTTGCACACCACACGGTCGCAATTTCGATCGTACGTTTTGTAGTTAAGCTCGAAAGTACCTCAACGATGAAAGGTATGCCAGCGGTCTCGATGACTTTGACTGTGGCCATCATAGCTGTGGATGCCCTTCTCAAGGCCAGCAGATGAAGCGAGACATCTAAGCCAAGACCCGTTCAATGTACTGAGGATGTACTGAAAGCATTGTAATCCTAAGAACACTGGGCCTCTGGATCCTTCACTGACCGTTTGAACGTCGTCTACTATTGTACAGATACTGCTGAAGATCGGGCCCTCGTTCCGTCACACGGTCAATCGTTGAGGGACTGATAAAACTCTCATCGGCTCTGGGTCGGATCGAGAAGAAGAAGGGGTGGAGGGGCAAAGTAGGGATGTGATTCTTGTTCAACAACAAATTCCACAAAATCCGTACTATCGGCCGCCTTTGACAATCAATATTCCTAAGCGTACCGGATGATTCAACACCATTAGATCCGTCAACTCTTAACTAGACAGGGCAGATTCTAAGTATAGGTTGAAACTAGACATTAGTAGACAGTGGGCCCTTCTTACAGGAATGCGTCCTGAATGTTAAAATATGCAGCGACCGCTAGTTAGTTGATACGGAAGAAGACATACTCCCAGTGCTTGTCGACATGTACATACACGAGTAACACTCCCCCGTCTCCTCACTCAGTTCGTGATGCTGATATGTAGAGCAATAATATTGCAAGAGAATCCGACTTTGCCGTCACCGAAAACTTGGCAGCTACGGGCCGAAGAACTTTCCCCACAATTGGTAATTGTCGTTGCAGCTTGCCGGAAAACAATGAATTTTATCACTACCGTCTCTATAGATTCATTCCTTCACGTCCTATTCTAAACCACCGCGTCCTCTGATCTCAATGCGCGATGGATGCGTCTCTCTCAGACGACGATTACGACCATTTGTCGGACGTTGAAATATCAAAATCGGAGAGCGAACGTCACTTAAGAAGTCTAGACTCCGCTCCGTCCTCCCCTCCATCCGTACCTGACCTGCGAGCTTCCGGACGAAAGATATTGACATGCCCTTACGATGATTGTCCAAAGACCTTCAACAGAAAAGCGCGTCTTGATGAGCACGTTCGATCGCACCAGAATATCCGCTTGTTCAAATGCCCCCACGTCCCATGCGACAAAGATTTTCTGAGACAATCACACCTAAACCATCATGTGAAGAGTGCGCACACAGATGTTCGCGACTACGTCTGTACGTGGGAGGGATGTGACAAGAGCTTTGCTACAGGAACAAGACTGCGTCGACATCTATCAGCTCATGAGGGAAGAGAAAAGTATCGTTGCCGAGGATATGACGGCTGTAATGAGACATTCCGAAAGCATGAAACCCTCAGAAAACATATCTTACTGGTTCACGAGCAGATCAAACCTTTTCCATGCGAAAACATTGATACAAAGACTGGTCAGCCATGCACCAAGTCGTTCGAGACTGCGGAAAAATTAGAGCGTCACAAAAACAGTCAACACGATCTTATGCGTTTCTCCTGCACTGACTGTCTGTTGTTACAGCCAATTCATGAAAACAATGCACTAGATCAGAACAATTTTAACAATATCCCGATGTTAGTTGGTCACGGCTTTTTCGCAACATATTCCGAGTTACAGGCCCATATCGCTGAAGTTCATCCTCCGACCTGTCAATATTGTCCTATTTCATTCAAGACTCTCAAGGAACTTACAAGACATCTTGAGGTGCAACACGGTCACATTGATCCAAACACACTCAAAGAATCCGCCATTGCCTGCACGTTTCCTGGCTGTGGTCGACAATTCACAAAGAAGGGAAATCTTATGGTTCATATCAAGACCGTTCATGAGAAGAAAAAGGATTTTGTGTGCGGAGAGACAGCTATTCCGGTTCCTGAGGAGTTTGTTGGAGGACCAGCACCACATGTCCAGGGTTGCGGAAGAGCATTCGGAACCAAAGCCACTCTTCTAGATCACGTTCGTACCGCGCATTTTGGCCTTCAGAGCAAGGTCGTACAGGGTCGCAAGAAGCGCAAGGCCGAGCGATCCACAGAAGGTCTAGATGACGAGTATCACGAACCCAAGAAGCGTGCTCCTCGCAAGGACAAAGGTGTTCCAAAGACTTCTGCATTTGCTGAATTGACTGGCATGCCAGCTTCTGCTGATGAGATTCGTGCCCGCCTTGACAATCATCTTGCTGAATCTACCTATGCTTTCTCCCAAGCAAAGATTGCAGACGACAAGGTTGCAAAGGAATTTGACAGCGATAGCGACCAGAGTGGTGATTGGGATCAAATGACAAGCTCGATGACACTCTGTGGTGACAATATGTACCACAACGGAAGAGTGTATCAGTATGTTGACGGACAGTACTCTCCAGGTCTTCACTCACCACCCCTTGCTCCTCAGGATCAACGACATGCTCGAATTAACTTCACTCATAGCAGTGATAATGAGACCAACTCATTTGAAGATGATGCTGTATTCGCTAACTTCGAGCACGAGCCCGAGTATCTCTCTGGTCCTCTTGATCCTATTCTTTTACGTTCTTGATGTAATAGCATCATTCAAGTCATTCATATTCGGTGGCCATTCGTCAACCATGGATTCGCTTAGTATGGAACCCGAGTTTCACGCTAGCGTTCAACTTTCCAACCAGTTCTCCATCAGCGCATGAAGAGCGTCAGACCGTTGCCACTGCCACCATCAAACAATTCTTCAGCGTTCCTCACCAAAAGCGATCATCCTCTTCCAAGATACCCAAATTTAGCCCCATGCGATCCAGTTCAAAAAGGTCCACTGCACAGATCAAGGACCACAATCATCAGCACATGCCAACATTAATATTCCCACTAATTTTCAGCATCAATTCCCAGCACAAAACATCATAGCTTTAGCGTCGGCGTTCAGGAGCATCAACATCAACATCAGCACATGAGACATGAGCCTCTCTTTCCCCAACCCCTTCAATTCCTCTAATTCTTGTCATACACCCATTGAGACGTCTTCATGTCATCATAGAAGCATTATTTCAGCAGAGGGCACGTCTCATAATCGAACTCTATTGAGTCAGGTCAATCCAGATCAAAAGCGAGCGAGCACAGGACACAGGCTCACAGGTATCGAAAAAAATACAGATATCCCATCCCAAAAGTTTCACCTTAATGCATCAAACGACAGCAAATGTTCACAAAAAGCAAGTCTTTAGATAAGATTAGGAGATCACTCTTTTCAGACAGTGATCTAAACAGTCACCTGGAGATATTTATATGAGTGATGAGATGATCGAGCTAGGAGCTTGCTCAGATGTACAGTAGCTGAACCTTTAATCAGGGGAGGAAGAGAAACGAACGATGATGAAACCCAAAATCAATCAGTCACTGTTGATGACTCAAGATTAATTCTTTTTCTTTTTTTCTATTTGCTGTGCTAGTGCATGTCCTTCGTAATATATGCTTATATCCCTGATCATGCAAGGTTGTGTCCATGTTCATCATCTAAAGAATATATTAACAAAATCATACTCGAAGCCGACAGAGTATGTACAGAGATTCTTCATATCATCAATCAATATCCATCACCCTCCTTCCACTCCCGTCCCGCCATCAAAGCCCTAACCCTAGGATCCCTCCCTCTCTCCATAGCCTCCAATCTCCTCCGTTCCAACTCCCTCGTAAGAGCATTGATCTGATCCAACAACCTAACATCCTCATCGACCTTCGGTATCCTCACAACCTTCTCCTCGATCCCGCCCCATTTCTGCTTCGTCTCCGTCAGCAAATCGACCTGACGCCTCCAGTCCTCGAGTTGCTTGTAGAGCTCGGCGCGCCTGTACTTGAGTTCGAACCAGTGGTCGAATTCGGACTCGGAGTCGAAGCAGATTCCGTAGCCGTCGCAGTAGCAGATTCTCTGGTCGGGACAGGAAATGGGTTGGGACGTGAAGATGTAGGACCAGAGGTATTCGAATACGCGGCCTGAGGTTGCGTCTGGGAGTGGGGTTGTGAGGAGCCATTGGCGGAAGTGCATGTATTTCTCCAGGGGAATGGAGAGGATGCGGTCTCGTGAGAGGGCGAATTGGGCGCAGCAGGGTGTTCCTATTACGGTGGGAATGGGAGCTGAGGGGAAGAGGAGTGACCAGGCTGGGGCCATGGCTCCTTCTTCTGGTCTGTTTATGTCTGGTGTGCCGACTACGCCTGGGTGAACCCATTCTGGACAGCCGGGTTTCCAGTGGCAGCGGAGGGACATGTAGCCTTCGCGGTAGACGCGTTCGGAGGATAGGCGGGTTATCATCTCGGCGGCATTGTGATTGAGAAGTTCGTTGTTGTGCCAGGCCCATTGGTGGGCGTGAAGGAAGATTGTTACATCGGATAGAGTGGAGTAGTGGTCTATTATGTATGTTAAGTAGACCATTGCTTCGTGGCCTTTATTCTTGGGAATGCGGAGTGTAGTTGTTGGATCTGGAGCATCGACGGTGTAGACAAAGGTTTGAACCGAGGGCGGTAGGGCTGCTTCGTCGAGCCATGTTACGTTCTCGCTGGACAGACGGCCAATGACCACAGCTTTGGTGTATGTTGAGCCTGGAGGTTTAGGTTGACCAGGAGCAAATTGAGGTTGTACGCCCGTTGACAAAACCTCGCCAGAGCTTGGTGTATTTGAAGATCCTCCTCCATCTTCTAAGTCGGAAACCCCAGAAAAACTGTCTTTTGTTTGCCCAAGTAAATCATCTTCCTCGTCCGAAATCCATTCTCCTAAACCGACCACCTGCGGTACCTTGCGCCATGCTTTTGAATGTTGCAACCCACTGCCAGAGCGGATAGTTACGAAAACTAGGACAAAAGTAACCAAGCTAAGGAGGATTGCAAATCGTTTGTATACAATCATGCTGGAAGGTTGATGTATCAGTTGGCATAATCATCTCGTACTGTGGTAATCATGCGGTGTCAGGGGCTCGTGAGAGATAATTCAACTTGTCCGGACCGTGAGAGACTACCGTGAGAGGTATTTGAATTTAGTGAGCCTACTCAATCTCCGTATTTGTGGCCGACATCTTGAAGACGATGCCTGAATTCATGCGAACATACACCATGTCCAACAAAATGTCATACCAGGATTACAAGGCTGAGAGGCAGCCTTCAATGACTAACGCCAAGCAAGATGTGATTGGTGATTCAAAGCCTCCCGATTCCAGAATTCCATTGGCAGTCTACACGCGTGCGACCTACAGCCTATTACACGACGTGTTCTCGTTACGTTGGGACAAAAGATCAATCTTCATACGGCTTCGACATTGTAGTCGGACGTTCCTCTTCTCCATGACGATAGCACTTAGAGAATGCGGTCTTACTCTAACCTGGTTTGGAGCTCCTATTTGCATAATATTTTGTACATGAATTCATAAATACATACGTGAATGAAGGATATGATACAGTAAATAACCCACTTTTGTTCTGCCGACGGCCTCTTTCATACTACAACATCGCAGGAGATGGATATCTTGAGGTTGTCTTGGTCAAGCCCAATATATCTCGTATCTATCTCTTCAGTCCAAGCACCTTCAAACCCGCTGAATACCGCTTCAGGATTCTGTCCGGGAAATAGGTTCCTTTGTCTTTTGTCCATGTGCATGATAAGAAAGGGGTCCTGAAACTCGGCTATGTTTGTCGAATTCATTTTGATCTTGTCCCATATCTGAGCCAGGACTTCGCCATTCGAGATTTGAAATGTTGGAAAGTCAGCAATTGCTGAGTTGTAAAACATAGTGGAGAATCTTTCCAGTTTGGACATCCTCCAAGATGATGGAGGCCTTGAATTACCGTCGTGAATGGCTGGTAGAAAGATACGATCGGTCCATGCCTCCAGTACGACCTCCTGAAGTCGACCGGGATTTCCATTCTCACATGCCTCTGGTGGAAGATGAGGGAAACCAACAAACACATCAATATCGAGCCAGCTCGCGAAACCTAAGTGAAGGTATGGAACTAGTGGAGGAGAAGCAGGAAGATCTCCATTCTGCAATGCAGTGATAGCCCGCCAGGCAGTTAGATTCAGTACGTCGATGGGCAATTGACGTCCGAGTTGTGGTGTCAAATTGTATCTGAACTGGTTTTTGATTGCACCAAGACTGCTCGGCCAAGCTGTGATTCCTGATATGTCAAACCTCGTTAACGGTCTCACAAGCCGACCAAAGAAGTTCAGGGGCGGTACTACTAGGGGCTCTAGACAGAAAATCAACCTACCATCCACTTCATCGATAGTTATTCGTGACATCTTACCGCTTGTGCTTATCATCTCTAGGTTCTCCCATACTGATCTCGGGGGATTTGGAGTGACGCTTCCAGAGTAGGCGTTCTCATCCATGGAAACGACTTCGTCTTCTGGTAGATCATACTGACCATCATCACGGACGGCCCTCGACGTCTTATAGGGACGGAGCGATAGACTTGGACCTCGTTCGTGAGGCCTCTTAGCACCTGGCATGGTATTGACTTGTTTGATGAGCTGGAGATGAGGAGCCTACAATTTGTTTACTCAACCAAGTTCATGGTGAGGAGAGTTAAAGGGGGAATTGTTCGCGGTTGTGGCGCGTATCCACCTGAACGAACCAGAGCCATCTTCGTGGTGATGTAGAAACATTGGTAGTATAATGCTCTCGAGATCAGAATTAACATGTAGTCATCGCTCTCGTACGAACGTGAAGCCAAATCACGTCCAATTCGGTATATCATTCCGTTGGTATGGTAAACATGTGGAACTTATCATTCGGGTCCTGATTTTGGGTGCCGGACCAAACTGGACAGATATGACGAACACATGAAGTTGTAGCGCCACAAGCCACATCTTCCACCTGTACCGTGCTTATGCTTGTTTGACACGAACACGCATTGTATTCCTACATAGTGTCGCAGTCTTGTTCAACGTCACTCTTGATATTCAGACCCGTCACATGTATCATTCATCTAGGTCAATACTTTCTATCGCTTAGTTTGTCATGGCTGTGGCCAACTACACATTGGCACCCCGAACAGCCTCAATCTACTTCACGTGAACAACTTCAATGATGAGAACGCGATGGTCTGCGTACGCCGGGGTATGAACAATCTGGCTCCTTACTTAGTATGTTAGAAGGCTGACAATCATCTCTCAGGTCTCCGTGGCCCTGGCCGGTGGTGTTGTAGTGAAAGCTTTAGCGCAACGACCTAACTTCTACTCTGCTGCTGTTTATCTATCGCAGAGTAGTGCTAATCTCATGGTGAGCATTGACAAAGAACCGGAGGCCTGCATTTCTATTGTATAGGCTGCTACAATTATATGGATACTGACTACATGATCCAGATCCTCACGAACATGGTCTTCGTCGTTGCTTGCTCCATGCTACTCGGCCTTCAGAAACTCCTCTACGGACCTCTCCGACCTATCGAGATCGAACAGCTATATGAGAAGGCATGGTTTGCTGTTACTGAGACATGTCTGGCTATGACAATCTTTCGTGGCGAGATCGGCGCGTGGTTTTTGGTCATGTTCTTCGCATTACTAGCAGGAAAAGTATGGGCATGGATTGGAGAAGGACGAGTCGAGGTGCTGGAACAACAGCCACCGCGAAATCCACGTCTATTTCATACTCGGTTGGCTCTTAGCCTTGGACTTAGCGTTTGCTTTGATTTGACAATGTTGGAGTACGTGGTTAAAGAGGTGATGCACATGGCACGACCGGATATGATGGTCATGTTTGGATTCGAATTTGCAGTATTGAGCCTTGTTAGTCTCAGCACTGCAGCGAGATACGCGATCAACCTGGTAGAGATTGGAATCGTCAGAAAACAGAAAGCCAAGCGGATAGAAGAGATCAGAAAAGAAAGGATGGAAACTGCTACAAGAGCTGCGGAACGAAGACTTCAACAAGTTACACCTGATTCGCAAACCACGCCTGCTACTCAGAATGCCACAGAAATGGAAACTGTCAGCAATTCCAATTCAGAGGAACAGCTTGCGGCAGCCACCGATGCTATGAACACAATACTAGCAGCTGGCAATCAACCTATCGATGACGCTGAATTGGAAGTTGAAGGATGGGAAGGTAAAGGAAGATGGATCTTCTACTTGGATCTCGCTACTGACTTCTTCAAATTGGTGGTTTACCTTTCGTTCTTCTTCATTCTTCTCATATTCTACGGCCTGCCGATTCATATCCTGCGAGATGTGTTCATGACTTGTCGGTCATTCTTCAAAAGAATTGCGGATTTCATGCGGTATCGCACTGCAACTAGAGACATGAACGATCGATATCCAGATGCAACAGAACAGGAGATTGGGAGAGAGGACGTCTGTATCATCTGCAGAGAAGAGATGCGACCATACCAACCTGCAGCTGAAGGGAGACAAACAAATCCTGTCGCGGAGAGAATGCGTCCCAAGAAGTTACCTTGCGGCCATATCCTTCACTTCTCTTGTTTACGAAGCTGGCTTGAGAGGCAACAGATTTGTCCGACGTGCAGAACATCTGTTGTGCCAGCCAGACAAACTAGGACAGGTCAGACTGATGCTCCTCCTGCACCGGGTGCTGAAGGACAGCATGGCAATGCCGCCGGCGGTGGAGGAGGCGGTGGTAATAATAGAGCAGCAGCCAGAGTCTTCCGCATTGGACCTTTACGTATAGGAGTCGGAGCTGCTCGTGGAAACAATATGCTTGAAGATTTGCACAATCGATTGGGAGATCAGGAGCCTCGTGAAGCTGCTGGAGCCAACGGCAATGGTGGTCAACAATTTGGCTTTGGTATTAGGTGGGATGGCATGAGAAGGAGGGATCGAGAACGCCGTGGACGCCGTCCTGTACAAGATCAGCTTGATTCAGCGGAACGACAAATTCAACGCGAGCTGAATTCTCTTGGAGGTTCACTGGCCGAGCTTCAGGTTTTGCGGAACATGGAGAATGAACTTTCAAGACTAAGAGCGCTGCGCCATACATCCTCAACGACGAGTGCGACACCAAGAACAGACATGAGTGTCACTGCGCTTACAGGAGACCGCCAGCAGATCATGCAAGCGGGCAATGAGAACCTGCCGGCGGGATTGGTATTGCCTGAAGGCTGGTCCATGATGCCTCTTCAGCCTCTGCAGGGTCCTCTTCCAAATATACCGCTACAGCCATTGCCTCAGGCTATGCCGCTTCCCATGCATATCCCAGCAAGCGCGATGTTCACGATGCCAGGACAAGCTCTTCATAACAATCAACCACCCGCGCAGCCTGTTTCGAATGCGGCGCAAGTGCATCCTATAACTCAGCCCCACACTCCATCACCACAAGCCAACGGCCCATCTGCAGCTCAAATTCAGAACCCTCCCACGGCTGGCATGCTGAATCCGTCTGCTAATGGTGCCCAGGATATCGCCCGTACTGTGGCAGAAGTAATGGCAGAGCACGCAAGAAACATTCACACGCATGCTCAGGGAGGTACTGCTTCGGTTCCAGGATCTTATGGTCATTTGCAGCAGCCTGCTTCTGCCGCAGCACCCTCTCGTGAGACGGCCAACGGTACTCACACAACGTCCAGTACATTGACGTCGGCACCAGCGGCTAACAATAGCCACCCATCCCATACCGGAAGCTCTGTTCCCTCATTGCCAGCATGGGGATCCAGCGCGACTAATACACAGAATGAGACATCACCAACTTCTACAAATCAGAGAAGTACTCGGACGAACAGCGATGATGTCCAAGAAACAACACACACCGCCAACAGAGAGTCTGAGGTGCAGGAAAGTGGATCTAGCTCTTCCTCGAAAAGTCGAAGCGCGACGGTGGAAGACTTGGTGGAGGATCCCGACTAAGCGGATTATATTCATTAGGTCACTGGTACCAACATTGTATCAACACGGCCCACAACAATAGTGGTATAGTACTTGAGGTACAGCATAGCGCATGGCGTTTCTCAAAACTTATCTCATACCTTCTCAAAAGAGCTCTGTATACAGATGACATTCCGATGTCAATATTTGTTGACAGCATGACACATGAACATCAAGGAAAATCACCAAATATTACCGGCATGACATCTGTGGTCTGAACTTGCCTCGTGTTCCTAATGTATGCTGTAGCTTTCGAAGTAACGAGTACAGTGTAGATGCAGCTAGTGTGTCAATTCTCAACTAGTTGTTCGTCAGGCTCAGTCAAGCTACTGTATACTAGTCCTTCAGTTTCTGTGAGTCCTGCCTTGTAGTGGGGAGGATCGGCCAGTGACAGAAAGGAGTTGCGTCAGGCCAACGGTGTCCCGTTCTGAATATGTTTGAGATGGTTCGGTGATACTGTCCGTGTTTCGAGACCTAGCAGTCCGGTATGGACCAAGCTACTTCGGGTCGATCACCATGTTGGCCGAGTAGTAAAGCACTACTTCCTTAGTGGCCAGCTCAGCAGGTCATTTGTATGGTCAGCCAGGATTTATCAGGCTGTAATGGCAGGATTTATTGAATGCTAGTGGTGTACAAAGGACACCCTTGTCGCTCTAGGCTTAGAAGGCAGCGTAATCGACACCCGCTGCGCCTTCCGAGACACAGCAAAACCCAACCTCACCTGCATCCCCACCCGTCCGCCACCCTCCCTCCTTGACAATACCGTCATCTCTGAAAGGTGTTGACAGCTTTCTTAATTTCTCTCCCTTGATTCAACATCTGATGACTACCCTTTGAGAGTTCCATCAACAAAGTCGACTGGAAGTTTGTTAGATTTACACATATTCTATGCTGACGATACAAACGAATTCCATCAGTTAATCGCTTGTGTCGCGACTGCCAGTTGAAGAATCACCTGCTTACGTCTTGTGCTCCACCATCGCACTTTCCACGATCTGTCTTGCGATTTGGGTAAAGATCAACATTCACTTCCAACATAGTGACCACTACTATTCACGACCGAGGCAGAGGGCATATATCCTCTTGTTTGAACATCTGAAGTGAGCGCGCCAGAATTTCATTCCACAATGCCTGCTATCATGGCAAACAATCTACTGGGCCGACAGGCCTACGGCAATCCTGATGATGGTACAGTTGATTGGTGGTACAGTAACGAAGCCTTCATCATAAAATGGGTGGTAGTGGCAGCCATCTTTGCCTTCTTCTTGATCTTCGTTGTTGGCGGATATTTCCATGCTCGACACCGAATGAAGAAGGGTCTCAGACCTCTTCGATACCAACGATATCTCATCTCAAGGCAACAAAGAGAACAATACTTTCCTAGTACTTTGGTTTCAGGCGTTGCATATCATCGACCACATCGCTTCAGTCAGACTCCACAGTATGGCCAGAATTATCCAATGCAGCCTTGGGGCCCAGCTCCTCCAGGTAAGAATATTGCTCCATACGGAGGCTTCGAATGTTGACTGACCTTGTTGCAGCATACCAAGAACCAGATTATGTGCCGCCATATGCGCCTCCGCAGGGCTCCTCGAAGGTAAATCCTGACCAAGCCTACACTGCGCCACCAGGTCCACCTCCCGCGGCGGCCTTCACTGCCTCTGATACACGAAGGGGTGCAGGAGTGTCCTCAAGAGAAGTCCCTACCACTGGTACAGATGATGGATGGGAGAGTTCGCGAGTGTATCCTCCCGCCGGACCAAGTCGACCTGTGAAATGAGAGCAGACATTATACTGCAAGGTGCAGCGATCAGGAATATCAACCCGTCTATGAGACTTATGAAGGATGAGATACTATTCAAACTCGAAGAATGATGTTCAGACAATCTGTTGTAAGAGTATGCGTTGACAGTCAAGGAAGGTGTTGAATCGTGCGAGAAGCATTTAACGGAAGCATTGGCGCTTTATCGGCGTATGAATTTGAAGAACCGGATCATGCTACATGGAGTTTCAAGCATCAATGGGTTAGGGTGTGATTGATCTGAATGGAAGCGAGCGTATGAATTCCGCCACATTTGCGACAATCTCAAGGAAGGCTGAGAACATTGATGCAATGGATTAAGGCTGTGGCAGTTTGGCTGTCTTTGCAAGCACGCTCAGGTGACATTGCATTAGCTTTGATGTTCAGAACGAGAGAGTCGAGGATGGATCCAAGACCACTCAATGTATATTCTGTCTGTTTCTCTTATTGAACTATTGACGACTCGACGTAGATTCAGGTCATATGCTGCACCTGAGTCGCCAGCCTAAGATAGAGCTCATCTTCGAAGCGTTCCAAATTTCAATTTCAATTTCAATTTCAAATAACTACTCGCTTTAGAATCTCTACTGCTATTCTATATCCATTGCGTCTGGATCGTGCATATTCTCCTCTACATCAACGACCTCGTCATCATGGCTGGGGACTTCATGTATTGTATGTAACACTCCCGTGACACCACCAGCAACCCCCATATCATGATGGACATCATTCTGATCACCCCTGATATGAGATCGATCCTGCTCTTCATGTTCCCTCCTTATCTTCTCCCTCGCCAGCCTCCTAGACTCAATGATAGCCTTGCGAACTACATCCTCTTCCGGCGGAACAGAAATACTGACCGGATCTCGATATAACACCAAGGCCTGTGACTCTCCCCCTCCCCCTCCATGACCATGACCAACTGATGCATCGAATTTCGAACGCAGCACGTTCTGAGGTATGCGCGAAACATTCTTGTCGAAATCCGGTAGGAGGAACGTTGTTTTGAGGTTCTTGGGCTCCAGGGCTTCGATCGCGGCTATTTCGGACTCGAGGTCGTGGATGTAGATTCTATTCGGTGTTTCGTCTAGGGACATGAAGTCTGTTGCTTGAGGTGGTTGGATTTGTGCTTCGTTGTCGTAATGATGGTGTTGCGGCTGATTGTGATGGTGGTGGTGACTTTGGTGCATTGGTGTGTCATTTTGGTACATGGGTTCATGGTCGCTGTGCGGTTGTATTCCCGTGCTATCATGTGAGTCTACCTGGTTGTGAATGTGGTTATTATTGTTGTCGTTATTGGCGCGTAGGGATACGCCGACTTGTGAGAGTGTGGTCTGATGAGGCAGATGTGCCTGCGTGTGTGCCTGCGTCTGGTTCAACCGCAGCTTCTTGAAGTGAGTTGATATGTTGTTTGCGGGTGATTCGATCTCGTCGTCGGGCGCGCTTCTTTTCGTCCCATGATGAGGTTGTGTGTGGGTGTATTGGACGGGTGGAGATGGGTTCATATAGTAGTGGTAGTGTTGTTGGTGACTGCTTGAGTTGTGCAATAATGGTGGTGTCAGTGGAGCGTGATTGTAAGCATGAGCGAGTTGATCAGTGATGATGGGAGAAGGTGCCCCGAGAACAGTAGTTGACATGGGGGAAATATTTTGGATTATTATCTAGGGATGTTTCTTTTTCTTTTACTTTCTTTCCTACCGTGAGTTGGCTGCAGCATTCCACACAGGAGATTATCGTGAGGGTTGTTTTTGGGGCGCGTGCAGATCTTGGGTGCGACGACTAGTACTCTACGCGTGAGGACGTTGATATACCGACGTGTTGTTGATGACAGAAACTGAGAGAAAGACGAAGAATTGACGTAGGGGGGAAATTCTGGTGCTTGTTGATCGTTCGAATGCGCGGGTGCGGAGGACGAGCAAAGGCAGCATGTGCGCCAACGGGAGCGGGAGCAAGAGTAAGAACAGCAGTACTATCATTACCAGCAGCAGCAACAAATGTTAATGCTAATGCTGTTTCTGCTCTCGCTCGCGTTTCGCCGCGTGCTCACCTGACATCGGTATCGAAATCAGTCCCGCACCGCAAATCATCGTCCCTCATTGACACACAATTTCCACTGACTCACAGCTTGGTCTCGCACCACCAACACCACGTCAAGCCCAAGGTCAGAACTTACTCCAAATCTATAAATTCTCAATCTTTATTGTCGCGGAATTTATTGAACAGTACTACGAGATCGAGGCTACATTTCGCGACGCACTTTTGTCCACCGCTTGGTACTGTCAGGATGGCTTCAACTACTCCTGACACTCCAGAATGGAGTGCTCAGCGGGTGAGAGATACTTTTTTGGAATTCTTTGAGAAGCAGAAGGATCACACATTTGGTAGGTCAATTCTTCGCATCCTCGACATGCATTAACCCTCTACAGTCAAGTCATCTCCCGTCGTTCCTCTCTCCGATCCTACGCTCCTCTTCACGAATGCGGGAATGAACCAGTTTAAACCGATATTCCTTGGTACTGTCGACCCATCTTCCAAAGAAGGTCAATACAAGAGAGCTGTTAATTCTCAGAAATGTATTCGTGCCGGTGGAAAGCACAACGATCTGGACGATGTCGGAAAGGACAGTTATCACCACACATTCTTCGAGATGTTGGGTAACTGGTCGTTCGGTGATTACTTCAAGAAAGAGGCTATCTCATGGTCGTGGGAATTACTCACTCAAGTGTATGGTCTACAACCGGATAGGCTTTATGTCACGTACTTTGAAGGTGATGCAGCCGGAGGACTTGAACCTGATCTTGAAGCCAAACAATTATGGCTTGATGTGGGAGTTCCAGAAGACCACATATTGCCAGGTAACATGAAGGATAATTTCTGGGAAATGGGTGATCAAGGCCCGTGTGGACCGTGTTCGGAAATCCACTACGACAGGATTGGTGGTCGAAATGCTGCTCATCTTGTGAACATGGACGATCCTAATGTCCTTGAGATCTGGAATAACGTTTTCATCCAATTTAACCGAGAGCCAGATAGGAGTTTAAGGTCGCTCCCAAATAAGCACGTCGATACTGGTATGGGATACGAGCGTTTGGTGTCGGTTCTACAAAACAAGATGAGCAATTATGATACAGATTGTTTCACTCCTCTTTTCGATAGAATCCAGGAGGTCACAGGGGCTAGACCATATTCTGGAAAATTTGGAGAAGACGATAAAGATGGTATCGACACCGCATATCGAGTTATTGCTGACCATGTGAGAACCTTGACGTTCTCGATCAGTGATGGCGCATATCCAAATAACGAAGGAAGAGGTTACGTCGTGCGAAGAGTATTGAGAAGAGGTGCTCGATATGCACGAAAGTATTTCAACGTCGAGATTGGAGATTTCTTCTCCAAGATTGTACCAACACTAGTAGACCAGATGGGAGGCATGTTTAAGGAAATCATTACTAAGCAAGAGGAAGTGAAAGAAATACTCAACGAAGAAGAAGTATCGTTTGCCAAAACTCTTGACAGAGGTGAAAGGCAATTCGAGGTTTACGCTTCGAAGAGCCAACAAGAAGGGAAGAAGAGTCTACACGGTGCTGACGTATGGAGACTATACGATACATTTGGTTTCCCAGTCGATCTCACTCGATTGATGGCTGAAGAAAGAGGACTTACGATTGACGATAATGAATTCGAGGAAGCACGATTGAAGGCAAAAGAAGCTAGCAAAGGAGAGAAGAAGGCCGCTTCAGATCTAATCAAGCTCGATGTACATGATCTTGGTACGCTAGAAGATATGCCAGGTGTCTCGAAGACGAATGATGCAGCAAAGTATGGACGAGAGAATATCACAGCCAAGATCCAGGCAATCTATCATGCTAAGAAGTTTCCTTCAGATACTAGGGAAATTCCAGAAGGTGATCAGGTTGGACTTATTCTTAGTCAGACAAATTTCTACGCCGAACAAGGTGGTCAAGAATACGATACAGGTCGAATTGTCATCGACGGACAAGCTGAGATTGATGTACAAAATGTGCAGCTATACGCAGGATATGTCTTGCATACTGGATACATGAAGTATGGATCATTCTCAGTAGGGGATGAAGTTATCTGTGAATACGACGAAACAAGAAGAGGACCAATAAGAAACAACCATACAGGAACTCACATTCTCAACTACGCACTCAGAGAAGTGCTTGGTGATGGCATTGACCAGAAGGGATCATTAGTCGCTCAAGAGAAGTTACGTTTCGATTTCAGTCATAAAGCAGGCATCTCCGACGAAGATCTTCAAAAGGTTGAAGAAGAGTCTGCTAAATACATATCCCAGAATTGTGCAGTCTATGCAAAGGATGTACCGCTTACAATCGCTCGCGAGATTGAAGGTCTACGTGCAGTATTCGGTGAGACATACCCAGACCCTGTCCGAGTTGTCTCTGTTGGAGTGGAGGTCGATGAGATTCTCAAGAACGTCAAAAATCCAGATTGGAAGAACGTCAGTATCGAGTTTTGTGGAGGTACTCATGTACGTACTACAGGTGATATCAAAAATTTGGTAATTCTCGAAGAAAACGGAATTGCCAAGGGTATTCGTCGAATCATTGCCGTTACAGGTGAAGACGCAGCAGAAGTTGAGAGAGTGGCAGATGCATTTGCTGCCAAACTTGAGACTCTTGCTAAAATGCCTTATTCTGTTCAGAAGGAGCAGGAGGCAAAACAGACCCAAGTGGAGCTGAACAATTTATCGATTTCAGCAGTACGAAAATCACAATTCCGTACTCGTTTCAACCAAGTCAACAAAGAGATAGTTGACCAACAGAAGAAAATGCAAAAGGAAGCAGCCGGTAAAGCCACCAAGACGATAGAAGAGTACTTTGAAAAGAACAAGGATGCTACCGCTGGTGTGATCAAGCTATCTTTGGGAGGAAATCCCAAGACAGTCTCAGATGCTGTCAAACATGTCCAGACTAAGTTGAAGGAGAAGAGCATCTATGTCATTGCCACTGATGAAGGTGACGATACAAGAGTTGTCCATGGATGTTATGTTAGTCCGGTAAGTTGAAGGTTGATTCAGATTTGTGGAAACAGAAACTAATTCCATTTATAGACTGCAACCAAGGCAGGAGCTTCATCTTCAGATTGGGCAGCTCAAGTATCGAATATTGTCGGCGGTAAAGCCGGTGGAAAGGCACCAACAGCAGTTGGTAATGGCACAGATACGACAAAGGTCGATGAGGCACTTAAAGCTGCCGAGGAATATTTGGCCAAGTTATCGATCTCATGAACGGACTTTATTGTCTAATGGACAGATATACGATTGGCTGCGCACGACCGGAGCATTTATGGTCTTAATCCAGGTGCGAGGCAGGACATACACCAACGAAGCAGGCTATGAGGAGGACTCGACGAGTGATTAACTCATCCCAGTACGGCACAACTGTGCATCAGCTTCAACTGCAGCTATGGCCGAACAAGACTACCTCATCAATCAATCCCATAACCACGTAAGGAAGGGCACTATGTAAACAAACCCACAGACAGATAATAGAAACAAGCCAGCTAAGTCAATTAGCTAGCCACCTTCTTCCTGGAATAGAACCTTACATGATCGATCGATCGATTGATTATTGTCCTATTGATAATTATCACTCATAAATGCATTACCTTATACAATAGTCAGTCACTCACTCACTCATGCATGTACTACATGCATGGTAGACTGTATATACATGTAGTATGCTCGATCATAAAAGACCACACATAATTAAACTATTTATTCACTACTACTATCCTTATTCATTATCACCGTCCAGATAATCTATGATACTGCTCCACAGCAGGACTCTCCTCAACATTAAAATCCTGAATATGTATCCTTTCATGTCCATGCCTATTTCCATTTCTCGTCCTCATCATCATCATATTACTAAATGGATTTCTATCTCGTCCTCTAATTCCTGTATCATTATCATCGTCGTCATTATTATTATTGTCATTATTACGATTTTCGTCCCTATTCCTTTTTTTCTCTTTGAGTATTTTTCTGAATCTTGACCTTGGACTTTGAGATGCGTTTCGAGCGTTGTTGTTGTTATTGTTGCGATCATCAAGTTCCAAACCAGGAGATTGTAATGTCGTCGATGAGTACAGCGGTTCGTCGGTCGTGGATCGAACATAGAAATGAGGATGCGATACTCCGGTTGTATAAGCTGTTGTTCTGCCTCCGTACTGATACTGATACGGTGACGAGTGCGAAGAAGAAGGATAAGGACTCGTGTTCGTGTTCATGTTCATGGGCACAACAGGAGAAGAATGATTCGATGATATCGGACCAGGACCAGTAGACATATCAACGCACCATTTCCGACTTAACATCTTACCCGAAGGACCCGATCCACAAGCTCCAGCCAACATATTGGACGGAGGCGAATTGATGGCCAAGGCAAATAAGTTCTGAGGCTCCGTGTAGTCCGTCACCTGGCCGTAATGGCAAAAAGCCCAGAACAAGTAAGCGAGACAAAAGACGTTGAGGGCGAAGACGGCGATGAGGACCGTGTAGAAGATACCCTGCCAGGACTGGGAGCCGCCGGACGCGTAGTCCTTGTATGACAACTGGGCGCGGAAGAACTGGTATTGAGGTACTTTGAGGATGTATGTTGTGTCGGAGTAGTTCCAGTAGTGGATGAAGGGGGAGGAGTCGGAGGAGAGGAGTAAAGTGCAGCCTGCCAGGACGCTGAGGGCTTCACCTATAGTTGGGACGCTGGGGTCAAGGAGAGCGAGTTTGGTTTCGTTGTTGAAGGCTGGGATTAGTTGGGTCATGATTCGGGCTATTGAGGCGTTGGAGTTTGTTATTCCTTGTGGGAGTCCGACGGATCGGATCCATTCTGCTGCGACGTCTTTCCAGTTATTTTCCCAGACTCCCAGAGGTGCTTTGTCTTGCCATTTGCGGTAGGAGAGGTTGTTTTCTGGATCTGAATCGCAGTGTACTGTCAGTTGACCGCCGGATTCAGCGACATGGTAGGCTGTTGTGCAATTTGGGTATTGCATTGATTTGAAGGAGCAGAGGAGGTGGTCGTTTGTTCTCACTAAGGCTGGGCTAGGAGGCGTGGCCAGGAGATATATCGCTGCTGGTCCCCAGTTTTCTGTTACGTTGATGACCGTATTGAAAGGCATCGGTAGGCGTGGAAATACGGGAGCCTGTTCTCCGCCTTGGACAGCAGGATTTTGCGTCCAGCCAAAGATCTTGTCAAGTGTGGTATTTACTGGCCATTGAGGCGGCCCATAAGTATCGTTGACTCTAATTAGAGGTCTGACTTCATCCGCAGATAATCCAACACACAATACGTTTATGGCTGGAGCAGGGACTGCAGCTTTCACATAGTATTCTCCCGCACCTTGGATGTCGTCGGGTTGGAGGATCTTGTTGTTGGGATTTCTAACTGCATGAAATACATTAGCATGTGGCATAGCCATTGTAACATTTTGCATCAGACGTCCGGCATTTTTAGAGTCCTTTGTGATATCTTCACCCGAAGGAGTAATCCATTGTCCACGAACAGTCGTGTTGTCGAATAAAACCGCGACTGGAGGTGGTCTCAGACCGAATGTGGTGTTATCGACAGCAGTATCTCCCCGGGCAATCCTTGATGCCCAAGCTCCAAGCCATGTATCTAGATTATGAAATCCTTGACCTGCGTGTTCCAATTGTAAACAAGTGGTTCCAGAATCACTAGGGTCAGTAATAGTCGATATTGGAGTGGCACAGTTGTCGGCTAAGAAGAGTGAATTTGCGTAGCTGGCGGAAACCAATCCTGATAACATGCGTGTCTCATTCTTTCCGAACTTGAGTTTGGGAGAGACTAGTGCTTCTGCGGCGGTGGTGTAGAAAATTGCTGCAATGGCAGCGATGAGTGCGAGACCACCAAGTAGTGTCGTGGCAGCATATCTCACACCGATCCAATTCGTAATCAACGTTCCCGGCTGCATGATCCATAGTCTCATGTTCATCTCAGCAATACTGATACCACCTTTTGTTCTGGAAGAAGCGAAAGCCTTCCTGCTCAATATTTGACCCAAAGTTGCGACGAATACCGTCACAAATGATAATTCAATAGTTTTGGAAAACAAGGCGCTGAGAAGTGAAGCTGTAGAGAAAGAAACGTGACCTCGTGTACCAATTCGCTCTCCCCATCTCGGCTTAACAAAAGCTATTCCAAGAAATATAGCAGATACTAAGGTCGAGTATATTGCTAGGATGATGATGGTGGAGCTGAACCATGACCACTCCCTTCTGAGGATATTTCCTCGTGTTGGACAGTTTCCATTCACTCCATGACTGTGATCTATCAGACTTATATCATCTCGAGTGTGTTCATACGCTCCATCTTGTATCGAACTTGATATGGATTGTTGTGCAAACTTGACCGTCGTTGTCGCTGCCCGCTTATCTCCCCTGTGTTCCGGTGTATCTTGAGGTGTCGTCGCGTGACTAAACGTACTCGACAACAAAGGCGTTTTATTTGTCTCTGAAGGTGGGACCGCACTAGCCAGAGTATCTTTGGATCCCACTGGTACTCTCTTGATCCTCGGGACGGATTCCGATATACCACTCAAGCCTAAACCGTGTGTATTTGGGTCATCTGCTTCTGTATCTGTAACATCTTCGACCTCAGGAGGTACATACACGTATCTCGCACCGGTAGACGTCCAGGATTCTTGACGTCGATAAGGCTGACGGGCAGTTGGAGTCGCGATACGGTCTTCCTCTTGTGGTCGAGCTGACGAACGACCAGGCTCAAGTGCAGTATCAAGCGGAGTTGGTGGAACTTGCGCCATCATCAGGCTGAAAGCGCATGTGGGTTTCGTAAGTTAAATCAGTTGCGAAAGGAATGTCAAGAACGGTTCCAAGACATGTGGCTCAATACAAAGATAAGCGCATTATCGAGTAACACAAGGCGTTCGTGTAATGGAAAGTGGGCGAAACCATGACATTCAATAACAAAAGACAACGATGTAAACTTACTACAACTCAGGATGCGCTCGAGACGGAGTAGATCTATGATCGGAACATCTTCCATGCGTGAGGAGACACATCCTGAATCTAAAGGTAGAACCCTTTGATTCGGGCCAAATCTGAGTGGAGGTAAAGCTTTCATGGTCTACACGGTGGGAGGACATGTGGTGTTGATTGCGCGGGGGAGTGTCGAGACCAACCCAGTCAGTGGAAACAGTACATGGAGTGACCAGGATCTGTCGGAGTGTGATTGATGGAAATGAGTAGGAGAATGATCAATTTGGCTTGCAAGAGACGCCTCTTCTGGGCGTTAATGCAGTACTGTGCATGATTATCGAGTCGAATGTGTTCTAGTGTGTTGTACTACTGTGAGAGAGGTCGAAATGAAGCGGCACTGCATAAAGGTGATGGCTTTATTTTAGCCCTGTCGGCCATGGCCGACGAAAGCATCTTGACTTTCGAGAGTAATCACAGCCGAGAACACAAGAGTGTACTGTGTGCCAGCTATATTTGGCAAGCTTTCAATCATCATCTAGTGTTGATATGTCCAAGCAGTATTTCCTTTCAAACAAGTTTACACGTCAGGCGATGATGGTTCCAACATGCACACTGACCGTGACCCGATTATGCCCAAGGAAGGTCCACACATCTATCATATCTGGAACGAATTAACACTACCAGCCACACTCCTAGCCGTGGTGCTACCGCCCTCTCGATGAACATCATTCCTTTGATCGCTTGATCCGCGATTAGGTGTGTAACTTCTTTCAGGGGTCGCTGCCACAGGAGGTGCTTGTCTCCCACCGGTGCCGTATCTTCCATTGTTCTTTTCATCGTCGACAATGACTATCATCCATACACCAATGTTGCCGTTTGAACCGACGAGAGGAGTACAATGAATCCATTTGTTGCGGCCTTGACCCTCCTCATCCATGCGTGTTACCCACTTAACTTTGGCCGTCACACCGCGACCTTCTGCTAGGGCGGCTGTCAGTTCTTCCCGAACTCGGTTTGAGCCACCGATCTTGTTCATGAAAGGTGACTGAAGAATGCCTGGTACTCTTTGAGAAGGGCTAGCGAATAGTACACGTAGCGAGGGATAAGGTCGGATGAGCAGATACTAGATGTGTTAGTAACCGTAGTGAGAAACATCGATCATACAACTTACATGCTGATACACACCACTCAATTTTCCGCTGATATCTCTATACGGCGGCGTAAGTGTTTCTGGGTCCCTGAGTAGTAATCGTGGCTGAGAAGCCAGGCTGTCGTCGTCATCGTCTTGCAATTCACGATGCATCCTTCCCCCATACTTCCGCGCTGTCGACTGCTCTCCAGGATTGAACATCTCACACAACTCTCTTAGCTCATCCGTCTTTTCAGTAGATGGTTGCTGAGGTTCCGGGATCGCCTCACCTCGCGCTTGTAGCTCCAGAAGGCGTTGATAGCCTTCAAGCTCAGCACTCTCTTTAACGAGACCACTGACATCGACTTGAGCTCCGATGAAATATCTGACCTGACCTCGGCTGTCGCACAACGGTGCTGTCATCAGCAAATTCATAAATGGTGAGCCGTCACGTCGACTGTCTCAATGTTAGAACTGGAATACTTGGTAGCATACTGTCACATACTAATTCAAGAACACTTCTTGATGCTGTTTTCCAGCCTTCGTCGCATCCCGGATCCTTCTCACACTCAGCGGATTTGTGACTGGGCCCTGCAAGAATCTACAATTTCTTCCAAGAATGTACGACATGCCATACTGTGTCGTGCGATTGAACTCTGTCAGATATTAGCATGGTGAACTAACACAATACCGTCTACGAGCTTACCTTCAGATGCAAAAACTATCGGGTTATCAGCTCGTGACGGGTCCGTCAGACAAAAAACTTCTGCCAACCCTTCTGATGCCTCTCTCAGGTGTGGAGCAAGGGAACCTGATATCCTGGCGGATATGCTCGCAGTCACGACTTGGATATATTGATATGTGATAAATGCAGGCAGCTCTTCCCTGACCAGATGGTCAAATGCGGCGGTCGCCCTTGCTTCCAATGCTTCATTCTTCGTAGGAGGAATCTTTGTCTTTGTAAATTCCAACTCTTGCACCTGCTCCAGCCCTTCTATGATCGCGTTCGCATAGTGTAAAGCGCGTATCGACTTCAACGTGTCGAGGTAGTATATCAGTATCGGCACTGCCTGAGGTCTGTGTACGCCGAGAAAAGATGTGAACTTCAACAGCCAGGATGAATTCGAGAATATGATCTGTAAATGCTCCCTCGAAAATAGCTGCTGCGATCTCTTTTCCAGCGAATAGTCCTCCTTCTGTGTCGTTGCATCCGACGGCGGCGCTACCAGATCGTACGACGTAGGATCGTCTTCGTATATGGGATCTAGTTGATCAGCCTCATCTAGATGACCTCGAGTTTGTAATGCTGGCAAGGTGTATGGTTGTCCGCCCGTGTATCCATGCTCGCGATTGCCGTTCATCGAAGACTTGATCTCGGTCGGAGCGGTTCTATACGTCAGCTGAGTTGGTGCCATGGATGGGTTATTCAAAGATTTCAGCTTGAGGTTCAGGTCATTCTGAAAGCTGTCGTCAGAAGAGTTTTCGTCAAAGTCATCATCATCTGCGGCCAAAACCAGCGCACTCACACGAGTGCCAGACATTCAAATGGTTTGATTTAGCCTTGCTACCAGGATTGGGGATTCGGACTCCACGCGTGAGTCCAATAGAACAGGCTTATGGGCGATAACAACCAGTGAGATTTCGGTGTTGAGAAAGCTTATCGATGTCGATATCGATGCTGTGCCACTGAATTTCCAGGCTAGGATCGCCTAATCTTACAGCGGGTTAGTGGTCCCGCAGGCGACTCCGGCTCTGCAGGAACAGGTGTAATAGTGGCGCTGACCTCTCTCCCGGGTTTCAAACGTATGCAAACTGAGTTGAATGTGATGCTGCGGAAGAGGACGTTGCGGAAAGTTGTGTCGACGACGAAAGAAACGTGATGCTCGAATTTTCTTCACGGCGCGGGCCTGTGCTTCGATATGATTTCAAACCGTAACTCGACAACCAAGTTGGACTGTGCTGCCCATGTCCGGACTATTGACAAAAAAAGCCTACATCATCATCAGACTATTGACCACAAGATTGCAATAGAGTTGCGGCTCTATCTTAGCTCCATGTCACGAAATGGATATAATCCCCGATTGAAGACCGGATCATCTACAGAAAAAGCGATAACAATGATGAAGTTCGATCTGTGTTTGACGAATAAGATCTACCACCAACAGGTTCTCCGTCCATGTGGAAATAATATCATGACATACAGCTGGAGTAGTGTCCGCAGCCACTTGGTGCTCTAATACACATACCCACTGAGAATAGAACTGACCCTAAAGTCCCGCAATTACTAGCAACGCCTAAGTAGTACCACTTCTAAGCTGGAAAAGCACTTCCAGACTCACAACATTCAGAAGCACGTGGATTGTCTATCCTCATCTACCTGAATTCTCTCCATGCCTCATCTAGATCCCCTTGCCTCACCTCAAAGGCCCAATGATGACAAGTCTGATGCATAACAGGACTGACCTGCTTCGACTCCCCTTCCTCATCCACCTCGTCCCCGTCATCAAACACATCCTTGACCCCCATATTGACATACTTCTTAAGAAGCAACCTCCTCCACCTGCCCCTCGGTCCAACGCACTTAGCCCACCTCCCAACCTGCCTCCCATCATCCTCGCACCTCCTCCCCATCCAAAAACGACAATACCACTGAAACCAACCACGGACATCAAACTCATGCACAATCCAACCCGCAGCCTCCCACTCCTCAATCGACTGTCCACACGCGACCTTAAACTTATTAACATCAGCATCATAAACAGGCGAAGTCAAATATCTCTCAACATCCAAGCCCCGAGTCCAATCTTGATCCAACTCCTTCCAATCGTCCTGCACCACAATACCCAATTTTCTCGACTTCAAAGGACGGAAATACGATCCTCCAAACGCACCCTCCCTAATCATCTCCTCGGGCGATTTGTTCGGCGTGAAGTTCTCGAACTCATCCTCAAAGTGAAAGGTCCCTTCCTCGTCTCGGGTTGGAGGTTCAGCGACGGCTTTCCAATCAGTCCATCCGGCGCGGATATCATCTACATCCGCGACGGGGACGAGGGAACGCATATCGCCCAGGACGTCGATGTCTCCATCATCCAACCCATCTATCATCTTACCTGATAGACCACCATTCCTTTTCGTACCCCTACCATTCTTCTTAGACGTAACATCCCGATCAACGTAGCGGTATTTCTCGCCTCCATCCTCTTTATACGAGGGCCTTACAGTAGAGGAAGCAAGTCGCGCCGACGTCCGTGAAGGTATATCAGCGACTCGCCGCTTCCTATTTGCGACATCGACCTTTCGTTTCTTCTTTGGTCGTGGAGCCAAAGTCTCATTCTCATCCTCATCCTCGTCCTCATCATCGTAATCATCACCATCAGTCTTCCTGTTCCTATTTCTTGACCGAGTCGAACTAGTAGTATGAGAATGTAAATTCAAGTCCGCGAGTAATTTCTGCTTTTGACGCAGGTTCTCGAGACGCTGGGCCTCGAGGTTCAGGATCGTAGACATATGAGATATGGATTGGTATTACAGATGAGAAATAGAAAGAGAGAGAGAGAGAGAGAGAATTGTCTGTAGTGTAGAACAGGAAGAGGAAATGTCGATAATTGTTATCTGAAGAGCGGTTTATGGTGATAGTACTGACTATACAGTTCTACTGTAATACTGATAGACAGACACGCGCAGCGAACGCGAAGGAACGGTGACGTAGTGAGTACTCCAGACGAGTGGGTACGACTTTGTACACTGACATCACTTTGTTTACTGATACTCTCTCAGAAATGATCGAAATGTACGGACAAGCGGTACAAGCAAATAGAAGATATATGCATGACGTGAAAGCACGCTGACTCCATAAATTATCAATTATCTATCCCTTGTCTCGTACGGATTCAATACTTAATGGGTATCACTATCTTTCCTCCCTTTCCTAAAGATCAATATCTTCGCTCGCAAGCTGCACACAGTCCTGTGATATCTTTGGAATCAAATAATCATGTGCAAAAACAGATGACCTCGCTAAGGAAAATATATACATGTCGTGATAGATCGCCATGGCTTGTTTCGCCGTGTGCAAATTTGTAACGCTTCCGCTTCGAATGGATTTTTCTTGATGCTACAGAATCCTCGTCCATATGAATGACATTGATCACCGATCAAAGCTCTGCAAGGCACGCAGAACGAAGTATTAGCAGTAGCCGGTTTGTTCTGTGTCTCTCAAATCGTTCGTCGACTATTTAGGGCATTGCCAACAGATCGTCCCATGTTTTTGTATTGATATGAATTGCCTGAGCAAATCCGTGTTCATCCAATACGTGGCCGAAGAAGTCCTTGTTTGGTGATAGTCGTGAATCCTGATAAAGTGGCAGCGCCGTAAGGGTTTCGTCGGTAACTCTGACCATGCGAGGTTTCTCGTGTGATGATTTCGGCTCCGCCTTGGTCAAATACAGAGGCTTCTTCGAAGGTATAGGTTCGGCATCTTGGTTGGAGTTCGAGTTTGTCGAAATCGAGTCTTTGGACCTCATACTGGAGCTGTTTGATGCGTTAGATGACTCTCTTGAGACGGAAGCGGAGGACGCAGCAGTGTGACTTGGGTCAACAGGCGAGACAGGTGCGCTGTGTTGATGAGGCTGGCTGCTTTGAAAATGTTCAAAAGTCTGGATCTGGGATAGAGAGGCTTTGGGCGTTTTGTCGCTGTCAGCGCTGTCAGGTGGTGCGCTCGACGGGGACGAGGAAATGGTGGTATTGACTTCATTAAGACCATTTCCATAACCCGCCACTAGAATCTCACAGAACGCAGCAGGTTTCTTTATGGGTGGAGCTTCTGGAACACTGGATTTCCGACGAGTAATGAACCCGCGTATTGACGAAGATTGTGAGAAGGACGATGTTCGACTTGCTGTCGAGCTAATTCTTGATGGGATACTTTGACGTCGCTCGCTCTTGGTAGTTGGCGTTCTAGGTTGCGGTCCAGAAAGCTCGCCTGATAGATTTGAATGGATCAGATCCAGATCTGGCTCGATTTTCAATCGTTGTTTAGGCTCTGTATCAATCTGTCGTCGGGTCGATTTCTGCCATGGCATATTTCTCGGTGGACGACAACACAAAGAGTATGTAAGACCTTCGGTATTGCGTACCTGTCTGGGCGCTTGCATGACTGATATAAGAGTTTGAAGGATTGCGTAGATGAGAATCCATCGGACTTTTCGACCATCGATCATTGATACGTCCTCATAATCTCCTCTCACACTTTGGGCCTCAAACTCAGAATATCTCCTCACTAGCAAGCAGTCCATTACTTGCCAGTCTCTGTTGGATGCTGTGATGAGGGCTTTTGCGCGAAGAGCACTCTTCGCATTGCGCTCGACCTTGCGCTTAGCCATCGGATTCCAGGATTGTCGGCGCGGTAGACTCTTTGATCGTAGTTGTTCGACTGGCTCAATCGGTAACATTGGCAGCCGCTGAGGTAGAGCTTCATATCTATGTCTCTTATCAAAAGCTTGGATATTTTGTAGGATACAGACCCCACCAGTGCCGGTAAGAGCATCATTTTGCATAGTATTCGACGATTTGGGGTCGACTAGGTGATGGTAGAGATTGCGAAAATCAGAATACATTGTTGCGTATATCGATGATTGAATATAATCTTCGGATAGACCGACTGGTGGCCAGAAGCCATGTTGTTCGATATAGTAGCTATGAAGCCACGACCGGAAGCGGTCGAAGTGATCCCTTGCTTGCTGAGGAAGTCCAAGGAAGTTGCCAGACAAATCATTCTCAAAGAAATTCGCAATAGACGCACTTACACGATCCAACCTCGATTCCAGTTCGAGACGTGCATTGTTGATGAGAAGTCGTGAATTAACACTAGTAGCCTGGTATTTGTTAGAAATTTTCAAGGGCGCGTTTGCAATTTCACATACTGGATACTCGATACTTGTATAGATTTCCCGGTTACTCAAGCCAACGCAATGTGCGAAAGCATCCACCCACAAGTCTTCAAGCTCAAGGGTCTCAGCAAGGGTGAGAGCAGCTAAAGCATGGTCGACACATTCCCTGAAGTCGAGGTATCTTTGTGATTCGGCGAAGGCGACAACTTCCTCAGCAGTCTTTGTTTGAGTATCTGGTCGGTAGAAATCGATTCTATCCCTTAATGCGACCAGGGATCGGCCTAGTGCTCTCCCCGCCAGTGGTAAGTCGTACATCCAAGCGAAGTAATTTCGTGTCGTGATATGATGATCGAAAGTTGTGTCCAGGTCGGCGTGCTGAGGTGCCGGTATATACAATTCGAATGGCGGTTGGTGTATCGCACAGCCCGCACAGGCGTCTGCCATACATTTCGCTCCAGGAAGTGGCGGTCGTGCTATACATTTGGACAGTATACGATCAAATCCTCTAGTCCGTAGTTGTTCCCTATGAATACGAAAAGCAGGTCCGCGACTCGATTGGCCCGGTTCTCTCAAGTAAACAAGCACATCGCCAGTAGGGAAGCATAATTCAGGTTCCTACATTGATGTCAGCATCAAAAGTGAACATGCGTGGAGGAATATGTAAATACATGAAATAAATTGACCCAATCCGTTGTAATTCTCGCTCTTCCATTCCATCGCCTCAAACCTGCCGCATGAATGTCTTCTTTGGTCACTCGACCAGAAAGTCTCGTTGAAATCCGTGGACGAGGCACTGAACTACTGCTCTTTCGCGCCGACCGCATTATAACGTTTGTATCGGTAGTATTTCCACGAACTGGTCTGTAGGGAGGACAATATTACTATTCCATTTCCGACGGTATTTCCTGCTCTTCGTAAACTTCTCGACGCGAGGGATAGGTGTAGCGCAAATATCGAAGTGAGTGAGGAGATCTGCGGCAAGACTAAATATCGAGGTCGAACAGTTACCGCGCGAAGACAGTCGAGATGCGACCCAGGCCCTATGATAAAGTATATTGTAGTGCCTCATGACGCCAGGGCACCCTGGCCGCGAGTGATGGAGGACCCAAGCAGCCGGGGGTTTAGTGTCGCTGGGTGCAGTGAAATCGGCAGACATTTGCGAGGTCCATCAAGCAATCAAGTTGTCACGAATCGACAACTGAGAGCGTCTCGAAATCGAGCTCCGACATGGCGTCCAACCATGAAGCTGAGATGTGCAGGGTTGAGGAAAGTTTGAGCTCCAGGGTAGATAGGGAGGGCTTGGTGATTGACGCCAGCACTTGTTAGGGATGCGCGATTGACCAGGGAACGATCTGGATCAGGAAGAGCGTCAAGATCCTGCTCCACTTCGTTCAGCCCATTCTCTTTCATCAAGAGTTCTCGTGTGTGAGTGGACTGGAGGGTGGAAGTGTGATTGTTGGCGGGATATTGACTTGCCGATACCTGATGAATCGGTACATTCTTCACGTAGAATTGAGTGACATTGAGTGCGGAAGCCGGGATGTGTACGTACCTAAGCTGCTAAGAGGGTTAATGCCTCCGCCGCTAACTCATACGTGGCACCGTACCTGACGCATCCTTTGTAATTGTTCTGTCTGCACCCGTCGCCGATGGAGAACACCTTTCATGCGAGTCGTATCTCTGCTGGAGTAATTATCCTAGATCATGCATGTTGAGAACGTTCATGCTGTGACCCGGAGCAAATCAGAGGTGCACATCCATGCTTCAGACCAGGTAGATGTTCCAGTGAATCATCAACTCATGCAGACAAGCAAGTTACTGCATGACAAGATATTAGCTGAGTGAGTGAGTCAAGTCAGCATCGCTACATATGGAGAGTCTTTGCCTTGGAGATTCAATTGCACAGTGCTATAACGTAGGTAGAAGCTCGAGAGAGTGACTTATGTATTTCTACTCGACGTACTACTGATAAAACATTTAGAGCGTACGCCCGACCAGCAGCACAACATCACTATCGACTAGCAATATGCCATGCATGTTCTTCTGGTCATGTCAGATACTACAAGTTAGTGTCAGCTGTCAACTGGGTGTCAAGATTTTGTACGTGATAATGACACAAATAAGTACGATCAGGACAGGGAACAGCGGGACTTCTGCTCTGTGATTGTTCAACACCCGCTAAACGAATGGCGGGATTATCAGCTAGATCTCGTGCAAAAGAGGAGAAAGGACCATGACATCCTTGTACATCTCAGCCGCGTCTCCGTATCTGCTTTGTTCCAACGATTGCATGCACGCTTATCTGTCCGTAGTGCACGGTACATACCCCTGCTCAAAGACACAGTGCGGTAAATCCCACAGGCTCACATAGTAGAATGCGCAATCAATGCAGTCTATTCTTGAGTGGCTCGTTCAACTTCAAAAGCTCTATCCATGCCGTTCAATTACTCCGCTCAGCAGCTTGTCAGCCAAAGACAGAGCTCATATCCGGCTCGAAAGAACCGGTTATTGATGTCACGAGTATACATGCACTCATTGTTGACTTCTTGCGACAGATGTCACAATTCTAGAATTACCCTGACTTCTCCGTCTAGCCACTCACATGATCGTGTGTGTTGCAATATGTCTTGCCATTCTTGATCTGTGTACACAGATACCAAAGCTTCAGCTGTCAGAACCTGCATACATGGCAAAGTGGGGATGCCGTCGGCCCCTTCCTGCCTATATGGTCCGAGATCAAATCGCTGTTGAATCGCCGAATACATCGCTACCAGACCAGATGCCTCATCAGATGATATGGTGATGCGCGGTACGCGCCGGACCCTGTGATCTGACTCCTTGGACACCACATTGATGTGGACTGTGATAGGCTGCTCAGTCGACTCAGGTGAAGTGAGTGAATTGTAAGCCCACTGATCATGTTGAGCCCCATCAGCTGGCTGTGGTGTGTTGATTGTTGCTACACCATGACCTGTAACAGACGTCGAAGAACCAGAAGCATGTGTCTGCAAAGGACGGTCGATTTGTCTCTTTTTCTTATCTGGCTTTGTAGCATCCTGCTGCTTTCTTGTCTCTGACGCATAGAGGCGCTGTCGTTCATTCGTGACCATCTTCCTGAAAAGAGGCATGCAGAGCTTGACGATCCTTTCTCTATGCTGAGGCCAGAATTCCGTCCGCTGTGGACTTTCTGAATCCGTAGACACAGGGTCAGAACCAAAGTATCTCTCGCCGTTCTGCTCCATTTCCAGAAAGTTCTCAACACAATTCCACAATTTCAATTTGGCGACATCGTTATTGACGCTTTCTTTTTTGTGTCCAACGACCGCACGTCTTTCTGGGTGGTTTGGATCCAACATGAAGGCCTTAGCTGCTGCTTGAAGTTTCAAGAATGGCTCCGGAGCAAGTTTTAGGTCCGTAAACACCTTTCCTAGTGGTGGCCGACTGTATTTTTGACATTTCTCTGAAGGTTCGCGGAATATGACAGATGCCACACTTCGTAGTGTAGATTGGGTTGGAAGCGTAGTCTGTGTGTGCTCTTCTACATGCTGAGTGCGTAGTTCGTGGTCGATTGAGGTTTCATCGTTGCGCTTGCGCTTCCCCAACGCCGTTGCATGTCGTTCTTGTGCATCGGCAGCGGCAGTTGCGACCTGTAGTAAACCTGCGAACTGGATGTCGTTAACATCTGGGTATTGACTGGTCATGATGAATTGCGTTGGGACCAGCCCGAACGCCTAAGCGTGGCAGAAGCCCCGAGAAGGACTCGTGTGACTATAGAGAATAAAAGAGTAGAATAGGTAATCGTGGTGATCACGATTTCTCGAGACTGCGGTTCTGAGCGAAAAGTGCAAAGGATGCAAACTTGTGATATTCGGCCAACAAGGTGGAGTCCTCGTCGGAAATTTTACGGGGAAGCGCTAGAGCCAAACGCGTCGATTATCATGACCGTGTTGATGCTGGCATCATAATCTTTCAGTACTACCTAATAATACACGTTTGCATCTACAGTCTCGTCTGACTGGTAAAGGCTTTAACGTTTGTTCCAGATGCCTTCCTTCACGGCTACACGTGTACAAGTAGCGACATACCTTTTGGGAGTCTGTCCCTTTTCGATTGCGTTCCTCGTTTTCTTGAACTCCTCCGTGTCGTTTGTGGTTACAGACCTCATAGGCCAAGAGGATGGAGTCGGTGATGCGGTAGGCAACCTAGGATTTGCCGACGAACTCGTCGCTCTAGTTGCGTGTCCAATCTGGGGCTTATTATCAGACCGCATAGGCGTTCGTACGGTAAGTGACTACTCTGTTGATATGGAGAAGCTTTCCTAAATTTCTTCAGGTCTGCGTTATGGGATATGCAATCATTGGTCTGGCGTTGGTTCTGTTCGTGCAAGCAAAAAACGTATATCCGCAACTCTTGCTGGGCAGGCTATTCTTCAGTATCGGTGGTGCTGCAGCATCGACAATGGTAACAGCAGTCCTGCCAGCGATGTCATACGTAGACAGAACAGATCCGAGCCGCAGCCAAGCGGCATCCAAGAATGCGAACAGACATGCTCAAGCGCCTTCAATAGCTTCGACGTTGACAATTACACCAGCTCGGTTTCAAGCTTCTTCTCGCAGTCCTGGTACCACGTCAGACGTGTCAGCAACGCCCGTGGACCATGCGTCATCTACCGCACATATTGCAGGATATGTCGGTATGTTTACGGGGTTCGGTGCATTATTAGCGCTCTTCGTCTTCTTACCTTTACCTGCATCATTTCAAAAACATGGGTCTGGACCAGGCCCTGCTGTGCAATACAGCTATTATATCGTGGCTGGAGTAGCTGTTGTCTTGTCTATCACGTGTCTATTTGGCTTACGATACCTGAAGAGTGAGGCTCGAAAAGGCTGGCGATACTTACTCAATGACAAACCCGAATCTACTCAAGGCAATAGTCTACGTCGCACCATGATCAGCACGATGAAAGCTCTTAAACAAGCCTTCGTTGCAGGGCTCGGAAATTCCGACATTGGCATTGGATATCTTGGAGGTTTCGTGGCTCGAGCTTCCTCGGTGGGAATATCGTTGTTCATACCACTACTCGTCAACGCGATGTTTACGTCTTCTGGCTTGTGCTCGGCCCATGGCTTGGCGGACACTCCTGCAGGACTTCCAGATATCAAGCGAAGATGTCCACGAGCATATATTGTGGCTGCTGAGCTTACAGGTGCGTCTCAAATGGTTGCTCTGATAAGCGCCCCCATCTTTGGCTATTGGTCTGCAAGAACGTCCAGAAAGAGCTTGCCACTGGCATTTGCTGCTGTATCGGGTATAATCGGATATCCACTCTTCGCAACACAATTCGATCCGAATGACGAAAACAAGGGTGCGAGAGCAATTGCCTTTATTTCGGTCTGTTTTATTGGTTTCAGCCAAATTGGAGCCATAGTCTGTAGTTTGGCATCGTTGGGAACAGGTGTCTTGGGCGACTCTTCAAAGCATACGATTAAGCCGAGCGCGACAATTGAACAGGCCAACCTCGATGAAGAAGCGTCAGAAGACGGTCCGCTACTCGGAAATACTCAAAGTACCCATCTTTCTGATTTGAAAGGCTCGGTCGCTGGCGTTTATTCCTTCTTCGGTGGAGCTGCAATTCTCATTCTTACCAAGGCTGGAGGAGCTCTTTTCGACAGCACATCCACAAGTGCACCATTTCTCATCATGGCAGTATTCAACGGAATTCTGCTGGTAGCAACTATGGTTGTCGGCATATCAAGAGCCCGATCAGCCAGCACAGCTTGAAATGGCGACGATCCTCCAGCGAACCCTCCTGAAGGCATGTGTCCACTTGAATTGCACAACGAATTCATGGCTCCCTGTTACCCAAGAACACCTGTTATGGTCCATTGCCGATGCGAGGCCACCCGGGTTACTCTTCAAGCAGAACATTTCAGGTTCATACCACAATTTGATCGGAACTTCGGTCTCATCCCCAGTCGTTCCCCGCAAAATGCTGCAGGGATCTGCAATGGTATATTTCCACTTCTGAAATGCCGGCGTCGAGCTCGGTGGAATGTAGACCGAGCTCGTCATAGAAGTTGTGCTATGCTGTTGATAGTGCTCCTGTTACTGAAGATATAACACGAAAATCTCAAGCTCGTTGTACTCTTCAGATCGGCTTGACACAGTACGTTGTTTGAAATCATGTTTTGTAGTTGGAGCATCGTCTTGGTCGGGTTCTTGTCACTCAGAGCCGTACAGGCTGTACCTTACTCTAATTACATCTTGACACCAACTTCACGGACAATTCGTCCTATCTCTGTATATGGTGTCAATGGTACAGTTCAGAATGCCCTGGCATTGACTAAGTCGAATGGGACAGCACTCTTCTCAGGAACTTCGACTGTGACATATGATTTTGGCAAGAATATCGGTGGTCTTGTATCTTTTAACGTCACGAATGCAACTGGGTCCGCCGACTATATTGGCATCACTTTTACAGAAAGTTCCCTGTGGATCTCAAACTACTCCGACGCAACTGCCGACGCAGGGTTGGACGAACCACTCTGGTTCGTTGTCTCATCTGGAGGTCACTACACTGCAGAAAAGAAATACCAGCGTGGTGGCTTCCGTTATCTTAGTGTGCTATACAATGGCACCGGTCAAGTCGGGGTCGAAGATTTGTCGATATACTACACAGCTTTACCTCAAGTAGCGGATACGAATCTAGCTACGTACAAAGGATATTTTCATTGCGAAGATGAACTACTCAATAGAGTATGGTATGCTGGAGCGTATACCAATGAATTGTGTACGATCGATCCTACAAGCGGCAACTCCTTAGTCCATTTAGGTGATCTCTCTATTCAGACGCCTGTGACGTGGTGGAACAACTACACTATCACAAATGGTACTAGCGCGCTCGTGGATGGTGCTAAAAGAGACAGACTAGTCTGGCCTGGAGATATGGCAGTTGCTTTCCCATCAATGGTAGTCTCTACCTATGACACTCAGACTGTCCGTAATGGCTTGGACTCTTTGCTTGCACAACAGAACAAGACCACTGGAGCGTTGCCATACGCTGGGGTTCCATTTGGCTTAATCATTCCTGTCTTCAGCTTTACCTATCATCTTTATTCTCTGATCGCAATCAGCGACTTCTACCTGTTTACCGGTGACATTGAGTATCTCAATTCAACTTGGCAGACTTTCAAGTTCGCGCTCGAATACTCTCTGTTATTCATTGACTCAAGTGGCATGGCAAATGTTACCTCATCAGCTGATTGGCTTCGATTTGGCATGGGTGGTCACAATATTGAAGCCAATGCCATCCTTTACCATACCATAAACCTTGGCGTTGGTCTTGCTGAGGTCCTGAACGATAGCAGTGTTGGAGAATGGTCGTCTCTTGCCTCAAAAATCAAGACAGCTGCAAATGCTCAACTTTGGGATCCCTCCCTAAATTTGTATCGAGACAATGACAGCCTTCCCTTGACGTCAGTCCACCCTCAGGACGGAAACTCTTGGGCTATTCTTTCAAATCTAACATCCTCTGCAGAGAGGACGACAAATATTTCGAAAGCTCTTTCCGGTCGCTGGGGCAAATATGGTGCTCCAGCACCCGAAGCAGGTGCAACAGTATCACCATTTATCAGCTCCTTCGAGCTACAAGCGCACTATATTGCAGGACAGCCCGAGTCAGCCGTTGAATTGATGCGCTTTATGTGGGGAGACTTCATGCTCGACGACCCACGTATGACCAATTCCACGTTCATTGAAGGATACTCCACTGACGGGTCCCTACACTACGCACCATATACAAATGACCCTCGTGTCTCACATTCACACGGCTGGGCCACTGGACCAACTTCGACCCTCACTTTCTACGCAGCTGGTCTTCAGCTTACAAGCGCAGCCGGCAAGACGTGGAAGCTTGCTCCCAGCCTTGGTGGCCTCAAGGACGTCGAAGCCGGGTATGAGACTACTGTTGGATCTTTCTCGTCGAATATCGAAGCTAGTAATGATGGAGGTCTGACGATTGAATTCAGCGCGCCAATGGGGACGTCTGGGGTTATCAGTGTGGAACATCCTGGCAAAGCAGGTATACTCACGATCCACGATGTGGATTGCAAATCTGAAGACATTGTCGTACAATTTACCGCTGTGGAGACAGGTAGGGTAGAGAAGCATAACGTGTCTGGTGGAACGTATAAGATTACGTTGTCTGTGAATTGATACGATCATGGTTCATATAGATTCGCCTCAGCACATATCCAAAATGCATGTATATCTCGTGATTGACCTCCGTATCTTGAGTTCTGTGTGTAAAACGCGTGATCTTGATTCAGTAGCAATAGTACTCTCACTCTCTACCTCTTTCCCTCCCAAACTCATGCCTTTCGCACACACGCATGCACGTATACATGCATACATACATACATACACACACGCACTTCAAAACTTCCCCAAAAAAGTTGATTCTTACAACCTTGCCTTCTTCTCCCCCTTATCCAAAATCCTCAACTCCTGCATTTCCACACCCAAAATCCTGAAAACATAAGCCCACCTATCACTACCAAAAACCACCTCATCACCCGCTCCCTCCTTATCACTCCTAACAACCAACCACGGACATCCAAACGCTCCAAAATCAACAGCCCTCTTCGTCGTCTCATTCAATCTATCCTTCCATTCCTTCTCGCCAGCCAAGCCAATTACTTTCTTGGCTTCGCCTTCTTCTAGACCATTGACGTCCACGAGTAGAACGAGGAGATTCTCTGGCTTTGAGATGTCGATGTGTTGCGTGTAGACGGCGGGCCAGAAGGAATTATAGATTGATTCGAACTTGGAATTGGGGTAGAGGGATTTGATTGCTGTTATGGTGCGTTGGGGGAGGAGCGAGTTCATTGGGAAGAAAGGCGGTGGGGTTAGAGATGGGAGGGAGTAGTGTTCGCAGGCGCGGCGGAGGTCGTGTTTTGATAGGGCGGCTTTGTACTTGTTGAAGGCGGGGGATTGGTTTTTTGTTGCGTGGTTTATGCCGCCTAGGAAGACGGGGTGGAATCTGGATAGTTCGTGAGATTTTGACGAAGAGGTTTTGTGTCAGGAAGATGGAGATTGATACGGGAAGAAGAGAGTTGAATGGACAAGTGTATTGATGCTGTTCCTGGCGATTTCTGACAGCCCTCTGACTCTTCTTACTGTGCTTGTGTCGTGTAGGCCCAACTTCACTTATGATTTTTGCATCGAACAAGAGTGATGGGACATCTTGGTCCACAGATGGTAGACAAACACTCTGAAAAATGAAATCACTTACTCTATCTCAACATTGTATTGTTGCAACAGTTCTCGTTGTTGCCTCAGATACGCAAACGCGATGTAGCTGTACGGAGACGCTTGAGCAAATCAGTCAGTTCAATAATACTGTTGTTTGATGCAGATCTCGAAGAAGCACATACAGCAGTCGATGAATGCATCGATTTTACCTCCCATGATGTGTCAATAGTCCTGTCCGCATGAGCTGATGTTTGATACCACGTGCTGCTATGAAACGTAGTCGCTGAAGTCGTTGCTGGCTGTCTTTATTAATCTGTATCATGTCCGAGGCTATTCTGTTGTTTGGGTGGAGCAAATACATGATTAGTGAACGGTAGGTACCGCTAGTCCGCGTACGCGTACGAGGATGTCAGGGTTTGTGAGTCGCCGGACATGACAACTCAAGTATCAAATTGCGATGAATTGCAGTATCGTGTACATGTATATTTGTTGATGATGTAGAACGTCCCTTTAAGTGTCTTGAGGACGAAGAAGTGGAGTGAACAGGGATTGATTCTCTGCACGTCGAATCCTTCGACAACTGTAACATTTTTGGATACTCGCAAATAGTATCTAGGAGTGCGGACTTGATATCCGACTGGACTTACCACTGATATATTAAACTACGTACAAGCCTCACACGAAGCAACAAGAACATTAAAGTCAGGCGATCGTCCTTGCGTTTCGATGGCAGAAAGATAACACAAAGGTGTTTGGGGTGTGAGGGCGGGAAATTAGCAAAAAGTACCAGAATCATCGGATCAAACACTGGGTTAGTCACGAACAATTCCAAAAACAAGAACACTACCACTACACCACCTGACTGATCGGCAAAAAGTTCGGAGACCTCTGTAGCGTCTGCTACTACCCGTCAACATCTATCGCATTCCCCTTCTATCACCGCGAGTCGATGCTATAACTAAGGCCCAACCTCCGAACCTCCTAGGGACTTACTAGTCACCTTAGAGAACTTTGCCGTGGGCTGCTCTCCTTACAAGGTGATGTTCTAGTCTCTAGCCAGGCCAAGTAGGAGGTCTTCTCGACATTCCATGTTTACATAGAATGAAGATCCGGTAACACTTGGTAGCTGGATTTGAAACAGAATTCAGGAACTGTAGAATATAAACCTTAATTTTTCCAGGAATACGTATCAGGGCAACAAGGCTGATGTCAATAACGAGAAATTTTCTGATCGATCAAGATTAGTGATTCTCAACCTCTATATCATCCACCGATTTCACTGCTTTCATAGCTTCGATGGCTTCCATACTGGTGCTCGCTTTTGTGCAAATGCTGACAATCCCTCCTTGGTGTTCTCGCCCGCATACAACTTGTCTTTGTATCTGTCGTCTACAAGCTGATATGCTCTCTCGACACTGGCAGTTTCCCATGCTTCCCTTAGTGCAGCTCGTGTCACAATGATTGCATCAGGTGAGATACTGGCGACCTTCGTGGCCATCTCGACTGCCTCGTCCACAACCGATGCTGGTGACTGGGAGATCTTGTTGATCAGGTTGTACTTCAGAGCTTCCTCTGGTGACAGCATACGACCGGTCATTGCTACCTCACTAGCAATAGGCATGCCACAGTTCTTGACGATTCTGGGCAAACCTCCGGCACCTGCATAGATACCTCTCAATGCTTCAGGTAAACCAAACTTGGCGGTAGGTGCTGCTACTACCATATCGCTATAGACTCAGTCAGCTATTGTTAGATGCTAACATCATCATCGCACACATACCAGTTCAGCACGATTTCGAATCCGCCACCGAGCGCAAATCCATTGACGGCACCAATGATAGGCTTCTTGCCCACTCTCCTGCTCATACCAGCGAAGCCACCGGGTGGGTGAGCTGAGAGGGTACTCCTGCCACCCAACTCGATCAAGTCCTGACCGGCACAGAAAGCCTTCTTACCAGCTCCAGTCATAACAGCAACACGCAGAGTGGGCTCCTCGTCAAACCATTTGAAGACATTATGCATCTGCCAGTGCAGAGCGCCTGGGATTGAGTTCATCTGCTTCTCTCGGTTGATGGTGATGAGCAAGACATACGGAGCTGGATATGACAGTGTGCAGCCATCGATTTTTGGAGATGGTGTTGCGGTAGACATACTGGCGACTGACGGGTGATAATACGATGCGGATGTGTGTGTTGTCTTTCGAGAGACGTGTATTACTGTATCCTGCAAAATAAGGATCGAGGCTGAGACTGAGACTACAAAGAAGAGATGACCGCCCTACAGATTCGTGTTCAAGACAGTCATATAATGATGAGCAGACTTCTCCGGCTACCGAGCGAGGTGTCAGACAGGTAAACTAGCAGTAACAAATGGAGATAAGCAAAGCTGCTGTAAAGCTAATTCAACGGCTTATTTCACGGTCGTCTGCAGAAGCTATGAAATATATCGTGTAATTAGGTGCCAGAGTATCCGAGGCATCTCCACAGCGTCGGGTCTCCAGCCCTTTGGACTGAAGGGGTTCCTTGCGATTGTTCTCTCCTACTTGGAGCTGTCGTGTACGATTCGGAAGTGTAGGGATTAAGTTTTGCACATGACTGAGGGGATTCCAATTTCATGTCCCGAGGTAGATATCACTACGGCAGTTCATAGAAACACAAGCCACTGCGTGATATAATTCAACCGTACTCCGTACGTCAGTGTCTCACGTCGGCCAGCGATTTGGAAGACAGCATTGCAATATCAGAGTTGATCATCTCCTTCGAGGTTGATTTTGACCCTCGATAGAGTCTCAAACGACTCATCTGTCACATGAAATAGCAGATGAACATGTCGCACAGTACTTTTGACTATCGACAATTTGGAGCTATTCCCGCCCGAAAAACGCCCTCAGACATTGATGAGTTTGTCAACAAGTCACATTTGGTAGGGATTGAAACGGATCGCAATCAACCAGAAATCATTCAACGTTCATCATCACTGCAAGACGATAAGTCGCTGAGTCAATTTGCAATCCTGGACGAACACCAACACCGTTATCGCAAGGCTGTATGTAGCCAAAGCATCTCTTAAGGTAAGTCCGAATGAGTTGTCAATTGCAACATCGACTCGATAACAATCAATCATGACGGGTAACCTATGGATATCGGTGAGAGCATACGTCAATACCTTGTCTCCACGATCAAGTTTTATCGGGTAAAGTATCGAAGGAAGGTTGGGTAGCGACTAGATCCTCGCAGGCGATTTCGCATGCAAAATCGTCTCCAATCATATCCTTTCGAAATCCTATGACCATGATAGGAGTATCACAATGACAGATAATGTTCAAGACTTCTCAGAGATTTCGCAAGGAGTGCATACCAGGAACCATGCAGTGACATATCGCTGCCGCAAAGCTGACATTTAGGCTCACTCTGATTGGTGAGACCCACCATGCATTCTTCATGACCCCTACGAATCATGATGAATGTATAACGAGAAACAGGTAAGCAAGGATTGTACAATGGACATGCCGCGTTGTTTTATAGATGTTGTCGCATCGGTCCACACGTGTGTGTTCTCCATCTTCTATCACCTTCGAGTCGGAAAGTTGAAATAACGTCCTTATTCTATCTCTCAAATCAGATCCACACATACACAACGTGAGCAAAAGAAGTACAAACATGTCCTCAATTCCAGATCACAAAGATAAAGAGATCGACCTCGAAGCTCTATCAATCGCACATTCTTCCATATCAGCGAGAACCCTGGCAGATCCCGAGCAGAACACTGAGAGCACTTCAAAACACATCACGTCCTCCAAGACGACATTCAAGATCGATGAGAAAGTAGTCTACGACGCTATTCTCGGCCTCAGTGATGGTCTCACCGTCCCATTCGCATTGACAGCCGGTCTGGCTTCAATCGGCACCACACACCTCGTGATCCTAGGTGGACTCGCCGAACTCGTCGCAGGAGCCATATCAATGGGTCTAGGAGGTTTCATAGGCGCCAAAAGCGAGGTGTAAGTTCTCTCAATAAAGACGGAGTCAAGAAGCTAACATGAACAAAGTGAATCCTACGAAACATCCTCTCGAAAATGTCAAAACCTAATAACGACCTCACCCACCCTCGTCCGTTCAATCCTACAAGACCACTTCGAAACCTACTCCCTCCCAAGCTCCAGCACTACTCCCATGATAGACCACCTCCTCTCTCCCTCCCAAATCACAAATCTACAAACCTTCCTCTTAACAAACCACTTCGGCACATCCCTACCCTCAACATCCCGTCCCTATATATCCGCCCTAACGCTCGGACTAAGCTATTTCCTCGGCGGATTCCTAGCCCTCATACCCTATTTTTGCGTCAGAAACGACCAAGTCCTCGTCGCGTTGTGGTGGAGTATTGGCATCATGGCGGTTGTTATGTTGGTCTTCGGTTATGTCAAGACCTGCGTTGTCAGGGGGTGGAAGGGGAGAGAAAACGTCAAGGCGGGAGTTCGAGGGGCGTTGCAGATGTTGGTTGTGGGCGCTGTGGCGGTTGGGTGTGCTGTTGGTTTGGTTAGAGCTATTGAGGGGGGGAGTGGGTTTCATTCGGGTGGGATGGTGCGATGATTTAGTACGGGAATATTGAGACGGGCAATACGATGAGTATGTGCCTGATGAAGTATTAATGTAGTCTATGTTCATGTTTCTTTAATTGTATTCTGTTTATACTTGCTGTCGTGCATGTTCCGGAGCGAATAGGTACAGAAAGATATTTAGATAATCCGATACAGTCTACTGCTATCATGGATTATCCGTCATTGTCATGAACATGAGATGTATGTCTACCTTGATTGACACTTTCCCTTCATTCATCGTGATATCGGACGGGATGTATTGATATGTGAAGAGAAGTTCACAGGATGGTTCGAAGAGATTGTCTTTGCTATTGACGACAAGATGACATGTGGCATGTTTCAGGAAGTGTTCGACCGCCGCACTAGATGAGGGTGGTTGTAAGGTCAACAGATACAAAGAGAAGGAGTCAACAATGATCTGATGAGGAGTTGATGAGCTGTTAAGGGTGTGTCAGAGAAGGTCATGAGAAGCGCGGAATGAGTGGCTCGGTGGTTTCTCAAGGGAGAGCTGCGCGTGTCAGAAGCTGGTAGCTGGGTTGCAGAAGATCTGATGACATCGAATATTGCTGAACGGGGTGTGTGTTCACGACTTTGCTCATTGTACAGAGATGGCGTTGTCGATTGTCAAATATGACAAGTCTTGTATGATCGGAGGTAGAGGTTGTTGAAGCTGTATATGATTACGTCATGTCATCTGAATGGAAGTGTTGGTGCGAGTCAGCTTTTATTCTTTACAGAGCAGGAGAATATACTTCTCGTTCTCGTACTGCTGACATTCTATATTGGATATCATACTATCCTGATACAACACGACATCTTCATCTCTCCATCTATTACATTATCATCTCACCGTCATCTCAGCCATCAGGTATGAAATTTGGGTGTTCTCTGTATTTACCTGTTCCATCTGCCGCCGTTGGTCCGCATTAATAATGCATCTGCTATGGTTGCAACGATCGTCGACCCGTTCTGATAACTCCTGTGCAAAATCTCCTTGCTGACTAAAGAGCAAGCAAATGACCTTCCTACGGATGATAGTCTCTGCTGGCCAGAGCTCCATTGTCGAATGATATACGTTGGACATTGACCCATGTCTGTTGACGGACCGAAATGTTTCCCAGCTATCGCATCTCTTATGTCGAAAGCCTCGTCCAATCATATCCAATTCGAGGAAGGTACGGCCTCAACAACCGTCGGATATAGAGCAGACAAAAACCGAGGTATCCCGGATTGGCAATTTTGATACCCGCTATGACCGCTAACTTCCCGAATCCACTATGATATCTACTTATCGCTTGATTGTACATCTGTGCTGAGCAATCATTTATCCAAAAATCACACCATGCAAGGTATTAAGTGGGTAAGTCGTATGTCAAGACCAACTTCAAGTATCTGGCCCACGATTTTATACAACGTTGGATGAGAGTTCACTCATATGTAAGTATTTGACTCTCCATTGCGTTTATATCAAGACCATTTTTTCACTGTCTTGTCTCTACTGGCTGTACTCTCTCAGTACTTTCGCTTCTCGATTACATCTGCTCATCATGTCGAGCCCACGTGGTCTTGACGAAACACCCAAAGACTCGCACAATTGCTCGACGTTATCATTGAGTTCAAGACGTCCATCCACACAAGATCCAGATCTAGCGGAGAAGGCTGTGATACTGGACACACCTCAGCAACCTCAAGATGCTCGACCAATTCATGGTTGGAAATGGTTCATAGCATGTGTTGCCATGTACCTAACAGCATTTCTCTACGGACTCGATACTACGATTGCGGCCGACATTCAACCCGACATCGTCAAGAGCTTTGGAGAAATCGAGAAATTGACATGGATCGGAACTGGGTTTCCGCTGGGTAGTGTCGCTGTCATCCTTCCCGTTGGCTATGCGTATGGAATTTTCCAGATTAAGACACTCTACCTCGCATCGATTGTGCTCTTTGAAGTTGGCAGTGCGGTCTGTGGAGGTGCTCCGAACATGAACGCTGAAATTGTAGGAAGAATCATTGCTGGTGCAGGCGGAGCGGGTATGTACCTTGGTCTGTTAAACTACATTTCGGCCTTCACAACAATCCGCGAGCGCAATATGTACAACTCGTTCTGTGGACTAGCTTGGGGAGCAGGTTGTATCTGTGGACCACTGATTGGAGGTGGGTTTGCTTCAAGTTCAGTTGGCTGGCGATGGAGCTTCTATATCAACTTAGTTCTCGCTGCCGCATTCGCACCAGCACTACTTCTTTGGCTGCCAAATTATCAGCCCGAGTCGAATGCGACATTCTCTGCCAAGATTAAGAGTCTAGACTGGCTGGGTGTTGTTCTCATCGCTTCAGTCTTTACAACATACACACTGGCTCTCACCTTTGGTGGTGCACAATGGGCATGGAGCTCATATAAGTTCGCAATTATGGTCTCGTTCTTCGGACTTCTTCTGATCACGTTCATCATTACACAATACTACCACGTACTCACCACAGTCGAACGACGAATCTTTCCAGTTCAATTCCTCAAGTCCCGCAGTATGCTTCTTATCTATTTCACCACAGCAACAAGCATAACCGTCGTCTTCCTCGGAGCCTACTATATACCACTGTACTTCCAGTTCGCAAGAGGAGACACAGCCATCATGGCAGCAGTCCGCCTCCTACCCTTCATCGTCTTCGTCATCGTCACAGTCCTTCTCAACGGAGTTCTCATGCCCATCTACGGCTACTATCAACCCTGGTATATCCTCGCCGGTATCTTCCAAATAATCGGTGGATCACTCTGGTATGCCACAGTCACAGAAGACAGCTCTCCCGCCAACATATACGGCTTCAGTATCTTAATGGGAATAGGCTGCGTAGCAACCAACGCAGGCTACTCGATCGCAGCAGCAAAAACAATGGTCCGCAACCCAGCCCACATCCCTGCCGCCATCGGATTCGTCAACATCGCTCAAATAGGAACCATAGTCATCACACTGACCATATCCGGAACCATATTCCAAAATCTAGCATTCAAGAACCTCAAAAACGCCCTCTCGGCATTCGAAGCTACTTACACAGATCAACAGATCCGAAGCGCACTTGCTGGAACTCAAGCTGCCATCTTCCAGATATGGAGCGAAGAAGAACGAAAGGCGGCCATTGCAGCCATCATTCAAGCTATGAATAGCGTCTTCATACTCGTCATCGTTGCCGGTGTTGTTACGTTGTTCAGTGGGCTAGCTATGCGAAGGGAGAAGTTGTTCATGACTGTTGTTGCTGGTGGATAGATATTGTAACACTATATAGATTCCTATAAGTCCTTGACCGCTACCGATAACGCGGTTATTTGTTCTGGGATGAATGCGAGATGCCAAATGAATAGAAAATAGATGGTTTGTTTCATTCATACATACATACATACATACATACATACATACATACATACATACATACATTCATACATACATTCATACATACATACTATATACGATATACAATTCTCCCCCGAACGTACATGACATTTCATCCTACTACAGCTGAGCAAAATCATACAGACTCTTTGATGTAGAGTATGCAGGATGTCATCAGACACATCTGGCCATCAGATAGTCTCGCACAATCATTTGATCCGGTCGACAAAATTCTGGACTCGAAATCTAGTATCTCGGGCAATCTCTGATATGGACTGATCCGATGGAAAAGTTAGTGATCGCTCTCATGCTTCATCCTTCTCAGATCGCTGCTCGGAATAAAGTATAATTTGCTGTAGTGCGAGCTGGAAGGGCATGTTGAAAAATTGAGAATTTGGTCTGAGTCTGCGATTGCGGACGGAAGTGTGGCGTCTGTCTACAGTTCATTCTTATATGAAGTTTTTCTCGATTCGAGAAATTGTCGAATTTTCTTGAGAAGCGACTCGACTCGACTCGTTTTGTGAAGCTGATCTGGCTGATTTTTGAATATTCGACATTTGCTGGGGATCGGCTGATTCGAAGGGGTATTGGTATTGGTATTGGTATTGGTGTGATGCTTTCTGGTTCTCACATTGAGATGTTCATGAGTCTATACCTTTGGATAGTATATCTTCTCCCGATATCGATTTTCATCTCTGTCTGGAGCAGATCATTCCCAGATGTGGTCTGGTAAGCTTATCGACTCTGGTCGAGGTGATTTCGCTGGAGATCTGATCAGGTAGTATGTTTGTGTCAAATATGTTGAGTTGAGCGAGATGCGGGACGAAGACCTGATATTCGGGATATTGGAGGGCGAACTCCATTGATTTTCGTTGTTTGGCTGTCTTCGACATGATATTCTTGATCAAATCTCTCTCGGTCATCTTCACTGAAGTTGCGGTCGTATGTTGCTTGTATCCTCGGCTATCAGATTTGCTTCTGGCTGATACTATCTTTCTTAGTCATCACCAGAACAAGTAATATTGCTGATAAATGTAGAAGGCGATTGAACAGCAACTGAGAGGTTTATATGACTGAGTTGGGGTACGATGATTGGTCGAAAAGTAGTTCCGCATGTCTAAAGACTCAAGGTGTATCTGTACCAAATGCTTGCCACCATCCAACAGAAGCCTCAGCATCAATCGCATCGATCCCTTGATAGTCCATCATCTCACTGGAATCTGATGTGAGGAAAGCAGATAGAGTGCTAAATATCTTGCTTCTGGATTCCACAGAAACACATTTGAGTATATCCAGTGCACTGATCGCTCCCCAAGCCCTGGCGACACCTTCACTTCTCTCGTACGCAAATGTTTGGGCGTGTCTACTAACGACGACACATCGTGCACCCGAGATCTTAAGACTCGAGTCGACGCCTCTTGTTGAGCCGGCAGTGTTGATATCCTCAGCTACATCATCAAGAAATCTTGACGCATATCGGTGTTCTTGACCGAGATCCAAGAGAGCAATGTTGAGACTGTATAGGATAACGAAATGATCGATTTGGTCAGTTGGCTTGACATATTGAAGGACAGGCTGTACGAATTTGTGCATGAGTGAGCCTCGTGCAAAGATGCGTTGTTTCGTCTGAGTAAGGCTTGACGAGGACTCGGTTGGAAAGTCAGTGTCTGGCGTGAATTCATCTACCTGAATAGTGCCATGTGGAGACTCTTTGTTCGATCTCTTGTTCTTTGAGTCTCCATTGAATGCCAGGAGTAAGCGCAGTGTTCCCATAAACTCACTGTGGGCTGAAGAGAATTGATCGATCGAGCTGAGGCCGTTCCGGAATAATGTTCGATAGGCAAAGGCACTCATAAGGGGAATCGTGACAGTTTGAGGCAAGTTAGCGATGGCAAGGGTACCGCCTTTCGAATTCAGAACTGCTTCAACAGCACTTAGATGCATCATGCCCTTCTTTGGGACCCCAAAAAATAGTTCGGCCAGTGCAGCAGATCCTGTACCAATTATGAATCCCATTGAATGCGTTTCCTCAGTGTTTCCAAGTCGCACGGCCATTAGCTGGTATGCTTGATTCTTTCTTTGCAGTATATAGGCATCGTAGTCGTTTCGTGCTTGGGCTTTTGCGAGGAACATATCGAGAGATATGAGAACCCAAAGAAGTCCGAGAGGATCCCTGGTCATATTGACGACAGATGCAGATCGAATAGGACAGTAGGTTGGATGATGGTGAAGTCCGAAAAGGGCTTGAGGTAGATAAGTAAGGTCTACTCACATTCAGTATACATGCAGGTAGATGGATTCAGTCACTTACATGTATGCACAAGCATCTGATCATGATGAGACATGCCCGAGATGAGACCAGGAAGAGGATTTGCGATATCGAATGTCTCCGGGTGAGGGTTCACGACATGATCTTCCACATACGCCATCTGTGCGATGATAGATAAAGAGCGCTCATCATAATCAGAGTCTGTACTAAACTGTGCTGTGTGTTCGTACGTATTCATGAATAGGTCGTCTTCATCGGATAGGAGAGGTGAACCCAGCTGGTTCTCAACTATCGATGCAGGTACCACTTGTTGATCAGCACTATTACCGTATTTGGTTATAGGTGGTGTCTGAGAACTCCTACGCCTGGTCTTGAACATGTCAAAGATTCGTCCATTCATCATTTGAGTGGACTGACCTTGTCTGCTCTGCGAAATGATGAGACACTAAGACTTCTCGAAGTTCGTTCGGAAGTACTCTTTCGGGATCCTCTCCGTTGAACGTGAGCATTGACTTCAGCCACGTGTTTTTTGCTGTGAAGATTCGTAGCATCCTTGTTGACCCAGAGTAAGCTTGTCGATTTTGATTCTGTCATATTCTCAACGCGATATAGAGATGATATGCTGTCAGAGTTGCGACAATCAAACGAGAACAGTCATGCTGAGATGTTTTATCGATACATGTAAATCATGGTCACGGCCCGATGAAAAACGTAGGTAATATGCATGAAGCAAGCCATGGCTAGACCTGTGATTCATGCTTGAGTCAGGGATGAGCATTGGGTCTGCGGCCTGGCCCATAAAGCCTGGGGGCTGGCCGATCTCTGTGTGGCTCTACTTGTGAATGCGCGGTGTCCGCTAGCGAAACAAGTGCACTATTGGCTGCAGGAATGGTCGAACCTGCGCGCGCTGGGTCCTATTGGGTACAAGCTCGAGGCTGCTGGTCCTGCGCCTCTGTCGATTGTTATTCAGTATCGGTCAGATGTAGTCGGTAGAAAGTGAGGACGAAATGATCTCAGTCTACCGTTCGTGTCGATCACAGAGATCTGTGACGGATTACCCGAATAGGTAACTCGCTAGAACCTCAACATGTACGAGCCATCGAGACTGATCTCTTGGAAGGGTTGTGTTATGTATTGTGAGAAGAGCTCGTGGGTCAGTGCACGTAACTTAAAACATGGTATTGTGAAGGCTCGATACTGGTACGGTATTCTTGATCTGATTCGAGCGATACTCCTAGACTCGTATACCATCCCTACCATGATAGGACGATTACTTTGGAGTGTGCTAAGCTTGATTGCAGAAAACGTGCTTGACTCGAGAACAGACTTCACGTTTCATCTCCATGCTGTTTCGAGTCGACCAAACGAAGACTCGTACGTACGCCCCATTCTCGTACTGAGAGTCTGCTTTGGTATCCGAGCATCATGGTACCCACGATGGCGTGGTCTTGATATCGCCGGCTCCAAACCTTGTCAGATTTCCGGAAGTTGACATTGGAGAGCACACATCGTACCCAGTGTTGTGGATCAATTAAAGCTCGTGCACGGAGCTAGCGTTCGGCGCTTCTTCGCCGGACAGCAAGAATGTCCCCAATATTGCAGACCTGTTTCTTCTGCTTGAAATGTATCCATATGACTGATTGCAGGTATGGCTCGTAAGTGAGATCTGCAGATACCAGCGGCCAAGTTAGGGTTGTGTGTCGACTGTTTGGTGGCATTGGACACTTTGGACAGGGCTTTCTCAGATGTCGGCGTGGCTATTATCACATCTATCTGAAGAGAAGGGACAGCGTGAATCTTTAGATGCTTCGCCCGAGTACTGACAGAGACGCTGTGCGAGCGGAAACATTGCGTGATCATCCGCCAGCAGTGATTGTAGGTAGATACCGTTAAGGAGGGTGATCGACGCCTTAACTCTAAAACTGCTCTAACCGCCTAAAAATAAATCGCGTCGAAGTATTGGTGGCCCTCGTAGTCACCTGCAATTTGGAGGCACTCAGAACGCGCTTACAGCAGACGGCTGAGTCAGTAGCAGAGGATTGTAACACTTCAACACCGTTAACAAATGACAAGGCTGCGCCAAAATCATATTTCTTACTCAGCCGGTCGCCGACGACACCAAAGAAGAATGACGCAGGGACAGGCCGGATTGCCCTTTACAGCTTTCCGGTTTCCGATTTCTCATGATCTTTTGGAGGATCGTCTGGACTGATCGCATGGTCACTCCGAATTCGACCAAGCTACACACAAGCGCAGTTTCACCGTCCTGACGATCTAACCTCGCCTCGACCTCTGAGATGTAGGGCTACTGAGGCTTGGACTTAAGCCCCAGTCAGGCTGACTTGCAAACTTACTAAGTATCGATGGCTTGCCAGACCAATTTCCTATCCAGGTCAAGCCTGAGGAGGTACCTCGATGATGCTTGATCACTTGATTAGGTGACTATCATCACGATTGACCTGATGAATAACCAAACGCTCGGTGGTCAATAGCCGATAGCCAGTATCAGAGCTATTGATTATTTAATTTATTGTATGGACCGGAAACACGTGTTTGTGGGGCGAAAACGTGTGGTAAGTGAATTCAGCATCACACAGGACTACGGCGGACTTTACCTATCACCGTACATTCTGGGCGACCGTAGTCGAATGATCTCATAGCATAATATCAAGAAGCAACCAGCGAGTTATCAATCCTGATTACTGGTTTGTGTGTCATGAAGAGGTCCAAGTCTTCATATCAAGCGATTTAGACGTACATGGTTCATCCACTAATAGACCATGTCAGTGAGGGATTAAAGAACGTGTGCGAAGGGTTATCGAGGCCGGATTCTATCTGGCCTTGAACACATTTGTGCCAAACCTTGTGAGTTGGTACTGCTCTAACATACAGAGAGCTATTCTATGCCTTGAATGAATCTAGGCGCATCGAAAAATCTCATCAAATTTGATGTTTCAGAAATCAATTGTCGCGGTACAGCCGAGAGTCTGGCTGTACGAAGCTAAAGTCTCGTCGTATCATTCGAGTACGGTAATGCTCCCCGGTCCCCGTGAGTCGCTGCTCTCTGCGAAGCAAGAGGTGTGTACTTCACAGACACGCAAGATGTGTCCGCAATCCAGCACATAGTCGAACATCAGGTCTTCCGCCATACAGCTTGCTCTCTCGCGCATACGAGACACACAATTGGTGCACTATCTCGTAGGGTTCAATGTTGAGTGCTCGTGTCATCTCATAGTCCTGAATGTTCCTCTCGAATCGGAGGGCAGTGCCCTAATTTCTATTATGAAGGCAACCAACCCATCTCCACAATTATCAGTGAGAAGCAACCCTTACCCGACACGGCAAATCATTATCATGGACGTGTTTCATGAGAAGCACAACAGTCATCGCATACGTTTTAGCTTTACGCAACCACAATAAGGCCCTGCCTCTTGGAAGACAAACCAATGCGAAATCCTGCAGTCCTACAATCTAGCGTAAAGTCAAGATGTTGATTGTAGTGGCCCAGACACATCTCTGCCTCATCGTCGATACCTGGTAGATCATGGTCATCATGTTATGCCGCACGTTCCTATGGTTTGGTACGCTGTCAACATCTAGCATTTTCCATCATATGAACCCAAACCCAAACCTCGACTTCGTACCAGAAGTACCTTGTTGGCTGTCAATATTCTCCGCTTCGCCTTGGTACGGGTAAATGACATCATTTTGCTATATTTTGCGACGCTGATCTTTTCTTGTCCTAAAACCTTTCTGTCCGACTTTCCGACCTGGCGTCAACAGAGAAGCCTTCACAATGCAAAGATACAACCCGACCTGTAGCGAAATGGGACTGACAATAACAATTAAATGATGCCAATGCTTGTCGATGCCCCATATCTTCTCATGTGATGATGATTCTCTCTCCACCCATCCCGCGGAGGCTTAGACAAGGTGCTCCGTATGTTGGCGCTTACTCCGCAATCTCTGAATACAATCCTAATTTACGGTGAGCTGGCGAATTGAGAATTAAGGCACTCTGAGCCACGGCGGTCATGGCGGCACTAAGGGGCCGCTGCTGACGACCGTCTATGCGGCGTTGCCTGACAATCTGTCTCCGTCTTACATGACATTCGGGGCCAAGAAAGATGAGCCCATTATTGTCCGAATGTGTAAGCAGGCAGTGTGTATCTAAAAGTAAACACACAGAATAATGCAAGAAACGCACTTATATAAGGGATCGTCCAATCCTAAACTAAAGCTATCACTACCATCAGCCAAGTCTACATAACAAATCTCACAGAATCCATATTGGACAACTTCTATCAAGCAAAACTCAACTGTATCATATCACATCACGAAACGAATTGACACCTAAAACCAACACCAAACCATCAAAATGCAATTCAAAACCCTCATCCAAACCTCCCTCCTCGCCGCCCTAACCACCGCCCAATCCGACGCAATCGGCTCCCTCTCCGCCCTAATCTCCTACCAAAACTCCGCCCTCTCCAGCGTCTCCGCCGCCGTAGCCACCAACCCAGCTCTAACCGCCTACTCCTCCATCGTCAGCGTCTACGCCTCAGTCTGGAACTCCGAGCTCGCAGCCCTTTCACCCGTCACGGCCGCGCTCTCAACTGAGCCCGCTGCCTCAGCCGCCGTCGCCTCTTACGTCTCTAGACTTGGTCCCGAGATCTCGAGCATTACCCAGCATTCGCTTTCTCTGCCGACGAACAGTGCTTCGATTAGTGCGGCAATCGCAAGTGTTGAGAGCGAATTGGCTCTTATCACAGGGTCTGCTGCGTCTGCTAGATCCAGCTCTGTGGCTGCTGCTTCTTCTTCTGCCGCTAGAGCCTCCGCCAATGCTGCTGCTGCGGGAATGGATGTGCATGTTGGTGTGATGGGTGCCGCTGCTGCTGGCTTGCTTGGACTAGCGGCTTGGTTGTAAATGCTGTTATTGCAAGGAATGACTACTTATGCACGGTGAGCTTACGGCAGTGCAATGCAATGGCTAGCAGAGGAGTTGTGTATGATTTTTTCCTCGACTCGAATGGCATGGTGTCCAACGGATATGTATAGGATCTCAATACGAATCAATGGTTGTGCTCTTGAACACTTTCTTCGCTTCGTATACTTTTGCTATCTGAGTCCTACTCGTCCATGAGTAGACTTTCATACTCTTCCCGCGTCTCCAGAAATTCAATTGCATGTGTCGTTGGTGTCAAGCGCTCATGCTCGCACACGTCTGCTTGCTCCTCTTTTATTATGTTACGCTGAACTATTGCAACGCTTTGCGATTGACAGGACGGGAGGAGATACATCACGGTATCACATGATCTGGCTCACTGAAACTTGATAATGCAAAGCAATGTATTGTATCGTGTAATCGCTACGCAAATATGCTAATGGTATATGATTTATTCAATAACTTCATCTCTTACTAATCTGCACCCGTCTCTTCTCATCTAGATGTTCCCAATGTTGATTTCATCGTGTGTATTGCCGAAAGAACGACTCTCACGCATCATCTTTACATTAACACGGCCATACCCTGTGCGTTACCATCCGCTCCTTTGATAGCAATGTTTTGCATATCCTTAATATCGGCCGGATTAGAAACATTGAAAGCGGCAATACTCGCGCCACCGTTAGTGCTCTTACCAGGAGACAAAGCGTACACCATTTCTCCAGCAACGACAAAGTCAATCATGCCTTTGTTTGCGTTCTTGGACTTGAAGCTTTGGATTTCCTTGCCTGTCTTGGTGTTGATTGAGGTGAGGGAGTTGACTCCGACGTCAGTCACAAAGCCGATGGTGTGATTGTGGTGAGACATCTTGGCCCAGCAGGTGGCGGACTGACCTTGGATCTTGAATGTTTCTTTGGGCTGGGCCTTCAGGTCTACGAGGTCGATTACGACGGCACCGAAGCTGGCGTCTGTGGCGAGAATCTTGGTGGTGTGACGGATTTGAGCTGCACCGAAGAGAACAGATGTTCCTGGAGGGGAGGCTTGAACGCCCTTGGTCGAAACGATACCCTCTTGGAAGAGGGAGGCGGTGAAAATTGAGATGAAGCCGTTTTCCTTCTTGGTGGGGTCACCCTTCACAAGTGTGACAAGAGCGGACGAGTCTTCTGTGAAGAATGTGTCGCCAATACCGTTGAGAGGACCGGATGGTGGATTAGTCTGCTTGAGATCGAAGGGACGAAGGGTATCAAACTTGCCAATGCCGGTCTTCTTGGAGAACTTGGCACATGAGATACCTGCTTTGGCACCTGTATGGGCAACACAGACGACACCAAGATGTAATGAAGGGGCTACCGAGGTTGGGAATTCACCTGTAGTCACAGCAGGCTTGCCGACCATGGCTAGCTTTGTAGGATCCTGGTGGTCAATGACGAACATCGATACGGAGTTGGATCCAGAGTTCACGACGAAAACAAACTGTAAAAGAGTCAGCGGTATTTCGGATTGCGGCTGCAGATGACGGATCATACCTTGCCAACCACTTCAACAGATCCTTGCGACGAGAGAGCATCGCCCAAATTTGCCTTTTTGTCATTGCCAACAGTATTACCACCGTCACCCCCTGTAGGCATCAGCTTCGCCTGTGCTAGCTTACCGTTTGATCCGACTGAGATCGCAACGACAGAGTTAGGCTTTTTGTTTGTCATCATATAGATTGCTTTGGGGACTTTTGATTTGTGTTGATGACATGAATGCTTGTGGCCATGCTGCTTTTCTGTAGCAGTTGTTGGTGGTGTAGCAGCGCCATTGACTAGAGCTATCAAAGCTGCCAGAGCGAGAAGGGGTGACGCCAGCATCATTTTGAAATGTGTTATACGAAAGTACTCCTGTGAGGTAAGCTCCACCTACTGGAATGTGGTAATTCGTGTGAAAGGACGATCAGATACGGTGCTACAGGGAGGAATAATATATATCGAGCTCCGGACTATCAGAGACAATCATCTCACTCGACGTTTCGGTGTTGTTTTCGCAGCTTCGCAAGCTAAACGAATCAGCGGTGGTCGAACACCCTGCATAGTGACCCCATGGAACATGAACACAGCAAGGCAAGCAACAGTGTCGCCAAATAGAGATCTTAGTAGGTTCTGGCGCTGAATGTCTCGAGTTGAACATAAAGGTGAAGCAGAAATTAAGCTGGATTCGCAATGATGAAGAACGTACGGAATATGCGGCTGGAAAGAAACGTGTCAAATAGAGCTCGAGAAGTTTCAGCGCTATAATTAAATAAGATGCTTAAGGTTATAATTAAGCTTCTTTAGCGTCAGAACCTTATTAGGGTTCATTTCCTGCCATCTGATTTTCTGTACTGAAACGCGTAACAGCGACAAAATGTTTTAGGCAAAGACTTCACACGGTCCGCGTCACAGAACACTTGAATATGCAAACAACATGATAGGACTCGTCGGAACCCACGGGCCTCGTCTTCTCCACTCTCACCGCAGCGCCTTCCACTGACCAACATGATGAAAACAGATATGCTCAGGCAGCTCGGTAAAGAATACTCTAGAGATGGACATAGCGATCGATGACGAGGTCGCTCTCCCGATAGCAGTGCTAGATTCTATCTAAATCGGCCGGCTAATGATGGTAGACAATCATTGGAGACATTGAGACGTCTGCTCGAAAATGACGCCCATCGGAGATTGACCATAACGCAGATAAATTTCAGTAGCTCATTCGCAAATGACTCAGCGACTGCGGTACAGCATCAACGTTAGCTGCATATCACAAAGCTGAAAAGTCATTGGCTGGTGGCTATAGCGATATGTTTGTTGAGATGAGCAGCTCCAGATAAGAGGTCGGTCATTGTATGCACGCAAGAACACATGAAAAAGTGCGACATGACTGTGCAAGTGCGACCGACAGGAGTCGGCCGATCGCGTTTTCTTCGAGGTACAAGGAATGTCTCGCCATAGATCTGGCATCAATTTGATGGCTGGATCAATCATGTCTGTCTCAACAAGTTGCCAGTGGCTATCTATCTTGTCGCCGACTCGATGGTACATGCTGTGTGCCTTGAGAATTCCATCAATTTGGTCACAGCTTCACTCATTGGCGCACCGTTTCTTTAGGTGTGGTCATTGCGCTGTAAATCGGCCTTGTATGTCCTTGAAATCCGTCCACCCTTGCTTACTATTGAACCAAGGAATGCAAGCCACAGTTCAACCTTCAGGCAAAGGAGATTCTTATACGATGATACATCCTTAGATACAACGATCAGCTGCCTCTCAATCATTTTGCCTGCCACCTTGCCAGCACTGAATTTTGCAGAGTTCCCAACCCCTTCCAAGCAGAATATCGAATATGAATAACCAAATTGAAGTGTCATCAGACAACCAGAATATTCTAGTGGACTGGAACTCACAGCGCACCACGGATTCAGAATGTGCGATGGGAGGACTGAACCAGGATCTGACCAGTCTCAAAGGAAGCGACAGTGTTGATATCGATGACAAACCGGAGTCCAAGACATCAGACTACGTGCCATTTTTCCTGAGGTCGACCACCCTATTGGTTTTTATTACAATCTTTGCTAGCTTAGCTGTCGCTCTAGCTGTCTTGTCTGCATATTCTTTGAGTCATCACGGACTAAGTAGCGCCAACGACAAGAATTACTATCTGTGGACATATGGTCCGACCGCAAGTATGTCCCTCGACAACCATCGCTTTGACTATACTAACCTGATGGTAGTAATCACCTTGAGTGCAGCATTTTGGGGTCAAGTTGTGCATCGAACTACTCAGTTGATGCCGTGGAGATCCATGGCTACAGCGCCTGCCTCGGCCTCCAAAAGCTTGCTATTAGATTACGTCTCATCAGCCCTTCCAGTCGTTTTATTCAGAGCAATCCGTAATTCTCACTACGAAGTAGTACTTGTGATGACTAGCTCGTCTTTACTTGCTGGATTGACAATCTTCTCCACTGGCCTGTTCACCACCGAAATTGTGGACATCGTATCCTATAACGTCTCGCTCACCGCAAATAACAAGTTTGACTTTTCTAATATCGACTGGACTAATGTTGACGACAGATCGACAGCACCGTTCTATGCCGTGATGCAGCTAGGTCTGGATTATCCCTTTGGTACAAATGCAGATTACGCGGTCCAAGACTTCTCTCTCTTGCAAGGTGAGTGGACTCCGCCAAACATATTTCGTTAATCTCCCTGTACGATATGTAATCTGACATACAGTACACGAAAGCTTCTAATGCAACATTGAGTGCCTATGTCGATACCTTCACCGCCCGGTTAGACTGTGAGCCTGCACACCTCGAATTATCCAATGTCAGCGAATATACTCCATACGCACCACTGTTCCATTCTGGTGCTGCATTTACCTTCAATATGATAAGTTCAAGGTGTACAGTCCCCAGCATCCGGATAAACAGTGCGCCATTACTGGATCAAAACATCCCAATCAATATATCACAGGATCTGTACTGGGGGTCAGGCCAAGTTGTTGACTGCATACAAGATGGTGGTCACGGTTTGTTTTTAGCCGTTGGTAGCTATCATGCCGACGTGGTATGGACTGGGAATTCCAGGTACGATCCGCCTTATCTAGCTCTTTCTTATGATCAGATGTTCAAAATGTCGGACTGGACAAGTCTGTTCTGTACCCCAACGCATAGAATTGTCCGAGCAAGGGTTGATAAAGAAATCAAATTGGGTTCTCCTCAGATGCTCAAGAGTATTGCACCTACACAATCGGTATCAAGTCAGCCAGACAAAGCCATAAATGTCTTGAACGGTGTCTTTCGGTTTCTCAACCATAGCAGTGCAGAGATGTATAATCAAACAAGCCATGATAGTACAGGAGATGAGTTCTTCAGAACCCTCCAGCAATCACAGCCTGGACTCAACAGTTCAGATTGGCTCCAGTACCACAACCTGAAATCTCATTCGGATGCTTTGTACCGGTCTATTGCTGTACAACTGAGTTCACAGAAAGCATTGGTACCGTCAAAAGGGAATGTCTTTGGAACCACCATGATAAGTAGTCGACGTCTGTTTATTCGACCGTTCTCACTTTTTATGATGGAGATAATTCTCATCATCATGATCTCCATAACCATCTACATTCGAAAGGTGACATCGGCACATGTTATGTCGTATGATCCTAGTTCGATAAATGGTGTAGCTGCTATCCTCAGCAAAAGCACTGAACTTGTCGAGTTTCTGAGTCAGAGTGAGGCTTATCCTTTGTCAATGTCGCAGATCACAGGCGCACTGGAACCTCACCATTATCAGCTTGAAACTGATGATGGTCAATCTGAGAATGCGTATGTCAAGGTGATAAGAGATATTGCACCAAAAGCAGAAGCCAAGAATTATCAAACGGAATCAAAGCCTCACTCATCGACTCAATGGTGGCAACCTCTAATTCTCAAGATATGGATGCGGCTGTTTGTGATCGCGATACCCATCCTTTACATTCTAACACTCGAGATACTTCTCATGATCAGTGGTGCTAATAACGGCCTGTTGGAGACAAACACTGATCTATGGGCTCATTACGGTTGGACTTATATTCCTGCTTGGTCAATGACACTGCTCTCGATGCTATATGGTTCGTCTAGTGCCTCTATTAAAATGCTCAGTCCATACTCAGAATTGCGCAGAGGATCGGCGCCTGCTTTCCAAAGCATACAATATCAGCCGCTGTCGAGCATCGCACTGCACGAGCTCTGGTCCTCTATTAGGAACAGACGTCTCACATGTTTCACTGCGTCACTCGCTGTTTTGCTTGGTCCGTTGCTCACTATAGTAGTCTCTGGTTTATATTTTCCAGAAACATACATCCAAAAAGTTCAAGTCAGACAATTGACGGCGTGGAATTTCAACTCTACTCAATTACGTGAACAAGAGTTGGACTTATCGCTCATTGAAGATGTTTTCGATCATCTTAATGAATCGAATCCTACAAACAACAGTATGATCAATGCAATGATTACGAATCTAGTGGTGACAGCAAATCTCTCCTATCCAAGATGGTCATATGATGAGCTTGCTCTACCTGTGATCGAACTTACAGATGCAGACTGGAATGCACTGAACACTTCGTTTCCTCGATCCGCTTCTCTTAGCGTCACAGTTCCAGCTGTGAGGGGCGCTTTGAATTGCAGTGTCGTTCCCCATGATCAAGTGGATATATCATACTTCACATCGAATGTGTCGCGAGGCTCGAGTTTTCAGCAGTCAACAATGGGATCGTCAATGACTGGCAATCGTCAATGTCGTGACCGAGCTGATCCCTTCACCAAGACGGACTCGGATGATACAAGCTGTCGTGTCGCAATGTTGAATCTCAAAACTAACTTTCCAATGGACGGGTGTTTCTTGTTCCCCCAAGTCGTTTCCCTGCCGGACAGCAACGATGCCGAATTACAGAGCTTTGGATCATTTTCGGCGACGCGAGGCATGTCTTACAGATACTGTCCTACTTATACTGGCATAATTGGATCCGTGACTCATGACAAGGTTGAGAATTACACGTGGTTCCTCTGCTCGACCTCTGTGGAAAAGGTGATGACTACTACCATATTCACAATTCCCGACTACAACATCATAGCTGCGCGTGCAGATGAGCGCACCGTGAGCGATGTCTCAGGATGGGCCGATGATCCATTTTTTGGTACAAACCCCAATGAGCTCGATCTCGATCCTGTACACCAAGCCAGCTATGGAGGTTCTAACGCCGCATTGAACGCAATCACTGGTGGAGGCGATGTCACAGGAGACACAGACTTCTTCAACGTCAGTGGTGCACAGAACTTCGACAATTTCTTTTCCTCACTTGTCTATGGACGTGATGGAATTCCTGCTCATGAGCTTCTCGGGCCGGCTAATATCCCACGGCTCCTATCTGCTGTGCAGCATAGTTGGCGAGTCCTCGTTGCACAGATACTCAGAAGTGATGCAATCTCAGCTGATCCAGATGATCTCGAAATCTGGGCTCCCGACGGCGTCTGGACCGGCGACCTCATAGATTCCAGCAAGCATCGCCTCCAACAAAGTGCGATTTCAACTCGAATTCTCCAGGGGATTTTGGCAACTTTGTCGGTCTGCGCCATCGTCCTGTTTTTCACAGCAGATACGCGAAAGCTACTTCCCAACGACCCATCCAGCATTGCTGTTGTTGCGAGTTTGCTTGCCGATAGTGAGATGCTCAGGGTTTTGGCATCAAATCAACTTGAACAGGATGGGCGGACTCGACCTCCTAGAGCTGAGATGTGGAAGGATCAAGTGTTCAGCCTGGGCTGGTGGACTCGGCCTGATGGCAGTCGAAGGTTTGGGATCGATATTGGGAAAGCAGAGAAGGCCAAATAACCTTACATACATGTATGTATTTGATGTGGTGGAAAACTGACCTCATGCTCGACTTCTCTCAATTGGCACGGGTTAGGTCTTGAGTTCGGGATCGCCTATTTCTCAAATTCAGTCCTGACGGGTTAGGTGTACCATATGTATTCTGAACCCGACCCCACACAGCACCTTGGGAAAGGGTAGGATTGATTATATGGATGTGGGATTGTTCTTTCATACCTGTAACCAAGGTATGTGCGAGCACGTGTAGGTCACCGCAATCAGCCGTTCTACTACAGTCATGTACGGACCCTCGTTAAATCATCGACACCAATCTGACAGGTAATTGACCGTGCTCTTGAGTAGAACTAGAGTACATTGCCTACATGTAGGCTTCCGGATGGGTTGGGTTGGGTTCAAAAATGAGGCAAACCCAACCCAACCCAACCCGGACCCAACCCGGGCCCATTCAGGAGCCTCACTACATGTATAGGTCTGACAATGTCTAAGAAAAATTCGGATTTACATCTGATTCTCGTCTAACGATCGTCTCACCAAGGTTAATTCTACTAACAAAATCGTGCAATTAAGGACCTGATTCTTGGTTGTACATTAGTTATACAAAGGTCATACATCTTCAGATTATCGTCAGACCATCGTTGATCGGCCATCGATTAACGATTGATTAGATACATGTATTGATATCTGGCGTTGTGGTTATCCTATACATGTACTCTGAGTATAGATGTAGGTATTTGCGAATTCAGGAAGGAGCTATGCTTACTAAAGAAGTGATAATGACGCGCTTAACTAGATCGCTCCTTCCCGCATATTTTCAGACATCAAAATCATGTGGAATGTGGAATCACATATCACATGTATAGTTCCATCATGAATCCAAGGATGAACGTCATCTGTTAGCCATTAGTACATGTGTAGTGAATAATTCGATCCTCGATCTATGTCTGTCCAAAAACGTCTAATTTTTGTCCAACAAAAATGGAATGAAGGTCTATCAGAAGTCTGACCGTATGTGTGTGTATTTATGTAACATGTGGACGTGGAAAACAAACTTGCATGAGGCGAAGAGTTGTCTTCATGTACATGTACATACCGTATGGCCACATGGCGGATAGTCAACATACATTTGATCGTCAATTGAATTAGGTCTGACTACGACTGATTCGAAATCTACTCATGACTTTAGTTGATTGGCATTCAATGTACGTTCAGCTGTATGTTGACGACTTGGCCAGGGCCCATACTGTAGTCAGCCCGACCGATACATGTATCTAGAGGGCTCTGTAGCCTTTAGATCATGCTCAGAGGACCTCGCTTGAAATCATTGAAACTAGCCTTCTGAATGAGCCCGGATTGGGTTGGGTTGACTTTACCTCCAACCCAACCCAACTCATCCAGAAACCTAATTGAAACTACAATCAATTCTAGCCTAACTCAACCCTCGCTAACTTGGATGCTTGGTCTTTTCATTCCATGGGAAAGCTAATACAACCAGTGAAATCGTTCCAATCGAACCGCAGCATCGCCTGTAGATCACTATCTCTAAGAACTCTACAATTCTGTTTGTGCTTCTTCTCGGTCCAGGCAGACATCTGACAAGCCTATTTTGTAGTTTAGTCGTCGATAGCAGGCATTGAATCTTATACTGAGTAGAACTCACCGTATCACAATACCAGAAAAATGAGCATTTTCCACATTTTCGCAAATTAGTTTTCTGTTTGCCGCAACCATGACAAACTCCTTCACCATTTGTCTCGGTAGCATATTGACGAATCTCACCGTTGAGATGGAGCAATTTCTCGATCGAAAGCGGAAGTATCTATCCGTTGATTTGTATCAGTCTAAATGATAACCAGTACTGTCAGCTTCACGTAGTCCTTACTTTGACTTGACTGTCTTCCTCTACTCGATTTCCTCTGGTCAGATCTAGAAAACCATGCTGATTCGCATAGAGAATGACAAGAGTATGACCAGCTTGGACTCTCGACAAAACTTCGCTACCTTTCCCTTTCGTGTAGAATGCGACTGGCGTCACAGCACCAGATCTATCCCGAACCGTCAACCGTAACCGCACAAAGAACTCAACATCAACGATCTCGGCGATAAAACACCAATGTTTGCTGACTGTCCAAAGGAATCCATCAGAAGTAGAATGTAGGTCCAGAACGAGTTCGTTGTCATCTGGAAGAGTCGTGAATGGTCGGAAGATGCTTTCGTCTCCAAAATTGGCGTACTTTAGCTTAGTCGGTACTGCCTTGGAATCTGAGACGGCAAGGGAGGTATCATGATCGGTCTTGGCGCCAAGGTGGTTCACATTCTGACCTCCTCCTCGCTCTTGAGTATTCGACATCTTGACACGAGTTTCCTGAAGAAGAATGTGCGTAGTACGATTGTACCTTCTGGCTCACCGCGAGACACAGCGATTACTATATAGTCATAACTGTACTCCTGGGATGTTCACTACGCCGTATTCATCAGTAACATGAGACAAAGCATGTATGTACTGAAGTTCCTTCGGAAGCCATCTGATCATAAGGAATCCTTTGTTCACAAGTTGCAGCGGTCAGGAGTAAGGTTGCATCTCATACTATTGTAACCAAGAAGAGTTGCGCGAAAGGTAAGAGTCGTATGGCCAATCACGGCTGTCTACATTAACCTCTCCGTATCTTGATACACTGGGAGACGAAGCATAAAGAACAGGACAAACAAATCACGGATGATATCTCAACTCCCCGACAACCTTACCATCAGACAAGAGCTGTGAATGGCAAACTTTTTGCCAACAAGACCCACATCTAAGTCAAACTGAGCAGATGCGATCCGAATACATGTAGCAAACAAGACTGCACAATCTTTCCCGCTCGGCTAACCACAGTTTTCCAATAACTGACCCTAATCCTACAGGATGCGACCCTGCAATTCGGATTGTCACGATATACGATTCAAGCGAGTCAGTGAGAGGCGGTGACTTGGCAGCCATACAATTCACCTGCAACTATTTCTCATGTCCAACTATTCATGTATCATTTACCACCGGAACAGATCGAATTCAGACAACGATTCTACAACATACAATGTTGACCTCAAGTTATGCAAACAACTTTACTTTCTTCTACCCACTTGGAAACACTCCAGCTGTGTCGCTTACTCAAAATCTACCCCCAGACAAGCAGGCGAATGTTCTTCTACTCGGCAGTGGAGATGTCCGACATGTTCTGTTTACCGTTCACAATGATCGTGAGTTTAATTGCCTTCTTTTCCACCCGCTGCCTCCGCTCACGTACCTGCAGATCGTCAGATTGATATCACATGTTGCGATGTAGAGAAAGCCATCATAGGTGAGTTTTTCCAAGGATTCGAAGTAATCTACTGACCGATCGAAAGCTCGAAATGTCCTTCTACTCTCGCTGCTGATTGATGGCGTTGAGAAGTCCAAGCTGATTCTATGCTGGAACCTATACTACCACTTCCGCATCGACAAACCTACATTTCTTCTGTTACAAGATCAAGCACGAAAATTATGTTCCCTATCTGCCTCGTTACAGTCCTGGCATGAAAGTAGATATGCCAAGATCATTAGAGTATGTGACAGCGGCTCACTCGCAAAAATGAAGGATATGTGGACATTCTATGGAGGCAAGAAAGAAGGCAAAGAACTCTCATCTCGCTTTGAAAACCAATACGAAGCATACATACTAAAATCTCGCCGAGATAGAGCCCATCTGGGAATCAACGTAAATCTCACAGGGATGAGATCTGCAGCTCCAACACAGATGCGTGCTCTGGCCGACTTGGATACCTCGCACAAGCACTACTGGGAGCATGGCTCTACGGATGTCGATGAGAAAACACTTGCGTTAGCGGTGTATGCTAATCCAATGTTTATGACCCCAGAAAAGAATGTTGCATTACATTATGGCACCGACCCACTCATGGGATTCCACCTAGCTACAGCATACGCCCCGCTGACATCAGAGTCGCCCTTGTTTCGACCATCCAAAGAAGTCAAATCCACGGAGGTTTTGGTTGAAGGAGCCAAGATCGAATTCTTTGCATGGGCATCATCTTTTAGGAAGTATTCCCATCTGGTCATCATACGACTTTTCATAGGTGATGCATTGAGCTTCTCCCACACCCTACAACATATTAGGAATCCTGGAGCGTCATTACCTGTTCACTTTTACCGCGATCGTTTCCACTTCACGTCCCTTATACTTGACGGAGAGGATTATTCCAACAATGGGAACGCTCCACTTATGTTCACTACTATCGATACTTCGAACCTTATCGACCATGTAGGCACTCTCAACTTGCTTGCTGCAACTGTACCACTGTTGAGCAATGATCTATCAGCAACTCTGTACACTGAAAAGCTCACACAGTCCGATGACACATTCAGCAAACTATTTGACAATCTTCTATGTGGTCCCTTGACAACTGTCTCGATGCTTCTTGGAATTATTCCCATGGATCTAATGACCAATACTTCTTCTCTCTCTTCTGGAGACGAGATGCTTTTGAACGCAGTAACTCGTGCTTCCGGAAAAGGTTCTCGCAACTCTGGACAGCTATTCACTAGAATTGCATGGAAGCAGCCAGTACGAATCAATCCTGTTCTATGTACAGACGATGTTCAAAATATCGTCACCATTGATCCCAGAATTCTCGCCAAAGTTCTCTACCATATTTACCTGAAAATGTTCGAGAATGAGGATGTGAGCGGAATGTTGTCAAACTCAACCATGCTTAAGCTTCGGAAGTTTTCATTGCCTAATCAACAGCGTGCCAGTTTCGCAGCATTTATCTGTATCATAAAACAGAGAATCAATGTAGACTGGCAGGAAACCATCGACTTCCTTCTTGAGCATCTCAGATTCAACACTACTCATCTGATGACGAATAACTACGTACAAGAGTTTTACACCTGGCTACACCTTCTTGGAATCTATTCAGTAGACACCCTCAAGATGCCTGTGGGTCATTCTGTTGCAGATTCGAGTGCAAAAGATCTGTGCGATTGGAGCGATATACCCTCAGTCGTATCAGTAACATTGGTGGTGCCCAGAGAAAGATTGAAGGTGTTCACAGACGGAGATCTCATCAAGAATAGGACGCCACCTGTACACTGTCTAGTTCAAGGCTCATCCAATGGAGACCAATGGCAAAACATCTTCTCGGCCATACAAATCGGCTTTGGAAAGGTGGAGACTGTCGGAGTACGTTTCAGCGATTCATATCGCGTGAATGTTGTCGATGATGAATCAAGCTGGAGTGGAACATCTCCACTCGTAGTATCGTTCTACGCTCCGACATGGATGCTTCTCCAACAGTCAATGACAACCTCTATAGGATTTGGCATTCAGTCCACTCCTCAAACTGTCAGTGCATTCATCAGCAGCCTCGGGCTCGATCTGCTGATTTATCAGACTGCTCTCTCTGACACCAGTGGCGTATTCATCAGTAAAACTTTACCAAATCAAGACCCCATGATCATTCGCAGTACTACTATCAAGGATTCATCCCTAACAGGGTTGGATGAAATGGTTGCGACATCCAGCACCACAGTCACCATCGATCCAGACACGATCAAAGTTACCTCTTTGATTAGTCGTATAGATGTTCTATCTGACAGCTGTAAGGCTGCGCTCTTAGCGGGTAGTCAGGTTGTTGTGACTGCCGTCACGCCATACAACTTTACTACTACACTCCAGCCAGCATGCATTTTCAGAGCAAACTTCCCAGTTGCCGTGCTAGAACGAAGTCTCAAAAGAAGAATTGCTAGAAGATCCTCTTACATTGAGCTCATTCTTCAAGCTGCCAACGAAGATGAATGGCATACCTTCGGCTCTTTCTTGTATCCGGTGTTTTCGAGCTCCGGAATCATTGCAGCCTGGAACATGCCATATCTGAGCCTGGAGATGATGCCCATTCTAGACACCAGACAATCTTCACGTCTGGACTGGCTGACTACGCACACATCTTTCATGTTCTCTGCAAGAGAGAGAGCGCTTCGGGAGAGTCCATCACTACAAGCCTCTACCGGAGAGCGAACTAGATCGGAATTCAAAGATTCATTGTTCACTATGTTTATGAACTTCAGTGGAGTACAGGGTCACAAAGCTCAAGTCTTTGGAATTGATTGTCCCACGGATGATGGTGTGCATATCTTGATCTTCATTTCCACTCTCAGACTCGATCTGTCGAACAGAACAGTCGTGTTAGACGCAGCAGTCATGCCTCTGACTCTTGCTTTGGTGTCTCAGATCGCTCGCTTCTTGCAGAGACTGACAACTAATGGCGGTGTTTGTATGATCAAAACTACCGGGGCTGAGATGCGTGTGTGGAAGGAGGCTATACCAGCATATGTTGAGCGTTGTAGAACATGGTCTCACAAACCTGACTGTCAGTATTCGACTCAGGGAAAGATACCACTTTCTGTTGAGAAGGGAGAAAGACTGTTATGCGCATGTGGAGAAGGCATATTCCCCGAAAGATTCATGACGAACTTACCTAGCTGGAATATGATGAAACGTCACTCAACCAGAGCAGCGATCTCGCCTTGTTTTTCTGCCGCCATGTTCGAGACCGGACTTGAACTTGGTCAGGACCTTGGGAGCTCCGACATCGAGGGCCAGAGTCAACGCTTAGATCTATGTCAGGTTTGCGGAAGGAACAAGCGACCCGACGGTTCAGGATTGCTGAATTGTGCACGCTGTCATCGGGTTAGGTATTGCTCTCAGGAATGTCAGCGTACTGACTGGAAGGTTCATAAGCGCGTTTGCAAGCCGTGTTAAGCGATATGGAAAAACTTTAGACATGTTGTCGAAGTCGAAACGTACGAAGAGATACTTTCATACTTGTAATCTCACGAGTAGTATTGCATCAGCGAGAAGATCCATCTCACGTAATACCAGTGTAACGACCCTCGACTTTTATCAGATCCTAATCATGATCAAAAGGAATGGATCTCGGGTATCTACTATAGCCATGAGCTCGGCGAGAGATCGTGTATCGCCGTGCCTATTTCAGCTTGGGTGGAAGGTCGTCCGACCAATAGTATGAGCATTACAATTCTAGCATGGCAATCTGAGGACGTCACGGACGATGCCAAATGATTCGAGTCCTCTGCCATTATCGTGCTGGCATGTGAAGTCAATGGTGAATGGAATGGTATTTACTCGTTTCTGATCTTTCGTCAATAAGATGCATCGGTCTATATCACTGATATCGTCACTTGCGTCATTCTTTTGACTGTGACCCCCTCCTTCTTCTTCTTCTTCTTCCTCTTCTTCTTCTTCTTCTTCTTCTTCTTCTTCTTCTTCTTCTTCTTCTTCTTCTTCTTCTTCTTCTTCTTCTTCTTCTTCTTCTTGATTATGATCGCCGTGACAATGTTGAGCAGAAAGAACAAACAGAAGAGCCAATGGAGGGAAAGAAATGATGGATGATCTTATAGATTTCAGATAAATGATACACATGTAAGTGTATAGATCGATCATTTACTCTTTTTTGCCATTTCTTATTCGACAGCACTGTCTTGCACATATGATAGTATTTCATTCCTTCTGCATGACTTCTTCCTTTTCAGCCGCTCGACTTGCAACTCGAGTTGGTCCTCCTTCCACATCCGTCATGTCATCTGTGTTTGAGTCTTGTTCAAGTGCTCCTGCTGCCTTAAGTCTCGCATAGTTCTTCTCTGCTTCCCAATTGAAAGGGCTGTCCGCGGCGAAAAGGAGATTTACTTCCTCGAGAGTTCTTTGACTAAAGCATTGTATTAGCATGATTGTGTGTTTGTAGCAGTTATTGGGTGACTCACTTTGTCTCAGGGTAGAATGCCCACACCATAGGGATTGAGAGAAAATTGCATGCAGCGAATATGTACAGTGTTTTCTCACCGATACTGTTGAACATCACTGGACAGAGTAAAGTCTGCAGATATCAGATTAGCACACAATTTCTCCAGGAATCAATTCATAAGACTCGGCTCGGTAAACAGAACTGATGCATTCCCGTCCATAAGATCGACGATAATGCACCAATTCCTCCGACCAGATAGCGACAAAGCAGAGAGAGCAGCAGATGTTCACTTACCAACCATCCATTCCCAATACTCCACCCAACAACTCCCCAAGCATTTCCTTTCGCTCTTATCTCAAGTGGCCAGATCTCTGCAGGATATAACCATGGCACAGTAAGCCAAGTAGCGCCGAAACAGGACGTAAAGATGAAAACCATGCTCACAGCAGCATCTCCGTAGCTACTAGCTTTACCTGCATTACCAGCTGTAGTGGCCTGCTGACCCAGATATGAGAATACACCAGCAAGTAACATTGCAATTCCTTGAGAAACTGAACCCCAATACAGTGTCCATCGACGTCCAATTCTGTCGAGAGTGAAGACGCAGATGAGAGTGCTGAACATGTAGAAGACGTTGTTGAGGCCAGCGATCCATTGGCGCTTGGACGGAGACATGCCTGCAATTCCAAAGATCGTTGGTGCGTAAACTGTGACACCGGCAATGCCAACCCATTCTTGCATGATTTGGAGCCAGACTACAAGCTGAACTCTCCGACCAGTATGAAGCTTGCCAGACCCGATCCCAAAAAGCATATGGAAATAAGTCTGTCGACGAAAGTTCTCCCGCTCACTTTTGCACGACGAGACAATCTGATCGAACTCAGCTTGCATTCGTTCTTTCTCTTCCGCTGTGGAAGTACCGCGCAAGCGAGAAAGAATGTAGTGCGCTTCGTCTTCGCGTCCTTGCTTGACAAGCCAACGCGGCGACTCAGGGAAAAAGAGTACCAGAGCAGCCAGAACTATCAACATTGGAATTTGGAAGGCGATTGGAAACCGCCAGATGAAAGCAGAAGTACCATCACCATAGTAGCTGCACCCGTAGTATAAGAAATATGCCAAAACCACGCCGAAAATATTGAGGAAGAACTCTGTTGCGATGAAACTACCTCGGGACGTGTGCTCGGCCGTCTCAGTAGCCCAGACAGGAACAATCGCATTGAGTATGCCTGTTCCCCAACCATTGATTAGGCGAGCTACTATCATCCAGACGTGGTTCATTGCCGAAGTCTGTAATGTAGCACCAACAACGGCGACAAGAGCACCAATAAGAATAGACCGAGTTCGTCCAATCTTGTCGCCCAGGAGACCTCCTGCTAGACAACCGACAAGTGTTCCCAGATAATATACAGATACAATTCCTCCTTGAAGAAGGGAGTTGTCCACGACAGGTTGACCATCAGGACCTCGATGGCCGAAGCCCATTGTAGTGTAGTAATTATAGGAAGTGTTGACGCCTCCCATCATACCTTGGTCATAGCCAAAGAAAAGAATGGACAGGCCGGCCACAGAGTTGACGGCGATAAGTAGTGACCGCTTCTCGTATCTGTGAACGACATTGAGTTTGTGTATTTTGTCCATTGTGATATTGTGACATTCATGAGTATCGTGTCTCTGAATACGGAGAGCCTTGGAGGTAAGCTAATTGATCTTATAACAATACACGTCGCAACGAGACGGACGATCGCCTATGAGAAACAATTAATGATATGAAACGACAGGACAGAAGAGCATGCCTTCAATAGCCGACGTGCCCCAGGTATGTGCGTCATGCTCATCAAGGTAGTATTGTGCCAGGTACTTGTTCAAAAGAGCTGCGGATCGAGCCACTAATTACTGCTGTGACTACCGCCGGAAGTCTGAGGGCCCACTCCCGGCTAACTCAAACGGTGACCTGTGTATCGCGGAACTGCTGAATGTGAGGAACACGATATGCTGGTTGCGCGCAAACAGGGTTGGTGACACAGAAAGCTTTATTCATATTGGCTGATGAACTCAAATATCGCTTATATTTAGGGGGCGAAAACAGTTAAACGAGATACCTGTAGATTGGGATCTGTACCCCACAAAACTTACCAACCTCGGGCTGTCGGCCATCGATGGGCATGAACCCTATGTTTGCTGCGCGATCATGACTGGTTGTCAGAGCCGACTGTGATGATCACATTACTCATTACCAGCCAGCGTGGTATTGAATTCTGAATCGTATCAAAACCTGGGCTGCGCAGCCCATAGAGGCGGAATTATGCTAGGATGTTGGTAGGAAACAGCATTTCACATCACTCGGCTTTTGGTCTGTTGATCTGTCGATCTTGAAACAACGAGGACGGTACGGAAGGGCTGCGCCAGTGATATTAATTCGATCGAGCGGCCAAACGATACATTTCTGACCATCATTCCTTGGGCTGTCTGACGAATGAAGCTCGCAGTGCGACCCCGTCAAATAGAGACTAGCTTGCTTAGGCTCGCGGGGACGTCAGGATCAAGGTACAGGCTGTATGACTGCTCATCAGAGTCGGGTAAGGCCTGACACCGCAAATCGATGCATCCTCGACGACATGATCACCCACGGTATGTCTATAGGCCTTGCTGGACCTTGCCGGTCAACAAGGATGTAGTGACATGTGTATGACAATGGAACAATGTGATTGATTGTACCAAACTGCAGGACAGATGGACTGAACTAGTATGCCGAGATAGAGGACCAAGAAAATTACCACTTTCGGGTCTGGACAGACAATCTTCTCACGCTTGGTGTGTTGACAAGTCCTGAGCTCTGACCCTATCTGATCTTACTGATCATGACGCCTTTTCACCCTTGAGCTTCATAAAGGATGTCATGCATTTGAATAGTGCGGTCAGTAACTGTAACGCTTGAACATGATCCTTATTGCTGCGGAACGACTTGTTAGACACCTTCCTAACAGAGGCATCCGGGTCGAGAACCTGTGGTAAGGTTGACACAGCTGGGTTGCCAGAGACGCGCTGGCCAGGCTCAACATCCTGTGGACGTCAGTGGCGTGAACTGATACATAATGCTATGTTAATCGTGTATTGACGTACTTGGGTTACAACACTCCCATCTTCGACAGTAGATCCTCGACCAATATGAACACCAGCACTTGATGCAAGATAGTTGTTAGTTCACGTTTCTGATAAAGTCATACGGGTCGGCTTGAAATCACATACCAGATGGTCACGCCTCCACCAATCCAACAGTCTTCTTCGATAGTAACCGCAGCTGCCAACCGCTTTCTTGCCGACTGCATATCCGCCTGATGGTCTTGATTAGGGCATATCTCCGTGTAGATTGCTGTGTTGGGTCCAATTCGACAATGCGCCCCAATACGCACTGGTGCCACGGGACAATCGAAAATCATCAAATTTCGCTCGATTGTAGTGGACAACCCAATTTGCACACTCGAACCATACTGAACATATAGTGGAGGCTCTATAGATGGCATGTGTTCATTGACGGCCTCTGGATCTTCAGGTCTCTGGTTTGAATCTGCTGACAAGGATTTCCTATCTGTAGTACTGGGAATAAGCGGGCGGAGAATGCTAAAAGTGTTAATAGATTGACCTCATCGGGCTACTTGCACAATCACCCACCACCTGAGCAACCGAGCTCGCTCTGAGCTTGAGACACGATCAGCCACTTGGTTGTACGTATCACAAGCAGCCAGACAATTCCGCTTGGCTATCATGTATACATTGTGATTCGGCATGAACGTCTGCGGTAGGTGGCGGCGCGACATGACTGCAGTGGCTGTAACAGTAACAACACGATTTTGAAGATCCAGATAACTTAGACGTGCTTTTACGATCAACCAGTCCAACCTGATGGGCATAGAGATTGTAGTCAAGTACTTGAAAACTGTTTTCGCGCGTACTGCGACAAGACACTTCTTCAGGGCCCTCTGAGCTGCTGTGTCGAGCCGTTTTGGTGATTGCCCGAGTCATGAAGCTCAGATGACGAATTATGATGTCCGAATGGATGACGTTGGCCACTGTCACTTCAAGGGAATGGATGTAATCTCAATGCGTGAGATGAAATTTCAATACTTAAATCATAGTAGATGAACGATGATGCAGACAGAAGTATGTGCGTGGTATGATGCTTTGAATCCATGATCGATATGCTGAGAGTATGCGAAATGAAAAGATCATTGTGCTAGAAGGAGCGAGCGTCTCTGGGAAGCACCTACCTGGTGGTATGTTCTCATGCTCGAATGAACATAAAGAGAGGTTAGCAGGCGCAGTGTTCAATTCATGCTCAAGAATATATGAATACAATGATCATGAGCGGACATGACTGCCAACACCGTCACATACCACTACCACTACTAGCATGGCCGGCAGCTGGATGAAAGGTCTGATGCGAGACACTCTTGAGTGGCAGTGGTGTTCCAAGCCCCGATCTGTTGGATTCTTGGCACGTTGTCCTCCACTTCGTCTTATGCTGGAAGTATCGAGTCGTCGATCCACTCAACTCGTGCACGGTTTGCGAAAAGCCTTCTTTTGTCTGACTGGGCAGTCCCATAGATGGTCTGATACATGAAGTCTGATCGAACGAAACTTCACATCAAAGGTTGGTGAGAGAAAACCTCGGTTCAACTCAGGTGACAATAAGTGGAAGATGGGGAATCTAATCTGATCGACGTCACTGATCATCTTATCTGATGCCGCAGAGTTTTATCTGATGCGGGCCAAGCTTCTCTTCCCACCAACCACATCGTTATTCTGCTGTCATACTCTCCTGGTGCTTCATTTCTGATGGTTTAGATGGAGTTTCCTGACAGTCCCTGCTTACGATCAACAGGACTACGTCTTAAACCAGCCAAGTCAGGTTCCGTATGAACTATGCATCACTACCTCACTGTGGTCCTGACCCGAATCCGACGGGGTATGCTTCCACGCCGTATAATCCCCGGAATCGGATGTCAGTCTGTAGGTTTTTGCAACTTTCCACTTCAATGAGGTGAGGGCCATCTTGATGTCTTCTTCTGCACTGCTGAGCCTCTTGTCTCGTTGATGAGTGTGTTGTATCGCTTGGTCAGTACGCTGAAGACTCGAATTGAATTGCTGTGTGCTACTCGCCCAAGTCATCATGACACTCGAACCTGAAATACCTGTCATTACTGACAACAAGACCGTTGCGGCAATGAACGAATCAAAGCTCAACACTGTCGAAATCAGCTCCACGACCGAAAGTGCTTCTGAATCGCAGACGGATCTCGAAACTGCTGAGGCTGAGGCCGTGAATGAGGAGAGTAATGTCAACGATGTACAGCTTGCATCGTGGGGCAAGTATGGAAGAACTGTTCTGTGGATAGGGTCAGTCTTTGAAATGTCTGAGGAAGTATGACTGACTAGTGTCATGCAGTATCGCAATGATGTGGACAGCTTTGTAAGTTTATGTGACATTCATAGCTACTTTCAACTGATGATCGCAGCGAAATGGACCATACAGTTCTATACAACTATCAGAACTATGCAGCATCTGACTTTGGACAAATATCATCTCTCGGTGCACTTCAGACTGCAGGCACCATCATCGTTGCTGTGATGAAGCCTCCCATCGCCAAGATATCGGATGTTGCTGGAAGGGTGGAAATATACATCTGCGTGGTTCTGCTCTACATCATCTCTTATGTACTGTGTGCCACTGCTCAAAGCTTTGAACAATATGCAGGAGGTTTCGTCATCTACAGTATCGGAGCTACAGGCATGCAGATCCTGAATCAGATCATCGTTGCCGATATCACAACTTCTAGATGGAGGGGTCTCGCCAACGGCCTCATCAATTTACCATTCATGGTCATACCTTGGATCTCAGCTTTCATCGTCGAAAGTGCTCTCGCTACAATTGGATGGAGATGGGGTATTGGAATGTTCGCATTCATAATGCCGGTCGTTTCATTGAGTATAATTGTTCCTCTGCTTTATTTTCGACAACGAAGCAAGAAGGCAGGTCATGTTACAAGAAAACCAACCGATGTCAAACTGTTTCTCGCAGCCATTGACATCCTGGGAATCACCTTACTCACAACAGGATGTGCGATGTTCTTACTACCAATGGCTCTTGCAGGTAACGTTTCAGGAGGCTGGTCGAATCCTTGGATTCCTACTGTCATGGCAGTCGGCCTCATTTTCCTGGCAGTCTTTGGCTTTTTCGAAACCCGCTATGCAGAAAATCCTGTCATGCCAGCTCGCTACCTCAAGAGTGCGTCTCTTGTTATTGCCTGTACAATCGGACTACTTGACGCGTTCGGCTTCCAAGTTACACACACATACATGTACGCATGGTCAACCGTATCGCACAATTTCTCGGCACGCAATGCCACGTTCTTGACATACACGTCAGGGTGCTTTCAAGTTCTGTCAGGGCTCATCACAGGATATTTGATGTACAGGTCTCGACGATATAAATGGCTCTTGATAACCGGAGCAGCCATCCGCCTCGTCGGCTACGGAGCTATGATGCGTCTTCGAGGATCCAACAACTCAGTCGCCGAGCTCTTCATCGTACAAGCAATTCAGGGTCTGGGAAGTGGTACAGTCGGCACGGTGATCTTGGTCATTGCTCAAATTGTCGTTTCGAAGGCAGAGCTTGCCCAAGCAACCGCTCTTATCCTCTTAACAATTTTCATGGGTCAAGCAATAGGCTCGGCCGTGGCAGGAGCGATTTACACCAATCTTTTCAAAAGTAGACTGCGTGTACATCTAGGATCATCCGCTAATCAATCGACCATCGACAGTGTCTTCGCCTCAATAACCTCAAATCTACCTGCACCAGGTACAGCAGAGAGAAGCGCTATAAATACAGGATACTCCGACATCCTGAGGTACATGACAATAGCAGCGCTTGTGGCATCAGCAGTTCCATTCCTTATAGTCTGGTTCCTGCCGAATCTCCAGTTGAGTGACAAACACAACCTGTCCGACGAAGTCGATACTCAGCAGCAACAGAACCCTAATAAAGGCGATTCTGAAGTTGAAGCCATACCGGACGCGCAACAACAAGAGATATCAACCTCATCTCGAGAGTCAACCCTCTCTCCTTCGCCTCTCAACAAAATAAAAACTGTGTTGTTCTCTAGACGTAAATCGTCAACAATCTCGACGGCCGAAACAAGAAGAAGCCATTCCGTTGCCACAATATCAACTCCGACAATAGTGACGGCTGAGATGAAGAATGTAGAGAATACTGACGGCGAGAAGAGAGTCATGACCTGAAGGGATATCAGATTCAACCACCAATTGCATATATACACATACACATACATAATCAAGCATATACACTTGGTTTTCTAGAAGCAAGAAAGCATAGACATGTTGATAGGATAATAGATCATTGAGGTGCTCCTTGAACTTTTCAACACTCACAGATTTCCTCTCCCTATAAATAGACATAGATTTAGATCTAGATTTAGAAATGTTTAATCTCGACAATCAACTCTCTCTATTTAGTTCAACTCAACTCAACTCCATTACTCATTCTGTATACTGTATTGTACTATACTATAGCTGTAAATACAAATATAACTATATACCGCAGCACATGCAGTATCCATCCGCCCCATCAATCAATGTAACCTCATCCGATCACATCTCGCTCCATCGCTCGATCCCAGGGTATCATCGCAGCCGAAAAGTCAAACAAACAAACTGAAAATCGAGCAAACAGTGTAGTCAGACTATACACGCATACAAACGCATATTGCACATGACACCCGTCCACTATGCATCTAAAATGCGCATACAAACACACATACAAATGCACACAAACTGTATCCATAAATATGACATCGCACCATCACCACCATATTCTCACATTGACCTCAGCAAGAACACAGAGTCTTATATGACATTCGTATTTTGACCAACATTCTTTCTTACCGACCACTTCCTGCCGCAGTTTCCTCTTCTTCCTCACGACTGAAAGCCCGATCAATACCCCAAATCCACTCTCCTTTAACGGTCTCATTCCTCGCCGCAAACAGGAAAGTGTTCTGTTCGCCGTAGACGGCAAAGACATGCGCCAGTCCAGCCGTTAGATCGGATCCACTTCTCTTGTGTCCTCCTGGTCTCAGGGTGCCCTTTTTGTTATTGATGCTGTTGCTGCCGGTTTCGGACTCATCGTCGGCAATGGCGGCGACACCGCCGAGTAAACGTTTGAAGTCGGGGTCGTGGTCGACTCGGGCGTGGGAGAGATTTATTGCGTTGATGGCGTCGCCGTCGGGGACGGAGTGAATGTGTAAGTATGGAGGACGGAGGTCGACGAAGCGTCGTTTCCACTGCATGGATGTGGAGGATGGGTCGTAGGTTTCGGAGGGCATTAGGAGGTAGCCTGATTTGAGACTTATGGGATTTTTGGCGTGGAATGAGACTGTAGCTGTATAGCGGGTGGGTTTGGTGGTTGGTGTTTTAGATACTTGATTCAAGATAGGCTTTTCGGAAGTCGAGGAGTCGGATTCAAAGATGGGATTTGACATATCTGAGACGGGTTTGCGCCAGAGAGAAACATATTTTCGGAGAAGTTTTTCTTGATCTGAAGTGATACTGTCTGAGTCTGAAGATCGCTTATCACTATTTGTAGATGATATTAGATTCAAACGGCGTAGGCCAAATTTGGCTTTGACGGCTTCAATTTCTGCTAGTTGATGTCGCTTCCGTCGTCCAGTGATATAATCCTTCACGATCGAGATGCCGCGAGGTTGCCAGTTGCCTAACATCTCCTCTCCATTCACGTAGTCCTTGGATGTGTCTAAGCGCCACAGATCAGCTGCTCGTTTGGTGTTCATCGGTCGCACGACGATGGAGAAGAGACCATCGCTTGAGTGAGTTACTCGCGTCTGATTCCAGAATGATTTGAGAATTGAGTGCGGGCGTAGATATGACCTCGGTTGAATTTGTAAATGTTGATTGATGCTAAAGGTCATCTTGCGTCCAAGTTTGGAAGAAATGATATCCCACTTCACTGCGATACGAATCTTACATCGTTCCGTTGTTGCACGATCAAGCAGCAGTGATTTGTGGAGTGAACTATCCCATTGTCCAATGAAGGTGACGTTGGATGTACCGTCGGCATTGTCTCTGATCATTGGCTCTTGGATCTGTTTCAAATTGATTTCCGGTGTTGTATTTCCAACATCGGCCACTCTCCCTGATGAATCAATCAGATGGATCTCGCCCACTCGTAATGACTTGAGATCATCCCAAGGTAGTGACTCGGTCAGATTGTGAGTCAAAGAGACAGATATCCTACGCTGCAGTCCTTGATGAAGCTGATATACTCCAGCATCTTCCTCACTAGCCTGAACTACCTCGACAGGCATATATTGACCGTTCTCTGAGAGTTCCAACACTTGTATCTTCGCGAACACATCGTGCCTTTCTTCTATACTGTATTCTGATTCAGGCAGACGATGAGGCTGCTGAGGTAGTAGTCGAGGATTCTCGGCCATCTCTCGGATCTCGTCAAAACTTATAAGCTTATCGAGATGCACAGTTGACACTTGGGCATAAATTGCAATATGTAGCATTGAAGACTTCCCACTGGCCTGCGATACACTCAAAGTATGTATGCTTTCAAAGCGAACTGGTCCATCGCCAAACCCAGCAATGTTCTGTGTTGTTGCTACATTCTCGTCATCCGCACTGGAAACAAACATCTGTGCATGTACGTTCGTTCCTTCGTATTCAGCGAACCCCATCATATCGCGCATTATGATGTTGAATTTTATAGTGCCTGACGGTGCTTCTGCAAGGGATGGCTCCAGTGATAACCGAAGACGACCTACGACCTGCCTTGTAAACGGCGAAATTACATCAACAGAATAATCGTGGACTCTTGTCTCAAAGGCGGCCGTCAGTGGTATGCTACCGGCTCCAATTATTGAGAAAAGTGGCTGACTGGAGTCAGAGAACGGATTCTCGATGCGGAAGTGTTGTAGGTATTCAGGCTGGTCCTTATACTGATGCATCTGCCGCATCTTCGCAACGCGCACTCCAAGCTTCTCAAGCGACCACAAATGTATGTGATTATGTTTTGTGTTGATTGTTCTGACGGCCAAACAGGGCTTTCGAGTACTGTACAATTCACTGTCGTCGTCATCCTCAATATCGTGAAGGATGAGATCGTAGGAGGAAACCTTGTCTTCCCCAACATCCAACACCACAAACTGAAATGAGACATTTTGATCGAGCATTTTGCTCATGACCTGGGCCTCTTTCAGTATACCGGCGTATTGCAGTACAGCCTCGGCAATGCGAATATAGTTTCTTTGGCGCCAGTTCTCCAACACTATGCGAGCAGTCGTCTTTTCCGCAGGTAAAAGAACAGGCCAGTCCAGCGGGTTACTGATATTTCTCATGGGCGTAATGATCTTTAGTTGTGCCTCGTACTCTTGCTTTTGCCTTCTCAATTCTTCTTCGAATTCTCGCTTCGTGCGCTCAAGTTCTTGACGTATTAGATCGGCCTCTTCCTGTTGCTTGGTCTTCTGAAGCTTCTGCTGTTGGCGTAGCTCAGAAGGACTTCGCTCTTCGATCATTGTTGACTCTTCAGGTTCATCTTCAGTAGATAAGGCTTTCGAATCTGATCCCGACCCCCCTTGATGAAGTGGCGTTCCTGGCATAGTTAGAGCTGTATCGAGAGAAAGCGCGTCTATTGTGCCGTTTGACATGTACTTGTCGCGTACTAAAAATGAGCTCAGATCGTCTGATGAATCATCAGGTTCGAAGAAACGGTTATCCGAACGACCTCGTCTCTCCTCTCGAGCTCTCTGGACATTCTCCAGAAGTGCGTCCAGCTCATCATCAGTCATTGCATTGATCTTAGGATCAGATCCTAGCAATGCACCTGCAGCTTCTCTTCTCGCTAGAAACCAGTCATCCCGGGCCTTGCCAGGCAATGGCGATTCAGCTCGACTCGAGTCACCGTCAAAATCTGAAATCGTGCGACTCATGTTGCGTTCATGTTGCGGTCTGAACGGGATCGGTGAACTGGAATGACTCATGGTGACCGAATGGCGCAGCAGACTTTGCTCAGCTCGTTCCGCTTTAGCCTCCAACGGATTATTGAAACGGAAGATGTGAAAATCACCGAGGATTATACGATTTCCACTCTTCAATCTTCTTGCTTTGTCGACTCTAACACCATTGACCATTATGGCTGCACCCTCGGTCGGAATTATTGTAACGATGTTATCGATATTCTCCAATTTGCAATGCTCCCCTAGAATTTTGGATCCATTCAGCCTGATCTCGCAATGTGTAGTCGCATCGAGATTACCGACAGTGGTAATGCCCGGTTTCAGGTTGTACACAAGACATTCCGCAAGTAGCGGGTCATCACTCAGGTTCACTAAATGTGGCATTTTCCTAGGTGTACTCATGCCCACGTTACCCTTCTCAATACTGATTCCCAGCTCTTCCAGAGCAGCTTCACGCTCCTTGTGAATCTCTTCGGTACGTTGTAATTTTTGTTCCCATGTCTGGTTGAGGTCTGTGTACAACTTTTCACTTTGACTGAGCTGATCGACAATCTCTGCTTTACTCATTTGTTTCACTGTGCCATCTGCTGCGATTATAGAGACCATCTGCTTTTCTAGAGGCGTTCCTTCGGGATAGCTCTCTCCAGGAATACCTCCCGCCGAACCAACACCACTTCCGAGCTTGCTTCTGAGCTGAGCCAGTTCCTCTTTGAGCTCTCTTATCATGCGTGCATTTGGATCTTCGTTCACCACAGCATGATTTTTGATTCTCTTAGCTGAATCTGCATATCGGAGAGTGCTCAATGTCTCCTCCAGGTTGATGTCGGCAGGGGAAATTGCGGCAATCATAGCCGTCAAACTGTTACCGCCTAGAGAATCCTTCAGAAGCCATGTCAGCACCGAGTCTCGATATGGCACTTTCATGTTCTTTTTGCCCGAAGACAGGTCCGCTAATGCGGCAATGACACGACCCAGAGTCGACAGAGATCTGTTGATCTCAGCACCTTCTTTGAGGCGTGCACCTGTAGCGCCCGTGGAAGTGGCTCTTTCAGAGCCGGCCAAATCCACCAAGCTGATTTTGGCGACCTTCTCGGTATCCATGGACGTTTCAACATCATGCCTCTTTTGTGTCAAGGTTAGTGTGAAGACAGCGTGGGATCTGCTGGAAGTCTCGTTCATATTGGTTGCGGCTACAGTTCTGGCTTTGTTGCCTTCATCCATCAAATTCTCAATCTCTCCGAATGATCTGACTGCCAGCTTTGCTAAATCCTCAACATAAGGACCGGTCGATGGATGTTCTCTGACTCGTAGATTGCCTTTCGTTGATGGATTCAGCAGATCTCGAACACGTTCATTGTATATCTCCAGATATGATACTTCGACGGTGCAAGTCAGGTTGGGGTCTGACTGTATTCTGGCGATCCTCTCAAACATCTCCCTACAAATTCGAGGTATGACACCGGATTCCTCACCGTATCCCATCATGCTGTAGGACTTTCCCGAACCAGTCTGACCATATGCAAAGATACAATTATTGTAACCCTGGAAGGCGTTGTCCAGTAAGGGTACACCCAGATCACCGAATACACTGTTCTGCCCAGCATAATTCGGATCAGACTTGTCAAAGGACCAGTATGACTTGTCGAACTTGAATGTTTTCGTTCCTTCACTTGAGCTCTTTCCTCCCCTTTTGTCATCCTGAGGTGGTTGTAGTATAGTCTGGGTACCTTTCATAGAAACAACGCATTTAGCATTGCGCTCTATCTCTCTATTGTTGAATGGTCGCACACGTACAACCACCTTGATGTTACCTCCTCCAGCACCTCCTCCAGATGCTCCTCCACCTGCGCCACCGGTGGGCGCCATCTTATAATTGTTGTCAGAATCGAGGCACAGTCATGAACTCCCAACAAGTGGAACAGATCGATCGATGTTTGCGGAGCGTTGTTAGATTTCCTTGTGGGATTCGCGAGCAGTATAGATGTTTGAAATGAATATGGAATCGATCGAAGACGTTTTTCGGACTCTAGTTTGGTTTGGATTGTCTATGGCGCAAGGTGTTGGTGATGTCTGTGATCTTTTGGGATGTGATGGGATGTGTCTTAACGAAGTTATACCGATGTTTGGGAGCCGCGGGTGTTCCCCTGCATTTAAGTTTCCCACCGTTATGTCATTTCAGTAAGCGAGTAAACAAAAGCCATCAATGCGCATTGGGAATGGTTCGTCACCAATGTACGTCGCTCTGCTTTCACTGATCAACAACATCTAGTCGTCTAACAGCTACTGATCCAATGAAATGTAAATAACAGCTCTCGATGTTACAATTTTTGCTCTGAGAGTACCCATCGTTGTGCCTACTACAAGCTTCCCTTTCAATCCGCATAGCAACCATGGCCAGTCGCTATCATACCAAGAACGGCCGCACGAGTAGGCGTGGTGCTTTTATCAACGGGGTCTGGCACTGCGATTGCGAGCCGCGTATGCCAGCAGAGAAATTCCAAACGAAGAACGGTGGAAAGAATCATGGGCGTTGGTGTGGGTCGATAAACATACTTTAAAATGCTTGCGCTGAGTTCAGTACAGTCTACACATGCCAAAAACCGCAGCCAAAACGATGCGCATTCTTTTTATGGACAGACGAAGCGAAAGTGAGAGAAGAGGCCGCTGTGCTGAACAACACTCGCACCGAGCCAGATCTACCAGTAGCACCTCAAACACCTAGGAAACCTATCACATACATGGAACCACATACACCTGTCAGTGCACCGAAAATGAATTTCGACAAGTCGCCGTCAAAGCGATCTGCGGAGAGGTTCGAGAGTCAGACCACAGGATATGGTAATGACGAAAGTTTTGACTGGTCTTCGAGTGGAGACGAAGATCTGGCAGCCATTGCAGAGGCCGTTACGAGACAAGAATCTGAATCACCTAGGAAAGCAGCACGAACTACTGAGTTTGACTCACCCGGAAAGCGTACAATGAGCGCAATGATGGACTCAAGTAATTGCTCGGAGTCTACATGGCCACCCAATGATGAAATTCCTCTAACGCCGACCACCTCAACGAAATCTTACGGACTCATGTCACCAATAAGCACAAAGACTAAACCAATCCAACTACCTCCTTCCTTTCCAAAATCTCCAAGTTTAGTGTCAGAAGTACTTCAGATCTTGAAGCCAGCAAACATCTCAGCTACAGTCGAACACGATCTGGTCGAATTGCTCCAAAGACACGAGTTGCGGACCCAGGGAATTGTCAAAGGCCGCGATATTACACGCCTTGCTGTTCAAGCAAAGGAGAAGAAGATTGCCGAACTTCAAGCAAAGATCACTGGACTCGAAGCAGACCGTGAGACTACAAAAACCGTAATCGCTCATCTGAAGCAAGATATTGCAACTAGTCCGAGAAGACCAAAGCGGTCAAACCTGGCTCAGCCGCGGTATGAGGTGTGACACTCAAGCGATTGATCAGCAACTCAGACAACAGAGCCAAGGTTTCCTTATGTGTGCCTGGCAATATTATCGACGTGAGTCAAGAATCAACGAAGGGCAGCATCATACTGTATAGGCCTCTGTGCCTGCTTGAAATGATTCATTCTGTGTTGTGTCACTACATACTTCGTCAGAAGCAGCTCAGATATCTGCCATGGGTCTTACCCTATATACAACAAGAATTCCAGTTAGGAGAGATTTGGAGGCTTATGGTGTCACTGAGTTCAACTCAAACATGTATAGGACTTCTCCTGACAAATCTTTGCAGGGAGGGTAGTACACCACAGCTGAAAGCGAATTCTGGTTTGATGAGCAGACACAGGCGTATGATAAAGACATGCTAGTGGTCAGGATAGATGTATACATCATTTAGTGCGTGTGGCTCTTGGACAGACTGTTAAGACACGATCATTTGTTGGGTCGCTCACGGCACAGAATCCTCACATGTCATATGTGCTTGCCTCTCGCTTATCCGGAAGCAATGGACAGATCTTGGAGGCTCAACGGATGGTGACAACACGGAATATCGAAGCATACCGCCGCGATCGAGTTTTCTCTCGCAACTACCTCGGAAGTCTTGCTTATCGTAACCGGACGTTTCATCATTCGAGTCCGAACATATTGGATGGCTTTACTCACATGTAGTCGGAGATTCAGATGCAATTAATTCTACTTGCATTTGTTATCAACGGTATCAATTGAGCCGTCGTCCAAAATGATCACCTCGTTTCATACCATGTGCAGGATCGTGAACTCGCGCACGCATGCTTATTGGCCACAGTCTATTCAACTCAAATCTGCAAAGACCATGGAGACGAGCCGACCGACTTGGACGTCGGTCCTATCCCTCGCGAACTAGAAAGCCTTCCAGTTGCATACAGTGGCTCAATAGCTTTTCTCAATTCTACATACTGGAGTAGTATGTACTGAGTGAGCGCACCACTTGAGTCACATTGGTCCATGGCCTGAACTGATTGCGAAAGTACTCCAGTACAGAATCATCTACAGAGTTGTTGTGCGGAATTTGTGAAATCTCGTCCGTTCAACAGAACCATAATTTAGACAGGCTCAATCCCTTCTCCGTATCACGATTCCAGTTCTCCTACCTTCTGCAAAATTTATACCGGCCTCACATTGAGGGAAGATTCGGTTTCTTTTGTGTGACTAGACACGTAGTCACATTTAAATCTGAGATGTGTGGTTGATCTCCGTCGGTTGACGAGATTCAACCTTACTAATGGTCAACTGTCAAGAGCCAATACAACAACCGAATATGCAAATCGCTAGATCAAGAACATTCTGTCATTCTGGCACACTGGACTGCACGTGTCCCACGATTTTCACTGCATCTCGGAATGTCGACATGCCACCAATCCTCAACAACGGAAGACGGGATGTAAGCAAGGACCACTTCCAGACGCATCCTCTTGGTAACTCGCAACATCGAACACCAACATTGAATCACCGTTCTGCGTGATCAGACAAAAGGACAATGTATCGACTCCTCGCACCGTCAAGTCCATCTTGACCTCCACAAGCACAGAATAGCATTGCAAGAAATAGATCTCAACAAAAACAACACAAGCCTACCATCAAGATCAGCCTCTCACAGACTAAGAACGATCCCTTCCTGTGCCTCCGAGATGCACAATCGACACTAATAGAAGAACCATAAGGAAGTATACTTCCATACCGATAGCTGATATCAACTCCACACAACACTACATCTACCCTTGCTGGAACCAAACACATTCGTACTGTAAAGCCATCCTTGTCAACTCCCATACGTCTCCAACCCACATAAAAATAAAAACTAATGCCTCCAACCGGAAAGGGATCAACATACAGTTTTGAAGACGGAAGATCCTGCCTCGCCCACTATTGCCCGGCACAGCACAGTCGAAAGCCATGATAGTGTACAGTAGTGTACAGTAGCGCATCAAAACACATCGAGGCAACAGATTGTTTCTCCTATTTAGCCGCGTACAGTACAACCCTCCAGGGTAAAGAGCAACCTGTGAATGTGCGGCCGCTACCTTCCAGCCAAACTACACCAGGTAAATGTGAGATGACGACCTCGATTTCTTGTGCTATCCTTCTGATAGGACTGGCTGTGCAAGCTTAGTAGCCGCAGAAATTTATCTGTGTGGAAGCTTGATCTGCCATCCACATGTCGCCCTTTACCCTGGAGGGTTGTACTGTACGTCTGGAAGTGCACATCCATAAATCCATGCAAGAACGACTGGCTCGTATGATCCGAACGGATAATTGTTCCGGTGCGAATGACACTATTGAATCCATGCTGCGTTGCATCGTGTCGTTAGTATCCCGGTATTATCTAAAATACTCGTTTGCTATCACTACAACAAGATCAGTATTGCTTGCTTTTATTAGTAAGGTACGATACATCCAACGTACCACGATATGAATTGATATTCCATCGTCCACTGCCATATCTGCTATCGAGGCTAGTTCTAGGTTTTATGCATATGGATTCATCTGTATACACATACTCATACACATACACACGTACAAGACAAGATGAATAGACATGACGTGACGTGACATAATCTAGACCGTCCTAGAGACCAGATCTCATCCTGTCAATTCAATTCTAGATCCGAATCACAGTAGTGACTTTCACAGTGTGCCGAGATCTACTTGCATTTCCGGAAATGTCATCGTCCTATTCCGGACGGAGGGAGCGAGCAGGGTGGAAGTGGAGTAAACAATTACAGAGCACATACTGGTGTCAGGGCCTTCTTTGATAGAATAGAATGGATTGGGACGGGATAGAACACGATACGGGAGCACACAAAATAGCATGGGCACCATAACACAGACAGTATAATCATCATTGGCAATGAGATGACTGAGATCGTACGAACAAAACGGTAGTATGCGAACAAGTGTATGAGAAGTATTTATATATTATACACATATACATACATACAACTTCGTCATGTACGTGATTGAGTCACATCAGTCGGCGTCATTTACATGAGCATCAACATCAATATTAACTTGAGATGAATTAGATGCATGATTCAATCAACTACGTACTCACTATATCAGCATATCTCTTCTTTGAAGGTCCTACGCCAATTGACGAGACATCAGTATTACCTTACTGCTACCACAGCCAACAACAATGATACGAAAGATTGGTTCATATAGCATTTCGGACATGATTGATTTCATAATACATAAAATGCTAATTCTTTTTCCATCCCAGATAAACTTGTATCTGCGTAAGAGGTGAGGCCAAGTTCGTGGATCAACAGAGCAAGGTCAGTCAATAAAACGAACGCTCTTTCATAAATATTGTTCTCGTGAGATAGCCATCTTTGGTTAGGCTGCATGCATGTGTTATCATGATCATCCCTTCAGGCGTCCATCCATCTGCTTTACTCCATGCTTATGCTCCATGTTCTATACTCCGTGCCACATATCACCTATTGACTCAATTCGAGATCTCTTGGTGTCCACCGTGAAGTTGTCTGTGAATATTCGAGACTGCTAGGATAAAGCGCGGCAAGATCGACATCCGGAGCTTGTGACCGATCACAAGATGGAAATCAAATTGTCACAAATGATTCGAGCGCATCTCCGGAGCAATGCCAAGAGTGTGTCAAAAAAGAAGCGAGCGATTCCAAAGGAAAAATAGCTTGGGCTACTTTTCGAAGGCGGTGAGTGCGCGTGAGTAATAACCCTCCTCGGAGCAACCCTTGAATAAAAGTTTGGGTGGTTGACAATAAGGTTAGGTTTAGTAAAATATCCCAGTGCCACCATTCTGGCGTGTCGGGGAGACGGATCTTCCCAAGTTGGGTTTTTTGGTGTGTTGAAGATCTGGATCCACGCCAGGGTTCTCTACGCCCAGCACAACACTGATAGCAGCAAAAAGAATGACCCAAAATCTCGTTCCAAAAAGATCGTCAAGATTGGTGTGCAGAACACGAACCATTGACTATCAAGTCTTTCAAAGGATCACACATTTAGTATGCTTACTCTTTTTATCTCTGTATATCCGCGGACTATCGGAATCAATGTGTCGGATACCGGAGAGAGTGTTGACTTTCGAGCCCGGTTGAGGCCTTGGTGTTTGCCTTTGCCGTCGGAGTTGACGCACGACATCGTAGAAAGCCTTTTCGACGTTCACACAATTCTTTGCAGACGCTTCGACAAAATCGCACCCTAAGTGTGACGCTAGGGCTTGACCTTCTTGTGTCGAAACTTCTCGTTCTTGAGACTTGTCGTATTTGTTTCCCACCAGCATGACTGGCACTGGTCCGGTTGACTGCGAAGTTGAATTTAAGGACATGGGAGATTGTAGATAATTTGGACCAGTTGGTGAACTTGGGTTACCCGATTCTTTCACTCTCTGTACCTGATTGTAGAATTTTTGTATGCGATCGAATGAATGTCTCGACGTTATGCTGTATACCAGAATGAAACCTTCTCCATCTCGAATCCATTGGTCCCGTAACGCAGTGTATTCTTCTTGACCAGCAGTGTCAAGGACCTCCAGCATACAGGATTGATGATCGATGGCGACTTGTTTTCGATATGAATCTTCTATCGTAGGGTCGTATGTTTCCACGAAATGATTTAGACAGAGCTACATGTGGTCAGTAACCATACAATTTCTCCAACGATTATATGTATTCACCTGTATAGTAAGCGCTGTTTTCCCTACTCCTCCATCTCCCAGCACCACCAGCTTGTACAAAGTCATTTTCCCCGCCATGGTGCCGTTCCTCGAGAAGGACTGTGTATACGATATGCTATAGTCGACGATTCGGTGGTAGGTTAGGGGCGCAGCCTGGTAGATGACAGGGATGCTGTAACATGAACGATGGATGCCTCGACGGGTCTGTGTGAGCGGTAGAGTACGATGCTACGTCGTACTGACTGCGGCCTGTTTCGACTTGGAATGACTGGTTGGATGTTGTAGACGGGGTGGATACAAAATTTCGTCCAACTCTTTGCCACAAGCCGAGACAAGAAGGTTCTGGACTTTGGCAGGTACCGTCGGTCTTAAACGATCATGCTTTGTGTTTTGATTTTGGTGTCACAGGGATAGGTCAGCGCGGAGGGTTGAAGACAGAACCAACGCAGTCAGCGATGGTATGGAGGGAACAAGAGGGATCAGATCGTCGGCAAATGCGTATAGTTCTATATCGTCGGTGCCGAGTAGATCAGGCTGCAGTGAAGAGATGGAAGGCCCGTGCACCCAACGTACGTACGAGACCGCGGGCACAGGTCGTGTAGTGTTGGTGAAGAACGGTGTACAGAAGATCGAAATGCTAGGTGTTGTGACTTCTCAGCGAAAATGTGGGAGGTGATCGACAAAAATATCTGGACGGAAAAGAGATGGTCGGTGGATGTGATCTGTTCGGTATTTGGTGTTGATACTGTACAGGTGGGAGAGGACGTGTCAAGCTATCAAGTTGCAAACTAGCAGGAAGGCGTATGCACGATGAATTCCATTTCCTTTCGACGACAGCAGCCGGCCGACAATATTTAAATCAGCGTTCGACTGTACTTGTAGGGAGTACCGAAGCTACACTCACAACCGCCCAATGTTACTCGCTAAATGATAGGGACTAGAAGCGAACCAGACGACGGGATTGGGAATATGGGTCGTAGGGTATGGCTGGAACGTATCAATATTAATCCGACTCTTGACCTGGTCAGGAAAGGTGAACTTCCTCATTCGTACACGTTAGATGGTTAGCGAACATGGTACGAGAGGCCAGCAGTGCGCCAAAAGACATGTGGGACGCCCGTCAATGCGTCAGTTAACCCTGGTGGCTCCTCTAATACTTCCCTGCTCCGAAATCTGGAGGAGGCACGGCTCAACTTGACTGCACCAGGGTTCTCTAATCACCGAACCTCTTACAATTGCTTCCACTCCTCTACACACATCGTGCCACTAAAGCTTGATCTCATCGCTTTCAGGGTTAAGAATTCGCCGACTCGTGGCTTCAGAGCAGTAGTAGAACACTGTACAAGGTAGAGATCGTGTCGTCTCCAAAAAGAAGAATCATCGTCTCAGTCAGCATACATCTTACCGAGCACCTAAAGTTGCATCGAAAGAGTCCCACGAGCTATTGCTGATCGATATCGCCCTGCACATGGCGACCTGCACGTCCAGTACCCAGCTCGTCGCCCATTCGTGAACCAGGAGAAATGAATTGAGCTATTACCTACCACCTAAACTTTACGCCGCAAAACAACCGCTATTGCACGCCGAGGCTTTCCTTAGCTGCATTTGCTAGAGCGTGAGGATTTGGTGGTATTTCCACTGCATTGCATAATCATCATGCCGGCTCGTTGAGGAGCAATGTACTTGTAGGAACCAGAGCGCACAATGTGTACTCCTGTGTTAGCGAGAACTGCAACGGCTATTGTGAGCCACCGCCGCCCGTAATCCGCGCCATGGCACACATAGGCGCCGTCCGAACGGAAGACCACATATATTCAGAGCCCATGTCTGATCATGCACAGTTTGGCAAGAAAACGTCAGTATCCAGAAGTGCCTCAACGGCTAACAAGCATATCGAGAACTGTAAACCAATAAGTCCGTACGTAGCATGTTGCAGGATGACAGCTTCGTGGGGATTCGATACTGTTATAGACTCATGAGCAAACAAAGCTAGAAAAGACTTCTTTCTAAAGCTCTAGACTGATACGTAAGCTCGATCGGGACTTATCGTTCCAAAGTTCGGGTCAGCGCGCTGCTATCAGATACTTCATATATAGACCCAGATCTGGACGATGTAGGAATGACGATTACTCAGAATCTTGACGACCAGAAATCGGATATTGACTTCTTGTCCACTACCTGCAAGAAGGTCGATATCCATCTCGGGAGAATATACAGCCAAAGATGTGGAAGCGATCAGATGTGGTTGCCGACCATCTTTGCTGTGTATGGAAGGCTAGAGCCGCCTGTGGATCTCGTCATAGTGAAATTAGACTTCGAACCGGCAACGGCACTGCGTTTGTCGGGGGGTAACGACATGGTTGAAAAGATACCTCGGAGCGTGATATATGCAAGAAGGACAAGTGAAATCACCAGCGAGGACCATAAAAGGACGAGAAATTGACGAATAAAAGACAGATACATTTTCTTCCATGCAGCCCGTGCGGTATTTGCATTAGTAGTTTGGCACAATGTTGATCCACATACAATAAAGAGGTGGTTCTCGGATAGTTACAGCGCAGGTGTATGCTGAGCTGTGTTTCTCTGAAAGAAAAGAGTAAGCGACCATCGAGTCTGTTTGTACTACTTCGCACAGTCTGAATCTTGCCGTCACATGACAGCGGAATTATGATGCTCCCCTCCCCCTCTTCTGCAAATGAGTAAGCAGAGGATTGATACTTACTCGTACAAAGTCTGCTGTGAGTGAATTGACCGGTAGACTGACCAGTTAATCAACTTCGTCTCTGCAAGTTGCCGTGTTTACACTTGGAATGCCAAATAGTTGTTTGACACGCACCTCTCTTCTGAGTTCAGTTCGAATAGAAGTCTCTTCGACTACACTCTTCAAAAACACAACAGAGGGGAAATCATCACCATTTCCAATCCATACGGTAGCGGACCTGCTTACATCAGAATGACTGATCGAGTAATGATCCATCCCTATTGACCCATCTAAATGCTCATATGTTGATAGAAGACTCACGAACATGCCGATAAGGATGGCAATTTCAGACGGAAAGACAGTGTCTTCCGCGACTTCATCTCCAAAGACCCAAATTCCAAGTTCCCAGCAGAGAAAGACCGTTATGCCTTATACATGAATTACGGATGTCCATGGGTACGTACATACATCTACACGTACACACACTTGATATAAATCTCAACCTCATCTCCATCAACACAATACAACAAAATCCTCTCTTCATTCCCATCACAGTAACAAACACAACATCTTCAATTCAATTTCTTACACCTCACAGGCCCACAGAACAGTCCTAGTCCGCGCCCTAAAGGGTCTCGATTCCCTAATCCAACTGATCCCAACAGACTTCGACCTAACCAAAGATGGCTGGATCTTCACAGGACGCAACGGCTCCGCAGAAAAAGATCCCCTCTACGGCTTCAAGGGTCTCAAGCAACTCTACCTCAAAGCCAATCCCGAGTATGAAGGTCGATACACGGTCCCCTGTCTTTGGGACAAGAAGAACGAAACCATAGTCAACAATGAATCCAGTGAGATCATACGTATGTTCTATACTGAATTCGATGATTTCTTGCCGCCGGAAGACAGAGAGTGTAACAAGGAAGGTGGAGGTTTTTATCCTGAGAATCTGAGACAGAGGATTGATGAGATGAATGAATGGGGTGAGTATTCATAGCTTTTCTTCCTTTTCTCTTCTTGTTTTCCTATCTCTTCCTCTTCTTGATCCAGTACCTTCAAATCCATCACCGTAATCCCACCCAATCCGCTTCAATCCAATCCAATCCGATCCAATTGACTTCAATTCTAATTTCCCTCCCAAAAAAGTCTACAACAACATAAACAACGGAGTCTACAAAGTAGGCTTCTCAACCACGCAATCAGCCTACGACACCGCAATCTACCCCCTCTTCACCTCCCTCACCCGTCTCGAATCCCACCTCAGAAAGAACGCTAGCGCCAGTTCCAATACAGGACCCTACCTCTTCGGCCCACACATAACAGAAGCAGATATACGTCTGTACCCAACGCTGATACGCTTCGACGCAGCCTACCACACCATATTCCAATGCAATCTAAAATCAATACGACACGATTATCCCTATCTAAACCACTGGATGAAAACGCTCTATTGGGACGAGACGGAAAAGACGAAGGGAGGCGTTTTTAGGAAGACGGTCGATTTCGATGCGTATAGGTATGGCTATATGAGGGCGAAGATGAGGATGGTTATGGGTGGGGAGGAAGGGAGAGGAGGAGGGGGATTTGTGGTTCCTAGGGGTCCGTCGGTTGGGATTGAGATTTTGAGTGAGGATGAAAATGAGGATGAGGATGAGGATCAGGAGGACGAGGGGAATGGAGGGTTGACGGGGAGGGTTGGACGGATGGATGTTAGTGGGCCGACTAGTCCTCTTAAGGAGGATGGGAAGAAGGTTGAGGCTTATAAGGATGATAATCGGAGGTGGAAGAAGGCGGCGAAGAAGGCGGAGAAGAGTTCTGGAATGCCGAGTTTACATCTGGCTTCTTCTTGAGTGTAAGTTGTGGGGAAGAGTGTAGAAGACGAGGATTGAATTGACGTCTTTCGTGTCTATAATGTTTATAACCGTATGAAGTGCTTATAAGAGTGCTCTACCCTAGGAATGCTGTTCGTCTGATTATATCCCATGCTTCATATTCTGTGTGTTCAACTTGTGAACCACAACCTGGTGCGTTCGATACAAAGCTCGACTCCTCATGTAATGCACAGGCTTACATACCAAGTCTGTTCGCCAATTCTTCGAAACCACCTTCATCCTCTTTGATCCACATGTCGACCCATTTCTTGGCCTCTTCTACTTTAGCAGCATCCCAGCCTTCTTCCATCTTCCTCTCGATGTAGATGGTCTTCATACCTTGTCCTCTTGCTGCCTCTAAATCATTCAGATGGGCCGCAACCAGACCACATTCTTCCGGTTTCAAGCCGAGCTTCGCACAGCCACCTTGATAGACAGAGGGATGAGGTTTGTAAGCTTTGAAGTCTTCTGCCGAGATGATATGAGTGTAGCCCAAGTTTCCATGAGCAGCAAGATCGTTCAACAAAGATTGGTTGCCATTAGATAAGGTCGCGATTTTGATGTTCACGGCGATTCGCTCTATGCCAGGGGAGGAATCCTGTATGTCGTGCAATGGTCATGATGTGCCCAGAAGGTGGTGACAGAGGACAAAAGATTTACTTACAGGCCACGGATCCAAGAAGTGCCAGATCATACTGATCTTACCACATTCTTCGTCGGTCCAGAGACCTTCTAGATCATGTTTGCGAAGTAGATTAAGCAAGGACTCCATATGATGTTGGTCAATGTTCTTGTAAGGCATAGTATCCGGGTCGTAGCTGCGTGTGAAAGCATAGTATGAACTTCTCCATTGCTGAGCGAAATCTGGCCAGGACACAGCAGAGGCTGCTAGACGAACGGCGGATGGTAGGGAAGCGGACGGTGAGTTGAGGGTGTCATGAGCTGCCGAGATCAGATAGTTTGTTACCGTCGACCGCCAATCTACCACGGTCTGTCGGATGATAATTAGTAGAATTCACAGCGGATGGGATGGTGATGACATGCAGGTCGAGTGTTAGACAGTCGAACAGTATGTGTAACAAGACCTGCACACTTACGCCAAAGACATCGGTCAAGAGACCTTTAGGCCGGTTGATTTTATCCATGTTCTGTTCTGGATGAGAGTGCCTAATTTGTTGTTTCCTATGAAGATCAGCGGTGTTTCGTAGCCAGGGTCAGTCTGATGTCAAGTCATTTACTGGTGGAAGATTACTCTTATGCTTGTAAAGTGTAGTGCAATGCAGTGCGTGCGGGCAAATGGTGATGAGTCGTACAACCTCGGTCAACACAAACACGCAGACTGCAAGGTCAGCAAGGAAAATTACGATGAATGATCATTGGCACGTAATTGTGAATTCCATATGGTGATCAGAGAGATCAAGACAACGGTTTGATCATAGCAGCAGTTCATGCATCCCGTATAGTACTTGCCCAATTCTCGTGCGATTGAAGATGAGACTGAGGCTGAGGAAGGTGCATCTCTACATAGTGATACTGTCAGCACCTGCCATACTTATTCTGTGTTCTCAAGCACCGGGATCATGTCACTGGGTCGGAAATATGCAGAGACGATGTTCAACTACGGTCCAGGTTCCCCTTGTAGGTTATTTCATTTCACAATACAGTTCCGTGTACAGTTCTGTCAATTCAAGACGGGCCGAGGATGCGATGCAATTGAATTGGTTCAGGTGCACGTGGTGGGCGCGGGCTAGAATTGAGGATTCTGTGATTCAGGGCAAAGTGGCTGCATGAAGGCTTTCACATGCACACATTTTGATCGCGCACATTGAACACGAGTGTTGAGCAGCCAAATTCGACACATATCTATACAAATCGCACTACTAGTTTCAGGCACCGAGCGATGTGAGCAGTAATTCATGTCGGCTTTGCATCATCTCCGTAGCTGTTCTCTTTGTAGTGCCGCTACTCCTTCTCTGTATGTGTGTGACGAGATCAATCAAACCCTTGGTGCTTGGGGAGAATTGGAGTCAACAAACGCTGGTAACTTTCAAGCTTGTGGCGCCCCGGATATCTCGCTGTCTCCCCTAATCGTATTGGCGTCGCCCCTCTGTCTTTAGTCAAAACATTCTCCTCCACTTTAAGGTGATTGATTGATTGCTTTCTTGCTTGCTCGCTGTTGTTGTGAATGTCCGTGAGCCGAAGACATCACTCCCTGACTCTGAAACGCGTCTGCAGAATGTTACCAACGTCCCTGCAACTATAATTCATCAACTCGACAGGCCTTGACGTTTCTTCACCGACCCCATCGTCCCATCTGTGTCGATACCAGTCGAATCCCCACGCTCTGGTGGCTTGGTTTCAAAACGATAGCTTCCCACCATCGCACCGCTTTCGCTAATTGCTCTCCACTACCTCGCTTGTCATTAGCTGCAGGCCAGTTGAACCTTTTCCTTCTTATCCTCCTCTCAAATCCTGCTCGTCAGCTAAACCAATGCAGTCCAATTCATTTATCCTCCGATACGCCTCCAATCGTCGCCCTCTGGATCTGCCCCTGAAGAACAGAGTCTCCATCTCCATGCAAGATCAGCACCAAAGGAATAGCCCGATGGACGCTACCGAACCCAGCTTCGAATTTCTGTCTCCACCTGAAGACTGGGTGGAAATCGCACCCGCGTGAGCTGAAGAACGCGCGATATGACATTTTTGTGCTACTCTACACCTTTTTGTCTGTCGTCGACTACACCACGCCCATGACATGTCCCATCATCCTGGGACGAAATAACCGTTGTCGCCATCTTTGTATCTCCTCGTACAGTCAGTCGCACCCATATTTGGTGTCTGACATCCACTCATTCTTGTTTGTTCCATACGTGCCTTGTTGAGCGAGCGCTACCACTGTCCTTTCCCCTCGACTTCTAACTAGTCTCACGCAAACCTCATATCACCTCATCAATTCGAGTCTTCTGGAAAATTCGTATGCAACAGGAAGTTGACGTGGGATAGTCGTTGGTTCAAATTCAACTCAGTCATTCATTCATCTATCGACGACATCTCAGCTCAAAGTGAAACAATTTACCAGATTCATCACACCGAACACGAAGGGATGTCAACCGTCAGTACTTAAGGTCCAATCTTGGAGTCGCGAGAGGGCTCGTCAGCAAACATGGATACGGAATTGTCCTTTTCACTTCCCTCTCCGAGCGGTACACCGTATCGGACACCTTCTTCATCTCGATCCCGCCGGTCACGGGAGTACGAAGATATGTCACCAACTGTCACTCCTCCTCCAGTGGTGTCGGACGGAAAACCTGTCAGACGACGGAGCAATGATTCGAACAACACTGCACTTGACGGCAGGATCTCTCCACTCGATCCAAGAAGATTCACTCCAACACTTCATGCATCATTGGTGTCTGAAATCCTATCTCTACGAAGAGATGTCGAGGGCAAAACAAAACATATTGACCAGCTAGAACAGAGTCTGAATTCATCGCAATCCCAAGTCGAATCTCTTAACAAAAGTGTCAATGCCAGTAATAAAGAAGTCCGACTAGTGAAGCGTCAGATGCAGCTTCTGGAAGGAGGAACACTGGCAGCGATCAATGATTTATCTAAGGAGAGAGACGAGGCAATGAGTGACGCCCTAGACTTGCGCAAGCGATTGGACCAGAGTCAAAAGAAGCTCAAGAATCAGGAAGAATATGCAGACCGTACACAGTCATTATGGGACAAAGAGAAAGAATCCTGGAACGTTGAAAAACGCGTTCTGGAAACTAAGATTCACATCGTGGAAGGACGATTAAGAGTGGTATTGAGCGAAGTCGAACAGTCACAATTCCATCCGACTGAGGACCATGGTCTGCATCGCTCTCTAAGCCGACGAAGTCGATCAGGTAGTCCAGTCAAGCCAACTACTAATGTCGAGCATCATGACCGGAGGCAGAGTGTTATATCCACGACTAGTGACCACGCCGGAGGTAGGGTCTCTGCACTCAGCTTTGCCAATGGCGTTGCAACGAATTTAGCAGACGAGTTGGCACTCGAAGACATAGACGAAATTGACGACCACAAGTCTGAACACGGTGAAGGCCGCATATCTCCAGATGCCTTGCCAGAAGAACGTGGTCGACCAACGTCGAGCCTCTCGATAAAGGCTCGCAAAATTCTTGGCCTCCCCTTTGACATCGAGAATATGGAACATGGAGACCGCCTGTATGCTATCAATGATACGACAATCCGGGAGGACTCGATCGCGTTACCTGTACAGAAGTCTGCAACTTATACGGATTCTGCCGTGCAGTATTCACCGCATAGCTCTCCTGAGCTGAAACCACTCAAAGATTCGGATACAGACGTCAGCACAGAGCAAGCAGACTCAGAAAATACACCCACACTTCTTGAGTCGAATGTCCAGAAAGACGGCTGGCACAGGTCCGTCACGCTGCCTAGCGCACCCATGGTATCATGCTCATGTCAGACGAAGGAACTTGTACTGAGTCCTCCTTTGACACCTCAGCAGAACGACAATTTTCTAGCCACCATCCCCGAAAGTGCATATGAAAGGTCAGAAACCAGGGAGATGGCTACGCAAACCGACATTCTACCAGATTTGCCGGGTCTATATCCTCAAACGCAGCAAAAAGTAGGAATGCACGGCTTAGGTATACCGACCATTGCCATTATTCCACCTGGATCGAGGCCGGTTACCCCAGAAGGCAACATTGTACTTCCGCCTCAGACCAAGAGCATAGGTTGTCAGATCGATGCTAAGTCACTCGTCAATTACATGTCAACGTCAATGCAGACAGAAGAAATTAGAGTTGATCGACGAAACATCTTCTCGCCTCATCTGATGCCTGGCGCATTGGTGTCTAGCCAGGTCCAGGCGACTTCGTCAATAGGAAAGCTTCCTGCTTATCCACGACGAACGCAAGCACTCAGTCAACCACAGTCTAATTCTGGCTTGAAAAGATCAGCACCTGCTATTCCGCCTTTGCCTCCTGTAAACGACGATGGGCCCCTTACTATGGATTACGCGGCCGATAAAACGCGTCCCATCCGATCTAGTAGCTTATTTGCAGGATTTGACGATCAGGCTGGAGAGCTTGACGACGAAGTTGGTGACGATGTGTTTGAAGACGATGAAGTGTTCAATCGTCCTATCGCCAAATATACGCTTCGGTCTGGTAAGCTCATGTCACATCAGAAATCTCTCGAAGATATCAGCGAGTTAGCAGCGTCCAGTGCTGGAGAAGCATTAGCGCTCGAGATGTTGAGGCAGGGTGAAAATAATCTTCCACCAGAACTGCGCCGTGTAGAACCAGCGCAAAGAGAAAAGAGTCTCTCTCGCTCATCTACTATACGACGAGGTGGCTCGTCAAATCGTCCAAACAGCATGAGACGGGCTGCAATGATAACAAGTGGAACTGTGGCTCATCAGTCCAAACATTCCCAATCTACCATCGATTCATCCGAACCTGCCGGCATTCCACCTCCTATGCCAATTCCTCTCAGGTACAGTTCTGCAAGAGTCAGCAAATCTTTCAGTGAGAGCGGTAGGAACTCCAGGGGTAGTAATAACACTTCTCCAACGCGACAGGCCAGGCACAGAACGAAGCCATTGCTTCGGAAGAGCAAATCTGGACCTGCACTATCACCTGCAGCATCCGCAGCACGACGTCAGAGGAGTAAGTCGCCTCCATATGATGCACGCATATCGATCGTACCCGAGATGCCAGTCTTTGAGATGCCAGGTCCTGCACGACTGCTTGCACCTAGGGATTTTGTCAATACGCCTACCGAAGCTAGTGCACCGAGACCATCGGTTGCCACCGGACCAAGTCGAAGTCATCACATGAAATCAGATTCAAATGCAGCTGCCCTCCAACAAACATCTGTGGTGGACGCAATCGCTCAAACAATGGTCGGCGAATGGATGTATAAATACGTCAGAAGGAGAAAGTCATTCGGAAAGCCGGACAAGGATTGGGATCCTAACAAGAGCGCTGACGAGCTCATCAACAATCCTAGCAGTGCAGGTGTACGACATAAGAGATGGGTGTGGGTAGCGCCATATGAACGAGCTGTGATGTGGAGTAGTAAGCAACCTACTAGTGGTACTGCTTTATTGGGCAAGAGTGGACGGAAATGTAAGCCGGCCCTCAAGTTTCATCTGTATTTGCTAACAAGAAACAGTGACGATCAAATCTGTACTTGATGTCAACGACGAAAACCCAATGCCCAAGAACTCACTCACCGGACCTCAATTCAACCGTTCAATCCTTATTCTCACACCGCAACGCGCACTGAAGTTTACCGCGACAAGTCAGGAGCGCCACTATATCTGGCTCACAGCCCTATCATTTTTGTCCCATTCACCGCTCAGTATAGGTGACCTGCCTGCATTGCCACCACCACCAGGATTGGATGAGCTGAATATGACCAATCAAACTCCGTCCTTACTTGGTCCTGGGTCACGCCGTCGAATTCGAGATTCCATTCGTATTGCCAAGGGACCATCTCGACAGACTATGACTGAGCGGTCCTTTACAACGGAAGGCTCCGTATTAGGAAGTGATAGAGATTATATGAACGATACCCGTCCTGCAACACAGGACACATACAGTACATCCAACGATGCTGCACTCCCCCCGGTCATCAAACGCTATCACAGCAGGCAGCGCAGCAACACAGCTCCTAAACCACCTTCTGGCGGCTTCCGCGCGATTTCGTACCGTGATGCTGAACCCCTTCCTGTCTTACCAAACAATACACAAGGAGTTGGCGCTGTCGATCAGAGGTCTTCGGACCGTGGACATTTCTCACCTAGCTTAGGCAATCCCAGCATACCTTCGTCTCGAAGAGGCAGTGAAGGCAGCGCACTCGGTCGACCTAACTACAGCATGGGTTTTGTCAGCCCAACCCTTTTCGACTCCAACTCCAGCCACAATGCGACCATGACGATGAGAATGGACGCATTTATTGAGAACAAGCAAGCTGGTAAGGGAGGATTTAGAAATTTACGCTTGGGTCAGCCCAATACCGCTGTTGTACAAAACAAGCCTACGGACCAACGAGCGGATATGGCATTCTGGGGACTCGATGGAAGCTTACCAAGCATCAGTCCGGTGAATAGTCTGAGCCCCGTGGAGAACAGTCTCAGATACAGTGGAAGTACGGGAAGAGGATCTGTTGAGCGAGATTTCTTTCGCGGTTTCTGATCTTGAATAATTGAATATTATAACAGAGCGATTTGTAATTTGGCATCGACGAAAGCATTGGCCATTTATTTGGATATGATCGTTATACGATTGAAAGATGGCGTTATATTGAATATTGTAGCATCAGGGAATAGGGGAACCGGATCAAAAGGTTGTCACTTTTTGGTATAATGGAGACTGGTTTGGACAGGACGAAGATGATCATGGGGCGCAATACGAATCCCACTCATAACACATGATTGTGTATTTATTTATCTACCTCCTCTAAACTTTCATTCACTTCATCCGTGCCTTATCTGAAAGAATTTCGAACAATACAAGCCCTGCATGCAGCCTTGCGAAACGAACTAATAACCATCACCATCGATTTTGACATGCTATAGTCTCGGGTGCCTCCTCGCCATCTCCGCCTCATGGTTCAACTTCAGATGCTAGCTAACACATACCTGTTCGTCGAAGAGAGGAGTAGGATGGACCTGCGGAGCCTGAATGAACATCATATAAGACTAGATAAAGTATATCCGCTATATTGATCAAGGGTTAATTAAAAGTGTTAATAGTATATCATAAGATAACGCTTATCTGTACGAGCTCTATCTAGTAGGGTGTCTTCTTCGCCGTAGACTATATCTACCGTTTAGGACCGCATTCAGATCCTTGGGGGGGGAATGCTTGAGATTCAAACGATAAGGAAATCATCGGCTGAGGTGAGGGAGTGTGAAGTGGTCAAGTGGTGAAAAAGAGAACAGTAAAGGACACTTGCAAGCAGACGTATCTATAATGACTAGACTAGGCTCCGGCTGTTTTCTCAACGTCTTCAGTCCAAACTCGCGTGATGGGCGGTTTGGCAAGTTTCGGTGCGCCGTAAAAGTTATCATGACGCTGTCTTCGAGTCCTGTTCTCGTCTCCGATTACTCCTGGCGGACCACAGGACTCACAATCACACCGCCTTGCCTTGTCGCATCTCAGAGTCTTGGTCATGCGATCGTCCTGTAAGACCTTTTCTGGATCGAGTATAGTCACCAGGTCGGTTAGGAGGTGCTGTAGCCTTCTGAGCCTTTCGTCGAAGACTTTGGTTCCTTTGGCCTTCGCTATGATGGTGTCTTTGACGATTTGTTTGGTGTACCATGCAAGTGGGGATTCGAAGGTCTTTTTCCATGCCCTCTTGAATTCGTCCCATCTCATTGCTCTCTCGTCTTTGATTGCCTTTTCGGATACATACAGTCGAGAAGCGGGCCAATGTCCGTAGGTTCCCTTTTCACGATTGACTTTCCTGTCGAGCTCATCGTCAATCTTATACATGGCCATTCGTAGTTTGTGCCATTTTGCTGTACCGGACGAGAACTGTGTCTTTTCTCGCAAGATGAAGGCCCATGCTAGATACTGAGATAACAGGAAACTGCTGTAGATTGCAAGATCTTCACGACCAGCGGCATCTTCCGCATGAGCTGCGGGAATATCAGTTTGTACGATGTCGTAGAGGCGTTCTTGCAATTCCCAAGCCGCGACTCGAAGAGGGCCAGAATACTTTTTGACCTCTCTATCGAGTTCACGATTGTGCTTTAGAGTTTCGAGAGACTGCTGTTTCCATGCACTGAAGACTGCGATTATTAAAGTGCCGGCAAGCGATACGCCTGCGACGATGAGGGAGATATTGTCACTAGAAACCATCGTTTGGGACAGGAAGGAGTAATAGTTTGATTGAGTGGAAATGGGCTGGTGTGAGCTGATATAGGCTGAGCTGAGCTGAGCTGAGCTGATAAGATAGTTGCCAGCGATGTCAAGTTTCCAGTCGCATCATCAAGCCGAAAACCTACTGGTGGGAGTCGAGGCCAGAACCCCACTGGATCAGCCTCGAATACGAGTCTTGGTAGAGGGATCGTTGTGCGGATGCCGATAAGACACGACGGGTTGTATGGTTCATGTACATCTCAGCGGAAGGCAATTCTGCTTGATCTTAAATCAGGACAGTGTCTGGAGACATAGCAGTAACCACGGCAGTGGCTTTGCGAGAGAGACGTCGCTATCGAAGGAAAAGAAGCCCGAATTCACAAGTACAGTACCAAGTTCATGCATTGAGATCCACATTTACTGATCCAGTCGAGGTTCTTGTTGATGCGGCTCTCGCGAATGTCATGTTGTTGTATTGGTCTCCGCTTCGGCCTCGCAGTTCTCGTCGCAAATCGTAGTCAGATGACAGACATGTTTCCCATCTACCATCAATACTGTGAATAGCGAGGACCTCTGGCGGAGACCTCCCTGACATGAGTACTGCATGCCGTATCAACGTTCTCGCTTAGATCACCCCCGCGCGGATTTTTTGATATTCGTGGACCTATAACCGCGTATATACACGTACTCAAAAAAGTATAGAAAGCGCGTGCTAGAACTCCTCGATAAGCTCATCTATAACGAACGAACGCACGCACCTTCTTAACGGCTTAAACGAGGTCTCCTTTATGCTACAGGAGGACCTGAGAACCCTCGTTGTACGTACGAAGTTATCCTAACTCGAAAATCAGGCTGAAGACTTGGCGCTACGACTTGCATGCGCGTTATTGAATTGACATCTCAGACTCTCGAAGCTCCTTGTCACTTCGATCAACTTTCACCTACTCTATTCCGTAAAGCACTCTCATCTTCCTTTCTCTATATCTTCTGTCATTCTCCTGATGTCTTATTAGTTCAATCACCGATCCGATTCCATTAAAACGACAAGACTGCCAATCTATGACTGCCCCCATCTTCGTTACTTCACCCAAAATATAACCACCAACATACACTTGTCTTGTAGAACTTCATGACGCGTATTTCTGCTACTTGATTGCCCTTGATAGACCTGTTGCTACGCGACTATGGCCGCTCCAGGTGTTTCCGCGGCCGACATGTTGCCTCAACTCGAGTCGGCTCGCAGGTTGGCTCTTGCGGATGCGCAGGTTTACACTCAAGTCATCCCCGGAATCCTACCCATCATTGGTCCTGCTGCACCACTCGAAGTCAGGAGATGGGGCGCCGACTTTCTGGCAGAGGGTTTCGCCAGTCCCTCACTCGCCGCCAATCAAAAGGAACAGATGGTATCGAATGTGTTGCCGACGTTGAAGGGAATGCTCGAGAATCCAGCTGAGGATATGGCGGTGGTCAAAAGTGCGATACAGGCTTCTGCTAGCATATATTCTTTGGTCTTCAGACGAGTGTACGTGAATTTCTCTACGAGGGCAGACCATGTTTCTATCCTATACATTTCATCTTGTAATGCCTGCGGTCGCGTGGACAGATTTGCTGATGTTTTGTTACAGTATATCCCATCCAGATCAAGTGTTGTTATGGCAGGATATGAGTGCCATCAAAACGAACATCCTTCGACGCATGGATACCTCCCCGGCGGCCGTGCGTGTAGTGTGTATAAAATTTGTTCAGAAGGTGGTGCAGGTACAGACACCAGGTGTCATAGCAGATCCTCGAGTGAGTTGCTTCCAAAAGATTGGTGTCCGCATGGATGGGCTGACTGAATGCAGAGACCTGATCGTAACGAGATATCGATCGCACTTGTCCCTCGAAACCATCCTTTGCTGCCAGTCCCGCACATCGAAGCTGAAACATCCGGTTTGTTGGATCGATTATTGAGTGTGCTGCAAGAACAATCAGGGTAAGACTGGTCCCGGAATTCGAAAAGGACAAGTGCTAAATAATACCAGGGACCCTATCATGGTTGGCGCTACAATGAATTGTCTGGCTGTATTGATTCGCTCTCGACCAGCAGTTGCAAACAAGATCCTTTCGGTCGTGCTCAATTATAACCCCTTCAAATATGCAACCACACCGATGACACCCAAGACGATGGTAGTTCTGAAGTCGTTGGAAAGGACGACCAGAGCATTGTTAAGATTTGTTTTGAGGTTCATGCCAAACCATACTATGGAGCAAAAGATACGGACATACCTCGAACGTTTGGAGATGTCAAGACTCTCTTTGTTCTCAGAAAATCATGCTATAAAACGACCTGCCGAGCCGTCAGATGGTCCCGATGATGCAAAAAGGCAGAGACTTGCTCAAGAACCACGCAAATATCCTCCCATGCCACCGCCACCAAACTCGTACGCCCAACTTTTCACCCTTACCCAAGATAGCGTGCTTCAACAGTTTGATGTGAAGCTCCTGCCTGTGGATATGGTCTCTAATATTGTCGGTCTTCTTTTGCAACATGTCGATTCGCAAACTCTGGATCAAGCCGTAGAGGTTGTTCGACAAAGATATGCACATCTACAGAAACTGGCCCAACCGACTCCTGTATCAAATGTGCCCATGGATGGCCCTACCGGCATTGACGATGAGGATGAGTATGATCCGGAGTATATTGGAAGCAGTGATACGGCTGCAGTAACAATGACAGAGAAAGCTTTTGAAGATTTAGCACAACCTATGATCGAACTTGGTCCTTTCGTATTGCCAAAGCCTCCACCATTATCTGCCACGGAGATAGCAATTTTATCAGACCAAACTATAGGTCGTGTCTTCGAGGTTGCAGCCGCCTTTGAGCGACAACCAGCAACAACAACAAGACAGAAATCAGGTCTCAACCGATTGGCAGCAAGCACCAATGACAGAGAAGCCTGGATAACAATATTATCGCGCATCGCAAGTCGAGCGCCCGCCGGACTAAACGATTTCGTTGCCTCCCAAGCACTAGAAGAGGACGCCGCATTAAAAAAAGAACTCGCCCACGCCGCAGCCAATGAATCCAATACCGAAAAAGCAGATCTAGCAACGCGAATCCGAAGCACTCTATTCCACTACGTCCTCGAAGACTGGAAACCACGTCTAAGTCTAGCAATATCCTGGCTAACAGAAGAATGGTACGCCGACAAACTCCACTCAAACAAATCTGCCCTCGCCCAACGAGACGATGCGACAGACCACGACCTCCTACCAAATTACATGCGCACCCTCGATCGTCTACTCACACATCTCCTCCCACGCTTCGACGGCTCAGACTCCAAACTTCTGATACGCTTCCTTTCTGAACTCCCGCATCTCAATCTTGAGATCTTCGACCAAGTCCGTCAACTTGCGAGGGACCCCGCCACAATCAAGATGTGTACTTTATCCCTGCAGTATCTCGTTATGTTCCGTCCTCCCGTCCGAGGCATCGTTCTCGATACATTGCAGATGATCTGGGAAGAAGGCGACGAGGGCGTCAAGAGGGATGTTAGGAAGGTTCTGGATAAGTGGAGACCTGGCTTCGATCAGAAGAAAGAAGAAGAAGAAGGTCAGAATAGTCTTGGTATTGATAAGGATGGTGTCAAGATTGAAGAAAATGGCGCTAATGAGGATGGTGGTGGGATCGTTGTTGTGAATGGATTACAAACCTCGAAAGCCGGCGATGGCGTCTTCACCAATGGAACTACTACAGGCTCGTCATCGGCGGGAGCGAAAGTCAATGCTAAAACCAAAGCTGAAGTTGAGGATGCTATGATCTCTCCTTCTGATGATAATGCTAGGGCTGTTTCTGTTCAGTTGGGTACTGCTCATGTTTAGTCTAGTCTAGATGAGTTTACATTCAAGTACAGTAGTAACATGAAATCGATCTGACTTGATATTCAATCTGATCTGATCTGGTCCGAGTCTGGCTTAGACTTATGCATGTATGTGTGTATGTGTGTGTACGAACGAATGAATATAAACATGTACATGTCGAGATCTCCTCATTTGATTAGATTGATCTATGGATTTATTCTATTTGATACCACACTAGTAAGTACTACACTAGTTACTAGCTGAATGCGGAAAGGCAGATAATACAGCAAGAATATAGACGTACATCTATACATCCATACAAACACCTCGCCTTCCCTTTTTCTTATTTCTTCTTCTTCTCTTGCATTGTCAGGAAACAAATATCTGTACATCTACCGTATCATACTATATTTATCATATTCGAATAATCTATAAACATTGAAGAACAAATAAATATGATGTGATTTAATGTTTTGGATAGAGTATTTCGTGAATTGTGGCAATGATGATGATGCTAGTGACGGTAGCTTGATGACGACAGGAATACTCCTATCTTTTCTTTGAATGGCTAGATATATTGATGAATTGAACGATGAGCTGGCAAGCAGGTAAATGAATACGTAGATTCATAAGCTAATCAATCGGTATGATGGTCGTGGGATGCGTGCCACGTGTGATGAATTTATAATGCTGTCTTACGGCATTGATGGTGTCAGATGGCGAGCTCGGTCTCGTGTCAAGTCTATATTGCACTTCTGATGTAATGTTAGAAGCTTAAATTTCTCGTGTCAAGACGATATTGTTGATGGAAAGTTGATCTGGATGTGACTTCTGGGCTTGTATGGACCGTATGACCAAATCTGCATGTCGCATTATGATCTCGTTGTTTATTTCGTAGAGTGATGATTAGAACCGTTCCCTTCCACCTCGGATATGATTTTAGATATTCTGGAACATATTCAAGATTTCTCCTGTAAGGTGGCTTCGATGTGCGCTTTAATGATGCGACCTAGTGGTATCTTGATTGTGGGCGGGAGCTGAGTCTCGAGAGACTCGTCATTAGTGAGAGGATCCTTGCTTCGGTAGAGATTGTGTACTAGATTCTCGAGTCTAGATTGCCATTCAGTTGTAGATGCGGAGAAGGGAATTATTACCGGTGATTCTATCTTGCCAGATTGGATATATGGATCAGATCTTGATAAGGCGGTAGCGAAAATACGAAACTGTGAAGGATCTGGAAAGGCTTTGTCGAGAATTGCAAGAGTAGTCGGCTTGACGGCGCTAGATGGGATTGATTCGAATGGAAGACGAGATGATGGGATTCGTTTCGGTTTCGAGGTCGAAGTTCTATCGTTGTTTGGTTTGGATTGAACAATTGCACTACGGTCAGATACTGATGGAGTTTTCGCCAATACTCGCGCCTCCTGGGCTTCATCTTCCTCAGTCTTGATTGTGGAATCTTGAATTGGAGGACCATCCTCTGAGATTCTGTTGAAAAGGTTACGTGTAGCTGCCAGATATCGATTCTGATGTGGATTGGATTTAGTAGATGATGCAGACTCTTCTACAGTACTGAACCTGGCTGTGTAGGCATCTTGGATTGGGGTGGGATCTGAATTTCGGGTTGCTGAATTTCGAGTGTCAGCAGACTCGGTTGGAGAAGGGTCGCCGCGAAGAGTATCGCGTTGGATACGAGCCAGATCTGCCGGGTTGAGATGTGACTGCACACCTCTCTTTCTCTGGTTCAAAGCTCTTTTACGGTGTTCAAAATCCATAACATCCTCAAGGTCTGGGTTAGACTCGACAGGTCTTCTGTGAGTACCATATGTCAGATCGACAGAATCACTCTCGCGCTGATCTACTGCATATTTCGCAGATGTGATGTTAGCTTTCAAGGGTGATCTGAACGGCGTCTGTTTACGTGGTAGATGAGTTGGGTTGGGGGATACAGAAGACAAGGTGTTTGTGTGTCGCTGCTGCTGTCTTCCCATCGAATCAGAACCCATTGTATCAGATCGGCCATCTGAATCAAGAAGATCTCTTGCTGACTGGATGTTTCGTGCTGGCGTAGATATCGTATTTAGTTTGATCCATTTATCAAGTGAGCTATGCTGGGCGCGCAGTTGTGGGGAATTCTCGGTGATGTCTGAGTCGATCTCTACTTCCTGTAGTTGTCGCCGCCGGAGAGGAGGACCAGGGTTTTGATAAGGCCCGTTCCTGTCTGGAGTTTTGCTCGGTGTTGGCAAGTATGAGACAGATGGTCCAGGTGCCGAGACTTCATCAGAGAACAAATTGATTTGGTTGAAAGGCATGCCAGTACCTTCACTAAAGACAAATCTGATCTGTTCGTCTGTATCCCTGTGCTTTCGTGGGCTGAGGAGAGTGTTCATTTTCGCAGTAGTAAATGGATTCCTGATCATGTGGTTCACACCTGTCAAAGCGGCGTCATCTGCTTCATCGTCCCTCGAAGCGCTTGGAATCTGACCATGCTCTATGCCAGACTCATCATTCATTGGATACATATCGCGAAGAGGTCTGACGTGTTGCTCGCTAGCACTATTCTGGTCAGCCAAATTTGTATTGTTATCCCGTGGCGGTGGTACAGCAGTAATGCGCCTACTGTCGAGCATACTATCTTCCGAGCTTGCAGCCACTGCTCCTAAGTCATTTCCAAGCGGCGCGAGTTGACCTTTGTCCGGCTGTGGCTTCCGTGCAAGTAGCAAGTCGAATGATGGATTTGTAAGAGTTTTCATGCTATGCTTTGGCTTCTTTGCTGGCGTCTGTATATCTTGAAGCTCTCCATAAAACTGAACAAACACTTTTCTCGCTACATCCAGTACTAACTCGGGTTGGTAGAACATTACTTCACCCTTGGCAGGTTCAATATTCACATCGTAACTACCTGGCGGGCAATAGATGTGTGCACAGATAAATGGTTTTGCAGGTAGAGATTTATCGACAGTAGAAGCTTGTTGAAGGAATGACTTGTACAATTTTGCTATTTCTTTGATTGTACCACGTTCTGCATCAATCGGTCTGTTGTCGAGTGAGAAAAACTGACCGATAGTTCCCACCTTGTGGTTGTCTGATCTTTATTAGCAAGCAAATCCGTATCTCAAATCAGGCCTCACCTGAAGAAGATATGTCCAGAAGAACTGCAGACATTTTGTAGGTCAACTCCTGTTCATCTGTGGCATTCGAGTCTTCGAGGTCCGCTGTAAGATATTCGCATGATGCTGCCACCTCCTTACCAACAATCTTGGTTGTAGCTACCATGAGCTCATCCACACCCTTGCACGGCGCATAAGACCAATTCGACTTTTCATGCTTCCCCTTCAAAACCTTGAAAGCAAAGCGTACAGTCGGACGAGCAAAGGCAAACCTGTATAGCAATTGTTTGATATCTGACAGTGTTTTATCAGATGCCTTTGTCGCAGTTTGCTTTCGCACTGGAACTGATGTTAAGAAGTTCTGTACTCTGATAGTAGTGCCGACAGGATGAGATGCAGAAGCAGAACTGAACAGAGTCATGATAGGAAACAATTTGAAAGATATTTGCCTACCTCAACAATTTACCCTGAGGGCCATACTTGAGAGTCGAACCGACAAGTTCTCCCTCGACACGCGTCGTAATAGTGACAGACTCACTCAGATTTGTGATACTGGCTAGAGCTTCTCCTCGGAAGCCAAGATAGCTTCCTCCTAGGTTTTCAAGATCGTCTAGTGTTCGAATCTTGGAGGTACAACCACGCTTGCACAGGAGTTGTCTGTCCTCAACACCCACACCAGTACCATTGTCTTTCAATTGTATCACATCTAGTGTGTTCGCGGATATTTCAATCGTGATTGACGTAGCGCGAGAGTCAAGAGCATTGTCCACAAGTTCTTTGATTACGGATGTGGCGTCATTCAGCACTACTGTCGCTCCGAGAATGCGGGTAGTTGCTTCAGGAAGCGGTGAAATCGCCATCTTGATCGATATGATCTAGGATTGCACATTTCAATGGCATGATGGATAGATATACGGATAGCCAGAAACGCGTGAAGCATGAGCAGGAGAGAGGTAATCATCGAAAGTGGCAAAAGCATCGCGTCAATAGAATACGCGCTAGCTGAATAAGGTTTGGTACGGAGATGGAACAAAAGGCGACACGTCTTCTACTCACCTTCCTCCACCACAGGCTGCGTATCGGCGTATCTCAGTGTGTAGGCAAGAGTAGGCAAAGACCAATTGTGATGAATTGTATTTTCTATTGTCAGTTCTCAGGTTGACGCCTATTTCTTCTGTTGGGCTCTTGTGGCCTTCATCATGGGTATCTCAGCAAAAGTACTTCAAGCAAGCAAGCATCATCTGTATCGCCGTACAGGAAATCGTTGTGCTGTAAACTCCTTCATTTTCATCTCCTAACGCCGGAAATCAGTCGAAAAAGCTTTATAAAAGCCATTCGAAATCGTCTCTTCTGAGAGCGTACACCAGTGACAACATGAGTGTGTCTCATCTATAAGAATGTCAGACGATGATAGACGGAGGAGGAGTGAGAGACTTACTTGTGTGCAATCAGTGCAGACGGAACTTCAATGACCTTTCTCGAGAAGGCCTTGGACTTCCTTGGATTCAGTGTTCTTGTCTGACATCCAGGAGTGGTGGAAATGGTGTTGAAGAAAGACAACAGGATCGTACAAGACTGGTTCACCTGGGAACAACTCCTTTGCCATACAATCCTTTGGGTAGACGAGCAACTGGTTGGCAAAGTTGTATGGCTTGCTGAGCTTGTGGAAGTCTTTGTGCCAAACCTCAGCCTTGCCGGTATCTTCCTCAAGGATACGACAGACGGCGCGGGTCATAGCAACAGGTCCGGTGCCTTCCAAGACAGCGTCAGTGCTGAGGGGACCAAGCTCGGCGATAGTGGTATTGTTCTTTGTGGCCAAGCCACGCAAGTTGTCAAGAATTCTGAGAATCAACTTCTTCAACAAAGGAGATCCTGGTCGCGCGGCGATAGTCCAATTGTTGAATTGGACAGGAACGTGCCACCACGCAGGCAACTTGTCTTCGAGAAGGTCACGCTCAATACCGACAACGAGACGTGGACCATCAGGACTAGTCAACTCATCCAGACCCCACTCAGCAATAGGCTTCTTGCATATGGTATCCAGATCAAGGTACAGGCCTCCTGCCTTGTAGAGCAGCAACAAGCGGAGCAAGTCTGCACGAAGGATAGGGTCGGTGAGGGTGAGGAACATGTCTTTGATCTGAACCTCGTCACCATCGACGTACCAATCAGTAACGAGACGATTGGCTTGTTCATCATCAACAAGAGTGTATGTCCAGTCTGGGTTCATACCAGTCCATGACTTAACCAACTCTTGGTAGATCTTAGCGACCTCAGCAGCAGTTGGGCCACCGGGCTTGGTCTGCCAGATCTGCCAGAGAAGCTTTGGGAATGGAACCTTGTCTTGCTTTGTCTTAGGAATGAGGGTATTGAGAGCGGCCTTAAGATTGTCAATGGCTGCAGCGACAGTGACTCTCAGGGTTGCAACATCCTCGTTGTTAGCCACTTGGAGTTTGGCAATGGCTTCATTGGCAACAAGCTTGAGGTTGACGATGTCAACTTCAGTCACTTGAGTGCCTGCGGTAGTTTAGTCAGCGGGGTCAAGAGTGCGACAACAGGTTCAACTTACTATTGAAAGTGACAACTTGGTCAACAGCATTGTTTGCTGAATGAACTGTGTCGATGGCACGTGTGGCTGCGATGGATGATTCATCAACTTCACGAGCTGCGGCGAATTGATTAGATGAATTCAGGTGCGACACGCAGGTGAACTTACTGTGCTCTGTGACCTCTGTGACATTGTCCTTGTCGCCATTGACTGCCTGTGCAGTGTTGTTGGTCAAGATAGGTAGGGTGATGCCCTCATTGTCTGCGAGGATTGGTCAGTGAGATCTTCAGCTGCGATGAATGGGTCATATTTACCTTTGACTGCGATGTCAGAGTTGGCGACGTCCTCCTTGACCTCGTTCATGATGCTGGCGACATCTCTAACGGTGTTGAATGCGTTAGAGGTAATTCTCTCGATGGCTTTGAGGATGAGTTGGTGAGACTCTGGTCCAATCTCTGTCTTTGGTGACATGATGAATCAAACAGTGCAGGTGCGCACTGTTGATCAAGGGTATTGAGAGAGGAAGAGAGTGATGGGCAAGATGTTCTGAACAGTATGAGTGATTGTGAAGGATTGTGAAGGGGTGGAGAAGGTTGTTGTGTGTGATGAAGAGTGAGAAGGTGGAAGGGAGAAAGGGGAGGATTGTGTGGTGGAAGAGACCTTTTATGTCCCAAAATCGACTAGCGTCTGTTGGCAAAGGCTGTGTGTGCCTGAATTCACTGCCCAGCAACACTTCGATAGGGTTCCAGAAGGCCATATCGGTATCTATATAAGCCGGTCTCGGATTATATGGTCATTCCATTCCGGCTTGTCAGGATCTGAAGTGATTTTGTCCATGAGGCAGCCCTCTTATACCAGAATCTGGAAAGTTTGCACCAGTTCCAGACAGTTTCTTGCACTCCAGTTTCCTCCAGGTATTGGATGATGGCTTTGTCTTTTGCAGAAGCATCCTTTGGTCTTATTTGTCCATTTTTGACAAAGGATTGCACTTTCTAATTGTATTGCTTTCTACAGACTTCCAGATTGCGCATACCCTTAGCATGATTGGTTCTATCTTCTCCAAGCATTCGGCTGCCCTTGCTCAGAGCGATGAGCAGCACCCCAGCATTACATCAACTACAACTGATCAGTATCCGAGGTTTACTTGTCATATACTGATGGATAGATGAAGATGAACCAAATCACAATTGAAAGATGACTGAGGAAAATTCAAAACACGAACCTTGTACAAGCACTTGAGTGAGGCCTATTTCATGGACCCGGCGTATTCCCGCCTACATAATCAATTCCAGTGAGCCAATTCTATAGACAAATAATGCAAGCTCGACAGTCAAATAGGCAAAGCAGCAATCAAGGAACTGCCCAGTCCCGTGTGAAGAGCAGCCGAATTACGACCGAAAGATCTCAGAGCAACAATTAGGGAGCACCAAAACATTCTGATGGAGGAACAGTTTGAAGATGACTTGGAAAGCCGTCAGAGAATGGACAAGAAATGGCATTGGTACAGCTCAAGGATACTCAAAGATTAGTTGAACAGTATCGGAGAAGTGGCATGAGAGTAGTGAAGAATACCTCAGGTGGTTCATGGTGAAAAGGAGTGGAATGATGTTCACGCGTTACAAAGACGTCTAAATTGCGGATTCCGAGACTCTCCACTTCTAAAGGGCCAGCGCCTCTAGATTCTGAGGCACGATCGAAGCAATTCTGGAGTGAGTCAAAGTCAGATGAGGCACAAGACGGATCTAAACATGATATCGTAAGAAAAAAGGGATGAGCGAGCACTTTGGCATCTTGAATCCAATGACTAGAGCAGTCCAGTCGTGGTCAAGATGTGGTACCAATGGCCAGTGGAACTTGATGAAGAGCAGAGTGAAGAGCCGCATGGCCCTTGTTGGCTGAGCAAAGATGTATTATACTCTATTGAATCGAGGAAGACTAGATAGACATGGTATGTGCATTCATTAATCAATCAGACTAGCCCAGCAGAATACCATAAAGTTCGTCCATGAGATCAACAAAGTACCATGTATGTGTTATTGACGAAGTGTGTAAAGTCGTTTATTGTCATTTGCAACATAGTTGGTCGTGAGGCTGTCCACCCCTTTTATCAGTGCCTGTCTAGGAGTTTCGATTAAGTTTCGCATCTGGGACCGGAAATATATCGCCGAACTTGGCGCCACGGGAGTTCACAGCAACGTTTCGAGCTTCTCCATCAAACACGAATGATCTCGTGCATCAAAATCGAAATACTACACCCAGCATCGGAGTTTCAACAAAGCACAACATGACTTTTCACCAATAGTCATGATTCCAGGTCTTCATCATGCCGTATGAAATCCAATTCCGCTTCCAGCATCTCGCTGTCCCAGCGGTGGCTTGTCTAATTGCTTTCCTCTCATACGTCAGCCAGATTTTCGTCCTGCCGTATCTTGAGCCAGGACCTCTGACCAGAAATCAGAAATGGAAGTTCAACCTGCTGGTGGGCTCGATATGGATTACATACTATAGAGCAATCACAGTCAATCCAGGAAAGGTGCCAAAAGGCTTAACGAAAGACGAGGAGAAGGATTCAAATGCATCGGATCCCAACTCGATGACGAGCTCGGGTGAGAAGCTCATGAAACGAAACGGCGAGATCGTGGCGAGGCAGAGATACTGTCGGAAGTGTGAATGCTTGAAGCCCCCGAGGACTCATCACTGCAAAGTCTGTAAACGGTAAGTCACTTCGGTGGGAATCTTGCATACAAAAGCGATCATAATTACGAAGCCTACTCGCTTTCTATCGCACCTCAAAATTTACCAAATGGAGCGAGAGATGAGCTTGTCCCGTTGTGAGGCGTGTTGAATGCTGCCGACCAAATCTGCCTCGAAAACCCTTGCACCTCAGCACTACTATGAGAATATACTAATTCCGCATCAGATGTATTCCCAAAATGGATCATCACTGTCCATGGACCGCCAATTGCGTTTCTCATTTTACGTTTCCACACTTCATGCGTTTCCTTCTCTACGCTGTTGCCTCGATCTGCTATCTCGAATACTTTCTCTACGTTCGAGTGGTCACCCTGTGGGACAACAGAGACCTTCCAAGTGTATGTTCGACGAATACGAATTTTCGGTGAAAGTGAGATATGAGCTGACTGCTTGAGATCTGTAGTACTTAGGTCCTTCTGTCACTCAACTCATCTTACTTTTTATGTTGATGGGTACCAATTCTTTGACACTCTTCGCTCTGTCGATTATATTTCTGCGGACGACTTACGACTTGCTCAACAATACAACAACCATTGAGACTTGGGAGATAGAGAGACATCAACAGCTTCTCCGCCGTAGCAGAGCTCTCGGTGGATACCTTGACGGACCCGACGGGATGAGAATAAGGATAACGAAGCAGGAGTTTCCATACGATATTGGAATTTGGGCAAACATCGTTCAGAGCATGGGTTCAGGCAATCCTTTGAATTGGATCTGGGTTTTCGCAAGGACAAGAAAGGATTCGGGTGTGAATTTCGAGACGAATGGGTTTGAAGACCCCTCAATTGGATGGCCGCCTCCAGATCCCGACCGAATGCCTAGGCTGCAGAGGAGCACAAGGACCGCTGAAGGAGATGGCTTCGTGCATGACGGAAGTGATGTACTCAGTCCCTCAGAGGAAATCGCAGCATTCAAGCGACGTCAAGCGGAAGACCTGCTCCGTAAGAGGCAATTTGTCAGTGGTATGAATGCTGAAGAAGTTCGAGTAATGAGGAGGAAGCCATTCCGTGACAGGTTTGATGAAAACAGTCAACTGAGAGGTGACATTGAGCTTTCCGACCAGGATGGAGATGTAAGTGGTGAGGAAGGATGGGCAGACTCAGGGGGTAGCCGACTCAAAGACTACGGGGTGGATGAGGAGGTCGAATTTTACGATGAAGATGAATTACCTCTTGCAGAGCTCATGAGAAGGCGGCAGGAACAATGATATGTCCTTGCTGGTAAACCTCGAAGGAGGCGTAAATAGCATTTCTCTTTTCCTTCTCTGGTCATTGCGCTTCTTCGAGAGTAATCAGTAGCTACATCGCTGTTGATAGTGAAGCGGATGTACCGTTCCTTGATGTAGCAGACCCGGCCGTAATATGAAGATCTGTGGCGCATTTAGTCTCACGAAGCACAAATAATCTCATCACCACTAGATTCAGGACGCGACAGATTGCTGTACCCGAATCCTTCCACAAACAATGCGGCGGCAGCATGAGAATACCAAAAGCGGATCAACGTGCAGCAGATGAATCGCAGGGACTTTTGTTAAGCTTCTAGGTGATGATTTGGCTGGAACTCATCCAGATGGAGCTGTCCACCCCAACAGAATTCGACCCTTGACTCCTACGTGTCGTATACAAGCGGCAATCCTCCACGTGAATTCATATTCTTAATACAACCTCTTTCCAACAATTCGAAAGTCCTCTGTCTTACGATACCCTGAATCATCAACAACTTGCCAGCGATGGTGTTCGGACAAAAGCGCCTCAACACGAGCACAGACTAGCAAGTGATCAATCTCTTTTACAGGGAAGAGTAGACGAAACTCTTATCATGGTCAAATTATCGGCACTTTGAGTCCCTTGTCCTTCTCCCAAACCAGATGAAGGCTGTCACATCCTCCGATGGCGTTCTCATCAACATCGCCCTGTACAAAGTACCGCTGAGATGTTACCTTGTGGAAATGTGTGGAGAGGATCATGCCTCTATATGACACAATATGCCACATTCGGTGTAATACTCGCGGCATATCTCCCGACATTCATCGTCATAAACATGGCGCGAAAGATGGAACGACTTGATGTACAGTACAGTATTCCAACAAAAGGTAATGATAGCTACCGGCATTCGGAACTGACACCGATTCATCTCTTACTCCACGAAAACCCCCACGGTGTACACTCCACGCCTCCACACCTCAAGTTTCTCAATGTTTGGTTTTGAAAGATGAGCACGAAACAAAACCCCTCATGCTCTCCGACTCAAACGGGGTAGTAAGTACAGTTCTGCCGACATTTTCCGAAAAGAAGGAAGCTGCATCTTTACTTCTGGCTTCTATTCTACACGAGAAATTCAGTCAGTACATATATCTCGAACTTGATTCTCGCAGATATCTGAAAACGAAACAATCGTCTACACCACCTCACTTTAGATTTCCACTCATATACAGCCATCATGAACGGTCACCATGAGATTCGTCCCCTCTACCCCGGCATTAATACTCCCATGATCGCCTTCTTCGACCCAGAGACCGAAGATGTTGACGTGGCAGCAACAGCAAAACATGCCATCCGTCTCGCGAAAGCAGGCATGACCAGTCTGACCACTCAAGGTTCGAACGGAGAAGCCGTCCATCTCACACGCGAAGAACGTATCCTCATAACCTCGACAGTCCGAGAGGCCCTCGATTCCGTCTCCTTCGCATCCATGCCTATAGTCGTAGGTTGCTCAGCGCAATCCGTTCGAGAGACCATACAACTATGTCAAGATGCCTACCAAGCAGGTGGAGATTACGCTCTAATTCTTCCACCATCATACTACAAGACAAGCTACACAAAGCAGTCTCTCTTAGACTACTACACTTCAGTGGCAGACAAATCTCCCGTCCCAATCATAATATACAACTACCCGGGCGCCGTAGCAGGAACCGATCTCGACAGCGACATGATAACCCAACTAGCCTCCCACCCAAACATCAAAGGCTGCAAACTCACATGCGGCAACACAGGCAAACTAGCTCGAATTGCCAGCGCTGTCAACGCCGCGACCCCATCCTCCTCCAATAGTGGGTGGATGTGCATGGGCGGATCAGCCGACTTCACCCTCCAAACCCTCATCGCAGGCGGCAGTGGAATCATAACCGGCCTAGGCAACATTGTGCCAAAAGCCTGCGTCAAAGTCTACGAGTTATACGCAAGTGGTAAAGTAGCAGAGGCGCAAAAACTACAAGCTATCGTCGCCAAGGGAGATTGGGCCGTCATTCAAGGCGGTGTAGCTGGCACAAAGAGTGGCCTTACAGATTACTTCGGTTACGGAGGTGTAGCGAGGAGACCTCTACCGCTGCCAACCAAGGAAGAAACAGCAAAGTGGAACGCAACGTTGGAAGACGCGGTGGAGCTGGAGAATAGTCTTTAGTCCTCTTGTCTAGCTATAGATCTGGGCGGAAACGAATGAACGAACTAACGAAGGGATGAAAAAGTGTACATACGGGGCTTAGAGGGAGGATCACTCGATCATTACACCGAGGATGGCTGAAGCAGAATGTGTACATTTTGCTGGACGATGTTCCAGTACTGCCCTTAAATGTCCATAGCTATGACAGACTTACACACTACTTACCATCACCATATAATCGATCGGAAAACATCGTTGATGTTGATGAATATGATAAAAATGACAATGCCCATGGCGTATTAAAATAACTATCCATTCATGCAATGCACCTGTCGACAAATCCGCATGATTTCAGATAAACTCCACACCGGTAAACAATTCGAAAAGAAAAGAAAAATTTCTAGAAATAGAAACAGACAGAAATAATATCATCATACAGTCATAAGATACCGTACCACTACATAGTGAAATGCATACACTGTCCGTCCATCCATCCATCCATGCAACAGATCCAGTCCCAAAGAACTCCATATCCATGCTACCAACCATGCTTATGCCATCTATCAACCTATGCACAATCAAGCACCCACACACCCACTCACTCGCTCAATCAACACATTCGTTCAGGGAGATAGTATTCAAACATGAATGATAACTCCACTGGGTAACTCCATTCAAGCCGTCAATCCATCCATCTCATAAACACCATTGCGACGAAGAAGACTCCGAAACATGAACGAGTACGCATGCAGTACTCATCAATCCATCAATCAACCAACAAACAAAGCGCATCAAAATCACGAATGATTCGTCCCCAAAGCCGCAGTCGTAAGTTCATCAACATCATCACCACCAGGTCTCCCGACCGTAACCCACTGCAACTTAACCCTCTTGTCATCACGTCGTTCCTGCATCCCACTCCAACCAAGTCTCTCCTCTCCCGTCCAGCCCAGACCCCCCTCCTTAATCCAACATCCAATCACGGCGCGGGTCCAGGATAATTTCTCGACGATCTGGTTGCTACGTACGATTTCGGCCTCGGTGCGACGCAGGGAGTTGTCTTTGATGTCTTGAAGGGAAAAGGTTCTCGTGCTGCGACGTTCGAGGGCTTCGTTTGTGAGGCGGCCGTGCGTGCTGAGGTCGCGTGCGTCTCGGGTCTCGAGGTAGACTACGTCCAGGAGGGTTTCGGGCGAGGAGGTAGAGGAGTCATTGGATTGATATATGACGAGCTTGGTGTGGTCTGGAAAGTTGAATTGTAGACCTCCTTGGGCGAAACGCCAGACTCCTACATTGCCCATTCTTTGATAGAAGTGGATGAATTGGTCTTTAGGTTTGTCGGTTTCGGAATCCGTTTCCGTGAGATCTGATGCACCCATTTGTTTGTTCATGTATCTGCCAAATTTGTCCAGAAGTCCGATCTCCTTCATTCTCTGGGCGTCGCTGCCTCTCATTGTATTGAGGAGAGCTGTTGCTGCACTAAGTTGGTTCTTATGATTACGCAGGTCGAGTTCGAATCGATTGGATGGCACATTGACTCGCTTCATCGCGTATGTTGCGTCCACTTGCTCGTAAAATTCGATATCGGAAACGCCTTCACCTTGAGGAACAAATTGATGTTCAGTACCTCTAGCTCGATGCACTGTATGACGCCTTGCGTCTCTGACTACGATGCAGCTGCTGGCAACAGAATCCTCCACTTTCGACTTCAAGATCATACCGAGACTACCGTCAGTCAAGATGTATGCTATTCCATGCTTTGTTGCGTAGTCAACCCATTTGTCCACTCTCGGATGCCCCACGTGGTTCACTGCTCTGCTTGTATGGCCAGGTTTCGTCGTGATATTCGAAGTAGAGCTGCCGAGAGCTGTATGAAGCTCGCGCAAAGACCTCATGACCTTAGCATGAGAACTGGTCGGAACAAGAGTATATGACTCTGATGATTCGATTAGTCTTGGCTTGAAAGAGATTCTATGCTTGGGTTGTTCAAGGTTAGCTGACCTGCCAGGATCAATGTTTTCAACATCCTCCTCCGGAACTGCTTGCCGTCTGCTAGGCATCCTTGAGTCTCTCGTGTTGCCAGAGATAGAACTTAATGGCTGTACGACTGATTCTATTACCTGAGCATTTGATGTCTGTTTTGATTGCGTAGTTTCGCCAACTCTGGACCGTAGTGAACGAGTTCTTGTCGGAATGCCAGCATTTCCAGCTGATCTAGGTCGACCTTCGATTTCATCAGTCTCGCGCTTAAGGCGCTCGGAAAGTTCGTCGATCCTTCCGGACAAGGTAGAAGACTTCGGCAGAGCAGAATCTTGAGCTTGTGTGACTACTCCAGTATTACGTACACTCGTAGCACGCACAGGTCTTGCCTTCAGCAATCCTTGTTGTTCTGTTTGTACGTCGCTAAAGTTTGTTACCGATGCTGTAGGAAATGCTTCTTTACTAGGTAATGTGGAACGACTTGAAGCAGTTTTTGGTAGTGCCTGTTGTCTTTGTTGAGCTGCGAAACTCTGTGCTGGACGTGGAAGAGGTATCGTTCGTGGAGGCAGCATAGTAGATCCGGATAAAATGTTGTTGCTGGTGTTTGCTGGTCTGTGAGAAGAATCGGATTCTTCTGTGAATTCTGTGATTGGTTTTCGGCTACGAGGTCTCGAGCTTAACGTATGCTTTGAATTTGACATCTGCTCTGCTTGAGCTTCTGCAATTTGTTTGTAGAGTATGCCTTCTGGTAGAGGAGTAGTTGGAGCAGTTCCTTGCCTATTTTCCAATTCAATCTCGACAAGAGCAGAGATCTTTGCTTTACCACCAACAGCAGGACGCAATCTGCCATCGAAGGTCTTACCCACGCCGCACTGCGTACAAATTGTCCCATGGTCAACACCATATCCACGTGTAACTCGATCTCCCCGGGGATCAGCACTTTCCAGCCAAGTCGGTTTTCCTTTCAGACAATTTATCTCAAGGGTGTTTGCAATAGCTCCGGTCTTGAAGAAATCATACTCCACAAGCTCATCCATATCTGGTCGCTCTGCAGCCACAAGATTGAGACAAGCTGCTACAAAATCTTTGGCCTCTTGCGGAATGTAGTTGATACTGTCGATCTTCCATTCATATTCGAGGGTTTTGAGCTTGCTGTAGATTTCTTGCTGTGTCTTTGATTGGAAAGGTGGAGTACCCATGAGCATAGCATAGCATATCACGCCAATCGCCCAAGTATCTACTTTGTAGTCGTGTCCTCGTGCGCCGGATTTGCTCAAGATTTCTGGTGCGATGTAATTGGGAGTGCCACAAAGAGTAGTTCTCCGGTCCTGCTCGTCTGCCATCACTGCTGCCAGTCCGAAGTCTCCGATCTTAAGATTCATGTTTGAGTCGATGAATATGTTGCCCATTTTTAAATCCCGATGGATGACTGATCGCTTGTGCATGTATTTTACACCACCACATATTTGGATCATGAACCTTCGCACTTCTGGCAGACTTAGACATGATCGAGATTTGACCATATCTGTTAAACTACCATTGTTGCACAATTCAAGTACAACATACGTATGACCCTCCAAGCTGAAAGCACGGTGAAACTCGACAATATTAGGATGTTGCATCTTTGCATGAATTTGCATTTCCGTCCTGAACTTCTCCATCATCTTCTTCTGCTGGACTTCAGACTTGACGACCTTGAGCGCAAAGATTTCGGCATTGCTTTTCGTCCTTCCTTCGAAGCATACTGCGAATCCACCCTTTCCAAGTTTCCTCCCAGTTATGTATGTCTCAGCAGCATCACCAGGCTCTGTCACCGTAGTAGGCGGTCTCCACTTGTCGTCTATCCTGTCAGGATTGGTAGGCTTTTCCTCAGCTGCTGGTCGAGTGACTGTGGGCGGCTTCTTCATCGTCGTTCGGGGCTTGAAGGGCAAATTCGATGATTTCGGCGAAAGAACCTCCATGGAGTCTTTTTGTGAATTGAGATGTATGTTCTTTTGAACTTCTCTAAAGTAGTCACTGCGGCCGTTGATATGTGTACGGCGCAAGGGCGGATTGTTGTGGTGACGGATATTGACTATTGTCGTGTCGATGCATGTATTCAGAGGCGCAACGATTGACTCGCAAGACGGTGGAAAGAAAGCTCTTTTGCTACGAGTCGCTAGATAACAAGCTGCGAGAATACGTGCAAATGAGAAGTGGTAACTAGTGGCAGTCCCCGTGAGACATACAACTCGTGTTGGTTGCTACGGAAACACGGACGCAATTGATGACTCAGCGATAGCTGGGCTCGGTCTTAATAAACTCCGTGGGTTCGAACGCCGTAGCGCAGGCATTGATGTCGCGCAATATCATGGTAGTTAACGATACATTATCCAGCTGAGCGCGCTTCGGGAGGTCTGCAGTATTTCAATGATGATTTTCGACTGAACATATCGAATCAGAGCAGCCGGCACGATCGTTGTATGCTATCAAGTGAAATGAATTGACACTAAACATGTCAAGCATAGCCCTAAAGTTTGGTTCTCTTGTGATACGCACACTTTCGAAACCCATCGCTGTTCGTGATACTAGCTGTACAACTCGAATTCGAGAAGCTGACAAAACCAGAACTACATCAAGAGACAATCTCGAGAGCACCCCGGATTTCGAAAAACATGTATAAGTTTCGCGCAATCGATCCATCGTGTGGATATGCGTTGGCGCATTGGTCTACTACAAGACGCTGCAGCACTTGAAAGACAGGCCAAGAGAGATGCTGCATCTCACGCTGCGTCGCAGAAGCAGAAGGCGGATACCCCAACCGTTCCAACTGAGGCAGAAGCAAAGGCAGAGGAAGAAGCTGCAAAGAATTCGACGGCCGACACTACAGAGAAGAAACTACCTAAACCTAAGATCCGACCCTTATCAGAAGCAAAAGCGATAGAGACTGGCGCGAACTTCATTAGTGAGACGTTCTTGTTCAGTGTCGCAGCTGGATTGATCTTGTTCGAATCCTGGCGGTCTCGCAGGAAAGAAACAAGCAGGCGGGAGGATGTGAAGGAGAGACTTGATGACCTAGAAGAATCTGAGAAGGCAGCTCGCAGAGCTCTCATAGAACTCGAGCACGAAGTCCTTCAACTGAGGGCCAAGCACGGCAATGGAACCGTCAGCACACAGACTCGTATTCTGCCTAGAGAGGTCTATGAACCCCAGAAGAGTGATGATAAAGATGACGAAGTAACACGTGGCTGGTTTTCTGGTATCGCGGCGTACATTAAGTCAAAGGGACAGGCGGATGAAGAAGCGGAGGATGCGCTAGCCGGAAAGTCCCTGGGACCTGCAGAGAAGATTCTAGTTGAATCAGACAAGGCATTAAATGAAAAGCACAAGCAGCAAGCTGCCGAGGATGCAGCAAAGGCTAGCAAAACTTCCAGTAAGAAGACCGCCTCATAACGGATGTGAGACATATGCACAGCAGAACGACACACTCTTCTCCATCACTTTTAAACGAATTCTAAAATATCTATGCCTACCAGCTGGTACTTTCAACTCCTACCCTTTTCATACGCAGACTTACGCATTGTGTTTGCGAGGATTGAGTAAACGCCAGATGAATCTCCTCATCATTTGTCTACTAAAGTAGATCAATTATGGCTCAGACTCACGCTGCCGATCCATTAGTCTCAGCAGTCTCCGTTTTTGTCTGTGACGCTAGGGCTTCCTTATTTTGCACGATTCGAAGCAAGTTTCTCAGAAGTACTGCTATGGTGACTTTTCCAATGGCGGGGACGTATATGGATGCTTTCTCCTTTACTTCGGGGTTGAAATTCTCCAGTTCGTTAGTCGACCAGTAGTCACAGAAGAGCTATACGCTTACCTTCTCACTCGAAAAGTTGACGCACACGGCTCCATCTCTCAGCAAGTCGCATGGGAATTTGTACTTGTCACCAGGTACGCCAGTGATGACCACGTCACAAAGTGGAGCACAATTCTCTATAGTCCATCCTGGCTTTTCTGTCACTTCGTGCTTGCGATTACGCAGACCTGCACCTCTTGTGAACAATTGCACGCCCGTCACATCGACACTGTAAACGTTTGCGCCATCATTGGCGAGCAAGGCAGCGAGTGGTCGGCCAACAACCTCTGATCGATTTACCACGCATATGGTATGGCCAAAGAGTCTATTACCGTATGGCAAGATTTGATTATAGATATGAAGGTACTCGAGGATCTTGATCACAGCGAGCGGTGTACAAGGCAAGATGCTCTTCTGCGCTTTTTGATCGTCAAGAAACCGGATATTCTGGTACATATTGAAAATGTATTGGTGGCTCAATCCTTCGACATCCTTTCTCACATCAACAATCTGCTGGAGATAGTTGTCTTGTCCGGGACCGAAGATAGGATAGTAGATGATTATTCCATCCACAGAGTCGTCGGTATTTGCTGCTATTATAGCCTCTTCTGCATGATCTTTTGGCACTACCTTGAGACTGTATTTGAAGCCACTGTTCTCCAAGTGAGCATTTTGATAGACGAAAACTTGAGGAGGATGCTCACTTCTCAAGACAAGTCTTTTCCGTCCAATCCGCATACATTTTGCCAGCGGGATCGGTGTTTGCCAGTATTCCAAGCAGGTGAGGAGGGCGTCCGATACTCTCAAGTCCGGACTTCACCTCCGTGAGAAGACTTTTGGCAATGCTTGGAGCCAGTACGACCTTGCAATTAGACGGCGGTTGCGCTGCCATATTGATGCGTATCTCACGACTTCACCTGCACGAATTCTCTGACGACTAAAAGAGACAGGACAGCCTTATCTGCTGAATCATAAAAGAGGAAAAAAGTTTGTGACAGGGCTGAGATGGTCAAGGAATAGTACTCCATACCAGTAGTGCGCACTGTAAACTTCAGCCGTGCATTGCTAGCACTGAATTTTTAGTCGAGATCACATCTTATCGCATCTTAATCTTATCGATCTGATCTCCAAAACCCCACGCGAACTTTTTGCGGGTGATGTCAATCTCAATATGGCTCATGTCACTACCATTTGTTCCTCACTCATTGTCCTTGATGGAAATACTGTACTATGGCAAAAGCTGATGCACGCGACTATGTGCTCGCTTTCGAGAACAACAAACCTGAAGCTGCGCAGATAGCAAGATCGACAGCTGAGAGTATGTCCTCCTGTACTTTTCAAGACCGCATTCACTCACAGTGATTCAGAGCTACAAAGCAAAGTGACTTCGTTGATCGAAGTTGTACAGTCACTAGGAGAATACATCAACGATGAAGATGACAAGATTCGCACCAGAGCTGTCTCGTACCTCACTGCCGTAATCAGTGCGCTCGAGCCTAAATTCTTATCCCGACAGCAAATCCAAGTCCTCAACGAGTTTCTCTGCGATCGAATAGAAGATGGAGGAGCTATTGAAGGTCTGTCAAAGCTACAGAGCTTGGACAGGTTTACAAACGACATGGCTCAGAGTGTAATGCGAGCGCTATTCCTACACTTTGACGACCTACGAACTCGGACACAATCTGCAAGACACAAGGTATACACTCTTTTGAACGACTTATTGAACGATCACCGCAAAGGTATTCGCGACATGAAAGACGAGTCGTTAACTGGGATTGTCAAGCTGGTTGCAGGAGAAAAGGATCCGAGGAATCTCATGCTTATCTTTTCCATGTTGCGAGTCGTTATGGTGGAGTGGGATATTACAAATCATGTCGATGTGCTGTTCGATGCTGTTTATGCATACTTCCCCATCACATTCCGCCCTCCACCAAACGATCCATACGGTATAACCTCGCAAGACCTGAAGGACCGACTGAAGGAGTGTCTTGCATCTACTGGCATACTCGCACCACAGACGTTCCCCAATCTCCTTGATCGTCTTGACTCAACATCGGACACTGTCAAGAAAGACGTGATTCAAGCTTTCGCAGCGTGTGGGCTCAATTATGATGTCGCGACAATCAACCAATATTCAATCACGCTTTGGGACGCACTGAAGTTTGAGGTCTTGCAGGCTCAGGAACCATATTTGGCCGATGAGGCGCTGGTAGCTCTAAAGAATATCGCCATTACTCTTTCTGCTAGTAAAACCCACTCTGCCACGGCCGACCCTTTGATTCAGTATCTGAAGCCGGTGAACAAAGAGTGCCTTGAACATCTGCAAGAACCAGCATCTCGGCAGGCTAAAGCATCCGGTGACATCCTCAAAGCTGTAGCATCTGCATCAGTACAGTCCTTTGAGGTAGTCATGAAAGCCATCGGGCCCGCACTATTTACGATATATCAATCTTCAGATGGCATCATTGCCCAACGCGCTGTGCTTGAGACTGCGAACAAGCTATTTGAAGCTGCTATTGAAGTGTATGGATCTTGGCTGGTTGCTAGCAGTAATTCCGTCGATGGGGCAATGAACATAATCAGCGAGTTCAAAGACAGACTCGTGACCATCTACAGTCAATCTCTTATGGGAACCGTGAAGGAAGAGGTCTCGTTCAGATTGACTGCAGCTAAAGGGCTTTTATTGTTATCGCAGATGAAGGCTTTGCTGCAAGATAACGAGATCGGATTATTCGTCCAATACTTCAACGAGATCGTCCTCGATGAAGAGTCATACGGCCGCGACGATCTCAAGCGTACAGCCATGACTGCTCTGGCGGATATCTCGAGCTTTAAGCCTCGCTTGATCACCGACATTACCTTCCCAGCTTTCCTGGCTCGATTACCTGATAGTGAGGAGCAAGCTTTGAACGCCAAAGACTATCATTCCGTACTCGAGGGCTTAGCAGAGATCAGCGTCGGTAAGGAATTACTTGAGACGTTGATGAGAAGACTGCTCAACAAGTTGGATATCCTGTATCAATCCGAAGACCGGGCTGATTATCCGTATACATGCGCAATCCTGTCGACGATTCACTATGTGCTGGACCGTACGGTCAAGAAAGATACGAGTACATCACTAGACACATACTACGATAGAGTAGTGGCACAAGTATCAAAGAAAAGTGCTACATCGCCGACAGGCGCATTTGCAAACAAGACTGTGCTCGATCTACTCGGGCGTACTATGAATCTGATCACCAGATATGCAGCTTCAGATAGGAGAATATCAACAGCAGAAAACATATATCTCCTCTACCGGGATCTATCAGAGAAGACAGAGGTCCCTCCAAACAAGGCAGTCTTCAAGCCACAGTCCACCTCCATCATATCCACGTGGCTTCTGGCTGCCTTACCACGAGACCTTGAGGCAGGACTTATACAATCGAAACTAGTTCCGTCACATGTACAGGACCTTGTGACATTCGCAAAGACTTGTGACAATTCTTCATATCAATTCAGTGCACTCAGACAAATTGCACTATACATCAACAAACACCTCATACCCTCAGACTTCCAATACATAAACGACATCCTGTCGTCCTCACTTACCGAGATACAGAGTGGTAGCGCACAGTCTGTAGACTTCAGCATCCGCCTAATCTTCATAGTCAGCAAAGCTCTTGTCCTTCGGGTCGCCCCTAAAACAACACAATACCTCGATCAACTCGTCGGCCTCCTAGACTCAACCAAATATCCGCCAGAAGTATCCAAACTAGCCGCAACGGGCTTCAGTACAATTCTGTCCAACGACGATGTCCTATCCAAAACCAATCACGCTCAGATACGCCTTCTGGCCCCTCAACGCGTCTTCCAAACGCTCGTTCCTTTGATCTCTACCAAGTTCCGCGAAGCCCAATCCCCAACTTCGAAAGAATACTACCTCACAGCCATGAGCGGAATCCTAGGCACCGTATCATCCGAAATCGTAATGCCCGAACTTCCCACCTTACTCCCGCTCCTCCTCCAATCCCTCGACGTATCCGACCAATCAGTCAAGATCGCCACACTCGAAACCTTGAGCGTAGTTATAACAAGCAACCCTACCGCTCTCGAGGAAAGTGGACACGTCCCCGCTTTGATCAAGCGACTCCTTAACACAGCCACGCTCCCCACGAACAAGAACAAGAAGACTCCAGCTTCGATCCTAACTCTGGGCAATAACGACAACAATAAAACATCTACTATCTCCACGCCATCCCCTTCTCCTTCCCTCCCTCAAGCCCGCCGCCTAGCAGCAAAATGTATAACCCTCCTACCCAAACACGTTACAGGCAGCGCCTCATCCTCAGGCATTAACCCCCTCCTCGCGCTGAAGAAGGACGTCCTGCAAGGGTTGGCATTTGTCCTAGATGATCCAAAGCGAGATGTCAGGAAGGAAGCGGTCGATGCTAGGGCTGCGTGGCTTCGGGGCGTGGATGATGTCGACGATGAGGATGAGGATGACTGATTGATTTATTGATTGATCGATCGGTTAGCTAAGACCTTTGGTCGCGATGTTGGATAGATGATTCAGCGAGTATTGATGTAGTTGAGGAAAGACGAGATGAAGAGATAATTGGTATGGAATCTTTTGGTGTCGTCTTATACTGTTTCCACGTAGGGTGTCGAATGGAGGCAATAGATCTGCACTCGGTGAGTATAGAGAGATAGCATGTAGATGCAGTACAATCAGTGTGTTGCATATCAATTGCTAGATCTACAATAGCATGTTCATTTGAACCACGCGAGCTTGTCATTTCATATGGTCTCCAGTATAAAGCGAGCATATCTAATTGTGCGGTGGTAACTAGATTTTCACACGCAAATGAAGCATTCGATCAATGTTCGAGTCATATATTACCTACTGTACCTATCTACTTTACTCCTATCACAATCAATCTTCGAAAGCACCACAGAGCTATGACAAGTCTTTGGTGCTACAAAAATCCTCTAGTCTTTGCTATAGAACGCACACTTAGTGAGTAATGAAGTAGAGTCAGGCCAGTAGGTCCTGCTTTTCGCTTTAGTAAACTTCCGATGCCCGTCTTTCCGTCCTGCAGATGTTATTCAAAAGCACATAATCCATCTTTTGACACGGCACAAGTACTGTAATAGCAGAAAGGAAGTGAAGTTGTTCTGTTCTGACACCAGTGAATTGCCTCTCAATCGAGAGCTTTAATACAAGTTTCGCCCCCAGCGCCATGCAAAGTTAATCGGACATAGGAAAAGAAAGCATATCGTGATGTCATTGTAGTGATCATTAAGAGAGAAATTTGAAGTACGACTATGCGCTCAACGGGATGAATATTTTGTGTGAGGTTATGTTCTGTGTGGTTTAGGTGTTTGATCTTCGATATCGGCTACTCGTGTTGGCATTGGAGTAAGCTCTTCGTTCATATCTACTTCCACAACTGAATCGCCGGGCTTGCGTGGGAAGATGATAGGTGGAGTGATGTGACCACTAATGGCTGCGTCAGAGTCTTGCATTGACTGGATCGTATCTGTGGTTGTTGACTTTCTAGGCTGAACAACACTCGGAGGAAGAGGCTCGTGCTCCGGTATAGCGAGAGTTTCCATGCGTTCTTCAAGTAGTTCGAGCGACCTGCGAAGACTCTCTGATTCAACTCCACGATCGTCATGCATGGAGATGACGCTGCCACGGCTGTTCGTTCTCATCATCTCATAGCCAAGTTTCGAGGTCGGACGAACACTCTTCCCAAGTGGTGATCGAGAACGACCTTGAACGTTACCAAGTTCTTCGTCTTCATCATCACCTTCTTCAGCACCTATCGAACGGTTCACCTCGAGTAATCCACGTTTTCCTCGAAGCTCCTCAGAAGATTTCCGCTGTCTAGGTGTAATCGGTAACGTTCCTGCTGCAGGCTCGTTATAGGGAACGGCAGGCGCTGATTCTGTATGTGCAAGATGAGGAAATCCAGAATGAACATAAGGTTTCTGTCCGGTAACGATCTCATTTGAAATTCCCAAACCATCCTTTGGCCAATCATCAGTAGTAGCCCGGGATATAACGACAGGTATCTCATCGCTCTTGAAAGAATCCAAATCACTAAAAAAGCTCCCACTTCCGATAGAATCCTCTCTGCTGGAGTTCTTCCACGAAGACTCTGTCAGAGGTGGGGCTCTGCTCGAAGCCACAGAGCTTGGACTGTCTTGCATCATGTGAGGTTCGGTGCGTGATACTGGCGGTGGAATAGTGAGGGGTGTAGTATGCTTGAGGTCCTTGGGTGGTGGCTTCCAGGAACAGTACTTGCACAGGGCCTCAGTCAATTTTTCCACAGTCGGTGGCTTTTGTACTAGAGCGTCAAAATTGTGTACTTCAGGCAAATCTTTTAAGTACCCAGTAATGCACACAATCGGCGTGTTGGTGTTCGCACTCTTCGTATCGCGTATCATCCGGGCAACGTCAACACCATTAATGAGTGGCAACTTGAACTCCATGAAGATGATATCAAATTGTAGCTGACTCACAGCCAAACGGAGTACGTCGGAACCTGTTGTAGCAGTGATACTGCGGCAGCGAAGCTTTTCTAGCAGCCTCTCCATGACCATTTTCGAAACAGGATGATCTTCGCAAACAAGGACATCTAGTGGTCTGTAAGATGGGCCGCCCAGCAAATTATATTGTGACATCCTCCGTGAGCTTTGACGTTTTCTCTGAACCTTGAGCAAAGCTTTTGCTTGTGCAGAAGTTTCGTTGTCCGAAGACGAGGGTGATACATCTCGGACGAAAAGTTGGCTCTTACGTTTAGAATGACCAGGTACAAATCCCTCGCGAATCATTGGAGTGTCACCGCTATCATGCGAGCCAACTGTCTGTGATCTTGAGCGGCCCGTTGTACTAGTGCTTGATTGACGTTGCGGCGGTTGCGAGGTCTTAGTAGGAGCGAAAGAAGACATTTTGGGATTCTTGATTGGTGACGATGCTGCAGATTGATCTTGATGTAGAGAACCGGACAAATCGAAAAAGCTTGGCTGGATAGAGCTTGCCGCAGAGGATCCAGATGTTTTTCTCCTTTCGTGATGATGATGTTGCGCTGTAGAAAATTGTACCAGTAATGGAGATGAAGGCTGTGAAGGTCGACTAGGCGATGAGTGGTTATTGATTCCGAGTCCGGAAGGCGAGGCTGGTCTATGCTTGCTAATAGACAATGCTCTTTTCACTGGCATTGGCAACATAGGGCTGCTGTCAAGTGATGGTGCGGGCGAGCTAGCTGCTGGAGTGTTGGAGATGGAAACGGCCTGTGAACTGAAAGCACCACGCGCTTGGGCTTGCATAGCCTCCTTGCGCATTTTCTCAACGATGTCCTTGTTGGCTTTCTCTAGTACTGGCAAGTTCTTGAAAGTAAAGTCCCCAAAATCATCAGCAATTACTGGCTCAGACAACCTTCTACTTCTTGAGTCTCTCGCTACATGAGGCGGAATGTGAAGTGGCATGAGCCCACGTTTGCTGGAAATTGTTTGGGTTCGTGCGCGGAAGAGTGCATCATGTGGCCTGTCAGGATATCCAGAGCCTCCGCCAGGTGTTCCAGCAGACGGAGAAAGGGAATCCTCCATCTCTTCTGGAAAAGATTGTAGCGTGGCGCCACGACTGTCAAAATATTCAGTGTCCTCTGGATTTTCAAGGTTTGGAATGAATTGGGCCTCGTCTTCCAATAAAGTGGACCAATTGATGTCGGCAAACCAGGGGTGAGCCTCAATTTCTGCACCTCCGCTTGGATATTTCTCGTCAAGATTGGCACCCAAGCGCTTGCGTGGATCGACCTGTATCAATTTATTGATCAAATCCTTTGCTTCTTCCGAGCATTCGAGCTCATCTTCGTCTGGCCAAGCGATCCGACGATTGAGAATGTTATCGAAGACTTCACTGGTAGACTCTGCATTGAAGGGAGGATAACCAACCAAGAACTCAAACAGTATACATCCCAAAGACCACCAATCACACATTTCGTCTTGGACTGTACCTGTGATAGTCTCCGGAGCCAAATAATCAGGTGTCCCCACAAAACGTCGATTCGATTCCTCTGGATCGAAAAGAGCCGTAGGAGGTGGAAGCATTTGTGAAGCCGTGATTGTTGACAGGTGGCTGACACTCTGTGACAACGGGTAGAAATCCGGCGACGCGCTACCTTGGCTTATCGATTCTTCATCAATCGGTCCGTGCCTCAAGTGAGAGTGATGCTGCGGAAAATCACCACTATCCCGTATATTCATATGCTTGAGAGCTGCGTGGAGCTCTTGACCTGAGATGTTGCCAGTCTCACTGCGATGACCGGAACCCCGGTAAGAAAGCTCTTTGCTCAAGGAACTCTCTCTATTCAGGCTGAAGTAAGAGGGCTGGTCGAGACCACCTGCTAGTGCAGGAGTCATCAGTGGAGTTTGTGCAGGGGAACTTCCAGCGCCGTGGAAATCGAAAGAAGATGACCGCGATGGAGGATCTGATGATGGGGTCGTGAATGGCCCCTGCTTGAGAAGATCTGGGCCGGGATCTTCGGGACTCTTCAGTGCTCTTTTCTGTCTGCCGATCAAACCCATTCTAGATAGACCAAAATCTGTCAATTTGAGATGACCCATCGAATCGATCAGAAGATTGTCTGGCTTCAGATCACGGTGAACGATACCTCGACTGTGCAGGTGTTCAACACCCATGATAACTTCGGCAATGTACTTCTTTGCCCAATCTTCAGTCAGCCCACCTAGAATCTTGACTAGAGAAGCACAGTCGCCACCGTTGAGGTACTCCATGACCAGGAAAAGATAGTCCTTGCTAGAAAAGGTCCAATACAATTTTGCAACGAAGTCGCTTTCGCCCTGCCACATCATGATAGCTCTCTCAGCTTTGACGTTAGTCACCTGATTCTTGGCTACCATGTCTGACTTTCGCAGAACTTTTACTGCAAAATACTCGCCGGTCAGCTTCTTCTTTGCCAAATACACACTCCCAAAAGCGCCCTTGCTTATGGGTTTGATGATCTCGAAGTCTTTGATTGACGGAGGTACAGCTTTTGCTTGTGGCTGAGCAATAGAGTTCAATCGAGGTGACAATGGCGTCCTGATATCTGACAGATGGACTGAGGATTGTCTTCTGTGGTGCGCAGTAGGACTCGTCCCTGTGAACTCGTGACTTGTAAGCAGAGGCGACACAAGAGGCGAATGTGATGATTCTCCACTCGGCATTCGTGACTTGGCCAAGCGTAACGGACTTGGAGGAGGTGGAGGGTAGCGACCAGGCGATGGCGCCCGGTGCGGTGACGAGGAAGCAAGGCTGTGAAGATGCATACTCCTTCGCTTCCGTCGCTCTCTCGAGCTAGCAGTACGGCCCACGGGGAGCTCTGAATTTGAAGCTGGTGATCCAGGCCGCCATGTGCTCGACATGACTGATGAAGATTGCAGGCTGCTGTCACTGTCATCAGCTTCGGTGGCGTATATGGATCGTCGCTTTGAGATGGGCTGAGGTTGTTGCACGAGATTGCTCCTGTAGGATTTTGGTGTCGGACATTCCAAAGGACTACTAGACCCGGACGAGACTGCTTGAGAGCCGGCTTGTCTTAAGTCATCAGATGGGATGAGCGGAATTTCCATTGGATTTCTTAGCGCCGATGCCATGGATCGTAATCTAGGGCGGGATTGATCTCTTGTCATTACCGGCTCCAGAGCTGTCGGAGTGGGCTCCTCCTGTGGTGTCTCCGCCTCCAGGTCGTCCATCTGAAGTTCGTTCTCGCTTTCGCTGGACGACAGAGATTCACCTGCAGCAGCCCTTTCAGCCTTGTCGAGTGCTTCGGCGATGCAGTCCTCTACCTCTGCCATGTACTCTTGCCGTATACGCTCTGAGTACTCAAGAATTACCTGATGCCGGTGAACAGCTTCTATTTTCCTCCGCGCCAGTGCTTCAGTATCCAAGCTCAGCGCCGCAAGACCAGGCTCATTTTCGAGACTACTTGGTTGCTGCCATTGCAAGACTTGTGATATACGAGACTCAGATTGAGGTGACTGCGTGCGGAACTCATCATCGTTGTCAAGCTCTCGAATTGCAGGGACATTGATTTCTAATGCAGTGTCGCAGAGGTCTAGAACAAGTTCAACAATTCTAACAAGCGGTCTTCTTACAAGAAAGGATGAGCGCACACGAGCATGTCCTAAGTTTTTACCAGCTGAAGGACTTCTTGACCGTGCTGGACTCCCCGCTTGTGAATTACGAGCAGATTGAACTCCAGAAGCAGAGCTGGATGCTGTTCCGATGGGCAATCCCTTGTATTCTGGCAGCGGCGTAGGGGCTGGTGAAGATTCCTTGGATGACGGCCGACTGGTTCTGGCCTCGAACGCGTCTAGAACTCTGACGATAGCATGACGGTGCTCTGTCAGCGTCTCCTGTATCATCTGAATCTCCAACTCAGCCTTGTGTTCTTGAACACACAGGTCAGAGTGTTTTTCAAACCACCACGGGTTGATGGAACGCTCGCAAACTCGACAAACAATTGGCAGGGGTGGAGGATGATTGGCCGGATCCCTGGCTCCTTCGACAGCGACTTCATTCAAGTGCTTGGCTAGAATTTCTGCACCAACACCGAGTTTCTCTACTAGAGATCTAGGCAGGGCTATCGTAATCTGGACTGGCTCGGTAGCTGGTTGCAACATCCACATAGTGTGCGATTCGCCGCCTGTGACACGATCGTAAACCATGATACCCTGTCCTTCGAGCTCCAATGTTTGCTTCTCATCATTGCATTCGCTTGCTGTGGTGTCACTCTTCTCAGGTGTAGTAGCAGGAGATTCGAGCATCGGGCCCAGAGTAGATGTTGGTCTAGTCTCTATTGAGAATCTCACGAATCGACTCTTAGCATCATTTGTCTTTAATGCCTCAATGGCTTCTTGGAAGACCGATGGGTGGTCCGATATGAACGAGGCAATCGGCTTCCCCTTCACCGATTCAAGTCGTGTTCCAACCACGTCGGTCCATGATGGGCTAACCCAGCGAATTGTTCCATCTAGCCCGAGATCTAGGATAATGTTCCTTGTCTGCTCAGCCGCCTCTTTCAATTCTTGTGTTCCTTCTTGTATGTCTTGACTGAACGTTCGTTCCATTAGGACCTTATGCGGTCCGGGACCCACACCAGACTCATATCTGAGAGCAGTGACAGCTGCGGGCTGTGGGAACAATTTTCCTTTTGCATCTTGAGCCATTGCTTGCTGCAGAGCAGCAATAGAGTTCGGAATACTATATTGTTTGCCACGATGGTGCAGAGTGAGGTCGATTCGTTCATAGGCGTGAGAAGGATGCCGATGCGTCCCACTGTCATCTAGCCATCATGAAGACTCTGCTTGATCCTCAGCGCGTTGAAAGTACGCCACTGCGGACAGCGAGTAGATAGATGACGAGACCCTGAATTCGAGGTAGGTAACGTGTTCTGTGGAAGCAGGATGAAATGAATGCGGACGACAAGTCAACTACATGAGCAGAAGAACAACGTGGGTCAGAACTCGTGCTGTTGTATTTCGTGTAAAGGAGTGGTCGACAAAGGTATTCGATAGGTGTTTCGCGTCGAATTCGAAGTTGAGGTATAGAAAGAATGGATCGGCCAGTGGTGTTGTTTGATGTGCAAGTGGAAGCGGATAATCGGCTCTATCGACCTACTGGATGTGGTAGCGACTCGGAGTTGACGCAGGGAGTCTTTCAGTGTCAGTTGACGATAGTTCCTCTGGAGAATAAAAATAATGTTTGGCAGATTGATGATATCAGGCGAAGTCTCAGTTAGGTCGATGTAGCGCACAGACCGAAACAGTATCTCTCTCGTGCTCTTGCTTTGTGTGTGTATGGTGATGTTATGCCTACTCCTACTCTCGTGTTCGCTCCTGCTCCTGCTCTTTCTTTCTGGCCCAGAACCGAAAGGCTCGCCGGGTTCAAAGCCTAAATTTACAAAGGTGGGGAACGCAGCGTGAGCGTCCTGGATTCTTACTCGAGCTGCTTTAGCGGCATCCCAATCGGCTGTTCTACTTGGAATGTCGACCCCCTCCCACTTCTGCACCTTGTAGTTCCATGATGCCTACCATGCATCGTTCGGCATCAGCGATTTATCAGCATCGATGATCTTCCGGGCATACTAAGTTGTCTGCATCAGATGCTCACCATTACCTTGATTCTTGCAAGCTAAGGACAATATCAACAAAAGTCCACCTTCAAACAGTGTGGTTGTTAACCAAGCGGACCAGATTTATTCCTGTATGGGCGCCGATTCGAAAGGCAGTGCAACTACTAATGTAATCAGTTTGTCATCGTAAGCTCCTTCCCGTCCAGCCTGTCGTGTCTTGGTGCCAGTAGAAGCGACCACTAACTCAACAGGCGCAGCACTATAACAACAAGACCGGGTTGAACGCACGTACTACACACAGGCGTTCTTTACGGACCAATCATCATCGGCTGCTTAGACACAACCATGTGTGGCCGTTCCAAGTACAAGCACGGGTATAAACCCAAGCTTCGATTTATTGTGGTCTAGCACTTCCACTGTGACACCCCTCATTCATGTTGCTGGATTGATATGCGTAGCGACTGTCAAATCTGATCGTCTCTGTGGCTGCGCTCAACAATCTCGATATGCGCCAGTAGAGGAGACATGGCATGGAGAAGTGGCTTTTGAAGCTGCCATACTTTGCGATCTCGCCTGTGTTTCCACAAGGCCTTTGCTGTCACAACAAATTCCACACAAGGACTGCTCAGCTGATGCCCCTGTTCTTTCCCATGTTCAGGAAATCGTGTGCTGCAATACAGAGCAAACCAAATTGTCAGATGAGAAGTTGGCTCATCTTTGAATGAAGCACTTTCTCTAGACTTCCCAAGCATAGTGTGCTTGTACACTGCACGACATGGTATACCTCAGCAGACCAGCTCTACGTGCATGAAATGTCAATCTTCTCACAGCGTCACCCTTAAATCGAATCTCAATCCATCTGATGAAATCCGGCTCGTGACCTACTGTCACATTTAGTCCAATATCACAGGCATTAGTTGTACACCCTTCCAATTCTTGACGGATAAGGAACTTCCCGTCCCCGGATATCGACTTTCAAAGCGGAGACTAATTCCGAGCTGCAGATTGGAACTTTCAAAAGGACGACAGCGACATTTGAGACGTTCATTTACAGACCTGAATTGACATATTCGAGACAGGTGTATACGGGTTGCGTCGAAGATCGAGACCCTTCGCTAGCCCCCGTGCAAATCCAGTAAGGGTCTTCCACTATCGAGCAAGCAAGAGATTAGGAAACCGACAAAATTATTGGGATTTTTGGCCCCAATATAAGAGACAGTTGCTTCCATCTCGTCTCTGTGTTTCGTCTTATGCTCGTAAGCATCGTCGACCCGATCCATGCAGTCTCCTCGGTCGAAATACTTCTATCAATTCCTTCTACGAAACGCTTATGATCGTGTCCATGTCTGAGGTAAGACTGTTGAATCCTAACGATATCATCGAATGCTAGGTTATCGGGGCATCAAGCTCCGAACCATGCCAGTCTGGTGACGGCGAGCTCGGTTAGAAAATCCGAGTTTAGACAGTTGCCTTGTGGCGCTTGGTCCAGACCAAAAATGTCATGCACATCAGCCGTATTGCACTGGCATGAAGGAAGGTAGACAGATCCTCTTAAGGGTCAAGAACGTTGTTTGCAGGACTCTCCCATCAGCCACCGTCTGTCGTATTGTTGAGAACACTCAATAGATTGGATGCCAGTGTCTACAATACAAACGAGTCGCCTTTCATCCATCCGACAAGGTGCTCAGCTGCATGAAAGCTAGATTAGATTCTGTCTGAATCAGGCCTACAATAATTCAGGTGATCTAGAATTGCTTTTGTGGCATCCTTCTATACGACAAAAATGAAGACTCGCCAGTGAAAATTATGATTGGATCCGACCAGCACCGACTGACTCACTTCTTACCCTGCTCCTCCTTCTCCCATTCTTTATACCAATAAGCACTCCTCCTTAAACCCTCCTCAATGCCCACCTTAGGCTCGTAACCACAACGCTTCTTCAACTTCTCACAACTATAGTACCGATCGATACAAGCATACTTGACCGTCTGTCTATTGAACTTCCCCTTCCTCCCAGTCAAGGCACCCATGACCTCACTCAAAGTCCCCATCATATAAGCAAGGCTTTCCGGCAACTTCCAAACCTTCGTCCCATCGATGTCGCGTCCATACAACGTATAAAGGAACCTCGTCGTATCCCAGAAAAAGCCAGGCTCATCATTAGTAACATTGAAAGCCTCACCATCCACCTTCTCATGGTCAAGAACACCTGATATACCCTGCGCAGCTCTGAGCGCATACGTAGCCGTGAGAGCCTCCGCCGCACAAAGCAACCCATAACCAACATTATGCACATATGTATTATCGAACAAATTCTGCCCTGACCCAAGTTCAAGATGCAACTGCCACAGTGGCGCCGTGGCCGCCGTCTTCAATATTCCATAGCTGAACCCACCTAGATCTCCTTCACCTATTATGCCCGCGGGCCTTACGGCACAAGTAAGCATGTGATTTAACTCGGGTGAGTCATTGGCCTGTAATACGATCCTCTCCGCTAGAACCTTGGTCTCGCTGTAGTATTCGTTCGGATTGGGACATATTTCAGGATACCTCTCGTCCGCGTTCTTGAGGTCGCTCTGCGCATCCGAGACCACAGAGCAACTGGATGTGTGGACGAAAACTTTGCATTTTCCCTTCTTGTTGCTGGAGGCCCAGTCGCCGTGCTTGCCTCCCGCGACTTCAAGCAGTATCCTTGTGCCGTCGACGTTGACTTTTTGCAGGATCTTCTTCGGTGCTTCCCAGGAGGGACTGGCTGTGTTGATTACGATGTCGGGTTGGACGGTGGTGAATATGTCGAGGAGTTGTGAGACGGAGGTTATGTCTGCTTCGTGGTAGGTGGCGCCTGGCCAGCGGTTGCGTATGCATTTGAGGTCGAGGGCGTGGACTTTGGTTGTGGATTGGTCGTAGGATGGGTAGCGGGAGGCGAGGGTTGGGCCTGGGTAGAGGGGGGAGGAGGTGTTTCTTTCCGATGGGAAGTTGAGGAGTTGGTCTACGACTGCGCTGCCGACGAAGCCACAGCCTCCGATGACGAGGACGGTCCCCAAGGTCTTTGGTTTGGGGGGTTGCGACTCTGACATTGTGTATATGGTGAAGCTTCAGAGGTTGGATCCGTGAGTAAGTAGCAGGGTGCGATACTTATTAAGACTAGTATGGCAATTCGAATTTTCACGAATCATGTAAAATCAGTTTGAGAGACTGATCCTTTTTTGTGGTCTTGTCTGAAGAGGTCAAATAGCAAATTACGAAAGCACTGTGACAAAGTCCCAAGCTAATTTTCTAGATAGCATTTAAATTTCAGACCCTGAACGGAAGTCGGAGAAAGTGTTTACATGTGTGGCACGACAACATCGAAAGCATAAGATATTGCGGGGAAATATGTCAGGGGTCGATAGTATAATGATGTTGTCCCAGAAGGACTCTAGATGCAATATTGCAGCCAGTGTCAGCCATCTCAATATTCCTCGCCCGTTATTCTGTTCTTTCGTGGATAAGAATCCCGCTGTATGCCATCTGCTGAGTATGCCAGCGCTCCTCCACCACGTTATGCGCGTAGATACGTCGTCTCTGCACTCGAGGAAAGTGTCGTTTACCCAGGTGTATCTCGAAACGCCTCTTTATTAAAGTCTCATTTATCGTGATTCGTTAGTGATCATTAATTCTTGGTTCACATTGATTCGGTAGAATCCTGCGCAGACCTTCGCTGCTGTCGACCATACTTCTTCTTGTCATCAGCACTACCCCAAAATAGCTTTGTTGCCGCAGGATGTACATCGGTTCGAGGATCGTACGGCGGCGATTCCTCCTCTAAAGCTTGCACAACAGCTTCGACATGATGTTTAGGCTCGTCAGTCCTCGTTGGGAAATAACAGACGACACCATCTGGTGATACTCTGTGGTGGAAGATTTTGTTCTCAAATTGGACTCGTGGCTGCTCTTCGGGAAATCTTGGACTCAGAGAGATCTTGATGCGCCAGATACCCCCTTCAAGATTTGTTCCTGACTTGCCAAAGTACGTCAACACCCAAACAAACGGATTGCCTTCCTGGAGGTTGACCTCGACATTATGAATTGCACGTTGCTTCAGAAAATTAGCTATCTGATTGAACTGGCCCTGCAGACCGAAAGCGTCGGAAGATTCTCTTTCTTTCGCTTTCAATCCATCTGCTGCCCATTGTTCTGTCTCCTGGTTGAGAACCTGCTTGACACGCACTAGTCTCTTGCCCAACTCTCCGTATTTGAAAGTTCCGTCCATGGTGTTATTCGTGTGCTCGAAAGGCATTCCTGTAAACTTCTCTCCCTCGCTGTGTTTCTTCGCATGCTGTTCGATCGTGGACAAATAGCTTTCGTAGTACCACATGAAGCGGCGCTTTTGCAGGTCGCGAAATGGCTCCCAGTTGTTGAGCTGCTCTTCTTTGCTCTCGCCTTGCTTTGATTCGGGATCTTCAGCATCGTCGCCGCTCTCTTGTTCGTCTTCTGATTTGAAAGCCTCCGGATCCTGTTCAAGGACATGACCATCCGGACCGATGTGAAGCATAGCTTCTAGCTTCTGAATGACAGCGATTCGAATAGTCTCGTGTTGGATCTGATGCATGTTACTCGACAGGTTCGATCAAGATAGCTTGGTGACCATACCTTTGCACAATACGCAGCCTGAACTTTCTTGTCTTCCTCAGACTTGTTATTCTCATATCCAGGCTCATTCTCGTATGGATTATCGGACATCAAACTCTGAATGGACAAAAGAACCGACTCCAGCCCTTGAGCAGATGACCATTCTTCACCTCGCTCTCCGTGCCATGTGCCTAATATCGACAGACAAACTTTACCACCCGCGTATATGTTGGGATTGAAGCGTGTTCTTCCACGATTTGTCGTTTTCGCGTCTACCTTTGGTGCAGTAGAAGGATAATTGGCGTCGAACTTGACAAGGAACTCGAAGAAGCCGTATGCGTATGGTGTACCGGGGGGACCGACAATCAGAGCTCGGACGTATCTGATATCTGACTCTTGACACGCAACGGAGATGGCTGTTTCTGTCAGCAACACACGCGGATGTAAAGAGCAAGAAGAGCACTCACACAGATCAGTACCTTTTTGGATCTGAGAAATTTCCTAGTGACAATCAGCCAGCTCCTACATGACGCTGGTAGCGAGACATACACGAGCTATCCTTAGATTGCCTTGATTCGACATGATTACTGCGCATGAGATGGATTACGCTACAAATTCTGTAGATGCGGAAGAAGAGATTGGGTTTGAGAGAGATGAACGCTATATCTAAGAACATGGTGATGCCGAGAGGGTCTGAGTCAGGCAGAGAAGAGTGAGAGACGTGCAGTTGCCTTGTCTATTAGTTGCAAGGCTGTGCACTATCTTTGTCCCACGGCGCACGTCAGAGTTCAATATATCTAGGCACCATGCAGCCCCAGAATCACAAAGAGAGCCACTGAGATACTAGCACAAGATCTCCCACGCTTTGATTTGTCTCGCTATCTTCTAAGCATGGATCGAAAATGGTCTAAGTGGGTATGAACGTTATGCGGGGCTGACAGGGCCTTGAGCACTCCGGTATCAGCCTCGTCAAGTAAATCCATATTTCTCCGATGGAAGTAAACAAAACATCATAGTATTCCTCGCCTCATACTACAGCGCGTCCGTGCTCTCATAGCTGGTTCTGGATCTTCAATGATGCAAGAAGTCGTAGAATAGATGCTTATTGTAGTCCTTCTAGGCAGAAAGAGAAGGGGTATGTCTGTGTCTAGCTGGCCAAGATTGAACCGTTAGCACTTACAGTGTCACACCAAACAATAATGTACCAACACATCCTGCGTATCGAAGAGAAGATACGTTAGTTGTCAGGACGGGCGGATATGTACAGAAGCTGGAGGTGATGATAAGGCTGCATGTTAATATCTCTTGTGGTCGACTAATTGCGGGCCCACTCCATGAATCGTCGATATCTTATGTAGTTATCAAGATTAGTCACACGAGACACATGTTTTGATCGTACCTCAATGAAGAATGTGTATCATCTCAATCATCTCCAGTGTCAGCATGGAAATGTGTATACTACTATGTGAGTTATCTGAGTGAAAGAATAGAACCATGATACTAATCATGCCACCGGCATATTGTCGGCAGGTGAGCCGACTTGGCACAGACTCAAGCCATCCTCATCACTTGCCCTGGTCATTCAATCACGTCCCAGACCCATACACATACCCTACTTGTACCTTTCATATCTTGTGCTGCTTAGTATCTTGTGACAAGCAGTCTCTCATTTCAGACGCGTTGTTCCTCTTCCCACTTTTGTACGACAAGTCCTTTAGACATACAGAGCGTCTGTCATCGAACGTTAAGAACATCTCATAAGTGCCGGGTGCGCAGACTGTCAACAAAGCCGCGACGAAGCAGAGTCATACCTAGTGGTCGGCTCATGACTTTGACACCTGCTTTATGATTGCGATGGGTGGGGGTACCTCTGACAAGCTGGCCTATTGAGATTGTTTACCTGCGCATACAGAGTGGTCAGCATCACGATCCAATTGGTTTACGACAATATCCCGTTCCTCACCTCAAACTACTATCACGAGATACCTTAACGAGCGAACGAATCTCCCACAGTCGAATCAGTCTCAACTTTCACCTTTACAAGTTTCAAATTACGTTGCAAGAGGGGCTCAGCTTCCACGCCGCACAACTGAGAACACATTTGGAACGTTCGTACGCCTAATTACTGGATAAATAACACACACAATCATTCTTGCCCATCATGAGTACCGAAGACCATCGGGAGCGATCCCCCAGTGCCTCGAGATATACAATTGGTGGTTCACAGAAATCTGGCAACACACAACAGCAGTCGATTGCAAATGGGCGTGCAAATGCTGGGTACACCAACGGAAATGCCACTGGGAATGACTCGCATTACGACAGCGAAGGCAGAATCTCCACAGAGAGCAGATCAGGCCGCAAACGTTCACAAGGGGACAGAGGTGAGCATCGCAGTCGTTCAAGAACAAACGGTAGTACAGGTTCGAATCGCGGGCCACGGATATGCAAGAAGTGTGGCGAAGCGCTAACAGGACAATTTGTACGTGCTCTTGGTGGGACATTTCATCTTGATTGCTTCAAGTGTAGAGATTGTGGTCAGATCGTTGCATCGAAGTTCTTTCCGGTTGATGGCGAAGAAGGCACAGGTCAGTATCCGCTCTGCGAAACCGATTACTTCAGACGACTTGATCTACTATGCTTCGACTGTGGAGGTGCTCTTCGTGGCTCCTATATCACAGCATTAGAACGCAAGTACCACATCGAACATTTCACATGTTCTGTATGTCCGACTATTTTTGGTGCGCAAGACAGTTATTACGAGCACGACGGGAAGGTTTACTGCCATTATCACTACTCTACCCAATTCGCTCAGCGATGCAATGGTTGTCAAACTGCAATCCTCAAGCAATTTGTGGAAATCTTTCGCAATGGTCAAAACCAGCATTGGCATCCCGAGTGCTACATGATACATAAATTTTGGAACGTACGATTAGCGCCCGCTGGACAGGTGCCCAATCGACCCGACATAACCCTACAAGTCTCCAATGAGAAGCGAGATCTAATCAGGGAGGACGAAGAGCGAATGGAGGAGAAGGTATATCGAATTTGGAGTACACTTTCCACCTTTGAAGAATCATCAGCTTCATGTATTTCTGACATGTTGTTGCACGTCAGTAATGGGGTCTATGTCGACGGGGTCATCGTTGCACGGAAGTTCATCCTCCATGTCGACATCCTATTTGGCGCAATTGACAGTTTGGCGGCATTGATCAATTCATCTGGTCTGAAGGAGTTGGCATATGCGCGCGAAGCGAAGTTACTCTGTAAGAAAGTAGTGGCTTTCTTCACGTTACTATCGAAGACGCAAGAGACAGGTGTACGCAAGCTTGGTGTGACCCAAGAACTTCTATCTCTTGTGACCGGATTGGCACACTACTTAAAGCTACTCATTCGCATCGGCCTGCAAGGAGCGCTCAAGCTCGAACGTGAGAGAAGAACCACTCAAGGTCTGCATGCCTTCCTTGATGAGCTTGCTGATCTAGAGATGATCAAAGAGCAAGAAATGAAATCTCTTGATCTGTCAGAAAGCACCGCAGGACTCGCAAATCAGGAGTCAGATTGCTGTGCTGAATGCTTGAAACCAATCGACGATGAATGCGTCATGATCTACGGGAAACGATGGCACATCAAGCCTCCTCACCTCGCGTGTACTGTCTGCAATCGTGATCTTGTACACGAGCTAGAAACGGCCGTGTATAGTGAGACAGATGAGAAGGTGTATTGTAATAACCATGCCCGACGAACCCAGGATATGGTTCTTGGCTTCTCACATGTTACCAAACTTCAACAATTTGTCTTCCTACTCAGAGTTGCTCTTGCACGACTTCTCGAAGTCCTGAAAACTGGCAAAACTCTCCCACATACCTCTGACGACCCAAATCTCACGCCTTATCAGTCTAGAGGAGGCCACCGTCCTCCGCCCAGTGATGACAGAGCTCCACCAATGCGTGGTATGAATTCTCGCTCTAAATCCTACGCTGGGGCTTCACGAGAGGGTTCTTCCGAACAGACGTCTTTGGAGCAAACAGTTGGAGAAATGAAGCGCTTACGTTCTACAAGGAACGAACAAGCCGTGTCAACGACCGCCCGAAGAGCACGAACTTCAAGAATTCTTGATGGCCCACAAGGTATCAGACCAGGATCTGCAGGAGCAGATGGTAGTGACGGTAATCAGCGACAGTTTCAGATTATCGAAGAGCGAGACCTTGATGGCAAGGTGAGATCCGAACTTGCATTCGTAAGCCAAGATGGTCTGACGCTTGACGATCTTCCAAGAATCTTCGCTGCCGAGCAAGCAAAGGAACAGAGACCAAACGCCTTCAGACACGCGGGACCCAATCTAATATCGAAGCGTGAAATACCAAAGGTACAAAATGGCAGCCAGAGATTTTCGGGCAACGCTAATGACCTACTTGCTGGTGAACCAGCAACCTTACGAACCAAGAAATACTTCTCCGAACTATCAGCACTCGAATACTTCATAGTAAGACATGTCGCTGTCCTCTCAATGCAGCCGCTACTAGAAGGTTCGTTCACTCTGGAGGAACTCCTTGGTCTTATTGAATCCCGCAAGCCTACCTTCTGGGGCAAGGTCAGCCGTGCTTTGAGAAACGATAACAAGAAACAGAAGAAAGGCATATTCGGAATTCCACTGGAGACGCTTGTTGAGAAAGAAGGCGCTGATTCAACCAATGGTGTAGGGCCGGGAGCTCTTCGCGTTCCTGCACTGATTGATGATTGTGTTGCAGCTATGAAGCAAATGGATATGTCCGTCGAAGGTGTCTTCCGAAAGAACGGCAACATTAGAAGATTGAAGGACACTGCAGAATCGATCGACGCAGGTATCACTCCAGACTTGACTAGAGAGAACGCGGTTCAGGTTGCTGCGCTGTTGAAGAAATTCTTACGCGACATGCCTGACCCACTAATGACTTTCAAGCTCCACAAGTTATGGATCGCATCCCAAAAGATTGAAGATGAAGTCGTTCGACGTCGAGTCCTGCGCTTGACATGTTGTCTGCTTCCAAAGTGCCACCGCGATACTATGGAAGTTGTATTCGCATTTCTCAAGTGGGCTGCATCTTTCTCACAGGTAGACGAAGAATCTGGCAGTAAAATGGATGTCCACAATCTGGCCACCGTCATGGCGCCAAATATTTTGTATGCAAAGGAGGAGAAGCAAGGCAAGCAGCTTCCACAGGTTCCACAGGTTGATGATAGTTTTCTTGCTATCGAAGCGGTCAACACATTGATCGAGTCGAATGAGCATTTTTGCGAGGTAAGAACGTCCCCTTTGAATGAACACTAAAATACTGACAACCGCCAGGTACCGGAAGATTTGCAATCTATCCTAACAGACAGCAGCCTACACAACGGTTCCGCTGAGCTCACAACCAAGGAGATCCTCTCACGTTACCAGGATATCATTCGCGGCAATGTTCATACTCAGGTCAGGGTTCAGGGTCCAGACGCGCCAGCTCAAGGTCTCTCAGCCTCCAACTCTACCGCATCTAAGCCAAATACCCCTGTTGCAACACGAATCGACTCTGATCCATCACAAACCAATGCTTTGCAAAAACAGAGTTCTGTCAGACCAGTACAGAATGGCAATAGCCAAGCAAGTGACTTCACATATGGGAAGCCGAAGAGTCCCTATGCGCGTGAGGATGGCGGAAGTCAGAGCAGTAGGGAAGATATCGGCGCTCAAGCTCGTCATAGCTATCAGACAAAGCCTGGTACACTCGGTATTGCATCGTGAGCCATATCACTTCTTATTCTCATTCAGCAGTCCACACAGCAGGCACGATTTTCTAGCCTTCGCTTATTTCGGATCATTTCCGTCATTCTCGTTCATTCTTCATGAAACAGGCCAAAAGTTATTGGCTCCAATTGCTTCTCACAACTACACAAAGATGTGAAGCAGGAGATTTTTCGCTTTCGACTCAATCTCCCACCGATCTCGCATGAGATTATCATCATCACCACTGGCTGGCTCCGGGCTCAGAGAGCTTTATTCCCCAGCTGGACAACTATTCTGTTCCATTCCGTCCCAACTGGAGTTGGAATTTTTCTTGCATGTATTTTCTTCTCTTCTACCATAGCAACAGCGACGAGACGGATGTTAGGATATAGTATGTCAGGGCGTTGAGGAAGACTATGTCGCCTGACAGGTTAAGGTTAACCGAGTTTGAGACGGACGAATGAATGGCTGCCACTTCTTGTGTCCTTTATGACCAAAAACTATTGCATGCGGAGCGTTGCATTTATCTTGCTTAATTTTCTTCTTCTTCTTCCCTCTCTTATGTGCTTATTGATTGAGTTCTGGACATACTCATACTCTTACTCATACTACTCGATATCAGAGTCTGAGAGAGTGTGTGAGTATGCTTGGTTCCAAAGGAAAGAAGGAAGGAAGAAAAAAGAACAGAATAGCACAGCACTGGGGACTTGACGGATTGAAATGAAAATGTGTAAGAATCACAACCGGAATAAGAATTACAAATAGGATTTTGATCGGGATTTCTCTGATTTTTAGAGGGACTGATATTGCCTGTCTCTGTTACGTGAATTATTTCTTTTCTTGTAGGATTTCTAACGTGATCATTATGACTGTTATGCTGCCTTTTATAATGTCATACCGTTCTATATGGAGTCTGATGCTACTTCTATCTTGTATTATAGCATGTGGATGGTATTAGAGAGAGGAGAGAAAGAGGAAATTATGCTCCACCGTTCGCTTTGCGCGACATGACTTTATCCATTGCTCTCCCGAGACTTTGCTCTGCTTCGTCTGTGATCTGGTAATGGACTACTAATCTCCCGCCATTCACTTTAATGCCTTCTGTACTTAGTATTTGTGAGAACTCCTCCGCACTCAAACCCGCGTGCTTGAGATCGAACCAGACCATGTTCGTCTCTGTGGGATGAACGAGTTTACCACCCATGTTGGTCCATTTGTTTGCTATTCTTAGGGCTCGTTCGTGCGAGGCTTTGAGCAGGCCGCCCTCGCCATTGGGTCCTTTGCCGAATGTTTCTTCGACGGCTACTCGGGCTGGCGCGGAGATCAGACCTGCTTGTCTGGTTCCGCCGCCGAACATCTTTCTTATGCGTCGGGCGTGTGTGATGAACTTGGTTGATCCGATTATTATTGAGCCTATGGGGGCGCCGAGACCTTTGGATAGACAGAGGGATACGCTGTCGCAGAGGGATGTGTACTCTGGGAGAGAGCCGGCACCTGAGGCTACGGCTTCCCATAGGCGGGCGCCGTCCATGTGGAGGATTATGTTGTTCTGTTTGGCGAATGTAGAGATCTCGCGTAGAGTTGAGAGTGGCATTACCATTCCATTTAGGGTGTTTTCTAGAGATATGATGCGGGTAGGACAGGCGTGGACATCGTCGGAGATTATAATGTGAGATTCAATGTCGGAGAGGGTGAGGTAGTGATGGTTTGAGGGTTGGACTGGAATCAACATTGCGCCGGAAATGGTGCTGAGGCCGCCGGCTTCGTAATTCCAGACATGAGAGCGGGCGTCGCAGAGGATTGAATGAGGAGGGGAGGAGAGGTGGGTGCGGATCGCTACTTGGTTGCCCATTGTGCCGGACATGACAAGGAGACTGTCTTCATGAGAGGTGAGGTCTGCGATGAATGATTGGAGAGAGTTGGTGGTTGGGTCTTCGGCGTAGACATCATCGAGGAGGGTAGTGTTCGATATCGCTGTCAACATGGATTGAGTTGGTGTGGTAAGGACATCAGACCGGAAATCGAAGCTGGCTGGGCCGGGTTGTTGCCAGGCATTGACAACTTTATGACCGTTTACTTTGCCATTGACTGCGCCATTGAGGTGTGAGGGATCCGTGACTGGCGACATGCTGGCGGTCGATGAGGCCCGAGAACAGAGACCTGGGGTGTAGATGCGGAGAGGAAGACAAGAGAGTGGGATGGAGTGAGGGCGGCTCTGAACTATAGTGTGTAATGGTCTTACCAGTCTTGTTATCGTAGACTTACATATGCACATATCTTCGTGGAATAATGGAACGTTACCACACCTCCATATTTTCTAGATGAGTTGACCAATACATCACACATTCGCCGCGTTTGTTAACACCATTTGTCGGAGAAGAGCGTTTGTGTTCATGCCACTACTTAACGCGCTAAGACGCGTTTCAAAATCCGGGAATGAACGTGGATCAGGAGCAGGAGGGGCCACCGATCATTTTACGCCCGCTCTCGTTCACAATCATCAACAGACTGGCATAGAGCCTGACTTTACACACGTCGCTAAGCGGCAGCAGCCACGATGGCATCCTCCAAAAAACGACTTTCGAATACGATACCGGCCACGGACAAGGTCAATCTGTACTGTACGCAGTGCGAGGCACAGATAGGAATTTTCGACAATGAGTGGATTCGGTTGACATCTTCATATGCGCGTGCGAAGGCGAAGGGCATACATTTTGGTACTGAGATTGGACAGCGGAGACAAGTAGTGCCAGCCGGACCCTCGAGTCGAACAGCAGAGGGTTGTGAAATGGCTGAAGTCTTCTGCCGCAAGTGTTCCAACATGGTGGGACAGAATTGCAAAACAGCGCCGGACAATTCGAAACAATATCTAGTTGGCCAATCCTTCTACAAACTCTCACGGACCTTTCTCAAAGATAGCAAGACGAACGCTATAGTCGAACCAGTCTTTGGCTACAACTCAGAGGCATTGGAGTCTACACCGGGAGCAAGATTGAGTATGGGACCGCGTGCAAGCATGACGCCGAGTTCAAGATGGATGAATACACCTCTGCGTGAGGCCTCGAGGACACCCTCTGTTCAGACAGCTACGAGAAGTGCTTTACGAAATCAGTCAGTCACATCAGTCCTGCAAGAGGTGCCGCGATCCTCGCCTATTCACATGACCGATGAGCATCTTGAACCGTCACAGCAGGCCATGGATATACTTAAGCAAGAGCTTGCAGCACAGAACTCGATGCTAAGAGATCACACGACTAGTTTAAAGAGTCAGGCCAAACTCTTTACGGAACAGGAAACTCTTTTGAGAGATCACGATGCTAGGATTGAGGATCATGAAAACTGTATTAGAGCGCAGGCATCTCGCATTCTTGAACAAGAGGATGTGATTGGAAATCAACGCGAGTTGATCAAGGCACATGAAGAACAATTATCTACACTTCGCCGTCAACTGTCCGATTTGCACCAGTCAGTAGACAATATACGCCACAGTCCCATACAGGAAGCGCGATCAGACAACCTCTCACAGCCACGCGCAGAATCGGGTCATACGGACGTCTTCGGTAGCTTTGAATCTTTAGTCCGAGCCATGAAAGAAGCGCAAACCACTACACGTGAAGCCCAGCTTCTACGACAACAGAATGAAGATCTAAAGAACCGTCTCGAGTCAGTTACGGGGGCTGCGACCGGTTTGGTGGATGATCATATGGATAGAGGAGACTCCGCTCAGTCAGGTGCGGGAAGTGCTCAGCTCCTGGGTAAGCGAAAGCGCGGTACGCCAAATAGCAGGAACTCATCGCTGCGACCGACCGAGTCACCCACAGCTATTGAGAAACGTCTGGTTCGATTCGAGGATCAGATTACAAATCAATTTCCAACACCTCAATCGCTTCAAAATCATGCATCACCCGTACGGAGTTCGGAGTCTGATTCATCAACCCAACATGTTCATACGCCAAGTGAAAACCCTGACGGTATGGAATTTTCACAATCTGCAGATGGAAAGCCGGCATGTCATGCATCTAGTCCAACGAATGATGCTATCGATGAATCCATGGACTACGCCAATAGTGCTTCGGATAACTCGATACAGATTGAAGTTTCCTCGCATATGAATAGAGCATCTGACGAACCCAATCAAACTAGCACTACCGTTATAGTCAGCGAGACTGCTGCGAATCCAGCACTCAATCAGGTCACCCATGATTTGTCAGAACTCTCTCAGAAAGCTGACGCAAATGCTATGAGTCTCCTCGCTCAAAATAAGTCAGGCATACATAACCGCACACGCAGGAGATCGTCTGGCAGAGCTGGTAAACGTGGGACAAGTGTAGTCAATCAAGATTCCATGGAGGCGAGTCAACAGGCACAAAGCGATGCTACTAGATTCGTTGAAGCACCACTGCTGAAAACTAAATCAACCCCTGAGGACAATCGATCTCAATTGCCTAGTTTGCAGGCCGCTGGCAAGGTACTTGGAATGAATCTTGAACCACTCCAGGCTCTGCGTCAAGCATTCGAATCTCAGCATATTCCTTCTCGACTTGCAGCTTCTACCACTCCGACTCAAGCACTCTCGATAGATCAGCCGCTCACTTCGTCAGGCACACTGCAACCTAGCTTCAATGGACAGAATATATTACCTGAGCGCCTCGAGCCAGCGAGTGCACAGATGTCTAACAAAGTGCCCAGCCAACCCTTAGCACAGCAAGCCACTGTTCCTGCTACAGTCTTCGTCCAAGACACGAGCATGTTTGACGACAATGTTGAGTTTAGTGATGACGAAGATGACAATGCTGGTCTGGAACCTGAAGCCAATCAGTCAACCCGTCGGGTCACTGATACTTGGATCGATCGCGACACACGCAGCATGGCACCTGAGCCAGGTAAGCGCAGGAAGACAGTCAGCAACGTCGGACCTAAAGTTGTAACTCTCGACCGAATTCGAATGGCCACACCTCAAATGTGGAGTGAGGCTTTGTCTAAAGGCTTGGAGCCGAAACTAGCCAGACCTCCGTCCATCAATAGAAGGCAGCTCGATCTACACACAGAGCTCAGAACGCTCGGTCTTGAGGAATGGATTCCGCGGAACAAGAAGAATAAAGAGTATCGTGAGATTGTTGCTGCAGCAAGAGCCAAATACCGTGATGCTCGAAAAGCTGAGGCTCTTCTAGAGAAGGGTTTGAGTCATCCTGAAGCTGGTTCTTTAGGGACACTCGAGCATTTACGTCAGGCTTCTGATGTCCTCACAAGTAATCAGATTGCGTCGACGTTTGATGGTCAAGATACTGCTGCTGGACTCCCCCAACACGAAGTCCCTACACGCAATGAAGACATACCAGTATTGCAGTCGGAGCAAAATAACGAAAACCAAGTTGACAACGCAAACAACGAGGAAGATATGGATGCACCAAGATTGACAAGGGCACGCGCCAGGAGAAGTAGTACTTCTCTGGATCCGAGACTGGACGACCCCGAAGGGATTATTCGCGCTACAACAGCCGATGCTGAGAAAGCCAGCAGAAATCGTGACTCGATCAACAAGACTATAGAGCAGAGCATGCCTGCCATGAAATCGTCGGCACCATCTGGTCAGAGAGGTAGAGGTCGTCCGAAGAAATCTCAACCTCCGGCCAAATCGGTCGTGGAAGGCACAAAACCTGGCGGAGAGAATGCGGTTCATATCCAGGCACACACAAACGAATTGGTGAATAGTGTTGCTCTTCCATCTCCCATCCCGTTTCCTCGGGAGCGTCAGAATCCGTTACAAAGCATGAGATCTCGAGCCTAGGAGAACGAAGATTTGATTGCTGCAAGAGACCTACTAGCTAAGCAAGCCGTTGAGCAAGAGGATCCGGAGTAGCTCGAAGTGCCCATGAAGGCTCACAGAAGTGTGGCAATGTTCACCATCACAAGCAGTAAGAATATTGATACCCAAAGCATCGGTACTGCATTAACTGCATGCTTTTGCTGCAGCTAAGCTTAGTTTCATGCCCATCTTGCTTAAACTTTAGCTGTTTCCACACATGTGAAACACTGATACTGTCTAAGACAAACACCTTGTAGAAGTTCATAGTGAATATGTGTCTTGTAATTCCAAGTACTCTTACAGTTCAAGACTTGTCTATCCATACGTGTGATAATGTAAACTTCATAGTCCATCGTCTTTCCTTCATACGCGTCAATCGCTTACACGGCACATCAAACCTCACGCTTCACGACCGAACAACATTACTGTATCAAACGGCGAAGTCTTGACGTAAGCGCCGCAGCAGGATGCCCCCAAAGCACTCTTGTCCAGATCCCCGGGCTCTGTTCTCCTAGCTAGCATAGCCAATGCAGACAGCTTGCTGTCAAAAAAAAGGGGGCCGCGGATACGGAAATCCTAGAGCTAGAGCATACATTGCTAGCCAGGCACGTCGAAACGCGTCGCGCATCGAGTTTAAGTGGTTGCTCGCTTAGCTTGCAGCCAACAGCAACAGGCTGCAGGCAGTTATGGCGTCCCGCACTTCGGGGAAATCCTCTAGAGTACAGTATTATTCTTTTCCAGCTGGTGGGGAACACTTTTAGTACTGTGCTTGCACATCCTTCGAGGGAAGAGAGGAAGGCGAACAACAACGATCAACAACAACTACAGGCAAAAGTTTCGTTTCGTTTCGTTTCATTTTGATTCGTTACTATTGTCCATTACTCTTTTTTTCCCTCATTAGTCTGCGATTGCACTATTTTCGACTACTGTTGTCGTCGTTTGTTGGTGGTGGTGTTGTGATTGCACTGTACATACGAGAGAGTGTGTATGTGTATACGTCCACACATCCGTATACACCTGAGCACGTACGCATCGAGTTCGATCTAGGCGACGGACGACGACGTGTGTTGTATGGTATTACATCACATCACATGAGAACCTAAGGCTCGAAGACGGACGGACGGACGCCTTGTGAGACTGTTGTAGTGGAGTTGTGAGACGTATGTTTATTACCATGCTTGACGTTTACTCGACGGATTGGGATTTGTTTGCTAACTTCGATTTACTAGTACTGCAGGATATTGTCTGCCTTTTATTCTCGATCGAATGTACGTCCTACTATCCTGTTTCTCGCGCCTGTTGACTGTCTTTTCCCTCGGTCTATCTCTTCCTTCCTCGATTGCCTATATGTCCATCTGCCTGTCGAAGCATGCATGTGCTTGGTTATGAACTGGGAGAATGTGAAATATGGATCAGCTCGTTACAAGAGGGTGTGCGCATGTCGGGTAGATAAGTGGATGAATGCTAGCGGCTTTGATGCGTATAATTACGGGACTACTTGGGATGCCTGCTGCGTGAATCATGCAAGAGCACGACTACGGTATACTGACAGGTTCTGTTGTAGGACGCTTGCGTTCTGGACTTCTTGATCACGCAGGTATGTCAGCCTGTTGGTCCTTATATTTAAGACGCTGGATACTTGGCCCTGTTACTGTATTGTCCGGCGTCGATGATGTTGTCATCAATGGCAATGCTATCTCCATTCCATGAGGCAGACAGAATGTCTTGCTGTGGTTCCATATATCCGTTATGTCTTCATTCATTGCTGAGGAGAGTGACTGAGAAAGATCGAGCAATCACTAACTCTGCGAGAAGTTCTGATAGATTCGAGAATACTAGCGTGACTAAGGATGGCAGTCTTGACTCGACAGGACCAGCGACGACTACAATAGTCGAAGACTTCAACTACCTCAACCGATATCCTGATCTTGCTGGAGATCCTGCCTCTGTAAGTCTCTTCATTACAGACGGACGTTGCTGGAGAGCTGACTGTTGACAGCGGCTTATATGTGTAAGTCGTAAGCAGAAGCAGCTCTTAGCACTTCAGAATCTCCAAGTTTTGAACTCACGTCGTAAGCAACGTTTGCAACAAGCATATCTGCCAACGCCAGGTGATACCTTCTGCTTACACGTTCACGACAAGATGGCTCAATCATCTCAACAAGCAACGCAACAGGCAACACAGCCCTATGAAAACAGACGAAGACTGGGTAGGAATCTGTCTGATGTATCGGAAGATGATGCATCTGATGTCATCTGTCTACTTCATCCGAATTCACCTGCGGCCTTCCAAGCAGTTCAAGCCACTATGCTTCATGCACCAGAGAACATATTGCAAAATGACGATCTGGATGGTATTACTGAGGAAGATATCTTGTTCAATCCAGCATTACAAGCACCTCGTGAATTCGCTCTCCGGATATCCTCGACAGTTAAGAAGCCTACAGACGGATTTCGCTTTGGTAGAAATCCCGCTCTTTGTGATGTCCTCCTGACGAGCAATCATCATGACAAACTCATCAGTAATGTACATTTCAAGATATTCGTCAATCACCAAGGTAGCTTGATGCTGCAAGACTTGTCAACCAACGGTACAATTGTTGATGACGAACATTTGAAGGCCAAAGACAAGGTCGGTCGTACGGTAAAGCCATCGATGCGCGCGCTCAAAAATGGTTCTATTATCTGCGTGCTTGGTGGGCCTGAGCAACAGGAGACCAAGCTGATGGTACGGCTTCCTAATCGTGGTGATAATGAAGATAGGTATGACCAAAGGCTCAAGGATTATCTCTCGCAGCGTGGCCGAGTTGCCAACTTCTCTTCGATGCGAGAAAACACATTCGGAAATCATTGGAATGGGGGTATTCGTTATAATTTCACCGGTATGCTCGGCAAAGGCGCCTTCGCGACAGTGTATCGAATCCAAACGAAGAACGAAGGTACAATCTATGCAGCAAAAGAGCTTGACAAGCGACGTTTTGTCAAGAATGGTCACCTCGACATGAAATTTGACAGTGAGCTCAAAATTATGAAGGATCTTAAGCATCCAAACATAGTCGAGTATATTGACTGTCAGTTTCATATGCACTGGATATATATCGTCATGGAATATGTACCATACGGTGAGCTGTCCAAGGAGCTCCAGGAACGAAAATACATCGAAGAACCACAAACTCAATCGATAGCAAAGCAAGTCATGAGAGCGTTAGACTACCTGCATCGACGAAACATCACACATCGAGACATCAAACCAGATAACATTCTCATAGCATGTCGCGATCCACTGGTCGTGAAGTTGTCTGACTTTGGCCTTTCAAAATGTGTTAATGACCAAGAAACATTTCTGAAGACGTTTTGCGGCACGTTACTGTATTGTGCACCAGAAGTGTACCCAGATTACAACAGTTACGCAACAGGTACAATGAAACGTCGTCGAGCAGGTGAGCCGGCTCCAAAGACATCACCTTATGATCAGTCAGTAGACATGTGGTCTCTGGGAGCTGTGCTGTTTCATATACTGTGCGGAAAGCCGCCAATCATGGGTAGAGGTGATGACCGAGGTGCGCAGATGCTCAGTAACATTATGACACAAGAGGTAGACTTTGAACCATTGAGAGGATACAATGTTTCAGAAGCGGGCATTGATCTTATCAACAAATTACTCAACAAGAATCCATTGGCTCGACCGAAAGAGAAGGTCTGTCTAGAACATCCATGGTTGAAAAATGTTCCTGATATATTTGAATATGAGGATGACTATGCGGTACCACAGATAGTTACTCAATGGGAACTTGAAGCTGTTGAGGAAGTCGATGAGGATCTTATTGATGAAGAACTAATCCAGGATCTCAATCAGTTGACACAACATCCAGCATCTTTGGCGCCTCCAGCAAGTTCTGATGTCGAGCGGCCGACAAAACGACCACGAACTTCGGATTCTGCGACGCTGCCAGCTGAGGTTGTGTATCCTCAATTACCCCAACCACCAGCTCTTCTACCTCCTATTCCAACAGGCTCCGCACCAAGGCTTTTTGGTGAGATCAGTCCGTCTCTAGTGCAAAGTTCTGGTGTGTTTGGACAGACGACTCAAGTTCGACCAGTACAAGACGTGCCAGAGATTCGCCATGGAATTGATCAAGTCAGTGTTAACGATTATGCTACCTTCAATGAGTCTGTGAGTCATCAGGGCACAGATGTCTCAGGAGGACATATGCAGTATCCAAACGCCCTTCCTGTTCCAAGTAGCCATATTGGTCCAGCACCGAGCTTGTTGGGTGCAGAAGCACAAATTGGGCAATTACAGATGGCCTCTCCAGAAGCAACACATTCCGAAGTTGTCACTCCGGACACAAACAATCCCATTACTCCACGGACTCGTGATATATCTCCTTCAAGTTCTCTCAGCAGATCCGCAAATGAGGAATCTTCTATGAATCCTCCAAACGATGATCTGAAATTCAGCCGTCATATTGATGTCAACCTGCTTCATGATCATGTCGCGTTCGCAGCCAATATAGAAGCTCGTGAAGCTTCAAGATTAGAAAAGAGGCGATTCAAAGCTCAGACATTTCATACTCAGCCTCCAAAGAACACAGAATCCGCAAGGACGATAGACATTCATACAGGCCGAGAAGTACAAAGTCAAGGGGGTATTAGTAACATGCCAATATTCAGTCGTACAATCAATATGCCTCGCTTTGAAGGAGTTGAAGAGACCGATCTGACCCTAACACGATTCGGCAAGCTCACACCTGTTCCTGGCTCGTTTGGTGCCAATCAGACTATACATCTCGACCAACGGGTGACCTTATGGGGTCGTGGTATCGATTCTACAGTACAATATCCCGATGTCAAAGATGTCCGTATCCCCAAATACGCCATCAAGATGTTATTCTGGGCTCCCGGAATGGAAACTCATGTCGAACACGACGGCGATTGGAGAGAATTACCCGGCATGCGAACATACATATCAACCTCAGCCACCAAATCCATACTCGTCAACGACGTTGAGCTCCGCAAGGAATCTTCCGAGGGTGACGCTGCATTGTATGGCAAAGTATACACAGGAGATATCATCACTGTATATCAGGGACCCCCAGGCAGCGAGAACGAGTTTCTGAAATACGAGGTCGAAATCCTCTTTGGTGAAAGTGGAAAACGGAGACCCGAGAAGGAACATCCATTTATTATACGCAAGGAAATGCAATATCATCGTCAGGCGAAGGAGAGGGAGAGTATGAGGAAGAGTACTACTACTGCTACCAGTGAACGTTGATTGTCCCGCTGATGATGATGATGTTGTTACGTATGTGTTACAGTGATAATTTGTCCTAAACTTCTAGGTGGTTTCTTTCGAATTTTCAGGAATGCTCTATGCACTATTTCTATATGGTTGAAGACAGAGCAGAGCAAGCAAGCAATGGAGTTTTTGTATGAGAACGTCTTTCATGCTTTTGCGGGAGGTATTCTTATTTATACATGTGCTTGTTTACTTGTACTGTATTTGACGATCTGACATCAACACAGAGAGAAGGGGTAGTACTATGGTATAACCTCTCATAGAGTTCTAGTAGTAGGTAGGTGGCAGTAGTCAGTTAGTGAGTGAGTGTATGGAATGAAAGATTTAGTAATCGATATCAAGTTCTATATAATTGGACTATACTACATACGTACGCATAGTAATAACGCCATTCTGATGTCCATCATACTGTATATATTATCTTGATCTATGTATGTATGGTTTCTTTCTTGGTCCTGGTGGTTGAGAGGAAAATATCAGACAGAGAATGTAGGAGATTGGATTGGTCTGAGCTGGCTGTCATGCTCATGTCTAATCAAGTCAAAGAGCGGGAAGTCATAACAGATGACAGGTGTGATAATTTTGATTGATTAGTTCGTATCAGTACTGTAACATGTTGTATATTTTATCACACATTCTGATATCATTTGTACTAGTATAGTATATTCTGTATCTCGCACGGTTGTTGTATTTCAATGACCTAAGCAGAGTACTAGTCCGTAAAGAGCAAGAGTAGCATAACGAAGGATCGGGGTCGGAGATTAAATAAAGGGAAAGCAAGAAAGAGAAGGATGGCGGCGGAATCGAAGCAGGTGATTTTGGACAACCATAGGGAATTTTTGGCAGTAGGAGATGAGAGATGAGACTGCCTTACTGGGACATATGAGCTGAGATGTGGGGGGAGAGAGAGGGCAGAGCAGAGTACAGCAAAGGAAAAGAGGAAGCGAGAGAGTATGGACTTTCTTGGTATGCAATACTACTACCGACCATGGGAATTCAGGGTACGCTAACATTGTCCATTTCTGCGGTCGAGTGTTTTGGGCGTACCGTCGTCGAGCGGAAGGATGAACAGAATTATGGAACGGAAGGGAGTAGAGTGTTACATTCCGAACTTGGCTTTTTCTGCTTGCTTGCTTGCTTGAGATGAACGCCCGGTTTGTACTAGTAGTATGAGAGTGAACGATGGGAAATGTGATCGAATAGAAGCACGAGAAATCTCGAGCTCGGTCTTTACCTTTTCGACACGATCTTGATGTCTGCATAACAGAATACCGTGATGGGAAAAGTACATCGATCGAGGCTTGTGGACACACTGAGCGCGAAGGATGAGGCGCAGACTTGATTGGTTTACTTTTTTGACTTTGCTGCGGAAGCAAGAGAGAGAGCATGAGTCATTTTCTGTCTTTGTACATTTTGCTTTTGGTGGAAAGTTTGGTGTGCAGGATTCGAGTCTTGTACAAATGAGTGGAATGATCTGACTGGTTGTTACACGTAGATGGTGATGACTCCGATTTATTGGTCGCTGGAGACGCGTCTGGAGGCTAGAGTTTAGACTTCGGTATATGCAAACAGAACATGAGTACGAGTACTAACGAGACAGCAAATGACGACGCTCTTCGATCTTGGCGTTGACAGATACTACTTGTGTTTAATCGGTGTGTGGAGAGAAAATAACACGTTTACAGTACGAGTAAACCAATTGCGAGTCATGACAGAAGTACATTACCGGGATAATAGATCATCGTCTATGACATGCACTGTAAAACAGGATCTGTGTGTGCGTATGTGTGAATGTGATGAGATGTGATTTTGAGTAGAATAAGATGAAACGTGTTCAAAGTCTGTATTACCATATCTGGTCGAGTGATTACGAGATACGGGAATGCTTATGGAATGATGGAATGATGGAATGGAAGGGAAACATGATGAAAGTTGACACGGAGTTGGGAGACTTGGATTCCTCCGAAAACCACTCGACTCGTATAAGGCTGATCGCAAGGCATGCGGAACGCGAGAATAGATCCGCTGGTCCCGACTGGTCACAATACAATACGGTAAAGTCATGATACTTTTCTTCCGACGGTCACGCGCTTATATCGCTAGTAGCTGGTCTTTGGTAATGACCGTATCTCCGTATTGTCCATGTATCATGTGATGCTATTTCCGTATGATACTTGTCACCATCATGTGCTAGTACCATTGCACCATTGCCATTTGGCGCTCGGCCGGTCACTATCTCCGTCCTCTCCAAGCCCCAATTGATGATTCATCTGAATTGAAGTCGAAACATGGTCATCAATATGGTCGAACAATTGTGAGTTTTTCCCATGACGAAAGGCAGGAGGGAAAGGACAGATACTAGATAGTTTTCATTCAAATCTCGGTGTTTTGATGACCATACAACACTTGCTGTTCTCATATATCAGTGGCCAAAAGATGATGTATGGGCGACGCGTGAGTCGCCCACTCCACACCATTTAGTCCCTTCTAGGTTTAGCCCCCGGGAATGAACAGGCAGACACGACTTTGGCTTCAACAAGAGTGAGCACGAGTGACATCGGCTTCATCTTCTCTACTTCCACTCCCTCCACCTTCATCACTCTATCACATACTACTCTCTGCTGCTCTGCCTCGACCACTCGCACACAACACTCACACCACCCTGTTGTGTGTCTTCTCGGTGCACAAGAGCGACTCCGCTTCAACCATCTGCTTATCTTCTACTTCGGCTGCACCGCCCCCCCGACGACCTCTCTGGTTTCCATCTTTTGTCATCCTCATCTAACCTCCATCCTTAACCAACATCATCTTCCTCATCTACACTGACTACTCATTCCACATTCGACCATTGCACAACTGTTGTGGCCACGTATACCACCACCAATACAATCATCGTTCACCTTCCCTCGACCAACAAACACTTGCTTCTTCGACTAGCATTGCCCACCTCAGTCTGCCGGTTTGACCAGGTTGGCTCAAAATCACAACATCGAGCACGACGCTAGACTCCATCCGAGCGATCACACTTCTTCGACCACGCCCCTCTCACGCGGCACCTCAACCCAGACCTTCAGTCCGTGTGGCGATCTGAGAAAGGAAACGTCCCGCTGCAGGGAAAGAACATCACACTCAAGACAACGGAGCTTAGACGATATACACACAGCAACCTTGTGAGTAAGATTCAGCATTCGGCATTTTCAATTCTGGTTTCGGTACCGTTCGATTCGGTGGAGGGGTGACTCATAAGCCTCTCGCCATACACCCATCGTCGACCAATAGTTCATCGACACACTCCTGGTCTAGCGTCTGTTTTGTGTCATCTGCTTTGCTTGGTCATTCTCATATATAGTGGACATGTCTTCCTCCATGCCACCTCCTCCATCTCCTCTTGCTCACCGTCGCACACATCTCCACCTCAACCAAGACAAGCCATTATGTCTCCCGCGTAAGATGTCGCTGTCCAAAGGCGCTACTTTCCACGTTGCTTCGTCGCCATCGTCCGACGCAGATCCAGTCTTGAGCATTCCTCACCTGTCTCGTCGTTCACCGACATGCTCACACGCTTCACTCACAAGCTTGTTATCTGAAAAGAGAGAGCTTGCGGCTCAAAGCATTGCCGACTTCGAACAAACTTTCTCCGGTGCTCGAGGAAACAGCCTGTCAAGACGTCGTCGGTTGGCGCAAGATTTCAAATCACACTTCGAAAAAGTTCGACCCAATCTTCCCACCGACGAAGGGCTGGGTTCCTCCATCGGCTCGCCTGTCAGCGAAAAAGGTCTCACCAAGTCATTGGCACGTGTCGAATTGGCATCCAACAAAGATAGTGGTCTGGGTGAATCAGTTGAGGGTTCAATTGTTGATATTGTTATTGTTACTGCCGCCGGGCCTGAAGACGACGGTCTTGCCGCGGCAGACTTGATTCAAGGTTGGCTTGTCCGTTGCCTATTGATGTGTTCCGGAAATATTAACGCGTATTCTACAGATACTGACTATTCAGACAATACACCTATTCAGACTAGGCACACAGGCACCGCTGCACGACGCAGCCTTGCACCACCATCATTCATCAACACTTCATACCTTCCTGCCCCTCGAACATCATCTCATCCCCCACTCAGTCGATTTGCTCGAAGGAAGATCTCCGAACTTATCATCCAACCCATTCTTCGAGAGGAAAAGTATAAAGACTTTCATTCTCTCGTCAACCTTCTGGCACGTCGAACTTCTAAGAACATCCAATGTTTGCGAGACCTTGAACAAAGCCTGATCTACATCCCACTGGTGAGCCAATTGTATCCTCTCGATCAATCCAATTCTAACAAATTCTCGAAGACACGAAGATTCTCTGTGTCACCTAACCTCTACCGATCTTTCGGTGAACTTACTGTTCAACTTACGATCGACACTTATCAACACCTTTCCGAATTAGATCAACGTCGCGCCACCGATCCAGCCTATTCAAGCGGATATTTCCTCGATCTTGTGCAACAGGTCGAACGCCTTGCTTCCCACATCGGTAGCTCATCTGAAACTCAAACAGAAGAGATCGACGAGGACGTTCCCACTGTAGGAGACGAAGTTACACTCGAGGGTGGACTAGGAACTACAGGCGAATTTGCCGAACTTGTTCGTTGGAGAAACGGCAAGGGCATTTCCCTACGAACAGGACTTCCATACGAACCACTTCCAGGTATCAAACGTCAACACAGCAGTATGTCTGAAGAAGAAATTGCCCGCTCCATGGCGAGACGCAAGAAGGGTTATATTCCAGAAATCATCGAAATGAAGTGCAGCGACCCAACCTGTGACAAGATCTTCAACCGTAAATGCGATCTTGCGAAGCACGAAAAGACCCACTCAAGACCGTTCAAATGTCCACACAAGAACTGCAAGTATCACGAACTTGGTTTACCCACCGAGAAGGAAAAGGAACGTCATGTCAATGACAAGCATGATCCCAACCCAAAGCTCTACGGTTGCAAATTCTGCGAGTTCCGAACCAAGCGTGAGAGTAATTGCAAGCAACACATGGAGAAGAAGCACAACTGGGAGTACAAGCGTGCCAAAGGCAAGGACAAGGATGTTGGTAGCACTCCTGCTCAAACTCCTCAAACTCCTGCTATGGACTACTCTCCTGCTCAACCCTATATCCAGCAGACACCTGGTCAAATGAGTCATGTCACATTTGACGATGGAAGTTCTGTATCTGGTAGTATGGCTGGCAGTACTCGCTTCACACCTGTGGATGCTAATGAAGAAGTAGAGTTCAACTTCAATGAATTTGCACAACCTCTATTTCCTCAACGTCAGACTCAAGCACAACCACCAATTCAACCAACACAGTATGTTCAAAATACCAACATCAATGGTTATGAAGCTTCTTACAACACTGGCTACGATCAGTACCAAGCATATGTGTCTCCAGTCTCTGCCAACATGAACACAATGTGTACTCCAATTACACCTGCGTGGAGCAATATCACTGGTCAATCTCCATATCTTGCCACCAACCATAATATGGCTGGACCTTCCAACAATCCATATTGGCATGAGGGTCTTCTGACTCCTGAATCAGCTGCTTATCCTAGTGTATCACGTCATCCATCAGTCCAGTATGACTCACCTATGATCCAAGGTCAACCAATCATGAATGATTTCTCACTACATCCACACATGAACAACATCACCATGGATATGGATATGGTAGCTCCAGGAGAAGATTTTTCTCTGTTCGGCGCTTTCACTCATGCTGAGGCAGCTGACCAAACTTTATTCCCTGCCGGAGATCTCATTCCTCATGATCTTGATGTATCTACCTTTGAGAAGATACAAGATGTCGACATGGATGATATGAATGATCCAACCTACGACTTGAATGCGTACATCAATTATGATGCAAACAATTAGGAGAAGTTTTGAGACATCATTGATTTGATCAAATCAATGTTTGAGCTTGTTGTTCGAGCTCTCACAAGACTGTGTGCTACTTCCTAGCATACTACATGTACATCAATGCAACAACATAAACTTCAATGCTTATGGCTGTTGACACTTCAATTTTCACATTATCACTCCATCCATCTATCAGCAATGGAAAGAATTGTTCATAGATAGTTGGGTGTAGTAGGCGATGATGTTTACGATGGCTTATGATGGAGGATTACGAAAGGAATTCAAAGGCGTTATGGAAATTTGGCATGTTAGCTACAACAATGAGACTGACAGAAATAGCTTGAAAGGAAAGCTTAGGGTTTGGAAAGATACAAGGTTCTTGACTCAATTGTGCTTACGAGCTGGATAACGAAACAATGCTGCTCGCTTACTATGACAACAACATCACAAAAAACAAAGAATGGTGGATTACTTTATCATGTGAAATTATCATCTACCAGTATGGAAAGGGATTTGCTACCATAGATAAATTATCATTGTCCAATCATTAAGTCAACTCAATGACATTGAATACACATTCACGTATTGTCTTTTCCTTGATTTCTCGGCATCGTGAGTGATGAGCTTAACTATCGTTGATACCTACTTAATATTCGCGTCGCAGTTTATCTATTGTTCAATAGTATTGTCTATTATTGATGCTTACCTATCTGCTTTCCCTTCTTGTCTACCTGTTTACCTATGTGATCATAGTACTAGGCGTGAGAGATTATTATCTACTTGTATACTTACAGTACATACATAATTGCTTCTTTTATTTATTCAACGAATGCTTATTGTGACTATGGTAGATATATGTATTTATGTCTGTGTATATATTTCTAGGCATCTGTGTGTACGTGCGTGTATATTGTCATACTTTTCCTTCCCTCCCTTCCTCCTTTCTTTCTTTCCTCTTGTTTTTCTTATCTTGACTTATTTGCTACATTTATCAATACTACTACTACTACTTCTACTACTGCCAGTACTACCGTATAACGTATAAGCTACATAGAAGGTTAAACTCATAATGTAATGATTATTTAGGTTAGCCAGTAAGTAGGAAGTAGGTAGGAAGTAAGTGAGAAAGCAAATAAGTGACTGACTAACTAACCTCTTTGAGTATATTTATGCTACTTTTGTCTTGATCGAATGGTCAGTCATTCATTTTTTGTTGTTATCATAGTACGCTACTATTCAGTACTGATGTGTGTTACATATCAGTGTTAACATCAATATTTCTGTATTCTATTCTCCGTAATATGTTCCTTTCCTGTTCTCGATGTTCCTTTTTGTGTGTATATGAACATGGGTTCTTCTCTGATTTCGTACCGTTTCATTCTATTCCATTCCATCTCGTTTCGCTCATTTCGTTTCGTTGCGTTGCGTGTCTATGCAATCATATCATTTGTTCATTTGTTCATTGGTCCATCCGTCCATCCATCCATCCGTCAATGTTTCATGATTGATAGCACTTGCGCCCTTCCATCTTTCTCCTTCTTTTATACACTCTCCATTCTTCCCATCAAATCCCAAACCCGATAACAACTTGCTTCACTTACTCCCGATCTAAATCTACCTCCTAGCCTCATCCCTCGCTTCCTGTACTAAACTCTCTCTCTTCGATTCCCCACCATCACTGGCACCGTCCTGAACAACGACCGGGTTGACGTCAGGATGGGAATTGCGCTTGAGATTTCCGGCTCCGCCGCGTGTGGATGGTTCTTGGATTGAGCCGTGGTTTTCGTGGATTCGGTTTGCTTTTGAGCGGGAATCGGCTAGTTTGGACTTCAGGTTGTCGAACATTATGGATTGGATTGGATGAGATGAGATGGGACGGAGTGGAACGGGGTGGAACGGGATGAGCTGAGGGTTGAGATTGATGGAATTGAGAGTGAGAATGCGAGTGCGAGTCAGAGTGTAGTGATATCTGAAGTGGTGGTTTTATTTCGTTTGGTTTAGTTTAGAATTCCGTGAGAGTAGGACGGTTTAGTTGAGTCGAGTCAGATAGCAATGGCAATAGCGAGAAGTACGTATAAGAAGAGCTCTATCCTTACGCGCTTGAATTGGTACGGTAGTAAGTAGGCGAGTCAGTAACTGAGTAGGAGTAAGTATATCGAAGGAGAACCCGTAGTGTTAGATGCGGATTCGTAAGTATATTCAATACCTGATCAATCAGAGTATATCACCTAACTTTTGCTTCATTCCCCCCCCTCCCTACCTTCAGAACCGAGCTTCAAGGACGTGCTCTTTAGTTCGCACTGCACTACGTATGTCCATCTCGGTTCCATTGTTCTTTCATCTCGTGGCTCATGGGTCAGAATCCGAACACCGCATGGAATCTAACCTAGGTCTGTCCGTCTGTCTGTCTGTAGCTAGGTACTAGGTACATCACATACGTAGTAGCTATGTCATGCACTCGGCTTAGCGGCAAATTGATTCAATTCTGGTGACACATGGATATTGGGATTTAATATGGGGTTTAGATCTTTGATCTACTGCCGTACTCGTTCTCGTTTGTAGTTGGATGAATGGATCTAAGAAAAGGTTTCCGTGTGTTTTTGTGTTTGGCGGTAGTTGGTAGTTTGGAGTTTTTTTCGGGTCAGGTCGTGAAGGCTAAATTGTAGACGCGTGGTAAGGTGTGGTAGTGCTTTAATTGACATCATTGGGTATTACTGTAGTAGTATGACGTTCAGCGGGATCTGGCGGAGATTTTGGTTAGATGGAATTATTGATGGAGTAGTAGATGGAAGTGTGTGAGAAACGATGAGGGATTCTTGAAGATGAAAGTTGAACCTGTATTTCAAGTGAGAGGATTGAGATGTTGATTTGTGGATTTGTTTGATCGATTGATGGACGAAAGGAGGAAAGGAACTTCTCTGTATACAATATTCTCTTGTGTATGGTAATTTATCAACTATGTATAACGTGTCTAAGATTGAATATTAGCGACCAAACGATTCTCTAATGAGATTTGGTGTCAGGACACGATTGTGTTAATGATTTCTTTCTTTTTGTATTACCACCATGGACTATAATGTGCTATATGCATGCAGATAACCTACTACCTTTTATACTACAACCAAAGATTCCGACTCTACACAACTGGCTGTTTTTCAGCTCGATTCGATTCGATTCAATTATACAGTCCCTCATCATCATCTCCTTGAATCTCATTCGTAAATCCATCAATATCATCAGCTCTTGCTTTCCCCTTTCCCTTGCCTGTGCTGAATCCATCTGTGGTGGTGCCATTTAGAGCGAGGTAAGAGGAACCACCACCAATAGCATCACCGTTGGTGTGTGCTACTGGACTAGTGGGATATTTGGCACTGACGCCATAGTCGTTTGTAAAGTCACTTTCGGAGTCAGCGACGGAATCAGGATTACCAATTCGGATGTTCGACATTGATAAAGGCATTTCCCTCTGCTTGCCTTTGCTCATTGAGTTGCTCGTGGGTTGTAGTGGTCTGGCAGACGGAGCAGGTCGAATTGTTGCTTGAGTATTGGCTGTTTTACTCTTCACTTTAGCAGCCTCTCCAGACGTAATGTCCATTTCCTCGAATAAGCCGCGAATTCGCTCGAAATGTTCTAGCTCTTTTGCACTGACACTTCCAACCAACTCTCGTTGGGCTTGCATAAAGTCATCTTCGTTCACCACAACTTGAATATCTGCTTGTGTGGCAAGATGGTCGAAGAACCAATTGGTACTGATCTCTTCTCCTCTCTCTTCACTGAGCATCTTTACCTTCTCATCCACTGCTTTGGTTTTCCGAGTGATAGCTTTGAGCATAGAATCACTACACAGCGCATACAAATCTGCTCCAGTGTATGTGAAGGGTAGTTTCTCCGCAATGCTTCTGAGGTTGACGTCTGGATCCAATGTAAACTTTCTGGTTAGTGCTTCCAGAATAGTGACTTGCGAGTCGTGGCTATCTGCCACACCTAGATATAACATCTTATCGAATCGACCAGGTCTCAACAATGCAGGATCGAGAAGATCGGGTCGGTTAGTTGCACCAATGACAAATACGCCACCACCTGCATTGGATTGCTTGCCTTCACTGTCTTGCCCACCACCAGACATGCCATCCAATTCTGCAAGAAGTTGACTGACTATCCGATCCATGACACCACCACTATCGCCTTGATTACCTCTTTTTGGTGCAACACTGTCCAATTCGTCGAAAAATACAACACAAGGCCGTGCGTCTCGTGCTTTCTGAAAGACACGTCGAACATTGGCTTCACTCTCACCGATATACATGTTGAGCAACTCTGGTCCTTTGACACTGAAAAAATTGAGACTGAACTCCGTTGCGATGGCTTTAGCAAGCAATGTCTTGCCCGTACCTGGTGGACCATAGAAAAGAATACCTGATCGTTTACGAATACCATTTGCAAACAATTCTGGTCTTGTTAAGGGTAGCGAGATGGTTTCGAGAATTGCGTCCTTTTGAGAGGATAAACCACCTACATCCTTCCACGTCACTGCTGGAATTTTTGGTGCTCCGATTGCATCGGAAAATGTTGATCGAGCTGCTGATATCGCACTTGAGAAATCGGTAGGCATCAGATGAGTGACAAATGGACCACCTGAAATGAGAACATCAGAGATGGCGCATGATTGTTTATCTGCAAGAGCATTCAAACGAGTAGAACGTGCTAGGGAAGCACGGTTCACAACATCGATCAAATCTCCAGCTACAAGGGCAGCTGTCTGTAGAGCCAGATTCTTGAGGTTTATGCTGGGTGATAATGGAAGTGCGGTTGATACACTAGCATTTCTGAGTATCAATTCACGAGCAGTTTCGTCTGGAGCTCCCACCTCGAACTCATGTGTGAATAAGCTTCGAATGCCATCTGGTACGTCATCTATTTTAGTGGTCGTCGCTATCAGGACTCGGCCCTGTGATATGATATTCTGGATTACAGAAGTCATTCGATCAGCGGTAAGGACCTCAATCTGTTGTAATAGTAGAGCCGTTTGACTTGTTCCACAAGAAAAGGCACGCTCTGCGCGTAATTGCAATAATGCCTCTGTCTTGACATCACCTCCTCCAGTCGTCGATGCATTCTCCGTAAGTAGGTCGTTGCAGGATATTTTGAATGTGTGCAGGCCAATTGAAGCACAAGCGGATGTGGCTATGTATGACTTACCAATCTGTCGTTGATTGGAGTGCAATAATATTGATAGAGGTGGTAACCCGAGATTTATTGCTCTTGGAGATGTTGATGCAGCAGCAAGATCAGCAATACGCTTCTCCAGAGGTAGTTTCTCCATGGGTGGGATGTCTGAGATAGTTGCAAGCGGATCGTATGCTCGTCCAGGTCGAGATGGAACAACTTTGACACCCAACCAGAATCTCGTCCATTCTTCAATGGCGTCAGGTATCGAGTGTACTGTCTTTCCAGATTGAGTGAGTCTGGTGTTCATTACATCAATCACTGCAACATTGCCCCAACTGTGACCATCTTGTCCATCAATTTGATCTGGACTTGTCTCGACTTCTATGCTTTGTACGTAGAACCAAGCAATGCCCAAGCTCCGTCTATTTGCCTTCTCTGGTCTTCCTAGCTTGATAGCTACATCATTGTGCTCAGGTCCAGTATCTCCCGATCCCGTTTGTGCGGTTGCTTTGCCAAGTTCTTCATCTATGGAGATAGCAATGTAATCGCCCCTCTTCAGAACACGTTTCCTGCTCTCAAAGTGAGAGCCAAGCACAGAGAACAGGACATTTTGCAGCTTCATATCTGTGGTCAATGGAGTTGAGACCATCAGAAGCTTCACCTCTCGTGCTAGAGGAGGACCTCGCACAATATTTGGTCGAGGAAGCTGTAACGCTCGTGGCGGTTGTCGTAGAGGCTTAGGTAGAGCGCCCACCTTCACAAAACTGGCGTTTGATAGGTTAGTCAACAGAACGGGAGAAAGGTATATCGTCGGCGTCGTAGGCTGGAAAACTTGGTATTGTGAAAAACTCGATCTTCGTTCGCCAGTCTTGTCAACCGCATACTTGGGCTTCTGGCTCATGACTCCAGAGAGACCATAAATTCGAACAGCACGCCAATCGGAATCTTCTTCTTCATCAAGATCCTTCAGTCGTCCAAAAGCAGATGAAGAAATTCCAAGAGGCGTGACGTTCCGCGCAACCTCTATTCTGACCCAATCTCCTGAGAAGCAACCGATCTTCGCCAAAGTACTGGTGTCCACATAAACCGCAGTTTCGTCATCATCTTTCGGCGTCGGTCGTGGATGTAGAAATTCTGCAGGTATTCCTCGGAGTAATGCTTCTGTGCGAAAAACCTTTCCCGGTCGATTGCCAGCTTTCGCTGTAGTAGAAGTAAAGCTAGAATAGACAGAGCCCGGAGTATGCATGCCGCTTGCTCTGTACGCTCCAGGCCTTGGAGTTGCAGCCGTCATCGCGGATAACGTACCAGCCGGCTGAGGAGGGAGACCAGGCGCACTCAACGAAATAAGATCATCCATAGAGTCAGATTCTTCATCACTCATGTCGACCTCTGATTCCTCGGTCGCAGACACTTCCTCACCAAGCTCATCTGGATCCGACGCTGTTCCTACTTCGCGGTCTTCGGCTGCCGAATAGAACTGATCATTTGCAGTATCTTCAGCTGTATCTTCAAGAGACTCCTCGACAATTGCAGTAGGTGTGAGCTTTTTGAGTGCCTTCTCTTGTATTGAGCCTGCCTGTACTACCACGATCTTGGTCTTTTCGGAAACGATCCCCTGAGATACGGGCTCACAGTCGAGCGTGATGGCTGGAGCCGGACGCACATGAGTGATAGGATGCGCAGGTAATGGAAGCTGGAAGATATCACCGGAGTGTATGATTTCGAGTGAGGATAGACCTTCGCGAACGACGGTAGTAAGACGGTCCTCGAGCGATAGTTCTTGCTTCACTGAATCCGTTGAGATGTTCGATCTCGTCCCTTGTTTCTTGTTCTTCGCATGATTGTAGAATCCGCCGCCAAACTTGTTTTGTATCTCGTCTACCTTCTCTAGTAGACCCCTCTCCACAGAGACATATACTGTTTCCAAAGTAAGAGGCCGCGCTAGGACGACGCCGATATCCACCGATTTCGGAAGGTGTGAGCCATAACGAATTGGATCGATCGATGTCAAGACTTGTAGAAAAGCGAGAGAGGAAGCTGAAGTTGGTGCTATCTTGAGATGATGCTGCTGATCCGCTGCGCCGTCAGAGTTGGGAAAGGGACGGGGACTCAAGCGTAGAATGGTCCAAGACAAATCTTGCAAAGTGACTTGCAAAGGCGATGCAGGAGAGATGGCGACGAAGATGCTCGTTGTACTATCTATGGGATCTTGTCCTGTCAGCGGCGAAGTACCAAAAGTTGTGTTCATACCATGCACAGGCAATCCTAACTCGGACCATAGGGCCTCAGAAATCAGTGCAGCATCGTCCTTCAGGCTGTTGTCGAAAGTGACATGAGCGCTGATGGGTTTGGATGGTACATCGCGCCTTCGACGCTTTTTTGGATGATCTGAGTCTGACTCAAAATAAGCCATGGTATTCGATTGCGAGTTTGATGTGTTGTGTACATGGCATGAAACTCAACGCGTCCAGGAACTTATCTCAGCCATTTGATCAATTCTATCGGCACACTTGTCGGACCGCCGGCGTTACCGAGGCTCATGCTTCGGTCGTCCACGAAAGGGATGATATTGCTGAAGCTGTTCTCCCACCAATATTCTTCTGGTATCACGTCTGCTACATTTATGAATGGACTAGACTGAGGATACTTATTCAGAATGTGACACGGGATGTGATCTTCTTCAATCAGGATGTCATTGAGCGCATGGCAGTCAGTCATGATTCTACAAAAGGGGAATAAAGTCAACATTCGAACACAAAGTCATGCTCTCGTTATGGTGTGAATTCGATACCTATTTAGTGAAAATCGACCGAACTAGGTCACCACTACGAGTCGCCAGAATCGATAGAAGACTGTCCGAGAGGCCATGAGTTGCTTCATTACAGCCTTGCAGATAGATACCAATATCCTCCGTAGCGAACTCTCGATTGAGTTTGACTTGGTAGTCACGACTCACCATCCATTCACCGTCAACATCTCCATTGATGATCTGACAATCCTGGAGTAAATCCACATGTGAATTGCGGACATATCCTGTTGCTAATACTACAGCGTCGACACTGAGTACTTCTTTGGTCTTGGCTGCACCCGCATCATTGTTTCTTAGAGTCAAGTTCACTCGTTTGTTCTGTGAAATCTCAGTCACTTGGACAATCTCGCGTGAGGTTAAGATTCGATGCTGCCACTTGTCCTTGTCTGGCTGGTGTATAGATTGTTGGTAAAGATCCTCGTACAACTTCTCGAGTAAGGTCAATCGCACGACACTGTAATTGGTGGCTTTGTTCAAGTTGATAGCACGGCTACGAGCTTCTTGAGGCCGTTGGTAGAAGCCATCAACTTCCTCGGGATCGAAGACTTCGTTGACGAAGGGCGAATCATCACTTGGACGCAGAGCAGTACTTCTGATGATCATTTGTGTTGTAGCATTCGGGTATCTCGTATGGAGGTCATTGAAGACCTCGGCCGCACTCTGGCCGCTACCGACAACTGCTATGTTGTATGCTTTCTCCTTGTTGGGTAGTAAAGCTGGGATGCGGTGCTTGTACTGTGACGAATGCACGACCTGTGACAAATCTTTAGGAAAGATTGCTGGTGTAGACGGACGACCCCCAACTGCAATGACAATATTTCGACCGATCAATCTTGTCTCATTTCCAGTCGCTATATCGCGTGAAACAACTTCCAGACAATCGTATCTCTCTGCATTCTCATGCTTGATTGGCTTAATATGCACGACTTCTCTACCGTAGTCAACAACGTCTTCGAAGGTCCTTGCAGCCCATTTCAAGTAGTCTTCGAACTCAACCCTGAACGGCAAAAACGTATCAAGGTTGGCAAAATGCGCAAGCCGGCCGTGCTGTTTGAGATAGTTTAAGAAGGTGTATTTCGATCGAGGCTCACGTAGGGTTGCCAAGTCCTTGATGAAGGATATCTGCATTTTAGTTCCAGGCAAGAGCATACCGGCATGCCATCCGAAGCTCGCCTGTCGTTCGAGAAACCTCACTTTCGGGATGGCAGACGAGCTCTCGGCGACCATGTCATGCAGAGCAACTGCAACAGCCAACGACGCCGGTCCAAACCCTACACAAAGCAGGTCGTGAACTTCATGGTCGTCCACCCTACTCAGAGCAGTATGACAGGACTGGTCGCTGGTACTGGATGAGCAAGAGTTGGATATGGCTACCTCGCCCGCAACGTCGGGCATATTGACAGACCAGATACAACTTCAATGAGACCAGGTAGACGAGAAGTGACAACACACAAGTCCGCGAGGTCAAGGAAGCTGGGTGCAATATAAAAGTGATGACACTACGATGAACAATTTCAGACAAACTCTGATTTAGCCATATAGGAATTTCGCCAATCAATGACAAATGTCCGATCACGCAGCACAGACCTTGTACCGAGCTCACCTTGCTTGACTCGAGGTTACACTGCACGACATGTTGGAAGGAGCGACCAAAGAACTATTGTTATACAACACCCGAGGGTCGCAGTGAAGCATGAGAAAGAAGCGAGATAGTATTCTTCGGTGCTAGTTGGCACATCAGCGTATCCGGAGGACGTCAGTCGTGATCCATCAGTCTCCCGACCTGGGGATGGTGACCAATTGTCTCGTCTCTCTCTCTCACTCGATCTCTTGGGAGGAAAATCTTTTCATCTGATTAGATCGTAATCTGATCAGATAAGAGTCGATCATGATATCATGGCTGACATGTGCGTGCTCATCGATGGAGAAGTCGCGACTCTCACTGGCCAATCAGCTTTCACTTCGTCGGCCATCGAGAACACGAAAAAAATACCGACAATGAGTTTTCTTCACGTCGATTGTCCTCAGTTCCAGACCTACGTTTCCTTCCCCACACAGAACCAGAGGAAGTGACGGTCATGTTGCTTTCGACATGGCTCGCGTCATTCTGCGACCGGTCAAAGGTGAAATGAAGCGCGTGTCCCACGTCGCCTATTTGACAAACTGACCTTCTCGAGTTAAGTTGCTGGTTGTAAACTCACGCTCCACGATTCACTCGCCATCCCTGCGCCTCTCGATACTTGAAGCATTAGCGTGGTGGATTCTTCTTCTTGGTGCCTGGAAGTTTCGCTAAACGCCTTTTTTTTTGGACTCTCACTTGGAATTTTGCAGATCTTATATTCTTGAGGTATGAGATGCCAGCCACCCTCCGACCTCGCTCCCGATGTATTGTTAAGTGGCTCGTTAACTCGACTATCACCACAAATACTTCAAGCGAAACAGCGGTAATCAATTGTCAAACTGCAAACGTACACCTTACGCAGGTATACTCAAACGGAGGAGGCATAGTCGACAAACACACATAATGTAATATGGGAGGCCCAAACCCTCAAATGTATCCACAATTTTGATACCGTATTGATCTAATACTACCACCCATATTCGAAATTTCAATACGACCATGGGTTCATATCACACCGGCCTCAATGGCCACAGTGAGTTAGCAATACTCAATCAGGATAGGGTCAACCTGCCAGGACCAGATCTCTTGCACGAATTAATCTCTGCAGGTGCATCAGATGAGACAGCAATCGAATTCATGAATCGCAATCAAACGACAGAACAGATCTCTTACACCCAGCTGAGATCATATGCATTGAATTTGGCAGGAGTGCTGTTAGCAGGATCTGACGGCATTCTGGGATCACAGAAGATCATTCCAGTGATCGTACCACAATGTCCCGAACTGTATGTCTCGTATGTGGCCATACTAGAGATAGGAGCTGCGTTTTGTCCCATCAGTCCAGATGTACCCTTGGAGAGACTGAAATTCATCATTGCGGATACAGATGCAAGCACGGTACTCACGACGCGCGATCAATATGACAGAGTGAAGACGACTTTCCCAGATCTCAGATGTATAACAGTCTCACTAGAAGCACAGAGTGACACGAAGAAAATCGACGTGGCTAGTTGCTGCTCGTTCCGTCTTCCAAGACCGAAGCCAACTGATACTGCTTATGTCATGTATACATCGGGATCTACTGGACTACCCAAAGGTGTCAAGGTCTCTCATCGATCTGTGACACAATCTTTGATGGCCCACGATGAGCATATCCCGAGGTTCAAAAAATTCTTACAATTCGCATCTCCTACATTTGATGTTTCCGTATTCGAAATATTCTTCCCTTTCCTCAGGGGAGCCACAATAGTTTGCTGTGAGCGAGAGACGATGCTCGCTGATCTACCGAACATAATGCGAATTCTAAAGATCGATGCAGCCGAGCTGACTCCGACTGTGGCTAGCACTCTCTTGCGTAGTCGGAAGGCAGTACCTTGTCTTAAGGTCCTTCTCACCATCGGTGAGATGCTAAATCGTCATGTAGTAACCGAATTTGGTGGCTCAGATACTCAAGACAGCATCCTTTATGCGATGTATGGACCTACCGAAGCTTCGATACACTGCACAATAGCCCCTCGGATGGCAGCGCAAAGCTCCGTCAAAAACATCGGTCTGCCGCTCTCCACAGTGACAGCTTTCATTCTTGCAGAATCGTGCGTTGCGGAAACGACCCAGATCCTTTCATTTGGTCAAGTCGGTGAGCTAGCGATTGGGGGACAGCTTGCCAGTGAATATCTGAAGCGTCCAGAGCAGACCACGGCTGCGTTCATCAACCTTCCTGGATACGGACAGGTATATCGCACTGGAGATCGAGCCCTAATGCCTAGTGATGGCGAAATCCATATCTTGGGTAGAATCTCTACCGGTCAAGTCAAATTGCGCGGACAGCGTATTGAACTTGGCGAGGTTGAAGAAGTCGCATGCAGAACACCCGGAACGGAGGTGGCTGTGGCTGCTGTCATCGACGAGGCTCTCGTTCTGTTCTGTTCAGGAAGCGACAAGTTGTCGATACAGGATATCCAATCGACCTGCAGATCTTGGCTTCCTAGCTTTATGAGACCAACCGACATCCATTTGTTACCTCACGTACCTCGACTGCCGTCCGGTAAGATTGACCGAAATTCTCTTAGTGATCTGTATAGGCAAAAGTCTCAGCCGAACCACCTTAATGACAATACCTTCACGAACAATGTGGAGCGTAGTATAGCAGAATGCCTGCAACGCGAACTAAACGCATCGATTGGCCCAGAATCGGCGCTTCGCTCTGTTGGCCTAGATTCACTAAGAGCAATCAAAGTCGCGGCAGCACTCAGACCAAGTTTCTCAAACATTTCGACACTGATGCTATTAGAGGCCGATACAGTCCATGACCTAGCTATGCGACTTGAAGATAAAGCCAAGGCCCATGTGAACGTAACTCATGCAAAAACGTACGAGGAAAGTCAGGAATGGCAGAGACTGAAGTTGGAGATCAGAGCCAAATTGACGGCCGAAGGGCTGGAGAGTTTTGTCGAAGATGTCACACCATGTACCTCGCTACAAGTCGCTATGCTTGGGGAAACTATCGCGAATGAGACCACAAATTTCAACACCATCGAACTCGAGTTATGTGATCGAGTATCTGTGAATGATCTCAAACAGGCGTTGGAACAGCTTGCTGCGAAAAATGAGATTCTTCGATCAGGCTTCGTCAGCACAACAGCACACCAGATGCCATTTGCTAAAGTGACCTGGTCTGAATTGACTTTAGATCACGACCTTGACATATCGCACCCTTTCCAGCTGGAAGCACGCCATGACGAAAGTCACGTGCTCGTTAAGATACATCATGCTCTGTACGACGGGTGGTCTTGGAGTCTGCTGATGAGTGACATAAATGTACTACTAAATCAGGGTTCTGTCATTTCGCGCCCTTCCTTCGAACATTATCGTCGTTGGATGGAAGCCTATCAAGATGCTCGTGCTCAGATCGACAGAGACTACTGGCAGGAGAACATGTATGGAGCTAGCCCACTTTCGCTGCCTGATATGAGAGGCAGTCGGGACCAGAAGATTGACAGACAATCTCATACACGTTTACTGAGGACGGATTTGCAAACCTTGGACCAAGTGGCTGTCAATCACCGCATCAGTCGTCAGACGATCATGCAAGCCGCAACGACCTTATTGTTGAGTACTTACTGCGATACTGCAGACGTTTTATGTGGAATTGTGCTATCTGGACGTGAGAGGTCATTCCCAGATATCGGCCAACTGATTGGGCCCTGTCTATCAACGTATCCATTACGCATCGACTTGTCGTCTGTTGATACGGTACGTGATCTCCTTCTTTATGTGCATCGACAATCGAGCGCCTGCCTGAAATATAGCTCTACCACTCTCACTCAAATACAACAAATTGCCGGTATCAAGCCGACGGAACGTCTTTTTGATGCACTTTGCGTCTGGCAAGATGACCTGAAGCCCTTAGACAACACTCCTTTGATTAGCGTCACCAAAACCACGGATGCTCTGACGTACGGCATAGTGCTTGAAGCTGAACCTCGGGCTGGAAAAGTGCTTACAAAGCTTACTTTTGATACTTCTAAACTTCCACTTGGTCAGGCAAAACTCATGCTCGAACAGATCGATTCCCTTGTAGCCTTTCTCACAATCAATGAGAAGAGACATCTAACACAAGCATGGGAATCCATGAGGCCAGAATGTTTATCAATCGTCGAATCTACCTCCGAGACCTTGGCTTGGACCACCGATCTTACAACTACCATTGCACACCTTGCAGGTGAAGATCCCGATCGTGTTGCTATTGAGATGGTGCGTAACTTCGATCCCAACACGGGACAAAAGAGCACCACATGTTTGACATATCGCCTCCTGCACGAACATGCCACAAATATTGCCAGAAACTTAATCAGGAGATATAATATACAGCCAGATGATTTAGTGTGTGTTATACTTGACAAGTCTGTCGATCTTTACACCAACATTCTTGCTATTTTGTTAGCGGGAGGTGGATATCTGTGTCTTGATCCTGGATCTCCAGACGATAGGATTAGAAGAACACTGGAGGAAGCCAAGTGCAAAGTCATCATCACTGATTTCTCTGATCGCATCAGGTCATGCGCTCCATCTTGCAGAGAGTACATAGACTCACCTCAATCGCTTAGCAGTGCGGCAGAGACTTCTGTCAGACTCCCAACGCGAATTGATTGCGACGCTCTTGCATATGCTGTATTTACTTCTGGTAGCACAGGTACGCCTAAAGGGGTATTGATCTCCAGGAAGAACTTGCTCAGCCACATCAGTCAAGTTTCAAGTTTGTACCCTTACCAGTCACAGGATTCAAAGCTGTTGCAGGCATGCTCTCAAGCTTTTGACGTCTCTGTGTTCGAAATCTTTTGGACCTGGCATGCAGGTATGACACTCTGCTCCGCCTGCAACGACGTGCTTTTTAGGGATTTGGAGAAGTTTATTGATGCAACAGCAATTACGCACTTGAGCATGACACCATCGGTCGCTGCTCTCGTAAACCCAGCCAATGTGCCAGGAGTGAAGTTCCTCGTGACAGCAGGTGAACCAATGAATTCCAAGGTATTTCATTCTTGGTCAGATCGTTGTCTGTTCCAGGGATATGGTCCGAGCGAGACTACCAATATCTGCAATGTGCGTTCATGGGTCTCCTCCGATGATCAGATTAACAACACTGGTCCAGCATTTGATAATACGTCCTTGTTCGTTTGTAGACGACAAATGACAAGCCAGAAGTCGAACGGAAAAAAGATTCTACAGCTCACAGATTTTGTTCCTTTGCCGAGAGGTGCTGTCGGCGAGATATGGGTTGGCGGAGATCAGGTTGGTAGAGGATATATCGACCCCGACCTTACGTCTCGCAGTTTTCTCAATCATCCAGAGCATGGGCGGTTGTATCGGTCTGGTGATATTGGTAGGCTTCTAGCGGACGACAATCTACTTGTTCTCGGTAGAGAAGACGGTCAGGTAAAGCTGAGAGGTCAGCGAATTGAATTGGGCGAGATTAATTCGACTTTGGTTAAACATGAACATGTCAAAGATGCTGTGACGATGGTCGTAGATAAGCTTACAAATGCAAGACTGATCACATTCTATGTCTTGCAGCAAAGCCGCAGGGACAATACAGACAATCGAAACACTGCTCTGTTTGAATGGTTACAGGATCGGCTTCCAGGCTACATGATACCGGACATACTATTCCCCACCAGTGTCATACCACTGACTCGACAGGGTAAAGTTGACCATCGCGCTGTAGCAAGTATCTATCAAGAAATGACTGCAGAGGAGAAACACAGGTTCTCAAGAGATATAGAGGAAGAGGTTAACGACTTAGAACCGTGCACTGAGACAGAAATTCGAGTCGCGGAAGCTTTATCGCATGTCACCAGTACTCCGCTGGACAAAATATCGCGGACTACATCATTCTTCGGTCTTGGTCTCGATTCGATTAGCAGTATAAGATTTGCCCAACGATTACGGGAAGATGGCTTCGGCATCGTCGACATATCAACGATACTCAAAAACCCTTCGATCGCCCGGCTAGTTGGCCATCTAACAGACGAGCATGACTTAGTACAATCCAATACATCACAAGAGCTGGACTGTCTCTATGATGTGCCCTGGCAAAACGTGATCCATTCGAAGTATCAAAGACACAATTATCAAATTGACAAGATTCTTCCATGTACACCTCTTCAAGAGGCTATGCTCTCGAGTGGCGCCAAAGCTGACCATGCATACCACAACTCCATATTGTTCAGAATCCACACCAGCTTGAAAGCCATGCATCAGGCATGGATCGCAATGGTCGAGCGTCACGACCTTCTACGTACAGCATTTGTCGAAACGCAGGATGTTGCGAGGCCATTCGCTCAACTTGTTCTCGAAAGCTATCAGCTACCATGGGCTGAAGGTGAGCGACAAACCAATGGTCACAACCTCATTCAAGATGTTTCACTTCCTGCCTACCAGTTCACGGTTATCCCAATTTCCAATAAGGAAGAACGATTGCTTAAACTTGAGATCCATCACGCATTGTACGATGCAGAAGCAATGTCGCTCCTACTCCATGACATTGAGCATATCATCAGAGGTGAAGTCGTGCCTGCACCAATTCCATTCCAGAGATACATCGAACATATGGTTAACCTTAGTGCTGATAGAACTGATGCTTTCTGGTCCGTCATATTGGACACAGTCAGACCCTCGAGGCTTGAGAATGTTATGTCTGAAGTTGCAGGTCGCGCAAATAGTTCTAATACTATGCGTCTCAGTGCTCGTTCGTCCCTGAGCGCGCTTGAGTCGCATGTGAGATCTAACGAGATCACCCTTGCATCACTATTTCAGACCTGTCTTGCACGCCTCTTATCTTGTTACATTCAAGTAGATGATGTTTGCTTTGGAAACGTGTTCAGTGGGCGCAATATTGCCGTCAGCGAAGTTCAAAACATTGTTGGCCCCTGCTTCAATACCCTACCATTGCGAGCTAGAATCAAAGAGGCCACGTCCATCAAGGCATTGTCTCAACAGCTGTACCAGGACAGTCTTGAGGTTATTCCCTTTCAACCTACTTCGCTACGTCGAATACAGAGGCTGCATAGCAAAGATGGCAAAGCCTTGTTTGATGTGATACTATTGATGCAACAACACCAACCAAAGCTGGATAGTAACATCTGGGATCTAGTCGAGGAAAATGGCGACATGATCTTTCCTTATATCTTTGAGATCACTCCCAACGAAGACACAGATACTGTAGAACTGGCACTGCATTGTCAGCATTATGATCGCGCCTCCACCAAACGGCTTCTTGACCATTTTGGTACCCTTCTGGAACATACAGTGAAGTTTCCACAAGCTTTAGCATCGGATTTTGGTAGCATAAAGGCCTCGCTACCAGACTTTAAACCTACCCTCAAGTCGATGAAGAGACATAGTACACCAAACGACACATACAGCTCTGAAAATGAGCGCTCGTGGTGCCCGACCGAAATCCAAGTACGAGACATTTTGCATGATTTGACGAGAGTCGAGAAGAATCAGATGAGTCTTTCCACTACAATCTTCAAGCTTGGCCTAGACAGTATTAATGCAGTACTGATCGCTTCTAAGTTGCGATCGATTGGCTTTGAAATTAGCAGCGCAGACATCCTCGATCGACCCAGTATCGAGGAAATTGCAAAAATTTGCGACGACCGAGAAGGTACCAAAACACGTCCAGAAACAATGTATCATGTTGACACGTTCCACAATGATAACTATCAATTTGTCGTGACGCAGTTGTCAAGCGACAGTCAGCGAGTAGAAGCAGTTCTCCCTTGCACTGCCACGCAATGTGGAATACTGACGCAGTTTATCAAGTCCAGAGGGGAACTCTACTACAATCGTACGACCGTTTCCTTCAGCAAAAGAGTCGATATTGTAAGGCTGCGATTAGCATTGGAAGTGCTAGTGCGAAGACACATGATATTGCGCACAGGCTTCGTACAGCTCGACAATGCGAAGCATGCCTTTGCTATGGTTGTATACGTTCCAGAGACTCATCTACTGCCGCTGAGACGACTTTCTGCCGCTGGTAAAGATCCGATCGTTCAATCCCAGTGGGTAGCTGACCACCTCGAAGCTCCCGGCTGGGAAATCGTGCTTTCAAACGAAACTGAGACTCCCACTATGGACGTTTGGATGCTACATGCACTTTACGATGCAACATCACTACGAATAATACTGAATGATCTTGAGGCCATCTACGAGAATCACATATTGCCTTCTGTCCCGAGCTGGAAATTGGTATTGTCACAATTCATCCATCGAGCTCAAGACAGTGAGGATGCTAAGCAATTCTGGCTCAAATCAGGAAGTCACATGGAAGTCACTCGGTTCCCGGATATGAACATCTACTACAACAAAGAGCAACAGCTATTCACGAGCGTAGTCTCAACTTCTATCAGTCAACAGGCTTTCGAAGAACGATGTGCTGAGCTCAATGTGGGCCTTCAAACGATATGTCAGATTGCTTGGGCGCGCCTGCTTGCTGCATACACAGGACAGTCGAATGTTACGTTCGGTGTCATACTTTCCGGCAGAACTTCCAATGATGATTGGGAGAATCGCGTCGCTTTTCCTTGTATCAATACTGTTCCGTTTGCGATCGAACTCGAACCAAGATCACCAGCATTTCTACGCAAGGTATCGCGCCAGAATGCTGGCTGCGTAAAACATCAGTTCATACCCCTGAATACCATCAAGAGATGGAACAATATCTCCGAAGATTTGTTCGACACCGTACTTGTCCTTCAGAAGTTAGGGGATACAATGAATGTATCACCGTGGAAGATTAGTGATGACGAAGCAAGTGCTGAGTATGCAGTGTCTATGGAGATTTTATTGGACAGAACGGACCATCTTGAATTGCAGCTCACATGTAGACGGAACGTTGTACCTCAAGCGCAAGCGCAAATCATCCTTGAGGAATATGAACAACTTCTCGCCGAGGAACTCAATCTAAGAGATGATGCAAAAGGTTTGTGCCATGACATTGAACAATCTTTACTTTCTGTCCTACCACCCCATGATGATTTGATCTCTACACAGATCTCTTTCTTGCACCAATTTGTCACGGACACATCTAAAATACATCCGAATCGTATAGCGCTTGAATTCATAGCCGATATCACAGGCGACAGTATTCAAAAGCAGACCTGGACTTATGCGGATCTGGACGCTCGCGGCAATCAATATGCCAACTTACTATTAAGTCGTGGCATTGAAACTGGAGATCTCATCGCAGTGTGTTTCGACAAGTGCCCAGAAGCATCGTTTGCGATCTTGGGAATATTGAAGGCAGGTTGTGCATATGTTGCAGTCGATCCTGGTGCTCCAGTAGCCAGGAAGTCTTTCATCTTGGAAGATGCCGGATGCAAGATTGTCCTCACAGTACCAGAGAAAGTGAGCGAGTTCGATCGTGAACGCGTTCTAGTCATAGACGCGTGTGAAGAAGATATACTTGAAGGCATGTCTGACAAAGCTCCCGTTCTAAATGGTGAACTGATCCGGGATCATACCTGTTACTGTCTCTACACCAGTGGCACAACAGGAACACCCAAGGGTTGCCTCATCTCACATAATTCAGCCGTGCAGGCGATGATGTCTTTCCAGCGTATCTTCCAAGGCAGATGGACTACACACTCACGTTGGCTTCAGTTTGCCTCGTTCCATTTTGATGTAAGCGTACTGGAGCAGTATTGGAGCTGGAGCGTCGGCATTTGTGTGACCTCGGCACCTCGTGACCTCCTTTTTGAAGACTTGCCAGGTACGATCAGCAAACTTGGCATCACGCATTTGGATCTGACGCCTAGTCTGGCACGACTACTGACTCCATCTGAAGTGCCGCAACTTTGTGATGGCGTCTTCATTGTCGGAGGTGAACAAGTTCGTCAAGATGTACTTGATACTTGGGCCGGTACTGGTTGTCTATACAATTTCTATGGACCTAGTGAAGTGACCATTGGTTGCACCGTGCATCCCCAGGTACAGAAGCACGCAAGGCCGACAAACATAGGCCAGCAATGGGACAATGTCGGCACTCTTGTGCTTGAGCCACAATCCACGAACCCGGTCATTCGAGGAGCAATTGGTGAACTCTGCTTGAGCGGGACACTGGTCGGTAAGGGTTATCTCAATAGACCAGAACTGACGGCTGAGAAGTTTATAACGCTTGAGGGACACGATTCGAGAATATATCGCACAGGAGATCTTGTTAGGCTTTTGCATGACAACAGTTTCGATTTTCTGGGTCGTATTGACGATCAGGTCAAGCTACGCGGCCAACGACTTGAGATCGGCGAGATCAATCATGTCATTATTAATGCGGACGCAGCAGTGAAGGACGTCTCTACTCTTGTGCTGAATCATCCACAACAGGAAAAGGAGCAGCTTGTTGCGTTTTTCAACACCTCCACAAGGAATACGCAAAAACATACGAAGCCATCGTTGACATCTACCAAGACCTCGGTAGCGATCATAGATCAGCTCAAGTCAAAGTGCGCGGAGAACCTCCCCCAATATATGGTACCAACTTATTTCTTAGAGACTGACTTCATGCCCCTGAATATCAACAACAAGACAGACAACAAGGCTTTGAAGACGCTCTACTGCGATACTTCAGTCACGCAACTGCAGGGTGGAGGTGAAACCGAGAAGTCGTCCTCAATGGAGGTACCGAGCAATTACGATACAATTGCCCAAGCGCTTGCTGACTTCTTTGACATTGACAAGTCATTCATAAAACCTACCTCAAGATTATTTGAGCTAGGTCTTGATTCGATATCCGCGATTGCTTTGTCCCGAATTTTGAAACGTAAAGGCTATGCTGGGGCGGACGTGTCCACCATCATGGCAAGCTCAATTGTCCTAAATCTTGCACTGAAATTGAGCCACTTTACTGGTCCTAACTCAGGCACTGTTGAGATTGAGGAGGCCAGAGATCATATAAAGCGCTTTGCTCTCAAACACTCTGCTACTGTTTGTTCTGGCCTCAAGACTACAAAAGATGAGATTGAACACATTGCGCCATGTACTTCACTCCAAGAGGGCATGATCTTGAGAGCTACAAGTAATGAATCAGGAGATACTCCATATTTTGCTATCTTTACGTACAAGCTAAGTGCTGACATCGACCTCTTGCAACTGCAAACTGCCTGGAGAAGAGTCTCCGAACGCATCGATATCCTTCGAACATACTTCGTCTCTACTGAGGACGGATATGCTCAAGTGGTGCTTAAAAAGTCCAAGATATATTCGCTGCATCTGCTTGGAGCTACTAGTTTGGTTGATACGGAGGACGCATTTCACAGCTGGGTATTCGGTGCGAGGAGTTTGGGAAGGTCATTACCTTGGCAAATTTGCTTCACTCAAGGAGAAAACAATTCTCAGTACATGTCGTTATTTATATTCCACGGTCTGTACGATGGATCGAGTCTGGCGCTGTTGCTGGACCTGGTCAGTAATGAATATCATGGCGACAAGGAAACGGTGACTAACGTGCCGAAATTCTATGATGTTTTGCCCTATGGCCCACTACGGTCGCGAGCCGGGGCGAAGGAATTCTGGCAACAACAAGTCACAAATGTGGGGCTTCTCAATATTGGACCTTCTGAACACACGACTTCACCACCGCCAATACGTATCACGCTTGACTTAAGTCTTTCATCGATTGAGAGCCTACGCACTCAGCTAAATGCTACTACCTCGGCTGTATTTCAAGCAGCGTGGTTACATACCCTTCAAAGTCACTATGCAGTCGATCCCACGATCGGTCTAGTATTGTCCGGCAGAGCTTTAGAGATTGACCACGCGGACGAAGTAATCGGCCCTCTATTCAATACTGTGCCATGTTCAATACCTAAGCTCAAGACTATACCGACCTTGTTTGACCTAATCAAGGCTTGTCATGATCTTAACGTCAAACTGATACCGTATCAACACACCTCTATCAGGGACATTAACAAGTGGATGAAGACGGATATCAAGTATGGTCTGTTCGATTCGCTGTTTGTATTTATGAATGACAAAAACATAGACGCCGACAACAATGCTCCCCAACTATGGTCAGAAGTTAGCTCTACGAGTACTCCCGATTATCCGTTGAATCTTGAGGTCAGACAAACTAATGAGACACAATATATCATGACCATTGTGGCTGTTGAGAGCGAAAAACTCGCAAGAACTGATGTCGATGAGCTACTTAATATTTTCATTGCTACTCTAGAGAGTCTCGATAAGGGTGAGGAGGTCAAACTTCGAGAAGGTCTTTCTCTCAGTTCAGCAGCGAAACAGATGAGAACACAAGATCAAACCCGTCAATCTACCCGGGATGGAGCTCAACACAAACCAGAATGGAATGATGTAACGTCTAGAGTCAGACTGGAGATTGCACAGCTAGCAGGTATGGAAACAAGTGAGATTGGCTTTCAATCACCAACGATCTTTGAGCTCGGACTTGACAGTATCGATGCTCTTAAGCTTGCCACCCGACTGAAACGGGCCGGTTTGATTGTGCCAGTCAGTAAAATAATGCAGTCTCCCACAGTTGCTGGAATTGCTGTACATATAGGGGGTTCGGCGTCAAAACAAGGCTTGAGTCGAGAACCAGTCAATGAACTACCTAACGAGAACAAAAATACTAAAGCGCTGCTGAAACAGGGCATCCGCGTCGACGATCTCGAAGCTGTATTGAATATAACACCTATGCAAGAAGGCCTTATGTTAGACTTCAAGAAATACCATCATATTCTAGTGTACCAAATTCATGACCAAGTTGATATCGGCAGACTATCTAGTGCAATTCAACGAGTGGTATATCAGATTCCAGTATTGCGAAGTACCTTTGTCGCAATAGACGATGTACGGAACGACGCAAACCTTTTACAACTGGTGCAAAACGCTAAGAAGTCCCAATTCTCTGTAACTCAGCACAGTAAGTGCTATGATGTTGGTCATCTCATGGAGCAGCTAAGAAGAGAGGCCAATGAAGCTGAGCTTGCAGGACAAAGGTTTACAGCCACTATTGCGAAATCTTCGAATGGCTCGCAGGTATTGTTTTTAGGCATGCCACATGCATTGTACGACGGCTGGTCAATTCAACTGCTTCACAGTAGGATTCGGGACGCATATCTCAATCGCAATCAATCTGTGCAACCAGCGTCTTCTATCTCAGCACATGTCGATGCGGCTCTGCGCTCAGCATCAGGTCAGGCAACCAGAGATTTCTGGGTTGAGAACCTACAGTCTTCACATGTCACATTAACCAGGCACTCCATGAAACCAGATGCGCCCTGTCCGTCGTTACTAATCCAACAAGCATCAAAGATATTACTCAAAACCGTTTCCCAACTTTGTAAAGATGCAGGTGTTACTCTGCAGTCGCTTGGTCTTCTCTGTTGGACATCAGTGCTTTCGTACATTGTAAGGTCACCAGACGTCATTCATGGCGTCGTTTTATCTGGAAGAACTACCGAAGGATCTGACGAGCTTGTATTCCCTACCTTCAACACAGTGTGCTTCAGGAACAGGTTTGAAGCAACCAAATCAAGGATTGAAACTCTGAAGGGAATTCACAAGAGAATACTTCAGACAATGGAGTATCAGCACTTCCCTTTGAAAGAAGCACTTAAGCTTTCGGAACACCCTCAAAGGCAACTTTTCGACACTCTCTTCACTTTCCAAAAATTGCCGAAAAGTGCCGATGAGGATGATATTCTATACGAAGAATACGAAATCGATGAAGCACCTTCGGATCCGCCATATGCTATCAACATCGAGATGACGGAGAAGGAAGGAAAGATCTGGTGGACTATTGCAGTTCAACGAAATGTTGCCAGTACACATCAAGTACAGGAAATCCTTCAACAGCTAGATCAGGTTTTAGAAGCTTTATACAAAGAACCTCTTGGACCTTTCCTCCAAAAGACTGAGTCTGGTGTTAGTGTCTGTGGTCTAGATCCTGTTGAGTTCCGAGTGGAGAATCCAGGAATACTAGACAGACAAGCACAGCCTCTGCACTCTTCAACTGAAGCAGAGACTGAATTTTCTGAAATGGAGCTTGCGATCCGCGAGGTTTTAGCTCAAGCGTCCAGGACAGAGCCGTCAACCATCAAGAAAGATTTCAATCTCTTCCATTTAGGACTTGACAGTATCAGTGCAATTAAGGTCTCTAGCCTTCTTAAGAAGATGGGCATCAGGTTGCCAGTCAGCGATCTCGTCAGCGCACAAAACATAGAACGCATGGCTGAGCTCGCCACTAGACAAGATACAGTCGGAACTGTTGCGGTGAAGCAAGATGTAAACCAAAGCGAACAGAACTTTGAGCTGCTACTGTCTGAGACTGGTATGAACAAAGAAAATGTCGAGGAAATCCTTCCTGCCAGTGCTGGTCAAGTCTACATGCTTGGTATGTGGGAGGCAAGCGCAGGTCGATTGTTCTACGCAACATTCTGGTTTGAAGTACACAACGCTTCACTTGAGAGATTATCCACAGCTTTCCTTGCTCTCAGAAAGCTGGTACCTGCTTTGCGAACTACATTCGTCAAACATGAGAATCATGTCTATGCGGTGACGATCAAGTCTGCCAGCAAATATCTCGAGGCTGTTCTTCCTTGGTCATATGATGCGGTAGATGACCAAGGTAGATTGCTTGTTTCATTGAGAATCCATCACGCTCTGTATGATGCTGTCAGTCTACATATTATTGTTTCAACCTTACAACAGCTGTGCCAAGGCAGTCAAGTCACAACTCACCTCGAAATAGACAGCCAACCATTCCTTAGACTAGTACAGAATACGAACAAACAAGCTGTGACTCGACGACGACAATTCTGGACCCAGTACCTCTCTGAATATACCGATGGGGAATCGAAGAAGCGCAGATTAGCAGGCGAATTCCGACGTGATCGTATTGAAAAATTCGTGCCGAATGTTATGTCTATTAAAAATCTCTCATCAATCATGAAGCGACAAGGCGTTGGCATGCAAGCTCTCTTCTTCGCAGCATATGCTCGAGTGCATGCTAGACTCGCAATGCGGCAACAGAACGGGCATTCGGTCTCTGGAAGCAAACCTGATCATATCAATCTAGGGATCTACCTTGCAAATCGATCCTTAGATTTAGACAATCTACCAACACTGTCAGCGCCAACGTTCAACATTCTCCCTCTCAAAGTCAGTATCAACGAAGCATATTCACTGGTGGAAGTGGCAAGACAGATTCGGAGAGACTTGCAGGAGATCAGCAAACCAGAACACTGTGGTGCATCTCTCCGTGATATCTATGAGTGGACCGGAGTCCGACTCGATCTGTTTGTAAACTTCCTCAAAATGCCAGATGAAGCCAATGAGCAAGCAGTATTCGAGGATCATGCCATCAACTTCAAACATGCAGAAGGTGAAACTTTACAACGGGCGCAGGTGGCACTCCAGCGAATCAAGAACAAGCATCATCCATCCCCTTTCTTTATCGACAATCACTCGGCCGTCCCGAAACATGAAGAAAGTAGCGCCCTAGTTGACAACCAATGGTGTGTGCCTGCGATAGATATTGAAGCAAGGATTACCAAGGAAGAAGACCTAGCTATGGGTATCTTTACACCGGACAACATGCTTGATGAACATGACCTAGATGTGATAATCAGCGAGGTCAAAGATCTTTTGCTCAATGTCAGAGATTGATTGGCAACGACATAGTCGATTTTAGCTTCGCATTAAGTACTTGATGACGTCTCCTCGTGCATGACAAGGCAAACACTGCAGGGGGCCGTCGATCAGGCGGTACGATCCTGGTCATGTGAAGAGACGATGTGGGCGCACGCGTACCTGACATGGGGTTCTACGACTGGCCCAATGGACATTTACTGCGCACGTTTCCACTCTAACAGATTTATGGAGACGCATGTGTTGAGCGACCAATGCAATTTTTACGCAACAACACAATAATCGGGCGTCAATTGATTCGGACTTGAGATCTGAGGGTAACGGACAAATCATAATTTACTAGCGCCTCCGATTGTGTCCAAACTCATCACACCCTCCAAGGCAAATGAATTTATATCCGGAAACTGGCCATCAAGGAATGAAAAGGCAATCCCGTCAAGACAGGACACAGACTTGATTGGACGCAAATCCATTGCAAATTCTACCAATGAAAGGATGCGATACTGGCTTTGCGCCCCTTCATTGCGCCTTGTGTATGCATGCATCAGATGCGTACCTTGTCGACTTGTCGCTTCTAACGAATTCGGAGTACCGCGGGGCCGGCATTTCGGTTATGCTGTGTACATGCAAAAGGCAAATATCAAGGAATAAAGAAAGAACCATCAGGCAATGGTGAAGGAGGACACATGTTGTAAGGCATGGAACAGTGTAGTATGTACTGAGAGGAGGCAAATAAAGAGAAAAAGAGGAAATGCGAATAAAACAGATTGAATTGGAGTTCTAAATCGCTTCGCTGGAGTCACTTGATTGGATTTTCTTTTCATCGTATATAGATTGTTACTTGCTTCTTTGCTTACCTTTTATTTGCCAGTCTGTTAGACTGTTAGAATTGTGCACTTACTCTCCATTAGCTTTCCAGTTTCGTATTAATGAGTCAACCAGATATTTACAATACATGTACGTGCAGTCACTTTCTTTCTTTCCATTGTATACTGTTAGTACGCAACAAGTGATGAGATAGTTGCATACGTATATATATACATATGTGTCTGTACTTACAGTTTGTACGGTACATACATAATCGACATCGAAGTCGAACTTGAAACTGAAATATATATTGAAGGTATGAGAATCGAAGAAGATAGACAGACAGATAAACAGACAGATAGACAGATAGACAAAATCAAGCGAGCAAGTAAACGAGTAAGTAATTAATTGAGTGCCCGAAAACTGACATTAAATGCTATCAAGTAGAATGCAACACAACACAATACCGCCCTCTGATACATCGTACTACTGTAGAGCTAAGCCAAGCTAAGCTAAGCTGTGTAAGTTAAAAATACAAATAAGGCAAAAACATGACCTCATACTAAACTGAATCGCAGCCATTCCGATCCCACATTCTCGCCTTGTGGGTTCAACTTACAGTACAAAGAAACTTGAATTCAGCTCTATTGTACTTCGGTATTTGATCTTTAGCTTTAGTACTAGTAGCGTTTTTTGTTGGATCTAAATATGGGGGCTGGATTTGCTGTTATACTGGAAGGTATGTATGTATATATATGTATGTATGTCATGGAAGACGATTAAATCATGGAATCGCAGCGTATCGATTTATTAATGTGTCGGTATATTGATGCAATGTATTGATGTGGTGTACGATTAGTGTCGACAAACTGTAATTGTCTGATAGTAGGGTTGGTGAGAGATGGGAACGAAGATTATATGGAAGTATTGGCTAGAGAGATAGTGAGTGTTATTATTGCATAGCATACATGGTATAGCATGATAAGAAGAAGAAGAAGAAGAAGAATGATGATGATGTTCGATATTCATTGTCCAATATTTCGAATCCAAATTATGCGCCTGGTATCATGATATACGCCTTGTGGTTTTCAGTCGTGTTCGGAATTTCCCTTCCTTTCCTTCCTTCTTTCCGTTCGATTCATTCCGTTGACTTGGTCATAAATTCGTGATATGTCTCGCTATGTTGAGATCTCTGCAGAGAGCGAGAGAGGAGGGAGGAAATTATATGTATTAGTCCCCGATGGAGGAATCAAGATAGACGTGACATGACATAACTTGATTGGAGTAGTTTTCATCTGCATGCTTCATTGGACCGAAGGTGCGCATCGTGCATGTTTTGAGGCTGTGCTCGCGGGGCAGGGTTCGGGTATGTATGCATGAACGCAGCCTCGACGAGAATAAGTATAGTTTAATTTCATTTCGCCTTATTCGTGCTCACTCTTCTTCGGCTGAGGCGTCATCTTCACTTTGTCCGTCGTCGTCACTCTCGCTTTCGTCTTTCATTCTCTGATCCTCATCGGACTTGATCATGACGATGTCGTCGTATTCCTGTCTGGGGCGGATGTTCCTGCCACTGCGACTCCGAAGTCCGCTTCGTCTAGAAGCACGGTTCTCGGAGTCGTCGATCATTTCTCCTTCTTCGTCTTTGATGGATCTTTCGTTTCGCAGATCTGAGGAAGTCGACGAGGAAATGTCATCACAGCCTATTAGCCATGACTTTTGGTTACCCTCTGCGTCGGTACGACGCTCTAGAATACCGACTTGAAGACCCCATTCTTCGAGATCTTCGTCGACTTGTTCCGAGGCTGGTTTTATGTTGTCTCGTTCGTAGTGTCTTCCTATATGTTCCATTCTTTCTTCCCAAGCTTTTTCTTCTGCTTTGCCATCGTTGTTGTCGTCGTTTGTAATCGAGAGGATGCCGTTGCTTGGTTTGCTGAATCGTGACTTCGAGGAGATGATAAGGTGTTGTTCGGCTTCGAAGACTTTATTGCAGATACCGCAGCAGCTACGTGCTGGTGCTTTTCGACGAGTTTGCCAGCACCTGCGTCGAATATCCTCGAGTTCACGCTCGAATGCTGATTCGTCTTCTTTGGTGATCACCGTCTTTACGTTCTTGGGCCTCGAAGTGACCATACGTTGAATTCTTTCGCAGATCATCTGATTCGTGACGGATGTCGAGTCTGTCGCAAAACGTTGTGGCCCGTGCATACGTCGACAATGTTGTGTGAACAAATCCTTACGGTTGAAATCATTGTATGTCACTTCTATCTCATCCATTTGTAGACCTTGTCTGGTATTGGTATTTCTCCGTCGACGACTGGATTCGTGACTGGGATTGTGTCTGACAACATTCGCGGGATTGCATTCACCCAAGTCACATCGAAATATGCCGAGTTGCAAATGTTGCGACGAGACATGTCGTTTCCATTCGTTCTTGTTTCCGAAAGTAGCTTGACAACCGAAAACATGGAATGTGCACGGAAAGTATTTGGGAGCTTTGCTTGTAGATCCAGTTGAGTAGGACTTTGTCAAGGCTGGTCTTGTGTATGTCCTTGACTTTCGTCTTTCTTTGCTCCCATGTAGTGCAGATCGTTTCGTCGACTTCTGAATACGTGTTCTAGAGTCTTGAATAGGACACGATTGTATTGAATCATTTCTTCGTGGAGAGGTTGGCTGTGCATGGTTTCGAGCAGACGATTGTGATGCGCGACGCGCTGTCTTGAGCTGTTTGGGAGTGAAGTCAGGATCGCTGTCATGATCTACTTCTTCAGGCTCACTCTCGTCGTCGATGCTAGTGGGAGTAAATACAGTATCTGCGCGACTCGATGTCGTTAATGTCGCGATACTTTCAGTCAATTCTAGTTCCTCGGGAATTTGCACAGGCAGTCCTGTCTTGAACTCGATTGGATCTTCTCTTTGAAGGTATTGACCATCGTAGTAGTCGACACCGCCCGAGAACTCAAGTTCCCTCAATGCAATAGCTTGAGTGTTAGTGGTTGTACTGTCTGGAGGTGATGGTAACGAAGCAGTGAAGTCATTTTCATTAGGCCACATGCCCTGTTGACTAAGGCATGATTCAATTGGTGTGGGTGTAAAGGCAAAGGGTTGTGAACAAATGTTGATCACCATTGAGCTCACTCTGCTTATAGGACTGAATCCGTATTCACTAGATGACGCTGAGAGTGTACCACCATTCTGTCCGTTCGGTGAATCATATCGCACGCTTCGGTAGCCATCTTGAGAAGAATTCCAGGTATTGTGGTAGTGCAACAGTCCGGAGTTACTGATGACATCCTGAAATCCAGGAAGGTATTCTGAAGCAGATACAGCCTGCTGAAAAGCAAAGGCCTCTTGTCGTGGATTTTGGTTGTATTTCTGTTGCAAATCGTGCTCATACTGGAAGTGGGAAAGTGCTGGATCTGTCAGAACCCAATTTTGGTCTAGCTGAGGATATTGTTGGTAAGACGTGTCAGAGAAACGAGCATTCTCGAATACAGGAGTAGATCCCCTATAGTGTTGGAAGGAAGGCATTTCATAAGTTGATCAGTGCAATAGAAACGATAGATAGCTTCACTTTTAGCAGACGATTGCTTACTATATCAGAAAGAAAGGATATTATGCATCGTGAATGAGCAGGACCAGTCTGGATTTATCAGTCAAGTATCACTTACCATATCACAGTAGGTCACGTTGGTGGAGAGACCAGTAAAGAGAAGGGGGCGGCTAAGCGTCCACTGGCTAGACTGGCATCATGGACAGCCCGGGTCCACGCTATTTCGAGCTGACTGTTGTGAAGATCAATGAAGACGAAGGACGGAGCGGGCCCCTGGAAGTGCTATCTCGCGATGACCGAGGATGGGAAATGATTATTGTAAGGAAGAGCCGCACCATAATTCGATTCGGTTAGGACAAGGCAATCTCGACAGACTGGACCTGAGTAGTGTCGGGGGATCTGGATATCCTGGCAGGTGGCAAGGTACAAGATGGTGGAATGATTCGATATCATGTCAGTTTGATTGGAAGTTCCAGTGTGAACAAGAGAGTCTGATTGGATGAGATATCTACTCGGTCTTCAGATCCACATGTGAACCAAATTGGTTGGTCCCAAGCGCAATCGTATGTCGATTTGGGTGTTGACACAAAGTGACTAGAAGCGAAGGCGCCACCATCACAACTCCATTGTCGTTTTCGTCACACACACGTGGTGACAGAGACATAGCGTTCAGGCAATGTTGATTTCGAGAAAATAGAGACTGGTGATTGATGAGAGATCCTATCTGCTCACTCATACACAGCCATCACAAGGCATATAGATTGAGAGGGGCCAAAAGGCGATGACTTGCGTGTAGTCAACCTCGGTCAAGGCAGATGTTGATTCTTCGTGCAGGGGTACAAATGTCGTGTCTCTTTTGGTACAGGCATGTTTGACTGATCGTCTCGATCTGTTCGTAAACAAAGGCGGCTGGGGTCGAGAGCTGAGGAAATCGTGGCTTGCATTGAGGGGGCTCGACGCCTTGCAAATGCGGGAAAAGCATGTTTGTTTTTCAGCCCAAGCCTTTTGACTTTCGATCACTCTACAAGTAGTAAGTACAACTTTCACCGACCTGTTTCCAGGACATTCACGCGTCATTGCACATGTCGAATGCTGGTCTGTTGTGAGTCACACGTCGCAAATACTTTCTACCCGTATTCTTTTGGTGTGACTACATGTTGATTGCATGATTGAGCATCTATCTCCTCACACCGAATAGCTGTAGCACACCATGTGATTGAATCGTCTACAGGTCCAAGCTCAATATGGAAACCACCTCGATGTCGAGAACATCAGCTAAGCGAGAATCGATGGAATTGAGACTGATCGAGACCCCTGATATCGAGGAAGAAAGCCTGGGTGGGGTCTGCCCTGCTGTAGTTCGCTCTGCCCGTTCTCAATCGTTGCTGCATGTACACACTTGTTTCAAAGCCAATCAAGCCATCCAGTAAGCCACTCCTTACAAGGTGTTCCAGCGACAACCTCTCTAGTCATAGTCGCTGCTTGGGCTATCGTCCTTTCTGTCACTGCCCGAGCTCCGGAGTTCTGTAGCACTAATCTGGGATTTCTCCAAAAAAGCCACCCCGTAGTAGCGACTCTAAGCTGTGTGTGGCAGTCGGCAGAGCGGCTGGACACCTGTACCCACACCCCGAAAACCATGCAACGGTTCCAATGGTCCGGCTCGCCCGCCTTCTGAGAACCTACATCCTTCATCTCAAAATCATTCGCTGGAAGCTCACGGTATATGAATCACAGGCAGTTTCAAGTTGTTCGACCCCTTCCTTAAATCTCACGCACTCGAACACGCTTTCCATGATCGTCATACCAGTCGTAGTCATCAATATTTCTGTTGGCTTCTCCTGGCCCTTCATCACGACGATGGCTCATCTGCACTGTGTACCTAGGACGGCTGGAAGATCGTGTAACTGTCGGTAGACTTGAGTGTCGAGTCTGCTGCATCATGGCTGCTGGTCCTGGCAATCTCACGCATGGTATGCCTCGATGATCTGGAACAACCTCCTCGCTCACTCCTGGCCATTCAATTAGCTCCAAAACAAGAAGATCACCAGATAAGTAGTACTTGCCACCATCGTAGTGATCTTTTCGATTCCCGTTGCGACCACGAGACCTTCCTGGAATTGATTGCACTCTCTTTGAACCTCGGATTCCTATAGTTTCGTCTAGCAGATGATAAGGATCCGGATCAAATTCGTCAGGATGATTGGCATGCTCGACAACGGTGACTATCTTGGATCGACGTGGTGGTCCATTCGATACTGATCGTGATAGATAAAGTGGTGAACCCTCTTCATAATAGCCAGGGCGAGTTGAAAACTCTGCAAATTGTCGTTCGTCACTCATCCTTGTCATTGAATCTGAGCGCCGACGATGGCCGGTGTAGGGGATTGGTGAAGCTGAGTGGTACATGTTTCTGTTGTTCTGATCAGTTCGAAGAAGGCTATCGATCCTGCTCTCCGTGCACTAACCTTCCATCATGGCTTTCCTCAGGATATCCTCCTGCATGCCATTGATTGCATCCTCGAGGGTGATCCATACGGCGATTGTTCTCCCGTGTTCTGGTTTCTCTGGAGGACTCGCGTCGTGGTGGGGTATAGGCATGATGCATCATTCTGGCAGCTGGTGAGGGTGATCGTCGACGGTAACCAGCATGCTCATCGAATCTCCCTTCTGTCAAGTTTGTTTCATGCGAATATCGTTCAGAGTGTCTGGCTATACTAGGTCCTCTAGGAGTGTAAGTTCTTGACCGATCAGTCTTGTGTGATGACAATTTAGAATTATTTCTTGCTCGAGACCCCCTTCGATAAGCTTTTCCAGGTTCGTGACTACCAGTGCTATCGTCATCACTATCTGGGATATACTCCCTACAGTCACGGCATGTTGTCTTTCCAGGCAGCTGTCCAGGCAGCAATGGATGGTCATGGTGATATCCCGCAGATCGTGTCTTGCCGCAGACCTGGCACTTATATTTCAAGACTTCAGCAGTGCTTATTTGCGGCACTATAGGGCTATGTCGATGACCAACGAATACCTGTGAGGGCTGTAGTACTGCGGTTGGACCTGGTCCTTGATATGAAAGTGATGGAGGTCCATGAAAGTTCATTGTAGGATTTGGCAGAGGCATCATAGGATGTGGTCCTGGCATAGCTCCCCACATTGATGGAAAAGGAGGTGCGTTGAATTGCTGATGTGGTTGTCGCTCAAGGCTCTTGACCATCGCACCCTGGTTCTCTTGCGCATCTCGATTGTTTTGATTGTTATCATTGCTGGTCGGAGGGATTGGTGGAGGATGAAAGGGTGGTAGCATCCCGAATTGTGGTGAGAGATATACAGTCGGAGGCTGAGTCGTGTGACTGATTGGAATGGGACGTGAATTCATATCGCGCTTCTTTTTCTTAGACGTCGCATTTGCGTCAGGACTCTTTTGTGCTGGTGGTGAAGAAGGACGAGGCGGTTCAACGGTAGGAGATCTATCAACGTTGGTAGGAACTACAATGTTCTCTCGTCGGAATACTCTCAATAGAGGGTTTGGCCTTCTGCGCAACGTTAAGAACGATTCATCATTTTCTTGTTTCTTGGACGGTTGGCTTTGTTTCTCTTTCTTTCTGACATAGTATGGATGTCCTCCAGCATCACGCTCGATCCACACTCCTGAACTCATTTCTGAAGTTCACCTGTGGTGAGTGTTGGCGCAGGATCATCAAGATGAGAAGGAGAGAAGGTGTTGAATGTTACTGACCTTGTGTAGCTCAGACCGTTGTATGCAACACAATCAGGGAACCCATCAATAGTATTGTGCCGATAATACGATGAAGGACATGAAACGAGGTAGCTCTGTTGAGGGTAGTAATATGGGATTCGATACATGATATCTGATGAGATGTAACAATTTAGGCGATGAGTTGCAATTGTCGGGTTGCGAGGGCAACAACTAAAAGAGGCAGGAAGAACTTCACCTTTTGAACTAGAACTTACGGAACATACAAAGTAAAGCAAAGAAAGTAAATGGTTTATCATCTACCTTTTCGTAAATTTTCTCGCAGCAGGATAAAGCCAAACAAATGAACTTTCACTGATTCATGTCTCATTTACATGATTCTATGCCAGAGTCTAAGAACGAACGAAGACTTCTCAGTACCTCTTTGATAATCTCGATGATCTCCTTCAGCTATCAATAATAACAGTACCAGCATACCGTGTCGTTCGCGAGACGGAAAGTCAAAACGGCTTATTGTTGCCCAGATGTAGACGTACGATCTGAATGCTCAGCCGTGCCAATAGCATACCCGATCAGGAAGATGACCGTACAGCTATTTCAGAACATGTGCCTCTGTTTCTGTTTCTGTTTGATACTTCTTGCGCTATCTTTTCGGCTGGATAGATCTTGTCTGTCCAACAAGACCTACTTATTTCATTCTGCAGAAGTCAAGCAGGCGTAGAATATTTATATTCGACATGTGTTCCCCAAGGGATTTGGATTGCGGAGTCAACTAGGTCTCTTCCTTCAACACGCAAGATCTGGCAGAATACCCTGGCGTACTTGTACGCCATAATAATTCAAGATGCGCCAATAGTCATTTTCAAACCTTGCCTTGCTGCCGCTTACGTTCTCTTTGCCAGTCGATATGAGGGAGATGATGGGGACTAAACGATGAGAGACTTACTATCTGATGCATAGTTGCTGCGTTTATTGATACATTGAACTGTCGACAAGATGAATGGCAGTTGTAGAGTGTCCGCATCAAATCTGAATTAACTCTGCATTCAGCCTCATGATTCCAGCCTTGCTAGCCTTGCCATTACATATTTCCTTAATAGGAAACTTGGCGCAGGTCATTGTTTCGTAGCACTGTGTCGATCTCGGAAACTTCAGAAAGTTGCGCAGTCGAAAAGCCACAGAATCCACGTGTCTCCAAGAGAACAACTATACAACTACCCTTCCAGGCTCGCACCTACTGACTCGCGAAGGTCGAGTCCTTCACGTCAAAGTATGACAGCATCTCACTCGTTCTAGTCCGGTTCATACAGAAGAACGACCCTCAACATAATCGAATTGGACAAGTTCAACAGAGTATCTACTCAATATATACAACTCATGGTACAGCATTGATAGCGCAACGAGCAGATCTAATTAACTATGCCTTTTAACACAAACGAAACGCAAGTATATCGACGGGATGTCAAGACTAATGGTCAGACCCTCTCTTTCGAGGAGCGCGAGGCCCTCCTCAAGAAGTACCTTCCAGATCCGAAATCAATATCGAAACCACAGAAGATCAAACTCTCCTCCACCGATCTAACAGCACCTGGACTTACCTCTAAATTGTTACTCTACTTTCGCTCCCTCCTTCATATCGCTATCCATGTCATCATACAATTCGTCTTTGGCATATATATCCGCATGCGCCAGATCTTCAATGCGTGCATCCAGAAATTCCTTACGATCCGTCACTACCACCATCGAACACCGGCATACATACAGAAAGACACACAGAACCTTTCAAGAATACCTCAACATCTGAGTATTCTGTTAAGATACGATCCAAGAGCAGACGATGAAACTGGTCTCGAAACACTCATCGATGAAGTGGCCGAGCTATGCGCATGGTCTACCGCAGCAGGAGTTCCTCTCTTAAGCATATATGAGAAGACGGGAGTTTTAAAAACATACATGTCATCCGTCCAAGAACTAGTCCACCAAAAACTAGTACAATACTTTGGCGCAGCACCTCAGACACCAAGTTTAAGAATCCATGCACCCAACCTCCCCGACCTCTCACCTATGCCGTCAGAAAGAAGACACAACAGCAGTCATCCTGCACCCGCACACCTCGACCTCCTTCTCTTGTCCGCAACAGACGGTCGCGACACGTTAGTGGACCTAACTAGAACCCTAACCGAGATGTCCCAATCCTCCAAACTACGTCCCAAAGACATAACATCAACACTCATCAATACCGAAATCAACGCCACAACTTCCATACTCGCCTCCTCGTCTACTCAATCTAAACCTCACAGAAATAGCAGCAGCAAAAATGCTCACCATACAAACGGAACAGGAAATCGCATTCAGAAGACGACCTCAGAAGCCCTTCCGTCAGAACCAGACCTCCTCCTCGTTTTCGCTCCATACGTCAAATTAGATGGATACCCGCCGTGGCAGATCCGTCTTACGGAGATCTTCTGCGTGGGCGATAGCGGAGGAGATGTCAGCGGAAGAGGACTAGAAAGGAGAACGAGGGTGGAATATCAGGGTTTCTTGCGAGGGCTTTGGAAATATGCTGGGGCGGAGATGAGGTTTGGCCGATAGATATAATGTTAATGGAGGGTACACTGGTATTCCAAACATGCATAGAGTTTTAGAATATGGTGTTCTGGGGTGGTAGTATAGCTGTAGAAAGCTTTTGCATTTCTCGAGCGTTTTATCAATATTATCGTATGCTCATCTTTAGGAGCATGCATTCTTCATCTTGTCATCTCCTTTTACAAGCTGTATCTCTGCGCCTACTTCGTCACGCGCATGCGGATCTCTGCAGGCCACCGTGACCGCACGACCATCCCCCTGATTGCAACGTATGACATTTTTCATCCAGTCTCGAGTGACCTTGAGTATTGCTCCTTTCAGATACGGCATCTGTTTGGATTACCAGACCAAGATTCTGACCGCACGCAAGCGAAAGTTACTGGGATTCGGAACTAGTCCGGTGTGAGCGAGGAATTCACGCAACCCTCCGAGAGGCATCGCGGTGAATCTGTTCCTTCAGCACTACCTGAGAAGCACCGCAATTGCTGGTGACCCGTCTGCATCGGACGACATCTGGACGTCGCTGTATCCCCGAAATATTAGCTGTAGCCACAGCCCAGCTATTGAACGATAGTCGAGGCTTTCGATGTTTGGACGATGATTGTCGAACCAGTCTTGAAAAGAGAGAGTCCGAAATGAAATCACGTTTTCCTGTCCAAAGTCTCAGTCATCATAGTCATCATCGAAAGGATCGCAAGCTTCCCACATCTCATCCGTTTTATTCCCATGCATGAGCACATGCAACGACCTCTCATACACATACATTGTGATGGCACTCGCCGGGGCAGACTTGATCAAACTGACTGTCAGACCACGGTACCAGCCCCTCAACCCTTCTTTCTGCGCAATCTTACGCAGTGTACGGAACACACCACGGTACTCGGGAATATTGGTGTGAATGTATCGGTTGCGAGTCGGGCCCTGAACCTGGAGACGTTTGCGAACGAGGTCGAGGGGAAAGACGGCAGTTTTAGAGAAGATGCTTGCAAGGACACCAGAGGCGGCGTCTCCTGAGCTGAAGGGGAGGAAGGAGCCACCTAACTGCATGTGGAATGCTTCGTAGCTTGCGAAGAATAGACCCATATATGGGACGATCTGACCTATCGCGGCGGAGCAGCCTCGGAAGAAACCTTTGAAGCCCTCTTCTCTGGCTATATCGCGGCAGGAAGATGCGATGCTGAGGTAGACTTTCGTCGTGCCCTGTGCAGCGAATCGTGTTCGTAGAAGATCGAGAGGGTATGTTGCTGCAGTAGCGATAGCACCAGCTCCAGCTCCGCTGACGAAGGACTCAGCTGAAGAAGGTAATCGACGTGGCAGTTGCTCTTGTAATTGAGTCAAAGACCGATATGCTGTAAATTGAATCCCTCCATAGCAGACATAGAGGAGTTCGGCAGGTATGTTTCCCTTCCAAAGAGCTCTTATTCCTTCATCTCTTCTTATCCTGCGCAGCGTATTGAACGCGCCTTTGTAAACAGGACCTTTGATACCATCGCAGGATGTAGGATCGGATAAAGAATGGGTTTGTAATTGCAATCTGATCTTGACGACGTCGAGAGGAGCAATGCAGAATCTAGACACGAGACCTGCTATGCCGCCTGCTATGACTACCTGCGTTCGAGTACCCTAGTAATATGTTCAAGCGATATTCTCGACGAAAGGAAAGATTGTGTATTGTACTCACCTCATCCTTGAGTCTCTCAAGTTTCGAAGACGACATACATTCGAATCAAACACCCAGTCTGGTTGTGGACAAACAATATCACTGGAAACCTTCAATGACCAACTCACTCATATCGAGATATAGAAGAACAATGATGGAACGGAAAGCGCCCCACTTGATATCCATGAAGCTCGCTTGTGTTTACCAGAAATCATGACCTTCCCAAATCAAGTAACAAGCTGCTTAGAGATCCACCAAATGTCTCCGGGTCTTTTTAACCATACTTTTTACCTTTGCTCATCCACAGCCACCACCATTTATCAGCGGCACCGTCTCGTTATGCTTCAGCCTTCCAGATGTCCTGTTCCTAGCAAGAAGACTTGAGGGCGCATTGAATCAGTCGCTATGATGCCATGTTGCAGGCGGCCATTATGATGACCATTCCAAATATCGTGAGTCAATTCACATAAGAGTGAGATCTGTTTAGGCAGCCTCTTTTATATGGTTCTATAAAGGCATGCCCGTGATATTGATTTTTTCCAATTGTGCCCCAGTCGTTATCTTACAATACAGCCGTAAACCATATCAGATACAGTGCAATATCTATCAGCCTTTCGAGCTCGACCAAGTGAGAACTCATCAAAACAGCTTGCCTATATCTGATTCGAAATAACAAAAAACAGAACTCAAGAATGGCTTCACTTTCACCACAAATACCAAACCCAACTATTGCAACACACCTACAGCCATACCAGTCCCCGCCGTCTAGTTTTCCCGAATACTTTATCGACAACTTCAGCCCCCATGCGAATGCCAGATCCCGTCTCGTCGCCTCAGCCGCAGTGATTAATTCAAATCGTGTCTTACTCCTCCAACGCGCCGCACATTCATTTCAGCCATTGCTATGGGAACTCCCGGGGGGAAGATGCGAGTCTCGCGATCAAAGCATTATTGCCTCCGCGGTTCGAGAGCTATGGGAGGAGAGCGGCTTGATCGCGAGTAGAGTCACAGATATTGTGGGTGAGTATGGATGGCTTGACCGTGGGGAGAAGTGGAAGAAGATTACGTTCTTGGTAGGTATTGAAGACATGGGAGCACTGCCACAGGTGAAGATCGATCCGAACGAACAGGAGAGTTTCGTCTGGGCTACTGAGGAGGATGTCATTGCGAATCAGTGTGGTGGAACTGCTCTAGCCTGGACGAGCGAACAGCAGAGACAGACGGTTCTCAATGCTTTCAAATTAGTGAGATAAACTCAGCTAGCAAGAAGAAGATCTCTATCTGCTTGTGCGAACGGTGTTATTGCTAGCGAGATGTAACGGTAGAAGATATAAAATACAAAACATCAGGAGGACTAATGTGGCATGGAGTCTCGAGGGTGTCCTGCGATACTGCTCCTCTCTTCCACCACCACGACAAGCGATTGATGCCGTTGAAGACGTACTCGCAGGAGATATCGACATGGCATCTCAAGAGAGTAAAAAATTATCTTCTAAGGACCTTCAGCTGCAATGTGGTCGGATGTGGCCTTCAGAAGTCTCTCATTTGTTTCCATTTCGTGCAAAGGTCATGAGCAGCACCGTGAGCAACGAAGAACAATAAGCTGTAAACAGCGAATACTATGCGGAAAGACGCATCACGTAGAACCTAAATGTACCGGAGAGCATAGGAGTCGACAATTGGGATGCATGAAAGCTGCTGGTCCATCATAGTATCAATACGTATCCCACTTGTGTTTTTGAACTCTCGTAGCGTTCCGTCTGAATGAAGGTCAACGTCCGTAGCACACAAGAAGCGAGATGAGGCACTGACACACCTCATGAAGTAAGTTGTGTAATTCACATGAGTTCAGTCCCAACTTGTTCTCACGTAACATCACAGATTGGAGATGTGGATCTTCAAAGCCATGAAATATTCATAGTCTATCCTTTATGTCAATCATTTATCGAGGTAGATCTTGTGGATCACGAACGCTGATCCTCGATGGAAGATGCTGAAAGTCGCTGTTTGAACGAAGCCGGCTCAGTAATCGACCTTACATCGTAATTCGGGACAAGAACTATAGCGAGTGAGGGTAGTTGTCATGTCGAACAACGGAAGGCTTTTGGCCATTAGAAATCCCTGTTGCAAAAGATGTCGATTAATCGTTGAGGTAGTTGACAGATCGGGGTCCAAGCTCTAAAGTTTATCCCAGTGCCTTAGCACATCTTCGTTTATCTTACCTCGGGACAGGGGTATTCGGCCAAACAGATGATCATACGCAATTTTGACGATGCATTCGTATTGGGAATTTGGTATAGAGTAGTGCCTCATCAACACTAGAACGTCATCGCCTCGATCATCCATGTGAAAATCTCTTGCTAGCTCATTGACGATGGTTTGGCCGCACTGTACACAAATTCGACTATGCGAGCCTGCACATGTTTCTTCACCTGCCCTGCTGCTGCGTTGTTGGACTCTTCATCAAGCAAGAGTCTAAAAGGTTAATGTCAGTGGAGACAACATTCTCACACGCAAGCCCTCGGCCAGCTGCTTCCGGCCTCGAACTCAATTCTTTGGGATATGACAGTACTCGTGTTGTCTTTCATGATCTTATCAACTGTGAGTTCCAATCAGATACAGGATATTCAGCCATGTCGTAAGATTTCCATACAGAAATCCACCGTGTTGCTGTCTTATGCAGATTTCCACCTGATCTGGAGTGGTGTGAAAGCCATTTCTGATACAGTTGCCCTTGATCGACTATGAGTTTACGTTCATATTCAGGTGTTCATCCCACATCTTTTTGCGAGTCTTTCCTCTCCACTAATCCAGTGAAGTAACAAGCGACATCAAACAATGGACGACGAGACATTAAGGGGAAGTGTCTCACAACACGACAATGACGACAAGGTCGAGGATCCCCTCAATATGCCTGAGAATATTGCAGATGGCTTCTCAAAGCCGCGCGAAGCCGCGTTCGTGTTCACAGTATGTCTAGCGCAAATGCTTCAACTTACTGGTCTGGCTCAATCGATTGCTCCACTCCACATAATTGGTGACAGTTTTGGTATATCGAACCCGGGAAAATTGAGTTGGACAGTTGCTGCATATAGCTTGACGGTTGGAACATTTATTCTTCCAGCCGGACGATTAGGGGATATTTATGGACACAAAAAGATGTTTTTGATAGGCGCTGCCTGGTACGGATCATGGAACATCCTCGCTGGCGTCAGTGTCTACTCGACATTCGAATTCTATGCGGTGTGTCGAGGTTTTGAAGGGATGGGCGCCTCGATAATGGTTCCAAATGCCCTCGCAATGATTGGCCGAGTTTATGCTGTTGGTAACAGGAAGAACATGATATTTGGCCTCTTTGGAGCTTCTGCTCCAATTGGCTTCATGTTCGGTGCATTATTTTCCTCTATCTTTTCACAACTATCCTGGTGGCCTTGGACGTACTGGACTGCTGGTCTAGTAGCTTTTGGAACAATTGGTCTTGCGTCGTTCACTTTACCTCCAGATGCTATTCAACCTCTGGAAGCACCAGAGGGAGTGGACAAGCAAAGAGGTGAACCAGCACAGCGGATATTCGACCATCTCGGTGCAGTTTTGGGTGTTTCTGGTCTAATTCTGTTCAACTTTGCTTGGAACCAAGGTGAGTTGTTCAAACTTGTTGCTGGTCATATTGAACTTGCCACTCAGGGTCTCGCTAATTCCTGATGCCATTATAGCGGGTGTTGTTGATTGGCAGACTGTATACACTTACGTATTGCTCATCGTCGGTGCCACACTTCTAGCAGCCTTCGTATACGTCGAGATGCAGGTAGCAGAAGATCCTCTGGTCCCGTTCCGTGATCTCTCGAAAGAGACGGCTCTGGTCCTTTTGGTTTTGGCGTCGGGATGGGGATCTTTTGGCATATGGAACTATTACACATGGCAACTCTTAGAGGTTCTGCGAGGGTTCACGCCTCTCAGTGCCGTTGCACAGAATTCCCCTGTGATTGTGAGCGGTTTATTGGCTTCACTCTCAGCTGGATTCCTGATGACAAAGGTCAAGGTATCTATCACACTGACTGCAGCGATGCTCTGCTTTTTGATTGGTCAGATTCTTGTGGCTACATCCCCTGTCGGACAGACTTACTGGGCTCAAACTTTCGTGAGCTTCGTCGTCATGCCTATTGGTTTGGACCTGAGCTTTCCAACAGGTTGCGCGATTTTGTCCAAGAGTATGTCTCGTGGGGATCAAGGACTGGCAGCGAGCTTGATTAATACTGTCGTCAATTATAGCATTTCGATCTGCCTGGGAGTTGCTGGAACAATTGAGCCGAATGTGAACAAAAATGGTCAAGACCTCCTCCTAGGCTATCGTGGTGCATATTGGTTTGCAATTGGTCTTGATGTACTCGGACTGTTGGTATGCGCGTACTTCGTCTGGTCATCTCGAAGTTAGTTGGCATCAGTTCTGACAGAAATAGAATAAATCATCTGCTGCAATATATCTTTACTACAGAGAAACGAATAGCCAGTATTACAAGTAGTAGTGGTAGACTCCGTGCCACGAAAGCAACTTAGCCGAACTTAACGCGTCCAGTCAGCGCGCAAATGATGACGCGCATTTTGGCGTTTTCGTTCTCCACTCACTACCTATTGTAAGACTACAAAGAAATCTGGGGTACATTATTCTACACATCTCAGTGGCGCGATACAGCCTCTATTCGAGAACAATTGAATACTGGATGGCTCACCGAAAGGAGGACAACAGCAAAAAGTCTCAAACATGTTTCGCAACCCTCGAGAAAATGCTTCAGCCCAGCAAGCTGCAGTTGTTTTACCATCCACTGGTCGCCCCCCAACACCTCCGCCGAGCGGTGGTGTCAACCAGTCACCCTATTTCACACCAGCTTCCTCACTACTACCTAAGATAAGCCCGAGTGTATCGCCTCAGGTACCAATAAACGGACGTCAAACCTATATCAAAGTCGACGGTGGCAAAAAGAACGGTTCGAAGCCCAATAAGAGTATCCTGAGCTTCTTCGCAAAAGCAGAGAGAGTGGAAAGCTCTTCTAATCCAACAGAGGAGGCTGGTTTGTTTTTCGAAGAGAGCTCACCCGCCAAATCGTTAGCAATAAATCAGTCACCCGGCTTCTCCAAGGAAGATGATTCTCTCAGGTATAACGAAGAGGTCACACCGGTCAAAAGGAGAAAGATAGATGCGACGGACAACGACAACTTTTTGAGAACGCCATCTCCAGAGCGTGGGATTGCTGCTGTAATTTCTCACACGGGCAAAGATGCGGTAGAAACACCGATCATAAGGAAGACGCAGATAAAGCGACGAGGAGGCTTCGTTGATGACTCGAGCGATGAAGAAGACGATAATGTAAACGACTCTGCAATTGGAGGGTTCCCGAACGAAATACATGGCAACGACGCAGAAGAGAGCAAAGCTGACTGGCACAGCACACCCAGAGTGAATAAGTCCTCAATACCAAGAATGGTGGAGGTCGTAGAGACAACGAAAATACCACTGAAGCCGCCAGGCGACGAGAATAGCACTTCATGTCTTCGGAGGACTCGTGAAACATCAGAAGACATCATACCAAACCTGAGCCGGGAAGCTACAAGTGTGGTTATACCCGAAGATTTTGGTGAAGACGAGGATTTTGAAGATGATGAGTTTTTCGAGGAAGGTGAGGAGTTCTTAGAAAGACGCTGGATGGAGGAACAAAGAGCTATGGAAGCTTCTTTCGATGAGGACTCGAAGTCAGAAAGCGGCACCGAAGGGCCGAGAACACCTTCAGGCAATACTGGCGGAGAACCACACGAAATTGATACACCTACGGAGAACGTGGCGTTATGTCCAATATGTAATGGAAGCATGAGAGATTTGTCTGAGACGCAGGCTTCAAGTCATGTGAACGCCTGTCTAGATGGCACTGCACCGCCTCTCAAGAGCGAGAAGCTTGACACTCCCCCATCTGTGTTGCAGTCTTCAAAAAGTCCGACTCCTCAGTATCCCAGAAATGCGACGAGATTTCAGAGAGCTTCTTTACCTCGACCGGCCCAAGCGAATCCATTTGCCATGATGTCCGATGGTAGACCTAAGGGATCTGCGTTCAACCGCCTAATGTCTGGTCACGCAGAGGATGCAGCATGGGCTGAAGCTGCTGCCAACGAATTACAATCTCGTGGGAAACCAGCTTACCAGCGAACATGTCCATTCTACAAGATCATGCCAGGTCTTTACATTTGTGTGGACGCTTTCCGCTACGGTAAAGTTGAGGGACAAAATGCCTACTTCTTGAGTCATTTCCACAGCGATCACTACATCGGTTTAACTTCTTCATGGTGTCATGGTCCAATATATGCAAGCAAGGTCAGTTGCAATCTTATGCGTCAACAATTACGAGTAGATTCGAAATGGTTACGTCCTTTGGAGTTTGAGAAACGGGTCGAGATTCCTGACACACATGGAGTATTTGTCACCATGATTCCAGCCAATCATTGTCCTGGATCCTCTCTGTATCTCTTCGAGAAGGTGGTAGGGAAGAATAAAGATGGCTCACCTAAATTGAACAGAATCCTTCATTGTGGAGATTTCCGAGCCTGTCCTGCCCATATCAGTCATCCACTCCTCCGACCTGATGTGCTCGATGTGGTGAGCGGTCAGAATAAGCAGCAAGTCATTGACACATGTTATCTTGACACAACTTATCTCACGCCGAAATATGCATTCCCAAGTCAGATGGATGTCATTGATGCATGCGCGCAAATGTGCGTGAGTTTGGCCAAAGAAATCCCAGATGATAATGACAGCTGGGAGAAGGTCAAGATGGCAAAAGCAGGCAGTGTAATGACTAAATTCCTCGACGAGGGAAAGAATGAGATTGTCAAGACTGAAGAAGAGGAGGACAAAAAACCAAAGGTTCGAGGTCGACTACTCGTAGTCGTTGGCACATACTCAATTGGCAAAGAAAGAATCTGCATGGGCATCGCAAGAGCTCTCAACTCCAAGATCTTCGCACCACCAGCAAAGATGAGAATTTGCAAAGCTCTTGAAGATGCCGAGCTAAATGCTCTCCTCACAAGTAATCCCCATGAAGCTCAAGTCCATATGCAGACACTATTCGAGATTCGACCCGAAACCCTACATGACTACCTCATAACGTTCAGAGGCCACTTCCATCGCGTCGTCGGTTTCAGACCTACAGGCTGGACCTACCGACCACCCTCATCCCGCTTCACCGATAACCCAGCCGTAAACGCAGTTCTTCACTCCGAAGGCTGGAAATCGCGCTTCACAATGAAAGACCTAGCGCCACAGCGAGGCAGTACCAAGGAAGCCAATTGCTTCGGCGTACCATATTCGGAACACAGTTCCTTCCGGGAATTGACCATGTTCTGCTGTGCTTTGAGGATCAATCGAATCATACCTACGGTCAATGTTGGCAACGCTAAGTCTAGGGAGAGGATGAAGGGCTGGATCGAGAAGTGGGATATGGAGAAGAAGAAATCGGGTTTGTTCAAGGTTGAGGTTGGGGATGAGGGTTGGGGGAGTGGTGATGGAAAGTTAAGGTATGGTGTTTAGATCTAGCTAGACAGTATGCTATGCTTGTTGGCACTTGTGTTGTATGATGTTAGGTATTTGATTCATGAATATAAGATTTTGTGAAATACTTTCGCCTTGATGTTCTGTCCTTCTTTCTGACGTATTGATTCTGGTCATGGTTTCATCCATCATCATGCTGCGAGACTTCTGACGTGCTCGCACGACATCAGTGCAAAAATCTCTTTGGCTTCTTGGACAGACCACCGATATCCTAGCTACAAAGTGCCATCTGTCACATGACTGTTATTTCTGCTTCTGCCGCTATATGGCTCTCGTTTTGAATGGTCGAACTGATCACTTTCAGCGCCAATCGCGGCTGATTGACTCTGAATTTTGCGTTTGCAGTGTTTCGAGTACGATTCGCTCTTGGACCGGTTTCTTCTGCGACTGTAGTGTCTAAACCACATCCATACAGACAAATCGTGCTTCACTTTCCAGATAGAACCAAATCAATCAACACCAATGTTCGTCCCATCAAGAACAATTCTACACTAGTCTCTGCTCTCCTCTGGTTCCCTATTCACGCCTTCACCTGACCCTGCTGTTGCGCCGCCTTCCCCGCCGCCGCTTCCCTCCTACACGCATCCTCCAGTAGTCCTCTATCGACCTCCTGCGCCGGTAAATGCACGTACCGCACCACACTACCGCGTATGAATATGTTCTTCACGCTCGAGAGATGGGGGTATTTTAGCTCGTCGAGGACCGTGATGTCATCGAGTTTGATGTTGAGGTATTGGTCGACGGATTTGAGGGTGCCGCGGATTTGGATGTCGTTTTTTAGTTCGACGGTTATGGTTTGGTTGGTTAGGGTTTTGAAGAAGCTGGAGGTGGTAGGTGATTAGTATTCGTGGGGAAAGAGCAGATGGTTGGAGGAGAGAGGAGGGAGGATTGTGTATATGTATGTACCTGAAGAAAAGCATTTTGGAGTGAGGTGGTGAACTGTATGGTAGGTGGTAGAGGGGGGAGGAATCGTGGTGGTGTCTGAGTTTATGCTTGAGGTCCTGTTTTAGGTGTATCTTTCGCGGCGATTATTGAGACTTGGGTCCACCAGTTCAAAATGTAGGCTTCACAGGCGCGGTCGTTCAGATGCTATTGTGTCGAACGCTTGTCGTTGTAGTCTACGTGTATGCAATGGCGGGCACTTTGTAAATATCCAGCAGGTACTTCGTCATGTCAGTCGTTCCCAAGGCTTTACCGAAGCCTTGTGTTTTATGCGTGTTGGCTTGGCAAGAAGAGACGACCGCGGCTTATTACATCTCGATACACAGTCTGACTGCTCTACGTGAGGTGCTTGAGCATGCTTCTTTTCCACGCTCATAGCGAAGAGGCCTCTATTCTCGTCTCGGTGAGAATAAAGATCGTTCGAGATTCCGCAATGTTTGAATGACAGGTTGCACGTGGATGATTTTCCGATGTGCTTGGCTTGGGTTAGTGAACAAAGTGATCATGCCATTGTCACTCTTTGATTCATCAATAGTAACGAATTAATGGTAGAACAGTGCATCATGCGATGACTTAGTAAGCATGCATATCTACATCCAATGTCGCTCAGAGGTATCAGTCAATATGCAAGCGAGCGAAGTATCCTGTTAGAGATATACGAAAGAATTGCTTGGATTCCTGAGCTGTCTAGGCTACACCAACATGACGGTCTCTTTATTTCAACGCATTCTGTATCTCAACACCTAGAAGCGCGCAAACTCCAGCCGTTTCGTGCACACGTATCTTATGCATGCAGATAACGACCTCAACGTCTTTGTCGAAATTATCCAGATGTGTCGACATAGGGAGTGCAAATTTGTCTCAAATCATTCGCTGCAAGATGAGAGCATTCAATCACGGACTGTAAACCATGGCAACAACAGCGACACATTCCTCACGCGTACTCACTCCTGTCTGAGTCTTCAAAACTGACTCGAGCGTCCACGCAGGGACAGCCGGTGGTGGACCTTTCTTGGTCACAGCGGGGGGCTCAAGTTTGATCAGGGATTCGGAAAGCTTGCCCCAGGTGTTCTCGCAATCCACAAGCAGTTGAGTAGGGTTTGCACCTCCGATCCAGTTCTCGGTGATGTAGTGTTGCACGTTATTTAGGCGGGTTGCTTCGCTGAGCATCTGGACGATGATGAGCAACGAACGAGCCCTATTCTGCCTGAACTTTGTGGCGTCGGTCGCCTCCTTGGCTGGATCAAGTTCTGTCACAGCTGTCATCAGGCTGTTCCAGCCAAGAGGAATGTCGATTCGCTTGATGTACTTGGCCCCTTCGACCTTAGATGTTGCCTCGCCCTCTAACTGACCATAGCCACCTTCGAAGCCAATGTCCTTAGATCCAGTGATCATCTTTGTGGTGGTCTTGAACTCGTACCACACCGTTCCCCACTGATACCCATCAACATAGAGGTTGTCTGGCCGCAATCGGATCTTTGCGGTCTTTGCCCCTACTTTCAGTTCGACATCAAAGAACTCTTGTTTAGCACCCAGCTTGGGCAGAACTGGACATCCCTGAATCAACTTGCCCTGATTCCTTTGACTGAGCGTGGCACGTAGATCGGTGATCAATTGGGTGTAGCCTGCTCCATCGTGATCGGCTGATAGATTGAATGTTTTGGTGAAGACGGCGGCGGCAGCCATGTTAATGACAATGTCTTAAGGTGGCCCAAGGGTACTGATTTCCAACGACAGGCAGATGAAGTGAAATTAATAGACTTTTTGCTTGAAAATGTGAGTGTATGTGGGGAAGGAGTAGAGAAGACACTGGGTTTATATAGCAAGAATTCGACTCGCGACACCGTTTCCAAATCAGCAACTGGACAGCGACTCTCCCATCTCATGTCACTTTACCGTTGAATGGAGCCATCTTTGGGAACTGATTCTCTCGCTTACCACCAGGGATCGAAAACACCTGCTGAATGTCCTACTAGTTGTACATTGCGAGCCTATCATGAAGGCTGTTTACCGAGATGGACATTCGGACCAGACGTACAATGCAACATAGTAACGCGATGAACGAACATTTTCAAGCTGAGCTGAAAACATACGAGGAATTAGCACTGCGTCCTCTTAACGCTAAACCCATTGTTGTCCATGAGTTTCAAGGTCGACCTGCAAGTACTACCAGTAGCTGGCTCATTTGAGATGCACGCACCACTATTATTAGTATTCAGCCAACTATCTTACATCTGTGATTGAGCAGCAATATGCAATTGAGTCGGTGAGCTTTGACTGAGTTCTTTGCAGGTTCTTTGGCGTTCATGTTCGAGCTGATGTACAAGGTCGCATTAGTACCAATTTTTGTTCGATAGACAGTTCGTTTACGAACTTGGGAGCAGTCTAGACTGCCAGCCGTTGTTAGCCTGCAATTGCATCTGACAACACATTCATCCCCGTCTCAGTACCGCCGAACCCTGCTGACCATGTTCACGTGCTGTAATGATTGACACCATCTCGAGTGCTACGCGTGTAGGACTAATGGTCTGGAGACACATAAGCTAGTCGTACTTAGGACGTCTCGTTGTCGTATTGTGTGTCGAGACTAATACTTAGACAGGGTGATATATTGCCGTCACATGCAGCCTCATGCGGCTATCGCGGCTTGTCTCTCTCTATTGCAGCTATTTTTGAGATTATTGCAGCTCGATGGAAATGGCTAGTCCTCAGCTGAACGATGGATGTGGGGACTAGGGAATTGCGGCTGAGATGAGCTGAACAATAGTAAACCTCAGCAATTCAGCTGAGAGACAGCGGCAACTATTTTCGGTCAGAGTGATCGTTGTCAAGATATTTGCATTTCTTCTGATCTTCGGCACCTCATGGGCTGGTATGATGTGCCTGGCAATGAAGCCCACTGCCCATGTAGAAGTTTTATGTTACTGAAAGTTTGAAGCTGCCACGCAGCAGATTTAGACTCTTCTTCTGCGGCAGGTACCGAAGCGAAGCTGTCTGATTGCTAGCGTGACCCCTTCGTTTGCAGAAGCTGCTTGAGGACAGTAAATGAAGGTGTGCAGGTAGCTTCGCTTATTCCCGTGTCGACCAGAGCCACAGGCTTGGTCCAGCGATACAGTCCTACGCTTCGGTCCGTGCTTTGGCTTGTCATTTCTGGACGAGTCATGTACGCCCAGTATTTGGACAGTCCTCAACTGTCTGCGGGTGATCCAAGCCGTTGCTATCCCAGACCGAAAGCACAGCTGAGCCTGTTACAAATCTCGTTTTTTACGTTCTTTAAGACTGATCTATGAGGAAAACTTGTACAACCGCTTGGAGGAAACAGTATTCCATCAACGAGCGATTCAGTCTTGCAAGTCGAGCCTATTACGCCAATTCGGATTGGTATGATACATGATTCTTGTCTATGCTCTCTCTATCTTGATACTTTCAGATACTCCAGCACCTCGTGAACATTACTATCAGGCGGAAAGATAGGATACCACCACTTGACAATCTTTCCATCCTCAATTGCAAAGCTAAGTCTCTTGATCAATTTCTTGCCCTTGTATTCGAAGAAAGGCAATTTCATTCCGTTCAAGAACTCCAACTTCTCGTCACTCAGCAACTCATAAGGTAAGTGAACTCGCTCGCGCAACTCTTGTTGGTACGCACTGTCTTGCGTCGAGATACCGTAGACGTTCTTGACGCCGTAACCCTTGAGTTCGGAGAAGTTGTCACGGAACGAACATGCTTGCGGTGTACAGCCTCGTGCGCCGGGGATGGCGTCCCATTCTGGTGGAACTGTTTCATCGGGTGCTCCGCTGCGTGGGTAGCAGAAGATGATGGATAGACCTTGGAGTTCGGACATGTCGATTGATGTATTAGGGTTGCTGGCGGTTGGAAGCTTGATACTTGGTAATGCCATGTTGGTCAGGTGGTCACATGCCCCATCGTTGACCGGCTTGGGGAGGTCGGCGGGAAACGAAGTGTCTGCATAGTGTCAGTCGTCTGGGTTTGTACACGGATTTGCAAGACTTGTATATTTCTATGGCTAAGATAATGGTACAGTATGATTTCATTATAGATTACGAACAAAGAGATACGGTACATACGTGACATTCTGAAAGATATAAACCGCCCACAGTGATACACTGGTGGAAAGATATTGATACGAACGAGTCTGGAAGAGAGAGTAGCTATCATGGATATATTTCGTCGATGTCCGACAACATCAGATTTGAACGTTCAAGGTCTCTGAGCAAATGATGATTTTGTATATGTTGGAGAAGAGTCAATTGACCCCTCATCTCCTGAATCAATGACATCGGCAACTTTGGTGTATGAATTCCTGAGTCACCGGCTTATATTAGAGGTCTTGTTTGATTAGAATATCCGCTTCCACCACTTCTTGCTTGACCCCGAATCCTTTTGTTCGTTGTTTTGAGTGAACTGTGATTTATGGAAGAAAGATTTGCGTGTATACTCGGGTCCTTGATATCTTGGATCTGATGCTAAAGACAGATCTTGTTTGGGTGGAGGCCGATAGATCTTTGATTCAATAAAGGCATTAGACGGTCGCCATGAATTCATCTTGTCGTGGAATTTCGTTTAAGCGGATGATGATGGAAATTGTGTACTTTTGTAAGAGTTTGAAAGTATGCTTACCGTGAACACGAAAAGTGGCCATACATTGACGCATCTTTATACTCAAGCACGGGAAGCACGGCCGTGCTCTCGTCTTCACGAGTGCAACCCAAGCTAGGTAGGGCGGCACAGCTTTGTTTTGTGAGTGGTCTGAAGTGTAGAGTGTTTGTTGATGGGATCTTGGCTTCCCATTGGCATGACGCCGGCCAAGGATATAGGATCCGTAACCGTATAAGCGAGAAGTTACCGCGACGATCAGTGGAAGGCTGTGTTTGTACTTTTGTGCAAGTATGCCTGGAGATTGGGGGGTGGGGAAGAATATCTCTCGACAGATTGAAATCGGATGTCATCCTGCTGTATGTAGGAGTATAGTCAATAGATGAGCTCTCAAGACGATACCAGAATTTTTGGTGCAATATATCATATCAGCTCACGGAATCAACAAGCGGACTCAAATTCTTGGTCGACAGCAGTTCCCCGCGAGTCAGTGACCAGGACACCAAGCTCGTCAAGTGGTGACTACAGGCAGAACAAGCATCAGTGTCGTTGAGATCACTGACGCCAGATTGGGGCAGCTGTGGTCATGATACAATGAGCTCGCGTAGCATTCGATGCTCACTTGACAGTTGTTCTATTCGTGGCCGTGGGTGGTACTGAACGCCGCCGTTGCTTGTTGCATGTAAAAGTAGAAGGTCAAACTTGAAGCGCGAAGTCATGAAGTCTAACGGCGGACAGTTCTGGGCATTCGATGACCCGCTCAAACATCACTATTTTGGCTTCCTAGGAGGGACATAGCTAATCTTCAGTAAACACCAATATATGACATGAAGGACAATTTCAAAGTGGTTTGATCGAGTCACTGACTGCCTGCTAATATGTACAAGAACATGAGGTAGACTGCAGACTATGAATATGTGGAGGAGCCGCCAATCAGTCTCTCGAGGAGATAATGTATTGCGAGCAAGATGTACGAGTCACGTGCACAGTTTCCGTCTGCGCCTCTCAAGCTATGAGGCTGTACCAGAAGTTCTCCGAGCAAGGCAGAACGCAGCCTGTGTGCGGCTACGTCTGCATTCTGTCCTTGAGACTCCCTCAATGGCAGTCACGGTATCGACTGTCGTCTCCAAAACGCGCTGTATCATGTCTATCAACGAGTGCTCCCGACAGCTACACTACGTCTGAATAGTACATCCTCCACACGCTAGTAGATGATCACAGCGATGCGATTCCTGAAATGGGACAGTCATAATAGCTTTGCATTGACCGATGATCTACCTGATCCCCTTCCTTCATATGCTATCCTATCCCATACCTGGGGTCTTGATAGCGAAGAGGTGACCTTCACCGATCTACAACAGCCGCAACATCAGAGCAAGGCCGGATATGCCAAACTCAGGTTCTGTTTAGACCAGGCAAGAAAAGATGGTATCGAGTATGTCTGGATAGACACATGTTGTATCAACAAGGACAATCCGAATGAGCTGTCGGAGGCCATCATATCAATGTTTCGCTGGTACCAGGACGCGAAAAAGTGCTACGTGTACCTTGCTGATGTGTCGGCTACATCTAGTAATATGGGCAGCAGTAGCCAGTTCAACTGGGTGTCAAAGTTTCGGACGAGTCGCTGGTTCACTCGTGGTTGGACACTACAAGAGCTGCTTGCACCAACATATGTTGAGTTCTTTTCGTTCGAAGGTATCTCGTTGGGTACAAAGACGACGTTGGCACGAGAAATTCATGATATCACCAGCATTCCACTCGCGGCTCTAAACGGGGCGCCAATCTTGCGATTCCCTATTGCTGAACGTATGCGATGGACGGAGAAACGAAGGACGACAAAAGTGGAAGATAGAGCATATTGTTTATTAGGAATATTCGACGTATCCATGCCGCTTCTGTATGGGGAGAGGGATAGGGCATTTCAGAGACTGTGGAGAGAGATCATAGATCAATCCGGCGGCGACGCTATCAACTTTGTCGATCTGGAAAAGCTTAAGCCGCAAGGATCTACTCAGAAAAGGGCACTGTCTTACGGTGAAGACGAGTCTGATGATATATCTTCTTGTGATAGGCAATCTGCACAAACATTTCGATCTGGTCACTCGAGGCCTACAAAACGAGTCAGGACAATTCACGATACGAATATGCCAACATCTATCCGTCGCTCATACACGAACAGCACCGAAGGTATACCTCATGTCGAAGCCATGGACGAGCACGATCAGCGTTTACGCCAGGATTATCCAGAGAACTCAGTGCTCGCTGATGAGGAAAAGTATAAGGTTCTCCTTGATTCACTTTTGTTCGACCGAATCAATTTCCGCGTAAATAACGTTAAGAGGGCATTATTATCGACATGCCAGTGGCTCCTCCGCCATCAAGATTTTCAGGCGTGGTATGAGAATCTCAGCTCGGATCGTCATAGCGGCTTCATGTGGATTAGGGGCAAGCCAGGCTGTGGCAAATCGACATTGATGAAAACCGCCCTAGAATGGGCTCGCAAGCCTAAGAACAGGGGTCAAGTCATCATCGTTCCTTACTTCTTCCATGCTCGAGCTACAGCCTCTCTTGAAAAGTCAAGTCTGGGCTTGTATCGAACGATCGTTCATCATCTCTTATCTTCATGTCCAGGCCTTCGTCCCATATTTGCAGAGAAATTCGCTTTTAAAGCTCCCGGACAGTCAGGAGAAGGTTGGACCGAACAAGAACTGCAAGATTTCATTTACGACGCTGTCGACTCGGATGTGAAATTTAGTCTATGTCTATTCATCGATGCGCTTGATGAGGCCGAACATGAAGATGATGTTCGACAAATGATCAGCTTCCTGACAGAGCTTTCAGATCGAGCATCAGCTCAGGACGGCTTACGCAGACTCAAAGTCTGCTTATCGAGTCGTCACTATCCTCATATTACCATTGGCAGAGGGCGAAGCTTGGTTGTAGAGGATCAACCTGAGCACAATAATGACATTAATGCATATATTACAAAGGAGTTGATGTGTCTAGATGGCACTGAGAAAGATGATCTTCGAGCTGAGTTGTTGAGCAAATCGGCTCACGTATTTTTGTGGGTTGTCCTCGTTGTGCGGATCTTGAATAAATCCCACGATCAAGGGGCGGATTTGCGGGTGATGAAAGCTCACCTAGCAACCATCCCTGCAGGCCTGGACGAACTGTTCCATGAGATCTTAACCAGAGGTGAATATGGCCTGGAAACGAGCATACTTCTCTTCCAATGGATGCTTTTTCGTATGCGTTCGCTTGAACCGGCAGAGTTGTTCCTTGCTGTGGAGTACAGCAAATCACCCACCAATTCATCATGGTCATGCACAGATGAAATTTCTATGCCTACACCAGAACGCCTGACTAGGTTCATCCTCGACTGCTCGCGAGGCCTTGTGGAGGTCTCCGAGTCTAGTTCGTCACAAGCGCCTGTGGTTCAATTCATACATGAAACGGTTCGCGAGTTTCTGCTCAACAAGAATGGATTGAAGTCAGTTGTTCCAGCTCTGGCCACTGATCTCCATGGTATCAGTCACGAGATCCTTCGTGTAGCATGCATGCGGCGTATATCGACTGCTCCTGATTGGAAGAAGTATGAGCATCTTTGCAATACTTCTCGCAAAAAAAATGATGAACACGATAAATTCACAACTCAAATGCGATCAGATCTTCCTTTTCTAGATTATGCCGTCTTACACCTTTTCGATCATGCTGCGCAGGCACATGAACATGGCATCTCCCAAGGGGCTTTATTAGAAACTTGTATGGATTCGGAAGCCATCTGGTGGAATTCTTATCGGCCTTGGTGGAATGTCTTCGAGCGTTACAAGAACAAGAAGATCCCGTCCAACGGCACCTTTTTCGAGATTCTCATGGCCCGAAAATGCCTGAGTTTGCTCTCTGTCTCGCTAGATCAGTTCAATGTTGCTGATAAGGCTGGTCCAAATGTTGGGGAATTACTGCATCTCTCACTACGACAGGGTTCCTCACACTTGGTCCAGTTTCTAATTAACAAAGGAGTTGATCTGAACGCTGTGGCAGAGGGCAAGACCCCATTAGAAGCTGTGACTAGACGTCGTCAACATGGAATGTTGCAATTTTTGATCAACGCAGGTGCTGACGTCAACTCTAAAGCAGCAAAATCTGGTTTGGCACTACTGCAAGAGGCAATATCAACCCACCAAGATGTTGACATTGTTAAGATACTACTTGACGCCGGTGCCGATGTGAATGCTGAAGGAGGTCGGTACGGTAATGCACTACAGGCGGCATCACTTAGAGGATACGAGAAGACAGTACAGATACTACTCAACGCTGGTGCTGATGTGAATGCTCAAGGTGGAGAGTACGGCAATGCACTACAGGCGGCATCATATTGGGGACCCGAGAACACAGTACGGCTGCTACTCGACGCGGGTGCGGATCTGAATGCTCAAGGTGGAGAGTACGGCAATGCACTATATGCGGCATCACATAATGGACGCGAGAACATAGTGCAGATGCTACTCGACGCGGGTGCTGATGTGCATGCTCAAGGAGGTCGTTATGGTAATGCACTACAGGCGGCATCATATTTGGGACGCGAGAACATAGTACGGCTGCTACTCGACGCGGGTGCGGATGTGAATGCTCAAGGAGGTTATTATGGTAGTGCTTTAAAAGCTACAAGGGACGGCGTCTTTGGTCCTCATGAGAGAGTGGTGCAATTACTACTCGAACATGGAGCAAAGTCATAGCAGAGTAGTATACATAATAAAATACAATTCCGAGCTTGTTCGAAATCTTATTTGAAGTTCCCGAACTATCGAATTCCGTCCGCTCTGAACATGCTGAGAGTACATGTATTCTTTGATTCAATTCTCATCTCACACCCCGTTTTTCGTTTTCCTTGGCTTGTACGGTCTATAGCGCACCCTGTATCTGTATATCTCACTGAATTAACATACCTTGACAGGCTAAGATCAATTGGCGTGATTTCTTATCGTCTCTGACTTGCAGTAAGATTGAGGAAACCAAAAGTGAGGCGGACTTCATTCTTGATACACCGTTGGTGTATACAACTTTCTATCGGACGATACGCTGGCTTTGGTTAATATCCTAAATACATCTTCCTTATCGTATTCAGAGACTTCAATGTATCGACGTAAGGGAATAGCGATACTAATGATCAGGTAGGGCCATTTTACGACGGCAAACTCATCTCCATTCGTCGTGGTGACCACCAGGCCCTGGTTGAACATTTGGACCGAATCACGAGCTCTAGATGTGTTGTGTATCATCATGGAGACCTGAGACTCGATGCGTCTTGAACGGAAGACATTACTCATTCGCATCCGATGCTCGTATCTCTTGAGGGCATCGTAACATTTGTACCGATGGTCGAAGTAATCGCAACCTTCTCCATTAAAGTGGTGTAAGCAGAAGACCATTTGCTTTGACCTTATAGTACAATGGTTCGACAGATAGCTTGCTGTGTCGATATGTTCGTGAATAGCTTTTCGAAGATCATAAAAGCAAGCAGTGCACTGCAGATGAAAAGATCTTTTGCACCAAGCATCGGACAGATCCAAGATCTCATAGTTCGTGAATCTGTCCGCACAAGCGTTCTCCCTAAACTACCAAGTTCACGGTGTAGGTTGGGGTCCCGCTCGAGCAGCCTCCCCTCCTTCAGCAGCCGGCTGGATCCGGCGTAATACATTGAACCGTGGTCCCTTGTCCGCCAATAGCACAGTACACGATAAGAAGACAAAAGCGCCCAGAACTGCTGCAATGATAATCCCATCGACCATGAGCGGTGGTAGAGTTTTCTGAGGCGAGCACGTTACTTTCCCGTGAATTATACCCTCATGCTTCAATGTCTCCACGAAGCGACAAATAGAGGTATTGGTAGTGAGCGCGGCTACTTTGACACCACCACTTACTTCTGTGAGTGAAGGTAAGGACAATGCTGAAAAGCCACCTTCGAAGTCGAGACTTTGTGCTTGAGATAGAGCTGGAAAGCCATCTATAGCGTCGAGCTGCGTAATTTTGATGAGTATGATAGGTCCTTGAACACTAGAGAGAGCTGGTAATGATAGATTTGATAGTTGTGGGAGATTTTGTAGGACAAGAGAGCCCTGTACGGTGCTCAGTTCCGGGAGATTTGCGCTGTTGAATGATGCAAGCCGCTGGAAGTTGAGGCTACCGATTGAGGACAGCAAGTTGGCGGAGATGGATGTCAAATTGGCAGCATTGATGGCGGTAAGACTACCAGTAATGACTTGCAAGCTCCCGTTGAGATTGAGGTTGCCCTCGAACGAAGGGTCGATCTTGATATCGCCAGAATATGTCGAGCATGCAGCCAATTTGGACGCGTCTCCTTCTGTCTCTATATCCGCTGAAGGTCCGTCACACCAGCTCTCTTACATGAGTTGTTAGTATCGTATGACCAGGAATGATGATCTGGACTAACTGACTCGTTGAATTCCCTGACCCGCCGCCGCCACATGAAGCACAGCAGGAAATTATTCCACCTATGATTCCGAAGGCCGCTGCGACCCCGATGACTACTACGAACGGATTACTCATGTTCTTATAATTTTCCAGATAGGATCATAAGACATGTTTAAGACCTCTAAATTAGATGATCTGTCGTCATGAGGCTTCTTGCTTGAGCTTTTCAATGAATTCAACACTCGGTAGAGACAGGTTGAATAGATTATACGGCGTTCATGGCTCTAGAGATGCCAAAATCACCGCAGATGAATGTCGACTACAGATCTAGACGTTGAGGAATTGAGGCCTGACCATGGCGGCAAGGTCTGACTTAAAAAGGCGGTGCACTCCCTCTGACATGATCACCAAACTGCGCCGCTGATTTCAGCCAACCTTGGGCAGGTCGTATGTCATGTTGAGTATCGAATCGACGATACATGCACAGCCTTGCAGCGGCTCATGTTGATGTAGGCAAAACCCAACCAGCGTTCAATGAGATATTCGTGCAGGAATGGCTTCACATTCTCAAGCGGGACATCACCGAGTAACGCGAAGACCCAATGCACAAGTGTGCTGTGTTGTCTTCATAGGCCAAGCTAGTAGCTCATTGCCTTAATTTAGGTGATCCTTACCTATAAGCTCAATCTTCTTGAGCGCCCGCATTAGCTCCAATTTGGCTTTGTGAGCGGCATTGCTTAGGATCGACCCGCAACCACCACTCCGACGCCTTATCAGATGTTAAGTCACACCAGCACGGGAAGGTCAGTGCCCAGAATTCTGCAGCGAGGTGCAATGACTGTCGACAGAAGCATTCTTGTGCTTTACCATACGTCATGACTTATCCACGTCGAATAGGAGGATCCGAGGTCACACCTTCAGGTAACGAGTGTGCCGTGTGAGGCTGACTAGAATCAGCCTTTTTTCAGTCGACTGGAAAACAAGTATGTCTTCTGAATACAAAAGTTTCATTACGCTTGACGTTTCAATCGCAACAAGTGCCTCAAGGTATGAGAACGATTCTTAGCATTCCGTTGTATGTGGTGGTCGTTGGACTTGCGAGTATGCAGCTGGCATTTACAGTTACAAAGGTACCCTTTTGCCCACACTCAACGGAAGAAAAGCCTTTGCTATGCGAGAGTCAATATGCTCTCCTCACATTCACGGCGACTTGGACACTCGTAACTGTGACAGCGAGTGTCCTACATTGGTACCTTAATCCTTCGGGTTGCAATATGGAAAGGAACATCCAATATGCTGTGCAATTTTTGGTTCGTTGTTCTTTGAGTTCGGTGCTGTGGCTTGCATCAACTATTGTGGCGGGTGTTGTCAGATACACTTCTGGATGTATCTTGAGTGCGTTTACACTGTGAGCTTCCCCAGACTCTGCGCGAGATGTTCTGTTCTCATTCGAAATCCAGCCTGATATACATTTACCTGTTCACTGTCGAATGGAAATCTCCCCCGTTATCGGCTGATCCAGATTCTGATAGCGGAGTCCTCAATCAGGGATGGAAGACACTCCGTTCTTTAGCCAGAAGACTCCGGGCTATCGTTACTAGAGGGGAGGAGGAACGAGTACCTACCAATCGTGGGCCTGGCATGGTTCACGTAAATATACGTCGACCTGAAAGAGCTGCATCTTATCGTTGGTACAATGCAGCAAGGGACTAAGTGACTTGCAAAGGTCACGGACAAGGTCGCAATTCGAAGATAATTCAGCCAAAGAATTACTGACCAATGCAAGGACCAAGTAGAAGAGGCAGTAGTAATATGAATAGAACAATATAAAATTTCTGTTCTTGGGATATGGGAGACGAAGAGTGGATACTTGCGTAATTAGACAACTATAGCGCGGGTGTCCATTAGAGCTGTTTTACATTAGTCCCAACATAGCCACCACTTCTCTTGGATAGCTTTCTTCGCCTTCTTACTGTTCTGGCAATGACTAAAGAGTCACAGAAGTCGTCCTCAAGATCCTGTTTCTTGTATGAGCCTACCAAACATGGTGATCATGACTGGTCTGCCAGAAAGGATGCTTGATTCACTGTTCCTTACTAGATATGCTTACGGCTAGACACTGAACGTGGAAACAGCCTCACACAACGTCAGGACTATTCTCGTGATAATGCCGTTCCGAATTTCGCTCGGTCGGAAGCCAACTATTACTCATCGACCAACTCGGAAATCACACTCGACCTTCGAATATCGAGCACTTGCAGGCACTCATGAGATCCGTGTACTTGAGGTATCCTGTATCGGCACCACCACCAACAAAGTGCAGATGCCGACCCTGAGTTTGAAGCATATAAACCTTACTGGCCCAGTCAACTATGTCGCTATCTCATATATGTGGGGTTCGCCGCACAAGACCGAGGAGATTCTCATTGATAATCACATCCTGCCAGTCTCTCCTGCTCAAAAGCAAATGATCCTCGACCTCAGTAATCAGAATCAAGTACGTTACCTGTGGATCGATGCAGTCTGTATCGATCAAGACAATGTGCTGGAACGAAATCACCAGGTTGGACTGATGGGCGAGATTTACTCTCGAGCTAATTATGTCATTGCCTATCTGAGAGGAAGTGATCATAGCAGCTACCGCTCTGCATACTTGTCAGGCGCAAAGCGCAGTAGTCTGAGTCTTCATTCCACACTTGCCAGCATCAGAGATACAGTGGCCACGGGAAGCGTAAGTGCCTCCATGATTGGACAGGACTGTTCGCGGTTCATCAACAATGATTATTTTGTCCGTCGTTGGATCATACAAGAAATCTGTCTGGCTCGTTCTGTCATCATCCGTTGTGACGGTTACGAATTGTCTATGGGATTGCTTGGACGACTTTTCGACATGCATAGAGGTAGTAACCAGTTCACTCGAAGTCGTGCAGCTGAAATCTGTAATCTGCGCCAAAACATTTCAGATCAGGGGGCAAAACTGGAAGACTTGCTTTATAATCATGAAGAAGCAATCTGTCGCGATAGACTCGATCGAGTATATGCCATGCTTTCACTATCGGAATTAGGAAAGACTCATATTCCTATTGATTATGGTATTCAACCACTCAAGCTTCTCTTGTCAGTCATACATATGGCGTCCAGATACGAAGGCCTGACGAGATCTAGGACGCTAAGTTTCGCTTGTTTCTTGAGGCAGCATCTAGAAATTACTCCAGAAGAATTCCAGTATGGCGTGAATGATCCGCGCCTGGTGGAGAATGGAGAAAGAGAGTATAAGTTCTCAGCAAGCGTGAAGGTGATAGGTAAAGTCACCTCGACGCGTATTGATCCACAAGTTGAGGACAGATTGAACATATTGCGTCGAAGTCTACCATCCATCCTTCATTACAACCCAATCGAACTAAGAAGAATCACACCACCAAACCCGACGAGAGCCAATGGTCCGGATGAATCATATAATTTCGTTCCATCCCCACAGCCCAACAATGACAACATTGCAGGATCCAGAATCGACGCCATCAATCTTTGGGCCTTCTCATGCCAAACCTCAGCCTCAACGCCAAATCATCGGACACGCAACAACCACAACGAACCTGGCCAAATCCTCGCAGGAATGAGCACGACCTCTCTCCAGACAAATGACGAAATCTGGCAAGGACCCCGAACACCAATAGCAATGATCGCTCGTCCCACTCGCACAGGTTACACACTAGTATCAAGAGCACTAGTCATTAAAGACAGTGTCTGGAGACGTTATGATCTAGAAGACATCGTATCCGGAGCAGAAAGGATGGAATTCGAAGATATGCTGGAGCTGGTTAAGGAGAGCGACGATGTCCATCAAGGCCAAGTCCAAGTCCAAGGTAGTAATAATAACGGCCGAGGCAGTGATGGCAATAATATTAAAACCATAAATTTGAGAACAGGAGATCTACTTACCTTGATGAATTGGGTTGGTATGTTTGCTGGATAATGAGTTTAGCGTGCTTATATATCTGTCGCTCTTGGTGACTTCGAGGGAAAAATAAGAAGAAGAACAGAAGATATCGATCATAAAACGTTAAATTCATTTCAGGCATTTCAAGCCATACTATATCATATCATATCATATCATATCAAATCCTCAAATCAAGCAAAAGACACATTCGCTCAACTGGTATCTCGAGACTTAAACACGACGAGAAGCCTCCTGCTTATCAGGAGTAGCATACTCAATCTGCACAGCCTGACCCTCAGCCTTCTCATGCAGACGCTCCTCGATCGCGAGCTGATCAGCAGCCTGGGCAGCCTTGGCACCCTTAAGACCAATTTGATACCACTTCAACTTGAAGAGATCATCCATTCTCTCGAGCGAGAGACCAGCTGTCTCAGGGATGGTGAACCAAGCCCACACACCGCCGATGACGGTGATGATGGTGAATAGCCAGAAGGTTCCCTTGGGAGAGATGCCGCCGTCGCTGGTGTCGAGGAGCATGGAGGGGACGGCGCGGGAGTTGCCGTATTGGTTGACGAAGTGGAAGCACATGACGAGGGAAGAGGACATGGCGCGGATGCGGAGTGGGTAGATTTCGGCGTTGAGGAGGTATTGCATGCTGTTCCAGCCCATGGCCCAACCCCAGCCGGACAGGTAGATGAAGACGATGGCGCCGGTAGAGGCGTGTTTTTGGGTTGCGGTGAATTCTTGACCTTCGCCTAGTTGAGGGACAGCGGTGAGGAAGGCGGCGATGTAGGCCATTGAGACGGCTTGAAGGGTAATTCCGATGGCCAGAGAGCGCTTTCGGCCAATGACATCGACGAGGAAGAGGGCGCAAACAATTGAGGCGACGAATTTGACGACTCCGAAAATGGCGGTTGCGAATAGTTTTTCACTGGAAGAGGACGTTAGTATGGTGTTTGACATGAGGGCGAATTGGTAGAGACTTACTTTTGACCTTTTGTACCGAGAAGAGCGAAGAAATCTGGAGCATAGATAGTGATGGACTGTGCTCCTGACCATTGTGATAGAAGTTGAGAACCGAGACCGAGATAGATACGGTAGAAGTTGTTTGGAATAAGGAACATCTCCTTGAGAAGGCCGATTGTACCTTGTCCCATTGTGGCCTCCTTTTCTTCATCTAGCTGACGGTTGATCTCGCTCATCTCGAATTGAATAAGGGCATGATTCTCTGGGAGTCCTCTGATACGGCAAAGGTTCTCGAGAGCACGTTCTTGGTTACCTTTCTTGACTAGAAAACGTGGAGATTCGTAGTTGAAGAAAGAGAGAACGAAGATAAGACCGGCAAACATGATGTGGATTGAGGTTGGTACGAGCCAGCTGTTGAGGGACTTCTTGTCAATGTGAAGTGAGCTGCCCCATGAGGCGAAGTAGGCCAACATGATACCGATGTAGACGGAACCACTGAATACCAAAGTACACAATCCTCTGACACCCTTGGGTGCTATTTCCGAGATGTACACTGGTGCAACGACAGTTGTTTGACCAATTCCGAATCCCATGATGAGACGTCCAGCATAGATTTGTGACAATCGACCTCCATTGGTCATGAAGATGACAACACCAAGGATCCACAGAAGGCAGAGCTGTCTGGTAGCCCAAAGGCGACCAATACGATCAGCTAGGACGAAGGCGAGAGCGGCACCGGCAACAGATCCGATCTGAACCATGGCGGAGACATTTCCCTTTACGTTGGCGAGGGCGACCGCATCAAGTTTGTTGATGTGGGTCAAGGCTTGGAAGTTCTTTGACGCGAAAGTACCGGAGATGAGACCTTCATCAATACCACGGGCAGCACCCATGATACCGAAAGAGAAGACAGCGAACCAAAGGCGCCAGTTCAGGACTTCCTTTGGATCATCGCCCTTGTTGAGCTTGAAGATGTTCATTGCTGTACCGCCGCCTCCCATTTTGGCGGTTGATATTGTACTGTGTTAGAGAGGTGAGGAAAATGACAGGGGTCAGGTTACTGTGGTTGGCTGAGTGGTGAATGGAAAGGACAAGAAAATAGCGAGTCTTGATCGAAACAAGACTTCTCTCCCAAGTCTTATGAGTCTTGGTGATATTGCTTGAAGCTGTGACTCGACATACTTGGCTGGGACAAGGAATCTTATATACTTATTTCCTCACGATATCTGATCAGCTCCATCAAGCCAGGAGATGCTACACCTCCACATCATTTCGTGCAACGTCGGGTCTGTCAAGCACGTTCAGGTTCAACATGGGTGCCACTCGGGGATTGAAATTTCACCAGAATGATATGATACGGCAATGATCGGTCATGGTAGCCGCAGTTGGTAGCTGAGACAGCGGGAACAGAGAGCCCTGAGTGGAGTTGAACCAATGCGTGCCATCATCTATCGGTTGCAAAGTCCGACGACACATAACTGGAGAAATACATCTGGGGTCCCCGATGCCAATACAAAAAGGCGTGTGACACATGGATCAGTCTTGCGGAATAAATTGCATATAGTGCTAAGCTAACGGCAGAGTGATATGCCGTCAATGGATGAATTGGCGAGACTGATCTCAAACGGAATAGGTACCATCTTGGCAGAGACCCGAATCTGGGTTTAGTCTGCAGTGCTCCAAGCTTTACCAAGACGCGAAGGATCGCCAAGGTTTGCGGAGGCCCAGAGACGAAAAGGATCCGGGGCCATAGGCGTGTTTCTTGATTATCGTGTGGCTTGTCACGCCTATTCTTCGGTTGCTCACAGGTGATGATACGGCTTCCGCCATGGGTTGAGACTTGAAAGACTGATTTACCAATATCGCAATAGCCGAACGGAACCAATCAGACCTGTCAGATATCCTGGCTTGCTGGTATTCATCTCGTGCTAGCGGTAACCTGGAGCATACACCGGGGTATGCCAAGATACCCCGGAGTGGCACCCCCGTAGAAACAGATGCCACCAGTGGTGTCCGGCAGATGTCGGAAGAAACTGTGTGGGTGCAATTCATGTGAAGCTGCACAGTCTATCAACCAAGCTAGACAAGTTTTCTGATTGCGCTCTGATGATTGCTGCACGATCGGCCAGCGTGGTAGTCTGTCGTGCCCACAACGACAGTATTGGAATTTTAGCAGTTCAGAGATTCCTCTGTACTAAGGTGGCATCCACTCCGCAGGTCAGTCCTGGCCACGAAGATTGGTCCAGCCAATGCATGGTAGAATCATTCAATACGTGCCATTGCCATTGCATCAAAACACCTGCTCGATCACGCATGAAATCATCAAATAAGCCTCTGGCAAGATGAGGCTGTACACCATGACCAAGCTAAGTGTCCTGGTCTCATGTTTTTTAGTCGATTCCAACCCGACAACAAGCGTGCATGCCTGATGAGAGATCAGGATTGTCGCGAAGGGTGAAAAGGGTCGCACATGCAGACTGGACTAGCTCAACAGCCACAATGTGATGGGTTCTGGCCATGATAGCTTTCTGATGTCAACACCAGATATGATGACCCTAGTTCCAGTACACATATTCGCCACCACTGGAACCAACAGCTCTCAATGTGATCCTTTACAGGTACGGTCTTCTGACTCGTAGAGTCTCCAATGCGATGATCGTTTTGCTCTAAGCGATGTCTCGATGAGCCCTTACCCACTCCGACGCATGTCTCGAGAACAAGGATCATAGAGCTTCTTTTCCTGGAGTGTTGCACAGTGCATAACAGGAACTTCCACTAAGGGTCTATATTGTATTGTTGTACTTTCGTAGTTCTGGACCTGGAAAAGAATTGCTCCGACACGAAGTATTTGGGTCGTATTCAGTTTCCAAATCTTAACTCGTTCAGTACCTAGCCTATTTCGTTTTTCTTGCTACTTGCACTTCCGCTGCTGCATCTCGTCCTGCCTGTACGATCTGCTCGCTTTCGTCCCAGCCATAGACGTACATGTAGATGGCCGCCAGAGCCACCGTGCCCGTCGCGAATTGAGGTAGAATGGACGCGACTCTCTTTAGGTTTGTGGGAGTTGCGTAGCGGCCTGGTTGAGGCATCATGGAAGAATTTGAGGTAAGTTGATCACGCGTAAGCTGATTTGATTATTTCCAGAGACCCGGAAGAGTCTTGATATTGTGATGGTGAAAGTTGTGGTTCAGACAACGCATAAAGCCATTGGCAAAGAACTTGTCCACTGACCAATCGGTGACGTAGTTGACAGGACCCGGGCGAAGCGAACGTGCAAGTCTCGCTTCATGCCCAACGACAACTAATTGTTCGGTGCATTTGAATCGAACATATCAACGCATCTTCAATGTCTTCCAATAGAACGACCACCTCCAACTGACTTGAAGTGTAGAGTTGCAGAGATCGCCACGTCAACCTGTACAACTGTGCTCGGCCCTCCCGGGCAGTGGGGAACGTACGTGATCGAAGACCCAAGCTACGAATCATATCCATAATCTGTGGATGGCAAAGACAGATCGCATGTCGAATCCAACACTTCCATTCGACAGTTGGGCGTCATGAGGCGGCTGATCAGATGTTAATCGAGACATAAGCTTCGCTGATCCCGTACTTCAGCTGTAGTTGTTGAGCGTTTGACCTTCTAACTACCTAACACAGTACTGAGAAGGCCCGAGACGGATGTAACCTCCTCATCTTAGCACAAACAGACGTTGAGTACATAAAGGTAGGTATCGCCCCCTTGACATTAGACCAGATCAGAACAGAACAACTACTCTCCTCTTCCGTCTCTATCATATAACGCACTCGCCACCCACGTTCTCCATTCATCATGACATCCGCTCAGGCTACACAACCTATCGAGCAGGCTTATGCTCAGGAGATTGCCAGGATCAAAAGCAGACCTACGACTAAACTTCAGAATGTCAATGCCTTCGTACAGACCAGTGTCCCGCAGCATATCGGTAGCAACAAGCAGTCCAATGCAACCAAGGGTCTCCGACAATATAACAGACTCTAGTTCAACATAATGACTCGACCACTCTCCCTTATAACTCACCTATGACAAAGACGCAGAAGCTCATCGCAGCTTACTCAGTCGTTCTCGGTCCTCCCTCTCCCTTCAGAATCCTACCAGCAACATTATCGATCCGATTTGAAGCTTATACAGTCCGTCGTTAGAGACCAGAAGTCGAGTTAGCATCGACCTCGACATTGCCATCCGAACCCAAGTTCAGCATTAAGCACTCTATACCGGTATACAATCTAAACATCTGGAATATAAATTCGTGCGTCTGAACTCGTCAGAGAATGCACGACGTTCTCAGTCACTCAGGAGGAAAAGAGCAATGTTGGCGAATCGCCTCCTAATTATCCAGTAACGACAAAACCTCACAACAAGAACACCACCACAGAGGTCAAACAGCCAGAATATGAATCCGATATGCCGCGCTATGTCATCTGCATATGTTTGGCTTATTGTAAGGGAGCAAATTTGTCTGAGGGTCAGCCACGGGAAGCAACGAACGAATGATCCATTCTCCATTCTCCATTGACTCATCTACACTATCCTGTGTATGACTACGATCTTTCAACGTTGAAGAATTGTATGTCTATCCATCCGTTACCGAGACGGTGCAAGATGTCAGAAGTAGCTGTCGGAGGGTATAGGAAACGGAATATCGACTTCGACCCAATCGGATCAGTGGAGGTTGGCACCGGCGAGATCATGACATTTGATACCTCCAGCGGAGCATGTCATTAATATCGAATAGATCGACCATTAAAAGCAACGCTAAGTAATCTATCAATATACTAATTAACACATCATTTTCACTCACGTTATGCACCGCGCGTATATATACAAATGTAAAATCTCCACAATATGCCTCAATCTCCCTGAGTATTCATATGTTCAACCAATCCAATACCCGTCTTAGTCCTACCAAGTTATACCCTAGTCTGACGTGCAACTCTCTCAAGATGTGCGACCTGATCACTCTCCCTGGAGACCTCAGAAGTCGGCAAGAACACGTTGAGCAACATGTGCAACGTAGAAGATTTCCAGCTCGGAACATGCTCGGCTCGATGTTGTATTACCAGCGTGGTAATGAAGAAGGCACACGTCGCGATGAGCATGAAGGCTGAAACAAACAGCCAGGGCCAGCGTGTTCTCAGACATGTCTGATCGTGGTAAGCAGATCCGACTTTGGGGTTGGTCTGTTCTAAAGCGTTCATTTGCCGTATGATGGTACTCATGAACTGCGGGATGTTTGCAAAGATCTCACCGGTACGTTCGAAGCTGAGATCTCTCCAATTGAAAATCTGTAGTGGACATTGCGATCCAGTTACCAGTCTCGGGTCCTGGGAATATCCTATACAGCCTGAAACTGTACCGTTGAATAATGTATCCAAGTACTTGGTCCAGAGGCTCCTGACGACGGTTCCCAGGTAAGAGTATAGGCAGTCCTATCTGGACAGGGTATCCGACAGCCCGTCGTACGAAGAACTAGGACCCTTCAAGCTTGCGTTGAAACCCGACCATCTTTGACCAGGTATTATGTGATAGCCCAAAGATTCAAATTTCGAATTCTGTTCTGGTGTTGTGCAATTGAGATCAAGAGTCGACATGTACCACTCGTGTGGGTCCACGGCCCATTGATCACTGGGTCATGTGGATATCACGCTCTCTTCCAATACTCACTGCACCATATGAGCTTGGGAGATTGCAATGTCATTTCAGATGCCGTAACAAGATGGGAAGATTCTGTCAGTCAATCGATCCAGAGTCGAGCATAATTTCACGACGTTTTGAAGAATGGAGAGTCCAGTCTCCAGTATAGCATGAGCGGTACCATAATACTGTAAATACGCTTCGCCGGACGGTCCTGCGACCAATGATCCATTTGTGACCCCAGTATATCGACATCCAAGTCTCCAAGCTCATGACTACTGTAGTGCCCTCGATCACACGAATCATTTCTTCGGATTATACCCGAGCTTACCACGTTTTGCTGCCATAAAGGCCATACGTTCATCGATATCGGCATTAATACCGTCCTTGCTCTCCTTCATTTCATCATTGATCTTTATCAACCAGTACTTCTCGTACTTCTGCTGTCTGGCAAAGTCACTCTGCCTCATTTCGCTGATACGCTTCTTTGCCACTATCATCATCTCCTTCACTTCGTCTTCGCGGCGCTGACATGCAACTGCTCGCAGTAGATCTCTGTAGCAACTGACGCCTTCTGGAGAAGTTTCGCCATAATGCTTATCAACCAAAGGGAGGACCTTGCGGAGTATGTCCTCTGCTTCAGAGCATCGTACCCCTTTGAGAAGGCTAGCTGCCTCTTTCCTTTGATTCAATATGACGTCTGTCTTTGAGTTTTCGTCATCGCTAGAGCTAGACATCCTACTTGAACAGAATTTGAGAGATTGTAGGAACTTTAGTGACAGCGTTTCAAGTCGAATACTTCGGATTCGAGCTGTTCCTGGGTGTGGGCAGAGAAAGAATATCATGAGAACGCTAGGACCAGTGCTCGAGAAAACAGAACATGCAAGCTATGGAAGTCATGAAAGTATACCTATATTATGTGCAGTAATTTACGGCAACATAGTAAGCACTGTTGCGGCTGTGCTATTGCCTTGTTCCAGTATGAACCCTGGTTACTGCGGTCAGTTCGAGTATACTGGAGATTTCTCATTGGACGTAACGTCTGGTTGAATTATCGAAGCTGCTTCTGAAGTGCTTTGTAATCTGTGTTGTGATAGGCAGAAGCACCTTGTAAGGTATCGACGAAGGTTGATGATGAGTTTGGTCCTTTTGACTTTGCTCCACCTAATGATCCTCCAACGCGTAGTAGCGCGTTCCGCAAGTTGTTACACGATCTGGGTCCTGATGACTATCATGTACTACTGTCAGTGCCACAGTTGGCGATCTCGACCCTACGCCTGCACCGAATCTCTTACTCCTACATACCACAGCCTGTCATGTCTATTCGTCTGACTAGGCATAATCATCACGGACCGCGCCTGCTCGAGACGATCCGGATTACTACCGAACAGCTGCCAGTAGCGGAACCGGAGTTCCATTCGCCGCACAATACTACGATGAGTACACAGACAGATGCTGAGATATACGCTCTACCAGAAAGTAGTGATGAAGAGGAAACACCAAAGAAGTCGAGCGATGAGATAGAAGGGTCTAATAGTACGAAACGAAAAAGAGAAGAGGAAGATTCATCTATGGTCAAGCGTACCAAATCTTCGAGCAAACCCTCCAGAACTTCACAACGCAAGTTGAAAGATGTGCAACCCGACAAGCCTCCAGATCCATCCTTCAGCATTCCTGCTGCAGACGATTGGTTGACCTCTCAGCCATCTCAGAGTTCACAGCGAAAGAACAAAGCCGGTTATGGCAAGAACAATTCATACAGGCCGACTCCAAGACCATCGCAAGAGACTGCTGGCCGTCTCATGGTTCCAGACGATATCCTAGAAGTAGAGACTACAGATTTGGGGAGTTCAAGGAGTAAAGGCTTTGTCAGCGCACAGGACAGTCCCAAATACACAAGAAGCAATCCACACAAAGCACTCAAACAACCTCCTCCGGACGTCAACGAGATACCCAAATCTTCTGCCAAATTCTCCATACCAGATGACTCTCTATTATTAGAACCAAGTCCCTCTACAAATTCACTCGACACAGACCACCCAAGGATATTCGACAGCACCTATTCTCCAGAAGCCTCAGCCAGGACTAGAAAAGGATCGACCTCATCCCTATCAAGCGTAGACTCGATAGCATCAGCTCTACTCTCACAAAGTCAAAAGGACTCCCTCAGGAACGGTACCGATCCCTCCACAACAAGCATACCACCAGGCTACATCCAATGCCCCCTCTGTTCCGACCTCGTCCTAAAATCAACACTGGACGTCCCACCTCCAAAACACGCCTCCAAACTCTCCCTCCGAGCCCAACAATCCTTCTGCAAAACCCACAAACTAAAAGACGCCCAAAGAAAATGGTCAACTTCCTCTTACCCAACAATATCCTGGTCCGATCTCGAATCAACTCGAATCCCCTCCCTTCTTCCCCATCTAACCAAAATCCTCCTCCGCAAAAAACCAAGCTTCTACTTCTCAAACCTCGAATCCCAAATCGCCAGCGCAAAAGGCAACAAACGCAAAATAAACGCTTACCTACTCGACGGCGTCATGGACGTAGCTAAACCAGCGTACTACGGCGGCAAAGGGGCCAAGATCATGGGTCACGCTATCGCGACTTCGTTCGGGAAACAATTGCGTATGGCTCTGATGCAGGACAAGACTATTGCCACGGCGGGAATATCGGGCTTCACCAGTGCGGTCTTGTTGCCTGAGTTGTGTCAAAGGCTTGTTATGGAGGATATGGGGATCGAGAATGGAAATGAGGAAGAAGCGAGGAGGATCATGAGTGAGAGTACGGAGGTCGGATTGTTGTTGTATCCTGATGATGATCATGTTGAGTTGGACGAGGCTGATTGATTAATCAACCAATTGAGAAACCGATTTCGGCTTTATATATTGCGTCGTGATGTATTATTGTGAGGACGAAATGTAAGATTATATGGCAATTGTGATGGATAGCTGATTGATTGATTGGTTGAGCTGGGCTATGAAACATATAACGAATTCAGTCATGAAGTATATTGACATGAAAATATACGTATTGTAATATCTGTTAGACAAGCATATCCAGCTCCTAATGTATGATCTCTACTGCACAGCAAGATATGTCCAATACTCCGTGAGCATCATAACAACATAAGTCACAGATTACCATCAATCGATACCATCCTCGTCTCCCTTGCTCAGCTGGTAAGACAGAAACAGACCTCAAAGCCCAGCCCAAGAAGTCTTAGCCACAAAATCAATATCAGCATATCCCCTCTTCCCCTTCTCTCCATTCCCTCCGTTCGACACTAGTGCCCTCTTCTTCGTAACCGCACTCGTGCTTCCCTTTACCATACCAAGAGCTTTCAATTCGAAGAGGGAGCGATAGAAAAGAGCTAGAGTGAGACGTTGTTTCTGTCTCTGAGCCTGGGGTTCGGGCACGTTGTTGGCATTCTCGTCTTCGTCTTCGTTCTCGTCCTCGGAAGCCATAGGACCTAAGGGAGATGAAGAGTTGGGAAAGAGACGGGATGAGAATGCATCGAAGAGGTCGCGGACGTTTATTATTGTGCCGGCTTCTTGGAGGAGGTTGTAGAGAACCGATGTTGGTGGTGGGTGAAGTTTTTGCCTATCGGTGTTGTCGTCTTCGTTGGCGTTGTTGGACGAATGGGAAGTGCAGCATTCACAGCTTAGATAGTCGCTTGGTTTATGTAGAGCGCGCTCGAGGGCAAAGCGGGGACGAGGAGTGAACGTGTTTTGAAGAGGTTGGCGGCTGTTATATATAAATGCTTCGTGGAGGAAGGTTTTGGAGAGGTCGAATGAATAGGCCTGAACATTGGTTGTCATGGTCTCGATGAGAGCATCTACGATTGATTTAAATTCATTTTTGGCTGAGGTAAGCTTTGGACTGGCTTGTGCTTTTCTCTTTGATGGTGAATTCGTGGTTGTGATAGATGGTGTGAACGTAGATATAACGCGCGGAGGTGTAATCGATTGTAAGCCTTTCGTTTCATGGAGATGTTGAATTTGGACAATAAATTGTTTAACGCCGAGTATAGTTTTCGTGGTGTCCTGGGTGGCTGCCAGAATATCCAAAATCTCAGACGACTTTAGCTCTTCAAGCTCCAAGATCAGCTCTTCAAATACGTCCGAACCCGTTAGATCGTCGAGAGAGCTGTACAATTTCAAGTCTATCTGGAAAACTGTTTCTTTACCAGAAGGCTTGACCTGTTGCCGTAAATCGCTGATAGCGATCACTGTCTCGATCGCTGATCGATAGTCGTCTTGGCCGCTTCTTATGGCAGAACTTGCTGCATCAAGAAGTTCGGCATCGTTATCGAGAAGATCTCGCACAATCGACAGAGATGGTTTGCCTTGTGAAAGTAGCTGCTCGCAGTGATTCTGAAAGGACTTCGTGTTCCGTATTGCTTCGCAGAGTAGACTAGCATTTGCAGCTTCGATCTCGAGGTTACCGAGGAGGACAGACAGACAATTAGCAAAGAAATGAGACATGTAAACGCATTTCAACATCTTGGTGAAGCTTTCGATAGTCGTACTCTGGTTTTGTGACATGTCGTGGAGCATCGAAACAGTCGCCGGTCCGAAGAGCAATGATGAATCTTTTGAAGTTTGCATGTCACTGAGAATGTTGTATAGTACGTTCGAGGGCGAAGATAGAGTGAAAACTTTTACTTCCAATAATCTGATGATTGATTTTGGTAGTCTTAGCTCGAAAAGCTCAACAGTAGTTGCGATACCGATGAGAGCAACAAAAGGAATACGACCAGACCATGAGCTCAGTGCTGATATGAGCTCGGACAGTATATTCGTATCGAATGTCTCAACATCAAGCATGGAGATCACTACTCTTGATGTGTTGTATTGTTTAACAAAAAGCTCCAATAATTCCAGATCAAAATTCATCGGTATCATACGCTTGTGTTTCGCGAAGAAGTCGAGGTAGCCATCCTGACCAACGGCCTCTGATATTGTAGTCTTAATGATGTTCTTCAAAGCCGTCTGTAGATTTTGGCATGAGCTTGACCTCAACTCACATACAAGCTCTGTAGATGTTGATCGTGATGTCCTCCATTGCCCGAGTAGACGAACTTGAACACTCGTATCAGACCCCGATACGATCAAACCGGCTTGCAGGTTTCCTTCTGTAGTGTCCTGGCCAGCCTTCTCCGCAAAATGCATAATATTCTTGAGGGCATCATTATCTAGCTGCGTAACGGTCTCATCGATGCGGGTCTGCTGCTGATCCCACAACTTGTGAAAAGTCTCATGTCGAACGTGAGCATATTCTGTCGACTCAACGCCATTGCAGAGAAGTGGTAATGTGTCGATAGTTTGCGGGGGCTCGTGCGTAGTTTTACGTCGCTTGTTTGGCCTCTCGTTCAGGGATGTGGAGGAAGATTTGAAGACGTAACATGCCTATAACAATTCAGCGACTGCCACGAAATTAACACACTCATCCTACCTGATGTGCATAATCATCAAGATCAGCATCTTGGTCGTCTGGCAGTTGTTCTGTGTCCGACATCCTTCGGATGCTGCTCCCTCAAAACCATTGACGCGCTACGCGACGAATAGTTGGGCTTAATTTGTTTACGCGACGTTTGATTCAACCGAGGCCGCCAAGCATGAGGGTGTAAAAGAAGGGGCTCTTCAATGTGAGTATTGTTCACTCTACGAGATTTAAGACAATTATCGATTTGATTCATCCATCTGTCAACGCCCATTCTGCTGCTCCGACAGCATGTGCGGCCGCTGTGTCCCAGAGCGGTACACTCAGATCTTCTGACTTCACCAGGAACTGCAATTCTGTACACGCAAATATGACGCCCTCAGCGCCTCGGTCCAATGTCTCCTGGATCATGTCCTTTAGCAACTTTTTGCCATCTTGGTTGAAGACACCTGCACCTAAGTCACCGAATATCAACTTGTGCAGCTCGTCGCGTCGCTCCTCCTGCGGTACTACTATGTCGAGACCATACTTCTGCTTCAACCTTTCTTTGAAGAAATCGTCCTCCATCACTGGTTTTGTTGCTAGTAGTGCCACTTTCTTGATACCAGCCTTCTTCACCAGCGTCCCCGTGTAGTCCGCGATATGTAGCACTGGTAATCCGACCTGCTTCTCAACCTCATCGGCGACTTTGTGACCAATATTGCAGCATATCATAATGCTTCCAGCACCAGCAGCCTTCATGTTGTTTCCAGCGGATACAAATTTCTTGGTGACGGCTGACCAGTCTTTGGCCGTAAACAAATCCTGCATTTCCGCATGGTCGAAGGAATGAAGTAGAAGCTTAGCGGATGATGCACCACCAAGCCTTTGCTGTACAATCTTGTTTATAGTATTGTAATAGACGGAGGTGGCATTGTATGTCATGCCACCAAGAAGTCCGAGCGTACGCATGATTGGCCTTTCGTACTTGAAGTGTCGAATCTTGAATAGTCAATTCGAAAAGTGATTCTATCTGATGGTGCAGAAACAAGATGATGGTTGTAGCTCAGAATAAGTAGTGGACTGTGTCTCATTCAATTCCGGCCTTCGCTCTGACTCACAAATTCGCTATGACCCCTCACACTATCCATAATCTATCGATCAAAAACTCACACAGCGTAACGATTCACAAAATAAAAATACACATCCTCCGCGAGGATGTGGACGAAATCTTGAGTCTACCCCATGACAACCGGAAGCGCGGTATGATGAGCCTTTCATGAGAGTGTCCTTGGGAGAGCTCGATCAGCTCCTCATGCACGGGCAAATCTACATACGTCTCACCTCTTGTAGCCGATGACGCAGTCAATCCCTGATCGAGTCGATGTGAGAGATTATATGATTAGATGTCTATGAAGTTCTTCAGATCGATCAGGCGGGCGGCATGAAGAAAAGGCGGTGCTTGACGAACAGTACCTGCATAACATTGGCACCGTTATCGCTACAAGTGAGGAGAAGTCGTGTAACGTCGCATGTCGAACAACGACCTGCAACTTTTACTTACTTTCGACCCCGGATTTCTGTTGAAGATTGTTTAGCTATCTACACCTGTTAACTGTGGCCATCGAGGTATTTTCGAACGTCCCAGGAGCTAGTGTTGATCAAACAGTATGACCAGAGTTGCTATCGTAACGGGTGGAGGTACGTTACCTCCAGATTTCGCCATCAGGTCCATGAATACTTAGACTGCTCAGCAAGTGGCATTGGTCTTGCCGTATGTACAGCCATCTCAAAGCGGCTAGATGAGAAATGGCACATCCATATCCTCGATCGAAATGCCGAGCAAGGGTCAAAGGTCACATCCTCCATTGAAGGAGCCTTCTTTCATAATGTCGATATTATCGACTACACTAGTGTCTCTACTGCATTCGATAAGATATTCAAATCCGAAGGTCGACTGGATTTCGTACACTCTAACGCAGGCATCATGGAAGCAGTCGACTTCTTTGCTCGACATGACGATATTGAAGGACCACCTCCGAGGCTTGATCACAGAGTTACAGAGGTCAATTTCAAAGGAATGTTGGACGTGAGCTATCTAGCTCTGCATTACTTCCGTCGCAACACGGAGAAGAAAGATCCCACTCTGATACTGACATCTAGTGTCTCTGGTCTTTACCCTGTGGAGCCAATTCCAATGTACAGTGGGACCAAAGGTGAGTTGACATGTCTAATTAATGGAGTCGAAGCTGACACTATCTGAAGCTGGTATTATAGGCTTCACCCGGGCTTTGTCTTATCGACTCATCAAAGAAGGCATACGAGTCAACATGCTCTGTCCAGGAGCAGTACGCACCAACATCATGGGTGCGCATGGTTTCGACTCGGTTTCTGATCGAAACTTCACACCAGTTGAGGAAGTCGTTGATGCAGTTATGATGCTACTTGACAATAAGAGTGTGAAAGACTCTGCAGGAATTGAAGTCAAAGATGGAGAACTCAATGGTCTGACAGTTGAAATCAACAAAGGCAAATTTTACTTCAGAGACAAGCCTGAATATTGCAATGATGTTATGAAAGCAATGATGGAGGGCACCTATGACAGCCTGACCCAAAATCGAGATTGAAGTCGCGCTACTATGATGAAGTCTAGCTCCTCAGGTGTTGCGTGGGTTTGCACAGTATAGCACTCTTCGATCATACCGTGCGTCACACAAGCATGCTACTCTACTGTTCTTTGGTCATTCGGTCGCCTTTACATCAGAGAACTATTCAATTATGTATTCGTATTCGCATTCGCATTCGCACTCGCATTCGCATTCGTGACAGCCGTAAGATCATTAGACCGATGATACTTGACCAACAACAGATAGATGTACAAGTGAAACCATGTGGAACTAGAGATAAGTCTCAATTGACAATGGTCTTTCGGCTTCTGAGAAGTGTTCTTGGCCTTTAGTAAATATCAGACACCATCGTGCCAAACACAGACAATGCCACTCCTTCTCTTTCAAAGCTGTTACCTCCGAACTATTCATCTCCTCCCGGACCTCGGGTAAGTTATATACATATCGTTCTCATTTCAGTGGTCGAATTACATGTATTCTACAGCTTTGACGTCAACTCACGCTGCTGATCCAAGATGAATGTTCGCTATAAAGTACATAGTTTAGTCGCAACCCCTGACACTCATTGTTGAAGTATGGTATGTAACTCACCGTTAAGGAGATGATAGCCCTTCTCGTTCATACTTGTGACGCCCGCATCAATCCTGAGAGTATTGCTGGATAGGCTTCCGAATGAGCCCGGGTTGGGTTAAGGGTTCGGGTTGGGTTTGGGTTGGGTCGACTTTATTTCTGAACCTAACCCGGGCGGACTAGGTTAGCCCTATATAAACCTAACCCGTCGAACCCGTCGGGTTCGTTTAACCTATTCTTAGTATAAATATAATAAATTATAATAGGAATAAATTTAGAATAATAAGATTAAGGAAATAATATAATATTATAATTAGTAATAATTATTATAATAACTATTTACCTTATAATATATATTAATTATCTAACGCTAGCTCGTCCGTACTTTTATTATTAATATAGTTTAACGTCTACGGTATATCGTCTTTATCTTAATCGTTTATTTATTTAGCCTAGTCGAGCTCCTCCGACTCCTTATTAAAATCTAAATTAACTTTTATAGAATCTCGTATAAGTAGCCTCTCTCCGTATATAAGAAGTATAAGATATTTAATTATACTTAGTTATAAATAATACCTTTAATAATTATAGATATCTTATACTTTATTAAAGAGTCGTTTAATATTAACTTTAGCGGCTAGAGTTACTAAAAGATCTTTAATAATTTATACTAGAACCGGAATCCTTTCTTTTACTCTACGCTAATACTTTAAGACTATAGAGGCGTATAGCCGGTTAAAATTAACGCTAAATACTATAAATAATTAATAATAAATAATATAATAATAGATTAGAATATAAATCGTACGATATATATTATTAAGATATTAATTAATCTTTATACTCTCTACGGGCTTACGTTTCTTAATTTTAGTTTTATAAAGATCGTTAAGGTTTTAACTCCGGTTTTTTCTTTTTCGTATAAGGATAATAATTAACTTTAGTTAATTAAATAAAACTAGCTTCTAGTTTTACGTTTAAGATTACGACGATTAAGAGGCGGATTAAATTTAATAAAATTTATAAAGCCTCTCGAGGGTATTAAAATACTAAGATTATTAGTAATAATTATTATAATAACTATAAGTTTACCTCTTCGAATTCGTACGCTTAGTATAGCGAAGGCTTTTATATAAGATTTAATAGAGTAGTAATTCCGTATAGTTAACCCTCTATAAATATTAAGATTTTATAATATTTTTATAGTTTATTACGACCCGTTTTAAGCCTTAACTTAATTTAGATTTTCTAAAGAGATCTTTTTATTTATAAGCGATTAATATTAGTTTTAAAATAATTAAATAGCTAGTTATATACCTAGATAACGAGTTATATCGTTAATTTATTTCGAATCTTACTAATAATATTAGTATACTTTATAAATAGTATTAGAACCTCGATAAGGTATTTTATATAACGCTACTCTAATTTTAAAAATAGTTTATAACCTTCCTTTAGATTAGCGTTAATATATTATATAATTATATCTCTAAGCTTATAGGTACGTATAATTATTTATAGAATTAAGTTTTACCTAGTCTTAACGTCTTAAATTAAATTTAGAGGACGTTTAACCGTTTAAAATAATAAAAATTAATCCCGCTTCTATAAATTACTATTAATAGTAATTACGAATCGTCGTAGCTAGAGATAATTATTATATTAATTATTATAATAATCGAAATTATACCTTTAATAATATATTTAGCGGTCCTTCGCTAAACGTAAATTTCGAGATTTAACTTTTATTAACTTTACTTTCTTATATTTAATTATATTCTAGAAGGATTTTTACTCCTAATAATACTTAATTATAGGCTAGCTAGATAATATATACTAAATAAAGAATCTTATTTATCTATTAAAGTTAAAATTCTTTATTTATAATATTTAACGCGGTATTAAGCTTCTTAAGTATAATATTATTATTATTAGTATTATTAGTAATAATAATATTAATATTTTACGGCGAGATGTTCCTTAAAGATCTTTTATATAATTTCTATTAGTTATTAACTAGTATAACTTCTATATATGTGTTTAAAGCCGAGAAGTACCTTTTAGTAATTTTACTTTACGTTAATAAAGTATTTATATAATATTATTACTTTAATTATTATAATATAATCGTATATACCCCGTAATAACTATAAATAACTTCTAGTTCGGGCTTATTTAATAGTTAATTATAATTATAATTTTAGAATTACTTAGACGTAAAAATAAAATTCGTCGCCGTATATTAAACGCTTTAGTTTCTAATCGATCCTTTACCTAGTACGAGTTTAGTAACGTAAATTACTAATTAAGTAGAAATTAATATATTATTTTTATCTATTTATATAACTCGATATAATCTAGTACGTTAAATAATAATTTTAATATAGCTAGTACCCGAATAATTTATATATAGAATTCGGGAAGGGATACTTTATAGAATATTAACGAGAAAATAAACTTTTATTAATAATTAGAATTATAATTATTATTATAATAATCGTATTTATAAGACCTTTCTTTATTAGCTATTATCCTTCTAGTAATTCGCGTACTAGAGTTTTACTTTTAACTTTCGACTTTTACTAGTAATTTTTAGTATTAAAGTACCTTATAATTATATTAAAGCTATTCTTATTTATACTTAAATGCTCTAGGATCTCGTTATACCCTTTATAACGAATATATAAATAACTAGTAAATAGATTAGCTATTAAATTAAAGCCGTCCTATATAATATATTAATTATTATTCTAACTTTTCTAGAGGAATTCTAATTTTAGATATTTAATTAGTTATTATTTAGTTAACTACTACTCTAATTATTTTATTTCGTAACGTATATCGTAGATAATATAGGATTTTTTATTAGACTTAAATTAAATAAATTAAGAAGGAATATTATTCGGAATAGGCTTTAATAAACTTATCTTAACTAATTTATAATAAGTATTATAATAATTATTATAATAATTATTATAGTAAGCTTATCTTATTAGCTCTCGTTAGAATCTATAAATCGTAATCTTAATAATACGCTTCTACGTAAATATCGTTACTATAACTACGCTAGATTAGCTAGAATTTATTCTAGATAATCTCGTATCTTTTTTTATTATAAACTAAGTTCGTATCCTAATTCTTTAATAGAGTTTTAAGATAAAAGACCCGTTTAGTAACTATATAATTTTAACGAAATTAAGTATTAAAACCGAAACTAACTCTTATATACTAGCGATTAAGTATACGATTATAAATAGACTTAATACTATTCGTATTTAGCTACTATTTAGGTAGTCTAGGTAGATTAACTTATTTTTTTTTAGAATAGGTAACCGTAAACCGGAAAAGATATTAATTAAACGTTATAAAGTACTAATTAAGGGTTAGTAATCCTCCTAGAAGTTATTATTAATAATAATTAATATAATAGCTACTATATTTACTCTTTATTATATTAACTTAAGATTCACGAATTTTTTTATAGAAAGAACGCTACTAATTTCCCGTAAATAAAGCTCCTTTATAACTAGTTATTTAAGTCTTTAAAGAATACTAGCCTTATATATACGCTAATTAAGATTAGTAGTTATATTATAGTTAATACCTTACTTAATAGAAGTTAATAATAATTAATATAATAACTTTTCGTATTTACTTTATACGATATATTCTAAGTACTTTATATTAATCCTCTTAAGAAAAGTCCTTTAATTTAATAAAATATATTATAAACTCTTTTATAATACCGAGCTTAATATTATTATTTTACTTCGAAATAATAATTTTTTTAAACTTTACTTCTTTATTATTATCTTTATTATTATTACCTTTATTATTAATAACCTAGTACTCGTTTTATATATTATCGTAGATTCTTTATACTTAAAGTCGTATAATATCTACCCGATATTTTATATTAAGTTCCGCTTAAAGATATTCGCGTTTAGCTTTAAATTTAGCTTTAATATAATCTATAATATATTTTTATTCTTACTTAGCTCCCGTTAGTATTATTATATTAATTATTATAAATCTACTTATAATTTTTATATAGCTTCTTTCTACGCCTAATAAACTCGCCTCTCTTATTTAGTAAAAAGAAGATTAATAAATCCTTTTTACTTTAAAACTTTAGTTTTTACTTTACTTCTCGCTATAGTTATATTATTCTTAATATAGTAAAGCTCTTTTTCCGCCGTTAATATCTTTTTAAATTTTACCCTCGACCGCTTTATATTTAGATTATTAGAATAATCCTTTATTTATTTCCGTTTCTAACTAGCGCTACTACCGATCCTTTTATCTCTTTTTACTAGTTCCGGATTAAGTATATTACTTTAATTATTAGAATTTAAATTAGGATTTACGCTAGAATTAATATTTACTTAAGGGTATATAAGCGCTTTTTTTACTCGTTCTAGAAAATATAATTATTATTATTATTATCTAGTTAATAATCTTCTTATTTAATTTTATTTTTTAACGTAAAATAAGATTCTTTATTTATTTCTATATTCTAATAGTCGGTTATAATTACTATAATTATTATTATAATTAATTAATTATATAATACGTACGCGAAAAGTTATAGTATTTAAAATATAAAAATAAAAAGAAAAATTTAAGAAGAATTTAATTTTAAATTAAGAATATTACCTGATTTTATTATTATAGTAAAAGAATATAAATAATTTATAAAGTTAAAGTAAAGTAAATATGAATATTATAGAATCTTTATAGAACTCTACGGATTATTATCTAATTATAGAATACTTTACTTTAGGTTTTAGAATAATTAATTAATTTTAGAATATTTTTAAACTTTCGTTTAACCCTATAGTATTTACTCGCTAATATAAGTACGTATATATATAGTAGCGCCTTTAGTATTATTATAATTATTATTATAATTTAATTATATATATAACTAGTTTAATAACTAATTAATATAGTAGGGTTAATAAACGTTAAAAGTTCTATAATAACGCGACTTAAGCGTGTAAGATTTACTATAAAAAAAACCCCGCGTAAGAAAACCGGTATAAAAACTATACTAGATATAAATAAAACTAGATCGGTAATAAAAAGTAGCCGTACGGGTAGAAAGCGTCGTTAAAAACTAGGTAATATATTAATAATTATAATAGTTATTATAATATTCTAACTTCTATAGCGGCTATACTTAAGGAAATTAAACGCTATTAAATATTAACTAATCTTTTAATACTAAAAGTATTATTTCGAAGAATTATACGCGAGATCGCTTTAAATAAATTACGTATAAGTAATTTAAGGATATAGGAAATAGTATTACTAGTACTTTAAGAGTACGTTAAAGGATATCTTATATATATTTTTAAGGATATTAACTTATATACTATTTATACGAATCGGATTATAATTTAATTAAAGAATATATAGCTTATACGTCGACTCCGTAGTAATATTAATCGATATAACGGTATACGAAGATAATAGACGATTAGTATAGTTATAAGCTATAAATAATAAATACGAAATTATAAATTAAAATTAAGTATTAAAGAATGCGAATTAATTATAATTATTATAATATTTATTACTAATTATCCGCCTTAAATATCTATATAATTTTACTTTAGTTTACCGTATTATTATTTATATTTAACCTCGGTAAACTTAATACCTTCCTAATTAAGGTAATAACGGGTTTACGGGTTAAACCTAACCTAACCTAACGGGTTAACGGGTTAGGTTAGGTTTACCTTATTTTCAAACCCGACCCGGGCGGGTTAGGTTGACTATACCTCTAACCTAACCTAACCCAACCCATCCGGAAGCCTACCGGCAGGGAACTGTGATTGCTAATCACCTGACAAAGCCCTTGTCAATACATAACATGAATCTTATGTGTGGTATTTGGAAACACATATACATGTTTAACAGCTTCTGTCCAGAAACATGAACAGGCTACAATATATGTGTGGTCGATTTTGTGATATCTCTGCTAACTCAAACAGGCTCGTTCGCTCCGTAAACTTATGTTTGTATTCTCATCTCTTTTTCGCATACACACAAATGCATGCGGAAAATCCAAATATGGCCTTATAGACGCAGAAAATCGAATACTAGATTGCATGTAGCTCCTCTTACTGTTTGACATGTCAATTCTAGATTCCAATTGTTGCAGTCATTCTTGTGTGTATCTTGATATGAGAGTTTGGTAAGGAAGGCGCGATGCAGGAGAACGGAGTGCAAGCGCGGCACTTAAGTCTCCGAATGCAGTAGCGACCACAGCTGTTGATTTTTACATGTATCTATGCAAGTTGGGTCGGCTTGAAAAATTCCCGACCCGACCCGATTCGATCGACTTGATCATGGCTGTCACTCAAAGTCAGCTAGAAGTGTATAAGGACGAATGCAGGCAAAGAAAGACAATATGTACATGGTATGTATGCTGCTCATTACAGTATAGCCACAATGCCAGATATCAACATCGAATCAATCGTCAATTAACTAATCAATTGATCGTCAATCGATGGTCGATTGACGATGATCTGACGATGCATGACCGTCGTATGACTAACGTACGACCAAAAGTCAGGTCCTTAACTGCACGATTTTGTCAGTAGAACTGACCTCAGTCAGACGTACATTCTACTCTAATTCTACTCATGAGTCATGACCTTAGTCGATTGACGGTCAATTGCCTGTTGTTAACTTGATGTTGATGATTTGACGAGGGCCATACTGTACGCTATGTATATACATATGTGCAGATTGAATGAAAGTATGTAAATACATGTAGACAGACTTAGCTGCAGGTTCTAATTGTCACAAAGCAGATTCCAGACGCAAGGAATACAGATACTACACATGTAAATGCAATGACTCAGGTCATTAATCTGTATACATGTTCCGTCCGTCATTCATACCATGAATGTGTGTACATGTATTCTGTTGTGTCCAATTCAATCTTTTCAGGTTCGCTAAATGCAGCAATGCCATGCGTGTATTTTGGCTATGAACCCCCCAGCTCAAGTCAAACCTGACTCTACCCGGTTCAAAACACCACGAACGCATATACACCCAGTTCAGACTCCACATTCAGTCGCATGATGACTTGCATCGAAACTCAGGAAACGAGACTTAAATGCTCAATTGTTTGGCATATGGATACGTATGTCGATCCGAGCCGCTCTGTCGTCCTCCAAATCTGATATCATGAAATTGGCTGCCCACAAAGGCTATGTCGAATGATTTTGGTGTACGTGTGTCAGTCTCTCCGACAAGACTGTGAGCATGTCGAAGATCATGATTGTGAACTCGCCGGCCAGCTGGATCCGCCAATGAGGAGGTGTTGAGATTTTGCACTGGCGACGAACCCTTCTGTCCGTGATTCGTGTCATCGTACTGATGAGACGATCGTAGGTGTGAACTCTGTCGTTGCGATACCGCAATACTAGCTATATTGTGATATGGCTGAGCGTCAAGAGGTTCGGTCTTCCAATGAGCGAGAGGCTTATCTTGCTGTTGACTAGACTGCTCCGTGTTGGAACCAAGCTGTGGAGAATATATCGTGCTTTCACGTCTGATGAAGACGTATTCAAGCCCGCTGGGCATCTTTGGGTGCCTTTATGATTCTCCTGATGGAATTTGTAGAATTTTTGGTGATTGAAAGAACTGATAGATACATGTATTGAACAGAATATGCAATATATGTAGGTACGTGTTCAGGAACAATTCGACACCGGCACTGCGAGGACATTGCTTATACATGTAATCTCCAGGTGTGTGATGAAGCAACTGCTTACCTTAAGATTGACTGCAAATTGTACTGGCATCGAATACAGACCTCAATTTGAATAGATCCGCTTCCATTGCTCACCGCATAGACCTCAACTTTGCTAAAGAGCAACAGAAACATTGCTATCATATCACGACACAGTATGGGAAAGCTCTGCTTGACCTCAACTTATAAGATTCGTTGCTATTACATTGTGATTGTATAATGTAAAAATCAGATATTGAGCAAATTGAGGCATCGGGCTGACGTATCCGTCTGAGAAGTTCCACATGATCTTGAGAACGTAATGATTGTTGGATGACCCGAATATTTCCATGCTGCTCCATTAGATGCTCTTAGATAGCACATGGTCTGCCTCGATTTACATGTATCATGCAAGTAGGCATTGACTTCTGATTGAATACCTCGAGTTATTTTCGAATCTGTCATAACGAATTGCCGACGGCAGAGAACAAGGATTCTGGTAAGGCGAGGAATGAGACGCCGACAAAGGCTCAGACATTTGACACGACATTACGTAGGCCTCGAGTACCAAAAAACAACGCTAAATTTTGGTGTTTGTAAAATATAAAGTGAGGTCGACGTCAAAATACAAAGATATCAAGGTTCCGCTTCCGGGTCCACTCCGGTTGCTCTTGATTGGATGTCGTTGACTGTCTCAACTTATGTTTCGATTCAGGCTGCCGCTTACTATTCACACCAGACTTCATTCTCTATTGTCTATACCATAAGCATGTGCTACATGGTAGGAAATAGATCGGCCGCATCGAGTGAATTCTTGTATGATGTTCTCCGAACGCAATATTCCTATTGTCATCCGGGATCGGAACTCAAAGTACACGATCTGAGTTGACACCAGCTAACAACCGTATATCTGATATGCAACGATCAGAGGAGCTCTGCAGCGATGAGTATAAGATCCTATTCGACTGGCAACTTAGCCTGGAATTTGGATAATGCTTTGGAACCGATGCATGCAAGGAATTTTCACAAAAAGTGGCGGAATACATGGCTTTCTCATGATTTACAAAGCTCACGACCTAACTCAACGAGCATTCATTATCATCTCCTCAGAAAACGAATATTTCAAAGACCCAAAAGATCGCAGCATAGAGGAATTGAGCGATATGCGACTTGGTCCGAGGCGTACCAAGATGAATCAGATGGGATCGAAGATGGGTAGGCCTTTCAAATTCTTGATTTATGACCCCCTCGCTCATTCGGATCCAGATTGCAAGAGTACTGTATCTCCAGCGTTGAATCCTGCGTTGAGAAGAAGACACCGCCACGACGCCTGGCTCAGCTTTTTCCAGCAGAACCATTGCAACCATTGCCTCTAGATATGGACCGGCATAAATTCGTTGGCGCGATTGTTGCACCTGTATATCGCTTGATGGGTATCATTCGAAGTACAAGTCATTTCGAGGAGTTCTCGGCAACCAATCTCGACGATCCATCAAAGCATTACGTGCTTGTTTCTTTTGACGTAATGACTTGCTCAAAGGCACAGAAAGCATATCGACTCAAGCTTCTGAAGAAGATGCAACAAGCAGAAAACAGATATGTCGATACTGTATACCACGATGCTCTCATATGGGTTTGTCGTAGTGCCACACCGGCTTATGATCAAACAAATGGCAGAATTTGCTCGAGGAACACTGCCTTCCTTCGAAACGGGACACGGGAATTCAACAAGGCCTTTCCCCCAATGAACCATCAATACAATCCCATGCCAAATCAACAGCCATTACTGTCTGACATATCGTTGGTTTCTACAGTCAAGACTGTTGTTCATTCCCCAAAGCCAGACACGAAACCGACTGAAAAGAAGGCCATTGAACATGTCGAGAAATCCGTTCCCAACCCCGACCGAAAGCGTGAGGCACAAAGACGACGTCGCATCCGAAAGCGAGAAGAGAAGAACCAAGAAGCACATACTAAGGTCTTTGGTCCTACCCTCGATATCCGCTAGCAGTACTTTTGGAGACATTGTCGCTCTGGTCATCTCTCGCCAAGTCAACTTATAGCGTCAAATTTCGAGGATGATGAAGATGAAGAAGATGTATCCCTGGCAGCTGGTCATCGTTTTCTTTACATTCTCACAGGTGACAAAGAGATGGAGAATCATACGAGCCTCGGTTGCGATTCGGGTTCTATCCTCAAGGATGTCTTTGATCTTTTGTCAAGTACATACTACTTCAACGATTGCACTGAGGCTACCAGAAAAATGTTTCATGAGCTAATGAAAGAGTACGAAGAACTGGATGCCCAGCGCGGAAAGGCTTGGAGCCGTTATATCAAGGCGCAAATCAGGGAAATGGGGATGTTGAAAGTGATGGACAAATCGGACAGCCTGGCAGATGAACAATGCAATGAGTCAACCTGGCACCAGCAGACCCAGACGACAGGGCAACGGCACTACGAGATAGGAGTCCGGACAGATGAAGCGCTTCAGCGCTGGCTTGAAGCAGTGGAGCAGCTCTGAACTCGATGGAGAAATCGTGCAACTGACGTGAAAATTCTTCTGGGTCTCAGAACTTAAGGCACTAGTGGGAGGCAGCTACATCTTCGGAAATCTTGATAGGTCAAACATTGTATATTGTCAATCTTAGTGAGACTGTACATCAAAAGAAGATAGGTTGATAGTAATACTAGAGGAGGTTCGAGGCCAACTAAATTTGTATTCTTCAATCTGCATAAAAGCTGTATCATCTCATAAATGTCAAAGTTTTTTTCCCTCTTGATCTAACATTTTCTGAACACAGCAATCCTAGAAAATAAAAACCCATAGACGCAATTGGGGAGAAAACGAAATCGCGTTGATGATGTGAGGTTTCAGCGGCTTCACATAAAATCCTTGCTTGGCCTTGACGGCGTTCGCGAAGTCATTAGAATATGAACAGTAACGTGCCGTGGTGGTCAGCCACGAACGCAGTGTCACATTGCGATGCCGCATATTGAATGAGCCTGATCTGCTCGAATGGTCAATCCATGTGCACCAGGACAGACCAGGCTCGATGATGTGATCATGCAATTCCGAGGTGCCCTTACGTCATTCCACAAGGGTGATTTCGATGGTACAGAGTTCAATACGCAGTATGCAACGTAAATACTTCCTCCATAGTGATTCAGTGAAACACCTGAAAATCAGATTATTTCAGATGGTTGTCACCATAACAACTCGACTTCGCTTCTTTATTTGTCTTCTTTTGCCGGGTGTACAGATATGTGTTCCCCTGTGCCGCTCAAAATTGCTCTTTCTGGGGAAACTCTTTCCACAGATACATACAAAACGATGGCGATGATCTCCATGTGTCTCTCTGACGTGTCGACCTAGTTGTCCTCTCACCTCGATTTTACATTCTGGACATACTGAAATTGAGTGATGAGCGCGTATGTGTGATACCAGTGTGTGAGACAATGCGAATGATGCTGAGCATGTCGGACAAACATGCAGACTAGAAAGAGCCTGAGGCGGCAGTTCAAGCCGGCCGTCATTATCAGTCCCGCTCGCTGGACTTGATTGTGGAGTTGAATGAGAGATAATCAAGGACGGCATATCGATAGACCCAAACATGGTTGGGGTTGCCGGATCTGTGAAAGGCTGGTTGCTCTGAGGCGTGGAGCAAGAGGAAGATGCTTCTATCAAACCCCGAGGTATCCGTAACCATTCGTAGTTTGGATCTGTATCCGGAATAGTGAACGTGAAAGAAGATAGAGAGACGAAGTCCGGTTGAGATGGCGTCTGAATAGCTGCTAATGGATTCTGAAAACGACCATAAAATATACTTTCTGTATTGTCAAATCCAGGCTCTAAGATGTCATCCTCTGAGGGCCAGTCTGTCAACGCATCAAATTCGGCACCAAAAACATCTTGCTGAAGCTCAAACTTATTACTATAGCATGGCCATACAGGGGCATGAATGCCGCTCTGGCACAAAGTATTGTCGTCTTGAGTATAGCAGGGCGCGATGTTCTCATCCAAAAGATTGGTTGCTTCAACAACTGGACCTTGATAGAGATCCGAGCGCAAAGATCTGATTGTTCCGTCAAAATCAATTCCTACATGGAACGAGCCGGGCGGCCCTGTTCCTAAGCGATGATCATCGTAGCTAGTATTGATGACGAAGGCGTGGAGAACAAGCTCCACGCACTTCTGTCAGTGGACTAGTTACAGGTCGATGCTCCCTTCCAGTTCTGTACGTGGTCTACGTACAAAGGGAAGTTCTGGGGCGCAGATGAGCCCGCAGTTCGAATGCGGCTGGCGGGTGTTTGTAGGTATTCGTATGAGTGTTGTCGAAGGTCGGAAGACAAAGTGATCCCTCAGTTCGATGTTGGTGCGAGAGTCGAAACTCTCACGACCAACTGTTACTCAGCAGAAGAGTAACTCTGCTGATGACAGCAGTCAGACAGAGATACAGCAGTATGAAGAAGGCAAGAGGAGAAAAAGAGTTGGACGCAGGAGCCTCAGATTTTAATAGAACACCCTTACTCGGGGCAGGTGCATCGCCCGAGTTTAGGGATCATTGATTGGCTGACTCACTTTCTGGAAGGCGCTAGGATGACGTTTGAAGGTCTTGGCGTTCGGCTTACTTCACGACATTTAAACATGGCACAAGTTCCGCACTGTAGTGTCTGCCTTATCATGTATTCTTCATCTCGGATCTTCCAGATAGACAACAGACGATGTGGCACTTCTCTACAAGCAAGGATGCAACCAAATATCGACCGCCGGTCACAACCATTCTCCTGATCAGTACGTACTCTCACAACCTCACGTGGACGACATATATGATCTTCTGATACAAATTCAATCAACATAGTCATTGTACTTCTCTATGGAGATAGCCAACTCTCGTTCACCGGTATCTATTTATATACAACAAGAGCCTCGAAAGGCTATGCAGAATCACCATCCCAATACAACGCTAAAAGAACAAACTGAATCAACTAATACCAAAGATTCTTGTTTGGCTCCTTGCTCAACTTCTTGCAGTGCTCCTCATACATACGCCAGAAGCTGAATCCGTCCATGATCTCTCGCAGGGTATAGTCCTCGTTATAGAACTCAATTGATCCAGTTACGTTGAACATAACCTCTGAACCAGCACCCATGTACAAAGTGTGGATTGTTCCTGGAACTTCAGTCACATAGTCACCTGGCTTGCCAACCCACTCGTACCTGTTTAAGATAAGTCAGCATTGATCATATGGTAGATCCGGACAAGAGAGGTAAGAACTTACTCATGGTATCCCCATTGTCCCTTAACGGTGAAAGCTCTGACCTCACCTCGGTGACGGTGCTTTCCCAACTCAGCATGAGGATCTGTCTTGAGGACGATAACGTATGTGCCAGATCGGTTTTCGAATCTCAATGGCTTGACGTAGATTGATCCAACCCAGTGGTACCACTCTGTGTCCTTCTCGGCATCGATGTACATATCTGCTCCTCCTAGACGGTCTGCGATCTCCATCTCGGCGATCTCATTGTTGCGGACTCGCTCATCTTGCCATGATTCGTGGCCCTTCTTCATGATCTTGCTGGATGGCACTGGAGGGTTCTCGGTGGAGGGAGAGACTGCTGCTGGAGCCATTTTGATTGATTGGAAGAGAAACGTGTATTACTTGAAGTAATGAAGTGAGACAGTTGTTGTTGGGTTATGTGACGAGGACCAAAGAGTGTCTGTATAACTTCTCGACAATGGTCAAGAGATGAGTTTTAATATGATAGTTGATTGGTTTTTGCTTCGTTGGTTTGTAACGAACTCCTGGCACTACAACTCCTCTCCATCTCTTTATATACCCGATCTGCTCACAAACAAACCAAAGTACTCTCCAAGGGTCCAACTCAGCCTAAACCCCACAGTCCGAACAACGGACATCCCCCGGAAACATGAGGCTCGGAGGAACTCGACTAAGCCCCAACTCCACACGAATACGAACCTGCATGGAACGATCCAGACCATCACAGTTCACCACACCACACAGGTTTTTGGCCCAAAGTACGTCTCTGACTAACTTTACCTAAACCCATACCCCAGGATCCCAGTGGGCCAGCCTGGAAAACTTCTCCACAGTAAGCCGCGAACCACGCTGATCTTCTTGTCTCGAAGACTCTGGGTCCACATTCTGGAGTTCCAACCTTTGTCCCTCCCTCCGCTTCTACGTCCGGGCCGAAAACTCTGTCTCCAACATCACGAAATGTTTTGGCGTGACCAGCTCTTATCGTTGTGACATGGTGTGTAATTGAATCAGGTGAGATCGGATTGGATCAGAACAAAACGGATAGCCGAGGACTCTGATCGGCCCAATGCGATTCAGGACGTGAGGATTTGGGGTGGGCTGTGAGTCTTCTGGATCGCGGAGAGAGGCAATGTATCGCATCGCTTGCGTCGAAGTCACCGAGCCAAAGACTGTAATGGGAGACGAAACGAGTTACGTTTCTTGCAGCTTGAATCGGTTGGACAAGGCGTGGCAGTTCCTGTTTTGATACGCTGGGCACTTCCCGCTGGTATGAAAAGATTTGACGAGAAAGATAAGCAGCTCGGTTAGAGTAGACTAACATGTTCGGTAGAAAATGTTCTACAGAATAAGATCACTTCAACTTATGATCATTGACTGATTGTCTGACGGAGACGCGTGCAAGGCTATCAAATTCTCAAGCATCGAACGAGTTCATGCACCATTACTCGGACCTGCACCAGTATGAATCAGAATCTTAACCTGATTGTCCTTGTCCTCAGTCAAGGCTCTGAAGCCCAGATCAATATCCTCCATGCTGAGAATCTTAGTGATCATGCCAGCAGGTTTCATTCGACCAGAGGATATGGCCTCGATGACAGCTAGGAAATCTTTTCTGTGGTATGTAATTACTGCAACATTGTCAGATATGCTTGCGAAAAACCACGGGTATACTTACCAGCCTTGTAACTCTTCTCTCCGAACAGCATGTCAATCATGTTCAACTGGACCTCTCTGTCACCCCATAGAGCGATGTTGATCAGCGTGCCTTTGGCTCTGATGGCTTTGATAGCAGTGTAGACAGCTGATTGGACACCCGCTGCATCGAATCCGACGTCCGCTCCTTGACCTTTCGTAAGTTGTAATACCTGTTCCACGACATCTGTGCTCAACGGATCGATTACATGGTGCGCGCCGAAGTCGAGAGCAAATTGTCTGCGTCGTTTCGATGTTTCTGACACTATGATGTTCTGGCACCCTTTACCCAGCAGTGCAAGTACGACAGCTAGACCAATAGGTCCACCGCCAAGAACCAATACTGAGTGAGACGGTTGAAACGGAGATGCTTCAACAGCATGCCATCCCACTGAGAGAGGCTCAACAAGAGCTCCAATGTCAAGAGGGAAGTCATCTGGCAGTTTCTGAACATAATTCTCCGGTGCTGCAGTGAATTGACTCATACCACCGCCCCATCCTGAGAGACCAATAAATCCAAAGCTGTCACAGCAATTAGGTAGGCCATTCACGCAATTTCTGCAGTGACCATCGTAGATCGTCGGAATGACACAGCACTTGTCGCCGGGTTTCAGACTCGTAACGCCCTCCCCAACTTCGTGCACAACACCAGAGAATTCATGACCGAGAGGTATTGGAGCAGACTCTCCCGTAATGATGTGTCCATGTCCAGATTTTGGAATCAAATGAGGACCATCAAGGTATTCATGGAGATCACTTCCGCAGATACCGCAATATTCTGGCTTGATCATAACCCATCCTGGTTGGAGTTTGGGAATAGCGACTTCATCTACGCGGACATCTTTCGCGGCGTGGAATCGAACCGCCTTGCAAGACATGGTGTGATCAGATTGTGTAGTAGAACCTTACTCTGTTGATGACGAGTGAATAGTCACACTCCTTCCGGTACCTTTGAGAAATGTTGTCACTGGATATAGAGACATTTCGGATGAATTTACAGAGCTCTTATTCGACACTTCCTCATGACTGTCCAAGAGACTCCCCAATTACTGTATGTATGAAGCCGAGGTCGCAGTGTTCCTCTTGGCTCATCTTCCGTACGAGTGCAAGCGATTACGAGACTCTGCACTGAACAAACAAGGAATCTGTTTCCACTCTCGAAAGTGTACTGTTGGTTGTTTCGACCCACTCTCGGACAGAGAGGATGATGTTGCAGATGGTGAGGGGAAGCCGGCGTTCTTGCTTCTCTACCTCCGCAAAGCCGAAGTTGGGATGGCGTCTCCTTCTCGGAGATGACCATGTGAGGCCAGATCAAGAGATAGACATGAGTGGCAAGACCTCTTAGCGAGCAGAAGAGTTTCCGAGAAGCTTTGGAGGCTGTGTGATGAGGAGGAGAACTTCGCTTAGCAAGACATTTGCCTTCATAGACTGTAGGGTTAGCTTGTCTTCCTGCACCAGTGCGTGTCGACGGCACGCTTTCTGATCATGTGTGCTCTCGATAGATTTTGCATTGTGTAACTTGTGATTGGGATCGCTTCGATGTCATTGGCGGCCTCAACGTCGTGTTTCTCCATGGGCTGATATCCGGAATGTTCTTTGACGAGCTCCACCATGCAGGTAAATGGGTTGATGCTGGTGAGGAGAATAGAGGACTCGAGCTAAAGGACGTCGCTGCATATTGAGAGACAGTCCTTGTCCGAGACGCGTCTCGAAGGAGGATTCAAGTCGTGATTCGTGAGAGGAGAAGAGTGGTCAATGCCAAGTAATAATATACGGTGATCCACTTTGCCTAAGTTCTGCCTTCTCCGTCTACGACTAGGCTCATCCCTCCGTGTTACAAACAAGAATTACCAACTGAGATTCGATAAAGATTGCTTTTAGATATCGGATAGTATCCTACCGTTCAGGTGGCAGACAGTCGAGCAGAGTCTAATGGGAGCATCAATGTCCACTGGCTATCCTGATCATAGTTTCGTACTACTAGTACTGCTCTGAGTCGGCGCTGTGAGTACGTACACTTCTTGATATATCGACCAGATACATGTTTCACTCGCGATACATAAGCCTGAGTCCCACTCATTCGGACATGCGCAGCGTTTCTGAATACTCCAATGGGCATTTCTCTGCAAGTAATGTGCTGTACAATCCGTAATATCAGGGATTTCAAGAGTTCGATAATGTGATGATTACCATCCCTGTTTGGGTAAGATAGAGCCATCCGTGACTTTACTGGGGTTCTGTTTTCCGTCGATTGATTCACTCCTTGCCATTATGATGGTGACTAATTCTACTGTTCTATGTAGACACTGATGCTTCAATACTTGTCATAGAGGGACGCAGCAATACAATTCGCATCTATCGGATCAGCAATTAGATGACGGCATTAGAGCTGTTTCTTCGATTGTCCTTGTAACAGTCTTGATCACTGTGCTCGTCGACATAGTCGCGATTGCTCCTGTTTGTACTGAGCTAGCACCAGCTGATGCTCCCGGAGGCATATTCTGATTCTTGGTACTCCCCAACGTGACAGCCTGTGCGATTATTGACGTATCCCGAGACACTGTAAACACTGAAGTGCTGGCTGTCAGCGATGCGCTGGACAATGTAATACTAGCAGCGATATCTAGGGTCGATAGTCCATCAACACCAGCCTCAACTTCATCAAGATCGAAACATCTATCAAGAAGGATCGTTTCCTTGATGAAAGAAGGAAGATTCGATAACAGCGGTATTGGCAAGTTCGACCCAAGGACTTCCGCTCCTGCTTCGAATATAAGTCCGACTTCTGCAGTCGTATTAATGTGCAGTGCATTCTTGAAAATCGCAGCAGAATCGGCAGAGCACTGAGCATTCACATCTGAGATTTATCGTCAGTACTTGACTTCTCAAGAACACGTGTTCGAAGTCGGATTCGATATGTGTGATTGTGATGTAAAACTTACTCTCATCTTTATCAAAACATACAGAAATACGCGGCAACTCGACAAGAGCAGTAATGTTGGCCTGGGAGTTGCTAGGTACATGTTTGAGCTGAATACCTAGGGAAGGACCAAGAGCAGCTGTGAGGCAGAATTCTGGGTCAATCGAGTTCAGGAGGATAGGCTCAACCCGAGGAGTAAATATCGGATCTCCATCACTGACTGACCCGAGTGCAAGTCCGAGTGGTTGTTGGAAGGATACATCAGTACCGAAGCTGAGTGTGGCATTGATCTTGGGTGCGATGGATGCGGCGAGATGTAGAATGAATGGTTGTACGATCAAGTTCAATTCGAACGGGTCAAAATTGAGCTTTACAACCGTCGGGCCGTCGAGGAGTGCGCCCTGTGCTCCAATACCTACGCGTACTGCAGACGGAAATGCGACTTTGACAGCGAGATCACCTGTTGCGACCTCAAGTTTGAAACTACTCTTCACGGCCCTCTTTTGAGTAACTTGAAGGTCCAAGCCCTCAAGTAAGCTTCGCAAGAGATCAGAAAGCGGGTCTCTTCGTTGGACCACATTCCTGGTCTCCAGTCCGAATATAGACTTGATAACTTTTGGAGCTTTTGATTTGACAATCGATGCTTCCGAGTTGATGAGACTGGCAAATGACGTGGCTGCCGGTACGACGTTGGACGTGATGACAGAGACGACACTTGACACGGCCGAGCTAGCCTGATTCTCTGCAGTAGACAAGCCAGCGGTGACCTGTGAAACGACAGATGATGCTGACGAGGACACTTGTATGAGGAATTGATTGACGATATCCGGATCAGGTTTGAATGATCCAACGAGCTCCAATGAGCCTTCCATGGAGCAATCAATGCAAGTCACCGTCAGCCCACTGTGAGATGGAATTAGCAGATGAAGCAATCCATGATTCAGCTTTCTTACCTGTCAGCTTCCAGCAGCATGTCTCGAGGGGCGAAGTCATTCTTGAGATCGAATGTGTGTAAGATGTTGGGGTTATCCTGCCGACGAGTAATTTGCTCATCGGACAAGTCATTCGTACCATGAGAGAAGAGGACACGGGCATTGCATTGCAATGCAGCAATAAAAATTAAAACAATGAGTAATCCCATATCTTTGTACATACATGACCAGGAGAAATGTGGACGGTATAGAAGTCCGCCACTCCATTGCGAGACTGAAGCCAGCTGTTATAGTAAGAATATCATATTCAGATAGTGAGGAGATTGCCAATACTAGCAGTCTCGAAGACGCAACCGCTGTATAGCCAGAAACGAAACAATGCGGCAAAGCTCATACCTCGCTTGCATATAGGCATGAAACAAGACCGCAGATTTGCTTCTATATGATTGAAGGTTGACCACAATGGCAGTCAATGATCCCATACATGTGCGCCGCGATAATGATGCATCCATACATTAGTGTACCTCAAGACCAAACAACTATGCGATTAGCTCAGCTGAGATTGATGGATAGCTCACATAGAGTATCAAATTAACTCCGGTAAACATAGCAACAACGAATAAAGAACATTAAGCGCCCTGTGGACAACTTTGCGCTTCAAGGGCGGGTGAGGACACGGCCGCAGTAGCGCGACCAGGCGAGATCCTCGAAAATTTAACTGTGTATTAACTCGCATTGATGTTTCAAATTTGAATAATTGCTGCATTAGTCTTCGAGCACATACCAGTCAGTATGCACTAAACTGTCGAAGCACTTTCTTTCACAGGATAGGTAATACTTCATTTGTTGGGCGGCGTGGTGCGGAAGGGAAGGCGCGAAGCGAAAATTACAGAGCAACTTTCAGAAGATGATGGCGCGTAGAGGCTGTTTTGGTCATGCCGCATGGCCTTTTATAATGACAATTGACGGCGTCTCGTGTGAAACTCGACTAATATGATGTTGGCATTGAAGTTGTGCTCGTCTTGGTGGTTGAAAGGTGCGAAAGATCACGAGAGCTATCAGAAGGAATTAAGTGCCAAGCTAACCTTTGCCTACTTCGGATCATACTGGAGGCATACGTAGTCATAAATAAGAGGCTTCATCTAGTTATTTGTATAAATCTAAGCCCTTCAGATACATCTGCTCACTCGGGATAAGTCATCCTCCGTGTGACACCTCCATCCACCTTGATCTCCTGTCCAGTGACGAACGACCCAGCTTCTGAAAAATATTCGACCGCTTTGAGTATATCCTCGACCTTACCAACCCTTCCACTAAAGTGCCACCGGTGGTCGTCCTCAGTCAATCCGTCCTCCCACTTCGTTCCGTTCTCATCTCCCTCCTTGCTCTCGTGCGCAACATTGATCCAACCTGGCAATATAGCATTGCAGCTCACATTATCTTCTGCAAGACTACAGGACAAAGCCTGTGACAGTCCTAGTAGTCCAGCTTTGGTCGAGGCGTATGCTTCGCTGTTCAACTCGGATTGGTACGCCCTTGTGGAGGACATCATGATAATGCTACCACCATGTTGCCGAGTTGAGGTCTTCTTGAGTAGAGGAAGACAAGCTCTACTCATAAGCATAGATCCAGTCAAGTTGACCTTGATGCTGTTCTCCCAAAGTGCGAGGAAGTCTTTTTGATCGATTTTCGTATCGTGAATGGCTCCGGTGATTGCAGCATTGTTGACGAGGACATCTAGATGTCCGTTAAAGAATGTAGACGCCGAGTCGGCCGCTTGCTCGATATCATCCTTCTTTGACATGTCCCCCTCAAAGAGCTGCCATTGGGAAGAACTATCTGAACCGCTCGATGGAAACCACGTCGGCAACTGCTTGCGCATGTTTTCGAGCTCTGTCTTATTGCTATCGAGCATGAACACACGATGACCCTTTTGCAAGAGCAGCCGTGAGAGCCCTCGACCTGGCTTGACGTAAGCATACTTCTATTGCTATATAGAAGAACACACCTATGCCTCGTGCCGCTCCTGTGATGAGAAAGTTCTTCGACATGTTGGTTTCCTTCGACCCTGTGTAGCAATTGAAGACACATTCAAGATAAGATGTTGAGACGGATATTGAACCATAATATTGAGAACGAAGCTTTGTGTGATGTCATCAGAACGTCGAGGGAAACTTAGCCAAAGTCTGTTCAGAAGATCTGCCACAAGCTTAGATCCGTAGACTAATTGTCTTGCCATAGTGATGGAATCTGCTCTCAGACGGTAGATTTTACGAAGCCTTCTCATGAAGTGTTGTTGTCCATGAGAAAATCCGAAAGCCATTGAAGATCGGATCTACCATTTTGTATGGACAACGATTCGTTGGCGTACCATGATACACCCATCTTTGTCTGTATATTATATCCTTCGCGGATCAGTCTAGATCGGAGCACTTTTATGAGTTGATTGAGACCCAATTGAACATACGCGTGAAGATCATCGCAATCTCGGACGCACAGGGAGTCAAAGACGATAGTCCACAATACGACATCCTTGAAATCCGCGCCTTCACGACCAACACGGCGGACTAATGGGTCGAGAGTGTCTTCCACGGATTTTGTCATACCATCGACAGTCCAACCAAGTGTTCTAGTATGAGATCTTGCGGCATGACTTTGTAGGCCGATACTTGTCCTCAGATCCGCTGAGCTTGGTCTGGAGAGCTTCATACGTTGAAGTTCAAGCAATTCTGATTGCAGTCCCTTGATCACGTCACTTTTGTAGACCGTATAGTAGAAGTCCCAATATCCTTCTGGTCGTGGGACATCAATGACCGGATACTTTGGATCGAACAAATCCTGGAAGCAGAGGAGGACGAGGTTTGACTGTACCCATGCAATCCTAGCATCTTTGTAAACGTCGTCCGTCGGCATCGCCTCAGCGAAAGGAGCGTACAACGCGATCAGAGGTCTTCTGAGAGTAATGTCAATCTCCATCTGTGCCATCAAGCGGCCTGGAGGATTGTTCTGATCAAGTTTGAATGGTACTGGCAACTCACGAAGAATCTGCTCAAGGTATCGTGCATGTTCCATTACTTCTGAGTAAGATGTCCGACTTTCTGATTTGAAGTGTAGACCATATGCTCGCAGCCTTGCAGTGAATGACTGTGCAAGAATGCACTGACATAGACTGTCCGTCCATTCCTTGTCTGAGTATATTCGTATATTCGAGTGCGAGTCCCGATCGAGATCATCGTCGTTGACATTGAGAGGGGGCTGTACAGATGTGATGGAGCAGCTGGGAGGCATTCCACACATGATTGAAAGTGCTAGATCCTGCTCAAGTATCGTCAACCACAGCCAGCGTCGTACTTGTACGTCAATACCATGCATCTCAGAAGGTGATTTCTTATGTAGACCAGCAAGCATCCCCTGACGAAGAACCTGACCACTCGCAGCCCACAACTTGGCAGGATCTTCGTCTCGGATCTTCTGTGATTGCATGGACAGCAGTCGGACTTGTATTGCACCAAAACTGTTCTGCTCTCTCGTAGACAGATTCCGAAACCAGACTTCCACTAATTGTACAGCACCTACTCCATCGACTCGACCATGCAGAGTTGGCATGTCACACTCAGGTAGTGTATTCAACGAGGCTGCAATAGATAGTACTCCTATAAGTTTGGGTATATAGAAGTAGCTCTGTGACTTGTCCAGCTGATTATTGCAAAATGATCTGGTCTGCTCAAGGAAAGTTGGGCGATGCAGTATTCGTGCACAATGCTCAAAGTTCTCGAAGTATAGAATGACAAGTTTTTCGCAGACCCCCTGTTCTGGTAGAAGACGAAGCATGTGTGAAAGCACGTCGTCATTGTTCGTGTATGACGGGAGATGTGTCTGCTTCGTGATTACTGTCGAGTCATTAATTGCACGAATTTGACCAGCGATGTGCCTGAGATCATTGTTCTGATCAGTAGTCGGCATTTTCCGTATGAATTGATACGCCTGATGGAAACGCGTCAGAAGCGGCTCTTGAGAATCGTGTTCTGGTAGGAAATGTTCGGGCTCTGCTTCTTGTCGGTCCACATCCATCGCGGAGCCTCTGGATCTCGACCGCTGGTGATTTCCAGGAGAGCCATACTGGCTATCGGACTGCTGTCGGTGTAAGGCCTGTTCAAGACTCCTAAGTCGTTCGAGTAAGTCGTCTACTTGTCTTGATCCGGGACCGGCTCTATTTGCACTACCTTCGAAGCGAAAAGGAGGAGTTGATGTGGCTGTGTTGCTCGCATCTTGGACATTCTCTCGTAATTCAGGCTCTTGTCCTGCTGCGTACTCACAAGTTTGTGCCCTGCCTCCCTTCAAACATTGCTGACAGGGTAAGAGACGATCGCATTTTAACTTCTTCTTACGGCACGCTAGACACGATATTACTGGACGGGGACGTTTGAGAATTGGCCGTTCATCTTGTCGCTGCTGGTCGTCGGACATATCGAGGTGAGCACGTCACCTAAGTCAGCGGTGGACTTTGTCAGGAGCAGAACGGTGCAGCCCTCCTGCACAGCTGACAAGTCACGTACCTGTGGTCCCAGTGACCAGAATATCTGTGCGTGGAAGTTATCAACAATTCTCAGGTGTCTTGAGGATCGACGCGGCTTTTGGGTGCGAAGAAAGTCTAAAAGCGTATCAGAGCACGATAAGGATCTTCTCTCTTACTCAAGCGGTATTGACTCTCCAAAGCGAAATTAACTTATGAACAGTGCCATTTCTACCATGGCCTGTCACCATACAATGTGCTGTCATGCTGAACGAACATGACACGATACAAGTATGAAGGTGTCGCGTTCCAATATCGATATATTTGTGTTCGTAAGGCTCATTATAATTCTATCGCTCCAACCCTATGCAAATGCTTGTACGCTCTCATAAAGTTATCAGACCAATGCAACAAACCCAATATCAATCAACAGAAATAGCTTTTCAATCCCTCATAGATGCTAAATATGATTGCTGAACTCGGTGCCGATCTCGCTACCGTGATACCGCAACCTCTGTAGAAGCCCTTGATGCCCTGTTGTGCCCATAATTCCTTTCCTACTGTCATGAACGTACCTCTCGATTTTCCTACACCCACATCCTCAGTTTGCATGCGTGATTTGATTGTATCGGCGGGGTAGCAAATGAAGTTATATGACATGCCTGCTGCGGCTCCGGCGCACAGTTGCTGCCATGTGCTGATGTCTTCTATTGACTTCAATGTATTGTCGTACTTCACCATCATCAATTTCATACCCTCATATGAACCAAACCATGCTGCAGAACCTCCAGTCTCACGGATGAGAGTTCCCATCTGACCATGCCAAAAGCCCAGAATGCCCTGATTTCGGAGGATAGATGCCATAATCTGAGATGGACCTGGCAGCCTCTGACCCAGACCTGAGGTGCTTTCCACAGGAACTTGCATCTTGCACTTAACCAGTTCGATCGGCGTAAGAAGCAAGGATGTGAACGCGCCAGAGGCTGCTCCAGACCCTAAAAGGATGGCAAAGGGCAGATCAACCTTGCCATTGTTTGTGTCCCTCTCTCTTCTCAATGCTGGTGACGCAGCAATGAACGCATCTTGAGCTATGCGGTAGCTGAAAAACAAGGACGACGTCTCTACTGCTGCTCCCAACAATGGCGCACTAATTCCTCTGTACAATGATCGGATTGGACCCTCTGGAGCTCGAAAGGCAGCATAGAGGGCATCGAGGGGACCGTTCAATCGACTGGCACCGGGAAGGTCGCTCTGGGACTGTAGACGAACTTTAATGGTGTCGAAAGGGTACTCGACGTATTTTGCTAGAATTCCTGCAGTCGAGCCAAATACTATGTCCTTAACGGCTTTCAATGCCTGGTGTTCGACATTTGGTTTGATTGACAGTGCGGCTCCTGTGAGGCTCTCCACTGGATCCACCTCGTTCTTTAGGACGGCCATACCGAGGTGCTGCTCCGGTTAGGAAGGCGGATATGTTCACTTGTAAATACTTTCAGAAAGTTTTATCGAGGGAGCATGTTGCGTGTCTGAGGTGACAGAGAAGAAATTTCGAGGCTTGGGTCAAACGCGTACGACTTTTCAATCACCAAAAGCAGGAAAAGAGCATGGCATCATCTCTTATAAGTACTAAGAGCGAAAACGTAGTCAGCGGGGGAAAAGTTTTGTATGGGTGGGGATGGTAACAGAAAAGTGAATCAGAATCGCAGCGGTGAACGCGAGATTTTCTCAAAATGACACGGCAGATCACCGGTTACTAAAGATAAGATTAGATAGAAATTTACAACTTCTCCACCAGTCGGTACGTTCTTTCGGGTTCAGATTTTCTTCACCGTCAGCGACAGTTCAACTTCGAACGAACCGACGTCAGTCGAACATGTCTACAGATAACACATCGGCTCCCAAGCCGGTGATCGATTCTTCCACAGTCTCAGCAGCTCCCTCACAACAAGCGCAGGGTCTCCGTAAGAATGGCAAGAACTGGCATGCGTCCAAGAAGGCATTCAGACCAACAGCAGGTCTCACCTCTTTCGAGAAGCGGAGGGAGTCAGACAGGCAAAAGCAAGCGACAAAGGCTCATGAACAAGAAATGAAAGACGAGAAAGAGGCAGAGCGCAATTCCAGAATACAAGCAATCAAGGATCGACGAAAGGCTAAAGAAGAACGGGAGCGATATGAGAAAATGGCCGAGAAGATGCACCAGAAAAGAGTCGAGCGAAAGAAGAAGAGAGAGAAGAGGAATAAGTTGTTGAAGAGCTGAACGATCTGAAGCTTTTGGTACAAGATGTATATTCTCGGGTATTGGGTCTACCGGATCTAAGCAACGTGATGGAAATCACTGTCGTGTGCTGGCAGTTGTTTGAGTCAGTACACGAATGATGAATGTATGCAACTCGCATGATCAGCCACACACATCAAGACTTCAGGTCACCAATGGTCACATCGACGACACAAGCACATACAGAGCTCTGAAATGCTCCACTTGACATTCACATCAATTTAGACACAAGCACATCCGCCTTCAAACTTGGGTCTTCAGGACGACGGATCATGACGGGTCTAACCGAGCCTGTTGTGAACGGACTCCAGTCTTAAGCATGCCGAATTGGGGCAATCGGCAGTGGAGAAACGAAGACGTACAGTATGATCAAGGCGGAGACAGAAGAATGGAGGTTAAATTCAAGGCGAAATGACAGTGGTTTTCATTATCCGACATGCTTCAGGATGTGCTAGTCAGTCGCACATTAGAGTATTAATAATAAAAATGCTCAAGTTGCCCTCGCAGGCGCAGTCTTTTCTAAGATCCCTTCAATCAAAGGTCCTCTAGTACGAGCGTATTCCTGATTAAATCTAAGCACCGCCATTTCCTGTGTAACCATTCCGAATTCTACTCCTCTGTTATGCAAGTCCAAATTCGTCCAACCAACCTGCAAAGAAGACGAATTGTTGTGTCCGAGATGAGATAGTCGACAAATTGCTAGATAGATCAGAATGAGCAAATACAGTCCAGGTACAGCAGCAGCGATCAGTCTCAGGCACGATGGCAACCTCCAGAGTAATTGAAAATTAAAGATCGACGATCCTGTTGCATCGATCTGCCGTGTTCAAAGGAGCCATCGAAAGCTACGACATCTTCTCTGAGGTGAAGAAGGTAGTCTTGTTGATCATGACCTTGTCTTCATCAAAACGATGGTCAGATATCAGAACACAAGTGAAGGCGTTCCGTTGGCCAGATTGTCACCTCACTCAGCAGTGACCTCGAGCACGACCCTCGCAACACCTGCATCTCTCACATCAAGGATAGTTTTAACATTCCCACCATTATTCAAGACTTCAGATCGAAAGTCTTCTACTCCGCCTCCTACACCAAAATATATCTTCTTTGCCGCGACCCATGCTTTCGATGTCTTCGGGTTTTGCTGGAGCAGCTTCATAACGACATTTGTGAAGTCTTTGATGGATGTTGGAGAATATATCGTTTCGGAAGCCAGAATCAAGGTCGTGCTGTCAGAGCGAGTAGACACAGCAGAAGTGCCAATAAGCTCAATCATCTCATCACTCCAACCACCCGAGATGAAGCCAAATGAAATCGAGCTCGCATCGAATGCTTTCTCTGTCTCAATGATAGTATCAGCATCGATATCGTCAAGCTCTTGTCCATCTTCATCGTCTACTCCCACATCTTCAGTATGTGATTTCTGCTGGGCCAGAAACACGTTTGGAGCCGTAGCAAGACGCAAAACATCCTCATTGTAATCACAAAGCGTAAAATGTATCCGTCCCACTCGATGTTGATTTTTGAGAGCCCTTTGTAACAGGACCAGAGACGGAATAGCACTTCCAGCACCTAGCTCAATGACATGAATATCCTGGCCAATGTCCACGGATGCAACGAGAGATGCCAGGTCAACAGCACACTCCCAGGTCTTGAAGCCACCTTCATATACGCCAGAAGATAAGTCGCCTCGCTCGAGCCCAGCGAGTAGGTTATCGTTGTCGTTTTCTTCAGGATTGGCCTCGGCCATTAGTTGAGTACGTATATCAAAAATTGATCTTCTGGGCACTGAAACAGTGCTCGCTGGAAAAACGTTGCCATTGCTTGGTTTGTAAATATTGTCAGACCTTTCTGGAATGTCCAGATAGTTGTAGGATATTTGAGAGGGAAGTGAACTGAGCTAGATTAGTGGTTAGGATTGTCATCCACGCTCGGCCTGCTTGCACTGAGTTGCTTGACAGTAAGTAGACTTACTAGATCTTGCAAGGAATGTTGCTTTGGTACAATCGAAGGTGGGCTCTGCTCAATGTTGATCTTTGCTATGCTGTCGGTCAGATCTCCGGCTTCGTCGTCGGACTCGATATCATCTCCAGCGAAGCCAAATGCAAACGACATCTCTGTATCTTAACTCGTGACAGAGCGGAGATGCCCAAAGTGATGTACCCATACTGGAAATTTATATCAAAATAGCTTGGCATAACTTACAAGGTGCTACTACTGGTCACAAGCTCAGTGATAAGCCGTGTTAGAGTATCTTCGAATTTACATTCATGATTTATGTGCGTGCCAAACTCGGTTCTTCCCGTTGTAATGATAATCCTGCTTGCTATGCCTGCTAGAAAAAGAACCTCCAAGCGCCCAACGCTAATTGATAGAAGATCCCTGTATCTGGTGTATGCCGGTTTCCCCGACCAAAAATGAGATTGTGACTTCTTCGCTGCTGATCGTTCAAGCTCGTAACTTCTTCTAATGCCTCTACCAAGTGCACCTGCTGAGTTCGAGGTTTTGAGCTCCTGTGTCCTTCTACCGACGCTTACTCGCAGCCATCTCCAACCTTCTACGTCTTTCCTCCTTCTCGCGTTTCAGCTTCGCCTCCAGAGCCATCTCCCTTGCGTCATCCTCTTTAGCAGCACGGAGTGCGAGCGCTTCTTCTCGTTCTACATCATCAATTCCAGCCTCCATGTCCGAGGAGGCATCAGAGCCGTAACCATAGCCATCGTCATCGTCGTAATCTTCCATCTCGTCGTCTTCCTCTTCATCCGTACCTAGGTATTCGTCATACCTACCACGCTTTGCCGCTCTTCCAGCACCAGAATCTCTAGACTTATTCGCAGCGGTTCCCATGGTACCTTTGTAACTTGACGGTGGAGCATGCAATGGTGGCCGAGGAGCCTTGGGAATACGGGGTTGATCTGCCTTTGTAGGGCTTGCAGTACGAGATTTTTTCGTCTTATCTCCTGGCACTACCTTTTGAGCTCCCTTTGGTTTATCAGATTTCAGTTTCTCTTGCTCTTCACGGCGCCTCTCGGCTAACTTGGAAACCTTCTCCTTACTAGTAGCCTGATGTTTGATCAAGCCGACCTTGCTCTGTGTACGTTGCTCCTGTGCCTGCTTTGCTCGAGCCATGATGTCAGCATATGAGCCTTTTGGTGGCGCTTTGCCAGGAGCGGCGGACGCGGGAGCAGGAGACGGTGCCGACGCCAGTATGTTGGAAGCAGGTTTTGACACAGCAGAGTTTGGACCGCTAGATGTCGGAGTGGCTGGTCGCGAACCAACCTTGGTGGACAACACGGGTATCGGGTTTGGCTTCGTGATTCTTTGGATGGGTTTCACATCCCTATCATCTGCCTTTCTCTTCAAGCTGTTGGCATTTGATGCAGATGTCGAGCCAGCATGTATAGGCGCAACCGCAGGCTTCGATACAGGTTTCGTATGCGCGACGGTGGGGGGCACTATAGTCTTCTGAGTCGGTGGAGGTCGTGGAGGTGCCTTGCCAGTCTCAATCGACGAGACCAGCTCTCCGAAGAAGCTCATTGCGTAATTGTAGGAAGTATCGTCTTGATCGGCTGCTACGAAACGGTATTGCAAGTTTTGGCGTTCATAATGTTTGCGCCGAAGCAAATCAAAGTCGCAGGCACGTGCAACAGGACACAAACTCTATAGCGTCTTGATATCGAAATGGTGATGTGGCGAATAGCGGTGAATGAATGACAGGCGATGAGTTGAAGACGACGAAGGGCAGAGATGACTTTAAGGTACTATGCTAGCGGGGAAGATACCAGAAGTGCAGGTGCCTGCAATGACCAGTGGCCGCAAACAGCAGCACTTTAAGCCATGTCACGCCAAGACTGCAGCCGCAACCGAACCTCGTTTAACCTTCCCTCTATTTTTGGTACCGCACAATTCTCGAAACTCACAATCTGCAATTGATTTAACGATTTCACGAATATCCCAAATTTACATCCAGAACCTGACGTGCCAGTCTCCGCCCCAATAGCGGTTAAATCGATTGTCTCTCTCGTTCGAATACTCAACACACACACAGTCAGTTCAAATTGCGCAACAGCGAGATAATTAGTCTCTAATAATTCATAGAAACATTCAAAATGAAGCACCTCGCAGCCTACCTCCTTCTCGGCCTTGCCGGTAACACCTCTCCATCCGCTGAGGACATCAAGGGTGTCTTGTCATCCGTCGGTATCGATGCTGAAGAGGACCGCCTTGAGAAGCTTATCTCTGAGCTCGAGGGCAAGGACATCAGCCAGGTAAACACAACGTTCTGCACGCTCAGTACAAATCTAACAATATCTAGTTGATCTCTGAGGGATCTCAAAAACTCGCATCTGTTCCATCCGGTGGATCTGGTGGTGGTGCTGCCGCTGCTGCCTCAGGAGGTGCCGCAGCCGCCGCTGGTGGTGACGAGGCTCCAGCTGAGGAGGCCAAGGAGGAGGAGAAGGAGGAGTCCGACGACGACATGGGATTCGGTCTCTTCGACTAAGCGGATCGCATTCTACCTATTGCCAAAATATTCCATGGTTCGACTACAGACATCTACGAAAACTACGCCCAATCCCGAATCCGAGGATAGCATGGAAACTTGCTTCATCTTACGAGACATGTGGCGCGGTCAAGTGTGATGAGAAGAGTGCTATCACAATCTTCAGCAGTATCATGGCAGGAAATGAAAATGATCTCAAAACTCTCACTCGAATGGACACCAGTAATGGCCGCTGACTTGTAATTTGTGTGACCTTCGTGTATTTGCAGTGCATCCGTATGTTGAATTCTGCATTGGATTCCTACATTACTTAGAAGCTTCCTCAGACGATTCAGATGCTTAGATGAAACGAATCATGAAAGTCTAGTCATTGCTCCTGATTTGCTTCTAGTTTATCTACAATGACCAATCGACCAATACTTTTCGCTTCACCTTCCATTCGAAGTGATGCACACAAAATTGGATGAACATTGATGTAGTCAAAAATCACGTGTCTTGCTTGTGCCCTAGTCGAGCTTGGCATCAATTAGCGAATTGCAAACTCGAAGTGCGCCCGCTGCATACCAAAGTCTACTGCATCAACCACCACAATTCTTATCAGCTTTTCGACCGGTATATCGAAAAGCTACCAGAGTCAACATCGCAATCATGGCTGATACCGAATACGTACGTCTACGAAGACCCTTACCGATACAAAATGAGAAACGCGACGACTAACAAACAATTGTACAGAACGCCGAGGAGGCTGCCGAGTTGAAGAAGAAGAGAGCATTCCGCAAGTTCTCGTTCAGAGGTATCGACCTTGACCAGTACGTTTGACCTTCCACGAACCCGTCTCGATCAAAGAAAGAAAGAATTGCCAGAATTACACCCAGATAGTGCATACAATATCACAAGAGAACATACCCACTAACATTCTATTTTTTCCTCCTTACTACAGACTTCTCGACCTCCCATCAAACCAACTCCTCAACATCCTCCATGCCCGCGCCCGCCGTAGGTTCAACCGAGGCCTCAAGCGCCGCCCAATGGGTCTGATCAAGAAACTCCGCAAGTCCAAGCAAGAAGCCAAGCCCAATGAGAAGCCCGACTTGGTCAAGACACATCTCCGTGACATGATCATCGTACCAGAAATGATCGGTTCCGTCGTCGGTGTCTACTCCGGCAAGGAGTTCAACCAGGTCGAAATCAAGCCCGAGATGGTTGGACACTACCTCGGTGAATTCTCCATCTCATACAAGCCCGTCAAGCACGGTCGACCAGGTATCGGTGCCACGCACTCTTCGCGATTTATTCCCTTGAAGTAGAGAGAAGATTTATGTGGAGAGGACGGGACGAATGTGGTTTTGTGTCGGATGGACGAAACTGTGGTTATTGTTAGAGGGACCTGGATGTCCAGGAATGGAAATATTCGGAATCTTCAATGATAAACATGGATATTACTATGAAGGTACTGCATGTGATTGAGATGATGATGGTGAGATAGGCTTGAGTGTGGTTTGAAGAAAAATAACATGCTGAGCAATGACCTCTATCTCAGACAGGTTGAGAGACTTGTGATACCAAAATACGAATCAATTCGAAAACACTGAAAATGAAAGAAACGATTTGTACTATGTCCAAAAACAACTGTTTTGGCATCTGGTTGTCCATGACAATTCATCGCCACACAAATTATCGTAGTCTTATGCTTCAAGACTCATTATCATGTTGTACGTTTGTGATTTCAGTTACATGATCATCTTGTGTCAAAATCCACCAAACGCCTTCGCTAAGATACTTGGTTCTAAATAACGCTTTTTCTTTCAGTACGACTCATCCTGGTGACCTGATAATTGTCATCTCTCCGTCCGTCTAGCTGTAGCATTTCCTCGTTCTTCCGTTGATCTCAGCAGCGCATTGACCATGGCCTCGCCTTCTTCCTCTTCCTGCCTTATCCTCGTTGCATCGTCAGGTCGAAGGGAAGTGATTCCAGGAATATCATCCGCTCGTGGGGGGAAGTTCGTCTCAGTTATGGTGCCCTCCGCCTCAAGTCTTTGGGTAATGGCTTCGAGCCTGGCCATTTGACGATCCCAAGTCCTCGAGTCAATCTGTTGTATCGCTGAACCATGTCCATCAGCCGCGGCAGTAAATTCCTCAAGCAGTTCGTGAATAGTTGGTTGATCAATTACTCGTCCTACTCCTCGACTATCCCGTCGCTGAAGTATGTTCTCGCGACGCAGAGGGGCTCCTGCTTCTGCTATGACGACAGCTTCCCTACGACTTCGACGCAAACTTCCTTCTTCCGAACTCATGGCATTAGATCTCTGAAACGGTTGGCCTCGATCCGGATGGTCCATGTCGTCTACGCTGTCGAGCAACTCGCGTAGTTCAGGTGGTGTGGCGGCTCCAGCTGTCGACTCACCATTAGTCATTCTCACATCTGCGTCTATGTCTGAAAACATGGCCCGTGACCAGTCTTGACTAGGGTCCAAGTTTTCCATGTAATTGCTAGCCCTCAACCCTACCTCACGTAGTTGCTTCTTTCCCAATGGACTAAACACAATGGTCTCCATGATATCAGCCATTGGCTTATCGTCACTGCCCCAGACCTTACGTTCAAGGAGGTTGCAGACATCTGATCTTTTGAAATTGAAACGTCCATTTTCTTGTAGCGAACATGGGAAAGGATAATGCTTGAGCCATCGGGTCACCAGACCTGCTTTGAGAGCACATTCAATATTGGTAGAGTATTCATGTTGCATCTCTATCGGACGAGGAATGTCTAGGAGGCAAATCAAAATCTTCATCAACCTTTCTTCGTGCAGCGGTCTGAAAGCAGGACGAATAGGTGAAGGTGGAATTGGAGATGAGACGGATATAGGGCCTGACCATGAAGGCGGATGTTGTGCCAGTAGATTGTGCAGAGCACCGACTACGGCGTGAAAAGACGTGAAGTCAAGAAATTGAGTTGCAATGCTCTTTTCCACAGTTGCCTTGTTGTTCAAGAGAAGCTCGAGCGCACAGATAGCATTCCCTCTCCGCTCTTCATTGTCCCATAAGTCGGCAAGTAATAAATTCTTGACTCGAGAGTTGACGGCACGATTAGCGACGATCTTGATAGTAGCTGCTCGAATCTCATGACTGCTTCCATCAGATAGCGTCTTCAGGGTGCTGAGAGGTATTGCCTTCTCGGCATCCTTCTGGAGTTGTTTGTTTGGACCATTATTGGATGTATCAGGCACTACCGTCAAGTCACGGATCTGGTGGAGTGTAGCAGGGATATAAGAATAAGCGAAGCCGACAGTGAAAGAGATAGCAAGCCAAATGAACTGATCTGAGCTGATCAATGGCATGTTACAAGAATACACATACAGGACACGCGTAAGATGTACGGGTTAGAGGAAGGCATATTGACCTTTGGGCCGATGATCAACCGACGAAATGAGGCTATCTTCAAATCCGTCCATCTATTACAAGTAATAAGGTTCCTTACAATAGTAGGTGTATACGATTTCACAACTCGACAGACCGTGGCACACCTTACTACGCGATATGCATGTTCCGACTTGCTCCTCCCAGAGCATTGGCGTAGCTGTTGTAACCACATACGGTCTCATCTCGTTTAGACGACTTTATCAGTGACGCGCATTGAACTCCCTCCTCTTTGTGACATCATTCCCATGAAAACACGCCGTTTCAAGATGCCAGCATATTGTACATAAGTGGTTATTAAGTCTTTACAGATCCAACAAGCGATATCCCTTCAAATACCTTTCACCTCTTCAGCCATTCGTTGTGTCAATGTCGACCTCTGACTTACCATCTAGGCCCGCCATGTCTGCCTCATCGAAAGCCATGCTCGCAAAGGTGCGCAAACTTGTCCCACCTCTACTCGAGAAGTTCCACAAAGGTCAGCTAGGAAGAGTAGCCGTCATAGGAGGAAGTGCAGACTACACTGGCGCACCATACTTCTCAGCCATGGCCTCGGCCAGGTTGGGCTGCGACTTGTCCTATGTCTTCTGCGAACCATCCGCATCACAGACTATCAAGAGTTATTCACCAAACTTGATGGTGTCACCCATACTCAGATCGACTGCGTCCTTCAAGGCAATCTCTTCCAACTCCGACACAGATCCCACTGGAGAAGAGTTAGCAAAGCCGATTCTTGACATGTTACCACGACTACACGTATTGGTCATCGGACCAGGGCTGGGAAGAGACGTTGTCACACAGAAACAAGTCAAGGCAGTGATCCAAGCAGCTCGCAAGGCCGATCCACCCGTTCCCATGGTCCTAGACGCAGACGCCCTCTGGTTGATACAGACCGAGCCAGAACTAATCCAAGGCTACAAAGAATGCATCCTGACACCGAACGTCGTAGAATTCGGCCGACTAGCCAAATCCGTCGGCATAGAGCACACGGGAGGAGATCAAACTAAAGTCTGTCAAGCCCTAGCCAAAAAACTAGGCGGTGTATGCATAATCCAGAAAGGATCTAATGACTACATCTCCCAAGGCGAAGACACTATCGTCTCAGACTTCGAAGGAGGTCTCAAACGATCGGGTGGACAAGGCGATACACTCACAGGTTCGCTCGGCACATTCCTCGCATGGCGACAATGTTACCACGAGGGACTCTGGGATATAGGCGACGACAAGATGAGCAGGGACGAGACTTTGCTGGTGGCTGCTTTTGGTGGAAGTGCCATTACAAGAGAATGCTCGAGAAGAGCTTATGCGAAGATGGCTAGAAGTTTACAAGCTTCGGACTTGACTGAGGAGGTTCATGCTTCGTTCCTTGCTTTGATCGGAGAGCCCACTGAGAAAAGTAATTCGCATATATGAAGTTGATATGGGCAGATAATCAGTAGCCTCCTTGACAAAGATAATCAAAAATGTTTTCAGATGGTCGTCTTCGATGTCTCGCTCTCCGTGTATGTCTTTAACATTGTCATCTTAGCTGATCCCTATGCCAGAAATACCTTGTTCTTCACATTATATACCTTTACCATCATTGCCGCACGCATATCGAAATCGGTAGGGAGTTTGGCAAGAAATTTGGCTACTAATTGACGAAATCCATTGAGTCTCGGTATATCGACAGCTTGACACAAGTCAATCTAACAGTGGCAATCTGGACACTGAGCCAATCCCGTGTATTGTATGACACATCCGGTATCTTCAAGGAATCTGCCTTCAAGTGCAAGGATTTAGGTTCGCGTCAAATGGGCTGATTTAACGACTTGATCCATCTCCTGCTCCCATACTGTTGCAAGTTCAAGACCATTCACTGATTCAGGAGTCATCGCACACACCTCATATTCGTTCTCAGCTCCAATCGAAAATCCGTCACACTTCAATTCAATCAATGCAATTCAAGGAAAGAAACTCCATCAAAATTGTCAAAAGAAAAAGTTGTTCTTTGTTTGCATTTCCGCATCATCCTTAGCCATTTATGTACAAACCAATTAAGCAATCAAACCTCCTAGCCGCACACGCACGTAGCCAGAGATATCTACCTCTCCCCCCCCCTTCTCCTCACATATATCATCCCGGAATAACAAGCATTACAATCAAGCCTTCTTAGCCATCTTCGCCTCCCTCTCTTCTTCCATACTCTTTCGTTTCTCGATGTAATATGCCTCCAACTTTCTCATGTCTGCTGTTCCTTCTCCGGCAATGACGTTCCACGGTGATCCGGTGTTGAACATTCTAGAGGGAGATGGGTCAGTATGTACTTACAACACGGATGAAACCTCGAGGAAATGATACAAGCGTAGAGGCGAGAATGGTGGAGTAGATAGGGAGAGGGAGAGGAAGAGGGTCATACTCTGGGAATCTCATTTCTCTAGTTGAGGCTCTGGGTTCCTTCACGAGGGACGATCGATCGCTGATGGCTTGTTCGAGTGCAGTAGCGTGTAACGTGTCCTGTGAATGCTTCTTGTCGAGGTAGTTCTGATATGATTTGTTGATGAAGTTGTCTTCTCCTCGTGAGAGTACGTAGGCTATGTATGCGGTCGGGATGAATGCGAGGGAAATGTATAGACCTTTCTGTTACGTTGTTCAGTATTTTCCTTTCCGCATGCTTTTCCCTCTTCTTCTCTCGGTATTGATTGACTCACTCCGAATGACTCGTTACCAGTTGGTGAACCTCCAGTGACGTGGAATGCGCTCTCGCTGGTTCCGTGGTGGGAACCGTGGGAATCGTAGGATTGGTTTGAGGCTGAGCGACGCGGTTGTCGGGTGACGGGCTTGGAGAAAGTTCGAGTTGCTGCTCTCGACCCGCGAGATAGTAGCGACATGATTGCGGGTATGCTGTGAGAGGTAAGTGAATTGCTGGAGGGACCTATAGACTTCTGGTGTCGTGGTTTCGTAAGTATCGAGGTGAGCTTGTTCGCCAAGCTCCTTTGGGTCTAGACCTGATTTGGTAGTGGTGTAGCAAAGTATGGAGAATGATTGCAGTCAAAACTGACTCTTCGTATTCTTTTAGATAGCAAGAAGATACATTTCTTATGCTGCGTTCGATACGAACTTTCACATCTTAGCCTACTGGATGGATCTTGTGGATGATATACTATGCTGCACGGTCGAGATGGTCTGATGATCCAATAATGACTAGATTTACACCGGAGCCGTGGAATATTACAGGAGCAACATCATGAAATACTTTGCTCACCTACACTCCGAGCTCAAATCTTACAATCTTGCACTTATGAGTCTGAGGACCTTGGTCATCAAGCTCTAGCGGTGTGTCGTGCGTTGCCGAGGCCAGTAAATTCGACCAGCCTATTGAAAAAGTTAACTTCTCTGTAACTGGGATACTTGACTCTCTCTGATATCGAGTACGTATGTATGAAACAAATTGAGGTTGTTTGACTTTATTCTCCCGATTCAATCATAATCCACGGCTATAATCCTTCCATTCATGACGACTAAGTGCCTGTTGGAGTCTCCAAGAAACACACGATCAGAAGCCTTACATATCACCATCACAGCCTGTCCTCATTCAAGAACACACACATATTTTCAGTCCACGAAAATTGAAAAGAACACAACGTCGCTACTGAGATTCGAACACTCGAGTACCAGCAGATCAGCAAAAAAGGAGTTTGGGATGGGTAGTGATCTCGATGATTTGGGAGCTATGGGATTCGGCGGATCTGGGCGAGAACGACGAATTTGATGCGTGAATGAGCGAGCACACGAGGCGCGCTTGGGATGAACGAGGGAATACGCTTTTTACCTTGATTTATATATATAACACAACCACTATGACCGTTGAGCCATAGGACTGCGTTTTGATTTATGAACACAGGTTTGGATCCCTTAGGTTATATATCTTTGCGGTATTCTGATGTCAGATCTCGAACACTCAGGCTTTTTCTCACGGTATCTTAATTCAAATCCGAGACTTGAGTACGAGAAAATATCCGTACTATGGCTGTGAGGACTGTGACGTGATTTTGTCTTAACTTGCGAGTTAATATCATGTTCAAGAAGAGCTATCTTGCTTGTGTACCACATACCGTGTACCAGCTCCGAAATGTTTATGCAGTACCGTACATCTTGTGTCCTCTCGATAGCATTTCTAGAGAAGTAGGAAGCTTACTATGCGCGAGATCAAAACATAACTTCGGGCAGGGATCAGAACAGAAGCCGGACGGTTACGCGTTGATATTCTAGCGATGGAAGACGAGGCGGCTCTTGAAATGAGATGTAGTCTCCGTACAATTCAAAAATTATGTGTACAAGCCATAGAATGGTAAGAGATTGTCAAGAATGAGTGTTATGTCTTCTTCTTACGGATTCTTCTTGTCTCCGTGTGTAGAGAGAATGTAAAAGGAAGAAGGTTGTTGCTGAATGATCTGGAGTGTCTATCAACTGGAAGCACTCAATCATTCTTCTTTCAATGAAATTATTTGCAACTCTGTTTCCATGACTGTCTCTTGTGAAGCATCAATGATCTATGTATCACTCTATCTCAGCTCAGAGCATACTGTAGTAAGGATGACGATAACATCTTAATAGTGACCCCTGCCCAGCCATCCTCGTTGTTCAATCCTGTTTGATATCGGATGAGGTACGCCGACCTTCGACTCTGATATAACCTCATCATGACATCACTAAAATCGAACAAAACAACAAGAAGCAAAGACCAGATGATGAGATCAATACAAGAGCCCTTTTTCAAAGCAGGCACATGAGAGAGACCACCTATACCACAATCTCAGGAATTCTGGTAATCAATGGATTTAAGATTCATGGTACAGCGGTATTGTATCGTATTGCGAATTGCAACCAGAACCAGAAGCAGAAGCAGAACCTTACCTAGCATAATAGCACAAGCTCCTTGCAACGTATCAGAGGCCGACAGTGTGGTTCAACCTGACATTGTGACACGTTGCCAAGATACGCTGATGCAGTACTGATGTACTATGTTGCATTAACTCCTTGGGCAGTGAACGTGTGTGATAGAAGGACCACTTCCATTCTAGGAAGGAGAGTAAAGACCAGTAATCAAATTGTCGTCGCACACTTACTGGATAGTATAGCGTAAGGACCAGGGCATGAGCAGATCAACGCAAAGCAAGCGAGCAAAGCGACAATCGAATTTGCCTCCCACAATCCAGTGGTTCGAGAATCATAATCCGTAATTAGCCAGAGACGGACAGTAACATGAGGATAGCTTAGGTTCTTGGCAGTGACACACAGACACAGACGCAGATGGATGGAGGGAATGCCACGAGGGGATTCATTTCCTTCCAGTCGTGGATAATGACCACGCAAGTGAAATAGCCGATGATGACAGAAACGATGGAAGATTATTCCATGAAAGAGTCAGAGCTAATCGGACCGGGACCGTTAGCAGGGTATTGTCGCGTCATGTCCTGTAGCTTCCCAGAACCGATATCATAATGGAAGATACAGCTCCGCTATACTGTAAATGCTGGTACTAGTGTCGAAATAGGGGCATAAATGCTCGAGTCAGCCAAGGAACTTGATTCCAACGTTTGTGTCGCGGATGAACAAAAAAGTATTCGTCGTGCATATCGTACCATTTCTCGTGCTTGTGGATGCGTATCTGCCAGGATTGAGAGGTAGTGATCCTGGCATGGCTTTGTTACGGTGCCGTATCAATGACGTTGGACGAAAATCCGTTAAATCAAGCGACGGTGGTCGTTCGAGTAGAATAGGCCGTGGTTATACAGTACGAGTAAGAGTGTCATTGCAGCAGTCCGTCATCCGCATTTTGGGAAGAAGTTCCGGCACCTAGATTGCTCTTTGCTAGAACTTGTACGCACTCCAGTATCGTACTATAAAACTTTGTTTAGCAAGTCGGAAGTTGACATTCAATAGGACAGCAATTTTCGTGTTCAACACAAGAAATCTCCATCCGCGAAGTAGGATGCTCGTCTCAAACTCTAGCATTGGATGTTTCTTTTCGTTCCAGAAGCTTATAGCGCGTATTCCATCAGAGGAGTAACGGGAGTGTGATTCCGTATCTCGATAAGTTGATGATGCCGGATGAATTTTCCGTGGTCCATCATGGTCCAGACCGCGATTTTGCACGTTACCATCACCACAGACTTCCAGCTCAGCAACAGAACTCGGTGTGTCCGTGTGAAATGTGATCTCGGTGTCCCCATTAGTACTGTGGAGAGTCGGCATGGACGAAACGTGCATCTAGCCATCTAGGTTTCAGCTGCCGCACTTCAACGTGATTGAAGAGCGATCCAGAACATTTCACGACATCGACGTTGAAGTTGGTATTGACATTGTGATTTGCGAAGACCACTTCACTGAGCGAAGATGTAGGCCCAGCTAAGTCCAGTCCAGTCCAGTCCCGTCCCTTACAGCCCTCCACTCGTGCAGCAAAATAGAGAGAGGCCAAATATTGTCAACAAACCTCTCTACTCAGACGAGTACACAGAGAAGAAGAAGAGAAAGAAAATCCCTCCCTCCCTCTCTCCCAAGACGTTCCTCTCGACAGAAGGGAGGAAACTCAATCGCCATCTTACCGTACAACACACTACTTGCAGACGCAGGGTTCAAATCAGAGGTCCGCCGGAGACCCATCATAGCTTCAAATCAAATCCAATCCAGATCTCAAACCCAAAAGCATCAAGCAAGCCATTTGTCGTCCAGACAGCAGCAGGAACAAAGATTCTCGGTGATTGATTGACTGATTAATGGTTCTAGACACGAGATCGTAGATACAGTAGATATCCTTCCACGAAAGTTTCAGCCACAACAGACTCCACGCAGATCTGATCGACGATCACCCGAGAAAAAAGAGATACCAGCCACATACGCACCAATACAATCTTTTACTCTAGTTATTTTACTCTACCTTATAGCTGTAATTGTGATTTAGTACTAGTAGGTGACAGGGAAGTTTCAGCTCCGACAAACTCAACTCAACTCAACTCGACTCGATTCAATTCGATTCGATTGGAATGCCTTAACTCATTTTCCATTTTTGTGTGGCGATCTGTGATGTGAGGTACAGTAAAGGCGGCGTCCGAAGGAAAACCCAAATGGAGATACATGCGCTACAGTACAGTACAGTACAGAGTAGAGTCAAGTGGCACAAACAGTGTACACACACAACACACAACACACAAACGATGTCTCTCTCGCTCATATACACACATGAGCACCACCACCACCACCACCACCACCACCCCTGTCCCGGTGTTTCCCTTCTCGGCATCTCCGGAATGGAATGGGATGGGATGGGATACTACCTACCTACAGTACAGTGCTATGCTAGTAGTACTATTATGTCCCAAGCCAGTCAACTCGCGAGTCGAGTCGAGAAGGATGTTTCAACACGTGTATCGCTTTCCTACTGGTCGCTTCCTCGCTTCCTCGCTTCCTCGCTTGCTTGCTTGCTTTCTTATCTGCAAACACTCGCTTCCGTACTTCCATTCAAGTCCACGGGAATCCGACCTACTGCACGGCGGAAAAGCGTGAGTCAGATTGGATGAGGGGCGTTCGTTAGTCAGGATTACTTACTTACTTACTTATTTACTACCAGTACTACTAGGGCTACTACTGTGCTGATATTTTGTTCCGGAAAAACTCAAAAAAATCCTAGATCACGATGCGATACTTTCTGCCCGCTTAAATGAGTGGTTTATCGCGGATCATTGGGTGGATGGGTGGAGTTTGGTTCGTAGATCTCGATGAGTTTTGACGCCTTGGACCCGGTATTGGTCGCCTCTGTTTGATCTTTGTCTTCGCAATAGACTAGGAACTTTGGGACGCATACTTGTACATAGTGACTACTTTCTACGGAAATACGCTCGGCGACTGTAGAGTAGTCAGATGTTGTGGCGCTTTAGTAAGCTCGAATGGAAAGACGTGTGTATGATACTGTATTGCTGTAACAGACTACGTCTGACAAGTGCTTTCCTGTTTCAAAATTGTTTCTCTCTTACATTGATTCATCGATTGCTATTATTCAGAAATATTCAACATGAAAAAAAAGAAAACTTTGGCCGTCTCGAGTCATGATAAAATAATGTCAGTGGCTTCCCCAGATGGACGTCTTCTTCATCCGGTAGCCGAAGGACCCTTTTTTTCGTCCAGGTCTACTGGACCCCATATGCTGTTGTTTTTCCACCTGCAGTATCTACGTACCCAGTGCCAAGTTTAATGGGAGGAGTAGGTTGTGATGTATCGTACTAACATTGCCTTTCATGTATTCTAACCATAATGCGGCACTGAACCTGTCGATCTAACAGCTGGATTAACTAACAACTTGTGGACCCACTTGTTACCCTTGAAGAAGACCAGGTGGGAGCGTGAGAAGCTTTCCAAGCAAGACCCTGACTAAGATGCCGTATCTGTAAGGGATTTTTACAAGCTTCCACGTCGTGGATAGCTGACACCCTGTACTGCAGCATTATCTGTGAACCAGCTTACCTTTTCGCCTGCTTGTGTATTCACCAAACCGCATGGTAAACTGGCACCTTCGTCTGTCTCGAGAATCTTCTTCAGGATGTCCTTCTTACCACCTCCCGTCGCAACGAATGCAATCTTGTGCGCGTGCGTAACGACAGGAAGCGAGAGCGTAATACGTCTTGGAGGTGGTTTGGGCGAGTCTTCGATAGCAGCAACCCACGCGTCCGTTTCGCGTAGAAGTTCGTGACCTGGGAATAATGAGCAGGTGTGGCCGTCTGGTCCGCAACCCAGGAGGATAAGATCGAAGGTCGGGAGCTTCACCGAATCTCGTCCTGCGAAACTGGACATCAAGACGTCCTGATATTGATCTGCAATCTCTTGTGTATTGTCTAGGACGTCTACGTTGATAGGATGAACTTTAGGACTTCCATATTCGGAGGGGATTTTGTCCAGTAGATCCTTCTTCAGCAGTCCGTAGTTTGAATCTTCATGATCAAGAGGTACAGCGCGTTCGTCTGCAAAGAAGATCTCCCACTTAGAGAATTGTGCGCTTTGATCTGGATTTGAAGGGTCGTTAGGGACGAGTAGAGCTTTGGACAGTGTAGCCGGGAGGGATCCGCCAGACACGGCGACTCTGAAGACTGAGTGTCGGGCCAGTGCTTGCTTTTGACAGGTCAAGATGTAGGTGCGGAGATGTTTCGCGACCGTATCAACGTCGGGGTATGAGTAAAGGTTAGGTGACTTGGACATCGTGACGAGCGTAAGCAGGGACTGTAAAGCTGAGAAAGGAGGCTGTTGAAATGAAGGTGTTCAAAACGGGATAGGTCTTGATGAGGTGAGGCCGCAAGTGCACTTTCTTTTTCTTTCCGCTTGCTTTCCGCTTCGTGGCTCCTCTTCAAGATAAGGGTACTGTAGCGGTGGGGTGAGAAAGAGCTATTGTTGAGGGTCTTGTGGTGGTGGTAGTAGTGGTGTAACTGGTGATGATTAGTAGGATAAGGGATCCTGGAGGAGATAGCATGCGCTTGGTGGGGTGGCTGGTTGAATTTCTGGCTTTGAGACGCCGCAAGGGAAATTTATTGTCTACAATGACGTCGTCGGACAGACCGGATACAATGATCCTAAAAAGGTGAAGGATGAGACGAAACAAGACGAGACGAGACTTTCGGATATCAAGAATTCTTGATGAGGATGAGATTGAATTCTGCTCGTCCTGTTACTGTAGTTCCTGTTTGTACTCTAATTCCATCTAGAGCAAGGCACCGAATTGTCACATCTTAAACCTGGGGCTTACCCTCAAGATTCAATCGCATAATGTGCAGAACTGTCGTATTGCTGGTAGTATTTTGACGATAGTTTTATGCCTGTGATCAGAAGCTCGCTTACCTGCAACTACAACCATTTGTGATGAAACAAACGAACAACGACGATAGTCATGATGACGGTGATGATGTCGTTGTGCCTGAACACTTCTTGAACTACGAGATAGAGTGGACTTATCCCATGCATGGTGTCTCTGGTACTCTTGGTACTACCAGACCATCTACATCAGGGCCGAGCTTCGACCTTCTTTCAACCTTTTGAAGCTGCATAATCCTTTGGTCAGAGATAAAAAAAGGTACCACCAACGAAAGAACCCTTCTACGAGCTACTGTACACACAGCTGTTCAATTGCTTCTTACAGTATAGTGTTAGGCTTCGATCGGAACGCTCTGCAGGGATTTTGGCACTTTTGACATCTATCTTTGTTAACTTGTCTCTGTGGTCGATTCACGACATGAGGCTCTTTGTCAGCTCGTGGCCTTGGATCCCTCACTTCCGCTATGTTGGGGATTCCACGTGCTGGAGATCGACCCGCTGAGCAGAAATCATGACAAGAACGAAGTATCAAGCTTTTCCTGGCCTTCGACGTCGTGGAGACTCTGACAAAGACGACGTCAGCCTTTATGACCGAGGTGATGGTAGCCGCAGACGTCGAAGGCTTCGTAGCTTGCAGCGTCGTGAAACGAGATTATGCACATTTGCTACGGTTCATGGCTGGTGGTAGACGTTGAATGGACGCTGTGATTGTAGGGAGCAAGCCACCATGAAGCTGGAGCATGCAGGGAAAGAAGGGGTATCTGAAGCCATGGCACACTTGGTACCAAGATCTGTTTTTCTTTTCTTACTGCAGCCATTGATACCGCGGTATGGACGAGGTACTAGTACATGTCAGGGCTTTTCGAATGACCGGGACCGATGGTGCGAGCCAATCAGAAGCCGCATCGACGGTAAGAGTGTACAGAAGCCGTGGCCTCCGAGCAGGTGTTGGGTGTCCGAGTGCCTGTCGAGTGTTGGCCGTACGAGCCTCGGTGGGCATTCTGGAAGGGCGCTTAACTGAGCTAATCTTATTAGGCGGTCACGGGAATCACTAGGCTCCCTAATCCCCACCGCCTATCGAGCATCGGCGATGACGCGCCCTGTATTGGCTTCGCCTACCTGCCGGCTTATCCTTCAAGCCACACTCGAGCCATCGATGTTCTGGCTGGAAATCGATCTCGTTTGTTCTTCTTGTGTTCACAATGCCATGTTAACCTGGTTATGCCGCGTCGCAGGTTCGGCTTCGACACCTCTTCATTGGCTCCCACTGCGCTCCATCACACTTTCATGCTCCTGTCAGCTGCTTATTCTGCAGTTTTGCATATTCTTGATAACGTCCATGCTTGCGCGGCGCCATCTGGATTCCTGCATCCGTCCCATCTATACATATTACCGTCAAGCCACTCGTCCCTGGAATTCTTTCCCACCACAACACTACTCACAGCGACCGACGTGACTCTCCCCTTAACTCACCAATACTTGTCACCATGAGTCCTTCAGTTCTCCAACTTCAAACACAAGCAGGATATGGTTCACGGCCAATTCCAGTGGGTGGAAGCCCCATGAATAATGCAAAAAACAAGAGCGACGACAGTATCCAGACCCTTTCCTCCAGCAATGGCAGCTCTTCACCACGCAGTTCTCTCGACATAGTCCGCTGTTCGAGATGTCAACGCTCTCTGAGTATTGCAACTACATCTCCTACCGCCTCTCATGCAGCCGTTCGATTTGGACTCAACTCATATTACTGCTCAAGATGTGCCAATTTGGTCGGCTTGAACAAGTGAACAAACATGCAGACTACGCATTGGACAATTCTGCAGGCTTACGAGAGGAGCCACAACCTACAATATTCTTAAACTCACATATTTGTGATCCAAGACATCTACACACCATACACACGCATACACACGGTCAAGATTGAATAATATCGACTGGCGTACGCACAGAAGACAAGGTGACAACTATACAGTCGAGCATCACGTCCGGCAAACAAGCCATCAGCACTGGCATCTACCAGCCACATTTTCGCTGATGAGCGCAGTGGCAAACCTGGGATAATTTCTTTGGAAAAGATATGACGGTATTCCAAACAGAGGCTCTGGAGATCATCTACATCAGTACTTGCTGATGCTCGAGCATATATTGAACATGACATGATGACGAGGCAGATCCTCGGTTTGATTTTCAGACCTGGAGATGATGTTGCCATGTACGGACGGATTCGCGATGGATCTCCACGCGGGTGATGAGGGATGGGAAACGGATACGACTGGAAATTCCATGTGTAACCAGGGGGGTATTTAGCAACATTGAGCAATGATCTTCAATCTTCGATGCTTGACACGGATCGACATGAATGTGGAGTAATATAGTAGTCATCGAAGTACGATTGACAAAGACAGTTACGATCAATGAAATGTTGCATAAACAAACTCTTTCCTATTGAATTCTTTCTGTATAAGAGCCTCTTACCGCGAACCGAGCCGGTTGTTGTAAGAACCCGCTGTCGAGTCAAGTCAAGCATTCTTAGCGCGTCCATTATGGAACACGATATCGCTCGCATTCATCGATTCGCCTCGTCCCGATCGTGTTGAAGGACCATGTCGTGACTCTGTCCGTCCATCGCCCAGCTGAATTGAAGATGTCGACGGCCCCACGACAATTTTGAGCCTCAATCGCATAAAGTCCCGAATGGAGAATTGGAGGGGCGGAACAGTGAAAGTGCTAAACGTAAGCAATCGTCCAAATGAGTTTTTGTTGACACGTGCCCGATTGGTACACACAAGGACGCGATGCACGGCATCGAGCATTTCTAGGAATCTCTTGGCTGTTTGTCGATGTTTCCTCATTGGCCTTGATTCCTCTCGTATACTAGTGGTACTATGGGCAGTAGTACCGCTACCCATGCGCGGTGGTGAGGCCATCCGGTATCGTGCGACATTACCGTTAAAATACGTGTACAAAGGCGACGATCTTTCTGAGCGATGTATCGTACGAAGGTAGGGATACGAAAAGTTTAATTGGACGGCTGATGGAGGATATAAGTTCCGGCCTGTTGTTGCTCACCCTATGTGATGAGGCGGAATTGTTCACCCACTCGATTCTGTGCCGTTTGCGTCAGCCTTGTCGTTGTCGTTGTCATGATTGAAGCAGAGGGATGGTCATGCATGTTTAGGCATCTTTGACTGCATGCTCATGCCAATGACATAGCGAAAGATGTCTGCGCCGGGGATAAGTCCAACTTCCAATTTCACGCGTCTTGCGAGTGAAGCACTTGGCCTGCGACGCGGTTCTCAGCGCACAGATGGGTTTCGAGATTCATCCGGATGATGACCTTGCTCTGTCGACGAGGAAGTTTCACAGGAAGTTACACCAACATTATGAGTTTGGGATCGTTCGCACCATGTTACGGTCACGGCCTCTACGAAGGTTACGCCAAGACGGTGGCTTATTACGGGGCCAACGAGGCTGACGTCTAGGTAGCCTTGTAGGAAAAGTGATTAGTTATGATTACCCTTAATTAGTATGATTAGTTAGAATCTCTACTAATTATTACTAATTACGACTAAGTATACTAAGTATACGATATAGTATGATTATTAGTTAACTACGAATCTTATATATCTATATAGCTACGCTAATATCTTCTATAGTCTTTATAGTCTTCCGTAGTTAACTTATATTACGCTAGCCTAGTAACTATTATAGAATAAAGACGTCTAGTATACTCATACCTCTACCTATAATACTCCCTACGACAGAAGCTCTATGCTAATCAGACGACAGCAGTCCAAAGCTATACCCTTATCCGGTAGTAGCACTGAGCGGTTCATGACACACCACTCGGATACGGTCGAGTATAGAGATGATCGAAAGAGTCGCGTAAACTGCATTCTCGCAGATTACTTCGCCGTAGCCACCCACAACGGCAGACAGGCTCCCCCAAAACTTCTCACACTGACTCACAATGTCCGTTCCGCATGTTGTTGCTATGTCATGTCGCGGACACGATTGATCTGCCATCTGCAATCCTTGCGTCAAACAAGCATCAGTCCTCGTCGAGACTGGAGATACATTGATCTGTCGTTCCTGGGGTGTATCACATCCTGGCAATGAAATGGCTAATACTGCCAAGATTAGGCGAAGTACTGCTGGGGAACAATGGACGTATCTTGTGTGACATAACAATTACCGACATACTTTCGTGGCTTGATAATCCTCGCTACATTCTCAAAAGGTGTGTTGTGCGCAAGCTGCATCGAGTATGCGTCTAAACTGTCCACTACCTGTCCAGGCAATTCGCATTTCATTGAACGCTTGACCAGAAGCTGTTGGAACGTTAGTGCGAAGCTGGGGTAGAAACCCTCGCCAATATCCACAGATTTGCATCAGTTGGCAGATAACCTTGCGGCTGTCGGCTGTCATTGCCTTCCGGTATCCTTCATGCAACGAAAGGAGGTCGATGGGTTCGGAGCGGGGATTGGCTGTTCACTTTCACACTACTGTATTGTTACTCTGATCACAGCTTTGACGCCATGACTGATCTCGGTTTTTATCGCCTAGGCCACAGACTATCAGTGAGTCTTGCTTCTGGGAAGTACATCGATTGCTCATCCTTGTTCAGCCCGAGGCTTCCTGGCGATGGGTCTGTCAATGTAAAGCACGTCAAGGATTGGGTACAATCTAGCTTGGCAAGTCACTCTGCATGAGATCGCTTCACATGAGTCAGACAGACCTCCGAATTCTGACCATTCTGCATGGTTGCTCACATCCATAACACTGAAGCGCTCGTATTGACCGTGTGTATGTTTGCGGGAAAGGAGGACACCAGACAAAAGCGTGTAGTCTGGAAGGCTTGTGGTATCATGGCAGACCTCATGCCTCTAAGACTATAGTCCTTTCCTCGGTCCTCTACAGAGTTTTTGAGCATCTTGTGATATTTTGTGGCAGTCACAACCGAGTACTTGCGTGGCCTGTCAATCGCACGTTGCGAGGTTCCACTATGATTGACATGCAACAGCCACACAAATTGTCGAGACTGATCCTAGCACGCTAAAAGTCTTCAGACCATCGGCGCAAGTGCAAATCCCGAGCAACTTGTGGATAAAGTATCGAGTCGAGATCTTCGGTGGCTTTTTTCCTCTTGCGAAACTAACTACGGACGATGCCTGCGTCTGATAAGAAAGTTTCTTACAAAGTGATAGATCGAGTTTCACCAAAATGACATGATTGACAGCATGTATGTCTTTGCGAGTCACACTTGAGGTGACTTCTGGATGGACGAATACGACTAGACGGTATTATGTTCGCAAGTCTGGATACCGGAGCGGGTGTCAAAACGGCGTCACACTGTTAGGGAGAGAGGAGGGACGAACCATGCCATTTTCAAGGCGTTGGACTTGCAGGATCAGGGATGGGACAATGAATGTCCAGCGTGGCTCGCAGTCACCAACAATACTCTGTCAATCAAGGTCGTGACTAGTATTCGAGACTGCGAGTCTCAACAAACAGCAGTCATCGAATGCTTCTCCACCCATGAAGTATGTTCAGATGTGCAGCGATTCATACTGCGCCCGCTCAAATCCACATGTCCACTGCCACGACTGGTACCTGCTAGCCACAGCTCCTTCCGCTTCCGCGTGAGTGACTTGCTCGAGGAATTTTTGATCGATCTTGCTGGAGGTGGTAGCTCCGTAGTAACGCCATCGACCTGCAGATCTTTCAAAAGGACTGTACACCATATCTTGGTTCATAAGTAGCCGCTGACCCAACCATGGACATCTAACCGTTTCTAGAGCACTGTAAAGACAGTACACTATCGAAATCCATTCTGTTGATACCCAGTACCAATATAATTTAACGAGCTTTCAGAATGGCTACGACAGGTGGCCGCAGAAGAAGGAGAAGTGACGATGACAATACTCGCTACACACTCGTCATATCAGCGGTACGGTCAGTTACGTATTCTTGCCGAGCGTGCGAACTAACAGAGACATTGAAGATTCCACCTACAATGCAATGGCAGGAACTCAAAGATGCTATTAGGTCTTTTGCTATTGGCCCTGTAGGAATGTCTGAGGTTGGATCAGTGTTGCCTGACGGCACCCGTCTAGGACACTGCGACATTACAGGCACTAGGAATGCCAGACGGTGTTTCAGTACGTTCTGATTGTGCCGTCAAGATTAAATTAACAAACGATGCAGCTGGACTCGTTGAGCAGGGTCTGAGTACCAGGACCGTCAAAGTGGCTCTTCTCAGACAGCCAGGCGGGCACAGAATCGACGGACCTGTATATTCGATGACGACGTCGCGTGCCAGCGGCATCGTGGCACGCATTATGGTGCCTCAGTCACACGCGATGCAGTCAAGGTGAGTCAGTATACCTTCATTGTTCACATGCATAACGTCTAACTTGTTATGCTGCAGCTCATCTTCTACTACTGTCTCTGACCCAGTCATGTCCTCGCGAGCATCTATACATGGCCAACCTACCCATGTCACAGAACGCCCAAGGCAAGTCAGAGTTGAAAATCTCGCATCAAGCATTACTGCTAGTTACCTGGCGAGGATCTTGGCCCAATATGGCAGCGTGGTCTGGTGCAATGTGGTTTTGCCTTTCGGTACGGCATGCTTTGACGATCCCTCCGAGGCCACCACAGCTGCAGAACAGCTTGACGGCCGGAACTGTGAGGGACAACGATTAAGAGTGCGTCTGATTAGGGGATCAATGAACACCAGTTAATCACAGTCTGTGTTTGAGAACATATGCCGGGTCGGAACATTTCCAACGCTGCTCCAGTGACCAGCATGTACATGACTGTATAGCATCACAGCAGCGAAAAATGATTGATATTATATTCTCCCCAGTGACTAAGGCGATCACAGGCAGTGAGGATGAAATTTCTGCCAAGCATTACGTTCGAGCACGTGTGTGTGTTTCCTCCTCAACAACGAAGATGCGACGAGCGGGGGCGCAAACGTATTACCGCACCGACTCCTCTTTCTTCACTCGCCAACGGCTTCCACGCATGCCTGTTGCATGCTGTGGCTGACGGCAGTGTCATTTATCGAATGACCAAAGGCTACTAGTAAATCCGAGGGGGCATGCTAAGCTAGAAGGAGGCACTCCTCGTTACGCTCCAAAATGTGATAGATCGCCGTACCCGCATGGCCCATTTCTGCAGAGCACACGAATGAATTCGCCCTGAATCAATCCCACCCTACCGCAGGCTACATTGATCATCGCTACGATTGCTCTCCAACAGGATGGTCACCAAATCGCGACCTCGACCACGGCAGCTATCATCATGCGCATGGCTGGAGGCTGGGGTCTACTGTGCGGATATAGATCAGCGGTGACAAGCTCGACAATAGCTGCGTGCTCAAAGGCGAGCGTCTTATTGCTGCATTAGTTTCACTGCCGATGATACATTGGACAGCTACCTAGTTCTGACAAGTTGAGCTAGTCAGTCTGACATGAAAATTGATCAGGTCCGCATCGAGTCGCCTGAATCCAGATGACCAGAACTCACACGAATCGACCTAGAGAGGTGAACAAAAGTGCATGAGTGCTCAACATGGTGGTTGCACACTTGGGGGACTGAAAAATAAGTTCTCACGCGAAGCTGGATGGAACCGTCCAAGCAAATGACAACCGGTAAGACCAAAGATGGATCTTGTATCTCAAACATCTCGGCTCGCGGACCGACGTCTGGTGCCCCTGTATGGGTCCGGCAACGAGGGAAGCCTCGAGTCTTGAAAGAGACTTACTGCATAGTGGGTGGTGCTGCGACTTTGTACGACAACCAAAGGTAAATATAAGAGAGACTAAGGTTTAGCGTATGCGTGCATGACCCTCGGGACAGCAGCCGGGTTTAGTTCCCCATACCAATCAAGAATCTTTTTCCGCCATTCCACTAGCGCTGCAATCTCAATCTAGTTGTACCTTGTCTTGAGCAACCTTATGATATCATATACTCATGGATTGTCCTTTGAACAGATTGACAACCGTAGCCTGTTTGAACCTCCGATCCGTTGCACGAGATTGATCTGGTCACACCCGTACTTTTGCTATCTCGCCGAATCTTGGTACTTTAGCTCTGTGGGTCTGCAGTCGATGATCATTGGCACGGTCACGGGGATATGAGCAGAGAAATCATCGGCAGCCAATCTACGAACTAGGGACACATGTTTCAAGGATGGCACGGTAGGCTACTTTCTCGACGTGTTCACTCATGTTCCACCCAGCTTGAGGTCTAAGTCGGACTGAAGCAGTTCCACTAGCGATCGCGGTACGCGTGACTTCGCTGAGATTGGCGAAGATGATACCCTCTCGCCACCAAGTTCAGACGAGAAGATTAGTTTCTACGAACCAAATGTGATGTTACATGTGCCGCAATTTGAAAGGAAAGGTCCAGTGCCTCCTTCAAGCTCATACTCCAATGAGATTCCAGCCAGGAATTGTTCAGAACTTAGTGGCAAAGGTGCAAGCCAGCGGAGGCTATCACTTTCATGTACACGTGCATGACATACAGAGTGCTCAACTAAAAGAACATGCTTCAGATACCCTTCACGGACAACTTGGCCATTTTAGTCGCTATGCACGATCAGCAGGGTTGAGACTTGATGACTGGGGTACTCTTGATGAGGTATAGGATTCGCGAACTGCCCGATGCTACGATACGCGTGTTGACAGACCGTCTGCGCTGACGTGGACTGACTGTCCGATTGCTGGACTATTTTCCAAGGTCGTCGAACATCGAACCAATACTCTCTGAGTAGCGTGATATTCATGCTGAAGCACCTCGGCGATCCGACAGAATTCAATGGAGCTTGCACGTCATACCTTTATTACAACAACTCCTGTTGGGGCGATAAATATACTCGCTCCGTAGTTTTCACAGTCTCGTTGCTCATCGTTGCTCAGTAAGACCCTTGGAGACTCCAAAATTCAATCAAGCTCAGTCGTTATCCTCCGAAGCTGATCTCCAAGGCCATAGAAAGTCTGTGTCATCAGATATTGTATCCAGACCATCATCTTTAACGACATAATACTCTGCTCTGAAAAGTGACATTGAGTTTCAGACATCCTGACTTCCAATAGGTGATTCAGGAAAGGATGAGCCAAATCAACAAAAGCCTTATCCACCTCACTCCTTGTACACAATGCAGAGCAGGACAACACGTGGCCATAGCACAGTTTCGATGAATTTGCCGCTATCTCCCTGACTCAATATGTCACAATTCAACCGTGGATTCAATACCTGGCGAATTACGGAATAACCCAGGAAAGGAAGCTGTCTCGCTTTCGACACGGGTCAACTGGTCAAAGCTGCAGTCAGACGTGAGGATGAAGAGGTGTGTCCATTTCCCTGCAGCTGAGACCCAGTATGACCATCCCAACCATGTCGTACCCTGTTCTCACCTCTGATCATTGTATGTTATCATCTCACTCACGCAGAATGACGGTGGACCTCGTACTTTATACAATTCTGGCATCAAGGAAGTATATTGGTCTGATTGACGCAAACAATAGAGATTATCGATAGCAAACCGTTCCAAATCTGGTCCACATGCCGCATCCAAACATACTCATTGGCTCTAGCGAAGCAACTCACGACCCTAATCATCTCCCGCTCACTCGGCAGTGCAAGGCGAAAAAAGAAGAATACGAAGTAGTGCCGAACCACGATTTCCTCAAATGGATCGACTCCTCTCCGAGACTCATCAAGTTGCAGAAACTAATGCATCCAAATCTCGGAGTTCAATTTCCTGGTGACACGAAGTAAGATCCACCATGTGGGAACCTCATGCATCAAGTGGTATGGGGTATGGAGTACCAGACACAGCACGAAGTGAGTAGAACCCAGCCTAACAAATTTGCGACCGGATACTCGATGAGTATTGAACAAGGAACACAGATACTGCCCGTGGAGAGCGAGATCGACGATTATCTTCCAATATCCAGTATGTACCAGGTCGCTCTGACAGTGCAGCATGTACAGGACAATCCATGACTGGATGGATCTGAAGTAGCCAATATGCAGCACAATACAATGTTAGATGGTAGACAGGTAAGTCAGCAGACACCGAGAGTATCGAAGCTCCCAATTACGTACAGTGGTACTAGCACGAACTCCTCATCCTCAGTCCAAAGTGGGTTTCCGGTATCTGGTAGCGAGCTCGCTGACCAGTCATTAGTACTGTAAACTGCAATGCTTCTTCCATTCAAGTACTTACTTACCTACTTACTCACTTACTTGCAATTAACGCAGTCATACGAAGGATTTACATATCCTTTCGTATCCCACTTCATGTACGACGGACAATTTATCCGAACAGGGGAGGAACTCTATTCCCGAGATCGTGCTGAGTACACACGCCAATGGCAGCTTTGTTAGGAGATTCCAATGCCAGTCAGAAATTTGTACCCAGTCAGACCTTACGGTAGGCTTCTCCTGTGCTTTGGACTTCGAGTGTGTACGGTACAAACTTCCGACCGGCATTGTTTGTACGTACCAATTATTTAGTAGACAGAGAACAGTACCAAGGAAGTGTATGATATTGCTTTTTCTCCCTTGTTCATCATTACCATCAACATACATGCACTCTATTACATATTTGTGGACACTGAGACCGAAAGAAGATCATGAATCGACTGATCATTCATACTATGTTTCTTCGTTGGTTTAAAGATTGTCTTTCGCTAAGCCTGTTGTCGATATTGTCATTATCGATCGGCACTGACGATAAAGTTTCAAGAAGATCCGAGATTGGAAGGGCGGACAAAGAGGAATGTACGCAAGTGAAAAGGTTAAAATATAAAGTTTATTGTGGAATTACGGCTTGATATCACTCTGTCTGTTTGTCTGTTTGAGTATGTATGTAGTGTAACGCCTGTAGGTGAGATTGTAGTTCGATTTGAGGAGGTACAGTACGACAATCCGTACTACGTATAGTAGATTGTCCTGTAGGGTTGTACTATAGGCAAGGAGGCTTGATATCGTGTTGTGTACACATGGCATATTTTTGCTAGCATGTGTATTGTTCGGAGGAAGGAAATACATTAATTAATCAAGAAATGAATAAATAAGGGAGGCGGAAGAGGAGGAATAAATTGACAAAGCAAGATATGAAATCAGTCGAGCCATCTAAGACATGTACTTGTGATGACGAGAACCGAAGCAAGACAGCATAAGACCTGTACGCATTGATCACTAGGATACCAACATGCGATAGAATCAAGTCTCAACGCATCCTCTTCCGTTTCTTGCCGCATTGCTTTATTCTTTCATGTCATATACCCTCTCCATCATCTCGTCCCCACAACTTGACGGTCCGATCATGTCCACTACTAGCAATCCACTTAGCGTCGTAACTGACATCAACGCTTAGGACATTGCCGGAGTGACCTTTGAGTTTTTTGACGAGAGCCCAGTCATCCGCTGAGTATATATTGACATCCTTATCGAAGCCGCTCGAGACGAAGAACGTGCCTGCTTTTCGAGGGGTGATTTCTTGCTTGCTATTGTTATTATTTGTGTTGAGGCCGGTATTCTCCATGTTTGTGTCTTGGACCTGTTCTTGTCCTTGTTGCTGAAAGACGGAGGATTCACCGTCTGTACCTTTGAACCATTTCAGGTCGGATACGTTACCGTTGTGGGCGCCCAGACCGCCTACATTTCGAACGGCTCTTATGTCCCAGCATTTGACCCAGCCGTCTCCTGAGCCTGATAGTACGCGGTATCCATCGTTGCCCCAGTCGAGACTGTAGATTTCGCGGATGTGTCCGTCTAGAATCATGACTGTACGGCCTGATCTTAGATCCCAAATTCGCCCCATACTGTCAAACCCACCACTTGCGAGTAGTGAACCATCGGTATTGAAGCTGACTGCGAATACTTGTCTTGAGTGACCCTCTTGGAGGAGGAGTTCTGTTGTAGTTTCCACATCCCATAGTCGCCATGTTGTATCGAAGGATGCTGATGCTAAATACCTTCCTGATGGATGAAATTCGACTCTACATACTCGATCCGAATGACCTTGAAGAGTCGCTATGGGTGTATCTTGATTTAGTGACCAAAAATTTATGTCTGGTTTTCCACCCTGACCTCCTGCTCCCGATGCGAGATTTAGTGAATCTGGTGATATCGTCGAGTCGATTGTTGCGCCGGGTCGCCATGCTATACCTCCAACAATACCTGTATGTCCCCTTAATGTCGCTTTCTCCTCCAGATTTGGTACGGACAAGAGTTTGATGCCGCCTCCCCAATTACCAGCTGCAATCGTCTCTCCATCTGGTGAGAATCTTGTGATGCTCACCGGCCTTTCTCCTGCGATCTGTGTGCCGAAGAGTTCAAATCCTTGCAGTTTTTCCTTGATAGCCTTTCTGTGTTTGATATGCGTCCGCAATGGTATCGTGGAGTCTTCTTTTAGTCTTGCTATCCGCGCTTTCGCTCTGGGTATCGAGTATTTAGCAATATCTCGTCTTGCTTGTAACAGCTCCTGCATTCCTTCTGTATAGAATTCCTCATCTTGATCGGCTTGCTCTTCTGCATCGCCCATTTGCACATCTGACGTAGCATTGCCCTCTTCTATTTCGTCCAGCATCAATTCTCGTAATCTGTCTCTTCGATCACCAGGACCTTCTCCGAACAATGTCATGGGTTGTCCCATAGAACGTAACCTTGCGCGAACCTTGCCATCGTCTGTTGGAACTGGAACTTGGGCTGCTCTTCGCTTTCGATCAAATTGTGAGAGTAACGCAGACGCTCGTTCGGGTGCTATACCACCAGCTCCTGTAGGTAAGTCATAATTGCGGTCGATGGCTGTGTTAAAATATCAGCAGTAAGTCAAGACCTCAGTGAGACAACTCACGTATATTGGCTAGGTCTACACCCATCTCCGTATCCTGTTGTCGAAATCATGTCCGTCAGCGACATGTCCAATCTCAGAGTTCGCGCCAGCCCAGAGCTTGTAGGCCTTGAGGAATGGTAAATACTCGATATCTCGCGCAGGAGTGGTTTGTAGCTTACCTGCGGCTCCTCCTCCACAAAAGCCTGTCGCGCAGGGTGCATCATCTTGTTTGAAGTTTTCTATATGTGTTTGAAGCAAAGACTCGGGTCTCAAGATTGGAAACTCGTCTCTCCGTCGCGATCTGAGCGGTTCGACGCGACCGCATGACGAAAGTCGTAGAGTATCTAGGAAATTTCGCAAGGCTGTGCAGACGGCTACCAAGGCTGAATAGTCCATGTCAGTAATTTAAATCGGTTTTATCTCGAACTTCTTTACATCTCTAAGCTACGTCGACACCAGTGGATCAATCCGGACCTTCAACCAAAACACGTCTGAATCGCTTCATCTTGTTACCTCCCTCAATCCAGTCATCAAGCAGCATTTCCTGTTCCTCAAGCGTTTCTCTGTATCTCTGTGGATCGAACCCTTCTTCGTCCCTTGCAATCATCAAGCCATGTCGCTCTGTCCTGCCATCTGGCAATTTCGTCTTCCAACAGACCGCCATGCTTCCACCCATGGCGATTATGTATTTGGATAATGTGCTGTCGTTCGGCGTCTGGTAATGTTCCGGATCATCTGCCAGTTTTCTGAACTCTTCGTTGATTTCATACCACATGCGTTCCTCCGCCTTGGTACAGGGGCGATAGAACATGATCTTTGGAGTTTGTATGATGTTAATCAGAAATAGTTGGAGACGAATTTATTGCGAGTTATTGGTAGATTGACGTATTGAAGATTAAAGAGAGGATGCTTTTCGCTGTGGATGTATTGTCAATACATGCCGATGGTTCGACTCAGCCTTTATACAAAAGCCACATGTTTCCAACAACAGAAATGACGAACCAGTGCGTTTGTCATTGAGTCATAGTGTCACAGATCGAACACAGCTCGCGTCAACTGGAAAGTTATTCAAGATTTCTTGCAACGGGGCTACTCTATCACTCTACACCACATCGGCTTTCACATCCTTCCAAGCCCGTCACCAGTGTGTACTCTATACACCAGCCATGCCCAATACAACCACAAGATTCCCAACTCCCAACCACAAAACTCCACCTTCTCAAAGTCTTAAGTAACGAAATAATGCAACATCTTATGAATAATAGGATGTTCCTTCTGAAACAGAGCCTCCTTCCTGCTCATACCCAATCTCTTCTTCTCCTTCTCCTTCTTTCCAGACGAATCCTTGTCACTCAACAGCGGTTCTTCATCTTCTCGTACTTTCTCCTCTTCAGTTTGATTACGAACACCTGCAGTCTCCTTCTCAATCAGATTGTCAGTTTCGCATTTTGCGTTGGTCATGGTGCTAACGTTGGTTAAGCAGTCAATGAAAGACTTAGTCAATCAGTCAGTCAGTAAGTATTGCTATTGCTGTTATTGAGATTCGAAAAGAAGAAAAGAAAGCGGCAGGTAAGTACAAGTAGATGGCAAAGGAGCGAACGAGTATCATCATCCACTCCATTTATCTGTCTGCATAAATTATCGAGTTCTTCTCTACCTGTCTTCTGTCCTTTCTTTGTCTCTTTGCGACGAAGAAAGTGAACAATGAAGTGCCTGTACGCATGCAGACTTGACGTTACGGAAATATTTGGGGGTCCTTCTTTGTCGAATTAGAGAAATCCCTTTGTTTGGTCGAGTAAGGAACAAAGATATGCTGAACTCGAAGTCGAGGATCCATCATCGGAAGATGAAGGAGCGCAGCCCTTCCGAGGCACGCCCAGTGCCTGGCGACGGTATTGTAACGAGAGCACATGTCAAGTGTTACAGTCATAAGATTCCAAGCATACTGATATTGTATAAGCCAGATTGTTTCCAACAACTATTTATTGCTGGTTTATTTTTCAGATTTTGCTATCTAGGTAGCTGCTTACAAGCACATGATCTCCCATATCCGGCTCATAAGAATTGTTGAGCGATTTAATATTGGATATCTTGATCCCTTATCCTGTCATAACATTCATCAAAGGAGCGTTGCGATCAGCAGATACTAACATCTGCTACATGAAAATGACCTCTTGGGCATGATCACAATGCAAATCTTGCTGTAAAATAAATCTCAAAACGATGCTTTCATCAGAATTCTTTTTGAACATTGTCGTCCATAGAAATGTCGGTACCATTGCGTGTTTGTAGTAAAGTCGCTCGAAACAAAACAAGTCGTAAAATTAGAGGATGCCGGATTAGCTGCATACCCTCCAGCTCCATAATCCTAGCTCTTGACTTAATTTTTCCATACCATACTTCTTAACCCTTCCAAACCACTGGGTCTGGAAAATGCGAGATATCTAGACGTCAATCATTTCTGCATCTTCGGCGATGATCTCGTCTGCTGGACCCCAATTGCCTTCAAAGATGGTCCCGCCAGCACGTCGTCTCTGCTCAGCAAACCGAACGCCCTGCGAGTCAAGTACTTGTTGAATCGTTGGGCGATCCTGAGGTCCGGGAGATATCATCCACCGTACAAGTCGGTCCAGGGCATGTTCGTTCGTGGGATCGATCATGAAGTCTGGGGGATGAATCAACTCTCCGCTTCGAGCAGTCGCTGAAGTTTTGCCTTCCGTGGCCTCTTGCAGGACACTGATGAGATCTTCTTGATCGTCTGTTATCGGATTTCCATTTGCATCTCGCACGACGTTGCTGTCTTCGGAACTCCATGTCAAACTAGGCACGTCACTCATGTCACCTTGCCTGAGTTTTTGCCACGATAATCCGTTTTCTGGCAGTTCCACATTACCAGCGGTTTCGAGCACAATAAGACCTAAAGCGAATATATCGGCTGGTTTGTCGTATTGCCCTTTGAGAATTTCAGGTCCGATATACTCTCGGTCACCTTCGCCATCAATTCCTGCTTTGGCAGGCCACTTTGATGCCATGCCGAAATCTCCAATCTTGAGAGTGCCATCGAAGGTGATTAAGATGTTCGCCGGCTTCAGATCGAGATGGATGTATCCACTGTCATGGATGTGTTTGAGTCCCTGGTTCTCGTTAGCCTAGTATTACAATCAGAGGACGCCAGCTTACCAGAGATAGCTCAAGCAAAATTTTCCAGATGCGGAAATCATCCAGCCTTGCTTTCAGACCAGCTTGTGCGAGGAAAACATCCAGAGTTCCTTCTTCACAGAATTCGGTCTGAATGTACAGGTGACCCCGATCCTCCCAGCTATCGATGAAACGTACGATATGGTCACCTTGACCTAACGCCTTCAACGCGTCAACCTCATGTACTTTTCTTTGTCGATCTTTCGGTCCTGAGTATGGATATCTGGATTTTTTCACAGCCCAAACTCGCTCGGGGAGCGAGTTGCTAGAGGATGGACGAGATGCAGTGACTGAGAAAGGCTTCGAGAAAGGTGATGACTCGGGTGGTTGTGTAACACGGTACACTTGCGAGAACTCCCCGGTACCTACAAGATCTACCTTGTCAAATTTGGAGCTTAAACTCCGATCCACGTCTGCAATGTCTGGCGCGTTCAAGTTGAGACTTGCCCGATTCGAAAAATTACCGAAATATTCTCGGGGAGCGGTCGGTGTCGCAGGGACCATGGGTAGATAATTACTGCTATGTCTCGTGGCAGGTCTCTCGCCACGACCAGAGATCGAAAGTCCGCTTGGATCGGGGAAAACAGATTCTTGAGGCGTGTGTGGTGACATATGGTCGAGACTATCGAGATATGGGCTGACTGGAGATAGAGAACTCAATTTAGCACGTCTTACTGCAGGAGACAGAAGGGACAAGGGAACATGGGCCTTCCTCGAGAGCGGGGTTGGGGAATTGAGGTTCCTTAACACACGACTCTGCGTATATGACAACGGGGGATTGAGGGGAAATTTGAAGGCAGACTTTGGCTTTAGACTAGCAGAAGGAGAGTCTTCCATTACACTGTCACTGTCGCCGTCTGTGCTTCCTGGGGATGCCTGAACAGGGGATAACTTACTGCTTGCGAAGCGTGATGCCTGGGAAGATCCTGGGAATGAGGCTCGTTTGTGAGATGATGGCGATGCGGACACCGACTTGCGGAAGTCAATGCTGTTATGTTTTGTTGGAGTAGGGGGATATTCGATGTCGGTGGACTGACTATCGCCGCGTCTAGACGGTGATCGTGAAGAACGCTTGTCATCGCTGTCGATCGAGGCGAAACTCGATTTCTTAGCTAAGGTTCTGGCGCCGCGGGTACCAAAGATGCTAGCGCTTTTGGCCCAGGGCAATGCTGTGGCTCTCGATATGCCAAAGGTTAACTCCGCCGGCGTACCTGGAGTACCTAAAGCTTGTCGTTCGTTCGGGATCGGGTGAGTTGGTCTGAAGTGGTTGTTCGAGTCAAATATAACTGATTGCTTCTTGCATGGAGTGTCAGGCATGTGAGCTTTCGAAAGACCAGTATCAGGCTCCTCAACGTTACGATTCTTCTTGGAGATCAAACCAGTGGACATGAACGCCGTCGGCAGAGGCTTCGCGAACTTGTAATTTGACGGAGTGGCAAACGATCCTTGCGAGGAGAATTCAGAGTATTCTTGGGATGATTCTTCACTCGGTCGTAGTGCACCTACGGGTAATGATTTTGAAAAATCAAGTGACTTTGGTCTGTCAGGACGTTGTATTGGCTGATGAGTAGGCGAATCGTCCTGTATGCTTGAGGTCGATGACGACTGTGTCATGGTTCGAGATAATGGATGACGTGGAGCTGAGCTTTGGCTCTGCTGGCCGGATAACAGTGGGTGGACGGAAGGATTGAGAAGTGTTCCTTGTGCTGAAAACGGACTATCTCTCTGCATTGGTTGAAGATGGTTGTCTAAAGACATTCTGGTGTTCTTTCTCGTACTGAATCCAGGAGTCGCCTCATTCCAGCTGGGGTCTTCATCCACAAGCTGGCCCAGTCTGATCTGATTGAAACGCTCGGGATTCCGCTGCTGTAAAGTAGACTTCCGCAGTGACGATGATCGTTTAGGAATTGTTGAGAAACGGCCAGCTGCTAGAGGCAGGCTTGGTCGAAACCAATCATTATCATCCTGTGATCGTTTCTGCTCGTGGTTGACTTGCATCGATTCAGAATCGAATATGCTAAAATCGAGACCGGATGGAGTGTGTAAGCTTCTACGCTTTGCAGAAGGACTACCGAAATCTGGCTGGTCAAGATTCATGGGACCATCAGTCCGTTTCAAGGGACTCATTGTGGGCATATCTGTCATAAACCCGCTGCTTCGACGCTTTTCAGTTCTTGTCTGTATTGACTTCCAGATCATGTTGTCCTCTGATGGCTGAGCTTCGTTCTCTTTGTCCTCGAACGAAGTTCTTGGTGCTAGGTGAAGTTCTGATCCATCCTCTTGTGAGCGGCGTTTTCGTAGTACTGGTGTAGAGTTCGCACTGTCCCCGAGATCGGACAGGACACGTTTAGTTGGACTTTTGGGAGACGTCCTCGTCCGGACAATGCTGTGGCCTTGGACGCTGCGGCGAAGAGTAGGGCGGTGGATGCGTGAAGGCTGACCGAAACGGCTTTGATGTGGTGAGGAAAGTGATGTCAAATGAAGGAGATTGTCAGACGTCGATCGGCGGGATGGTGAGAGCGGTGAGGGAGAGAATGGGATTGAGTTTTTGGCAGGTGATGAACGGTATGAGAATTGTCTGAAGTGATCCGAATTCTTGGATGGCGACCTCGATAACGAACGTCTAATCTCTCGAATCGCCGAGTGAGGATCATACTGCGAGGTATGGCTTGGTGAGTGCATTGGCACCATCCCGCAAGTTTCTGGATGTGGTGAGCAAGTCGACAACATCTTCTCCGGTTCCTGCTCTTCTGCTTCCTCGATTGATTTAGGCCACTACATGGGCCATCAACATGCTAACCACAATGTGACTCCGTCGTCTGTCGAATTTTCTTTCTATCGATACACCGGTTCCAGTACGATGGATGTAGGCCCGAAGCGACGGTTATTGCTGTTGTTGTTTTTAGAAATTGTCCGAAAGGGCGCGAGGTATTGAGGTCGTATTCAGATTGTGGTTGGTGCTGGTAGTTGGTTGTGAGTCGTTGGAGGGTGAGACAAAAGGACGAATGCGACGCGAGAGGAAATCAGGTCGAGAGGATAGTCTTTGTCGAGTCTGAGACAATCAGGGAGAGGTATGTAGAGCTGGTCGAAGGAAGGGCGACATTGACGAGGTATGGTGTATGTACGGCGAGAGAGGCGCGTGATACAGAAGGTGCGGATAACCTCGGGGGCAGGCGCGACTCGTTTGTTTTGTCGCGGATGAGACGATTCACGGCGGTAAGTCAGACGAGTGGTGGTCGAGAGAGTAGCAGAGGTCGAGCGTGAGCGTGAGTACGAGGACGTGCGGTGCAGTGGTGACGAGTGTGTTGGCGCAGGCACCCAGCTGGCAGTTGGTTCACAATGCGATGAATGAGAGATGGAGGATGAGCCGGAAGTTTGGACTTGGAGCCTCGATCGAGGATCTTGGGCAGAAGACAGGAGAAGACGATTGGCTAGTGGATAACGCGTCGGCCTTAGCTTTGTTGTGGTGGGGAAAAACCTCGACGCACACTTTCTCCTTCCACGCTGTCCACGTCAACTGCTAGTACAGATACAATGCCTCTCTCCTCCACCAGGGCAGGACCCTGTTGATCATACCACAAACAATCATCATGTTGCTCGAGCGATATCTTATCCTATGATCTTCTAAACATGGGAATCTAACGTAATGCTACCGTCACCCTCACCACGTAGCAATAACCCCTTCTGAGTCGCGTTTTCACGTACACTAAAAGAAGACAAGCCGGAACAAATCTTGTTTCACATTTGGTCATCTCCGTTCATAAATTATTACTTGCCCGTGCACTCTCGCAACTCCTGGCAAAAGGGTCACCTTACTAATGCCTCCCTGAACTTGACGTGTCCTTGTGTATACGAAGGAGTTGTCAGATATGGTGATATCTCCCCAGTGTGGCTGACGTTTCGCTGGTCGGCAGGCAGCCAATCTGCTTTGACAGACATGTGGCCTACTGCGGCTACATGTCGATTATAGCAGCATGCATAATGTAACAACAGGGCGGCCGGCAAGTAAGAGCAGGGTCCTTGTACAACGCTAATGACCAAGAACCGATCGTGTTGAAATGCAAGCAAGACAATCAAGCATGTTGATTCAGACTACCCTTTTCTCATGTGCCTCCCAGCCAGCTGCTTGATATGCCTTGACGGCAGCCAAAGGATCAGAAGCCGCATAGATTCCACGACCAGCAATCAGAAAATCAGAACCACCAGCCATGGCACTTGTTGGAGTTTGATATTGCTGTCCGAGCGCATCACCTTTGCTGGAGACGTTGACTCCAGTTGTGAAAACCAAGAAGTCTTCGTCCTCGCTTGATTGATTGGCAAATTGGGACAACTCCCGGGTCGCAACAAAGCCAATGACACTACCGGAATACTTCCTGGCAATGTCTACTGACGCCCTAGTGTAGTCTCCAGTCGCAAGAGAACCTTTCGAAGTCATCTCCGCCAGAATGAGAATGGCACGGTCGGTGGCGTCGCCAGACTTGATGGTTTCTTCTAATGCCTGTATTATACCTGGCCCTGCAAGGACACTGGCATTGATGATGTGAGCCCAATCATGGATCTTTAACACTCCTCCTTTGTACTGCTTCTGGACGGTGTTGCCGATGTCTATGAACTTGCGGTCTTCGAAGATGAGGAAGTCATGACGCTGAGCTAGTTCGGTCAAACCTCGTATGGTCTCATCACTAAAGTCAGATAGAATGTCGATGTGAGTCTTGAGAACTACAAGATGAGGCCCCAGCCCTAAAATTGGCGGCCAACATCAGTAAAAGTCACACGGTAAAGCATTCAGTTGATTGCGAAAGCGTAGATAACAAGAGTTCTCCGGACAAAGGTTGCACGAAAAGAGCATGAGGCGAAGGAGGGACCTACTGTCAGCGATATCTAAGAGTTCTTTGGTGGTCGTCAAGTCTGCTGAGAGAACGATATTCGACCTTTTTCGGTCTGCAATCTCAAACAGTCGCCTCGCCAACAAGTTCTTATGCTGTTTGGCCCGCTCTGAGAAAGACAGCTGACTGCGAGATGCCATTGGTGCGGTATTGGTTCTCGAAACAAGGCGGAAGTATGCGAGTATTGATGTTGATAATATTACGTTGTGCGTCTAGCTTCAAGTGCCGTGGGAAAAAATAGCGTGGACATCAGAGTACTGCGGGTGTCATTGACCAGTCAGGTACGAGCGGTATTACTGATGCACCGGTTTCGGCGGGGTCCGGGTGTATGGATTATTCTTGTAGTAGTATTCTCATTGTAATAGCAATTGTCGTACGTAGCGTTTGGTTCGTGCGATGTCATTGACGGACCGTCAGAGCACGAGGAAGCTTCTCGACTGTGGCGTGCGGTGTGTCAGCTGGAATGCACTGATGGTAGTGTGGTATAGCAAGTCACAGACGACGATTGCACTACAGTAGTGGCAATACCGGCGTCCTTAGCCACTATGGTACTAGCAACGATAAAATTCGGCTTGGCCTCGGCCACGTTGCAGGCGGGAAAAGTACAACTGGGGTACCTCACACCCGCACCTGCACCTGTACCACACCTGAGGCCTTCCATTGCTCGGTACTCATCCGGGTACCTCGCCAGTCTCCAGTTTCACACTCGTCAAGCCAGCGATTTCAAGACTAGCCTCTCTCATCCACCACCAATACTGCTCTTCCAATGCCCATCAACACTCTATCCCTGTCGGCATCCACTACCCTTCAGTCCTTTCCTCCATCCTCCCGGCGCCAGTTCAAGCCCGACACAAACGGTGAAGCTGCGCTAAAGCCACTTTTCGCCGAACTCTAACATTCGCATGACGCTGCCCTTCTGCGTCTTTGTCCCAGGATCTTGATTTATCCACCGCTTCCACTTCCATTCCTCATCAACACTCGACAACGACTCTCTCACGCACGTACTCGCCCTCTCTACGCCCCCGCTACTTCTCGCTGCTTTGTCCTTCCCACATCGATCACTGGTGGACAGTTTCTTCTCCGGATAACATTTCAGTTGTGCTATATACACGCAAGGGTTGGTGGCATTGCTATTCCTTGAATTCTGAGTCGATTTCACTGTACGAGCTACACGCAAAATCACTCGAACGGATGCGCAAAATGAGTGGGATAGAGGTGTGCAATCTAGGAAAATTTCAATAGCGGAAGATTCGAATCACTGAGATTGTCATCGGTAAACGAACGACAAACATGAGTGATCAAAAACAAACCCCAGCACCAAAGCTTGAGCCTCCTGTAGAGGACTCAAGCCGAAGAACGAAAGATGCTTCCCCTTCAAGAGCAGGTAGATCTACAAGCAACGCGGACTCAAGTAGCATTCGGAACGCGAATATCAATCCCAGCCCAACTCGTGTTACACCCGCTCCTGGACTGCATTCTGGTATACCTTCAGCAGCGGCGGTCCAGAGAGCAATTTCGGCTTCAAAAGCTGGAGTTTCTAATCTTGATGGGATTCTAGATCCTGCCAGAGATCGCCTGCAAAGATCCGGACAAAACTCACCATCGTGGCCAACGTCTCCCCGCCTGAAATCACCACCGCCATCTACAATCAAAAGCATGCTGCCAAGGAGAACTGAAAACGAGCATGCGCAATCTAATACTGCTGTTAAACGGCTGACACCAAGTTTAAATCCTGAACAGAACGCAACTGTGCAAGTCGCATCAGACAACAACAAGGATCAACAGAATCAACCAACAATAAGAGCTGCAAGCCGAGGAGTTAGTCAACACGGCCATGCACTGGCAACAGTGGCTGAGGATAGTGTCTCGACTAGTACGGCACCTGTAGGACCAGTGCTCAACTCGCAAGCAACCAAAAGTTCTGGTTCTGCTTTGGAACAGATCTTCGAGTCACCCCGCGAGCCCTCAGTGACGAAAGACGACATTTCGATTGGTACGGAGACTTCAAATAGGTTGAACGTAGCTAAGCCCGAAATGCCGATTGTTTCAGGACCTGCATCTCGCACGGCGAGTACTTCAAGACCTGAAAGTGTACTCTCAAAACGATCGTTCACGAATCTGACAGGCTCGAAAAGCAAATCTGGTGTTGAGCCTCTTCGATCCATGACAGTTGAGACGGAAACTGTCAACTCAACGCCTCAGATAATCGGTGATCGGAATAGGGATGTCGGCAGTATCAGAACGAGGACTAGTAACGAGACAATAAGGCCAAAGAAAGAAAAGAAAAAGCCCACGCGCAAAACACCATCTCTCCATGCGGGCACGGCCACGTCGAAGGCGGACATATTTGAAGCAAAAGTTGCCAGTGCTGTTGACGAAGCTGATTCGTCGGATTCAGATGAAACCTTTGTGTATGAGTCCAATCCGCGCGATCAACGGCAAGGTCGTCACCATTCCAGAACGCCCAGTGCGACTTCTGTAGCCAGTCAAGCCGATCACTATGGAGGACGCAGTAAGCATGGCGTGAGAAGTGGTAGCACCGTAATACCAGGCAAACGTAGCATGAAGTTCAGCAGCAGCTTGTATGGAAACCAGCTAGATGCCGAGGGAAGTGGAGGTGACGGAAGCCGTACTAGTTCTAGAGCTCACAATTCTACGGCTCGGCACCATCATATTGGTAGGTATGGTCGGAATGGTCATGCATCTATCATTGACGGTGACTCACCTTTCACCCAAGCGAACAGAGTGGGCTCCCCACGAACGCCCACAGCAGTCAACGCACGATACTCAAGACCACAAAGCCCCCGACTGTCTAATGGCCGGATACCGACATCGGGTCGCAAGAGTGTAGCGGGTGCTTACGAGATCTACGACGATGGGGCGGATGACGAAAGGGCACCGTTAGTTGGATCTGTCAGAGTGAACCGCAACAGACACAATCGCAGGCCCAATGGACAGTTTCGATCTATGGAATTCAATGATGACCAAGAGCCCGGCTGTTGGTCACGATTTGGCGGCTGTATACTATTGGCAATGCTTTTCATTGTGGTCTGCATGGGTCTGACCACATTTGTAGTGGCTTTGAATCGCCCACTACTTGATGTTGAAGTCAGGCACATTCAAAATGTGCTAGTATCTGAGCAGGAACTCATGCTGGATCTTCTCGTAAGAGCTACGAATCCTAATCTCTTCGCCATTACCGTCAACGACTTAGACGTCAACTTATTCGCCGAGAGCCCCTACGCAGGTACTTCTCAAGAATGGAAAAGAACCTATCCTTCATCAGAATCAAGTTGGGTGCGCAGACGACGAGAGCGTGACGTGCAGCTACGTGGTGCACGATCTTGGTTTCCGCCTTTCCACGAAGACGACGGGGTGGATGAGGGCACAGATCCGATTGACGAAGAACCAGGGGCGCAGAAACTACTCCTGGGTCGTATCTGTGAGTTCGATTCACCACTTGCTTTTGATGCCTCCCCTATTCGTCACAGCAATATATCCTCGGTTGGCGAGATCAGGCTCGCGAAACCAGGCAATAAAACCGAGATCAGAGGATCTGAAAGGTGGGAGCGTGTTATTCAACATCCGTTCGATCTCATTGTGCGAGGGATCATCAAGTATCAACTTCCTCTAAGCTCCCATACTCGGTCTGCTAAAATATCCGGGCGCGTCAGGGTCTCTCCTGATGTGGACGATGGAGACCATGACAAGAAAGAGAACGAGACGACACCAAACAGGCAGAAAAGGTACACAAAACGAGACTCTTCTCTGAGCATGTCCGACCACTATCACAACAGCTAACGAAGCTTACGAATTTCATTATTACTCAATCTGTGACCATTGCTATATCTATACGGAACAAGCGCCGGCGCCATTGAAATACAAAAACCGAGGGGAACTATACTATGATACCCGGAACAGTGGAGGTGGGTGACTGGGTCGCCTTTTTTGGTCTTAGCATAGCCTTGTTGGCAGACAAACGCTCATTCTGGAGCTGAGATATGTCTCTTTACTAGTACTAGAGCTTTACGCCGTCTTCTGCTGCAAGGCACCATTGTGTTACATATAATTTGATCACCACAACGCAGTTTTCAAACTTCAGAAACTGATGAAATTGACACACGGAGTTGAAAACATCTGATCAAACATCACCTCGTGCGTGCAGACCTGCAGTATTGGGTACAAACGAGAATCAAGAATGTAGTCCCATATAGTCACATGTTGAAAGCGCCGACTGTCCTGCTAGCTGGTGCTGTATTGTGCGGTAGGCTTTTGCACCTGGTCAAAAATGATGTCAATTTGTAGTTGTCTTGCATGTGCTACGACCCAAGATGACGATTCCCCCTCAGGCAGCGAATCCGTCAGGCGTGCAGTGCAATATTATGCGTGCAGCACTCATAAACAAGGCGCTGTCGACGAATATACCTGCCTTCAAACACATGGATAGAGTTTGCTCTTATCGACCAATGTGGCTCTTGCATCAATTTGTGAAGGATCCTGATTATCCGGTAGAGGCTGGAATCGAATACATACTCAGACACTTGTTGATATGGTCTCATGCTACTGTGATATCCGGCTTTCAATGGAGCCACGAATGCGTGAGAGTAACACATCTTGTTGAAGGACATCACAAGTGTGAGATTATCGGTACAGGTTTTGACACGGACGCAGCATGGATATGAACTTGAGGATGAGCATGAGCCCATACGAAATGCCTCTTCTGATGCCGTTGCAGCCGCAGCCTGAATTACTTGTGTATTCGCTTCGGCTGCTTCTCGTCTCTGCTGCTGCCTAACAATTTCTCTTGGGTCACTGCCACTGCCTCTTTGTGTTGTCCACTTTTCATCATCCGCGCCTACTGACACACCACCAATGCCCGCTGATCGCATCCCTCTTCTCACCACATCCCAAGTCGTTGTCATTGCTTCCCCCACCAACCAGCCTGACACTCGCTCGCTTCTTTTCCTCACTCTACGCACTCCGGTTTCAAATCGCACCCTCAGTTTCACATCATTAGGATTATCGCTGTCGCATCATAATCTGTAAGAGCGTTACCCGGTCAGGCTCTCGACTTCTTGACGCATCTTCTTGTGCATTCGGATCTCTCCACAGTCACAGTTGCGTCGCTTCGGACATCAGACATGACTTCGATCTACCGCGGCGATCGCTTTGATGACTCGAAAACAACAGTGTCTACCCATACTCGTCGCAACGATGATGGAGGGTACACAAAGGTCACCAGATATGTGATCAGAGACGACGATGACGATGTACGCTCGAACTATAGCAGCCGCACTAAGCGGAATGATAATCGAGGAGAAGAAACAATAACGCGCGTAAGCCGTCGCGAGGTCGAGGAGCCAGTGCGACAACCTCGTCGGGAGGATTCACGATACCTCGAGAAAGACATTGTTATTCGCACCCGTGAGGAAGCGGAGCGTGAACCGGTCCGGCAGAGTTACAGTTGGGACCGCAAAGACGAGAGTGATAGAGAATTGATTATCCGTCGCACAGTCGAGCGAGATGATAGTCCAAAGAGGGGGGAGAGAGAATTGGCTGTTTCGAGAGTTGAAGAACGCGATGAGCGTCAAGATTATCAAGTAGCATCACCGCGCGGTCAGTTCCAGGATCGAGACCTGCAGCATTACTCCCGAACGGCAGAATACTATGGTGCTCCTCAACCTCAAACTATCATCATACGTCAAGATCCGATCATCATTCGCGAAAGAGTTCGTGATGATGACTATCAACTAGTTCGGAGGTCAGAGGCCGATGAGAAGAGTGTGGTATCACGTAGGGAAGAACCTCGCGACGAAGATTTCTTCTACGAGAAGAGAGTCAGAGAGAGGGTCGATCCACGAGAATATGATGATCGTCGATCGAGACGAGAAGTCAGTCCTGGTGATTCTATCTCACAGGCTGGTAGACGCAGGAGAGGAAGCTACAGTAGCGATGATAGTATGGTCTATGTTCGACGAGTCCGTGAAGGATATGACAGTCGATCGCCCAGTCCTGACAGGAAGAAGAACCTTGCGGCTGGAGTTATCGCTGGTGTTGGTGCAGCAGAACTCCTTCGCAACCATCACAAAAAGGAAGGAAAAGAAACCTCCTCTGGTATTGGCCGTCTCGGCCGTGATGTTGGTGCCGGCGCTCTCGGTGCTTTAGCTGTAGAGGGTATTTCACGTGCACGCTCACAGTACAGAGACCGAAGTCGACGTCGCGATTCAAGGAGCCGCAGCTGGTCGGGTGATCGCTACAGCCATAGAAGTCGCAGTCGTGGCCGTTATCGCAGCCGTAGCCGCAGCAGAAGTCGCTCCGAGTCGCGTTCAAAATTGAAAACATTAGGTGCTCTCGGTCTGGGAGCTGTAGCTCTCGCAGCAGCTGCTACCATTGCGTCCAAGAAATCAAAGGAGAATAATGAGGCACAGAAAGAGAAACGTCGCAGCCGCTCAAGAAACAGGCACGGTTCGGTTGAGTCTTTGGAGAGTTTGGAAAATGATCCAGACGCAGATGATGCTCGTAACCCAAGTTATCGAAACAAAAGAATTGCAGGTGCAGGCGCTGTTGGTGCTGCAGCAGCTGCACTGATTGAGCGCGCAAGAAGTCACTCCCGTGCTCGTAGTGGCGAACGTGAGAGATCCAAAAGTCGAGTTCGACAGGGAATACCTATAGTCGCCGCAGGTTTGGGCACTGCCGCATTGGCTGGTCTTTACGAAAAGAATAAAGCCAAACGTGAAGCTGAACAAATTCAAGCCGAACAAAAGAAAGCATCTCGTGGACGATCACGAAATTCAAGTCGTGGAAGACCTGAAGCTTATTATGATGACTCAGTAAACAGGAGTGCTACAACCTTGAACGACCCCGGTCTTATCGAGTACGGCTATGGTCCAATGGCTGGTAATAATTACGGACCAGGCTATTACGGTCGACCTCCACCACAGGAACCATATTCCAACGCTGTGGTACCAGCAGAGCGTAGTGCTCGTTCCAGAAGCCGAAGCATGAGCCGTGACCGCAGAGGAAGACGTTCTATGTCATTGAGCTCAGGATCTGATGCAGGTAGAAAGAATCGACGTCGTTCTAGAGATGGACTTTCAACAGAAGCTGCCGCTGCTATTGGTGCAGGAGCAGCGGCGGGAGGACATGAAAGACGAAAGGCAGAGAAGAAGGACAGGAAGAACAGAAGACGTGAGTTGTATTGACATCTTGACCGTAGGAATGCTAACCGTCATTGTAGGAGAGCAAGAAAGAGGGCAAAGTCGAGATAATGGTCGAGATCCGTACGAAGATGGCTATTATCAACAACCAAATCAGAACCAATATGCTCAAGAACCAACTCATGATCCTTATGGACCACAACAAGGATTCCACAACCAGAGTCAGTTCCCACCTCCACCGGGAGGTATGCCACAGCAATATCCACCTCCTGTGCCTACACCTCAACCTGCTGGGATGGGCTATCAACAGACATATCAACCCCCACAGAATACCTATCAACCACCGAATGCTTTCAACCAGCCAGAACCATATGCTCCGCAAAGCTATTACCCTCCTCCGCAAAACCAATCTCAGCATTATGATGCGTATGCGTCAGGTGCTAATCCAAATGCACAACCACGCAATCGTGGAGCAGATGAAAATGTGAGTGCTGGCAATCTTCCTTCAGACTCATTTCCCAGTGACCAGTACCAACCTCTCCCTGATGGTATGTTCTGTCGCAAGTGTAGTTGATTGATTAGTGTAACAAATTGCTAACCAAACTGTCATTCACAGGTGTAAACCATTCTCATTCCATTGATCAACCACCATCCATCAATATACAGCCGCCAAGTGAATCTTCTTCAGATCATACATTTACCGCGTCAGTGCCAAACCTTACCGTTCCTGTAACACATATTCCACCTGGCGAGCGCCGTGATAGCGTACCATCTGAAGAGAAAAAGCATGTTCAATTTGCTTCACGTCCTGAATTTTCTCGCTCTATTTCTGGAGATGATCAATCGACCGACACCGAGATAATAAGTCCTGATACTTCACGTCGACGGCGACATCATTACGAGACCAGTCGCGGTTACGAGGCAAGCGATGATACTGATACATTGCCAGAGGAAGATCCTCGCTCGAGAGCATATGACACAGCAAGCTCATCTCGTCGTCGTGAACGCGATGAAAGAGATAGAGTTTCTGGTGACTCAACGCCTAGAGGCAATAGAAGTCGTGATCGGGATCGTGATAGGAGCCGAGAACTACCTCGTGATCGTGACGACAGAGATAGAACCCGTGATCAGGAGAATCGTCGAGGATCAAGGTCTCAGCGCGAACGTCAACGTCAGGATCCTGAAGAGTCAGACGCCACTATTGAACTTGAACCCCGTTTCGATGACAAAGGTCGAAGAAAATCTGACGCCAACAGTGACCCTTTAGCTTCAAAATTGGACGAAATTCTAGCAGGTAAAGGAACTTCAGGTAAAATACTGGGCAACTTCATGGAAGGTTTATTTGGATCTGAAGGTCGTAATGGCAACAGCACGGGTAAAGAGAAACGAAGACGAGTTAGTCGAGATCAGGATTGATTCTGAACGGCACAAACAAAGGGAGAATTCGATGGCAATAATTGATGCATGACGCACCACACATGTTGGAAGATCAAAGAAACTCTATGGAACAGATCGAATTCGCAGAGCCAGTCTAGGCTACGATTTAACGTATAGAAAAAATGATTAACGAACTGGTTTGGATTGAATTGGATTGGATTGGATTGGATTAAATCGGATCGAAACAGATTACTGAAACGAATGAAGACGAAAATGATAACGACCAAATCACGAACTGAATATATGAATATAATGACTTGATGCGATTTATTTATTTACTTACTTTGCTTTGCTTGTTTCTATTTTACTTTGACATACCATGACTTAACCATCATTGTTTCGTTTCTACATTACTTTATATCTTTGCTATGCTTTTTTTCTGGGTTGTGCTATACTATAGTACTATATTTTCCCGTCGAATATACTGTATGAATTGAGACAGTACTAGGGGAACGAGTATATGGTACGTACTGTGATCTACAATAGTACCATATTATCATATCACCATATCACCATATCACCATATCATATTATCATGTTATAGTGTAGTATTGCATTTGTATTAAGTAACATCCACAATCGATATGAAAAGTTGCATTTTTGTTTCATTTCGATTCAATTCGATTTGATCATTTGGATATTGGGTTATTTGATTTACTTATTTCTTTATGACTACTAACTATACTGATAGTCAATCATTTGATTCAATTCAATTCAATTCAATTCAGTATCCTTTTCGCTCAGTAATCGTAATCCAAAACATAAAATGGATAAAGCAACACAATAAAGGAGGAAAAAGGTATCTCTCTCATCAGGATGAAACTCCGGGTTCATCTTTATACTACAACGACAACGACGACTTCAAGACTCGCTTCTTTTGTGGTAATTCTTTAGTACTCCAATGTGACCTTCTGTCCTTGGACACGACCAATGACGATGTCAGCGGCGTACTTGGGAATGACCTCGTCGTCGTGAAGCATTTCGAATTCCTCTGAGGCGTCACGACCCATGTGTGAGAAGAGAGCTTGAGGACCACCTGGGTGTTCGTCAGTCCAGTTTGTTACGTCCATGACGACACCCTTGACGGCGATCCATAGGTCGTCCTTCTTGTTGTGCTTGGCTACTTCCTCAAGGGAGAATTCCTTGTCTGGAACCTTGAACTTGCTGATGTCGTTGGTTTCCTTCTTCTTGGCTGGATCCTTTGACTTGTCACCATCCATTACTGGTGCTGCTGACTTTTGTGCTTGCTGATCAGTTGTTGAGTTGCCGACGGCTGTCGAACCGGAAGTGCTTGAGGCCTGAGCGCCTGATCCCCATTCTACTGAGATCTTGCCCGGTGTCGATGGGTCGATGTGAAGAGAGATCTGTCCGAGACGTTGTGAAGCACCGGTAGCACCACCTGCAGTCAACTGCTTAAATAGGTATTGTGATGCTGAGGAACCGGCGACACGACCGTAAACGACACATCCTAGCAAGGACGAACCACCGAGTCGGTTTGAACCGTGGACACCACCTGCGAGTTCACCACAAGCGTAGAGAGCATCGAATGGCTTGCCCTCTTGGTTGAGAACTTGAGCCTTATCATTAATTTCCATACCACCCATGGTGAAGTGAAGAACTGGCTCCATGAGTGCGACGTAGAAGTCATCGTCGACCTCAACTGGCATGTTGTGGTAGTACTTCTTGCCCCATGGGTCCTTGACCTTACCAGAAGCGGTGTCGTTATATGTTTGGAAACTCTTGCGGAGAGCATCCTCACCGCAACCGATCTCCTTTGCGAGCTCCTTGCCGCTCATCTTCTTCATGAGACCTCTACCAGAGTAGTGGCGAGTGTGGAAGTCGAGAACCTTGGATGCCTTTGAGTTAAGAACAAGTCTAATTGGCCATCTGCCTGCCTTCTTCTCATCCCACATCTTGTTGGATACGTAATCTCTATGGCCAAGATCGTCACAGAATCTCTCACCCTTGTTGTTGAGTAGAAGACCACCTTCTCCTCGTAGAGCCTCAGCAGCCAAGAACTTCCACTTGGAACCGGGATCCTTGGGGTCGACCAAACCAGTTGGGTGAACCTGGACCTTGTCCATATCGATGTCGTTTGCGCCAATGGCCATGAGCATCTTGTGACCATCACCGGTGGCGTGGACACCGTTTGTGGATGCAAGATCGAATGTGTCTGGTCTGTGCTTCTTCAAAAGTGATGTCTCACCAAAGTCTGCAGCGTAACCACCAGTAGCAAGAATCACAACACCGTCGAGTGAGTGTGTCTCGCCATCGTACTCGTACTTCAATCCGGTGACAGTGTTTCCTTCCTTGTTCAGGGATACCACCTTAGCCTTCTTGATAACTTGAACTCTATCGGGATCGTTCTCGACGAGTTCTTCTAGTCGCTGCATAAGAGCGTATGTGATGGCCATACCAGGGAACTTGGCATCGTGACCTCTGTGTGTTCGTGGGAAGGAGTGACCACTAAAGCATATGTTAGCTCTGATTCTTGCGCTCAATTGATTGCTAGTATCTTACCCTAGTCGAGAGACGAGTGTAAGGTCTAGACCAAACACATCCTGCAACCATTCTACAGCTGCAGCTGATTGATATGTGAGAACTTTAATCAAATCTGGTCGCGCCTTGTCACGAGCGGACTTGAGGGTATCTTCGTAAAATTGCTTGACACTATCACCGATAGATAGATCTGTCTGTGTTCGGGTCAAGGCACCGTTGATACCTGAGGTGGCTTTGGTGGAGTTGCCACCGAAGAAGTCTGCCAAGTATGTCAGCTTGAATTCTCAATACGTTCAAGATTTCACATACTGTTCTTGTCGAGAAGGATGACGTTGCCACCGTTGAGGTAGATAGTGTGAGCAGCACTCAGACCAGACACTGGAAGCATCAAGTTAGCTCTAGTAATCACTTTGGAAGCTGAGAATCGACTTACGGCCACCACCAACCACGATAATTCTAGGAGCAGGCATTGCGTGGACGTCGTGTAAGGGATAACAATGAGAGTGAAGGTGAGATGTGCAATGTGAGATGGACAAAGACGAGAGAGACGGACGATGGGCGAGATTAAAGGGTTTTGTAACGAGGCACTGCAGGGACAGAAGTCTGTTTTTGCCCAAGGCTCAGGTCGACCACAAGTCTTCTTCTGTGAAGCATGAGCGAGAGGACCTCGGCAGAAAATTAGAGTTGGCGACAGCAAATAAGTGCCACCTGACTGGCCCCCCGGATCTGATGGACCCCAGGTTTCTAGCCTACACGATTTTGTCTTCTGCTTCTTCTTCGCAGACGCAGCCGAATTTGCTTGATCTGGAGTTTAGAATTTTTGTTGACTTGCTAGTCTCAGATCTCTAAATCGGCGGTCGTGATGTTTCGGAGATGGATGATAAAAGAATACCGCCTTTGTGACCGATCGTTTGTCCCGCTGGATATTACCTTTTATGGGAGGAATGGGTAAGAACGCGTCGACGAAAGTGTGGGGTGCAGTGGTTGGTCAATGGTGGGCGAAGCGGAAGTGGAGAGAACTGCGACTCGAATTCCTAGGGTCTCTGCTCAGGGTTGCACATGCTTCCTTCTGCTGTTACTGCTTCTTTTCCCCTTCTTCTATTCCAACTCCTGTTGTCGCCTGCTCTCGGCGGTCTTTACTCCGTTTTTCGCTCCCGCTGTCTACAGAGGAGACGGTTTCAGCATGAGACTTTCACATGTTTGCTTTTTACTCTACTCGTTACTCGTGCTCGCTCAAGATGGCTTCATGTCCGTAATACTGCAGAGTCACAAGACTACTCAATCTCGGTATGGATGATGTCAACACGTGCCCAAAAGATGTTTAGCTGCATTCTCAATAGTAATTGGTTGGTATCTATATGTAGATACAAATAATGATATATTGGTGTTACATCCCGAGCTCTCCTCGATACTTCTTGCTCGAGCACTATGGCCCAGATTATCACACGTACACATGAGCCATCGCACAAGATGTTGCGTCGTCAATTGCAATATCTGCGACGTACACCCCCACCACCGTCTGATATCGATCATAACACCACGGACCGTTCTGATGTCCTCGTCCTGAATGATCTATAGCTCTCCCATGCGCAAATGCTTCTCAATGAATTGATCCAATGCCTGTCCATGTAACCTCATCAGACGCCTTGCTGGGAAATGGACACTCCTGTCTTCGGAACGGCGCTTTCCCTGTAAAACGCCAGTCTCGCAAACATGATGCGATACAAAAAATATGTACGGACTGCTTTGAAGTCGTATGTCGTCGGTTATGTACAGAGATACTGGAGAAAGGTGTATCTGCTCCGGTGATGATTATTCTGCTAAGACTGAACTTTCCTCAGCCAAGGCGCATACTATCTGAGTTTGACGTCGTTCTGCTGATACCGGAACCGATGCTCTTGCGGTTCTGATCTAACGATAATAAAGATTGAGTCGTCGTGCTCGACCTGATACTTGAAGCGGAGGAAGTCAATGAGACACTTGTTCTGCTACTGCTCCTGTCATCCTTGGGCTCCTTGTAGAACATGGTGAATCGTAGTGTTTGATATCTCATGTTTGCGACGACACTATTTTCTCCTCAAAACTTTTCTTGCGAAAGCCACAAAAAAGTAACGGCGCTGGAAAGGGCAGAAAAGAGATTATTTGGTTGGTTGAGAAATTCGATTGAATGCTATGTAAAATTGAATACAGAGTCGTGGAAGTGAAGGTTGGAATTGAAAAACGCAAATGATTGTTGACAATGTGATGGTGCCAGAGTCCTTCTTCTTGTACAGTGACATCTTCCACCGTGTCTCAGACGCTGGCCGAGATGATGACGCCTGATTTGCGGAGACGGGACAAGCTAGGAAGAAGTCGGGCTTGTTTAATGTGCATGGCGATCGATCACTGGACAAGAGACATGCGAGAACCTTGAGTCGAGAACCTTCGGCCCAGTTCCGATGCGACGTCGATTTCGAGGTCTACTCTTTACCCGTACAGTGGTCTGTGTAGGCATGCCGTCCTCTGGGGAAGACGTCCAGTGATCGGATAACGTTCTCCTGGTACAACTATGACCGGGACCATTATCCTCAGCACTTCATCGTGGCCTAGATCAATTTCTCGAACAGCCATTGCAGGTGGTGCGTTCCATGGTGTTCGTGTCAGCTGCAGCTCTGTCTTGCATGGAAAGATGACTGTGGCATGGCTGTGAGGCTAGATCTTGCCCTGCGTGTGATGGCCTATGCACTCCAGAAAGTGAAATGTGACCACTGCGCCCGTTCCAGTTCAATCATGTGCCCAGAGGATTGGGCTGTTACGGAAATGGTCCTTCCGCAATCCTGCCGCTACCAGTCTTACTTACGCTTGAACATGGGCCATCTAATGACCCTAACAGATGAAGTACGACAGACGCAACTTGTAGTTTGTTTCACATTGTACTCAATCCGAAAATAAGAGCTGTGATTAATTCAAATGCGGTCGTCAGCGGTTTGATGTGTAAGTGCGGCTCTATGTCTGACGCTGCAATGTCAAAATGATTGTGAGGATCGAGAAATCGCGAGCGAGTGTGAGCAGAAACCGAGTTACTGATTCTCTTAAATTTCTGAAATTGAAATTTGAATGGTTCCATGTTCTTGTACAGTCTATCTATGCTAATCATTCTTCAATGATAGTTTCTAACCCATGCATCATTATTCATTAAACGTAGCCTACTAGGTATGCATCATACCCCGGCTCAAATATCGGACGGCACTTACTGGGCCTTCTCTCTCAACCTTAACTTGCACATGAGAGGGTGTTTACACCATAAAACTTTGATCTTCTGATCCTCCCAATCCTTACTCTCCGGCATCATCTCCAAATCAAAGGTGAACAAGAGTCTGGCCAGGATCATTCGCATCTCGTTATATGCCAAGTTGCGTCCCAGACAGTTGCGAGGGCCGAAGCTGAATGGTTGGAAAACAGCTCTGTTGTCATTGTAGAAGGGCGACAATGGGTTTGTGGTGTTCTCTTTCAACCAACGTTCGGGAATGAACTCCTTGGCCTTGTAGAAGTTACGCTCCGTCCAGTATGAGGAAATTTGATGAACACCCGTCAAAGTACCCGCAGGAACCATGTAACCTGAAATTTCTGTGGGCTGCTGTGTGACACGTGAAAAGATACCCGGGACCGGAGGATAGACTCTCAAAGCTTCCTCGAGGCATGCGAGCATGTAGGGTAGCTTCTGAGTGGCTGACATGAAATCAATCTCGTCTTCATTATTGAATGCAGAGCGCACTTCGTCGGTGACCTTTGCTAGGACCTCAGGTGTTTTCAAGAGATGGTAGCTAATACCGGACAACAATGTGGCAGTGGTTTCTGAACCAGCGATGAGAAGAATGTTGGCATTAGCTCCAATTTCAGCATCAGTAAGACCGTCCTTGCCGCCACGATGCTTCATCATAGAGTCCATGAAGTCTCCACGACCAGCCATTTCGTCGTCATAAGCTCGCTCCATAGCCGTTTCCTTTGAAACCCTGCGAAGCTTTGCTCTTGTTGCATCTAAAGTTCTGTTGCAGAACAATCCGAAAGTGAGATTCCACAGAAGAGGGAAGACTCGACGAGCTCTGATAGAAGGTCCGGCTTGCATGAATTCGAATACGGCGCTGATGTGCTCGTTGTAACCTTTTGCTTTGAGAGAGTCAAAGCTCTTGCCAAATGCCAAATCCGAAATGACATCGAAAGTAGTACAATTGTACCACATGGTGAGATCAACTGCTTTATCAGCCACTGCTTCCTCCCTGAGACCACTCATGAGATCGTCGACGTATTGCCTGATGATTGGTTCCTGGCCGCGAAGACCCTTCTCGGAAAAGCCGTGAGCTAAAGCCTTGCGGTAACGTGTGTGTTCGGCATTATCAGATAGGATAATGTCGTGGAGTGCGTTCACTTCCCGGGCGTTATATTTTGGTAGTGAGCGGCCATGACCGTAAACATCTCTCCAACCCTCGGCGGTGGTGAAGGTAACTTCGTTGTCGGAATGTCGAACTACTTCGCCGTACTTCTCATGTAACCTGTAAACTTCGTGTTCGACATCACCACGCATCCCACTGATGTGACGAAGGAACGGAAAGGCAATCCATAGTTTTGGACCTGGAAATTTGGCTAGAGGATGGAAGTAGACGTTGTAGATAGCGACGCCTAGCTGGTATAATACTAGGGCCGCGAGGGCAATAGGTAGAACAATGACCAACATTTGGACGGAGAGGTGATCGAAAGTTGGGAATTAGAATTCCGATGCTATTGTTATTGTTGATGATGTGTTTAGTGTGCTAGTGATTCTTGCAGGTATTGTTGGTTTGACAATGAAGTGATTTGCTTCCAATCCAGGGAGGTTCACAGTATCTTATATCTTTTGAGTCTGTGATATAGTTCATCATGGTAAGGAGCATGACTCGCCATGATCGACCTCTCGCCGCTCGCGATCATGATAGTTCCGAGGACTACAGCCTGAAGAGGATAGTGCGGCAATCTCGAAGGTAAGGATCCAACAAGTCGTATAGTACCGTGAGGGAGACGGAGTGTCATAGTGTTCAACTCCGCACTCGCTAGATCATAACATGCGTTTTGACGCGCATGAGTGTTTCCCCACAGATGGCGTTCAGCCGGTTCAGGCAAAGATGTGATTGGTAGATATCGTTCGAATCCACTCATATCCGGTGACAGAGAGCCACAAATGATCTGCTCGGCAATTGGCCCCAACCTCATACTCACACCAGCACGCACCCAGCAATTCGTCTCGAACATGTAGAATTCGAGGCAACGACAAATGCCGTCTGTGCCGTCGTCGTCCTTTCGAAGAGAGCGAAGGTATGTTTCAGCAAGTACCCTTCTCATTGGCTACCACTTGCACATTCTGAACCAGGAACAGCCATGTGGATTTCTTCGTGGCAGCGAATCGTGAGAAATAGCAAGGCTTCGACGTGTGATGATGCCATCCAACAGATATGATCTCTGTGCAGTGGAGTCGCTTTGCTGGTAGCTGCAACTGAACTTCAAAACCCAGCAATATCTACAGTTATGCAACCCCCATCTGTTGAGACGGTATCATCGATCAACTCATGATACCCATCTGGACATTCACGCTCGACGCTCGAATGGTAAAAATCGATATCGTGAGGACTACTCGAGATGCTCACGCCTTGAAGGATGCCATCGGCTGTACGATGTGAGGCGTACCTTGATCTCACAACAGGCAGTATGAGAAAATGGTGAGATGTCAGTGGAGAAGAATGATCGACTATGCACACAGAACAAGCTAAGCCACTGACGATCAGCTGCAATCGCCTCGGTGAGCAATTTTGTCAACGCTGTTGCATTCCACAGATCTGTTCAAAGTAACCCTGAATGTGTCCTTAGAGAGCCTGCATAGACTGTGATTGTTCATTAGACAATTTAGACGCCACACTTAATCCTGCCACGGAAGATGGCGACGGCTCAACGAGACGAACCGAAAACTGGCTCGGGTCAAAACGTGACTTCCCATTGGAGGCGTGAAGATCAAGTGTCTGAATATCACTCTAGTTTGCAAAGCAGCGCAACCGGCTACCTGCTGCGGAGTAGACCACTATCGCTGTATGTACGGTGAGGTCAACTAACCACGAGTCCTGGTTCTGATCGTGTCGGTTGCACAAGTGTCTAACAGTATACGTCAGATAGCATCGGATCATCCCCCAGACACGCCCGTACGCAAGTTGTGCTAGTTATGCTGTTATGCATCAGTATACAACGTTCATATAGTGTTATTATCATGACTTGGAATTAGACTCCGATCGAGATCCTAACGATAATAATAGAGACCATGATGGTTCGCGTGGCTAATTCCCCAGATGTTTGGTGGGAGATCTGCCGTCATAAGCAAACACCTTCGTAGCCAGGCACTAATGACGGAAGAACAAAAACAGATCTAATATCAACATCTGGTCACTCACATATTGCACCACTGTCAATATCGATCCATCATCGATCACGTTACGATTGTCATAAAAGTATTGCAGCCATTGGTCCGGATACATAGAAAAATGCCTCCATCTCAGATTCAAATCGCGACTCAGTCGCTTCATCGCCTCGTCAAGGAGGAAGCGTCATACTTCAAGGAACAAGAGCAACAGGAGAAACGCATCGCCAAGCTTGAACAGAGCAATAGCGATGATGAAGATGGGAATAAGGAGTTCACTCTGAAGCAAGAGGTAGGTGCAGAAGAACCTTTCACTCCCACTTCTGCTGCAAGCTGTCTTCAGTGGGATGGTACAAGCAGTATCATGACGAATCCAAAGTAGAACTGCGGGAATCTGAATCATCAACATGCAATTTGTTCAGCTTGATACGATCAGGTCATTCAAGAGCACTTCCACCGACCTGAACAGCACCACAACAAGCAACTTCGCCATCACTTTTCCCTCCCACAATGTGAAATACTAACAGGTATCGCTCTACAGCGAAAAGCGCTCGAAGAGACCAAGGCGGTTATCCCTACTTTCCGCGAGCGCATCACGAGTGCAAGAGAGAAGCTCGAGAGCGTTTTGGTAAGCAATCCAATTCCCTACGATATGCGTCAAGCTCATGCACGATAGGATTCCGCCACGGATTCAGCGGAGCGAGAGAAGGCGGTAGAGGTTCTCAAGCAAGCCAAGGAGGCACAGAAGGACGATCCCATTGCTGGACAGCCTATGCCTTGATTGATGAAGGTCACAGAAGAATAAAGAAAGTGGGACATTCAATCTTCTTCTTGGATCAAGTCTGACTATCCACGAAGTTGTCTACTGGTTCATACTCTAATTCAAGCATTTTCGAGAATAAGGCAAGCGAGTTTGTTTGTTCCCAAAACAGCGTTGTCGTTCCTCAAGACATATCCATCTCGTCACTGATTTTTACAGATGGCACGTTTCGAACGTCCTCAGACTTTTCTCCTTCTTGCATCTCCGTATCTTGCCTGTCCTCACCTAGATTTTCCGGTCTTGGTGTCATCACCTCCGCATCTGCCAACGTCGACCGCGGCGTCATTGCACCACTTTCATGCACACCTGGCAGAGGCGTTGGAGGAGCGTCTTCATCCATCGGTCTTGGTGTGCCCATGTTCGATCCTCCATCTCGGTGGTTGCCATCTACACCTAGCATCTCGTCCCCATCTCCATCTCCATCTCCATCTCTATCTTCATCACGATCTTCGTCTCCGTCTCCATCGGCTTTTTCGTCCTCCGGTTCTGGCTCCTTCTCATCTCTCACGACCCTTCGCAGCCTCATGCCTTCCTCCAAGATCCTGCCAAACTGTTCGCGTCTATCAGTCCATGCCGAACCTAGCTCTGCTCCCTCCTTCTCTAACTCCTCAATCTCCACCCTCAATCTCTCAATGTCAACTCCTTGTTCATCTCTCGGTTTCAACCTAGCGTCCTTAGTAATCTTCTCGGCCAAGACGTCGTACTGCTTTCTCGTCGCCAATGTTCGTTGCGCTTCATCGAGTCTGACCTTTAAGCGCGCCGTGTTTTCTCGTACATCTTTCGCGGTGGCTTCAATCTTCACTTTCTCAGAAGCATATCGTTGTCTTTCTTTCTCGTTGGCGTTCCTCAAGAATTGTATCCGTGCTATGCTTGCATCGAAGGCGGCAAACTCGTAAATTACGTCTTCGCGAAAACGGTGGAGGTCTTTCAGAAATTTGGCATGAACTTCTGTAGTTATTGTATTGGAGGATTCTTCCTCTTCGGAAACTGGCTCATCTGTGGATGCTGGATTTGATATGGAATTCGTGCTGTCGCGTGCGAGATAGATTTTCATAGGTGTATTAGGATCTAACAGACGGTTCTTAATGCGCTGAAACGGTCTTTCTTCGACACCTCGCAGACGAAGTGCGTGAAGCTCGTCTGTAATTTAGTTAGTACAATCTTATCCACGAACAAGGTCGATCCGCATACCTTCAGCCTTCTCCTCTAGTATACTGAAATGCGCCATGATGTAGATGTCAACTGATATAGGTTAATGAGTTCGCAGTCGGTGTGATTCAAATTATTGGTACTTCAGCTAAACGCGGATTATAGCAAATAATAAGCAGCTAAGTTAAGGAGCGTTTTAGGTGCAAGGCTGAAGCAGCCGGATATGGTTAGACATTGCATGTGGTATTAGCTAGTCCCCCACATGCTTTACTTATAATGTGACGCTTGCAGCATCATGGCTCCGTTAGTCTGATTATTCACTTGAACCACCAACAAACTCGAAGTAAGCTGATACGTGTGACCTCGACAGAACATCTGCACTTATCTCCTCGAACAGTCTTCCAACACCTCTGCAATCTCTTCTGAAACCGATAATGCTGGATCATCATCTCAATTTATAGTGGAATCATCCTCACCGTCAACATGCCTGCGGACTCGCTCTTCGACATGGCTCGCAAAGCCTGTGGCCGATATGCTAGGAGTATTACGGACATCGGCAACGTTCCCTACGAACTCATAAGACCGGCTCTGCTGAAGATCGACAACCCTGATCAATTAGTAAGTTCAACTTCGCATACGTTTCCGCATTTGTACTTTTGCTAATACTACCAACAGTACCAACTCGAACAGAATTGCCCACACATCATTGGTGAAACCGGTGAAATATGGCTTCACATGATCAAACGAGATATCCCGAACTGGGACACGAAACCACATCAACCATCTAATCCGAAGAATTGGTACAAGGTCTACCGTAAACTCAAGAATGAAGCCAAACTCGAAATGGCAGCGGGCGAAGAGAAACTCAAAGCCGCACTGAATATCATCAATACCAACCGAGAACAGAACACTGCGCAAGTGATCAAGCAAGATTACGCACCAGTGCGACCCACGAATCGAGGAAAGTACGTCACGTACAATCTAGGTGGACGAACAGGAAGCAGCAGAGGAGCAAGTACAAGCAAGATGGGCGTCCTAGAGAGACTTCGATACCAAGCTCGCGATGCAGCTTCCAAAAAGATGAGTCGACCAACCCACGAACTAAGTCATAGATCGGCTCTAGTAAAGAGGGCACCCACAGCCTTCGTCGAGGATCTAAAACACGACCACAAAATCAGAACCTCACCCACGAGAACAACCCACAGGCCAGCACAGACGTCCAATGTCCGCGCTCCGAAACCTCCTCTCCACAGACCACCCCCAGTCTCCGCGCCGTACAGCGTAATGCAAGACAGAGAAGCCAGACTGAAGGCACTGAAGAGCGGGAAGCAGCACAAACCTCAAAACAGCGACAACGAAACCGCACGCTTAACGGTGGATTTCCTTGAAGATGACGACGAAGTAGATGATCTCTTCGACGACAACAAATCTAAACTAAAAACGACCCCAATTAAACCATCACTTCCAGCAGCGAGACCAAGTCCTCAACCAATAACCCTCAAGAGAAAAGCCGCGCCCTCTCTCTTCATGTCCGGGAATGCTCCCAAGAAGCGAAGTGTAGGTGGATTGTAGATTGCATTAATGATGCTGGTCGTCTTTTAATCTATTTCCATCGCATCACGACCCACATCACCTTACAACAGGACACTGTAGTCATACGCAGCGGAAAGCAACGCAACAGCACGAGATTCTACTGCTATATCTCATCATCGCCCCTGGATGAGCACGGCTCGAGGTATAGAATGCAAATTCATCAAGCTGGCGAGCTCACTTAATATGAATTTTGGTTAGGATGTCATGATTTATCATTTACCGCAAAAACAAGATACCCTATTCGCTTTATGATTCACCATATTATCAAATAAACAAATTTACGAATAAATAAATCAATCACTTCAGAGAGTTTTCTTTCCCGTGAGACCTAACGTGGACGTCAGGTTTGAAATATTTCTTGTCAGTGCAGTAGTGATAGGATACGATTTTCATGATTTCTGCCTCATATTGATTGCATTATATTGCAGCGCCGTGCAACATTGACATGATCAACACAGCCACACCACAACTCTCCTGTCATATGACCTCATCTGTCTATTTCAGCAGTACGGCCTCACTCCGTCTAAATCAACTTGAATCTCAGATGGGAGATCATGAGTCTCGTCCTTGATCATCGTTATTCTTGCTTGCTTGCTTGCTTCCCTCCTCTCTAATCCGGTCGACTCTTGTCTTCCGCTCCATGTCTCTTCAAAGCTTCATCGCCCTATATCGTGTCCAACCTCAACCTCAAATTCAACCCCAATCCACCCGTCAAATCGTGAGGTAAAATAAAACGAAACTTGGAAATCGAGAGTCGCAAAACATATTAGTGGCTGATTATTTGGTCGACCAATCGATTGATTGATTGATAGATCATGTCGATACACCTCCTCTCAAAGCAAGGACTAAATGCAATGTATTTCCACCTTCTAGACCGTATTCTTCTGCTGTTTTGTCATCTGCCCTATTTCAGATTATGCTTGTTAGTTCTCGATTCTTCTGTTCTCTTCTTCATACTCGCTCGGCATGTATGAACCCTGAAGCTCTTGGACCTGAGGGTGTATGTGGGATAGAGATCGAGATGCAGATAGAGAGGAGAGAAGGGGAAAGGAGATTATGGTCTGGAGGTTTGTAGTGGTAGGAGTGACAGCATGATGGTGATCAAACGGTGATGTGTGCGTACATTTGTTTACCTCCGTAGATTAATCTCTGTTGGACGGGTGGGATTCCTTCTTTCTCTTCGACTCGCTCCTTGATTCGGGATACCTGTGTAAACACCACTGACTTTAGCTTCTGTATTGAGTTGTATGAATGCTTCTGTAGTCTTGCATTGTGTTGCGTGGAGCCGGAAGGGAGGCAGGCATGGATACAGGTGAATCATGCTAGTGGTGCATTCTACCTGCATCCACGAAAGGGAGAGCGAAGTATTTGTGCTATAAGATGGTATTGGATCTGAGGTATGACATACTTTGTAGTCCTTTTCAATGTCGAGTTCTATCTCCTTGCCGGTGAGAGTTCGCACCCTGGGAAAGTGGTCAGCGGGGTGGGTTTGTCATTGGGACAATTGACTAGGCTGACTTTATCATCATCTTTGCGGTATTGGCTGCTCACACTGCTTGGAGCGTGTTGGACAGGAACGAGAGGGCAAGGAAACTTTGAGGTGTGATGAGGTCGCAGAAGTAAGAAGAATGAACGTTGTTTGCTTGTTGATCGTGTATGAGCGGATGGCATCAGATGGAGCGGGATGGTCGACGCAATGATCTGCATGCAGGAGATCACAGCCTTGCGCGTCTATGGCTTTTGGTCACGGTCGTCATTTTCACATTATCACAGCAGATCAAAAAAAGACTATACTGATATGAGTTTTTGACAACATGCTTTATGTCTGTCTCGTGCTTCTCAAGTAACAAATATATTCAGGTCTAGAACCCTTTTCCGAGATATACAGTCTCACCTCCACCATACCAAAGTGTACCTTTCCTAAAGTCCAACCCTTTCTCTTCTCCAACAACCCATTCACCACCTGCCGTGATCTGTTCATCTTCTTCGTCAGGCCAATACTCTGACTCCAACCATTTGTTGATCATCTCAATCTCCTTGATCCAGTGCTTGCGCTCCTTCATACTCTTGCCTGCTTCTGCATCAACTGGATCACCACTAAAAGGATTTGGAGAGTTGAAGCGTGCAATGGTCAGATGAGCCGATGGCACTACATATCTGGAACCGATCTTGACTCCACCATCCTGAATGAGGGTGTATAGATCACGCCTGAAATGATGGTAGGTGTAGTCATCGTCACCTCTTCTTCGTCCAGGTCCGAGTGATTCCCCTGCTGCTGGGACGAAACTGATAGCGATAGCGGCAGCATCATAGCTGAGCAGAGGCTTGATCAATCTGGCTCTGTGAGTCATGGAGAAGTCGGCGATTGCTTCACAAGATGGTCTCAATACATTGACGAGGTGATCAATCTCTGGAGCAGTAAGAGAGTGTGTAACTTCCATCGCAGTCATGTGCAAATTGTCTTGAGGCATAATCCAAATGTCTGGAATGTATCAGCAGAAAGTTCTACGACAAGTTGGAATGCCTACCTGGTGCGGCATCCTGAAGTTTCTGCTGAATGATATGTATCAGGTTTTTGACCTTCTTCGGAGGACGAGCCCAGAAAACAAGACAATTGCGTGGATCAATATAGTTCGCCTCTTTCAGTTTTCCATCAAGCTTGACCAGATGATCATCCAAGACCCATCCCGAGAAGTCTTCTGCTAGGATCCTGTCTTTCTGTTGTGCATTACGCGTAGTGCGATGCTGCTGATATCGTTCCTGTATCAATCGCTAAACATCACCAATCAGACATAAAGCTAGATGAGTTGAAAACCGATATGGATAGGCGTACTGAATCACCGTTACAAGCTTGAATTATTCCATCATGAGGGTTAGAGGTGACAGGAGTCGACGATCCGGAAAGGTCCTCAATGACGACTTTCGCCATCTTTAATGGCAACAACAACAATATTTACGGTATCGTCTTACCTCGAATCATAATCTACATCATTAGAGGGAATGTCGTTGAGGCTGAGCAGAAGCGGCTTGGGGTTTGCAGGTTACAATGAGTTAGTAGTTCTTGGGGACTAGATCTCTTGGAGATTAGATAAGATCACAATCATACTGGGAGATCTGTGCTTGGCGCACCACAAACATTTTCGAGTCGAATGGGACGATGCCAAGCATTTTGACTGCGCTCACGTCGACTTTGCTGGACAATCACGACAAGACTCTATTGTAACCACGATTTATCTCTGTCGATATCCCCAGTCACCAAACTCAACCGCCAAAATGGTAAGCAGTCGCTACGCAACTTTGATATCCCATATGGAGTGGTAGATGAATGGTACAACGAGCGAAAATAGAGGGGAAAACGAATTACATCTCCATCACGATCAAACGAACGTTTCAGACAATTATTCCAGGATATATCACCGCAAGCATCGACTGTAGTTCCGAAGTGATGGAAAAGATATTCGGAAAACTCGTCACCAATATTGGGAACAACCGGAAGAACCAGGATACAATACATTGACTAAGACCTGGCGCGCACGATTGGCTTCCGCAACCGAACAGCCATCAAAATCATCGATGGAGAAACGAAGTCCGCAGCAGCAGCACGAGCAAGCACCACATCACTGTGCGAAGAACTAGACGACCGGGAAAAACACTTGCCACATTAAAGAGGAGGGATACTTCATTCATCTACCACTCTAATATTGGATCCGCCACTATTACTACATGACACACCGGAACTGACGCTGACACATTTCTTTACAGGTCAACGTTCCAAAGACTCGACGCACCTACTGCAAGGGCAAGGAGTGCAAGAAGCACACCCAACACAAGGTCACACAATACAAGGCCGGAAAAGTCAGTCTCAACTCTTCTACGTCTTCCCGCGAGAATCATCGTTCCTAACATAGAACCATCCATCTAGGCCTCAGTGTTCGCCCAAGGAAAGCGCAGATACGACCGCAAGCAGTCCGGTTACGGAGGTCAAACCAAGCCTGTTTTCCACAAGAAGGCCAAGACAACAAAGAAGGTCGTCCTCAGACTCGAGTGCACAAACTGCAAGACCAAGGCACAATTGAGCTTGAAGCGATGCAAGCACTTCGAACTTGGGTACGTTTCCTCCCACTCTTCCTCACGCATCCGCCTTTTCTTCTCTTGCCGCAACCGAAGCGGAAAGCAAGAATGGCTTGCATCATGCAATGACTCTGATACTAATCTTTTCTTTTTCTACAAACAGTGGTGACAAGAAGACCAAGGGTGCCGCTCTCGTCTTCTAAACGTATCGTTGTGGAAGCTGTGGAGTGGAGTGGTTGTGTGTGTGCGTAGTGCGTTGCTCTTTTGATCCTCGCAACTCATCCAGTCGAGATATAAAGAATACGAATCGAAACGGGAATGGAGAATATTCGATCTATCCGTCCGTGAAGGCGGAATCGGTTATGACACAGATGACGTATGAGAAGATGGTGTTTTGACTCGTCACTCCATCACGTTCTTTGCGATGGGGGATGGCGGTCATTTACAATGTTCTCGTGGGAGTGGATATCGATGCAGTGCTTACTAGGTACGGTCGACGTTTCAAGAGATGAAATTACGTCTTTTAGTGCAATCAATCACGATCAACACACTTTCTTTGACCCGAGAGTATATGTAGTGATGTTCGAATGCCGTAGAATTTATTTCGTGCTTTTTACAATTATTCGATGCGATCACATTCACCCTCTCCAGGACATACTCAACAAAGACATACGAGGGCAACGAGGATGAGTATAGCTTTTACATTGACTGTGTATGATATCTTGATTCTCTGATCTGGACATGTACGAGCAGTGATTTCTAGTCATCTGTCTGTCTATACCTATCTCTTAATCTGATTGTACCTTGGAAACTTCTCTGGACTTCCACCGTGGCCTCGGTATCTATGTGCTTGCACCCTCCATTATCGTATTCGTTCTCTCATCGCGACAACGATTGCATTGATCAATCAGGCAACCTAAAAACTTTGGCTTGACCTTGCTGAGTTATCTTGCTGATAAGATTGGTAATTTGGTCCTCAGCTATAACTTCCTCGATACCAAAATCAGAGTCAAGGACGACGATGTGTCCAGTGCTGTTGAATCCATCGAAGACGACAGCAACTTTGATTGGTCCGTTGACAGGTCGATCAAAGTAGTCACTCTCTCCGCCACCACCTTGAAGGCCACGATGGAAGGTCGATTTGCAACGTGTGTTGCCGCTGTCGAGAGCTTCGAAGATGTCCCACTCTCCACATCCACTGGCATCACAGGAGCAGTCTCCATATTGTTGTGTTCGGGGAATCTCTGCATTGAGTATCCATGCAGATGGTGTGTCGGCTTGGAAGGAACCTGTCTTACCGCTAAGAGGCATACTGAACTCGAGCAGGAAGAGTTTCGATGAACCCGAGAAACCATGGTAGGCCACTGATCCTGGACGGACTGCTCCACAAGATGAGCCAGTGCAAGAAGTAGCAGTGAATAAAGAAATCTCTGAGGCGTCTGGTATAAGTATGTCTGACAGTATTTGAGAAGATGGAGAACAGTTGACACCATCTGAAGAAGCATAAGAGAGGGAATTGCCCCAGATCTGATCCCATACACCACTTGACTGACCGCCTTTGTTGTTGAGGAAGACAATATTCTGTGAGATTTGCAACTCATCCTGGTAGTATGCTCGACGAACCCAATTGTACTGGCTTGCGGAAGCAGAGGACACGACTCCAGCGCTGGTAGAAGATGGAGACATAGTGCTGATCGCAGTGACAGGACTTTTGTCGACCGAAGCTGGAGTAGAAACGAAGCTGGAAGTTGAAGGAGAGATCACAGTGAAGGTCGAAGCTGATATCGAGATTGAAGTCAGGGTCGAGGTTGGAGTAGAAGTATCTGAAGTGGGTGGAAGCACGTAGTATGGATTCGAGTAGCTTGTGACTTTGCCGTCAACCGTCTCATAAATCATACTCTCGGCGCCATTTCTGTGCGTGCTGGGTGTAGCTTTCAGGATTGTGACAGTGACTACAGTTGTTGACATAATGGTCGTAGTGACAGTTCGGTTTGGTCGATTTCCTTTGTGTCCTGAGATTCTTGGATGACCATTGTCATATCCTTGAACAGCACGTTTCACGGGAGCAGTTGGGCCAGGAACATAATAAGCAAATTGTTTGAGATGCAATGGACCTCGGAAGTGCCATGAGACCTCTCTGTCCAATGGTGCCATGCCGCCAGAGTATGAGAACGGACCGAAATCACATTTCCCATCAGCCATTGACACGACTTGCTGTAATTGCCTGGCGAACCGAAATTGCTGTATGAAATTGCTGAGACAGATTGACAGTACCAGTTACCACCAATCGTCTGGCAGTTATCGTTGTCATTGATGTCCGCCGCCGCAATGATAAAGAGAATAGTAATGGCTAAAGCCGTGCTGATTAATGAGAGCTTCATCTTGAGTCAACACAAGTAGATGGCTTGTACTGAGGAAGTCTTGTCTGAACGGTAGGATGAAGATAGTTTGTTATTTTCTAGAAGCAAGATAAAGAAGGATCTCTGAGGTCTTAGATATTTATAATAAATGGCTTGTTTAGTGACACATGGGAGTCATCAGTGATTCACAGTTCAAGTGAAGTCTGAAGGGAGTGAATTGTTCCCAGAGTGAAGCAGAAAAGAAAGAATTCAAGCTAACAATGAGGAACACACTTGAGCATGTTTGTGTTCGTGTACAAATGTAGCAGTAGCATGGTATGGTGAAGCAGTATGGTCTTGAGGATCGATTTTGCTGGAATATGGACATAGAAATCGAAAACTAAGTATTGAACTGTTGATTTAATCATTGACGCCGAGTTCTCACAATATCATCGCAAGATTTTGACTCTCACAAGAATTGAACAAACTCGTCTCTCAATCATCGATGAGAATGAACAATGTCCTCAAGCCATTCTTTATCGTGATGAGGCTTCTGAACTATTGGCGGAGTTCAATGAGTGAAAAGAGACGTGAAGTACCGATAAGTTGCAGAAGAGGAGAAGATTGAGCATTGTGTCTCGTTCTGCTACTCGCAAACGGTAAGAAGTACATCCGATCTGCTTGAAGAATACAGTAACTCTGACTGATCGTGCCTGCCGAAACATCTCTGCACGCCGCTGCTGTGTATACAAACCACACACCGGTATGTTCACCTTATCTGTCCTTCAATAAAGTCAATCCGCCGTAATTTCATTCTCAAATTTTCCTTTTCGGACACCTCCACAAGTGCTAGAAAGCATTGCGGCAATGGTAAGCGGCTGCTCGTGCCGTCAGTCCTGGAAGGAATAGATATAATATGCCTCGAAGAGCGAATTGGCAACGTGAAAACATACTGTTGTATCATCAGCGTATGAAGGGTTCCGGATTTCCCGCAGATAGGCTGTTCAATGATCAATCAGTCGCGTCACTTCAAATGGGCGTCACTGATCACGTTTACCACCACGGAATTGCTCCTAGGAATTACAGAACTGCTTCCCTTGGGTTCCGGTTCCGAGTCCTCGGTTGCTTCTCAGTCCAACATCCAGCAGTGTATAGGCACGTGGACGTTCAGTTGATGCAACATTCTCATAGCCAAGGTGAAGACAGCATTATCCTTCTCCACTCGACCAAGATAGAGGTGTGGGACTTGCTTGGAAGTACGCTCAGCTCACCCGAATCATACCTCCAAGGCCATCAGAGTTTGGCTGATATAGGAATAATGTCACTTCTGAGCTAAGTCACCCAGTCTACTCACACGCGTGAAGATGTGGTGTCTGTTTTTCCTACTCTCTTCGTGCATTGGCTGTCTCTGTTCCCCTACACTGCCACGACTGACGGACAATCAGAAAGCGGGTCGCATGGAAGGGAGTCAATTCCGGTGATTTGCCTCTACTACTCAACTTGCACTACTCAACTTGCAATGTAGGTAGTGTGTGCTTGCGGAGCAGATATCAAGTCAAGGTCCACCATGATGCAAAGGATAACCTTGGTATGCAAGATATGACAAAGTACCAAGGATAGCGGGCGGAGGCGTCAGTTCGATATAAAAAAGACATGGTCATACACAAGTTTCCATATAGACGTTCTTGCTTCAATCAAGCTGTAGCATACACGCACGTGGTTGTGCTATTGGCAGGAAAAGTTTTGGTCGTCGTAAGTCGCCAAGCGGAAAGAAATCCCTGCGGCTGACGAACGTGGCAGCGGAATTTCTTGGCCGCTGGGCATCTATACCGGAACCAGATTTAATGGTCGAGGTGAGGCTCATTGCTATACTTCAGAAACTGCGTTCACAGCTGATCGTTTCCTGAAATCAACATCGACTTCTTGGTGTGAGAATTCTGCAGGAAAGGTCTGCTGATGGCACAATGATTCCATATCCGCGAATAATGTTGAGGTCCATTGTATTGATGATGTGCTATATATCATGACTTCTACTTCATACTGTGGATGATTTCTTCCTGCACAGCACTCACATACCGCAACATCATCACATAACAATATGCCTGCACTACAGCTCATCGCTCGGGCTGTGCCTGCAGTGACTGCTAGATACGATTGGATACTTGCGATCACCACCATCGCCTTTGTATTTTCAGCATTCGGTAACGGTGCCAACGATGTCGCCAACTCATACGCAACATCAGTCGCTGCACGAACTTTGACCATGCCTCAAGTAGGATTTCTCTCGATGATTACTGAATTTGTTGGAGCTGTTGGACTTGGTGCTCGTGTCACTTCCACTATCAAGAATGGAATCATCTCAATCAATCGTTTTGAGGGAAACCCGGGCGCCTTGATGCTGGCAATGGGATGTGCTGAGGTTGGTAGTGCCACATGGTTGATGCTGGCCACAGGATGGGGTTGGCCCGTTTCAACCACACAAACAGTCGTCGGTGCTCTGATTGGTGTTGGTTTCGCTGCCGAAAGCCCAATCAGATGGGCATGGTCATCAGGCTCTGTCTCACAGGTTGCTGCTTCATGGGTCATTTCGCCTCTGATTGCTGGTGCTTTCTCTGCCCTCATCTTTGGAGTGCTCAAGTACAGTGTTCTAGAGCGAAAGGACTCTTTCAAATGGGCTATGCGCCTCATCCCTTGGTACATGGCTACCACCGGAGCCATCCTAGCCATGTTCATTGTCGTCGAAGCTCCTACAGCACCGTCGCTTGAAGAGTTTGGTGCTGGCAAAGCTGTCGGTATCATTCTCGGTGTCTTTGCTGGTTGCCTAGCAATCGCGTACGTCTTCTTCATGCCATATTTCAAGAGGCGTCTCGTGATGAAAGATTCTCGTGTCAAGATCAGACACGTCTTCCTCGGTCCTCTCCTTCTCAAGGAAGACCCGCCTCTATACTGGCCGTCCAAAGATCAAGAGTTCGTCGTCAATTATTACGAAGACGCGTTCGGAGAAACTCATGCTGGCACAAGAGATGCGGTTCCTGATGTTCATCATTCCAACACCTCTGCGGGCCATACTGATGGCTCTTCCTCGCCTGACTCTGCTCTGAAGGAACACTCGATAGCCAGGGGCGAGAGCAATCTGCCCATTCTAGATGACCCTGAACGTGCAGCCAAACTCGAAAAGCTTGCCGCGACTGAAGGTGCCGAGAGCGTAGTGCCTTCTCGCAAGCACAAGAAGCCCGAACCATACGAACGCTTCATCGGACCTGTCAAGCATTTGTCCTGGACCAATCCCCAAAAATGGTACGGGTACTTCAAATTTGGACTTCTACAGGGTGTTACCCGTGATGTCATCAGCCATGACTCTTCCTTACTTCGCGCCATCCACGCACGTGCACACAGATACGACGACCGCGTCGAACATCTTTGGACATACTGCCAAGTCGTCTCGGCGATGATGATGTCCATCGCTCACGGTTCCAACGATGTTGCCAATGCAGTCGGTCCATGGGCCGCCGTCTACCAGACCTACCAGTCAGGCGTCGTTAACACTCGCTCTCCAACTCCAGTGTGGTTCCTAGTCGTAGCCGGTGCCCTGCTCGGCCTCGGCTTTTGGTTCTACGGCTACCACATCATGCGCGCCTTGGGTAACAAGATCACGCAAATGTCTCCCACTCGTGGCTTTGCGATCGAGCTCGGTGCCGCTATTACGGTCTTGTTGGCTTCGAGACTTGGTCTTCCTGTTTCAACGACACAGTGTTTGACAGGTGCGTCTTTGGGCGTAGCTTTGATGAATTATGATCTTGGTGCTGTGAATTGGAGGCAGTTGGCTTTTATCTTCATGGGTTGGGTTCTCACTTTGCCTTCTGCTGGTTTGATATCTGGTCTTCTGTGCGTCATGGCATTGAATGCTCCTTCGTTCTAGCATGGGACACTTCAGTATGGCGCCGTTCACGTTGTACGATGGTGGAAGATAGTGGAGGACTGTGCCGTCAGTTCCGATGAGTTTTTATTAATTGTCAAGTTCACCTTGCCCAGAACGCAGGCAGTGCTCCTTTGTATTATTTGTTTATTGATACCAACCTACCTAGAATAAGCAAACAATCCGGATGTATCATCGTCTTCATCGTTCATAAAATCATTGTATATGTCGTGTCTCAAGTTTGTGAGATTCTTCTTGTGCCCGGGTCAAGCACGAGATGGCCTTGACTCGTTGACTCGACCACTGCCAGTGTTCGAGGACTAACGAGAAGAACAGTAAATATCCAATCAAGCCTTGTCTTTGTCGCGGGTTTTAAGCTTGGTCCATCCACTCACACCCCTTGATCTGTTCCCTTCCGCAGCGTTAGCAGCACTGCTACTTTCAGGAAACCCTGTATCCTCTATACTCGTTCTCGTAGTCATGATACTCCTTGCGTCATCTAAGTCCAGTCCAAGTCCATGCCCATGGCTTTCCGGAGCAGCGGCGTTACTACCACGAGCTCTCACAAATACAGCCTCGTCGAATTGTTCGCCCCCGTCATCCCATTCTTTTTCCTCTAGCACTTCCCATTCCGCATTGTTCATCTCTGTCATTAGGTGTTTCTTCAAAGAGTCAGATATGATGGTCCAATGGCTATATTTCCAGTTGCGAGTATTCTCGATATATTCCGCTTGGCCGAGATAGGAGTGAGCGGAGAGGTGAGATGTCTGACCCAATCTGCCGAGTGAAATTGGTGCCGAATTCAGTGGGTGGGATTGTAAGTTTGTGTTGTCTGACGAGGTTGAGCGTTGCGGTGCTTCCCTCTGGGTCTGAGTAGATAGAACGCGAAGGAGTGCAGGCGGTTGTGTTGGGCTCTGGGTTAGCTGCCACATGTTACGACCTGTGTCGCAGATGTCCTCCCAAGATGTTGTGCCTGCACTGTAGCCTTGGCTTCGCATAAGCCAGGCGATGTTCCATGCTAGAAGAGAGATTCCCTCCAGGAAGAAATTGAACGCCACCGGTTCTCGTTTCGCGAATTGAGCGACCTTCTCCTCTATATCGTCTGATCCAATGAATAGCGGTCGAGGACGATATGAAGCCTTTGTCTCATATTTGGAAGAGAACGGACTTCCTGGGGTAGTGCCGAGAGAACCAGATCCAGGAAATGCTACTTTGTGGCCCAGATACGAGTTCGTAGGTGTATTGATGGTCGGCATTGGATAGTCTCTGTGAGGAGAGGTGATCTCTGCAGGTAAACGCACACCTAAGTAGAACGATACAAGGACTAGCAAATGAGCCATACTAGCTAGAACTGCAGAGAGATCCGTACATCGCACGTTATTGATATCCCGTAAATCTGGAAGTATGTTGCCAGTGATGAAATACTGTTCCTTGATCTCCCCATCTCTTGATTTTCTCCTCTTCTGCTTCAATCTTAGCAGTGTTGCAGCTTCGCGACATAAGAAGGCTCTTGTCTTTGTCGATCGATTGTGGACGGTATGGAATGATCTCGTGCGATCGTCTTTCAGAACCGACAGAGGATCAATTATATTTTGCCGTCGCGCAGGTACTACCTCGACAATCTTCTCTAGAGTGTCCTTCCTAGAAGTAAATGCTGCTCTGCGTCGATTGATCTCAGCTTTCAGGTCCTCGTTCTCCTTTCTCAACGATTCAGTGCCAGTTCTTGTTTGCTCTGTTCTTATCTTGACGATAGTCTTCTCATTCTGTAGCATCTCTGCTCGCCAAATCTCTTGTGCTTGATTTGAGCTCTTGTCGACTTGAGATGGGGTTGAGGGCAGATCAATAACGGCTTGGACCTGTTTGGCTAAATTCTCCTTGTCGAGTAGGATCCGGGCGATTTCAAGTCTAGACAGATAGATCGAACTCCGGGCGCAGCTGACACAAAGAGGCTCACTCGAAGGAGCATGTTCTTGGGAGCAGATGTCGCACTCCATTGTGATTTGTGAATTTTTGGTGTGATTTATCTATCTTCTGATTGTTGTAATGAGGCTTAGACAGGTTGGACTATGAGTGGTGGTTGGTGAATAGCAACTCTGCGCTTCCATCGGCATGCGCAATATCTTGTTGAAGTGCTCATTGTTCCGAGATAAGAAATAGATAGAAAGATTAGAAATATCCCATGGCTCGAAACACTAATGTTGCCTGGTCATCGGTGTTCGATTGCAACAAACGTGACATGATGAGGCAACAGTGGGTGGAAACGATGTCAGTGTGTCCACACTTGCCTCATGTGACAACGCGTCGCGCGACACGTTCTTTTGCTGTCACTCAAGGGTTGAGGCACGCCCCCTGCAACAAACAACACTCACTAAATGTATCTACATACTAAGAGTTGAATCTTGGCTTCATGATATAATCAGCGGTTCGAATTACATATTGAATCATTCTGAAAGACTAATTCTATCGATTGCTACTTCTCTCCTTGGCCTTAAGGCCGATGTTTCCATGACATTTCTGACATGAGTAGCCAGACTATCATAGAATTTCAAGCCAATTCTCAGGAGAACATGCAGGAAGCAGATGCAGTGACATCTATGCAAAGCCGAATCTCTGATCAGGATTCTTCAAACCAAAGGCTTGACGATAATTATGAGGCAATGAATGCTCCTTCGAGTACGACCTTTTCAGAGCAAATTGAGCAACACCGTGCAAGACTCGATATAGATTTCGCCAATTACGTGAAAGATGTGGAGCAAGAAGGTCATCAACGCCAACTTGACAAACTAGACTGGAATGATCTCCAGAAACGGTATGAGTCTGAGATGTTGGCCAAAATAGCAGCGGAACAACAAATCATGGACGAATTCGCTACACGCTTTCAAGTATGCACTGTTTTGTATGGTGATCTTTTACTAACGGGGACAGCAACTTATGCTCTGGATGCAGGTATCAAATCAGAGAGAGGCTGAGAGAGCGTTGAAGAGGTGAGAACTGAAAAGCTGCCAGGATGACATTTGCTAATCAGCAGTCCAGGCTTCGAACCAGAATCGCGTTTGTTCAAGGATCAGAAGGTCAACTGGATAAGAAACAGGATCAGCGTAAGTTGAAGAATACCATCACCTGTGCGGCAGCATATTGATTCTGTAAAGACAGCCAGGTTCTACAAGCATTCGAGACCGCTGTTGCCATGTTGAACAACATGTAGAAGTGAGGGATTCATATGATATGTCCAGATTATCTAAGCTTCATCGCTCTGTTGCGCGTACGTACATATGTAGGAAGGTAAGATGAGGGACACTCAGAAATTACATCCCTCGCCCGCATACGTCATCTCATTCAAATCCAAGACGACCTCCTGATCTGACTAGTTGCTGGTCAGCCAATTGCTCGATACAGTCTCTGAAAGTCTATTTACCCTATAAGACGAGTATCCTGAAGTTTTCAATAAAGGTTTCATTTGGCCATAGAGCGGTAATGGTTAGAGAATAGGGTTTACATAATGACTAGCGACGGTGTTTCTGGAGGAGATAAAGATTTGCTAGCAAGACTTAATGCATTGAAGAAGACACATATAGACCTTGATGACAAGAAGTATGGATATGAGAACAAGCTGTTAGACTGAGAGACATTGACGAGAAAAAAGATATAAAATCCCTGTTGCCGCTCAGCTTCATCCTAGCTCTTCAGAACCGTCCCCAGCAAAAGCACTACATTCCGATCTACTGTCACGCTTCCAGACATTGAACGGTAAACCATCCTCACTAAATTCCAAGATTGACCCCACCGACAGCAACGAAGACACAGTCCCGGACGAAGATAACAAGACAGTCGAGGAGCTTTTGGCAGATTTTGGCCCAGATGAACAATGGAACATCGATCAAGATGAGGAGACCCAAATTAGTGATCTTTTGAGCGTGGCAAAAACAGCACTGAATGACTCTAAACCAGTTTCTGAGGAAGAGCCAGGAGACAGTAACGACCTCATCAAAGATCCCACCTCTCATACACACTCCCTTCCCAATATAGACCTAGAACTCTACCAACCAGAAGCTCCGTCATCAGATGACGAAGACGATACTCAGCCCCGCAAGTCCAAGTCTCAACTCGAAGCAGAGATCGAGCGCGATGCAGAAGAGATAGTAGCTAGAATCAAAGCCGAAGTCGAGCATGCCAAACTCACTGGAGAGCCGATCTCATCGAACGAAGGCGAAGATTCCTCCAAGCAACAACGAGCAAAAGACATCAACAACAAAGACATCTTATTACCCTCAATTCCCGGTCTAGATCTGCCATCAACTCCGTCAAAAGAGCCTATTCCCCCACCATCTCAACCATCCTCGAATGAAAATGAAAAAGAAGACGACCTAGCCGCTCGCTTCGCCTCCCTCTCCCTCCCTTCGGTCCCATCCACCCTTCACACTTCCTCCACCGCCAAACCCACATCCTCGTCAACGACAAAGACAAACTACACACCAGCCTACACCGACGAAGAAATCGACTCATGGTGCATAATCTGCAATGAAGACGCAACACTAAGCTGTCGCGGCTGCGACGATGACCTATACTGCACTAAATGCTGGCTTGAGGGCCACAAAGGTCCAGATGCCGGTCTAGAGGAACGAACCCATCGTGCTGTTGTGTTCAATAAGGGTGGAGGGGTACAGAAGGAGAAGGAGGGACGCAGGAAAATTGGCGTTGGATCTTGATGCGATTTAATATACGATGTGTATTATTAGTTCCCAAGATAGCAGAGAAGAGATTTTTTATCGGAATCTGAGGAACGAGACTCATGCGAAGAACTAGAATTGTTTGATTTAGTTTGCTTCCAAGATTGCTATATTATACCATGCTACATGGCGTATCTTTGGCTCTGCAAACCTGAAAAATAGCTCGACTTCGTGGTCTCAGTACAACACAATCCAATTGTCATCACGTCCCTCTTATCCATGAGGTACCTGCTTCGTTGTCATCTATATCCCAAACAATACATAAAATCTAATCTTCTTCCAAACCATATATCAAGGTCTGACGATCTAGGCGAATCACCGATTTGACTTCGTATCCGAAGCCTAGTCTCTAATACAAATCTCGAAGAGGATTGACTATCTACACATTTTGTTTCTTAGTCTGCATGTCTTACTGGGCGAACCTTGCGCAAGTCTTGTCTATCCCTCAACTTTCTCTAGGTCATTTTTCACCACACTCTACATCGCGCCTTAGTAAATCTTCAATGAAGCTTCAGTCCTGCTTCGTTGAGGGAAAGCGTATATTGGAATAAAAAAAGGCAAGGGGGACATCGGACACGCACGCTCATTACGATACTACGACGCAATCCGTATTCTCATCCTCATATTCATTACTTCCTATTCTATTTACTTCTACTTCTACTTCTTCTCCTTCTCACTCATCAACTCCGCATAAACATCCTTCTTCAACTCTTCCATCTTCGTCATCTGCGACGCCCGGTAGGACGCCGAGGCCACCATCTCGAAGATCTCCCGGGGAGGAGGGTTGGTGGCGTGTTCGCCGTGGATCTTGCTGTAGAGGCAGGAGCGCAAGTCCTTTGCCGTTACGTATGGAGATAATTTGCCCAGGAGGGCTTGGGAGAGGTGGAGGTTCCAGAATTGGAAGTTGAGGTTGTAGGGGGCGAGGTTTAGGAGTTGAGGAGGTTGAGATTGAGATTGGGATTGGTAGTCGATGAGGAGGCCAGTTAGGCGGTGGAAGAGGAATTGGTGGATTAGTCGGGTTGGGTGGAGGGATGTGTAGAGTTCTGGGTCGATATCGAAGTACTCTATTGCTGAGAGGGCGATTGCGAGGTTGTATTGATGAGCTTCTAAGCAGGAGACGAGCAGTTTGTGGATTAGGTCGGGGTAAGGATGTTGGAGTTGTTTTGGTTCTGTTGGTGCTTCTGGTCTTGAACTCAGTAGCAGGCGTAAAGATTGTTTGTAGAGATCGATTTCCTCTGTTGGGGTGCTGGATGAGATGAATTGGGTCTGGAGCTGATCGATCTTGGTGGTTGTGTCATGGTATAGAACCATCTCTTGTGCTTCATGTTCGACATCTTCGTCGTTGATCTGGCATTTCGTACAGTGACAGTGGAAGAAGTACCGGCCGTATAGTTCTGCTTGTCGGACTGCGTATGGCTTGTTGACTTCAATGTAGTTGATTGTGATCTCCTCGGATTTCTTGATTTTCCTCAACGGTACGACTATGACATGTGGAGCTTGTCCGAGAGACTCAAACATTCGAAATTCGACATAAGCATTCGGATTACAACTGTGATTAATCTTTGCGAGGACAGGGTGCATGGCGAGACCAATTGGATCGTGATGGTAGGTCATAAGCGTAACCGAGTTCATCAGCATCTGTGGCGGTCAGTAAATGTTTCTGATGCCTGAAATTGGAATTGAAATCGAAAGGGGATAAGGGAACCTTGTGGTGTGTCTCTAAGCAATCCACAGGCATCTCGCACTCAGGTTTAGGTACTTACGCGACAAAACATTTCCATCACTTCCTGGAATGCCACTGTAGATTTGGTGTATCTGATGGCCGCTCCAGCCATGAGTACGATGTTCTGATATAGATCTGGTTGTTCACTCTTGACCTTATCCATGTGTGAAACGCATTTGGTGAGCATCACCCACTGTTCGGCACTGACGCGTCCGGCCTCTCCTAGTAACAACAAGCGTGCAATTGCTCTGACAGGGGCTGGCAGGATACGTGGTAATAGAGATGCGAACATCTTACACTCAAATTTATGTACTTCTTTCCACGACTTCCTCTGACATGCCTGGCAATGAACGTCAGAAGTGTGTAACCGGGCATTCAGAAGCGAGTATACATACCAAGTCACAATAGCGTACTACCTTACAACCGGCGCACTTTTTCAAGGATTCATCTCCATCCGAATTTGCATGTGTCGCTTCTGGTTCTGTTGATCTGGAGAATCTTCCGTCGCAAGTCGAGGGCTGGTTGTGACACTTGTAGCAGGTGTCTGAAAGTCTGGGAGTGTCGAGTGCCATCAAGTACGGCTCTGTGAATCGAATGATAATTTCTGAGACATCCATATCTCTGCTGGCAAATGCTCCTTTGCCTGAGGCAAGGCTATTCACATCCATGTCTTCGATTGTGAAGTTGCTTTCTAGGGTGAGATTTTGGAAGTCATGATATCTTTCGCGGTCACGAGAGGAGGAAGTAGTTGATGCCATCCTGTCGCCGAGTCCTGAAAAGAGCGTATCGTTTGATCTCGGCAAGATACATACAGACCTATCTCTCACATGGTCGAATCGCAGTACAATACAGAACAAGGCTAAGACGTGAACTTGCGTGAATGGGAGTGACAAGGCCTGCTTTTTGGTGAGTCCAAGAGACTCTGAATGACACGGACAACAAGTATGATAGTGCTATCATAGACGAGTCAAGAAGAGAACACCAATACGAGTAGTAAGGAGGAAAATAGTATTAACGTTGTTCCATTGATTGTGCACACTCATACGCGACGTCAATATTTTAGAGCTGCAAACAGCGATACCTTCCTCAATGTTTGACTTTTGGTAGTTGGATATACGTCTTGCTGTATGCATTCATCAATACCAGGTCGTGCGGAACAGAACAACGACTACTGTCACTCTCAAGAACTGTTAAAAGTTTTTCATACACTTGTAGGACTTTTGTTCCGTACCATTCCTTTGTGACACCAAGAAATATGTCACGTGGTCTCTATGATCGTCGATGATATAAAATTATGGTGCAAAGATGATGCAAATGGCGTTCTAAGCCGCATAGCAAATGGACCTTCGCACTTGTTCTCCCGTCCGTTCCTTTGGCCCAAACTCGGGGGATTACGACGTGAGATGAATCGTGATGAGGACATGAATTTCTCGTCTACCCGCTCAATCTTTCTCTTTGTTTCCACCCTCGATCTTTTGTCACTCGCCCAACAATACACACAGGGAATACTCCTTTCTATTCTCCACAACCGTCGTAGTAGTAGAGAAGCACTATCCTCGCATTAGCAGTAGCCACTACCACTACTATATACCCGACTCGGCACGCAAAAGCCACGCGAATACCACAACCGTACGTAGTACATGCCGTATCGTGATCTTGTACCTTTTAGATCGCTCTAGGCCCAAGTCAGTGACTGGTGTCCAAACATACCAAAGTTAATCGTGGATACCACGAGGAATCGCAGATCACACAGGCCATCGACGGCGTATACAGAGACTCTTCTACACACACGTCCGGAACAGTGCTGCATTGGTTGACCGTGTCAGTGAAATTTGTCGTGCAGTGGTGTGTGTACAGCTTATACTCTAACTGCGACTTAACCCCAACTCTAAAGTGCTATGCACTAAGCCAGAGCCAGTCAGTCGCTCATCTTTCATTCTTCACACAACCCCATCACCCAGTCTCTTCTTCATCACAAACGCGATCATCCATCACCACAGTCCTCTATGCCTATATGTCGACCTGATATCCTTCGAATAGACGTCCATCTCTACCTCGCACGATCCATGTCGCCCTAATCCTGGTCACTCGGCGACCGCACCCTACGCGCTCTACGTCATTGTGATTACACATTAGCTTTTGCAGGAAAGAGCCGCATTGGCGTTGCAAAACCACTCAACAGGGGAGCGGCAATGGTTAGGGACGATGGCACAATCATCGAGGGAATCGTCTCGACACCTTCACCTGCGGTCCTCGATTATGATGTTGCCGATTATACGTCGTTGAAACGCTCACTGTCGCGGTCCTCGAAACCCAATGCCCCCGTACCCGTTCAATTTCCGACTACTTCCCTACACAGTCATGAGGACAAACTGCACAAAATACCAAGTCCCGCCACCTCACTACATATCAGTCTGCCGTCTCGTCCCATGGCTGCAGAGACGGCCCTTGCGGCCCTGGAGTATCTCCCCACTCCATTGTTAGTATTGTCGTCGTTCAAGACAATTGTGTTGGCCAATAATGCCATGGGTAGGCTGCTTGGACTGAGTGATAACAATGAAAAAGACAAACATCCTCGGGCATCTGTGTCGGATATACTGCGTGGTCAGACATTGTCGCAGATCGGTATAGATATGGTTTCTGATGGGGTACCCGTATGGGTCAGCTGGGAAAAATTCTTTGAGAATCTGGCCTCGGACATCGAAGACGATCCTGACACACCGTCGGCTCTGGAAATAATCAATAGCGGTGAATCAACGCCTACCGCTGCACCGGATGGTCTGGCTCCTCCACGGCCAGATTTTGAGAAGGCTCCGCCGCGAAACAGGACACTGGCCGAGGATACGATAGTGGATGTAATCGTGTCGTCGCAGAACTTACATTTCCTGAAACACAATCACCACTCTCATTCTAGTCACGCCAAGGTCCGCCGCAGCCCTAGTATACAGGCGACATGCCGGATGATTATTAGTATATGGGCGATGGGCGATGAGAGATATTTCACCTTGACTTTCACGAGCGCACAAGGACAAAGTCCTCGAAGCAGCAAAAGCAATTCAAGTAGCGGTAGCACATCCAGGGCTAAATCTACGACCTCCAATCACTCGACAAAATCCTCGCAATCTCATACGCCTTCCTCCTCACGGTCAAGCTCTGTCGTGACTTCTCCATCTGAAGCAGCACATCAAATCTCACCTTTCCCATCCATCGGACTGCCATCGAAATGCAATGCACCCGCGACTGTTACAGACTTCCAGAAGGTGACGAGAATGAAGGACGCCATGTTGAATGCAATGGAATTTCCTGTCTTAGCTATGTGGCGAGATGAGAGCGTGGTGTTTCCGAATCAGGCAGCACGACGTCTTTTAGCGGTCACTGCAGATCCCACGAGCGATGAGAGCTACGATTTCATGTCACGATTCAAACCATATACTGCCGATTTTGAGCGAGAGCTGGAGGAACATGAAAATCCCATCATCAGTTTGTGTAGAACCCAAAGGGGATTTACTAGGTGGCAAATAGGGTTGATCAACGAAAAAACGGGGAAACGGTCTTGTTATGATGTGAGCGGTCATCCTGTCAAAGATGAGAAGACGGGCGAATTCTTCGCTGGACTTATAGCGTTCAAGGACGTGACAGAATATACGGAGAAGATTGCTTCGCAGACGGCAGAGAACGAACAACAATTTCAGCTAATCTGTGATACAATGCCACAAATGTTGTGGACGACAAGACCTGATGGCTATCATGATTACTTTTCACAGAGATGGTATGATTATACAGGGTTGTCAGTCGAGGATTGTATGGGCGTTGGATGGCGACTACCTTTCCATGAGGATGACCTACCTGAAACTGGCCGACGATGGGCACATTCGCTGGCAACCGGAGAGGAGTATCTCACCGAATACCGTTGTCAGAGATATGATGGTGAGTGGCGATGGATGTTGGGTCGAGCTTTACCACTCCGAGACGGTAAGACCGGAAAGATAGTGAAATGGTTCGGAACTTGCACAGACATTCAAGATATTGTGGATGCAAGAACTGCAAGCCAGAACGCTCGACAACAATTAGTAGATGCTTTGAAACATGCTCAGATGACGATGTGGATCATCGACCATAACTGGATCTTGACTTTCTTCGAGGGCGATATAGTGGACCACCAGGATGCGGAAACCTACAAGCGAGAATTTGTAGGTCAAAAAGCCTTTCTTGCAATAGAGTCACAGGCAAATCGGGAGGCCTTGAAAGTCGCGGTGCAACGGATACTCGACGGCCAATCTCAGCTGGAAGTTTTGGAAATGAAGGAGCGCGATAAGTATTTTCGTTGTCGTATGGTTCCTCAGCGTGGAGAGAAAGGTGCTGGTGGTCATTTGGATCCGCAAGCTATTGTCGGTGTGGCTGGTATCAGTATGGACGTAACCCACGTCAAGAAGAAAGAACAGGAGAACCTCAAACTCCTCGCCAATGAGAGTGCCGCGAAGGAAGCGAGCAAAATGAAGAGCAATTTTCTGGCAAACATGTCACACGAAATCCGTACGCCTATAGCCGGTGTTCTTGGTATGTCGGAATTGCTTATGGATACTGATTTGGATCCTGAGCAGAGTGATTTCGCGCAAAACATTCAGCGGTCTGCAAATTCGCTTCTGACGGTCATCAACGATATCCTCGATTTCTCCAAGATCGAATCTGGCAGACTTGATATCGAAGAGGTCCAATTCAGTCTTTCGGTCGTTCTGGGTGATGTGGCCAAGATGCTTTCATACGCCGCGCAACGCAAGAATCTCGAATTTTCTAGTGACTTACAACTCGGGGCTTCTGGTGATCTAGCACTGCTTGGTGATCCTGGCCGTATCAGACAAATTTTGACTAACCTTCTCACCAACAGCATAAAGTTCACTTCTGACGGATATGTGAAGTTAACTGTTAGAATCATTAAAGATACTACTGATAGCACAGTCATCGAATTTGAAGTCGAGGACACAGGCATTGGTATTGAAGAGGAGGTCAAGAAACGCCTATTCCGTCCCTTCAGTCAGGCAGATTCTAGCACAGCAAGACGATTTGGAGGAACAGGTCTCGGACTGACGATATCGAAGAATTTGGTTGATCTTATGCATGGAGAGATCTCGCTTGAATCGAAATTGGATTGTGGTACCAAGGCTACCTTCAGAATACCGTTCAAGAAGCCCGAATTTGCTCCTGGCACTTCGACTCCTCTGATCGAACTTGGAGCATTGCCAGACAGAATGCACTCGGACCTTTCGTTGTCCTGCAATAACTCATCAATGGACGAAGGGAAATTACGGAGAAATTCACCACCACTTCCATCCCCGAAAAGCATCAACTCACTCAAAGCTCACCGTGCGTCAAAAGTACCGACAGAGACGACTTCAGCACCCCAAATTCAACGTGATAAGTACCATGTTCTTGTCGTTGAAGGTAAGTACTACCAGTGGTTGATAAACACATTTCTAACATAGTACAGATAATCCTGTCAATCAACAAATTGCTACTCGCTTTATCAAAAGCTTAAAGTTCTCGGTCAATGCTGTTTGGAATGGCAAAGAGGCACTTGAGTATCTCTTGAAAGCTACCGACCCTAAGAAGACTGATGAAGAAGCCGAGAAGTATCCCATTCCTTCACTAATATTGATGGATTGTCAGATGCCCGTTCTGGACGGATATCACACAACACACATACTTCGCCACCACGCCCCATACATTCAGATAGAATCTATTCGTAAGACGCCTATTGTTGCAATGACAGCCTCTGCCATTCAGGGTGATCGAGAAAAATGTGAAAAGGCCGGCATGGATGATTACCTTGCGAAGCCAGTGAAGCGACCGGTATTAGAAAAGATGATATTGAAATGGATCTCAGACGATATGAAAACACGACCCGAATTACCAAAACGTCAAGACAGTGCTAAGAGCAGTGGAAGCAGTTCTGCAGCTAAACCCACCTTGTCCCGAACTGAAACTGAGCATTCTTCCAACTGTGCTGATATGGACAATTTTGCTGCAGAAATATTGGGTACTAGAGCATCTCAGACACATCTAAATCCAATAAAAAATAGTCCACAACGACCTGGACTTGCGTCAATGCCTAGCGCACAGCAGCAACGCCGATCTAGTTTGTCGCGAACTCTACTTGCGAGCGAAATACCTGGGGGTGAATCAGAAGCGCAGCGAAGTGAGCGACGTGTGCAGTATGAAGAGAAAGCATCTAGTCTACGAGATGCAAAACTACTTGCAGCCACAGAACCTGGAATGGGTGTTGGTCGAACTTTGCAAGATGGAACCAGTCCAGAACCGAACTCGAGGATAACCTCCTATACTGGAATATCTGAACCATTAGGTTCTCCCATAGAGGTCTTCCATGGCAATGGCGGTAGTCCTCTACCTAGAAGCTATACAGAGCATCATGAGAATGGTACGCTAGGGGGTATGGCACCATTGACGCAAGAGAATGTCGAAAGATTGAACAGAGATCATGGGATACCCAGTCCAGGTACTGGCTTACGTCCAAGTTCAAAGGCCCCGGATGGTTATTTCGGAGACCAGAGCTTACTAATGAACGCTTCGAGTGCACATCTTCACGACCAAGATTCCGATGCCGACATTGATTCGGATCTTGGTCAACAGGATGGAAGTCCTCCGTTATCAAATTCGCGTGTACCGAACATACCTGGACCCCCACCAGATATTGTCGGCTCGTTACGAGAGTACGGCGTCCCCTCGGATATTAATGGCCTTCTACGGATAAAGAAAGAGGTGGCGTCGCCCAAAAGACCGGGATTGCTCGGTGCGAACGGTCGCTCGAAAACACTTGATAGTCTGTCGTCAACTCATGTCACAGCAAGCAGTACAGGACGACAGAAATTGAGTAAATGGAGCAACAGCAGCAGTACAGTACATCCAGACGACAAGCCAAGCTAAAAGAGGGTTATTACAACTTGATGCATTCTGCTCGGGTTTCATACGGTGTTTATAGAACAAGCTGTGATTGAAATTGGGATTACAGCTTAAAGGCATGTCGAGGTATTGTTTAATGAAGTTAGCGCTCACGACGGATGATGAACCACGGTGGTATATCTTGGAAAGTATTGTTTTCGTGTTCAGGAACTCTGGCGTTATCCTCAGGGGCAGGTCATTCTCACTCACATTTTCCTACGCATTACGATGATTTGAAGGGAATGAAAGTGCTCCTTATTCTCCATCTGTCACTCCTTTCTTGGCCCTATCAGATAGCTAGCTGATTATCCACGATTCTGCAATGAAGCGATGAAGGGGCGAACCTTCGGTTCGACCTTGGACTATCCGTAATGGAAGGGAGGTGGGCTATGAGCAAATCACAGGGGTTTGTGTATATCTATAGATAAACAGACGGATATGAATGGATCGAGATGAAGCTACCATAAGCTTAATCAAACGAAAATCCTAAATTCTTACAAGAAAGCTGCGGAAACACGTAATTCAAGTAGACTTTAAAGTCATGATCTTAGATAGCCATTGACAAAATTTGATACCTGACAAATAATATTTCTGTGTATGCTGACGGAACGACAAAATGGTACTCAGATACTATCCAGTCGCCTACTACTGTGGTCAATGGACGATACAATGATACTTTGATATGGAAATGATACCACTGTACGGTACTGTACTCCACCTTCTCGCCTTCATCCTCCAATGAGATACGACATCATACTCGACAACTCTCATCCCTTCTATCATACCTAGTCTTCGTCACTTAACCTATGATTTGCTTATGACAATGGTACAATAATGCCAATGACATGGCGCGATATTACCACACGATATGGTACAAGTTAAGACGTAAATGCAAGTGAGTAGTATCACCAACAACAAAACAACAAAACAACAACAACGGAATGAGTAAATTCAGCTTCTTGGACCTCCCCTGGTTCGCACGCGAATACATCTACGACCTCCTCTTCATCGATCTGAGACTCAAGCTCAAGCCGGAAAATGAACTTCATTACGACGATGATGACGGTGACGAAGAGAATAACACCGGTAACACTACAACCAGAACCGGAATCCGAACTAAAACCTCAACTCCAATCCCGAATTCTCTCTCAATCCTCCTTACAAACAAAACGATTTACTCCGAATCCTATGCCCGCCTCCTCAAATCCGTTCCAATAGTAATATCAAGTCTAGAGGATCTAAACCGTATGGCACGATTCCTGTCTCGTGAACGAACGTTGGCTTTAATATCGATTGTATCAATTGAGGCGCTATATTTGCCGATTCATGACGTTCAATTCTTGGAAAGGAGGCAATTCACTTGTATGGATTTGTGGTTTGGGATGATTTGTAAGGTTTTGACTGGGGTGAGGGTTTTGGAGATTGCGATGAGGGCTGGGGGGTCCAGGTTGGTTTGTCAGGAGGGGTGGCCTGGTTGTTTTTTGCGGGAAGGGAAGCAAGTAAGGGATTGGGATGGGGATGGGTTTGTAGGAGATGGAGAAGAAGGTGGAAGTACGGTTGGAGAGGAGTACTTTGCTGGTGTGTTCTCGAATGCGTGGGCTTTCAGAGGGAACAGGAGGTGTCTTGTTGAAAGAGCGTTTTTGGCGATGGGGAGGGCGCTGTATAATTGGGTGGAAGAGATTAGTTGGGAGGTTATGGAGCGGAATAGAGATCACGGTCAAGGCAATCTAGTAAGTCACGATAGCGTTGAGCTGAGCTATCGGATTGAGATTGGATGTGGAGGTGATCCGAGGGAGAAGTCTGTAGATTTGGTAAGTGGCCTTCTCTTTGCGCTTTTGTTCGATTGAAGGAATGTCAAAAGAGGTCGATGGTAAAGTACTAATACTCCTTTAGATTGGAATCATGCTCGCGAAGGATATGATTTTGAGGATTGAGCATGGTGGTGTAGAAGTCAGAGTGCCTCAAAAAATGCCCATCGGTGATGCAACGCGAAGACGACGTTTAGTATTAATATCACCGTCTGATTGATGCATCCATTTGTTGTTCAGTTAATACTAATTCTCATCCGAGATTGTCACTGGATAGAGGTGTTCGCAGCTATTGGGATATTTCTCGACTCCGATAAACATAGACTAGCAATATACTCGAGTACATGGTCATGATACCTGCTCGAAGGTCAAGTGGCCTCAACAAGCTGGTGTCTCATACATATATCATTGAAAGCATATTGCGAATGTATTCGACATCACACTCAGACCGAAGCGACTCAGATTCAACACGACACGATATCGTCATCGCCGTGGCCATCGCACAAGATTCTTTCTAAAGTTACAGAAAACTTCAGAAAATGATTTTCTCGTCTGAAGGGATCTAGTTATCAGTAACATCACACATATATGATTCGAAAACATCGGTCACCACGCCACCGAGACAGAACGGAAGAGAATAGAAAGGACAGACATGTTACTTCCTTTGTATTCAACTCGCCTTCGCTCGAGGTCACGATCCGTCAATCTAATCACGCCAAGTTCTGAAGAAGAGGCCGTTCAACTCCCTGAGTATGACAGCATCAAATGAGACATCAATACATGACGCTTGAGCAGCAGCAGCAGGAAACAGAAATATAGCCAACCCAGCATTCACCAATCGTCTCACTCCCTCCCTTGGTTGTCTTCAAAAGCGAGAAGGGAAACACATACACAGCATAAATGTAGAACAGAGGAAGCAGGCTCCATTCGCTCTTGAATCTGCAGCACAGACCTTCAAGTTTCATACTTCAATTTTCATGCAGTACAGTACTGAGCAGGTAGGTAGGTAGGTACGATCACATCTTCAGAGAATATCAATGGTAAAATATACCTGCTAGCTACATCTTGACAAAGAATCGAAATACAAAATAAGCATGGATAGTGGGAACAGGAATTCTGGAGATGGGTTGGAATCTTTGCAATTGAGACTTGATTTGAGAATCTTATAAAAGTACAAACAAACGGACGAACGAACAAGCAGACAGAATATCGGTTATATGAATTGACTGATAATTCATTCCCATCTCGATCCTTCGTTCCTCACGTTGCAGTTTCTTCCTCTTTTCCGTCTTCTTCCGTTCAAGCGAAGAAATAAACACCACACCATGTCATCGATTAAGAATAGATTTTCTCCTTCATCTTTCCTTCTTCTGCATGGGAATATGATCAAGCTTGGCCTCCAATCAGATCAGATCAGATCAAGTTAGGTCAAAACTGAAATGGTAACATCAGTCAGATTTTATTCCATTCCAAGCATTAGAAGAGGAAGTCGAATAGAAACGACAACATATGAACTGGGATATAGGGAGAAAGGGTGGCAAGGAAGGGAAGAGAGATAGTACAAGACAATAATGAAGGAGATGGATGCAAGAACATACCAGTAACCCGAACACGCGTCCCCATATTCCTTGTTCTTCATCTTGCTCATAATATTCCTTCGTGTTGGTATTCATGTCCTTGTCCTTGCTCATTTCCATGTCTAGGTCCATCTCGATAGGAAGTACGAATCTCTTTTTCTTCTTGGGAAGGATTTCTTTCTTGTTTTCATATTCGTGTTCGTGTTCATTTTCGTGTTTTGGGGGTGTTGGAGCTGAAGTCGAAGTCGAAGTTGAAGTTGGTGTAGAGGAGCTCGGGGGCATGAAACCATACGAGGAAGGAAAGATCAATGTTGAGAGGGAGGGTATGTCTGTGTCTGTGTCTGTGTCTGTGTTCGTATTTGTATTTGTATTTGTGTTGGTGACGTTCAGAGCCGATGATACAAAGGAAGAAGAGGGTGAAGATGAGGATAGGATACTAGTTATGAGCGTTGTCTCCGTGCTATTGAACGGCGATGGAGGGATGTTCGAGGAGATTGGGATGGAAGCAACGGAAGAAGAGGCAGAGGAAGTGAGGGTGTCGTTAGTGGGAATGATGGTCAATGGTGTAGGCAATGGAGGGGGAATTGGTGCTAATGTGGTCAGTGTGCTGGGAACATTCGGGACAGGAAGACATGCGACGGTTTCGAATGTTTCGCTGTCGATACAGACTGGACTCGGCATAATGGTGAATTGGGGAGACTCTTCTGATGATGACGAAGTCGAGGGGGAGATTGTCCAGCTTGGAGTTGTATCCGTTTCTGATTCGATTACCGTGGAGGTTGTGGTGGACGAAGAGCTTTCATCTGGAAATACTGCTGTGCTGAAGGTGGTAGTAGAGGTTGATGCTGTGCCTGCTGCTTTGCTCGTCAAGCTAGAGGTACTACTAATAGGAGTCGATGAAGACGCTTCTGACACTGGAGAAACTAGTGTCTCACGGATAAAGCAACTCGTACCTGCACAAGCGCGGTACATACAATCGAGTACGGTCGATGGAGTTTCTAGCGTCGTACCATTAGACCAACTGATTGTCGCGATTGTGCAGGCCGAAGTGATCAAGCTAGCTGTGACGGTTGTAGGATTAGGTTCGATTGTCGTAGCAGTAATGGTCAACGGAGTTGTAAGACCGTTGGTAAGTGTAATCAAGGTCGGTGAGCCTGTATCGCTGGCTGATATCAAAGGCATTGTGGCACTTGTGGTGTTTGTGAAAGTTGGAGCTCCTGACCACGTTGCATTTACAAAGGAAGAGTTGGGTGGTGGAGAAGGAATGAGTCCGGAAGCAAAGCTTATAGGGATGGTAATAATGATTGTGGTACTTTCAAACGGTAGAGTAGTGACAATCGCTGAGACGGAATCAACACCTGATGCATTGGCTGAGGGTATCCATGGAGACCAAGTCACGTTCGGCCAAAGTGGTGATGCCGATATCGTAGAGTCCGCTGGTGATGCAGAAATTATACCTGTGGAGGCGATCGCAGTTGTATTGCTTTGAGAGGTAGAGTTGACACCAGATATCGCTGTTGATGATGTTATATCAGCTGGTTGTGTGACTGTAGCATTAGCTGACAGTGTACACGGTGTACTGCTGGTATTGTTGAGCCAGAATGGTATACTACCAATGGTAGAACCGATAGTAAAAGAAGCACGTGACGAACCAGTATCAGCACTGACATCGGTGACGTTGGAAGAAGTCGTGGCATTAATAGTGGAAGCAGAGGGTCTAGCTGTGATATTTGCTGCTGTTGTGATCGTGACCTTCCGAGTGGTTGTAAGAGAAAGGGTACTGTTATCAGTTGCAGTAGTTGAGACATCAGATGTCGCTTCGGGAGCGTTGATCGTGGAGTTGGGAAATGGAGTGTTTGTGATGTCAGGGAGCGATAATGTATCTAGGCTACCTGTGGTTGTACTCCATATTCCCCATGGCATCGTAGGTGTATCTTCGGCTGCACTATCAGTCGATGAAGAGTTCAAGACGATAGTGGTTACAAGAGTTGGCGTTAGTGTCAACTGTCCAAAACTGGTTCCATTGCTAGAGTCGGAACCAATGGACGAACTAGTAGGAGATACTGTAGGTAGAGACGGAGTGGTTGAACCCGTGAAGCTTACAGGTGATAAATCTGTAGAGTTGCTGGCTGATGAAGTTGTGTCACTGAATGTTGGCTGCACTAGTGTTGGACATGGAGTTTGACAAGTTGAACAACAAGTCGGAATCGAGTCGTCAGTGGTGGAGGATACAGTGGCTGAGGCAGGCAAACTTGACAGTATCGAGCCGATTGAGGAGGTAGAATCAGCGAGAGTAGTATCAGTTGAGACAGGAATCCAGCTGTCCCATGGTATGTAAGTATCGCTAGATTGAGGATCATCTTGACGCCTCGCACGTCCACGAAACACTATAGAAAATCAGCATGTCCCTCCCAAAAGATGATTTATCAAATAAATGGGCACTTCAAACTTACCAAATCGTGGATTCTGTTTTGCAAAAACGTCAGAAACAAAGAAGCACAAGAAGACTGCAGTGAAGAGCAGCATTTTGACCAACCACACAATGCTTACCAAACCTGACGAGAAAGTAGTAACGAACGTTAAAGTAGAACAAGAACAAACTTCAAGCACGATCTCACACGAGCAATATATATGAAATTCAATCTGCGAACGAAACATCAGTACTTGGGAGTGTAAGAGGTAATCAACGGCGTTGTCATTTCGACTCAGGGTAATCAGTCCCTCTCCCGCAGGGGTCGGGAAGAGAGTGTGAATCAAACAGGATAGCTGAGCAGATAGCCATTGCACATACTCTATCCCGGTGAGGATGATCATAGAATCTGATACCATTCTGCTCATGGTAGTCTGTGTATTGCTGACATATAGAACGCTGTTGACAAAAGCTATAGTGTATTTTAGGTGGAGAGCGACATGGGGAACCGGGACGGGTACCTGATTCTGACGGCTGTCAATGCATCGTGCCTCATGATCCGAGAATTCAGGAGATAGCTGTGTGCATCCGATATATGCTTCAAACGAAGGACGCTATTGATCACTGTATCGACAGTAACGAGTATACGAGGCTCAATGCTGTCTTGATATGTTATAATGATTCGTTGATGCCTCGATGTAAAATAGACCAATGAGACAGTAGTAATTGCAATAAACATTACCTTACACTCGACTCCAATGTACGTGCCTGACGATACAAGTTAGAAATTCTCAGGATAGTACCTTGATGCAATGGCAGTGAAACCTTGCATAACGGCAACGGTGATACAACATCATCCGCTTTAAGGTCACACAGATCGAGATTGGACTCATTGAAGCATAGAGCAACGTCGTCATTCGTAATGTCGATAGCAGTCTCTTCGCAGGTATCCTCTCACATACACAAAATATAATGTGACGCGCAGATTAGCTCTCAACGTACAGACTTAGCACGCAGTCATATTTTTGTTGACCGAAGTAGAACTTTGACTAAGTGTCAAGTATTGTTTTCAATTCCTTACAGTGTGCGATTGATACAAGTCATCTTATGACATCAAGATACCCGATCTGATGGCATCCTGCAGTCCTGTAGCACCGAAAGTATGCACAGCGGCGGTTTTGACAGCACCTCGGCGGAGGGTACCAGAGCTTGTTTCATGCATAGAGTAAGGGATAATTGATAGCTGTGTGTGCACGGCACAGTGCATTGTAATGACGGAATTCCATGTTAGCTCTCTCTACTCTGCCGTAGCATATGTAAGGCTGAGGTAGGCCGATGCCGGTCGACCTGTGTAAGATTGTCTAGAGATGGTCACATTTACAGACTCAATAAGAATCTCGTACACAATATCTTTCGTGGTTTACTTCGTCATAACCACTTATCAGCGCAGACAAGTTCTTGTCATGTCACCTTGGGAAGATCACTGGTACTGGTGAGTAGTTGTATTTTCCAATTTATCAAGATATCATAGGTCATTGTACAGACAGGGATACCAATTCGTGTTCGTGCTCATTACAATTATAGTAATAACGTGAGGTCTGACCCGAGCCTCACAATAGGTATTCCAAATTCCTCGAACCCAGGCGCAATAACCAATTACAGTTCCGTGCGTTTCCCATTCTACATCCTCTTCTCATGTTCTGGACTGACACCACCTTGAGTAGCAGAGTCACTTTCGCTGCTGTCCAACAATTTCTCGTTGTTCATTGCACCGACAATGGTGTCACGTCGAGTAGTCTTTCTGAAATGATCATGTACTTCTGGGCTATAGTCGTCATCGTCGAAGTCATGGGCATCTAGATGACCAGATTTCTCTTCAGCTTTGACTGCCATCATGAGTTCCCATTCGGCTCTCATCTCTTGAACTCTTTGTTGGTAGTCCAACTCTGGATCATAAGGCTTGCTTACACCTCTGAATCGCTCCCATAAGGAAAGATGCTTTGGGTGAATTGCAATACCGTGATATTCAGCCTCTCGTCCTGCTTTGATGAACGACCAACGACGTTCTTGTTCCTTCATGTCGAGACTAGTGGTGTCTGGTAGGAACACGACCGTCAACACCACTCCCGCAAGACCGAACCATGGAATAACATAAAACTTGGTCTGATCATCAATATAACTGTATAGAACGGCAGCTGTTAAAGCTCCGAGTTTACCAACAGCAGCACTGAATCCGTGAGCAGATGCTCGGACAGCTGTGGGATAGACCTCGGCAGCGACGAGGAACGTAACAGAGTTCGGTCCAAATTGATTGAAGAATGATGACAGGAAATACATAATCTGGAAAGAGGTGATGTGCATAGCTTCGTGGTAGTAAGCGAAGTGGAATGCTGGGATGACGAACAACACGAAGTCCATCAAGAAACCGACCGTCTGCATCAATTTGCGGCCGTAGAGTTTGTTGTCAATCAGGAAACTTGCAAGGTAGTATCCACAGAGTGACACGCCAACATTGATCAGATTGTAAAGCCAGCCTTCCATCACAGAGTGGCTATTAGGAGAGATGACAGCGATGAAAGCATTCTGGAAAAGCTTGTTACCATAGAAGAAGATATCGTTCATGTACCATGCTCCAGCAGTAGCGATGACACGACCACCAAAATGCTTGAAAGTCATGGACAACGACTTGGTATCGTAACCGGTGACACCGCCCTTCTTCTTTGCCAGCTCTAGTTGTCTTCCTGCAGCTCTCATTTTGAAGGTACGGTAGTAAACAAGCCACAAAGTACCAACCGCTGGAATCGCAAAGGAGACTCTGTATGTCCACTGTGCGACTTTCGCATTGTATGGTGGATTTCCTCCGCTGTGGAAGATGAGAAGAAGGATGATGAGGATCGCTTGATTTGCGAGTTGTCCCCAACCCTGCATCAAGAAAGCGCTGGTGACTTTGCGACCTCTGTGCAAACGATCGTCTTTAGTAGAGACTTTGCCAGCGCCGACTGCATTCTCCATACTAGAGGTGGCGGTCATGGGATATTCACCTCCCACACCGATTCCGTAGAAGAACAATGACCAGCAATAGCAGATGACCCAACCGTTCTCAGTGACACCCCAAGCAGCAGTCAGCATGATCAATCCGAGGAACATGATAGTAGCGTCCTGAATGAGACCCCAACGACGACCAATCCAATCACCAATCAATCCAACCATGATTTGACCAACGATGATACCACAAATTTCGAGGTACTCAACTGCGGCAAGCCAAGTCTTATTACAAATCTTATGGTGACCAGCTGCTGGAGTGCCCCAGCAGTCTTGGAAGCCGGCTTGAAAGAGAGGTTTCAAATTGCCGATCGAGAACAAAACGTAACCTTCCAAACCTAGACCTGCACCAGGCAGGACCATGTTTCTGAAGTAGTAAGCGACTGGTGAGAGAGGGTCCTTTTTGGTCATTGCCCAGATGCTGCTAAGTTCTTTTTTGGCTTCTTTGTTGTCGACGGATGTTACGAACTTGATGCGTTTGCCGATAGGAAGATCTGCCCAGTAGACGCCATTTTCGTCGTAGCTGTCATCTGGTTTGAGGATTCGGTCGAATGCCTTCTTCTCGTCCTCGGCCATATCGAATGTCGGAGTGTATAAGGCAGGGTGGTTTCCAGACATGTCAGCCCCATGAGGGGCCGCTGGACCGTAGTCTGTCATACTACCGCCGGTTTACCTAGAACAAGCTCTTGAAAGTGTACTTCTGGTTTATCGTCAATCAAAGTCAATGGTAGTGAAAAACCAAGAGACAAGTCGTGGATCTGAGGACTGGCGGGTTTTTAAGATGTTTCAGGTGGAACGTTAAGCACCCAGAATTGCCCTGCTAGTTAGTAATAAGCTGTGGATGGACAGTCGGAACGGCAACCGTGACCACCGCACTTGTAGATCGGTGCTTGCAGCTGATATGCCGGGATATCGAAACCCAACTAAGCTTCCACGATGACCACGCGAGCAAAGAGGAGATGCTGATTTGACGTCGAGTACCGGACTTGCCTAAGCCAAAGTAGTCGAGTACAGAACGTGGCGGTTTGGGATCGATATATGGATCGGCGGGAGAAAAAGCTACGTCAGTTGTCGAAGGATGTAACCAGGATATAAGGATGTGTATGGCACTAGGGCGATGCGGCGTCAAGCGTTAATTGGGAATTGACATTGAACATGTATAGTATCAGGATAGAATATGCGAGGTCTAAAGCTTTTGAAAATGGTGGTTGCAAGACTGAATGAATTCTGCAGTCACCGGAGGAAGGACCGATATACAGATCTCATGCTCACGCTCGTGTTCACACTCGTGCTTTCCTTGAGCAGAAGCTTAAACTCGGCTCTTAGCGGGAGGCTTGAAAAAAGCTTTGCCAAAGGACAAGCTTGATCCCAATATCCGAAGTGAAGGTCAAGCAAGAGGCAGCCAAAAAATTTATTACATGGCCGATCATTCTCCACAGGACGAGCAGAAGGAGGAATGACGGAATACAGTGGCTCAGGATTGGATGTGGTCAATGGCGCCGATGGAGTAGCGAGAAAACTTTGTGCCAGTCATAATCGCGTTCGACACAACGTGGTGCGTTCTTGACCTCTCAGAGGCAGCTGCGGGAATGCTTGGCCCTCGTTATAACTTTTGCTCGTGTGACACGAAAGTACCAACAAGATTCCCATGAGTTTACATGATAATACATATAGGAAAGGTATATCGGCTATCGAGTGACTAATCGTGATGTTCGAGTGCAATAGCTTGTTTGGGTATATACTATATGATGTGTCTACCACCAAGCACAGTAAAACACAAAATCCAGTGAGCATGGCAACAATGGATTCGGATCGTAATAATATCCAGGAGCCCACACCTAGTATCCATCCCGGCCTTTAATTTTGATCTTTGCAACTCTCCTATCGCTTCAGAGACGGGGGCCGAACACCCGAAGATGCCTGGCTTACTCAAATCGATGGAATTGCTGGCTAGTCAGAACCAACCTGAGTGCCTTATCTGATCATTGTGCAACATGGCTGGCAAGTACATGGACTGTCGCGAGTACTAACGCATTGTCTGCTCATGCAGTCTGACTGCAAGAGCCTGAATGAGCCAGGTCCAGAGCATGGTATGGGACCAATATAGCAGTGGAGCTGGACGATACATAAGTATCCTATGAGTCGATTTGGGGGCCGTTCACGTGGTATATTGTGAGGCAGCGATTCGCTGCTGAGTGTTTGGAGATTATTGTCAATTCTAGGTCAACAAGGGCTGTATCGTGATACGTTTGAGAGACTCTTCTTTCGTCTGTCTGAATAGGCGGCCAGCCGTCAACAAACGCAACTTAACAGACCCGTTCGCTGGCTTTGCAGTAAATCGACTTGCCTGACCTGGATCGCATTCTCTTTCCCAGTCTTACGCCGGCATGCTTCTATTGAATGATTATGTTTGGAGGTGGCTCGCTTCTTGTGACATCGTGTCGCTGCAGAGGCTATGTCATTCCCATTAGAAGGATGTGACTCTTGCCATCACCAGAGCTTAAAAACGTAATGAATTTGGTAATATTTGTTTCATGAGCTAAAACGATGCTCTGTGTATCGTTCTCTCGTCGTCTGCTCCCTTTCGACCAATCACTCAATTTACTGACAAGTTTCAAGCATCTTCTTGATAAATGATTGCAAAGTTGGATTCCACAACGCAGCCGCAACTCTCTCTTTGTCTGCCAACTGCTTATTGACCTCGTCTCCGGTAGAATGAGTGCCCTCCTTGATTCTGACGTCAACTCTGAATCTCGCCGGCAGTGACTCTTCCAATCTGACACGTACTCCCAGCCCTATGACCGTGGCCAAACTGCAGTGCTGGATTGTGGGTGTGACCAAAACTGTGACAGTTCTCAAACTAGACGACGGGCGGTTTCGCATCGTTGGTTGTATGGAAATATCTGGCAGCGAAACTACCGCCAGCGCTCCCAATGTTATAGGATGTTCTGGATCTGACATGGTGGAGATAAGATCGTAGATTTCTTGCTCGTCGATATCTTCCAGATCTGCGTCCATATCGCTGTCAGAAGAGGTAGGGCTTACAGATCGTTGAAACGGATCGATGGTGGTCGCAGGCGCAGGGTATGCAAATATGCCGGATCCGCCTGACTTGATGTTCTGGTGCACGGACGTGCGACGAGTTCGAGTTGGTAGGTCGGAGGGGTTGAGAATGAGAGGGTTTGCATTTTTGCCGTCCTCCATGATTGATTTGGTTGTACGAACTGCTCGCGCCTTCGTTTTCGAGTGTAAAGGCTTGTGGTGATGTTTCAAGAAGTGTTTCGAGGTGCAATCTCAGTCTCAGTCATCAACTGCGGATTACGTTGATGGTTCGAATACGCCACTACGAATCGTTTCATATAAGTTCACAGACTATCCGCCGTGATCGGCAAGCCTTGTCGGCCATCAACTCCACTCTATTCAGCCTTGTATTATTGGGTCAAAGATGTATCATATCATGCGAGCGAGTGAAACAAAGATAGAGTACAAGCACAGATTTGATCATTCACATAATTTTTCTAAAACACATGTCGAATGGACTTCGCCCTGTGCCGCCTGAAACATTCGACGACTCAGTGTTCTACAGTATAATTTGGGGTTCTACAGGGGACACAGAATGATCAATAAGTTACTCAATGTCTTGTGCACCTTTCCCTTTGTAGGAACTCGTGCAAAATTGCAGCGAGACTATCCTTACAGGGGGCTTTCGCTTCCGAAAGAGTTTTCCACACTGCCTTACGCCCATCACTCAAAAGGCCTTGGTGGCTTACGTGTCCAACGTGCATAAGCTTGTCGTGGTGGCGAGAGAGCACACTTGCCTGAGCAAGACTGTCACACCCTCTGCAGCGCTAGCCTGGAGTCTTTGTCAGATTGGTAGTTGTGTGACGAGTCAAGTGAAGTCGGGAGCCCCTTGACCATGAAATGGCATCTTTAGCATCCGAAAGCTCCCATATTGATTTCTAAATCACACGTGCAACTCTCATACAAGATTGCCGCCGAGGCTGACAACTTGCTCGTCAAAGACGAACAATTTAGCCCTTGTTAAAGCAAATTGAAACAGGCCTCCCATGCGCTGCAAGGTACAGAGTCTACTTCATTAGTAGCCGAAGAAACAACACGCGACCAATCTCCAGTATAATTCGGTTACTGCCGGAGCCATTGTTCCGCACAGTTGTACTGTACAAAATAGTTCAACGGTTCTTTTCTTCAGCACGACGGACTTCGGCAATGTCCTATCATATGCACAACATTCAATGATTCTCAATAGATCTGCGTACAATGGCGAGGAAAAGGTGCGCGGTGAGCGCCATTTGACACTAAGGATGAGTTGGTGGCACTGAGAATGAAGTCATACTGTAGTATCCGTCTGAGATGACAGTGGAGGTTCTGGTGGAGCATCCTCATGCCACTGACCTCGAAATGCTATTGCATTCCCCGCGATATGGATGCTCGTGGCGTTTTTCTGGAACAACAGAAGCTATTTCGAAAGCAGATCCTGTCAAGCTAAAGCTCAGATAGCCCGCGACCAAATGCATCTCAGACCTTTCCAGCATCTCACCGGCGGGTTGCTCTAACCCACTGATGCAGACGACATTGTGCATGTTTGAAGATGATGATCGACAACTGATCTTCTCGAACCCGAATGATAGCCTTTTTTTCCTGTCCTACCCGTGCCGCCCAAGCAGGTTGCTGGGCAAATAACGACAGCATTTTCTTCACCCAACTTGGCGGGTAGGTGGCTGGAGCATCCTGACGGTTTCTTCTGGTGGCTGTGGTGGACACACGGGTTGACTGGTGTGCGACCTGGTTCGCCGTTTCACCAATTAGGTGGCGTTGGAAGGCGAACAAATGGGCGGCATAATCCGTGGGACGGTGAGCAGTAGGTTGGACAGGCCCCGGAGATTGAGTCCATTGTAGGTCGTAATAGGCCGGCGGTTGATGGACACAAAGCATGTGGTGAAGGAGTGACTGAATTCCATGATGATAGCTAAGAGTAGACAGAAGACTTGGAAGCAAGATGCCGAGGAAGCTGCCAATGATCTTGATCTCGTAGTGGCTGCTCCCTCTGCTAGCAAATTGTTACCCGCTGATAACTCGGATCAATGACAGTCTCCTCCTCTTTGTCCTTTTCACTGTTCTCCTCTTTGCTCCACACGGGGTACACACACACTGGCTTCGAGGTATTTGTCCTTCTTCCATCGAGGCTGATTAAAACTCTGTGCCTAGATCACTCGTGATGCACGCCAGAGCAGCGGCGAGGCGGCGCTAATCATTTCATCTTGATCCTGATCCTGACCCCTCCACAAAACATCACTGTTACTCCTGTCCCATATTCTTCTATACTACGACGTACGCTGCTGCTGCTGCTAATGCCGGACTAGACGGCCAGCATACTACCCTCGGGCCGTTTGAGAGATAATCTGACAAACACGCTGATCTTTGCAGCGCGCTCGTCGCGCTGCGAGTCTACGGCATCGACATCCCACATTGCCGCCGACTGCCCCAAATTTTCCATGTCGGCCATACCAGCATTCAACGGACAGTCGCCCAAGTCGTCCTTCATCAGTCCATATATCTCGCGTAACTTCTGCATGTAGCCGCAGTCAACTGGTTGCTGTCTTCTTCGTCTGGAATCTGGGTCGCTCGAACCTCATTCGAAATACAATCTGGAGTCTGAAGCATCCTTACGAACTCAATCTTGTTGATAACGGTGAAACGTTCTCGTGACAACACCGTAACACGAACAACCCCGACTTCACACAACCACATTGTCGCATGATCTCACTCATCGCAGAGCTGTCGCGCACGCTTGGGTTCATCTGATTTCGATATTCTCATCAATCGCGCATTCTGCCGTTGCCGGGAAGAAAACAAAATATCACCAAATCTTTTCCAATGAAACGAAAGCGCTCGCCATCAATCCATCATGCAAGCTTTCCAGATTTCCACAGGCCTTGCGCCTGGTCCGAGAAACTATGTGTTCGTTGACGAACATAACCGCCATAAACGACTCAAAGTGATGCGAGCCTGTGAAGGCTGCCGACGCCGGAAAATCAAATGCGATGCGGCTACTACCAATACGTGGCCGTGCGGAGCCTGTAAGAGACTCAAATTACCATGTGTACCACCAGTCGGTGGTGTGGACGGTGACCAAGCAGATAATCAATTGGAAGCAGCTATCACGTCGGATGCGTCAAAAGGCATCCCACAGCAATTCACATCACAGTACGATTCTTTTCCATCACATTATCAACCTTCGATTGCACAGAATTCGACTCCCTCTGTGTCCGGACAATATGAAATGTCTCCTTCACAACAATCATATACTCTTCAAGATTATCCATATTCGCAGCATAGTCAACAGACACCACAGAATCACCTACAAGAATCTCCTGCATACAACGATTATTCTTACCACCAACTCGATGTCCAAACATCACAAAGCGTCACATCTGCTCCAAAGTCACCAGATCAGCAAACTGCAGATCTGTTGATGGAACAAATGGGTGAACTCAAGATATCTATAAATGGTGTAGCACCATACGCACGACAACAAACTGCTGCAGGTAAAGAACCGGCGGTGCCCATACAAGACGCTGACATGACATTTCCGTCAATGAGCACAAATGCCGGAGGTCAAATTCGCATTCCGCCAGCATTGATGCCATCAGAGGAAGATGCTGCAGAATCCTTTCAATTATTTTTCAAGCACGTTCACCCATACGCACCAGTCTTGTGTCGTGATCAATTCTATCATCAATGGAACAATGACCGTGGTTCCATCTCGCCTCTATTGCTTGAAGCAGTATTTGCATGTGCGGGACGTATGTCGGGAGAGCCTGTTGGAGATTCCCCTTGGCTTGCACTCGCGAACCGTAAGATCTGGTCGTCTATCCTTTTCCTTACACAAGCTGATTCTGCATAGAGCATGAACGTTTTTTCCTTGATGCGCCTCGATTAAGCACGATACAGGCACTCATCTTATTACTCAAAGCACGAGAAGGATCTCCTAAAAGAGGTTATTACTATAAGTCGTGGATGTTGTGCAAGACAATCATATCCATGGCTAAAGATCTCGATCTGGATGAACACCATTCGATACATGAGAATGGAGAACCATGTGGGTTCAGCGCTGCTGAATGCCTGGCCAAAACACGAGTTTGGCAAACGCTATTCGTCTTTGAGCTCATGATTGCTGGTACCCAAGGTAAGACTACAAACCTTCCAGTGCTTCAACGGCTAATTTTGTAGGACGTTCTGAGCTAGGTGTCGACCCTGAAACCGTTGAGTACGGTACAGATCCTCCGAACTCGCATATGAATAAATTTGAGGCAACGATTTCGAGACAGTTCTCATTCTTCTTGCGTAATTCGAGGAATATCCGATCATGCCTTGGAGCATACATGAAGCTGAAGAAACACAACAAGGATTGGGCATTAGACCCGTTCTTTGTGTCCCATAACGAGACTTTTAAGAATTGGTCTAGTGACTTACCTTCGGATCTACAAGTATTCTTCCCAGCAGATGGCTCACCCCCACAACTGGCATCACATTATGTTGGAAATCTACATTGTCACCACTCACTGGGAATTATCATGATGCATAGACCACAACTTCTTGCATTGAAGTCTTCTACTGATGAACAGCAATGGAGATACCACTTTTTGATCTGCTACAATGCAGCAAAGAAACTTTGTCGACTTCAAGAAGCAATCCTCGCCCAGCACGATGTCATTGGATTGTTGTGTATGCAGAGAGGTATGAGCTTCACCATCTACACTATTTTGACGAGTATTATGCTTCATATGGTGAGTCTATCCTGATCGTGTTAGTAACGAATACTGATTATACAGATTGCAATTACATCTCCCGATCCAGACCTCAATATCCATGCAAGGGAATACTTTATTCGTCATATGAGATTGCTCGAAAAGTGTCTTCCAGAATGGCCTATGCCGGAGACAGAGCAACAGATCAATAATCTACGTGCAGCATTCTCTGCTGATCTAGATCAACCGTTTGATCTGAAACCCACATTTCCCTATGGTAGCCCAAGTGATTACAGTCCTACTAGAAGGACTTCTGAGCAGCCATCAACTTTCGACAGTTCTCGTGACCAAGTGGATTATACCCAGCATCACTGGTCTCAACAAGAAAATCCACACTTCCCCACACCACCCATGTCAACGGGTGCAGAAACCTCTCATCCACATACTCCATCCGTATATCAGGAGTACAACGTACATCAACCTCGGTCGCAATATTCAGCCCTTGCCCCTACGAGCTATCCGACGACCGGGATGGGTTCAAGTCATCAGTGGAATCCTGCACCCATTATAGATCAGTTTAATACAGCATTTGCAATTCCTGCTTCAAACTTGGCCCCCCCATCAAGCTCTGGATACAATGATGGATCACCAATGGCAGTCTCTCAGGGCAATACATCACAGTATTTCGCCACAAGCCCGCAAACTCCGAATTACGACCACAACATATATACTCAGCACCAACAAATCCATTCAGCTCCATCTCAGCAAACATCCCAACTAACACCTCAGCAACAACAGTCACAGCACTCCCACTCCACGTATTTTGACCCCCATCTCCGCAACGCTAGTCTCAGCAACACCCAAAGCCAGATGCCCTACACAGTCGGTCCATCCCCTTACCTTTCCGAAGACAACATGTCAATGTCTATGCCCATACAGCGTCATAATAGCAATAGCAATGCAATACCAACAAGAATCGACACTCAACAACATCAGCATCAACAAATCCACAATCCTGGCATGGTATATGTGACGCCGAAACAATGGCAGCAAAGTGTCGCTAGCGTCTATGACCCTGCGGGCTTGAAGAGGAAATGGCAGTATGATGCAAGTATGCACGGTGGAATTGCTGGTGTGGGACAAAGTACTGGAATGGGAATTGGAATGGATGGAACTCATTGACATGAAACTAAATGGCCAAACAAAACCAAAGATGAATAAAATGAAGAGTGGGAAGGTTTTTTGAAGGTATTTCTGTCAGTTTGTATGTTCCCTGACGTCTCTGTGTATATGTGTGTGTATCAGGTGTAAATATGTATGTAGTATGTATTGATGGGTCAAAATGGATGAACGAATGAACGAATGAACAAACAGCTACTGAATTAGTCAATCAATCTGATTGAGTTCTTGTATATTGCTCTCGTGCCCCTTCTGCTACTTCTTTTTGGTTGTCCACCAAATCATTCTCGTCGTATGTATGTATGTATGTATATATATTTCATTCTTGAAAACGAACGAACTTCAATAATTTGTTCATCAATCATATGGATGACGGATACCTCACTGAAGTGAGGAACGGACGAACGAATAATTGAACAAGCATGAATGAAGCAAGCAACTAATGATGAAGCGAAAACAGAAGAAAGTCTATTAATGATATCTTTTCTCTTTCTCCGTCTCTTTCTCTTTTGCCCTTACTCATATTTTAATCTTTCACTTTTGTTTCGTTCCGTTTTATTTCATTTCATTTTAAACTGATTGCAAGGCATGTCATTCCAGTTCAGTTTGTTTTGCTTTGTCTCGTCTCGTTTCATTCCGTGCTGCAACTATTGCTCTATGCTTCCTCTATTGATTTTTGTTTTCAGAAGAGCTAGACACCACTTTTCTTCGACTCAATAGGTCATTCGAGACTCTTGATTTGCGCTTGCAGTTTCGAAGGGCATTTACGTCGAGTATTTATTGTTGTTTCTGGATGTGAAAATGTCAATTCTCATGTATTGATGGTGTTACGTGGTGTGGATATGACTTGAGGAGCTAGCGTCTTATTTTGCGCTGTCCTTTGTTCCTAATTCTGCCGTTTGATCTGGACGTTTTGCAAGTCGTGTGTGTGTGTGACTGCGAGGGATTATGTTGTGGTCTGTCGAGGACGTTCGGAGTGTAGGATGCAGACTGTGGTGTTACTTCTTGGTATACAATAACTTGAGATGACGATATACGGTGCGACGCCGATGTCTTTGTTCTCCATTTGCAACGGCGGTCTCGAATGACTGGACCGTCTGTATTCGTGTCCATCTACAAGATGTTGAGGAGCAAAGAAATAGAGAGAATTCCAGAGCGCGACGTTTTAAATCTGTGAGGTATGTTTTCTCTCTCTTCACTCTTTTGTCAACACGTTTGGCATAATGCACTCGTTCATTCCAGATCTTATTTGTCACAGCTCAATATTCGTCTCTTGACCCCCTTGTGTCCAATTATGGAGCCATCCGTACCTATCTCTTGCAAGACTTTATTCGATTCCTCCATTTTCACCCCCTTCACCTCCTCGTCAACCATTTCCCAACCTCTCTATCCCAAATCTCAATCCGAATCGGCATCTCCATCTGCCAAAATGGATTCTTACAGACAAAATCCGCAAACCGGTCGTAAACCCCTTTCATAATGACATCTGTATTGGGCATGCTCGGATCGGTGAACAAGAGAAACTTCGTCCCCGTCAACGACTGAAAGACTGTGAGACGGAAGAAACTCGATTCAAGGGACTCGATGCCTGAGGGTGGGACTGTGGGGTCTGGATATGAATAGGAAGAGTAGGAGAGTGCGGGAGTGTTAGGTTGTAGTTGTGGAGGCGGATGTGCTCCTGACGTTGGCGTGGGATTGGAGTTTATTGCAGAGATGGAAGATGAAGAATTGGTGTAGATACGAGGGGTGAGGGATTTGGTTATTGCGTGGACGCCATGGAATGTTCCTGCAAGGACTAGATAGTCATTTGTTGTGAGGGTTGTAGTTCCTGGTAAACCTAGAGTTCCCGTTTGAGGTGCTTGGTTCGGTCCTGAGGGAGTGGTCGTCGGGAAAGTTCTATGGTAGATGAGGGAACCGGCTTTGGAGATTATGAGAAGAGCAAAGACGGGCCTATATATGAGAGGATTAGGTTCGTATACTGGAATCTTGAGGGTGGGAGGATTGGAGTGGGACTACTTGACTTACATGGTGGTGGTGCGGAAGGCTGCGCGGAGGTCCACGTGAATTGATCTGATCTCAAGGATAAGGCATGACTGAGGAGATGTTCATCCCAAGCACAAAGTACAAACAGTTTCTATTGATCTAGTGGCTGCGGTCAGTGAAGTACTGGATACGGGGAACTGTTTATAGCCTCGTATAAGTTAGACGATCTTGGCGGCACGCATCTCTCCTCAGGCTCGAGAGATGAGTTTACAACTACGCAATACAGTAAAATGAAGAGCTACCACACGTAAGAGAAAAGTGTCAACATACGGTCCGTTTTGGATTGGACTATTGAGAAACTTAGGAATTGAACTCGATGTGCCATACACTTATTCGTATCGACCTTAGATACATTGACTATGATACCGTGACAGTACAGTTCGGTACAGCTATTCGTAAAAGCAACAAAAACGCCTCACGTATGACTTTTGGCCGATTCAGTACATGTGATTCTTTCGATACAAGACGATATCGTCCAGGGAGGTGAAAACAATCATGAGGAGAAAGCTGAACATTGCTGTCATCACTGAATCATCGAACAGTGATCTCTATTGTTCTGAGTTATCCATCCATCCGTCCATCCATTTCAACTCCATCACCCAACATGGTGAGTTTTAAGCAATAAGCAAGCGAATACTTCGTCAGCGATCGAACATGATCGTCTATTTGGCTGGTTTCGACCACATACTCCAATCGACACCGACAGCTCCATTACCAAGATTACCGACATTGGCAGATGTAGAGTTGCTTGGTGCAGGTGTTCCAATGGGGGAGGGAGTGACATGTGGTTGTGCTTTGGCAATGATAGTTTTGTTCGAAGAAACATGATTATTAGAACGAGATCCAATTGGACCAGGACCATGATTATGACCGTGACCATGACTGACGTTAGCGCTTAGAGGTTGAAGAGGTACGGCAGGTGAAGTATGCATATGTGAAGATGTGGATGATGGTGTAAAGGCACGAGAACCAAATGCTGAGCTTTCGGTGCGTGAGAAGCCTGGCAGAGATGATTGAGCGGGAGAAGATTCCCCAAAACCGGGAGGGACCAAAGGTCTGAATGAGCCAAAAGTGGAATTGATTGGTGGAATATTAGATGAAAAGGGCAGACTTGGTGATTCTTGTGGGCTGTAGTCGTTTGCTCTTGACGTATAGAGCGCGTGAATGTTAGGTCCGTTTCTTGCTGAATTGGCTGGGCCGTAACTGAATGGCATTACGGTGTCTGGAATTCGTGCGGAGGAACCATTATAGCTCTTCAAGTTCAAGATGTCGTCAATATCTCTGTCGATTACCATTACAACACCTCGAACTGTATTCTGGATCATGTTGAGTAGAACATGTATGTCGCCTCCATACGATTTCGCCTCGTCCAGATCTCCGACCAGCTGTGAAATTTCCGCTTTGATCTTGTGCAGAGTCCGAGCAGTGTCTTCACCAATGCCGGAAGTTGGCTCACTTATAGCTGGTGTTCGAGATCTCTCTTCAAGTTCAGCCTTGACCTTGGAATGAGCTTCTTTCTGTCGTACCAGATCTGCTTTCACTTGCACAAGACTCTTCTCAAGACTATCGATTGTTGATTGCAGCTTGGAACCTACCAATTGTAGATGCTCTACCTGACCTTGCATATGTTCCTTATCGTCTGCATGACCTCGCGCGATATCTTGCCAATTCTGACATTTGGCCTGCTCTAGCTGAAGCTTCTCCAATGTCTCTTCTCTGTTGGCATCAGCCTTTCGTCGCAACCCTTCTAGCTGCAGTAGATTTGCTCGTAATGTTTCGAGATCTCTGGTCAATGAACTGTGCGACTTCTTCAGCTTTTCAAGATCTTCCTTCGCTTTGTTTGCGGATGAATCGTTGTTTGATTCAGAAGACTCTTTCGGGATAGCTATCAATTCCTCTGTAGCATCAACGTTCGCTGTGTTCTGCCCTTTTTTGCCCTTTTTCTTCTTTCCAGCTGGCACAGAAGATGGAGGTACGGCCACAGGGGTTTGTGGGAAGGCTCCAGGAATAGGCTTTGAGACTGTTGGTTCTGGAGCTTGCGGTACTGGTGCAGAGAGAGTCGTGACTTTTTTCTTCAGTTGCGCGTTCTCATGCTTGAGAGAATTGACCTTTGCTAATTCCGCAGTGAGTCTTTCTATCTCCTTCTTTAGATCACCATTCTCATCTCTGCTCTTTTCAATAACCTTCTCTAGTCTTGTAACGTCACTCTTGAGTCCTCCAACCAAACTAGCCTTTTTTCTCACTTCAGCGTGCTCATCTTTCAACTTGTTATGGCTCTGTTGCAATTTATCGTGATTGGAATGGAGCTTGTCGTGGCAGCTATTGACATCCATGAATTTCTGATGCATCTCTTCATGATCATCGACGAGTTGAAAGTGCTCTTCCCGAATATCCAACAATTCATCATACAGTGTCGATGGAGCCTTGGCAAGGTCGTGAATCTCCATGATAATGCCTCCCAACTTGTGCATGAATACATCGCCGTCGGCATCCTTGGGACGCTTCGCAACGTCTTGAAGCATGTACATCAGATCATCCACACGTTTGACACACAACAAAGCTTTTTCGCGTTCGACATTGGACTTTTCTCGCTCCCCGTTGGACTTGAGTATGGATGTTATCAGGAGATTTCGCTCGTGTCGAAACTTCGCGAGTAAACCAAATACCGCGTCCAGGTCAACGTCTTCATCATCGCAGATTTCCATCACCTTTTCCTTCACCTCGGTGTAGAGTTTGGAGTCTTTTGTGGTGTCCTGAATGAGCTGTACAAGAGCCTTTTCCTCATTGGTCGCGGGAGTGAGGTTGAAGATATCAAAAATTGCCTTCTCAGTGAGCGCTTTGAGGAGGCCATTAACCTTGGACTCTCGACCTTGCGCGACACCCGATGATGCCATGATAGGGGTTGGAGATGGCTTAGGTTGTGTCGGTAGTGGAGCAACGGGTTTCTTGTTTCCTGTCGGATTTGAGCGCGGCGCTGGAGGATGGTGATGAGTACAGGTACCAATATGTATTTCGTGCTTGTGTATGGTCTTGCCGCCTTCGGTCTGAGTTACTTGAGTGGTCTTGCGAGTCGTCGAGGGTGAAAGAGGACCACGAGCGCTTGGTTTTGATTTTCTGTCGCTTTTGCAGGTTGGACAGCTACACGAGAATGAAGCGGTGCCGATACCGTCCATCATCGCCATGAATGCCATTGACTCAATTTGCTCTCGCGACGGTTTTGCCATTCTGACAAAGCTTCCTGGAAGCCTCTTTCAAGACGTGTGCAATAATGTTGATTGTGGTACACGTGCCTTATGGAGGAAGTCCAGGAAAGATCGGTGAGTGAATGAGCCAACCACCATTCGAACCGTTCAAGATTCACCTCATTGACTAGTTTTGTGCGGACTCCCGATGGTCTTGGTTGCTAGAAGCGATAGAGAGAAAGGTAAACAATTGTGAGAAATTGCTTGCCGCGTGTCGTTATTGATCAACGGCTTCATGCATGAGCTTTTCTGGACATCCCAATGACCAGAACTTGCTCGGTATTCGTGGTTGCCGAGCATGGGAAATCAAACGCCAATATTGTCACTCTGAAGGTAGTGAATATTGCTAGATTTCATTGTCGCACGCGCCATTACAATAGTTAAAGTTGAACCCTGATCGAGTGGGGCAATCCTTGGAGAGTGCCCTTGCCTGTTGGTTCTTGATTGCCCGGTTCTGCAGAGACGAGGAATAAGCCACATTCAAATTACAAGCAGTCAACCTGACTACAGGAGTACGATAAGTCAAAAGATGAATTCGAGTGTTTCATTCTGTTGTTAACTAGATAAGCCTGTCCTGGTATACTACAGCGCCGAACGCCTAACAGACTGTTGAATTACTGGTCCTCCAATCATTCTCATAGCAAACAAATCGACAGTCATTAATTACATCGACCGCTTTTTGCGCCCTTCACTTCAGACTGGTACGTCAAAGATTTCATTCTTCCATCCTGCGACCTGTCCGCTCTCTTCAATGTTCTCCTCTGCCGCTAAGGCTTCATCGTGCCATAGCTTCACAACACTACCCGGCGTATATACGTTCTTGAATACTCCCTTCTTTGGAGCATCAACACCGACTCTGGTATAGACATCCGGATCATCCTCCGGTGTCAGGCGCGCAGTGATCGCCTTGAAGAACGTCACCAAATCTTGGGGATCGGCAATTCTCGTGGCTCGAAGGCGTTCTCTAGCATAGAGTAATTCTCTGTTGGCTCCGTGTAAGAAGTCTGCGATATTTTCCGCCAAAGCTTTCTCGAGGGTTCTACGGATCAAATGCTTCAGGAGAGGCTTAAAGATCCAGCCAAGCCAAGAAAGCTTGCTCTTGCGCAGTTTGTAGTCGAGCTTATGGATGTGTACGCGAACACCCCTTAACGTCAGAATCTGCTCCAGCTTCTCTTTGCCCACCTCTACGTCGAGAGAGATGTCGATACCGCGCTCATCAAGGAAGAAACTCGCGATGCCTTCGTCTGCGAATCGGAACAAACCTGCATGGCCGCGAATCCAAAAACCGAGATCCTGAGCAGAAACAGACAAGCCATTGATGGTAATTGTCATGAGTGACTTGGTACGAGAAACTGTCTTCTTAGAGTGAGCCTTGCGGATCTCTAGGTCGTTCTTGGTCGATATGAATAGTCGATACGGGAGGAATGAGCTGTTATTGACAGTCCTGCCCGGTTCCAGAATCAGATTTTCGAGTAGTAAGTCCACCTCCGGTACTGAAACTTCCAGACGAGGAATTGGAATGTATTGAATCGAACGGATGAGTAGTGGAATGAAAATGTGTAGACTGTCGGTGATCAAATCTGGGTTCGTAATTTGGTTAGGTGGTGACAAGACTGTATAGATCTTCTTGGTCTGTGTAAGCAGAGCTGAGATGTCTTCGTCCTCGATGACGGATGATACTGTAACTTGTGCTTGTCTGAAGAATTGATCGAAATCCTCGCGGAAACTAGATTCATTACCTAGTTTCTCCGATTGTCTCTTGAGCTCACCAATCTTCTCATTCGCGTGGTCAAAAAAGTCTGGGTCCGAGAGCATCTTCTGCACGGAGTTTCCAACCTGAACCATGAAATCTTCGAATTGAGGGTCTGACTTGGCATGCTCGAGAACCTTGTTAAAATCCGCTTCGAGCTTTTTCCATGCTTCCTTATCACCAAATGAGCTAAGTAAATCCCAGAAGTTGCGGATAGCACGATCGAGAGCTGGATTAGTTTCAATGTCGTCTTGTGCGGTGGAGATTGCAGCGTCAGCAACACGAGAGTATGCAATAGCATATCTCTTGATGAGTTTGGCGATTGTTGAAACGGACTCCTGGTAGTCGGTTCTCTTCCTGAGGTTTGTAACGACTTGTTTTAGTCGGTACAAGAGCGTCTCACTTTGCTCGCCAGACAGATTCTCTACCGCACTATTCATTGCATCTTTACTGACATTGGCTACTTCGCCTGCAATAACCTTTGTAGTATCCACTGCTTCCTCTTTGACTTCTTCTTTAGTCGGTAGACTGCCCTCATCTGCTCCGGCACCCTGAATACTCTTTTGCTGCTCGGTGGAGAGTTCTAACTTCTTTCCGGTGGCTTCGGCGGCGTTGGAAACGGAGAAGGCAGTATCCGAGAGGACTTGACGACCGATGGTAGATAGATCATTAACAAAGAGACGGAAGTCAGAATTGGTGAGCAGAAGACTACCGACGGTGCGGAAACTGTCATATGTCGCTGCAGCATCTGCTCGTGCCTTGACCTTGGATGCTTGGTGAGAGATGTCATTAACGTCGATGGAGATGCGCGATTTGGTCAAGTACCAGATGAAATCTTGGATTTGATCCTTGTCATTTTTGTGTCTTAGTAGTTCGATAAACAGCTTGAGCCATGTCCTGCAGTTCTGAACCAGTTGTTTGCCAGATGGACTCAGATCTTTATTACTTGCACTGAGAAGATCAGAAGCAAGAAGCGTCCGCAGATTGATGATTGTTTGTTCTGTACTAGGCATGAAACCTTTAGTGATAGCCCTCAGCATCTGGTACGTATGTAGCTTCTGATGTAATCTTCTCTGCATCACCGTATCGTCTTCATATTTGGGTAGGAGGGCTTCTGTGTCGTCGGCAGGACTTTTCTTGCGGCCGAAGCCTAAACACGAGGACATGTTGATAATGAGGAGGATACCGGATGAACAAATGAGCCTAATGAGAATGATTAAGACAGAATATCGAAAGGAAGTCAAGAATCTGAAAAGATGGTGTCCAAGAAACCTGAAAGTTGACTTGGTCTTGTCTGCGATTCAACTGCGGAGAGCTTTTGTTAAGGACGTCATGTCAATGCCAATGGTGGTACACCATGCAACCAATAGCTCCAATTATTACAGGCTGCCATTTAATATGGCTGCAGGAATAGTTCTTTTCCCGACGCGCTTTGAAAATATATCTAGACGTGTCAACTTGATCAGCTTTGCGATACATGCATCTAATCAAGTAAGAATTTGTCAATTAGTATAGATTTAAGTGCCTGTTAATGCTTCTTCTAATAGAATCATGCTGTATATTTGGAGCACAGACTGGATCTACGGCGTATACCTCCTGCGGCCTTTAGTAATATCTACGGACGCGTCCAGGTTCTTGTCCTCGCGAAAGATAGTTCGGTGACACGTACATCTGGAATATGGCATCATAGCATTGGGCTCGTTCCATCTTTCTCGTCAAGTCGTAGTTGGCGGAGATGCGGAAATCCTGTATTCACCCGCTCTCAGCACGCTCACAGAACACCAACTTTCCAGCCAATGGAGCTGATGCTGCTTTCTCAGCCGGATACATTGCTCCGGTTGAATATTCGGCAGGAGGGGGACAACTACACCACCAAGTTTGGGGTATTGATCACTGCATGCGAGATCATGTCACTTATGTGATGTTCTCGTATTACATGGCTAGTAGCGCGTCGCCTATCGTATCTTCGTATTGTCCGGCGTATCCGACAATGTACCGTCGCAATAGTGCTGCACAGTCATTGACATTCGATTCCGTTGCTTCAATACCCCTGATCGTGCCGCTAAGATGTGGCTTCCTATCAGGTTGTACGAAGAATCCGGAGCTGACATGGTCATCTGGACAACGGTCAGAAGTTCTCGTCGGGTCCATTCCCGTATATTCAAGCCTGCAGTCTCTATCGTGAAATCTCGGGACAGCAATGGTGGAAATATGTGTGTCAAGCTTTAGCTAAGTTAGATCAGAATCGCACAGGCTTTCCCCTTCCCACGCGGTCATAGACACGGACCAATGCAGCCACAGGGGCGCGATGATGATCATTAAGTGATGAACGAAATGATCACCCAATGCCCATAGGGATGGGAGATTTAACGCGTGAGACTAGCCAAGCTCGGGATTCCGGGAGTCGACTTCCTAGAAACCGGTGATATGGTGCGTCCTTCACCGCTGGATTGAAGTTATTAGGTTAGGTGATTGTCTGGCACACGAGCAACTTACTGATGTTTACATCAATGTCTGTCCCTGTCGCGCTCTTTGATGGCCAACTGCTATGTGCACCGTCACGTCGGGCGAGACGAACCCATGATGTCAATCTGAAGTATACCGTATAAGGTTCCAGGTATTCCGTGAGGCACAGAGCCAGAACTGATGGAAAGCAAGATACTCTGCAGTAGAGAGTCGGAAGGCATGGCACAATGCCGGGTTCAGTGGATATCGGGGGACGGCAGCTAGCCAGATGGGTATCACTGTCAGAGGGAAGGAGCGACAGAACCGACCAACCATGGGCGCGGTAGTGGAGGCAGCTGCGGGTGAGGGTCCTTCCCTCCATGTCCGTACCAAAAAAAGTTATGAGCTCAACAGTGAGATTCGATCAAGATCAATATACATGTGTGACTGTGACTGCTGCTTTCCATCGCCTCTGCTGGCATTCGTCTCGCACCTGACTTCCACGGTGTCCGAAAACCTGTTGCCCCGTTGACCATCATGATACTCAACAGCCACTGAATGCTGTGTGTGACTCGACTATTCCTACCAATCTCAATACATTCGTGCCATTGAGCTTGCGACTTCACCCGAGAAGCGGATTTGGTTTGCTTCTCCAATTCGTTGTATTGCGTCAAACCCCGGACGAACCTCCAGCCCTGGACTTGAATTTAGCCATAGCACCAGAACACAGATGCTCTACATAAGTCCCAGACTTCTCTGTCTGCGGCACTCCCTCAATCGTTCTCTCCGTCCCTTTCAAACCGCAACCATGTCCACCAAAGACGCTGCACAGTCTGTTAGCACTGCCGAATTTGGCACTGTAAACCACAGCCACGTTATCACTCATGGCCCCGGCCACAAGAAGACGACATCCAAGCACAGTCTTGCTGTTGCACATGTCCCCAACCCTGCCGCCCACTACGATACGAGCCTTTCAATCCCAGTCCGCAAATACCTCCAGACCTACGGTCTGACTCCTCCTGTGTCGGAAACATACGAGATACAAAAGAAGAGATGTCTGGCACAGTTGGCCTCCAAGGGCACCAACATTGACAAGTTTTTGTACTTGAGTACTCTGAGACAAAACAACGTGCATCTGTTCTACAGATTGCTCACCGATTGCTTCACCGAATTGGCGCCACTAGTATACACTCCTGTTGTTGGTGAGGCGTGTCAGAGATGGTCAGAGATCTATCAACAAGCAGAAGGCATGTACATCAGCTTCTCCGATAAGGGCAACCTGGCAGCTGTGATTCAGAATTGGCCTCAGCAACATGTCGAGATCACTGTTATTACCGATGGTTCTCGCATCTTGGGTTTGGGAGATCTCGGCATCAACGGAATGGGTATCCCTATTGGAAAACTCGCTCTTTACACCGGCTGCGCCGGAATTCGCCCTGACGCAACATTACCATTGACAGTTGACCTTGGCACAAACAATAAAGAGTTCAGAGAGGACCCATTGTACATGGGAAGTCGCAGGGAGAAGGTCACAGCAGAAGAAGAGAAGGAGTTCTTAGATGAGCTCATGGCTGCATTGAAGGATCGATGGCCCGACATTGTCATCCAATTTGAAGACTGGAAGAATCCGTTCCCATCATTAGAAAGATACAGATACGAGTACGCCATGTTCAATGATGATATCCAGGGAACTGGTGCGGTCATCATGGGCGGTATAATTGGTGCTGTCAAGCAAAGTGGTCTCGAAGCAAAAGATCATCGTGCAGTCTTCCTTGGGGCAGGTTCTGCTGGTGTCGGTGTTGCTAAACAGATTGTTGACTACTTCGTTCACGAGGGTATGTCAGAAGAAGATGCGAAGAACAAGTTTTGGCTTGTCGACAGCAAAGGTCTCGTGACCTCAGATCGAGGAGACAAACTTGCAGATCACAAAGTCTACTTCGCAAGACAAGACAATGAGGGTAAACAATACAAGAACCTAGAGGAGGTTGTTGAGCATGTCAAACCTACCATCTTGATGGGTCTTAGCACAATCGGAGGAGCCTTCACACCTGAGTTGCTGCAAAAGATGGGCAAATGGAATGACAGACCAATCATCTTCCCCCTCTCCAATCCTATCTCCAAATCGGAATGTACGTTTGAGGAGGCTATTGTCAACACCGACGGCCGAGCTCTATTTGCCTCAGGTTCTCCTTTCTACCCATACAACTACAAGGGAAAGACATACCATCCAGGTCAAGGTAACAACATGTATGTCTTCCCTGGTATCGGTCTGGGTGCTATCCTCTGCAAGGCTGTTCAGGTCACCCAAGATATGATCTATGCCTCAGGAGAAGCTGTTCCAACCATGATTACTGAACAAGAAAAAGAACTTGCGTTGTTGTACCCCATGGTCGATCGTATCCGAGATGTCAGTGCTCGTGTTGCTGTCTATGTCATCAGAGCGGCACAGAGAGATAACGTCGATCGTCTGCACATGCTAAGAAAGAAGACCGATGAGCAGCTGGAAGAGTGGGTCAAGGAACATATGTACGATCCTCATGATGAGACCGAATCGATAGAAGAGGAGTTGGTCAGCTTCAGTAAGAGTGCAGCAGCCTTACATGGAAAGTTGTAAGATGAATTTGATACCCATGACACAGCACGGATAAAAGCTGTGGGTTTCCATATCAAATGAAAGGGAAACATCATTATTACTATCAGGATAAGCCTTTTGGGAACACCTAGTAGGCAGAATGTGCATGCATTACTTGCAAGCACTAATTTATTGAATTGATCCATTCAGTCCCATTTGACCTTCCTATGTTCGACAAAATTACAATTAGATAAAAACAATCGAGGTTGAAACTTTCAACTTCCAGTAATTTGACATTCAGAATCCGCGTCTGGCCTAGCGACAGCCAGAACGCACCATAGGTTGAATTCAAATATATGAAGGCGCCGCAGATGACTTTCCTTCCTTCAATACCTCAAATGGTCATGAACCGTCACAGCAGCAGCAGCAGCAGCAGCAGCAACCACTCCCACTATGTCCTAGACCAGTGGCACGACGTGCATAGACGACAACCAGTCTACCTACAATTCTTCAACGTGGACGAACAAATCGACTTCCAATGGCGCCTCGATTACATGTCCTTAGTATAAGTAGGCCGAGAGCGACAGATTAGACTACTGGACTACCAGACATGCACGCATGCATGGGATCTTGTTCTAATGATACGCAATGCAATGCAAGGCGTACAATTCTTTCCCGCAATGTGATCGATTAGGTCCTTGCCGGTTCTAATGTTGTCGCGGGCCCTTAGTATAGATTAGTAGTAGATCATGCTGAGGTGAAGTGAAGTTCTGGTGGCTAAGATGAAGAAGAAGAAAGAGAGAAAAAAGCAATGTGGTGTAATAATGTAAATACCGCTTCTGTTTTTAATTCGTCTTTTCGACTTCGTTGTAGTAGCAGGAATCTATATATTATGACTGGGTTTTTTCTTCTCTTTTCTTATCTCCTTTCCTCCTCCTCCTCCTCCTCCTCCTCCGCCGCCGCCGGGCGCGGCGGCGCCGGCGGGCCCACGCGCACCCGCCCAAACCC